>OZ024930.1:38688993-41088993 GCA_964017235.1 Sabellastarte sp. h YS-2021 | reverse complement strand
CATTTGTATTGTTTTTCTAACATTTATCATTAAACGTTTAATAAACGGTATATATAAAATGTTTTAAAGCATTCTATTACAAATGGTTTTCGTCCCCATAATTTTTTAACCTTTGCCAAGCATTTCCTTTCAACCGTTTGTAAAACCTAAAAATGTTTACTGGGCTGTAATATTAGTTGATCTATATTCACCATTTTCCCATCTACACCACGCACTGTAAATTGAGAAATTTACAATGACTGTACATATACATATTTCAAATTCTACATACCCAATATCATATGCTTAAGTAATTTATTTTGCTAAAGTCCATTGTTCAATATAGACAAACATGTTTAATCCTTGGACAACTTTACAACATATGGCTGATGTATCATCTTTCACTATAAAAATAACATTTTGTTGAGACATTTTCCCACGTAATTAACTTTTTCTCCACAAACCATTTGGCCAAATTTTGCATCAAAGCTCTGAAAATTTTGTTTATCTAAGTGATTTCAGGTTCAAGAGATATTTTTTTTTCTTGCATGTTTTTTGATTACTTTTCTTTGAAAAATGTGTTCTCTAAATGGTCTTTCAACTTTTTTCATTTAATATCACCATATATATTTATTTCAATTAAATTCCTCTACCTTAAATTTTTCTTTTGTGTGTACTACAACTCAGAACACCAGCTCCATGGCTTGGGTTCAACACATCATTAGTCTCATGTTATCATGCAAAATTTCTGTACACATGTCAAAATATTTAATATTAGTGTACGAGCATATGACCCAAAACTTTATTTCTACTATCTCAAGGAGTTTGGGATGCATATTTTAAAAGTTGGCAGAGCATTTAATGACCTGAATAATATTATTGAGATGTGCAAGTCTGCAAATGGGATCTTCAAGCAGCCTTTTTATTGATAAAAAATATTCTCATGAAACCACACATGATTCTGTGACCTCATATATTTTATATGCATATATGAATATTATGAGTTGCATCAGTCTGTTCTCAACTTTGATGTATGTGTTTTCATAGTAACCTTTTCATTAAAATATTGCCGGGAAACTTCAACATAAAAATGTAAGCTTATACTTAACTAAATATATATATATTATCATTGCTTTCCTGTGGCATCATGATCTTGTGATATATGTGTTAACATAGTAAAAGTTATATTTTGATGACAAATATTTCAAAAAATTAATTCCAGAGCACCTGCAAATTGCTTCATTTCATGCGACACAAAAACTGCATGGTAGTAGATTTTACTTGCTTTTTGTTTCCTAATCTTCTGGGCCGGGATTCACAAAAGGTCTTAAGCAAAAAATTGTCAAAACTTTAAAAGAAAAGTCTTAACTGTGCAAGAATGTTGTCATAAAGTTAAGACTTTTTTTTGCTTAGAGAAAATGGGATTCACAAAAGGTCTTAGACAAAAATTTGTCTTAGATTTTGTCATAAATTTAAGACCACTGCAGGTCAGACTTAAGTCATTTTAAAAATATTCCATTGCATGTATTTACATTTTACCCTTTGTTATGAAAACACCATATATACTATGGGGATCTATACTTCCTATAGAATTAATTTCTGTGGATTGTAATAGAAATTTACATTATTTAGTTACCTATAAATTTCCACATTTTACCTTCTTGTGGTAAAAATATTGTCATAAAATGGTTGACTCAGAATAAAACACAAATACTACTATTTTTAGATAATTTTACAAAATAAGTAACAAATCTGTTTTATAATTTTGAAGAGCATGTTTGATGCATTTATCAATGAAAAATGTTTTTGTTTTACTAAAATTTGTTAATTTGAATTCAAAGAAGTTAAGACTTTTTGCACAAATTTTGTTTCAGCTAAGATTTTGCTAAGCATTTTTTGTGAATCCCAATTTAAGAGAAATCTTAGCTAAGACAAAAGTTATAACTTTAAGACTGGTCTAAGCGAAAAAAATTGCCTAAGACTTAAGACCTTTTGTGAATCCCGGTCCTTGACTTTAAAATATGATTTATATTTTGGTGAAAAAATTCTGTTCTAAAGGATATAAATATATACCAATTTCCATTCACTAAAACAAATTGAGATTGAAAGTTTATTTATTTTAATGTTTACAGCAAGTAGAAATTTTAAGTAGCATGAAAACTCTATGGATCACCATACATGCATTCTTATGCAAGATTTAACGTTTAATTAGCCACTTGTGTCTTTTTTTGCACATGCATATTTTAAGTAGATTTTTAGCTTCAATATTTGAAGACTTGACATCTTTACAATGTAAAATATCATGTTTTAATAAAATACAATATATCTGTTTTCAAATAATATGATGTCATTCCCTAGTTAAGGCTGTATAGTTCAGAATGTACAGTACGTACATACACTCGCCCACTTACGGTGCTAAAGTAGACGTGGTGAATGCCAGTCGGTTCGCACCAAAACGGGTTCACCCCGTGCGATCGTCAGTTCATTCGCACGATGCACTTATGAGAATTAGTTGTACCGAAATATTTTGTTCAACACCAGCACATAATTCAATATAGATTTTAGTGATTACTGTACGTAGTGGCTTTCTACCAGTGAACGCCCGTCCTTTAGATAGTCACTAATATTTAAAATTTACACTATATTAGTTTATTATATCCCCAGACGAAAGTCGGGGATATATTGGATTCAGGTCCGTCGCGCCGCCGCCGCCGCCGCCGCCGCCGTAGAAATTTCCTTGTGGACGCGATAACTCAAAAACAAATTAATATTTTTTTTTCAAACTTGGTACACATGTTAAGGGTGCCCAAAGGAAGATCCCTATTTTAAGGTGACCTTAAACTCCCAGTAAAAAAGAACTTATGGCCACCTTAAGGTCAGAAATTGCACTTTTGGCCACTTAGAGCCCTGTAGGTCACAAACTATGATGCTCAGCTGGCTGAAATTTTACCTGACAACACATTAATATGTTCTTAGTACATGTGCCGAAAATCACGACTTTAAGTTGAGGAGAAAATTGTGTTTGAGGCCCATAAATACCCCCACTTGGGGATTTTTTGCTATACTTTTCACATATTTTGCCCTATAATTTGGAAGTGGTAATTCTGATGAGTCTCAAACTGCGCTAGGTATAACTTTGATATGTAATCCTTGTCTGTAGAAAATTTTAGGGCTGTAGGTTTACCCAAAGGGGTCGACTTAAGGTCTCAAAAGTGCCCACAGAGACCCAATTTATGCACTTTTTGCCACTTTCAAGCACTGTAGCTTTCAAACTATGTCTCTCATCTAAGTTAAATATCATCTGGGAATATATCTATGTGTTTTCTTATATGTGCCCCAACATTTAGGCCTTTAATAGACAGTTAACCTGTGTATCAGGACCATAAACACCCACCAGAGTGACCCTTATAAGACATTTTTCACATCTTTTTCCCTGTAACTTGGAAATGGTAAGTCTGAGAAGTTTCAAACTGTATTAGATATATATTCTGTGTGTAATCTTAGTATGTAACAGATTTTAAGTCTGAAGCTTTAATTTTGAAGGTCAAATTGAGGTCTCTAAAAGGCTCCCAAAGACCCAATATTTGGACTTTTTGCTACTTTTAAGCCCTGTGACTGTCAAACTATGTGACTGATAGAGCTCAAATCCTATCTGGGAAGATATTAGTATGTTATTTATATATGTGCCAAAAATTAAGGCTTTAAGAAGACATTTAACCTGTGTATGAGGACCATAAATCCCCACCCGAGTGACCATTTTTAGACATTTTTCACATATTTTGCCCTGTAACTTGGAAATGGTAAGTCTAAGAAGTTTCAAACTGTATTAGATGCATATTCTATGTGTAATCTTAGTATGTGACAAATTTTAAGTCTGAGGCTTTAATTTGAAGGCCACATTTAGGTCTCTAGAAGGCCCATAAAGACCCAGTATTTGGACTTTTTGCCAATTTTAAGGCCTGTGACTGTTAAACTATGTGACTGATAGAGCTGAAATCTCATCTGGGAATACATTATTATGTTCTTTTTACATGTGCCAAAAATCAAGGCTTCAAGTAGACATTTAACCTGTGTATGAGGACCTTAAACACCCACCTGAGTGACCCTTTTAAGACATTTTTCACATATTTTGCTCTGTAACTTGGAAATGGTAAGTCTGAGAAGTTTCAAACTTTATTAGATACATATTCTATGTGTAATCTTAGTATGTAACAAATTTTAAGTCTGAAGCTTTAATTTGAAAGCCACATCGAGATCTCTAAAAGGCCCACAGAGACCCAATATTTGGACTTTTTAACCACCTTTAAGCCCTGTGACTGTTAAACTATGTGATTGATGGAGCTGAAATCCCATCTGGGAATGCATTATTATGTCCTTTTTACATATGCCGAAAATCAAGGTTTTTAGTAGACATTTAACCTGTGTATGAGGGCCATAGACACTCGCCCAAGTGCCTTTTTGGACATTTTTTCCGTATTTTGCCCTGTTATTTGGAAATGCTTAGTGTGACAAGTCTTAAACTGTATTATATATAATTTTTGTTTGTTATGTATGTCCCCCAAAAAGTTTCAGATCTGTTGTTTAATTGCTAAGGTCTCTTTAACAATTGTAAAATGCCCACAGAAACCCAATTTATGGACATTATGCCACTTTAAAGCCCAGTAACTGTCAAACTATGTGGGTTATAGAGCTGAAATCTTTGAATTTTTAAAAGGAAATGCCTGTCTATTTAAATTTTGAATATTAATAATGTTATGGCTATCTTAGTCTTTTAAGAACTTATTTTTGTGTGTTATACCTCTGCTTGCTGAGTTTTTAACTTTTTAAAATGAAACTGGTTAAACATATTCAAGTAGACAAAATGGACACTTTAAGTGAGCTTTAAGTCCCAATATTAATGAAATTATATCCTTATGTAGTAAAAGTAGGGGATTTTTAACCCTCAACTAGCCCAGTTTTATTCAACTTGCCTCAGTTAATTTTGACACAGCTCCTACAGTTATGAACTCATTTCAGTTGATAATCACATACTTAAAATTCTCAATTCTTTTTGTATTTGAGTACCCCTTTTATATAGATTGTTTGTTTACCATTTATGCATCCCCCACCCGGATTCCCCCCACCCACCTCTGGGACCTCCAGCTATATTGAGTGACACTAAATAAACAAAGGTATTTAATGATATCAGATGAGAAACAAAGAACTCAATGGGGTTGCAGATCTTGTGTAATAGTGAGAGAGGTGTGGAGAAGGGGAGAGGGGTGGGGGTGGGAGGTGGTGGGCTTCATTACATATAACACAAAGGGGAGTCAGAACTGAGATTGTGTCACATATTTAGGTTGCATATATATGGACCACATATATAGGTATAGAGGAAATGAATAACTGAAAACAATTTGCAAATTCTAAAAATAATATAATAAAATAATAATATAAATAATTTTTTTTAAAATAATATTTTATTTGTGAACAAATATAGAAACAGATATGCGCTTTTGGGATTATGAATTTTAGAATGGACATTGAATCATCAATCATTTAAATACTTTGAAGGAAGATTGAAAAGTATGATGAGTTGAGTTAAAAATAATATTTTATTTGTCAACAAATATAGAAACAGATATGCTCTTTTGGGATTATTATTTTAGAATGGACATTCAATCATCAATCATTTAAATACTTTGAAAATAGGTTTAGAGTTATCATTGCAGGAAGATTGAAAATATAATTTGAGTTATGTATTCGGCGTCTGGGGATACACCATCTTCCTTGGAAGATATAAACAGAGTAGATTGATGTGCTGAAGTTCATATAATAATGGGTAATTATGTTTTAAAAAATTCCCGATCAAAACCTGTGGCGTGAGTGATGACCTGTCTGGGGATATGTTGGCGCCGAGTTGGCCCAATCTAGTTTAAGTTACATTCTTCTTAAACAAAATCATCAAATGACATGCAGTACAATTACGGTGGGGGGGTGGGCGTATGGACAGGACAGTCGTAACGGACACAATTGAGGTCTGTATATATTTGTCACATAATTGTGATGTCACTCCTCATGAATATTCATGAGAAGAAATCGTAGTTTTTGATAATTTGTATTGAATAATAAAAGCAAAAGAACAATTCTTCTCATTGCATTCTAGCATATGATGACATTATAAATAGTATTTATATTGACCCCAGACACAGTTTAGAGAACATAGATCTTTTTGCCTCAGTCAGATGCAGTTTGTTAGACATATTTTTTACCAATGTATAAACTTTTTTATTTATCTTTCTAATCCTGCATACTGTCAGTTCTAAAATCTCAGAAAAGTATCGAGACATGTTGCACACTTTTCTATGCTATAAGGCTCATTCAGTATCAACATATATGTTAGTTTTAAATGAGGTACAATAGAAATTGGCGAATCGCTGTCCCCCGCGAATCGCTGCCCCCCCCCCCCCCCCCCCCATGTACACAATATTTGTAGTTACAGCCTGCTTAAAGGTCATTTTGTTTCTAAACCACAATAAAATCCATGGATTAAAAGAAGATGGTAAATACCCACATATTAAGACGTGAGTAGTGTCTCAAGTTGAGAATGGGGTTCAGCACTGAAA
Organism: Sabellastarte sp. h YS-2021; assembly: GCA_964017235.1. Classification (NCBI taxonomy): domain Eukaryota; kingdom Metazoa; phylum Annelida; class Polychaeta; order Sabellida; family Sabellidae; genus Sabellastarte; species Sabellastarte sp. h YS-2021. The sequence continues at coordinate 41,082,409 of OZ024930.1, read as the reverse complement.
TGAGGAGGGCAGAGTCTGTCTGAATGAGCATGCAGTTTTTCATAAATTTTATTTTACTTTAAAATAGTGAGCACCACTATCATTATTCCACAGCATCTGTTCAGCTTTTATTGCCAGCACATAGATCGTATAAATTGTCATATTAATATTGTAGAATTTAGTGGGCCTCATTCACTTGCATACTGAGCCCATATATCCTCACTGTGGAATTCAATGGGCCTCTAGCCTTCATTCAGTGACACATTGGGCACTATTGTCATATACAACACAAAAAAATGGTCAGTCCACTGAGCATTAGCAGTAAATTTTGTTATATGTTGTTACTCCATTTATCTTTAATCAGTCGTAATGGACACAACGCTAACTTACAGTTGTCTGTAAATATTTGTCACATAATTGTGATGTGACTCCTCTTAAGGTCAATCCAGGTCATGAATATTCATGAGAAGAATCATAATTTTTTATAATGTACACAATGTTTGCAGTTACAGTCTCTTTAAATTGCTACATAAATGTACTGTCCACTTCAAGATATGGACAATGTCCAAAATGCAATAAATCCACTATCTGGTAGAACCACACACTGTGTGCAGATGATAAAATATCCAAAGTACAGCAAATACCGTAAATGACCTATTTAGCGCACAGTGCGCTAAGCAAAGTCTATTTTTATTCAATATTTGTTGGGAAAAAATGTCCCTTTTAGCGCACCCATCATGAAACACTTTCCGGGATGAAGTTTCGGTCAATCAGGTAGAAAAACGGTGTTTCGACATTTAGAAATACCCACTTCCTGTAAATATGGCGGTAGATGAAAACAAACTCGAAAGTCTTGATAAAAATGTCAATTTATTAAGTAAAAATACGTAAATTATATAGAAAAATATGTGGATATTGAGTAAGGCTGAAAGAGGATATTCGGAGGATTCGTTGTTTCGAAATGACCAGTTTGATCCGATTCAAACAGCCGCGGTCAAATATTCGTTTTACCATATGAAACATAAATACTACCATAGATCAGTGTTTTCCAATGTTTCTATCCATGTTTTTACAGAAACTGACATTATATGGTCGTTTTTTGCTTGTTTTTGAGAAGTTTTGTGAACCATCATAGCTTTGGTTTTTCCCGTATATTTCCCGTCTCTCCCAAAATTTTCTCTCGATTTTTAACCGGAAATATGTCTGGAACTGATTTTAGAAATTCCCTTCTGCCATTTTGCATTTCCTGTTTACTTTGGCGGTTTTTTTAGCCTGAATAAAACTTTGAAATTTAATAAATCTATCCAGTTTTGTGTGTATATGCTATTATTGTGAAAAGAAGAAATGGAGGGTAAAAAAAGGTCTCAAGCCTGGGATTTCTTTGATTTCATGGATGACACCAAAAAAAAAGTTAAGTGCAGGTTATGCTCTGTCTTACTGAGCTACTGTGGTGGGACCACTACAATGAACAATCATTTAGAGAGGAAGCATCCATCAGTTTTTAAGCAGAATTCTCAGTGTGGTTCAGGGAATGCCAAGATGATAGGGAGTCTACCACAGCAAGTAGATATGCGCAAATTTACGACTGGGGGTGCTCATAAAATGACTCAGCAGAGATATCAGAAAATAACTGAAAAGCTTGCACAAATGTGTGCACTGGACTTTCGCCCAATAAGTATTGTGAATGGTCCTGGGTTCAAAGAATTTGTTCACACTTTGGACCCCTCATATGAAATTCCATCACATACGACTGTTAGAAATTATGTGAATAAGTCTTACCAGGATGCTAAGGCTGTCCTTTCTGAAATTCTTCTGGAGCAGCCTGCTATTGCTCTTACAACAGATCTTTGGACCAGCCATGCTACTCAAGGTTATATTACACTGACGTCTCATTTTGTGGATAAAAACTGGGACATGAGGAGCCAAGTACTTGCCACCAGACTTGTGGAAGATCGCCATACTGCTGCCAATATTGCCATTGAAATAACCAAGATTCTTGATGAATTCAAACTGAGAAACATTTCTGGCATCTTGCATGATAATGCTGCAAACATGGAGGCAGCTATGAAAATTTTGAATTTTCCACATTTTGGCTGCTGTGGGCATACTCTGCAGTTGGCTATACATGATGGCTTGAAGGCACCAGAAATCTCAAGAACTTTAGCTAGGAGTCGAAATCTAGTGTCTTACTTTCACAGGTCATTGATTGCCACAGAGACCCTGAAGAAGGCTCAAACCGCTGATGATGAAAAGCAAAAACCTCTCGGCCTTATTCAAGATGTTTCAACACGTTGGAACAGTTCGTTCCTGATGCTGGAGAGGCTTATCAAACTCTGTCCCTATCTATTCAGTGCTACACAATAGATCAGTCATAAAAGAGAAGGAAGCACGATGCTTAGACATGAGTGACGCAGACTGGTCTAATGCTGAAAGTTTGGTGAAAATATTGAAACCTTTGCAGCTTGCAACCCAGGCTCTTAGCGGAGAATATTACCCCACATTTGGAAATTTGTATCCCATAATATATGGCCTGATAAACATCCACCTGCAAGAAAATGATGAGGAAGGTATGCCTGCAGCAGTTCAGCAGGCAAAGAGGACAATTTTGAAGTCAATTCAAACAAGATTTAACATTGGTGAGGAAAATATAGTGGCAATGGCTGCTACAGCATTACACCCATGTCACAAAAAGTTAAGGTTTTTTACTCAAGATCAAAAAGATCAAGTGTCAGCATTTTTATCAGAGGAGATATCAAAACTAGCTCAGCATACAAGCAGCTTGAATGAAAGCCTGAATGAAAAACAGGCAGGCAAGGCACCTTGCTTATCAACTGATGAATCTGCAATGAGGTTTTTGCTGGGACAGTACTATGAGCCAGTTGATGAAGATTGTTTGGTTGATGAGGTTCAACAATACTTATCTGAAAAACCAACAGCTCTAAAGCCCTTAGAATATTGGGGAATCAACCACTCCAGATACCCAGCTTTGAGCCAGATTGCAAGAAAATTATTGTGTATTCCAGCTACCTCCACACCAGCAGAGAGAGTTTTTTCTGCAGCTGGGAATACAGTTATTCCAAAAAGAGCCTCACTTGAACCAGAATGTGTGGACCAGCTTGTATTTCTACATTCAGCCATGGCCTCAAAAGGCCAAGATCAACTTAAAAATATCTGTCTTGAGCAACCTCAACTGAACATCAAGTCAGAAGTTCCAGAGGTTCACACAAAAGATAAAGGTTCTGAAGTCAAAGTCAAGATTGAAGAGCCTGAAGATCCTCCTTTACCTAAAATGGCCAAAATGGAGTAACGGACAGAAGACACAGAGAGATAATAGACAATATCTAATCTTGAAAATAATTAAGTGAAATAAATTTGGAATACTTATTTTTTATGATAAAAGAAAATTTTAATTTGGATGCTGAAGACTGAAGTGAAAAGATATGCAGAAATATATTGTTTTCAATTTTTATGAGTAATTTTGATTAGGTTGCAGTAGTGACAACTGATAAGACACGAAATAGTGAATTTTTAATTTCCATTAACTTTAGTTAAGTCTGAATACAAAATGTCAGAAATATCTAAAATATATGAATGTTAGCCATCTTGTTGGGTTTACTGTTATATAGACCTATTACACCATGTCATTTCCATTTCTGTGATTGGTTCCAATTTGCCAGAGACATCCCTATATTTCCGGCTAGAAAATGAGAGAAAAAATTTTGCAGACAAAATGTGTTCAGTGAAAAATAACAAAACAGGCCGTGGTTAGTATTTCTTGTCATATAAAGCCTAAAATCAACACTTTTATAAGTTTTCATGCATTTTCCCATCTATTACATTGCCTTTTACAAAAAAACCTGATGTACTTGTCTTGTTTAGAATATTCGAATCCGATTCGGAGATACGGATCGGAGCTTCGGATCGGCAAATTCTGCTCCTCTTTCAGCCTTAATATTGAGAAAAATTAAGAAAGGTAAGATTTAAGCGGAATAATCGATCATTAGTAACCTTTTATAACCAACCGCGATTATGCACTGTCACTGTCTGATCGGTCACCCACTAGAAGTTGCCAAGTATATTGCTTTGAAAAGAGATAGGGTGCGGTTACAAGGGCGGATGCGCTAAATAGGTCATTTACGGTATGTCTAGATACTGTATCCAGTTCGCTCCAGTAATAGTTCAATCACAAAGTATAAAGTACACAAAAAGTATATATCCAGTTGATAGTACAATGTAGCTCTAAGACACAGCCTTCTGTATAGCCAGCAAATACTATGTTCATCTGTGGCCAGGTGTACATGTAGTGCTTATATACAAGCATGGAAACTTCCGGACAGTTATAGAACCAACTTGAATTTCACACCTGTTGCCAGATTCATCAAGGAAGTTCTAGAACATATAGGGTTCCCCAAATCTATTAACAGAACCACTGAGGTTAGCCCAGAGGGATTCCCCCAGTCTATAAATAGATCAATACCACAGAACACACAAAAAGAATCTTATAATTCAATTACCTTATATGGTAATATATAGACATAAAGCTTAGATTAAACGATGCACAGGCACAGTGCCCATATATGTGACAGTTTACTTGTTCATTTCTGCCCAATGTACATTAAAACTACTTGTAGGACAATGTTTTTCTTTCCTTTCATTCTGCTTTATGGTTTCCCCAGGCTTCCATTGTTTCCTTTAATTCAACTTTTTATAGAAATTGGAGTATGCACTTAAATCACTGATTTCAATTGGGATCCCATGACCCAACAGCTAGTGGGACATGAGTGTGTACTTGGATTATTACAGTCTGATTGAGTGTGGGAGCCAACAATATTTTTTCTTCAAAGTGGTTGAATTTATTTGTTGTTTTACGTTGCGTTCAACAGCCAAAGTGGTTGAAAAAAAACAAATTATATTCTGAGCTTATTAATAGCTTCAATACTTATTAATTATCAATGTAATCCAAGAAATTTTTAATTTATAATAAAGACTTCAATAAATTGTTCTCAAAACGTATATTCTATTGTCAGTTTGTTACTTATTCTGATCTTATATTTGCCTTTTACTCTGGTTAAAAATCTGTCTGCAACATGTATCTTATGACTGCTCATAGACTACCCATTGTGATATGACCTGTATTGTTGAAATTAATGTTAAAACCTAAATAAATAAATTGAACTCTAATCTCAGAGGTGGTAGGTGAGTGTGTTATCACTGTGCCACCATGGCCACATGATAATGTTATAGTTAAGTAAAATATATCTATAACTATCAATTGTACAAAAACATGTCAACAATGCATGACATAACATGAATTTTTAACAAGTGATGACATGGATATACGATTATATTGGAATGAAGAAGGCTGAAAAGTCTCATGCAACTACAAAAATCTTCTGTGCTATTTGCCTATTGCACTTCTTTAGAATTCTACAATGTATATGCCATGATAATGAGTAATCAGCAATAAAGTGTTGAATAGATGTTTCTACGAAAAGAAATAATTGTGATTTAAAACTCACTAGACAGTGTAAAAATATTAGAGGTGCACACTGTTAAGTTTGATGAGGGACTGTGAAGTGAGTGGAGCAGGGTTTGGGGGATCAATCTTTCTGAAATATTAGTGTGCATTTTGAGAGAGTTCATTTGAAGGGGTCAATAATATGGTGATTTTAGTAGATTCTGACAGAGTTCTTTGCAAGAGGGATCAAGAAGTTCCAGCACATAGCGTGAGTGGGTGTTGAGATGCACACAGAGTCTCAGTGGGGGATCAATGATGAAACATCAATTGTAAAATTTACATATAAATATATTGGCAATCAATATATTTTAATTCATCATTATTCATGTTCTTTTGATAACAAAATTATATATATTTTATTTTGCCAACTTAATGAAACATTTAAAAGAAACTGATTGCATAAAATACTGAAGATATAAATAATGTCACAATTGTTTGTTGTTTACAAAGAAAAAAAAATATTTTAAAATTTCACAAAAAATAATTTCAATTGAAGACATTGAATAATACCGGTCCTATTAATAACATAAAAATGGATATCTAGTTGGAAAATATGGATTTACATATCTTAAGCAATTATATTTGAAAGCTGATGCAAAATTATGTCATTACAATGTCATCAGAAATAGAATATTGAATGTGCAATGATTCATGAAAACATGTCATCTTGGAAAGAATTAAATACTGTGAAGTTGTATCCAAATTGTAAAATGTGCATATGCATAGTTATTGTATAATATTATTAAGAAGCTATAATTGTGACACACAAGCTACAATGATTCAAACAAAGAAGACAGTGTAAATAACCTGATTTTACCCATTGAATTCAAACCTGTTTCATACAGTGGATCCAACCAAAACCTGTTTGCAAAATCTACATATATTTCAACCAGATTTCACCCATAAATAAAACCAGATTTCAACAGTTGGTTTCAACATGATTTTACCTGTTGGATCCAGCCAAAAAACGGTTTGCAAAATCTACACGTATTTCAACCAGATTTCACCCATACCTTTCAACCAGATTTCAACAGTTGGTTTCAACATGAATTATGATTTCACTGGTTGAATCCAACCAAAACAGTTTGCAAAATCTACATGTATTTCAACCTGATTTCACCCACTGAATTCAACCAGATTTCAGCAGTTGGTTTCAATATGATTTCACTGGTTGGATCCAACTAAAAATGGTTTGCAAAATGTACACATATTACATCCAGATTTCTATGTTGGATTTAACCTGATTTCAAAGTTGTGTGCCTGCTGGGACTTCACTGCACTGATTTATTTACATCAACAAACATCTCACGTTAACTGTATTTCATTGTCAATTATGGTGAAGATTCTAATATCCTTCAATAAATACAGATAGTAGTCTTAAAATGTATCTGCTCACACAGCAGGTAAAGTTGGTTTCTACTTTACTGATATGAAATAATTTATGCTCTATTGTTTATATTTAGAGACAAATCATGTGACTTTGTTTATGTCGGTTAGACTGTCCCCTTTGACAGAAAGCTACTGTTCTTTGGTTGGTGTATATTCAGTGGGAAAAGATAAATTTAATAGTACTGTCAGTTATGCATTTGTATATTTATAAACAAAGGAAGACTTCTTCTCCAAAGTAAGCCATATACTTCCTTCAGAAATTACATTTGTCTACCGTTGCTAGCGTATATTTTAAATATTTTGTCCGTACGGCTGCCCCCCCCCCTGTAATGATTTATTTATGTTGTTCAATTTTTTTTTTGAAAGTGTTGTATTTTGACAATATATCTCTCTTATCGGCCGTTTTTACGGGAAACTGGAAATACCAGTGAACGCCCAGTTTGTTTGCAAATAGAAGCATTTGTCCTTGACCTCTAACAAAGATATGTAAGGCGGGCGTTCACTGGTAGGCTGGCGTTCACTGGTAGAATGCCACTATATATATTCTGCCTTGCCACCAATTATGGTCAGTGTACCAATTATGGTCACCCCCAGCCGGTCAAATAAAAGTAAATGCCATGGTGAGGAAAACATGAAGTAATTGTAAATGGCTAGAGTAAACCTATTCTAAATAACAAAAGATTATTAAAATATATTTTTAAAGGCTAAACATTAAGTTATATTTGCAGAGCACCACAGATCAAACCTTATTTTCTGTTATATCAGTGGCTAAAATAATGGGGTGACCATAATTGGTATCAAGAAATTCCAGTTGTTTCGGTGATAATAGGGCATTTTTGGTGCAATGTACATGTACTGAGGAAATTGATTGTGCTGAAACGAAGGCAAAACTTTGGATTAGTAAAATAAACACACACTAATTAATATCTGTAGTGTTATTTTCATTTATTGAAGCACAGGAATTAATTTTCCTACACAGACGTAACCATAATTGGTGGCCAGGCAGTTGGTATAAAAAAACACATTTGTACATAGATCTAATTCAATATACATTATAGTGATATATACATATCTACATAATACATTTTTAGAACTAGGCGGGTTGTATGTAACCAACCCGCCTATTAGATTGATGTGTTCCACGTCTGTCCTTCAAAATTTTTAAGCGTCCCACAAGGGACGCTTGTTTGTGTATGGGAGAGCTTCAGGCTCCGCCGGCTCCGGCGGCTCCGCCAGCTCCGCATTTTGTTTTCCTTATAACTCTGTAACCGTTAGGCGGATTCTTTTCAAATTTGGCAGGTTTAGGCAGTAGCCTTGGGGAATTTTTTTGAGTATGCTGCAGTGACATTTCAACCAATCAGAGAGGTCACATGACCAAAAATGTCTTTTGTCGATGGGGAAGCTTGTCCGGATGATAACTTGAAAGGAATTTTATCAATTCACCTGAAACTTGGCAAATACATTCATTCTATTAAAATCTGGAAATCATTAGATTTTGGCATTGATTGGTCAAGAAATGGCCGAGTAATTAATGATTAATTAATCATTACGAATTTTCCAAATAAGGAAAACACAAAAATGCTTATATCTCGAAAACCGTGCTCGATAGAGTGATTTAGACGAAATTTTTGACCCGCAGGGTATCTCTGCGGAGTAGTTTTCCCAATTTTCAAAAAATTTTTGTCTCGCCCAAAATGGCGGCCATTTTGAATTTTCGAAATTTTCACAAAAATTGCAAAACACAAAAATGCTTATATCTCAAAAATCGTGCTAGATAGAGCAATTTCGCCAAAATTTTTGACCCGCAGGATATCTCTGCGGAGTACTTTTCCCAATTTTCAAAAAATTTTTGTCTCGCCAAAAATGGCGGCCATTTTGAAAATTTTCGCAAAAATTGCAAAACACAAAAATGCTTATATCTCAAAAACCGTGCTAGATAGAGCGATTTCGACAAAATTTTTGACCCACAGGGTATCTCTGCAGAGTAGTTATCCCAATTTTGAAAAATTTTTTGTCTCGCCAAAAATGGCGGCCATTTTGAATTTTCGAATTTTTCGCAAAAATTGCAAAACATAAAAATGCTTATATCTCGAAAACCCTGCAAGATAGAGCGATTTCGACGAAATTTTTGACCCGCAGGGTATCTCTGCAGGGTACCCATGCCAATTTTCAAACAAAAAATTTCTCGCAAAAAATGGCGGCCATTTTGAATTTTCGAATTTTTCGCAAAAATGCTTATATCTCGAAAACCGTGCTAGATAGAGCGATTTCGTCAAAATTTTTGACCCACAGGGTATCTCTGCAGGGTAGCCATGCCAATTTTCAAAAAAATTTTGTCTTGCCAAAAATGGCGGCCATTTTGAATTTTTGCGCAAAAATTGCAAAACACAAAAATGCTAATATTTCGAAAACCGTGCTACATAGAGCGATTTCGACGAAATTTTTTATCTTCAGGGTATCTCTGCAGAGCAGCTATCCCAAAGAGCTTTCACTTGGTGAAGTTTCAGACCCATAGCTAATTGCTCACCTACTCAAAAAGAGTAAATGCGAATTACCTCTAAAAGTATTGCAGATGGCCAATTTTTCTCAAATAACTCATTCACCTACTTTTGGAAGAGCTTTCACTTGGTGAAGTTTCAGACCCGTAGCTAATTACTCACCTACTCAAAATGAGTAAATGCTAATTATCTCAAAAACTATTGCGGATACCCAATTTTTATCAAATAACTCATTCATGTACTTTTGGGAGAGCTTTCACATGGTGAAGTTTCAGACCCGTAAATGATTACTCACCTACTCAAAATGAGTAAATGCGAATTACCTCTTAAAAGTATTGCAGATAGCCAATTTTTCTCAAATAACTCATTCACCTACTTTTGGAAGAGCTTTCACATGGTGAAGTTTCAGACCCATAGCTAATTACTCACTTACTCAAAATGAGTAAATGCGAATTATCTCTAAAAGTATTGCAGATAGCCAATTTTTCTCAAATAACTCATTCACCTACTTTTGGGAGAGCTTTCACATGGTGAAGTTTGAGACCCATAGCTAATTACTCACCTACTCAAAATGAGTAAATGCTAATTATCTCTAAAAGTATTGCAGATAGCCAATTTTTCTCAAATAACTCATTCACCTACTTTTGGGAGAGCTTTCACTCGGTGAAGATTCAGACCCATAGCTAATTACTCGCCTACTCAAAATGAGTAAATGCGAATTATCTCTAAAAGTATTGCAGATAGCCAATTTTTCTCAAATAACTCATTCACCTACTTTTGGGAGAGCTTTCACTTGGTGAAGTTTCAGACCCATAGCTAATTACTCACCTACTCAAAATGAGTAAATGCAAATTATCTCTAAAAGTATTGCAGATAGCCAATTTCTCTCAAATTAAACATTCACCTACTTTTGGGAGAGCTTTCACTTGGTGAAGTTTCAGACCCATAGCTAATTACTCACCTACTCAAAATGAGTAAATGTGAATTATCTCTAAAAGTATTGCAGATAGCCATTTTTTCTCAAATAACTCATTCACCTACTTTTGGGAGAGCTTTCACTTGGTGAAGTTTCAGACCCATAGCTAATTGCTGACCTACTCAAAATGAGTAAATGTGAATTATCTCTAAAAGTATTGCAGATAGCCAATTTTTCTCAAATAACTCATTCACGTACTTTTGGGAGAGCTTTCACCATGTGAAGTTTCAGACCCATAGCTATTTATTCACCTACTCAAAATGAGTAAATGCTAATTATCTGTAAAAATATTGCAGATACCCAATTTTTATCAAATACTCATTCATCTACTTGTGGGAGACCTTTCACATGGTGAAGTTTCAGACCCATAGCTAATTACTCACCTACTCAAAATGAGTAAATGCGAATTATCTCTAAAAGTATTGCAGATAGCCAATTTTTCTCAAATAACTCATTCACCTACTTTTGGGAGAGCTTTCACTTGGTGAAGTTTCAGACCCATAGATAATTATTCACCTACTCAAAATGAGTAAATGTGAATTATCTCTAATAGTATTGCAGATAGCCAATTTTTCTCAAATAACTCATTCACCTACTTTTGGAAGAGCTTTCACACACGAAAATGAAAAATTGTGAATATCTCGGAAAAGCTATTTCTTCTGCTTTAATGCTCGGCGGGAGATACACACCGCGGCAGTGGTCTTGACAAAAATTTTTGTCTCCCCAAAAATGGTGGCCATTTTGAATTTTCAAAGTTTTTGCAAAACACAAAAATGCTTATATCTCGAAAACCGTGCTATATGGAGCGAACTCAACAAAATTTTGGACCTGCTGGGTATCTCTGCAGAGTAGCCATGCCAATTTTCAAAATATTTTTGTCTCGCCAAATATAGCGGACATTTTTAATTTTTTTATTTTTTGCAAAACACAAAAATGCTTATATCTTGAAAACCGTGCTAGATAGAGCAGACTGCGCTGACTTTGGTTGCCACAACAGTATAAGGCTAGAAACGAAGCATTTTCTTAATACTTTAGCACTCACCTTTATATCCTTTTCGGGACGCTTTGTTTTTGCTATGCAAAAACATTATCTTTTTTTTTTGCGAGCGATCCTCTAGTTGTTTCTGGACTCCAACTTGAAAACGCTTTGTCCAATTAAATTTTAACTTGGCAGGGAGATAGATCACCTTCATAACTAAGTTGCTTTCGAAATTGATGTAATTCCGTCTGTTCGTTTGTCCATTTTTTTGTTTGTTTGGCCATCGACGTTTCCGTTTCTGGACTGTTACTCGAAAATGCTTTGTCCAATCGAATTCAAACTCGACAGGGAGGTAGATCACCATCAGGGCTAAGTTGCTTTCGCAATTGGTGCAATTCCCTCTTCGTTGTCCGTCAACATTTCCGTTTCCTGATTCTAACTCAGAAATGCTTTTCCAATCGAATTCAAACTTGACAGGGAGATAGATCACTATCATAGATCTGGCTAAGTTGCTTTTGAAATAGGTGTAATTCTGTCTGTTTGTCCGTTTGTCTGTCCATCAACATTTCCATTTCTGGACTCTAACTCGAAAATGCTTAAATTTGTCCAATCGAATTCAGTCTTGACAGGAAGATAGATCACCATCATAGATAAGTTGCTTTTGAAATTGGTGTAATTCTCTCCATTCGTTTGTCCGTATTTTTGTCTGTTTGTTAACATTTTCGTTTCCGGACTCTAACTCGAAAATGCTTTGTCCAATCGAATTCAAACTTCACAGGAAGATAGATCACCATCATAGATAAGTTGCTTTCGAAATTGGTGTAATTCTCTCCGTTCATTTGTCTGTTTTTTCTCTGTCAACATTTCCGTTTCCGGACTTTAACTAGAAAATGCTTTGTCCAATCGAATTCAAACTTGACAGGGAGATAGATCACCATCTTAGCTAAGTTGCTTTCGAAATTGGTGTAATTCCATCTGTTTGTTTGTCCATTTACAGCATAGATACAATTATGTAACCAACATTACAAGTTTTACATTTCTTAGCACGTCTAACATATTTACCTTAACTGGGTGACCTAACATTTCTTTCCTTGTTTCTAAATTTAATTACAGCAGTCGCTAACCTTATTGCTGCCTGAGCAACCCGGATTTTGGGGCATCTCTGACCCTCTTCTTATAGTATGAATCAGTAGAATTAGTATGATATCTATTATCTAAAGAAGCACTGAGACATAATTCAATATACATTATACGTACACATATATTTAAACCTGAGAATTAGTCTCAGTATTTTTTATTCAACACTGCAACAATAATTTAACCATCCTGTGTTGCTCCATCCTGCTTGCTTACTGGTCCATAAATTTTTCCACATTTTTATGTCAGCTGACTTGTCAGTCAGCTGACATTATGTCATCACTCTGCGGCATGGGCGTACGCGTCCGCGTGAACAACTTCTTCTCCAAAACTACAAGGCCTAGAGACATGCTGTTTTTTTTAAAAGATACCTTATCTATCGAGGATGAAAAATTGTTCAAGGCATGCAAATCTGTCTGTTCGTCTGTTTGCTAGAGACATTACAAGGGGGGTACCCCCACCAAAAGTGTGAAAATTTCAACTTTTTATCACAATTTTCTCAGTGACTATTGCAGGGATTTCTCTCATATCTTGCATATATGTACTAGGCCAGAGGTAGATTCTCTTGTGTGAGTATGAGACCTGGATCTGTCTTACTTTTTTTTTAATAAATTTTTTTAATAATTTTTAATGCATTAAAATTCATGAAATCATGCACTAAATCACTTATAACTTCAAAAGTGTTGCATTTACAGCATTTTGTGAAAATATGTTGTTCAGCTACTTTTTTCATAGCTACAATATGGTGAGTAAGTTGGGTGTCTGTCTCAATAGCTAAGTGAGTAATAGCTACTTTTGGGCTTTTCAGTAACTTCCATTATTAGTAAAGTCACTTGTAACTTAAAAACTATTGCATTTAGAGAATTTCGTATAAATATGTTATTCAGCTACTTTTGGGCCAGCTATAACATAGTGAAATTTCAGACCTGTAGCTCATGGCATAGCTGAGTAATAGCTACTTTTAGGTTATCACTGTTGAGTAAATCGCTTATAACTTGAAAACTATTGCATTTAGAGAATTTCGTATAAATATGTTATTCAGCTACTTTTGGGTCAGCTATAACATAGTAAAATTTCAGACCTGTAGCTCATGGCATAGCTGAGTAATAGCTACTTTTAGGTTATCACTGTTGAGTAAATCACTTATAACTTGAAAAGTGTTGCATTTAGAGCATTTTGTTAAAATATGTTATTCAGCTACTTTTTTCATAGCTACAATATGGTGAGTAAGTTGGGTGTCTGTCTCAATAGCTAAGTGAGTAATAGCTACTTTTGGGCTTTTCAGTAACTTCCATCATGAGTAAAATCACTTGTAACTTAAAAACTATTGCATTTAGAGAATTTCGTATAAATATGTTATTCAGCTACTTTTGGGCCAGCTATAACATAGTAAAATTTCAGACCTGTAGCTCATGGCATAGCTGAGTAATAGCTACTTTTAGGTTATCACTGTTGAGTAAATCACTTATAACTTGAAAACTATTGCATTTAGAGTATTTTGTTTCATGTGTTATTCACCTATTTTGGGGTCAGCTATAACATAGTGAAGTTTCAGACCTGTGGCTCATTTCATAGCTGAGTAATAGCTACTTTGAAGTTCTCACTGTTGAGTAAATCAGTTATAATTGGAAAACTATTGCATTTACAGAAATTTGTGTAAATATGTTATTCAGCTACTTTTGGGTCAGCTATAACATAGTGAAATTATAGACCTATAGCTCATGGCACAACTGAGCAATAGCTATTCTCAGGTACTGACTGTTGAGTAAATCAGCTATAACTTGAAAAATATTGCATTTGGAGTATTTTGTTAAAATATATTGTTCACCTACTTTTGGGTCAGCTATAACATAGTGAAATTACAGACCTATAGCTCATGGCATAGCGGAGCAATAGCTATTTTCAGGTTCTCACTATTGAGTAAATCAGTTGTAGCTTGAAAACTATTGCATTTACAGTAGTTTGCTTAAATATGTTGTTCACCTACTTTTGGGTTAGCTATAACATAGTAAAATTTCAGACATGTAGCTCATTGCATAGCTGAGTAATAGTTCCTTTGAGGTTCTCACTGTTGAGTAAATCAGTTGTAGCTTGAAAACTGTTACATTTAGAGTAATTTGTTAAATATGTTATTCACAGAATTTTTGGTCAGCTATAACATAGTGAAATTGCAGACCTCTATGTCATGGCATAGCTGAGCAATAGCTACTTTCAGGTTCTCACTGTTGAGTAAATCATTGTATCCACTGGATAGCCGCAGTGTGTAGAGAGAGATTTCACCATTACTGCTCTGATGAAAAAAAATATTATAGCTAGCTTTCTTAAGTTTGCAGTATATATTAATAACCATAAAATGTTGTCTGGGAATATTTTTGGCCTCATTTTGAGAAACAAGATGGCCGCCACAGGTGTTTTTTGTCAGTCATGAAAAGTGCTTATATCTCCCTTATTATTGATCCTAGAGGTTTGGGATGATAAACCAACCTGTAGGAAATCATGGGGTGGGAATCTTTTGGTGTGGTCAGATTTGACCTTCAATGACCCCTCCTTCAAGGTCAAACAAGGATAGCCAAACTTAAAAGTGCTTATAACTCGCTTATTATTGGTCCCAGAGGTTTGGGATGGTAAACAGACAGGAAATCATGGGCTGTGAATCTGTTGATATGGTCCGATTTGACCTTGGAACCCTCCTTCAAGGTCAAATGAGGATAGCGAAAATTGAAAGTGCCTACAACTCGCTTATTATTGATGACAGAGATTTGGGATGGTAAACCATCCCATAGGAAATCATTGGCTCGGAATCTTTTGGTATGGTCAGATTTGACCTTTGGACCCCTCCTTCAAGGTCAAATGAGGACAGCCAAGCTTAAAAGTGCTTATAACTCATTTATAATTGGTCCTAGAGGTTTGAAATGGTAAACCAGAGGATATCATGGGCTGGGAATGTATTTGTGTGGTTAGATTTGACCTTGGACCCCTTCTTCAAGGTCGAACGAGGATATTGCATTTGTAGTATTTCTTTAAATATGTTTTAACCTATTTCTTACACTTAAACAATTACCTTGTTATTTTCCTTCATAATACCATTTACAGGGCACAACTTTTTTATCCTTTTCTTCTGTCAGCTTCGGAATTTCTTTTGAACTTGCTGTTCAGTTACCATTTACTGTATTTCTGTACAGCCCTTTTCCTGATAATTATTCTGTCCTATAATCACCTTCACAAATCAAAAACACTCAGTCAGCTGACACAGTGCCCGTTCACGGGCACTCTCCTCTTGTTTCAACAACTGCTGACCACGTCCAGCATTTCTATTGAGGCAGTGGTGCCACCCTTCAAGGGAGTTTAAAGGTTCACTGGATCTTCCTCAGGGTTCTCCATGAGCAGGCTTGTAGGAATGGCTTCATTGATCCTGCTTGGGGAGGGAATCAACTAAATGTTGAGGGTAATTTTTTTTTAATTCTTGTACTCTGTGCTGTTGGTGGAGGGATTAATAACAATAAACTCATTAATATTCATGAGGAAATATGATAACACATCTTTCCCTTGTGGTTTTCATATTTTATAAAAGGGAAGCTTGGATTAACCTCAAATACTTTAAACTTGAGAACTCACGGCTTTAACGCCGAACTCATTAATATCCATGAGGAAATATGATGTAACAGCTTTCATATAATATCATTAATATTCATGAAGAAAAGGTGGGGCGAATGATCTCTTATATGGGTGCTAACTCGTTTTGGGGCAAACGATCTGGATACCGACGTGGTTTCTGGCATTCTACCAGTGAACACCCATGTTGAGATTAATATTGTGAATTTAAATTATATGAATAGCTTTATATTATATTTTTCTATGAACAAACTATCAAATGATATGCGTTACAATTAATTATTGAAGTATATTTTGTTACATTTGCTTCAAAGTTTTATATTTTAATGTATAGTTTCTATTATCGGCCATTTTACTGCAAACTGGAAATACCAGTAAACGCCCATTTTGTAGACTTACAGAAGCTTATCCTTGACCTCTAAACAATGAAATACAAGGCGGGCATTCAATAGGCATATTTCACAACCATAATCCATCGAATCTAGATTTGTCGGATTAACGGATTCACTTGTGATGTGATCAGAATCCTAATCTGGATTATGAATCCATTGATCTACCTCCTCAGGTAGATCAATGGATTCAGATTCATCGGATTAGCCATAATCCTTTGCAAAATTGTGGCGGACAATTGTGTAATTTTGAGTAATTGAGTAATTTTTACCCCACAGCCCTTAAGGCCAATCCATGGTGTCTGGATGGGTGGGTGGGCGGGTGGCGGGAAGAAGTTTATCCGGGCTGTATCTCAAAAACTGTAATGTTGAGGAAGTTGATACTTGGTAGGGACATTGGATAGGGGGCGTAGGTGTGCATTGTCAAGGTGTGACCTTGATTTAACCTTGCCGTAGTGACCTATAAAATCTTGTCCTGGCTATATCTGGGAAACCGTAAGGTGTAGGAAGTTGATACTTGGTAGGGACATTGGTTAGGCGGTGTAGGTGTGCAGTGTCATGGTGTCACCTTGATTTGACCCTTGACCTTGCCGTAGTGAAGTTGACCTATAAAATCTTGTCTGGGCTGTATCTCAGAAACCGTAAGATGTGCATCGCCATGATGTGACCTTGATTTGACCTTTGACCTTACCTCAGTGACCTTGAGTTTGAAAATCTTGTCCGGGCTATATCCCGGAAATTCTAAGGTGTAGGAAGTTGATACGTGATAGGGACATTGGTTGGGGGAGTAGGTGTGCAATGTCATGGTATGACCTTGATTTGACTTTTGACCTTGTCATAGTGAACTTGACCTGTAAAATTTTGTCTGGGCTATATCTCTGAAACGGTAAGATGTAAGAGGTTGATACTTGGTAGGGACATTGGTCAGAGGGTGTAGGTGTGCAACGTAATGGTGTGACCTTGATTTGACCTTTGACCTTGCCGTAGTGACCTTGACCTATAAATTCTTTTCAGGGCTATATCTTCGAAACAGTAAGGTGTAGGAAGTTGATAAGTGGTAGGGACATTGGTTAAGGGGTGCAGGTGTGCAACGTCATTGTGTGACCTTGATTTGACCTTTGACCTTGCCGCAGTGATCTTGAGTTTGAAAATCTTGCCCGGGCTATATCTAGGAATCCATTTGGTGTAGGAAGTTGATACTTGGTATGGACATTGGTTACTGTGTGTAGGTGTTCAACGTCATGGCGTGACCTTGATTTGGCCTTTGACCTTGCCGTAGTGACCTTGACCTATAAATCTTGTCCGAGCTGTATCTCAGAAATGGTAAGGTGTAGGAAGTTGATATTTGGTAGGGACATTGGCTAGGAGGTGTAGGTAAGCAATAGTGGTGGGATAGCCAGCTAAAATGGCAGATCGAGCATCACCTGTTACAAGCGAGTTGAACTCAGGTTAAACTTGAGTAATTTTCGGGATAAAGTATTTCGTTTGTTAGCCAATAATGTGGGAAAATATTTTACATAGCTGTACATGAGCCAAAACTTTGACCTGGAAATGGCTTTCACGATATATTTTTGTTAAATCTTCATTGATTTTAGCCAGAATGAAGTAAAAATGGAATATATTTTGGAAAATTTCAGATATATACGTTGTTTTGATGAAATGTCAGCCTTAGATGGTGAAAATATTGACTTTTTCAAAAACTCGTGTTTCACTTGTGCAGATCGATGTTACCCCTAATTATCGCCCATCGAATTACAACTTGAGTTTCAGTCAACTCGTCTCAGCACTAGTAAGCAGTGTCATGGTATGACCTTGATTTGTCCTTTGACCTTGCCACAGTGACCTTGACTTATAAAATCTTGTCCTGGCCATATCTCAGAAACTGTAAGGTGTAGGAAGTTGATAGGTAGTAGGGACGTTGGTGGGGGGTTGTAGGTGTGCAGCGTCATGGTGTAACCTTGAGTTGACCTTTGACCTTGCTGTAGTGACCTTGACCTATAAAATCTTGTTCGGGCTGTATCTCAGAAACCATAGGCTGTAGGAAGTTGATACTTGGTAGGGACATTGGTTAGGGGGTGTAGATGTGCATCGCCATAGTGTGACCTTGATTTAACCTTTGACCTTGCCGCCGTGACCTTGACCTGTAAATCTGGTCCGGGCTATATCTCAGAAATGGTAAGGTGTAGGAAGGTGATACTTGGTATGGACATTGGTTACTGTGTGCAGTGTTCAACCTCAGGGCGTGACCTTGATTTGACCTTTGACCTTGCCGTACTGAACTTGACCTATAAATCTTGTCCGGGCTATATCTCGGAATTGCTAAGGTGTAGGAAGTTGATATTTGGTAGGGACATTGGCTAGGAGGTGTAAGTGTGCAACGTCATGGTATGACCTTGATTTGACCTTGACCTTGCTGAAGTGACCTTGACTTATAAAATCTTGCCCAGGCCATATCTCAGAAACTGTAAGGTGTAGGAAGTTGATATTTGGTAGGGACATTGGTGGGGAGTTTTAGGTGTGCAGCGTCATGGTGTGACCTTGATTTGACCTTTGACCTTGCTGTAGTGACATTGACCTTTAAAATCCTGTCCGGGCTATATCGCGGACATTGTAAGGTGTAGGAAGTTGATACTTTGTAGGGACATTGGTTAGGCGGTGTAGGTGTGCTACATCATGACGTGACCTTGATTTGACCTTTAACCTTGCCGTAGTGACCTTGACCTATAAAATTTGTTCCGGGCTATATCTCGGAAACCGTAAGGTGTAGGAAGTTGATCCTTGGCAGGGACATTGGCTAGGGTGTGTAGATGTAAAACGTCGTGGTGTGACCTTGATTTGACCTTTGACCTTGCTGTATTGACCTTGACCTATAATGCCTTGTCCGGGCTATATTTCAGAAACCATAAGGTGTAGGAAGTTGATATTTAGTAGGGACATTGCTTGGGGGTTTTGGTGTGCAACGTCATGGTGTAACGTGGATTTGACCTTTGATCTTACATATCTGATGCTATTTTATCTCTCTACAGGGATATGTGATACTATTTTATCTCTCTTATATCTCTCATATCTTTTTACTTGAATCTTGGTTGTTGCACCTTTGGGTATCTTTTGGTGTAGATTAAGCCTTGTTAAGTCATATTAGAATTCATTAAGGGTTTTACTTTTGCCAGTTCCCATTGTAACAGATGGTATTGCATCAAGTGAGTCACAGGTTTTGCCCCAACTCCACATTAAGTATGTATTGCCACATCTGTATGTATGGGTAATATTCAAAACATTCAAACTAGGGATGGGTCGATAGGTGCGGTATCTCGGTATCGAGAGCATTTTACTGAAATACCGTGATGAGATTTTATAACCGCCACTGGAGCCTCTCCCTGGTTTTTTTGCACCAGCTGTCAAAGGTTCATTTGGAACCAATTAAAGAGGCCTCCTTGAAATATTTGACCTTCAAGACAGTTTTCCTCTTGGCCCTGGGGTCGGGCAAGCGTAGAAGTGAGATACATGCTTGGGAAAACAGAAATATTAGACACCAATCCGACTGGTCAAAGGTGTCCTTGTACCCATCACCCAGCTTTCTCTCCAAGGATCAGCTGGCAAAAGAGGGTCCAGACAGTGTGGCCCCAGGGGTTATAACAGCCCTGGCCCCAACTCTGGATAGATCCCTCAAGTCTGACAGGTCCCTCTGTCCAGTCAAGAGCATTGCGCTACTATTTGGACAGGACCTCGGGCAGATACATGTTGAGATACATGCTTGGCAAAACAGAAATATTAGACACTAATCCGACTGGTCAAAGGTGTCCCTGTACCCATCACCCAGCTTCTCTCCAAGAATCAGCTGGTCAAAGAGGGTCCAGACAGTGTGGCCCCAGGGGTTATACCAGCCCTGGCCCCAACTCTGGATAGATCCCTCAAGTCTGACAGGTCCCTCTGTCCGGTTAGAGCATTGTGGTACTATTTGGATAGGACCTCAGGCAGAATAAGAAGTTGGTTTTTGTCTCCCTTAAGAAAGGTTTTGACAAAGACATCTCACCTGCCACTATCTCCTCTTGGATCAAGCAGACTGTGATCCTATGTTATGAGCTCTCTGACTAGGAGGCCGACACTTTACATCAGGTTAAAGCCCATGATGTCGGGGCATTTGATGCTTCTAAGGTATTCCAGTCAAGAGTTACCTTAGATACAGTCTTGTCAGCCTGCCACTGAAGTCACATAATACCTTCACACAGTTTTGTCTGAAGGGCGGGGCTTGGGCTGATCCAGGGCTTTTACCAATTGGGCTCGGTAGTGGCTGCTCAGCAGATCCACAAATGGCCCTTAGATTGAGGAGATTTGTATATATATGTATAAATAGTTCTTCACGTACATTAGAATTACGTGTGGCGTGCTTCTTTCGGGAGGTTTATTTGCATTCTGGGACTGAACTCATCCCACTCTTCCCCTACCTCAGAGCAGGTCTGCAACAAAGGGGGGGACGGGGGTATAGCCCCAGGTAACCGGCGGCTGGCAACCGACCATGGCCTTACAGGGTTTCCTGACCTTAAGGTCAACCCAGGCCTGGGCCTATAGGTCTCCTGACGAAGTCAGCCTAGACCGTAGGTTAAAATTTGCTATTACTTGTGAGTTCACATAAGTCCCTAGTAACTTACCCGCCGACCAAGCGGTAGTTATTCAGCAATTGTCCATTGGATAGGATGTATTAATGCAATAAAATTGCAAATTTAATAAGTAAATTAAATTTTTATAAGTTAATACCCTATCCAATGGACACACACAAGACCCTCCCACCGACCCCGCTATCAGCTTACTAGGGGTCTAATAGGTTTAGACAACGAAAAAGATGCTATGACGTCATGTTGTCTAGACGGGAAGTAAATACCATGCACCACCTGGTGAATGCACAGTACTGGGACCGGCCAGCCGGTGGAAACACAGGACTTCTTTTTCTGGCGTTTGGCGGGCCGGTCTGCACCGACCAGATCTGATCTAATCTAATGTGGACTTTTATAGCGCTTAATCTCCATCACTGATGGACTCTAAGGCGCATCTAAACATAAAGCAAGGCAGTTATCGTTAATCAAGGGACATAGCCAGGTCGTACCAAGGAGACACAGATGTGACGGGGGAGGCTATGGTGGGTAGGCTTTTGCAAACAGGTAAGTTTTAAGCTTCTTTCTGAAGGAGGCAACTGATGTTGCACTGCGAACATCTTGAGGGAGGTCATTCCAGATCTTAGGAGCATCAAAGGCAAAACTATGGCCAAAATGTTTGGCTGACTTAGAGACTGATGAATGGAAAGGAGGAACTGTAAGGTATTGACGATCTGGGTGACTATGCCTAGTACTATAGGGACAACTACTAAAAGACAAGAACGGTTCGAAGTAAGAAGGAGAACCACTATGCAAAAATTTATACACAAGTGTTGCGGTTTTGAAAATACAACAATACTTAACAGGCAACCAGTGGAGTTTCTGTAGAATGGGTGTAACATGAGCATACTTTCTATGATTTGTAACAATACGAGCAAGGGTGTTCTGAATACTTTGCAATTTGTGCTGATTGAAACCGGACAAACCTCTGAACAGAGATTTACAATAGTCCAGACAACTACTAACCAAGGCATTTGCAGCAAGGACTGCCACTTCAGAAGTGAGATACTTTCTAATTCTACGGAGGTCATGCATCTGAAGGAAGCACGCTTTGCAAGTCCTCTTGATATGCTCAGAGAATGAAAAATCTACATCAAACCACACACCTAGATTTCTGACAGAATCAACCGGATGAAGAAGGCTACCAAGAATGCTAACAGGAAAGTGAGAGGAAATCTTCTGATGTTGAGCCTTGGAACCAAAGACAATAAACTCAGTTTTTTCAGGGTTGAGCTTCAATTTACTGAGAGACATCCACTCTTGAACATCACAAAGGCAGGCATTTAGCTTGGCGAGAGCCGAAGAAGCATTCTTGTGGGAGAGATGGATGTATAACTGAGTGTCATCCGCATAAAAATGGAATTTAATATGCGGGTGGAGGCGAATAATTTTACTGAGTGGTGTTGTATAGAGTGAAAACAGTAACGGACCCAGAACAGAACCTTGTGGGACTCCATAGATGAGATTGCTTAATTCAGATAGTGTGGAGCCTATCTTAATGGCCTGGCAGCGATTTCTTAAGTAGGAAGCAAACCACCTTAGAGCTGTTCCACCAAGACCAAACCAGGATTTAAGGTAACCAAGGAGAATATTATGGTCTATAGTGTCAAATGCGGCTGATAAGTCAAGAAGTACTAGAGCTGTGGGTTCACCGCGTGCCAGAGAGAGATGAACCTCGTTTTTATGTCAGCTGACTTGTCAGTCAGCTGACATTATGTCGTCACTCTGCGGCGTGGGCGTACGCGTACGGGTCCGCGTGAACAACTTCTCCTCCAAAACTACAAGGCCTAGAGACGTGCTGTTTTTTTTAAAAGATACCTTATCTATCGAGGATGAAAAATTGTTCAAGGCATGCAAATCTGTCTGTTCGTCTGTTTGCTAGAGACATTACAAGGGGGGTACCCCCACCAAAAGTGTGAAAATTTCAACACTTAATCACAATTTTCTCAGTGACTATTGCAGGGATTTCTCTCATATCTTGCATATATGTACTAGGCCAGAGGTAGATTCTCTTGTGTGAGTATGAGACCTGGATCTGTCTTACTTTTTTTTTAATAAATTTTTTTAATAATTTTTAATGCATTAAAATTCATGAAATCATGCACAAAATCATTTATAACTTGAAAAGTGTTGCATTTAGAGCATTTTGTTAAAATATGTTATTCAGCTACTTTTTTCATAGCTACAATATGGTGAGTAAGTTGGGTGCCTGTCTCAATAGCTAAGTGAGTAATAGCTACTTTTGGGCTTTTCAGTAACTTCCATCATGAGTAAAATCACTTGTAACTTAAAAACTATTGCATTTAGAGAATTTCGTATAGATATGTTATTCAGCTACTTTTGGGTCAGCTATAACATAGTAAAATTTTAGACCTGTAGCTCATGGCATAGCTGAGTAATAGCTACTTTTAGGTTATCACTGTTGAGTAAATCGCTTATAACTTCAAAACTATTGCATTTAGAGAATTTCGTATAAATATGTTATTCAGCTACTTTTGGGTCAGCTATAACATAGTAAAATTTCAGACCTGTAGCTCATGGCATAGCTGAGTAATAGCTACTTTTAGGTTATCACTGTTGAGTAAATCGCTTATAACTTGGAAACTATTGCATTTACAGTATTTTGTTTCAATATGTTATTCACCTATTTTGGGATCAGCTATAACATAGTGAAGTTTCAGATCTGTGGCTCATTGCATAGCTGAGTAATAGCTACTTTGAAGTTCTCACTATTGAGTAAATCACTTGTAACTTAAAACCTAGTGCATTTAGAGAATTTCGTATAAATATGTTATTCAGCTACTTTTGGGCCAGCTATAACATAGTGAAATTTCAGATCTGTAGGTCATGGCATAGCTGAGTAATAGCTACTTTAAAGTTCTCACTATTGAGTAAATCAGTTGTAATTGGAAAACTATTGCATTTAGAGTATTTCGTATAAATATGTTATTCAGCTACTTTTGGGTCAGCTATAACATAGTAAAATTTCAGACCTGTAGCTCATGGCATAGCTGAGTAATAGCTACTTTTAGGTCATCACTATTGAGTAAATCAGTTGTAACTTGAAAACTATTGCATTTACAGTATTTTGCTTAAATATGTTGTTCACCTACTTTTGGGTCAGCTATAAGATAGTAAAATTTCAGACCTGTAGCTCATTGCATAGCTGAGTAATAACTACTTTGAGGTTCTCACTATTGAGTAAATCAGTTGTAATTGCAAAACTATTGCATTTAGAGAATTTCGTATAAATATGTTATTCAGCTACTTTTGGGCCAGCTATAACATAGTGAAATTTCAGATCTGTAGGTCATGGCACAGCTGAGTAATAGCTACTTTGAAGTTCTCACTATTGAGTAAATCAGTTGTAATTGGAAAACTATTGCATTTACAGAATTTCGTATAAATATGTTATTCAGCTACTTTTGGGTCAGCTATAACATAGTAAAATTTCAGACCTGTAGCTCATGGCATAGCTGAGTAATAGCTACTTTTAGGTCATCAGTATTGAGTAAATCAGTTGTAACTTCAAAACTATTGCATTTACAGTATTTTGCTTAAATATGTTGTTCACCTACTTTTGGGTCAGCTATAACATAGTAAAATTTCAGACCTGTAGCTCATTGCATAGCTGAGTAATAACTACTTTGAGGTTCTCACTATTGAGTAAATCAGTTGTAATTGCAAAACTATTGCATTTAGAGAATTTAGTATAAATATGTTATTCAGCTACTTTTGGGTCAGCTATAACATAGTAAAATTTCAGACCTGTAGCTCATGGCATAGCTGAGTAATAGCTACTTTTAGGTCATCACTATTGAGTAAATCAGTTGTAACTTGAAAACTAGTGCATGTACAGTATTTTCCTTAAATATGTTGTTCACCTACTTTTGGGTCAGCTATAACATAGTAAAATTTCAGACCTGTAGCTCATGCCATAGCTGAGTAATACCTACTTTGAGGTTATCACTGTTGAGTAAATCGCTTATAACTTGGAAATTATTGCATTTAGAGTATTTTGTTTCAATATGTTATTCACCTATTTTGGGGTCAGCTATAACATAGTGAAGTTCCAGACCTGTGACTCATTGCATAGCTGAGTAATAGCTACTTTGAAGTTCTCAATGTTGAGCAAATCACTTATAATTTGAAAACTATTGCATTTAGAGAATTTTGTATAAATATGTTATTCAGCTACTTTTGGGTCAGCTATAACATAGTAAAATTTCAGACCTGTAGCTCATGGCATAGCTGAGTAATAGCTACTTTTAGGTTATCACTGTTGAGTAAATCACTTATAACTTGGAAACTATTGCATTTAGAGTATTTTGTTGCAATATGTTATTCACCTATTTTGGGGTCAGCTATAACATAGTGAAGTTCCAGACCTGTGGCTCATTGCATAGCTGAGTAATAGCTACTTTGAAGTTCTCACTGTTGAGTAAATCAGTTATAATTGGAAAACTATTGCCTTTACAGAAATTTGTGCAAATATGTTATTCAGCTACTTTTGGGTCAGCTATAACATAGTGAAATTACAGACCTGTAGCTCATGGCACAACTGAGCAATAGCTATTCTCAGGCACTGACTGTTGAGTAAATCGGCTATAACTTGAAAAATATTGCATTTGGAGTATTTTGTTAAAATATATTGTTCACCTACTTTTGGGTTAGCTATAACATAGTGAAATTACATACCTATAGCTCATGGCATAGCGGAGCAATAGCTATTTTCAGGTTCTCACTATTGAGTAAATCAGTTGTAACTTGAAAACTATTGCATTTACAGTATTTTGCTTAAATATGTTGTTCACCTACTTTTAGGTCAGCTATAACAGAGCAAAAATTCAGACATGTAGCTCATTGCATAGCTGAGTAATAGTTACTTTGAGGTTCTCACTCTTGAGTAAATCAGTAGTAACTTGAAAACTATTACATTTACAGTATTTTGTTAAATATGTTTTTCACAGACGTTTTGGTCAGTTATAACATAGTGAAATTGCAGACCTCTATGTCATGGCATAGCTGAGCAATAGCTTCCTTCAGGTTCTCACTGTTGAGTAAATCATTGTATCCAACCTGTAGGAAATCATGGGCTGGGAATCTGTTAATATGGTCCGATTTGACCTTGGAACCCTCCTTCAAGGTCAAATGAGGATAGCCAAACATAAAAGTGCTTATAACTCGCTTATTATTGGTCCTAGAGGTTTGGAATGAAAACCAACCTATAGAAAATCATGAGCTGGGAATTTTTTGGTGTGGTCGGATTTCACCTTGGACCCCTCCTTCAAGGTCAAATGAGGATAGCCAAACTTAAAAGTGCTTATAACTCGCTTATTATTGGTCCTAGAGGTTTGGAATGGAAAACCAACCTATAGAAAATCATGGGCTGGGGATCTTTTGGTGTGGTCAGATTTCACCTTAGACCCCTCCTTCCAGGTCAAACGAAGATAGCCAAACTTAAAGTGCTTATAACTCGCGTATTATTGGTCTTGGAGGTTTGGGATGGTAAACCAACATATAGGAAATCATGGGCTGGGATTCTTTTGGTGTGGTCAGATTTGACCTGGGACCCCTCCTTCAAGGTCAATTGAGGATAGCCAAACTTACAATTGCTTAGAACTCGCTTATTATTGGTCCTACAGGTTTGGGATGGTAAACAAGCTACAGGAAATCATGGGCTGGGAATTTTTTTGTGTGGTCGGATTTGACCTTGGACCCCTCCGTCAAGGTCAAACAAGGATAGCCAAACTTAAAAAGTGCCTATGACTCACTTATTATTGGTCCGAGAGGTTTGGGATGGTAAACCATCCTAAATTCTTTGGCTGGGAATCTTTTGGTATGGTCAGATTTGACCTTTGGACCCCTTCTTCATGGTCGAACAAGGATATTGCATTTATAGTATTTCTTTAAATATTTTTAACCTACTTTTTACACTTAAACAATTACCTTGTTACTTTATTTCATAATACCATTTGCAGGGCACAACTTTTTTGTCCTTTTTTTCTGTCAGCTTCGGAATATCTTTCGAACATGCTGTTCAGTTACCATTTACTGTATTTCTGTACAGCCCTTTCCCTGATAATTATGCTTTCCTCTCATTATCACCATCACAAATCAAAAACATTCAGTCAGCTGACACAGTGCCCGTTCACGGGCACTCTCCTCTTGTTTATAGACAATAAAGCAGTTTCCGTGGAATGTCCTGGCTTGTATGCTGACTGATGAGGATTGTCCAGTTTGTTGTTATTAATGTGTGACGTTAGCTGCCTGGCAACGACTTGCTCAACCAACTTTGACAGGAAACAAAGACCAGACACTCGGCGATAATTCTTAAGGTCGTCTCTAAGAAGGGAAGCCTTTTTTATGAGGGGGGTGACAACCGCCTTTTTGAAAGAATTTGGGAAGGATCCTTCAATGAGAGAATAATTTACCAACTTGGTAATGGAAGAGAGGAGGATATCAAGACAATCCTTAAGGAGGAATGTTGGTATAGGGTCTAGTGAGCAAGATTTAGTGGGGGATTCACTAATACACTTATAGACCTTCAGTGACAGGCATAAAGGCATTGAAAGCAGGAGGCACCGAATCCGGTGCATCATTGAAAGAGCCAGAAGTAACAAAGGTGTCCCTGATTTTGCTTATTTTATTGGAGAAAAAAGAAGCAAACATGTCCGCGAGGCTTTTGTCTGAGCTATGAGCAGGCAGGACAGTCTCGGAGGTGCGATGCAACACCTTCCTCAATTACTGCCATAGCTTCTTGGGGTCACGACTATTAGCAGTTATGAGATTTGTATAGTATGAACCCTTGTCTTTATTGGCCAGTCGATTACACCAGGCAATTTGCCTGCAGAGTCTTGACCTATTCAACTCTGACTTATGTTTTCTCCACCTTCGTTCAAATTGCCATCTAAGAGATCGAGCCATGCGATACGAATCAGACAACCACTCATCAGACTGCTGTTTAGCCTTGTGTGAAATGATAGGAGCATGCTTGTCAAGTACCTGTGTAACACCAGTTATGTACTGATCATAAAGTTCTGCAGCAGTACCTTCAGGGGACCGTACAAACGGTATATTATTAAGGTCATTTCTGAACTGGTTGATATCAATCCTGTGGTACCGTCGATAAGAGACCCATTTGTCGATGCTGGTTGATGGGTGGGAGAAATTCAGTTGGCATCTTATGGCAGCATGGTCAGAAATGAAATCCCCAACACTAACATTGCGGACAAAATCTGAGTCACAAGGAGATATCAAAACATCCAGAGTGTGACCCAGTAAATGAGTTGGGCCACTGACACTTTGAACCAAACCACAACACTGAAGGATGTCGTTAAACCTGGACCTATCACCACACTCAATATCCAGATGGACATTTATATCGCCACAAATGATGAAACTGGAACCAGTCGAAGACAGAAAGCCAGAAAGAGCCAGAAAATCTTCCAGAAACTGAGTAGTACAAGAACCAGGAGGACGATACACACAAGCCGCAACAAAGCTATTATAATCAGACTTAAACGAAAGTATGATAATTTCATATGACCTGAAAACTGGTGAAGAGACAATACTGGGAGAAAAGGTTTTTCTACACAGAAAACCAACACCACCTCCCCGACCAGTGCACCTTGGTTTTTGGATGAAATTGTAATCAGCCGGTGTAAGAGAACTCAGGAGGCCATCAGTATCATTTGGTCTAATGATTAGCAATTGTCCATTGGATAGGGTATTAACTTATAAAAATTTAATTTACTTATTAAATTTGCAAATCTCTCGGGTTTTACAGTCGCCTGTTTCTAGTACCCAAGCCTACGCAAGTGTTTTTGTTCGTGGGCTAGATTCGGCCCTTGTAAAACCAACTCAAGAGAGATGGCTCAAACTTCATGATTTGATCCTACGACTCAAGTCAAAACATGTTTTGACTGCAAGATGTTTGATGTCGCTAATTAGGTTGCGGGGTCCACAGAGAAAATGGTCCCGGAGGGACACCTTCACATGAGGCCCTTTCAGTTTCACCTCAAGGAGCACTTGAAACTATTGTATTTACAGTATTTTGTTTAAATATGTTATTCACTTACTTTTGGGTCAACTATAAAATAGTAAAATTGCAGATCTGTATCTTATTGCATTGATGATCAATAGCTACTTTCAGGTTTTCACTGTTGAGTAAATCAGTTGTAACTCAAAAACTATTGCTTTTACAGTTTTTTGTTGAAATATATTTTTCACCTGCATTTTACACCTTAAGAGTTAACTTTGTACTTTACTTCTGAATACCATTTGTATGACACAACTTTTTTGTACTTTGGTTCTTTCACTTCTACTCTGAAACGCAAAACACACAGTCAGCTGACACTGTTCAATGGCACTGATTGCTTGTATATTTTGTTGCAGTAACCACAAACTGATTATTGGTGTAAGAAATGGCCAATATCAGGAAAGAAGGAAAGCGCATGGTGAAAGACAAACTAAAGCAGATAAAGTTTGACACCAAGTTTATCACTGAGCATGTGGAATCCCTATGTTCTGAGGTACTTCAGACTTTCTTATATTGTTACTTTCATTAATTTTTCCATTTCCATGGATCACTATTGCTGTTAGGCTTTGGCTGTTATAAATGGTATGCATTCATTTTTTGTAAAGCAATGTAGAAAATATGAAAGATATTGTGGCCATGTATATTAAGTTGTTTAGGAATGTACATTGAAGTATCAATGTATATTATATGTAGAACTCTTCACTTAAACACTAAAGCTGTAAATTTTGGTAGGTGCTTTCTTTTGCATGGGTTATGGCACCTTATGGAGAACAGTCAGAGACAGTTTTTTTTAAGTGCGACTTAATAATTAAGCGGCCCGTCAGGGACGCTTATTTGTTTTCACTGAAGTTCGACTGATCGCCGCCGCCGCCGCCGCAGGATTATGGTCTCCCTTGAATAACTTCTTAGCCTTTCAAATTTTTCTTTCCTTCTTATCTTTCTTTAAAACTATAGGGGCGGGAAAAATTTTTGGGATACTTTGCGCAGACCTTAAGCTTTACTTAAGGTAACCTTAAGCATAAGTCCAAAACACCCCGTCATCGCGTTTCGGAAAAAACCACACACACCTGTGCTGTAAAATTCATCAGGTACATTCTAGACCAAATTTCCAAGGTCGGAAAGGATTTTCTTATCAATCGGACCATAGATGCCTGAATGGCAGGCGTTTTATTTTCGTAAATTTTTTAAAAATGGGTACTTGGTCTGTATCTCAAAAACGGTTAGGATTTCGGCGTTTTGTTGGAATAACTTATTCAGCTACTTTTTGATAATCTTTCACATGCCGAAGTTTTAGCCCTGTATCTGCGATCTTAAGGTCACCTTAATGTCCAAAAAGGGGGTTTTAGCCCTCCAGTTCACTTAGTTTTTCACTTTTTTCAACCAAACTTGGCACATATATCAAGATTCGCCAAAGGAATATTCTGGCTTTATGGTGACCTTAACTGAAAATGTTAATGGACATATGGCCTGCTTAAAGTCATCAAATTGGAATAAAATCCTCTGGCTCCTTTCTTTTTCATTTTTTTTATGTTGAAATTATCACTGGTATTAAAGTAGATAAAAATAATACTTATGGTCACCTTAAACTCTCAGTATGAATGGAGTTGTAACCACCTTAAAGTGAAATAAGGGGGTTTTCAGCCTCCAAGTATCTTATTGTTCGGCTGACCTCAGTTAACCATTGCACATCTATAAAGGATAGCAAACCAAAGGGTTATCCTGACTTTATGGTGACCTTAAACTGTTAATATAATTTTGGCCTCCCTAAAGTCATAACATTTGAATAAAGCCGTCTGGCTCTTTTCTTTTTCCATATGTAACATATATTGATATTGAAGGGACATTATCATATTATGGTCAGCTTAAAGTCACAATATGAATGAAGTTATGGTCACCTTACAGTGAAAAATGAAGTTTCAGCCTCCAGCTATCTTATTGTTCAACTGACCTGAGCTAAACTTTATGCACTTATAAAGGATGACAAAAGGGACATTCTCATTTTATGGTCACTTTAAAGTCGCAATATGCATGAAGTTATGGTCACCTTGCAGTGAAATTATGGAGTTTTTAATCTCCAGCTATTGTATTCTTCAGCAGAGCTCAGTTAAATTTTGTACACTTTTAAAGATGACATTAGGGACATTCTTATTTTCTTTCCACCTTGAAGTTCCAATACAAGTACAGTCATGGCCATCTTGACGTGAAAATGAGGATTTTGAGCCCCTAACTGATTTACTGTTCAGTAACATCTGTTTAACTTGACATTGATTATAGTAAAGTAAGATTTTGTATAATATTTCACTTAAAATTCCTGTACTTAAGAGGCTTTGGCCATGTTAACATGATAAATATATACTTCTTGCTCCCTCCTCATTTATTTTAACACTTTTTGAAACCACACCTGGCATATGTATACTTAAAAATATTTGTGCTGTCTGGCAAACCTAATCTCTTAGTGTTTATGAAGTTATGACATTTTCGAATTTATGAAGCACTGAAGTTATGAAGTTTATGAAGTTATGACATTTTCGAATTTATGATGCACTGATGTGGTTATTAACATATTGCAACTGATCAGTGTTCACATAATATAAATTCCCAATTTTAGGAAGATTAAAAAAAAACACATTCTTCTGATTCCATTCTTTTGGAATTGTGGGGATATAACTTTTCCTTTTTGGAAAAAAAAGCTTCAATTGATTCAACTTTTGTTTTGTAGAAGGAGTTGATGATCTACCTACTTGCTCACATAGACTATGTAAATTGGTCAAATGTATACACCTGACTTCTTTCACAATATAAGATGCCTGAAACAAAAAAACACTTTCTCATAAACAGTTTCTCTTGTACAGCATTTTATGTATCTCCAGCTGAGTGGAAATGAATGACTTGTCCCTTTCTTCTTCTCCCCAATTCTTTTCTGTGATATCATGGAAAGTATTTCTATGCAGAAAGAACCCCCCCCCAACTCCCCTTTAGTGCACATAAAAAGCAAGTGGAAAAAAAAAGAATGGCCTCAGTGGGGGAGGTGGGGGGTTGATGGAGGGAGATGATAGATAGAGATATATATGTGTGTGTGAAGCAAAAGTGGAACAAAAAAAAGTGGAATATTTATGCTGTTGTTTTGAATGTATATTGTTTTCTTTCTTCCATTTCACTTAGACTTCTACATTTAATTAATTTTAGCTCAAGTGGGAAATGAATTTTTGAAACTTTAATGCATTCAAATTCCTGCAGTCATGCACTAAATCACTTATAACTTGAAAAGTATTGCGTTCACAGTATTTTGTTAAAACATGTTATTAGGCTACTTTTTCCACAGCTACAACAACTCCAGTAACTTGTTTGGTCTTAATTTTGTGCATTATTGAAGTGTGGAATGGATCATGATCTCCTACTCTTATTCCTAAGCCTAGATTTTTAATTTCACTTGCTAAATCATTCATAAATATTGCAATATATAAACTCATACTTTTTTTTCCCAATAAATCCAGTAACATTTTTCTAGAGCTATAGCTTGACTTGTTTGTAACTTGATTTTTCTTGTAAGCAATAACTCTGAAGCAAAATCATTAACTTTTGAACAAAAAGTCTAAGGCACTTTGGTTCACTGGATTTTATTAGTGGTTTTGTTAAGTTTTTAGTTGAAGCACAAGTTCACTGCATTCAATTAGTGTTTTATACTTAAGTCTGATACTAATGACATTTTGAACAGAAATGTCTGTGGTCAATGTACCCTTTCACTCAAGACCTCTTCTCCGAGAACATTACCAAAGAATGTAGGACATACAGAATCTGGGAAAAAAATGCCTCGTGGACAAAATGCCTCACAGAAAAAATGCCTCCTGGAAAAAATGCCTCCTAGAAAGAATGCCTCCTGGATATTTTGTGACTAGGAAAAAATGCCTCCTGAGGAAAAAAAGTTATTTCAACCTGTAAACATGTTACATATGAACCTATAACGTATAATATCAAAAACATGTTAATGGAAGCCAGGGATGAGCAGCCAGCCAAAACAGTGAGAAGCACCAGCAAAACCTTAGAAGAGAAACTTACGTACCTTTGTACAGCTAAGCAAAATGGGTAAAAGACTGTGAGTTTTTGACAGGCATTGGCGACTATAAGACTCAAGTGGAAAAATGAAGATGCCTCTGAAGTTGTAATGTGAACCTGTAGTGTTATAATACTTGAAAGAACTTTTTTTCTTAGGAGGTATTTTTCCTGGTCACAAAATATTCAGGAGGCATTCTTTCTAGGAGGTACATTTCCTAGGAGGCATTTTTCCTACGCATCGGACATACGTTCTTTTGAGAAGTAAATTTCACACCTACAATTTCTCTTCCATCAAGCTGTGGTCGTTCTTTCATTTGTTAAATATGGTAACATACACAATGCACTAAACTTTACATTTTCTATTCCTTGTGATGCATATCTTGATATCTTTTACGGCTTACTTCACACTTTTTCATCAGGGCCGCTTCGTTTTTGTCAGCAAAAACCTTTTTCTAGTTGCACATAGAGCTCAAGGGTAAACAGTTAACAGCCTGGCCTCAGCACACAGGCTTATGAGGTACTGCTCTTGACCAAAACATTATTTTATCCGTTAGAGATTCATGAAAAACCTGGGAACACCCTAGTATAGGGATTAGTGCTCGATCTTTCAGTATTGATCGATCATCCCACGGAACTGCCGATATCGACACTTACTACCAGCATAGAGAAATAAACAAAAATAAAATAAACAGAGTAATTTTACTGCTCAAATAAACATTTATTATGTAAACGCCTTAAAAGCACACTTAGAACAGAAATAAAGTGGTTCAAGTCTGGCGCTATCTTTGTTTACATTGTCAGTGACAACTTCCGGTTTCATTGAAGAGATACAAAACCTGACAGGTAGTACACAGGAAAGTATGAAAACTCTTGTGTGATTCGATTTTTGTTCATTTTATTTTATATTGCAGAAATATATTTTTGGTGCATAAATAGTATGTTTTATTGCGCTACAATAGCTTACCATGTGGAACTGAATGCTGAGCTTGGATGGCCGCAGGCCCCGGTCAACGTCCCAGAAAAATAGACGTCTAGTACTGGCCGGAGCCCCACAGGAAGGTGAGCCTCGTAGTGAAATACCACTTGATCTCCCTTCTTTCTCATTGGCTGCGATATGTACACACATGTTTTGTTGCAAGGAAAGAAGTTTATATTTTTATATGGATATACTTGTCGTTGGACACTGAAACTTCATCAGTTTCTTTATTTTATATTATAGAATCTTTATTTTGTGACAATTCACAGAACAGTAAGTATATTTAATTTATTTTACAACTTTAATCCACTTCTGGGTTCACTTTGTAAAGAAAAGGGTGGTTGACAACGACTTGTGTATGTAGCTTATATACAGTATCTATGCCCGTTGAAATCTAATTAAATAAAATACTTAAGGGTTTACACTCGATCTGCTACATTGTTTGACCATTTTAAGGGTTAAAAGATGAAATAAAGCACAAAAACCGACTCCCAACAGAATCCTCGGGGAAACCTGTTCGGTGACGTCATAATCTAGACAGCATGTGCTGAGAGACTGCGAATCGTGTATGTAGCTTATTACAGGACCTTTACCTGTCGAAATAAAATAAATAAAATATTTGTAGCCCTCATCTGCTACATTATTGACCATTTAGGGGTTAAAACTTATAAAGTAAATACTAAAACGAGTCTTTGTTCAAAATCGTCTTTGTCTAGACAGCAGGTGCTTGCAAACCTTGGTTTGGCAAGTCGCCCCCCCCCCCTTTTCTGTGCATTATTAAAGATCAAATACAGTTTTGATATGAACATGAAAAATAAAATATTTAAAATATTTTACTGAAAAGTCTTTGTAAGATAGACGAATATTCAATGCAAATGGTAAGGCAGTTACTAACGTGAACAATGGTTTACGTAATGCCTGCCTTGTTTCCACAATATTACTTCAATTCAACAACAAATAACTTTAAAGTATCTGTTGAAGCAGTAAATGGGGAGGTTCCAGGCTTCTATTATGGACACACTACAATCTCTGAGAGATTAAGCTGTCGACCAATTCCAAGTGGGTGTGGATCTGATCCCGCTCGGATCTGAAGCCTGGTTCGAACCTACAACTTGACTTGCATATCATCCAATTTATAACCATCCGAGCTGTTCAGATGTTCGGATGTTTGAAGCCTGGTCCCTACCAACAACTTGACTTACATGTTCACCCAAGTACTGCCATCGGAGCATAGGTTCGGATGATCGTTCGGATCTAAACTCTGAACAGTTTGGATGTTTGGATGATGGTTTCAGATCAGAACTCCGAACACTCCTAGCACACACTTGGATTAAAAGAAAACAAGTCTTGTTTTAAATGTCACTTATCTCCAGTTCGGTGCAACTCAAAAGTCCTGAAGCCCAAGAGGGCTTTTTCTGAACAAGGTCCATCACTCAGACCCAGACTCTGTATTTTAGGGAAGTAGATTGCTTGACTTGTCCCTAACTATATTCCGAGGACATTGAAACTTAGGCAGTTTTTGATTCTTCCTGACCAGGGACAGTATGCCTAGGTCTTCCTCCACAGTCTGGGCTCTAAATGAGGTAGCAGGCCAACAGGAGCTTAGGCCGAGGGGCCCTTCAGCTATGCTCCCACTCAGTCCTCAACTAAAGATTGTTTTGGTAAATTTAAACAGGACTTTCAGGCTGCTAATTTACCTGAATATTAATTTTAAAAACCTCTGGTTCCACTAGCGGGTACAGTTGGGACAATCTTGTTTTGATGACAAATTACAAGATTGCAAAATCTGTATCTCGCCTAGTCTCTCTGGGCCCCCTACTGGTAGTCAAAGAGTTTGAGCTTTACGCAGGGCAAAATCTCTGTACCCTTAATTATCGGCTGCTCTTACCTAGGTCATTTCTGAATGCAACCTGGTCATGGAACTGTTAAGACAGTATTAAGGCTATTTTCAACAGGTCAACTCAAAAAAAAAAAAAAAAAAAAATCCAAAGCAGCCAAAGATGATTATGAAAAGACCTGTGACTAGATATCCTGTATAAACGGATCCTTATCCAATAGAGTTCCTTTAGCCTGTCAAGTAAGGCCTTAGCCCACTTCTCCAGAGAGACTTGTACACTATGGGGTATTCAGGGGAGAGACCAGATCTTAAGAACTTAGGAAATCCCCATTCTGTCCCTCTCCTTTATTCTATTCACACTTAATTAAGGAGGGACAAGAGTTCCTCCTCAAGGCACCGTAAAAACACTTAGGGTTTAGGCCCTATCAAATCAGCCCTTTCATTGTCCCTACAACCAAGATACTCCTACAGGAAACACCCATGTGGGTGTCAATCCATTCCAAGCAGTAACCATCGTTTTCCCCCATGTAGGGGAAAATCGAGTAGCAGAGGCTCCAGAGGTTCTTTTCAACCTCACACAAGGGGACGAGGGTGTGGAAACCCCTCCTCCAATTGACTCCTTAAAAGCCTCCCTCAGTCCACCGGTAGGAGGTCTCCTCCGTTCTTTCAGAGGAGACTGGCAAAGAAACAAATGATCAAACAATGTGTTAAACATTCTACCATTCATCATCAATACAAATTAGCCAGAGTTCCCCTGATTCAATCAGGATACAAGGCCCATCAAAGATCTAGCTCTGGCCTCAAATCCAGTCTCTTCTGTCAAAGAACGCAATAGAAACGGTGGAAAATGTACATCTCTCTTGTTTTTACATTCGCCTGTTTCTAGTCCCCAAGCCTCGGCAAGGGTGGAGGCCAGTAACAGGCTCAACACTTTTCTACTTGTAGAAAGGTTTTAATGGAAACTCCAGAGTCCATCAGGGCCTCTTTAATTCCAGGGGCCGATTTCACTAAAGGACTTAAACTAAGTCCCTTTTTTGGCTAAGTCTTGGACTTAAATCTAAGACTTTGGTCTTAGCTAGAAAAATGGATTTCACAAAGGTGACTTAGCTAAGTCCAGGCTTATCATATAACCACAGTGGTTTTCTGTGTCATGTGACCTTTTGTATCTATTCAAAATATAATATTGATGCCACATATTCTTCATTTAATGTATTTTATATAAGGATAAGTGCTGTTTTGAAATGGAAAACCTTGTTAGCACATATAAACTTCCCAAACACTACTTTAGTGAGGTGTTCTGCATAAATATAATTTATTTACAGCCATTTCAAATTTTGAAGTGGAGAAAAGTTTATGGCGGCCATATTTAAGTCCTCTTTACAACATTTAAGCCCACTACCTCCCAGACTTAAAAATTAAGTCCACTGACTTAGCAATTTGATGGACTTAGCTGCTTTGTGAAATCCGTTAAGTCTAAGACCACAGACTTAGCAGTTTTTTGACAAAATTTAAGACCAAAGTCTTAGATTTAAGCCTAAATCTGGACTTAAGTCCCTTTGTGAAATCGGCCCCAGGTGTCGTTGATAGACCTGTCAGATGCCTAACTTCACATCCCCATCCACCAAGCTCAAGGAAGTACCTGAGACAGTCCTTAGAGTGGATAATAAATCAGAAGTCCAAACTCAAACCAACTCAGGTGTTTCTGTTCGTGGGCTACAAATACCACCTAGATTCAGGCCCTGTAAAGCCCACTCAGAGAGATGGCTCAATCTTCAGGATTTGATCCTACGCTTAAAGTCAAAACATGTTTTGACTGCAAGATGTTTGATGTCACTAACTGGGTTGCATACCTCAATGGAGAAGATGGTCCCGGAGGGACGCCTTCACATGAGACCCTTTCAGTTTCACCTCAAGGAGCACTAGAGATTTCCTTAGTCTTTGGACATCCTCCTTCCTTGGTCAGTCCTTTTTAGCTTACCCTTGAGTGGTAGCAAAATCCCACAAATGTGATGAAGGGCGTAGACCTTCACCCCAAAACCACAGTATACAGATGCCTCAAACGAAGGCTGGGGCCCTCACTTAGAGCAAGTCTCTACAAGGGTCTGTGGTCAGACAGGGAAAAAAGGCTACACATAAATGTTCTAGAGTTGAAGGCAGTTTCTCTGGCCCTTCAAAGGTTCAAGGACCAGTGTCAAACCAAACAGTGTTGGTTTCTATGGACAACTCAACAGTAGTAGCCTACATAAACAAACAAGGAGAAACCCACTTGGTGGAGATGTGCGCTCTCCTGTGGAAGATCATGACCTGGTGCCATCATTTCCAGATAATCCTAACAGCCAGACACATTCCAGGGTGTCTGAATGTGATGCCGACCTTCTGTCCAGGTCGAACCAAGTCCAGACAACAGAATGGTCACTGCATCCGCAGGTGTTCAAACAGATCTGTCCAAAGTGATTCACTCCTCATTTAGATCTATTTGCCACTCGCCTTAACGACAAAGTTCCACTGTATGTGTCTCCAGTCCGAGACCAAGATGCTTGGGACATAGATGCTCTAAACATAACCTCTTCGGGTCCCACTGCTTATGCTTACCCTCCAACGGTTCTCCTTCACAGGGTGATCCCAAAAAATCAGGCAATGCAGTTCTCCCGCCGGGCTTTAGCCTGGGAGGGAGATTATGAAATGATGCCTGTGTGTGCATGCGTGCGTTAGTGTGTCACGCAGATTTCTCCAAAACTACTACAGCTACAGATTTTTTGTAAATTAATTGTCCCAATGAATTTTCACACCCTTGAATTTTTGGGGGTTTTATGGACTTAGGCCTGAAGATAAGTGAGTAATAGCAATCTTAGCTACTTTGAGTAAAGGACTCATAGCTCAAAAACTATTGCACTTACAGCTTTTTCTTCAAATATGTTGTTCAGCTACTTTGTCCTTAGCTATAAGATGCTACATAGTTTGGGGTTCTATTGCATGCCATAAGTGAGTAATAGCTATTTTTTATATGTAGCAAAATAAAGACATAAGTAAATGTCACATATCTTCAAAAGTATTAAAGTTAGGGAATTCTTTTCAAATATGTTATTCATCTAGTTTTTGATAAGCTATCACATAGTAAATTTTCAGACCTGTTGCACATTGCATAGCTGAATAATAGCTACTTTGAAATTCTGACGGTTGAGTAAATCCATTGTAACTCCAAAACTATTGCAGTTTAGAGTATTTTCCTAAAATATGTTGTTCAGCTACTTTGTCCTTAACTATAAGATGGCATATAGTTTGGGATTCTATTGCATGCCATAAGTGAATAATAGCTATTTTCTTATTTGTAGCAAAATAATGACATAAGTAAATGTCAAATATCTTCAAAAGTATTGAAGTGCGGGAAATATTTTCAAATATGTTATTCATCTAGTTTTTGATAAGCTGTCAGATAGTAAAGTTGCAGACCTGTTGCACATTGGATAGCTGAGTAACAGCTACTTTGAAATTCTGACTGTTGAGTAAATCCATTGTAACTCAAAAACTACTGCAGTTATGGTATTTTCCTAAATTAATTTGTTCAGCTACTTTTTCCTTAACTATAACATGGCATATCGTTTGGGGTTTCATTGTATGTCATAAGTGAGCAATAGCTATTTTCTTATTTGTAGCAAAATTATGATGGAAATAAATGTCAAATACCTTCACAAGTATTAAAGTTAGGCAAATCTTTTCATTTGTTATTCATCTAGTTATTGATAAGCTTACTTTCCTGTGACCTTTATACTTTTGTTGCTTTTGCAGATCTAGGTCAATAGCTAAGTGAGTAGATGGCTGAATAATAGCTACTAAAAATGAGTAAATGTCTTTTATCTCTAAAAGTATTATAGGTAGGCAATTTCTACTATGTAAGTCATTCACCTACTTTTGGGTGATCTGCCACATAGTGAAGTTGCAGATCTATAGCTTTTTGCATAGCACACTCATAGCTACTAAAGTGAGTAAATGTCTTTTATCTCTAAAAGTATTGCAGATAGGCAATTTCTTCTAAATAAGTCATTCACCTACTTTTGGGTGATCTACCACATAATGAAGTTGCACAACTGTAGCTCTTTGCATAACTGAGTAATAGCTACTAAAATGAGTCAATACCCTTTATCTTTAAAAATATTACAGGGAGGCAATTTCTTCCAAATAAGTCATTTACCTACTTTTGGCTGATCTACCACATAGTGAAGTTTCAGATAATTAGCTCTTTGCATAGCTCAGTTATAGCTACTAAAATGAGTAGCTGAGTCATATACCTGCTAAAATGAGTAAATGTCTTTTATCTCTAAAAGTATTGCAGATAGGCAATTTTTTATGTCAGCTGACTTTATGTCATCACTCTGCGGCATGGGCGTACGCGTCCGCGTCCGCATGAACAACTTCTTCTCCAAAACTACAAGGCCTAGAGACATGCTGTTTTTTTTAAAAGATACCTTATCTATCGAGGATGAAAAATTGTTCAAGGCATGCAAATCTGTCTGTTCGTCTGTTTGCTAGAGACATTACAAGGGGGGTACCCCCACCAAAAGTGTGAAAATTTCAACTTTTTATCACAATTTTCTCAGTGACTATTGCAGGGATTTCTCTCATATCTTGCATATATGTACTAGGCCAGAGGTAGATTCTCTTGTGTGAGTATGAGACCTGGATCTGTCTTACTTTTTTTTTAATCAATTTTTTTAATAATTTTTATTGCATTAAAATTCATGAAATCATGCACTAAATCACTTATAACTTCAAAAGTGTTGCATTTACAGCATTTTGTGAAAATATGTTGTTCGGCTACTTTTTTCATAGCTACAATATGGTGAGTAAGTTGGGTGTCTGTCTCAATAGCTAAGTGAGTAATAGCTACTTTTGGGCTTTTCAGTAACTTCCATTATGAGTAAAATCACTTGTAACTTAAAAACTATTGCATTTAAAGAATTTCGTATAAATATGTTACTCAGCTACTTTTGGGCCAGCTATAACATAGTGAAATTTCAGGCCTGTAGCTCATGGCATAGCTGAGTAATAGCTACTTTTAGGTTATCACTGTTGAGTAAATCGCTTATAACTTGAAAACTATTGCATTTAGAGAATTTCGTATAAATATGTTATTCAGCTACTTTTGGGTCAGCTATAACATAGTAAAATTTCAGACCTGTAGCTCATGGCATAGCTGAGTAATAGCTACTTTTAGGTTATCACTGTTGAGTAAATCACTTATAACTTGAAAAGTGTTGCATTTAGAGCATCTTGTTAAAATATGTTATTCAGCTACTTTTTTCATAGCTACAATATGGTGAGTAAGTTGGGTGTCTGTCTCAATAGCTAAGTGAGTAATAGCTACTTTTGGGCTTTTCAGTAACTTCCATCATGAGTAAAATCACTTGTAACTTAAAAACTATTGCATTTAGGGAATTTCGTATAAATATGTTATTCAGCTACTTTTGGGCCAGCTATAACATAGTAAAATTTCAGACCTGTAGCTCATGGCATAGCTGAGTAATAGCTACTTTTAGGTTATCACTGTTGAGTAAATCACTTATAACTTGAAAACTATTGCATTTAGAGTATTTTGTTTCAATATGTTATTCACCTATTTTGGGGTCAGCTATAACATAGTGAAGTTTCAGACCTGTGGCTCATTTCATAGCTGAGTAATAGCTACTTTGAAGTTCTCACTGTTGAGTAAATCAGTTATAATTGGAAAACTATTGCATTTACAGAAATTTGTGCAAATATGTTATTCAGCTACTTTTGGGTCAGCTATAACATAGTGAAATTATAGACCTATAGCTCATGGCACAACTGAGCAATAGCTATTCTCAGGTACTGACTGTTGAGTAAATCAGCTATAACTTGAAAAATATTGCATTTGGAGTATTTTGTTAAAATACATTGTTCACCTACTTTTGGGTCAGCTATAACATAGTGAAATTACAGACCTATAGCTCATGGCATAGCGGAGCAATAGCTATTTTCAGGTTCTCACTATTGAGTAAATCAGTTGTAGCTTGAAAACTATTGCATTTACAGTAGTTTGCTTAAATATGTTGTTCACCTACTTTTGGGTTAGCTATAACATAGTAGAATTTCAGACATGTAGCTCATTGCATAGCTGAGTAATAATAGTTCCTTTGAGGTTCTCACTGTTGAGTAAATCAGTTGTAACTTGAAAACTATTACATTTAGAGTAATTTGTTAAATATGTTATTCACAGAATTTTTGGTCAGCTATAACATAGTGAAATTGCAGACCTCTATGTCATGGCATAGCTGAGCAATAGCTACTTTCAGGTTCTCACTGTTGAGTAAATCATTGTATCCACTGGATAGCCGCAGTGTGTAGAGAGAGATTTCACCATTACTGCTCTGATGAAAAAAAATATTATAGCTAGCTTTCTTAAGTTTGCAGTATATATTAATAACCATAAAATGTTGTCTGGGAATATTTTTGGCCTCATTTTGAGAAACAAGATGGCCGCCACAGGTGTTTTTTGTCAGTCATGAAAAGTGCTTATATCTCCCTTATTATTGATCCTAGAGGTTTGGGATGATAAACCAACCTGTAGGAAATCATGGGGTGGGAATCTTTTGGTGTGGTCAGATTTGACCTTCAATGACCCCTCCTTCAAGGTCAAACAAGGATAGCCAAACTTAAAAGTGCTTATAACTTGCTTATTATTGGTCCCAGAGGTTTGGGATGGTAAACAGACAGGAAATCATGGGCTGTGAATCTGTTGATATGGTCCGATTTGACCTTGGAACCCTCCTTCAAGGTCAAATGAGGATAGCGAAAATTGAAAGTGCCTACAACTCGCTTATTATTGGTGACAGAGATTTGGGATGGTAAACCATCCCATAGGAAATCATTGGCTTGGAATCTTTTGGTATGGTCAGATTTGACCTTTGGACCCCTCCTTCAAGGTCAAATGAGGACAGCCAAGCTTAAAAGTGCTTATAACTCATTTATAATTGGTCCTAGAGGTTTGGAATGGTAAACCATAGGAAATCATGGGCTGGGAATGTATTTGTGTGGTTAGATTTGACCTTGGACCCCTTCTTCAAGGTTGAACGAGGATATTGCATTTGTAGTATTTCTTTAAATATGTTTTAACCTATTTTTTACACTTAAACAATTACCTTGTTATTTTCCTTCATAATACCATTTACAGGGCACAACTTTTTTATCCTTTTCTTCTGTCAGCTTCGGAATTTCTTTCGAACTTGCTGTTCAGTTACCATTTACTGTATTTCTGTACAGCCCTTTTCCTGATAATTATTCTGTCCTCTAATCACC
This sequence comes from Sabellastarte sp. h YS-2021, assembly GCA_964017235.1. NCBI lineage: Eukaryota > Metazoa > Annelida > Polychaeta > Sabellida > Sabellidae > Sabellastarte > Sabellastarte sp. h YS-2021. The sequence continues at coordinate 41,039,062 of OZ024930.1, read as the reverse complement.
TTCACAAATCAAAAACACTCAGTCAGCTGACACAGTGCCCGTTCACGGGCACTCTCCTCTTGTTCTAAATAAGTTGTTCACCTACAATTGGGTGATCTACCACATAGTGAAGTTGCACAACTGTAGCTCTTTGCATAGCTGAGTAACAGGTACTAAAATGAGTAAATGTCTTTTATCTTTAAAAGTATTGGACATAGACAATTTTTTCTAAGTAAGTCCTTCACCTACTTTTTGGCGATCTACCACATAGTGAAGTTGCAGAACTGTAGCTCTTTGGATGGCAGAGTAATAGCCACTAAAATGAGTAAATGTCTTTTATCTCTAAAAGTGTTACAGATAGGCAATTTCTTCTAAATATGTCCTTCACCTACTTTGGGTTGATCTACTACATAATAAAGTTGCAGAACTGTAGCTGTTTGGATGGCAGAGTAATAGCTACTAAAATGAGTAAATGCCTTTTGTATTTAAAAGTATTGCAATCAAACATTAAAGTGCCTCTTGCTTGTTGCCTCCATCTCACAAGAAAATTTATATTCCACTATCTTTAGTACATCTAATTTATACGGCGGGAGATAAATGTATGCGTCAGAATGCTTGTTTTCATTCGTGGTGAAGCCCTTGGGACTCTATTCTGTATAAGTGAGCACGGCTGCACTTACCCCCTTCAGAATCCAGACAGCTTTAGTACTGTCATTCATTCAAATATTCTGGTTTTTGGCTTCTTATAGGCTGTAAGCGGGACTCAGACTGGCTTTTCTAAAACATTCATTCTAACCTAATTAATTCAAAATCTAAGAAAAATTGACAAATACATCCAGTCTCAGCTGTAATCCCTCCACCGAGCGGTTGGATTCAGCATTCAGTTCCACATGGTAAGCTATTGTGGTGCAATAAAATTGAAAATTTTAATTACTTAAATGCTTACCATGTGGAACTGAAGAGAGTCCCACCCTGCCTCCCCGCTGTATTACAGTTGAGGGGGTATGGGCAAAAATTACAACTCAAAAGAAGGGAGATCAAGTGGTATTTCACTACGAGGCTCACCTTCCTGTGGGGCTCTGGCCAGTACTAGATGTCCATTTGTATCCCTGGACGAAAGTCGGGGATACTTAGGATTCGCCGCAGAGATTTCCTTTTGGAAGCGATAACTTAAAAAATATTTTAGTTAGACCTTTCAAATTTGGTATGTGGGTATAGATGGGCAATGCCATGAACGCCATTGTTTTGTGACCTTGACCTTCAATTTCAAGGTCACTGGTGGCCTCTTAAAGTTCAGATTTTGGCCATTTTTTCACATTTTGGTCCAGTTCTCATGTACAGACAGATCGTCCTATGGCTGATATATATAGTACATGTATATATGTCCTCTGTAAGCATGCAGAAATTTGACCTTGAAGCTCTTCATTGAAGGTCATCCACAGACCGCCACAGTACCTCACCGAGACCATTTTTGGAGATATTTTCACACTTAATGCTAACTATATTACATGGAAACTATTGAAAATGGCTTTGGAGGTTGAGTACATGATGGAGTAGCAGGATCCAGGCTTACTGGTTACAGTGGATTTTTGGTTACAGAGAAAATCATCTGATTCCACAGTTATGGACAGGAAGAAAGCAGTTGTTTCATATAAGCCTACCCCTGCTGAGAAGTAGTCTAATTAGCCCAGTTCTGCCAGCTCCTATGAGTTTTCGCAGAACTGTGGACCCACCAGGAAATGTTTACAGAGCATTGCTTCACCTATAACCGGTTAGGCCCTGGTACTTTGCAGGCCCACAGGACTGGCTAACAGACCAGCAGTACCCTTTTAAAAGTCCAAGTGGCCGTCTTAGACCAACCAGTTACTGTCCCAGGAAATTGGTTACTGAGAAATTCTTATACCAGTCATTGGTCTCGGTGAGATGACTGTCTCAACCTACTAGACCAGTCAGCCAGCCTACTGTCAGGACCAGCTAGCTGGTCGAAAGTGACTATAGATAAGAAGACTTTCCCAACAAGATTTGTCCAACTACCTGTCAGTCTTATCAGACCCCATACCAGCCAGTTATTGGTTGTTTTGTGACCTTGACCTTCAATTTCAAGGTCACTGGTGGCCTCTTAAAGGTCAGATTTTGGCCATTTTTCACATTTTGGCCCAGTTCTCATATACAGAAAGTTAGATCATCCTATGGCTGGTATATATAATACATATATATGTCCTCTGTAAACATGCAGAAATTTGACCTTGAGGCTATTCATTTGAAGGTCATCCACAGACCGCCAAAGTACCTTACCGAGGCCATTTTTGGCCTTTTTGGAGATATTTTCACACTTAATCCTGACTATATTGCATGGAAGCTATTGAAAATGGCTTTGGAGGTTGAGTGCATGATGGAGTATCAGCATCCAGTTTGTTGACCTTGGCTATTGTTTTCAAGGTCACCTTAGGCCTGATAAAATGACTCAAAATGGTACCTTAGACTGTGAGGCCATATACCTCCTTTATTATTGGCTGTTACCACTCAAACAAAAAAATATTATACCTAGCCTTCTCAAATTTGTAGAATATATTCATAACCATAAAATCTTGCCTGGGAAATATTTTGGCCTCATTTTGAAAAACATGATGGCCGCCAGGGACGTTTATTCGACTTAAAGCAAGGACTTTTGTTGTCCCTCTAGAGCAAAGGGTATTATAGGTAGAGATCTCAAATTCGCAGAATATGTTCCGCATTACAAAATCTTCACTGGAAATGTTTTTAGCCTCATTTTGAAATACAAGATGGCCGCCATGGGCGTTTTTTTTGTCAGTCATGGAAAGTGCCTATATCTCCCTTATTATTGGTCCTAGAGGTTTGGGGTGGAAAACCAACCTATAGGAAATCATGGGCTGGGAATCTTTTGGTGTGGTCGGATTTGACCTTGGGCTCCTCCTTCAAGGTCAAACAAGGATAGCCAAACCTAAAAGTGCTCATAACTCGCTTATTATTGGTCGTACAGGTTTGCAATGTGAAACCAACTTATAGGAAATCATGGGCCGGGAATCTTTTGATATTTTCAGATTTGACCTTGGACCCCTCCTTCAAGGTCAAACGAGGATAGCCAAACTTAAAAGTGCTTATAACTCACTTATTATTGATCCTAGAGGTTTGGGACGGTAAACCAACTTATAGGAAATTATTGGCTAAGAATCTTGTGATGTGGTCAGATTTGACCTTGGACCCCTCCTTCAAGGTCAAACGAGGATAGCCAAACTTAAAAGTGCTTATAACTCGCTTATTATTGGTCGTACAGGTTTGGGATGGCAAACCAACCTACAGGAAATCATGGGCTGAGAATCTTTTGGTGTGGTCAGATTTGACCTCGGTCCCCTCCTTCAAGGTCACACGAGGATAGCCAAACTGAAAAGTGCTCATAACTCGCTTATTATTGGTTGTACAGGTTTGGGATGGTAAACCAACTTACAGGAAATCATGGGCCGGGAATCTTTTTATGTGGTCAGATTTGACCTTGGACCCCCTCCTTCAAGGTCAAACAAAGATACCCAAACTTATATCTCGCTTATTATTCGTCCTAGAGGTTTGCAATATGAAACCAACCTATAGGAAATAATCATGGACTGGGAATCTTTTGATGTGGTCAGATTTGACCTTAGGCCCTTCCTTCGAGGTCAAACAAGGATAGCAAAATCTAAAGTGCTTATAAATCGCTTTTTTGTGGTCCCAGAGGATTGTAATGTGAAAACATCCTAAAGGAAATCATGCGCTAGGATCTCTTCATAGGTGATATGTATAACAGATATACATGTCATCTGCAAGCATACAGACATTTGACCTTGTAGCTCTTCATTCAAGGTTATCCACAGAGTGCCAAAGTACCCCATGTTGTGGACTTTAAAAGTGCCTATATCTCCCTTATTATTGGCCCTAGAGGTTTGGCATGTGAAATCAACCTATAGGTAATCATGGGCTAAGAATCTTCTGATGTGGTCAGATTTGACCCTGGGCAACTCCTTCAAGGTCAAAGGAGGACAGCCAAGCTTAAAAGTGCTTATAAAAAACTCATTTATTATTGGACCTAGAGGTTTGCAATGTGAAACCAATTTATAGGAAATCATGGGCTGGGAATCTTGTGATCTGGTCAGATTTGACCTTGGGCCCATCCTTCAAGGTCAAACAAGGATAGCAGAACTTAAAAGTGCGTATAACTCGCTTATTATTGGTCATAGGGGTTTGCTATGTGAAACTAAATTAGAGGAAATCTTAGACTAGGAATCTTCTGATGTGGTCAGATTTAACCTTGGGCCCGTCCTTCAAGGTCAAACGAGGGTAGCCAAAGTTAAAAGTGCTTATAACTCAATTATTATTGGTCCTAGAGGTTTGCAGTGTGAAACCAACTTATAGGAAATCATAGGCTGGGAATCTTTTGATGTGGTCAGATTTGGCTTTGGGTCCCTCCTTCAAGGCCAAACGAGGAGAGCCAAACATAAAAGTACTTATAACTTGCTTATTATTGGTCCTGGAGGTTTGCAATGTGAAACCAACTTTAGTTATAGGAAATCATGGGCTGAAACTCTGCCAATGTGGTCATATTTGGCCTTGGGTCCCTGTAAGTGATTTGCCTTCTGGTGAATACAAATTTGCATCGGTTCACCGATGTGATAGGTCTAGTTAATGCATCCAGTAGCTAATGCAAGAATCTATGACTATTTAGTCTAGATACCCTATCGAAGCAGAAATGTGTTAAATAGAATTCTCCTCTAACTAAAACTATGCATTTTCTATTAAATTTTACGCAGTTTGCTATATTCCCTGAATACACATACACATATATTTCTATTTCTGTAAGATTTTACTGCGCATGGTTCCCCAAGTATTCACTAGCTTTCTGTGAATTTGTTGATGCCTTTTTATCTGCAGGCTGAAAAGGCTGGGGATGAATTGCTTCATGATAAAGACAAGCACCTGTTCCTCGAACATTTCCACCCAGTAATGAACAGGCTGGACACTACAGCCAGAAAACTCTTTCTACTCAAAGCCAGTATTTGTGAAGAATCAGGTCTCTATAAATTTTGATAATTTTAGAAGGAAAATAGTGTCGAAAATATGCAGTGTTCTTTAAAAAAGATTGAAGGCTTGTATTGATAAAAATAATTAAAGCCACTATCAGTGAATAAAAAGGTCAGTTTTCATGTACATGTTAACAGAAAAAAATTAGTTTCATTAAACATAAACTGGTAGGCTTCTATTTGGTACTTAAAGGCAGTATCTGTGAAGCAATATTTCAGTTAGTATGTGAAATCAAATTGTGTCGAAATTTATTTGTAAAATATTGCGTTGTGTCAGAAATCAGCAGATGTGAACAATTTGAACAATTTGTAAAAATGTGACCAGGCCTTAAGTTAAAATTTTTATTACGCTACAATAGCTTACCATGTGGGACTTAATGCTGTTCTCGGGTTGCCACACCCAGGGCCAACGTCTTAGAAAAAAAGATCGTTCTTGTTAGCCACCGGATATACTGGTAGTTGTCGTCACGTGATAACTTCTGACCAATCGCCCTACTTTCTCGTTGGCCACAATGAACTGGTAGCAGTTTGTAAATATACAGACATTTTCAGTTATTTCTCAGTCTTTACATATTGTTGGAGGCTCATATTTGAATATTTCATTTTATATATATCATAGATTGTTCTGTAAAATTATTGATTTCACAACTTAAGTATTTCCCTTGCTATCCGCGTGTTTTGAGTCTTCTTGGTTCAGGCAATTCTAATTGTACGTCTTTTTATTGCATTAAAATGTCTCTCCATCAAGCAAACAAAGACAAACCGAGAGCTCAGAAATGCCACCATTTTTGCTTCAGTTTTGATAATCATAACTACTGCCCTACCTGTAGGGAGGCTGGCAAGGGAGATGACCCCTGTGTCACCTTTGAAGCGCCCTGCCATATTTGCACGTCTCTCACTGATGAGCAATTGCAAAAAATTCAAAACAGGAAGCGGTACTTAAAAAAGCAAAAAGCGGAAACTAGTTCTAAAGATGAACTAGACCTCTTGGGTGAAGGCGATGGGGACTCTTTTACTGGTTCCAACTTCCAATGCAGACCTAGAGAGTGCTGCTGATAACCTCTTTACCTCAACCCCCCGTCCTCAACCTCTCGCCTTCAGTTCTTTATCTTTAAAGACCCCAGCCAAAGCTGTTCCTCCCACCCCAGGTACTGTGTTGCAAAATAAAATTCAAAGAAATATTGAGAAATCCCTGGGTGACTCTCTAAATATACATTTACAGCAGCAAATGGGTTCCTTCCAGGCATCCATGTTAGAAGCATTTCAATCACTCCGAGAGGAGTTATCAATTAAAAAGCCAACCGAGGTTGAACCCTCGCCTCATGCTTCAAAAGCTGGTCCATCCACCAACATTGCTGCCCATCTGGACCTACCCCCTCCGAGATCAAGTACTAATGCTCAGTCCGAGGCAATGGATGTGGACATTGGTCCAGCACTCCCTCCTCGACTAGTACTTAACCAAACTACCTCGGATCAGTACGTTGCCCCTTCTGAGGCTATACCGAAGGATTCCTCGTACTCTCACAAAAAACAAAGCCACAGACAAACAGTAGCACCGAGCTCTGCCTCGGACCAACTGGATGAGGATTCCGACGAACCTCGGATCCATCCAACTAGACCTAAGAAGCACTCTGACAAGAGCAAGCATAAATCTAGGTCCAGATATGTGTCATCTTCAGAGGAAGATCACTCCCCTGTTGCCAGACACAGGTCTTCTAAGCCCTCTAGGGCTCAGCCCTCAGGCGCAGCTTCTGATCAAGACCTCCCACAACATGATCCAGACCCCCCTTATTATAGGGAAGTAGCCCTGTCTGACATTCCCTCCCAATACTCTGAAGAAGTAGATACCTTCAGGCGTATTCTCTCTCTCCCTGACCCCAGGGACTCTATGCCTAGGTCTTCAACTTCAGTGTTGGGTCTGGATGACGAAAAAGGCCGTCAAGAGCTCAGACCTAGAGGTCCTTCCTCTATTCTGCCACTTAGCTCAGTTATCAAGGACGCCTTTGATAAATTTCAACATGATTTCAAAGCTGCCAATTTAGCTGAGGGCAAATATGTCAAGCCTCCTCCATCCACTTCTAAGTGGTATAAGGTTGGACAGCCCACTTTTCAAGACAAAATTCAGGAGTTGAATACAGACTTTGCCGAGATCTCTATTACTCCTAGACCTCCTGGGGCACCAGTAGCCAAAGTTCCTCTGCCAGTTCTTAAGGAGCTGGAACATCAGGCTAGACAAAATATTTCAACCCTCAACTTCACCGCTGCCTTTGCCAAAACCTCTTCTTCTTGCAATGCTTCCTTGGAAAAGTGCCAACATAGCATTAAGTCAACTGTCAAGAAGATAAAATCTCAGATCCAGAAAGGTGCCAATCCTGAGAAAGCAGCAAAGCGCGGATATGAGGAAGTTGCTGAGTACCTGGATTTTTGGAACAAGACGGTTCTTGTTCAACATAGAGCTCTTACCTGTCTCAGCAAATCTCTAGCCCATATTCTCCAGAGGGAATTATATTACATGGCTAATACCGGCTTGCTTAGGCGTGAAGCCGAGATGACTCTATTACATCCCCAGCTAGGGGAAACGAGACGCCAAGAACTTAGGAACTCGTCCTTCTGGGACTCCTCCTTGTTTGAGTCTCAACTCGTAAAGGAAGGTGAGGACTTCCTTCTCAAAAAAGGCACCTCAAAAGATTCTCAGGGTTTCGCACCCTACCAGAATAAGCCCTTTCGTGGCCCCCACAAGAAAAGAGGCTCCTACAGGAAACGCCCCTAAGGGGGCAATACCTCTCAAAGCAGTAACCAATCCTTTCCCTCGGGAAGAGGAAAATCTAATTTCAGAGGCTCCAGGGGTCGTTTTCGACCCCACAATATGGGAAGGGGGCGTGGAAACCCCCCTTCCCAATGACTCCTCCAAAGCCTCACTCAGTCCACCAGTAGGAAGTCGCCGCCGTTCTTTCAAGAGAGACTGGCTAATAAACAAATGTTCTCAAAACGTGTTAAACATTATCACCAATGGCTACGTTCTGCCATTCCGTTCAAAGCCAAACTTGATCAGATTTCCTCTGATCCTGTCAGAGTACAAGGCCCAACAAAAAGACCAAGCCTTGGCCACTTGTATCCAGTCTCTCTTGTCAAAGAACGCTATCGAAAGGGTGGAAAACGTAAAATCTCTCGGGTTTTACAGTCGCCTGTTCCTAGTACCCAAGCCTCACCAAAGGTGGAGGCCAGTCATAGACTTAAGCAGGCTCAACACTTTTCTACATGTAGAAAAGTTCAAAATGGAAACTCCAGAGTCCATCAGGACTTCCCTGGTTCCAGGGGAGTGGGTATCGTCAATAGACCTGTCAGACGCATACCTCACATCCCCATCCATCCAAACTCAAGGAAATACCTAAAGTTTTGCTACAAGGCCAGTTCACCTCCCTACCTTTCGGACTGGCCACAGCCCCCCAGGTCCTTACGATGATCGTAAAGGAAGTGAAACTAATGGCCCTCTCAAGAGGACTCAGAATTCACCAATACCTGGACGACTGGCTGATCAGGTCCCAGTCTCAGGAGGAATCCAAAGTGGACACACAGGCAGTGGTAGACCTAACCCAATCCTTGGGTTGGATAATCAACCAGGAAAAATCAGAACTGAACCCTACTCAGGTGTTTTCGTTCGTGGGCTACGAATACCACCTAGATTCAGCCCTTGTAAGACCCACTCACGAGAGATGGCTCAAACTTCAGGATTTGATCCTACGACTCAAGTCAAAACGTGTTTTGACTGCAAGATGTTTGATGTCTCTAATTGGGTTGCTAGCCTCAACGGAGAAAATGGTCCCGGAGGGACGCCTTCACATGAGGCCCTTTCAGTTTCACCTCAAGGAGCACTGGAGATATCCTCAGTCGCTGGACAACCTCCTTCCTTGGACAGAAGCCATTGTAGCCCACCTAGATTGGTGGCAAAACCCCGCAAACGTGATGAAAGGCTCAGACCTTCATCCCAAGGACCACAGTATCCAACTCTTTACCGACGCCTCAAACGAAGGTTGGGGCGCTCACTTAGATCAAAATTCTACAAAAGGGCTATGGTCAGATCGGGAAAAAAGGCTACACATAAATGTCCTGGAATTGAAGGTGGTCTCCCTGGCCCTTCGAGACTTCAAGGACCAGTGCCAGAATCAAACAGTGTTAGTTGCGACGGACAATTCAACAGTGGTAGCCTACATCAACAAGCAGGGGGGAACTCACTCAGCAGAGATGTGCGCTCTCCTGTGGAAAATCATGACCTGGTGCCATCACTACCACATAACTTTGAAAGCCAGGCACATTCCAGGGTGTCTGAATGTGATGGCCGACCTACTGTCCAGGTCCAACCAAGTGCAGTCAACAGAATGGTCCCTGCACCCACAGGTCTTCAAACAAATCTGCCAGAAGTGGTTCACTCCTCATGTAGACTTATTTGCCACTCACCTGAACCACAAACTCCCACTGTATGTGTCTCCTATCCCAGACCCAAGGGCCTGGGACATAGATGCTCTAAACATAGACTGGACCAACCTCACGGCCTATGCTTACCCTCCTACGGCTCTCCTTCACAAGGTGACCCAAAAGATCAAGCAATGCCATTGCCTGATCATCGTGATAGCCCCAGGCTGGCCAGGGATGCCCTGGTTTTGGGAACTAGTTCAGCTCTCAACAGAGATCCCACTACAACTCCCAGTGTCAACGACCCTACTCAAACAGTCCCACTAATATGTGTTCCACAACAACCCACAACAGCTGAACCTCCACGCCTGGTGTCTAGGAGCGGACAACTCCAAGAACAAGGCTTCTCTGTGGAGGTGGCAGAGAGAATTGCTGCCCCTCAGCGGTCATCAACAAGGACCATCTACAAGTCAAAGTGGGCCCTATTTGAAAAATGGTGCAGAGAAAATTCGGTGGATTTCTCCACTCCATCTGTGAAACAAATCTCAGCCTTTTTCATGTACCTGTACCAAGACTTAAACAGGCGCCCCTCGACCATTGATGGTTACAGGACTGCAATCGTTGACACTTTGGGCCCAACGGCCCAACATATTGCACACAATGCAGACCTTCATAGGTTACTCTCCAGTTTTCACAGGGATCGTCCTAAAAGTTCCAGAAATTTACCCAAGTGGAACCTTTCTGTTGTCCTTAACGAGCTCACCAAAGCACCATTTGAGCCCATGAAAGACACAGACCTCAAACATCTTACTCTCAAAACTGCTTTCTTGCTAGCCTTTGCCTCTGGCAAGCGCCGCAGCGAAATCCATGCCAGGACATCGGGACACTGTTAACAGTTGATGAAGCAGGGCAGGTTTTAAAGAAAATGAAATCAAATAAATCACCAGGTATTGATGGGATAACAGTCAAATTTGTTAAAGTATTTTGGCGGCAGTTAAAGCACTTTATTATAAATGCAATAAACTGCGGATTTTCAAAGGGATGTTTGTCAGTGTCACTTCGGCAATGTATAATAACATGCTTACCAAAGGCCAAAAAAGATCGATCGTTAATTAAAAATTGGCGTCCCATTTCGTTACTAAGTGTAATTTATAAGTTAGCATCAGGAACCATAGCGGAACGACTCAAGAAAACTCTAAATTATGTCATCTCAGACTGTCAAACTGGATTCATAAAGGGAAGGTATATAAGCGAGTCTACTAGACTAATCTATGATATTTTACATGCAACAGAGGATAAAAAAATACCAGGACTACTTATGTTAATAGATTTTGAGAAAGCGTTTGATTCGCTTTCATGGAAATTTCTGTATAGCGTTCTTGAGTTTTTTGGATATAGCAAAAACTTTATACAGTGGGTAAAACTTTTTAATACAGAAATAATAGCATATGTGGTGCAATGCGGTTTTTTGTCAAAACCAATAAACATTAACAGAGGCTGTCGACAAGGTGACCCAATTTCAGCATATCTATTTCTTATCAGAGCTGAGATTCTAGCTAGACTCATTCAATTCAACCCAAACATAATTGGCCTAAAAATAAAAAATGTTGAATTTAAACTGACACAGTTTGCGGACGACACCACTCTGATACTAGATGGTAGCCAGCACTCTTTACAATCGGCATTAAATACTCTTGAAATATACGGAAATTGGTCAGGCTTAAAAACGAATAAGGAAAAAACCAAAGTAATCTGGATCGGGCGAAAGAAATTTTTCAAAGACAAACTAAAGGTTACTACAGAATTAGAATGGGGATGTACTAACTTTAACTTATTAGGCATAGAATTTTCAACAAATTTATCAGTAATAACAGAATGCAATTATACAAAGGCTTTAGAAAAAATTAAAAAGTTAGTAAAGACATGGAGCTACAGATATCTGACATCTCTAGGCAAGATTACAGTCATTAAGACTTATCTAATATCACAGTGTGTCCACCTATAATCTTCTATACCAAGATCAGAATCATTCCTTAAAGCACTGAATACTATTTTGTACAAATTCCTATGGAGTGGGAAGCCAGATAAAATAAGAAGATCCACTACAGCTTTGAGTTATATGCAAGGAGGAATGAAAATGATCAACATTTACAATTTTGACAAGGCACTTAAAACAAGCTGGATAAAAAGGCTAATTACTCAACCTAATTCACAATGGTATAAACTCATAACTGTATTTACGAAAATATTGGCCAAATCATAAATTTCGGAGACCAATGGTGCAGTAAAGTGTTTCCGAAAGTGCACAATCAATTTTGGCAAGATGTACTTAAAGACTGGCAAACCCTAAATAAAATACAACAACCACAAAATAATTGTGAACTATTAAGAAATTGTATTTGGTACAATTCTCAAATATCTAAAAATATAATATTCTTTCCAGATTGGTACAAGAAAGGTATTTACCTGGTGGACGACATAATAAATTCAAATGGCAAACTTATGAGTATTAGAGACTTAAATAAAAAATATAACATAAATATCAATATTCTTAACTACTATACAATGAAAGCAAAAATCGAACTTTTCATTTCAAATTATAGACTCTTAGGTAATTCAGCCTTACAAAGACCTACTTATCCTTTTCACTTAGATGTACTCTTCAATTCCAGGAGTGGTTGTAGACATTACTACAATATATTTAATAATGCCGAAACTCAAAATGATAATCCAACATGTGAGATAATATGGACAAATATTATTGAAAAAGAAAATTTAGATATAACAACTAAAGAAATATGGAAACGAATATACAAAATTTGCTTCTATACAGTACGTGACAACAACGTCATTTGGTTTCAATACCGAATACTGAATAACATTTTAGGAACAAAAAATTACCTAAAAAAGGTAAAAATAAATACGAATAGTGCATGCTCATTTTGTAGGGAGTATGATGAAAACCTGGAGCACTTATTTTGTAAATGTAGAGAGGTGATGAAACTATGGGTCAATATTCAAGAATGGATCATTAACAAACTAGGAATAAATCTAATTCTAACAAATTTAATGAAATTACACGGCTATTTAATAAATGACCAGAAATTTTGGCCCTTAAATCTAATACTCATGATTACTAGGAAATATATCTTCTGGTGCGCAAAAAACGACTATAAACTAAATATCTTTTTCCTTCAAAAGGAAATAAAAAAAGCTTACGTGGAACAAGAAACATTAAGCCTGATAAATTCTCAATCAGACCAATTCCAACAAAAGTGGAACTTTTGGAAACATATATTTGATGGAATTGACATGTAAAAATATCCGGATAAGGTTACAACCAAAATTTAGAGACAAAGCTTCCATATATCCTTTTATTCTTAATGAATTAAACAGACACTCTTGGTTAATAATATCGTTCAAAGATAACAAAATGCACAAAATATCTGTAAATAAACAAGTATGTTATTGTATATCTTGTTAAAAACAAAATTAAAATAAAAAAAAAATTGTATTTAATTGTCATAAGTCATACTGCGTATGACATCTTTTGTAAGGCACCGATGGGAGGTTGTCCACTCTCACCCCCCCCCCCCCCCCCCCCCCCCGATGTCACACAAGTGCAATGGGAAAAAAGAGTGAATAAAGAATATGGTATAAAAAAAAAAATAAAAAAAAATCCATGCCTGGGTCGCGAACAAAGTGTCTAATTTAGGCCAATGGGAAAAGGTGGCCTTGTTCCCTTCTTCTGATTTCATAGCCAAAAACCAACTAGCAAGAGAAGGTTCTCAAAGTGTGTCACCAGTGACTATCCCTGCTTTGACTACCATTGTAGATAGACAGTTTAAGGAAGACAGGACCCTGTGTCCCGTGCGGGCCCTGAGGTTTTATTTGGACCAAACTAAAAACCTGAGAGGGTCTCGTTCTCTCCTTTTCATCTCCTTTAAGAAAGGACATACCTCAGACATCAGACCCGCTACACTCTCTTCATGGTTGAAACAAACCATCCTACTTTGTTACAAACAAGCAGATCAACAAGCCTTGGACTTGGTCCAAGTCAAAGCGCACGACATCCGGGCCTTCGCGGCCTCTAAGGCCTTTTACGGTGGGGTATCGGTGGACCAAATCATGCAAGCCTGTCACTGGAAAGCTCACAACACATTTACAAATTTTTACCTAAAAGACCTTACTTGGTCGGACACCGACAACAATATGTATCTGGGACCTGTGGTGGCGGCACAACAAGTCCTAGATCCTTCCCCTCAGACCAGTTGTCCTCGGAAAGAAAAAAGGGGGGGGGGGCACATCCGCTACAACCAAGTCTTCAGGAGTCTCTCCCAGGATCTAGGTATTCCTTTACCTTCAAGATGTTACGGGTAAGGTCATTTTATTTTTTAATTATCAGGTAATTTCTACTAAGGACTTATTCAGTTGTCATTAATCTCATATTTCAGGTTAAAAATTTCATGAGATGCCCAACCACTGGGTTGGTCAGTCACACATGAAGGTCCCCTAGGGACCCTTAGACCTCGAAGTGAGCACCGCTGCACTTCCGTCCTCGACCAAACATCTTGACAGTTTTAGCACTGTCCCTCTTTTATTAGGTTTTTTGGCTCGTTACAGGCCCGATCTTCGGGATCGGGGCACTGTAAAGGGGACTCAGACTGGTATTTCTGGCACTATTCTGTATATACTAATTCAAATCTTAGAAAAAAATGACATATCTTCCAGTCTCAGCTGTAATCCCGCCACCGGGCGGTTGAATTCAGCATTAAGTCCCACATGGTAAGCTATTATAGCGTAATAAAATTGAAATTTTTAATTACTTAAATGTAGCTTTTATAAGCTACAAGCTTACCATGTGGGACTTAGGAGAGTCCCACCCTGCCTCCCCGCTGTTTACAGCTGAGGGGTAGGTTTAAAAAATTTCAACGAGAAAGTAGGGCGATTGGTCAGAAGTTATCACGTGACGACAACTACCAGTATATCTGGTGGCTAACAAGAACGATCTTTTTTTCTAAGACGTTGGCCCCGGGTGTGGCAACCCGAGAACAGCATTAAGTCCCACATGGTAAGCTTGTAGCTTGTAAAAGCTACATTTAAGTAATTAAAATTTTCAAATTTGGTTTAAACACAAATATAAAGTGAATGCCAACTTGCATTGGTCACAGTATTAGTTTACAAAGGTAATTGTTAGACCAATTTAATTGTTATTACCATTAAGACACTTCATTACAAGTTGATTACGTTAAATTACCAACAATGTATAGTTTATTCTGAAATCATGTTAAAGGTGTGTCGAAATTTATCATGAAATGCCACAAATGTTGTGAAGCATTGACTGGTAGTTTTGTTTCCAATAAATTGGATTATAGGTAACTTTTCAAGGTGGGTACTGAGACTGAAATAGTCCGCCAAATGATGTTGTCAGCTTATAGTTTAACTTTTTAAATGTAGTATTTGACTTGAATCTTGTAAGTTTGAGCTCTTGCAGCAGTTATGCCAGTTAACCTGTTTGTCTGTATCAGGTTGTGTTTGTATAAATGTAAAAGCTGAGTGTTACAGTTTACCATTTTAGTGTTAATTGATACTCGAGGATACTTGCACTCTTTTTATGTTAGTAATTTTTTTTCACAGTGAGTAAGCATTAGGGATGGGTTGGTAGGTCCGGTATCTCGGTATCGAGAGCATTTTACTGAAATACCGTGATGAGATTTTACAGCCGCCACTTCGCTTGTCAGCACATTTTATTGAAGGAAGTTTTAAAATATTAGAAACATACCCTAAATCTGGAGAAATTATAAGCTTTTATCCCTAATTTTCATACATTTGCAGACTTTATACAGGAATAGCGATTACGTTGAGCAGAACTGCCATGTTTTGTTTAGGACAATTTATAACCTCAACCTCACTTGTCCGCTCATATAACTGAAGGAAAACTTAAAATATTGGGAACAAACATGAAATCTGAAGAAATTGTGAGCTTTTATCTCATATTTTATGCATTTGGCCACTTTTATTGTGTTGATGTGAAGAGGAAATGTCCATGTTTGTTTGGAATATACTAAAACGCGGAGTCCCGGAATCGGTACGGTTTTGCATTGGCGAGCTCCTGATGTACATATTTTTCATACCGACCCATCCCTAGTAAGCATTGAGTAAAGTATTGAGCATTTATTTGGTGTTTTATGTCACTACTAGTACCTTCCTATCAGTTATATTGTGAAAGGTAGTTCAAGTGGGGGGAGCCCGTACATACAGTTGGTCAGGTTCTATACACTCCTACATACAAGTTCCCAGATCACAGATTTGAGGAAAAGTTCAGATCTCTTTATCTGATCCTAGAGTGATAAAAGTTGTACTTATGTGTAGGAGAGTATAGTGTAAGCCAACAGTAAGCAACAACAAGCTGTACAACTTTAGGTCCGGCTGGGGTTTAAACTGCAATCTCAGAATTTGGAGGAGAGTGTGTTACCACTGCACCACCATGGCAACCTACTCATTGTATAAAGACAGATTACTGGTTCACAGCCTGTTTACTACTTATTTCTAGATGGGAGCAGCTCCTCATCAAGTGATAGTGATGGAGAACAGCAAGGAGGAGCAAAGCAGAATAAAAATGTCAACACTACAGGTTTTGTATAGAGATTTTCTAAATTTTTAGCATCAGAATTAAACTGTGAATTCAATACAGATATTTGAGTCTTTGTTGGCGTAATATATTTTACTACAAATATAGTCATTAATTTATACATTAAATATAAAATTGTATTGAAATTTAGAAAGCTTTTACAATGGAGTTTGGAAGTGTGGAGCTATGGCCTTTTTCCTACTCAGAAGGGTTTCTGTCTGTGTTAATTATTTAATAATAAATTTTGATTACTTTAAGAAAGGATATAGGTTAAAGACATGTGGTTACAATATAAAAAGAGCAACAATGTTTGCCCCCCGACTTAATAGGCTGTCAGGGTATTGTTTCCTCCCATTGTGTCCGGATGACTGGGCGGGTGTTTGGGTGGGGCGGGAGTAAAAAGCTTGTCCGGGCTGTATCTCAGAAACCCTGAGGTGTAAGATGTTAATACTTAGTAGGGACATTGGTTGGGGGATGTAGGTGTGCAACATCATGGTGTGACCTTGATTTGACCTTTGACCTTGCCATAGTGACCTTGAGTTTGAAAATCATGTCTGGGCGATATCTCAAACTAAGGTATAGGAAGTTGATACTAGGTAGGGACGTTGGTTGGGGGTGTAGGTGTTCAAAATCATGGTGTGATCTTGATTTGACCTTTGACCTTGCTGTAGTGACCTTGAACTTTAAAATCTTGTCAGGGCTATATTTTGGAAACTGCAAAGTATAGGAAGTTGATACTTGGAAGGAACATTGGCTAGGGAGGGTAGGTGTGTAACATCATGTCACACTGTTTGCTCTGAAAGTATCCCGATCTGTGTACTGTTTCACTACTTCTATGTCAATACTTAGTAGGGACATTGGTTGGGGGATGTAGGTGTGCAACATCATGGTGTGACCTTGATTTGACCTTTGACCTTGCCATAGTGACCTTGAGTTTGAAAATCATGTCTGGGCGATATCTCAAACTAAGGTATAGGAAGTTGATTCTTGGTAGGGACGTTGGTTGGGGGTGTAGGTGTTCAAAATCATGGTGTGATCTTGATTTGACCTTTGACCTTGCTGTAGTGACCTTGAACTTTAAAATCTTGTCAGGGCTATATTTTGGAAACTGCAAAGTATAGGAAGTTGATACTTGGAAGGAACATTGGCTAGGGAGGGTAGGTGTGCAACATCATGTCACACTGTTTGCTCTGAAAGTATCCCGATCTGTGTACTGTTTCACTACTTCTATGTCTCACGGTGTTGTAAACTCTTTCCCAAGGCTGTGGGGTATGGGCATCTGCATGCTATTTTCTGCATTGTTTTGACATGAGAATTGAGATCCAAAGTGATATTTTTCTGTTGGTATATTTCATTTAATTTTTCAGGTGCTTCATCAGCAAAAGACCCTCCACACAATGTGAGTGACACAGAGAGGTCCCTACCAGCCACAGTGAGTTTATCAACAGAGACATCTGCAGAAAAATCAGTAACTTCAAGTGAGCACACATCTAGGGCTAGTGACGAAGTATGTACAAACACAGAAAACAAAGAGAATAAAGATGCTTTGTTGAAAGATAAAAGTGTGAGTACAAACCAAGATGGTAAAGACAGTGATAGTGATGTGAAGGTAGACACTACTGGATCAGTACAGGATGTTAACACTGCAAACAGCCAGGTGGGTTCTCAACAAGACACATGTCTTCCACAAGTGTCAGAAAGGAAGCCAGAGCTTGGTCAAGTTGATCAGAGTTCAGAAAATGTTGGTACTTCAGATGTGAGTATAGATCAGAAGGAAGAGGTAGCAACATGTGGCACTGAGGTTCACAAGGCTTCTAATTCTAGACAAGGTAAAAAAGCAGACATGGCTGTAAAGGTGCCACTTGAAGATAATGAAAGAAAAGAAGCGGACCAAAAAGTTGATGACTATTTCCTAAAGAAACGTAAAATAGGAGAAACTCCAGTCGTTAAAAGTCTTGGGTCAAAGAGTACATGCAGTAGGGGTTCAAGTTCATTAACTCCCCAAAAATGTGAAACAAAAACTGAAAATCAGGAAACAGCTGTCACGCCGAGTTCTTATTTACCCCCTGTACCTAGTGAGGGGACAGCTTCTAATAAAGGAAAAATAGAAAGAATGGTTTCAGAAAATACTGTCACACCTGGTAGTGATGAAAGAGGTGTAAACAAACTGAAAAGTAAATCACCAGAATTAGAGGGAACCATGTCTGTAAGGGGAAGACAGGAAGAAACAAAAACTTCCCAAAAGGCAAATATTAAGTTGCATGTGGTTAAAGATGGCAAGAGTGCTCCAAAAATAAGAAAGGTCAAGGTCAAAACTGCAGAAAAGGCCTCTGCTGCAATTGAAAGTGATGATGCATTGAGAGATTATGTTGTAAATTATGGCACAGGACCAGAAATCCCCCGACTGAAAATTAAAGATGGCCAGACCTTGGATATAATGATCACAGAAGTCAACAGTCCTTCATTGTTCTGGGTCCAAAATTGTGGAGAATCTGCAAAGCTCAATGAACTCATGGAAGAATTGTGGTATGTTTAGTGCCTAGATTAGTAAAATTTCAAATTTTGTAATTGACTATGAATATAAAATTTATTGAGGTACGTTTTGCAGATCAAATCATTTATATATTAAAACTTGAGTTGTATACTTTTCATTTTTTACCTCACAGCCTTTTAGGACTGTGTTGGTATTGTTTCCACCCATGGTAACCATACTTTATTTGGGCTATATCTCAGAAACTGTAAGGTGTATGAAGTTGATCCTTGGTAGGGAAATTTGTTGGCGGGTGTAGGTATGCATTGTCATGGTGTGACCTTGATTTGACCTTGCCGTAGTGACCGTGACCTTTAGGACATAGGAAGTTGATACTTGGTAGGGATATTTGTTGGTGAATGTAACTGTGCAACATCATGGTGTGACCTTGATTTGACCTTTGACCTTGCCATAGTGACCTTGATTTTTAAAATCTTGTTGGGGCTGTATCTGGGACACATAAGGTATAGGAAGTTAATATTTGATAGGGACATTGGTTAGAGGGTGTAGGTGTGCAAGATCATGTCACACTTTTTGCTCTAAAAGTCATCTAATGTTTGTACTGTGTCACTAGTATATCTCATGGTGTTGTAAACTATTTCCCTGGGCTGTGGGGTATGGGCATCTCTGATGCTATTTTATATTCCAGCTATTTTTCCAGCTTCTTCCAAAGACATTGCCACAGTGATGATTGTATTGTTACATTTTCCACATGATCATTCTTATCATGAATTGAACATTCCTAATCCTGCTTTGGGATATGCTTGGGTCCTTTCGGGGTGGGAGTAATAATTTCTGCTAAACCGTCTTGAGTACAGGATACCAAGAAAGTTTTGTTCTGACGTATCCCGAATCAGTAACAGGAAGTGAAGTTTATCGAAACAAAATATGCCAGCTCTGGTTCAAAATGCATTAAAAACTACAATAATACAAGATAAAAGTGTGCAATTTCTTGAGATATTGGTTTTTTTTCCAATATTTGCAGTGTGAGTTTATAGGTATACATGGTGAGATTGATTAAAGTCTTTATTGGCAACCCTGTCCCATAACATTAATATCACCAGTATCGATAAACAATGTACACACTACCGGGTTATGTCCCAGTATAATCCAAGTGACTGGAGTAATGTAAAACCCCAACATGGGGAATCTATGTTAAGATGCATGTAATCATAGCAGTCATTTGCTTCTGTTCTCTATGTGTGAAAGTTTTACCCAATTCATTCCTAGCTCATTGTTTTGTCAGCTCTTTCCACCGTACTCTTGTGCCTGGTGACCCACTGATCAAGTTGAAATACCGACCTGCGGCTGGTACAGTTCTGGCCGCTCAGTTCACACAGGACAACAACTGGTACAGAGCCAGAGTCCTCTCTCGCTGGTACAAAAAGGACACGTTCAATGGTAAGTAGGACAAACACTCGCATTCTATCATTAAGGATCTCCTGCATTTTACGTTGTGTAGTTTGGAGTGTGATAACACCAGTAATTGTACTTATGATTAAGTATCTCTTGAAATGGCCACTTATTTTTCTTGGGGTCGAGTTTCCTAGGCATTGCTGCCACTGGAATATGGTCTCCCTTAAAATGTGCCTTATTAGTGGGTACTTTCTAAATACTTTGCAATTTATATATGTTAGGCATGGGGAAGTATTTACAAATGCTTAAATTTGACCTTTGACTTTCCTCAAGTTGACATTACCCAAAATAAATTTTTTTGGGGGGTACACCTCGTTTCCGGCACACAGCAAAAGCCACTTATTGTTGTAGGGTGTGATTTTACTGACACATTAATGGCATCAAAATCTTGAGTTGATTAGATTTTGAGATTGAACGGATCAACATTGAGTGATTTATGAGTTTTTTTAACCCCAGCCTATAAAGGTTGGGGCTACAGTTGTATGCTGCACAGTCTGGGTGGCGGTGGGCATAAACTTTGTGGGTATTCCACAGCCTAAACCCCTGTGAGAATTTTCACCAAATTTTCAGGATATGTGTAACCCAAGAAGATCCAGAGCTGATTAGGTTTTGTGGAGCTGTTGCTGTTAACAAGGGCTGTTGCCATGGCAATGTTTTAAGGTTTTGTGTCTTAAACATGGTGAGTGTTCCATAGCCTAAATCCATGCATTCACTAAATTTTAAGGATATGTTTAACTCAAGAGGATGTAGAACAGATTATATTTTAGGAAGTACTTGACAATGCCTGTTGTCATGTCAATGCCTTTGAGACTTTTTGACCTTAAACATCTTTAATTAGAAAAAGGGCCACTATTAAACTAATGTTAGTAGAAGACAGCATAATTTAGTTTTATAAGTTTTATGAACTTAAGGCTATTAACATAAGGCTTACCTATCCCCCTTCTATATGTTCATCTAGTAAGACCTAAACTCTTGTATTGAACTTTTATTAAAAAGATAAACAAGACAACTCATCAGCATGAATAACTCAAAATAATCGTACACATCAGTTCATAATATCTGTTCCACACTGATGTATTTAATAATTATTTTGTTACGCTACAATAGCTTACCATGTGGAACTGGATGCTAACTCGGGAGGCCACAGGCATCCAGCCAACATCCAAGAAAAATTTAATGTTGGCCGTAGCCTCAGGTTGTACTCACATGGAACTCTTCTCAACTCGTCATTTTCTTGTTGGCCACGTGATTTGGAAGCGTTTGTGCATTCATATTTTACTTTATTTCCCAGTTTTTACGTATTGTTGGATGTTATAACTTGGCTATTTTACTTTATTAATGATATATAGACTATTCTGTGAAACTTCCGTTTTGACAGGATAAGTATTTCTTTACATTTTTGTGATTTGTGAGTTTTCTCGGTTCAGGCTTGCTTGTTTACGCCTTTTTATTACAGTAAAAATGTCCTCCAATACCCAAAGAACAAGCAAAGCTAAACCTAGATTTTAAAGTGTCGACATTTCTGTCTTCCATTTGATAACCACAATTATTGCCCTTCCTGTAGAGAAGCAAATAGAGGAGATGATCCATGTGTTACTTTAGAATCTCTGTGTGACATTTGCTCTGGTTTCCCGGATGAACAAATGCAAAAAATTAAAACAGAAAGCGATATGTGAGAAAACAGAAAGCAGACACTTCAAAAGACGATGAACTTGATTTGCTGGGCGATGAGGACGTGGAATCCTTTACTGGATCTCAGGCAGACCTTGAGGGTGCTGCTGACAATTTATTTGCTTCTCCACCGCGCGCCCAGCCCATGTGTTTTTCTAGTCATTGTCTCTTAAAACTCCAGCTAAAACTGTCCCTCCTACCCCAGGTACAGCTTTACAACAGAAAATCGAGTCTAAACTCGAAAAATCCCTGGGTTCTCAGTTAAACATCCAATGGCAACAGCAAATGGGGGTTTTCCAGGCTTCTATGCTTGAGGCCATGAAGTCTCTCTGAGATGAATTTACGTCTTTTAAAAGATGTCTAAAGAAGTGGAGGTGGATCAGACTTCCACTTCAGCCTCTAAGCCTGGTACCAATAAACAAACTGAGAATCTGGACCCTACCCCTCTGAGACCTCCTCTGAGAATTCAATGCATGATTCTGACCCGAGACACGTCTCAGATCAACATTCAGGTCAGTCCGAGGAACCCTCTCGGGTTGTCTCGGCTAGACCCCCAAAAACATGCAGATAAAAGAAAACATAAGATTAGGTCCAGATACTTATCTCAGTCATCTTCTTCAGAGGAGGATCAGTCCTCTGTACACATACAAAGGTCTTCCAAGCCCTCTAGGGTCCTTTCTGATCAAGACCAACCTCAATACGATCCAGACCACTTTCTTATAGGGAAGTAGCCATGGCTGACTTACCCTCTCAATATGCTGAGGAAGTGGAAACCTTTGGATGTATTCTTGATCTCCCTGACCCCAGGGAAACCAAGCCCAGGTCTTCCACTTCTGTTTTGGGCCTGGACAACAAAAAAGGCCAACAGGAGCTTAGGCCAAGAGGCCCTTCCTCTATGCTCCCACTTAGTTCTCACATCAAAGATGCCTTTGATAAGTTTGAGCATGATTTTCTGGCCTCTAATTTACCTGAGGGTAAATATATTAAACCCCCTCCCTCCACTGCAAAGTGGTACAAGGTGGGACAGCCTTGTTATGAGGACAAAATCCAGGAGTTGAATACAGACTTTTTGAAGATCTGTATCTCTCCTAAACCCTCTGGAGCTCCTATGGGCAAGATTCCCCTACCAGTTTTTAAGGAACTGGAACATCAAGCTAGGCAGAACCTCTCCACTATCAACTTCCCGGCTGCATTTGCTAAAACTTCTTCTTCCTGTAACTCCACCTTGGAGAAGGTGGTTTTGTTGCAAAATTCGGTCAATGACCGATGGCTGACGCGAATCTGAAACCCTGAATCAACAATGGTTACATTCTTCCATTCGTTTCAAAACCAAAACTTGCCAGATTCCCTCTGATTCAGTCAGGATACAAGGCCCTTCAAAAAGAACAAGCTCTGGCCACTTGTATCCAGTTTCTTCTGTCAAAGAACGCAATGGAAAGGGTGGAAAATGTAAAATCTCTTGGGTTTTACAGTCGCCTGTTTCTTGTACCCAAGCCTCACCAAAGGTGGAGGCCAGTAATAGACTTAAGCAGGCTCAACACTTTTCTACTCATAGAAAAGTTCAAAATGGAAACTCCAGAGTCCATCAGAACCTCCCTGATTCCAGGGGAATGGGTGTCGTTGATAGACCTATCAGATGCCTACCTTCACATCTCCATCCATCCAAACTCGAGGAAATACCTAAGGTTTTACCAAAGGTCGCAGGTATTTCAGTTCACCTCTCTTCCATTCGGACTGGCCACTGAGGTCTTTACAATGGTTGTAAAAGAAGTGAAGCTAATGGCCCTAACAGAGGGGACTCAGACTTCACCAATACCTGGACGACTGGCTGATCAGGTCCCAAGTCTCAGGAAGAAGCCCAAGTGAACACTCAGGCTGTGGTAGACCTAACCCAGTCCTTGGGGTGGATAATAAACCAGGAGAAATCCAACTAAAACCAACTCAGGTGTTTGCCGTTGTGGGCTAGAAAATCAAATACCAGCTTGATTCAGGCCTTGTAAAACCCACTCAAGAGAGATGGCTCAAAATTCAGGATTTGATCCTACGACTCAAGTCAAAACATGTTTTGACTGCAAGATGTTTGATGTAGCTAATTGGGTTGCTTGCCTCAACGGAGAAGATGGTCCTGGAGGGACACCTTCAGTTTCACCTCAAGGAGCACTGGAGATATCCTCAGTCACTGGACAGCCTCCTTCCTTGGACAGAAACCATTTCAGCACCCCTAAAGCGGTGGCAGAATCCCACAAACGTGATGAAAGGTGCAGACCTTCATCCCAAAGACCACAGTATCCAACTCTTTACAGATGCCTAAAACGAAGGCTGGGGCGCTCACTAAGAGCAAGCCTCTAGAAAGGGTCTGTGGTCAGACAGGGAAAAAAGGCTACACATAAATGTTCTAGAGTTGAAGGCGGTTTCTCTGGCCCTTCAAAGTTTCAAGGACCAGTGTCAAAACCAAAGAGTTTTGGTTGCAACAGACAACTCAACAGTAGTGGCCTACATAAACAAGGAACTCACTCAGCAGAGAGGTGCGCTCTCCTGTGGAAGATCATGACCTGGTGCCATCATTACCAGATAACTTTAAAAGCCAGACACATTCCAGGGTGTCTGAATGTGATTGCCGACCTTCTGTCCAGGTCGAACCAAGTGTAGTCAACAGAATGGTCACTGCATCCATAGGTGTTCAAACAGATCTGTCAAAAGTGGTTCACCCCTCATGTGGATCTATTTGCCACTCGTCTGAACCACAAACTTCCACTGTACATGTCTCCAGTCCCAGACCACAATGCTTGGGACATAGATGCTCTAAACATAAACTAGTTGGGTCTCACTGCCTATGCTTACCCTCCGATGGCTCTCCTTTACAGGGTGATCCAAAAAATCAGGCAATTCAATTGCCTGATCATTGTAATAGCCCCAGGCAGGCCAGGGATACCCTGGTTTTGGGACCTAGTGCAGCTCTCAATAGAGATCAACTACCAGTGTCAACAACCTTCCTCAAACAGTCCCACAATTATGTGTTTCACAGCAATCCACAATATCTCAACCTCCATGCCTGGTGTCTAGGAGTGGACAGCTCCAAGAACAAGGCTTCTCTGTGGAGGTGGCAGAGAGAATTGCTGCCCCTCAAAGATCATCAACAAAGACCAACTACAAGTCAAAGTGGGCCTATTTGAAAAATGGTGCAGAGAAAATTCGGTGGATTTTTCCGCTCCCTCTATGAAACACATCTCAGACATTTTCATGTGCCTGTACCAAGATCTAAACAGGCACCCCTCGACCATTGATGGTTACAGGACGGCCATTGTTGACACCTTGGGCCCAGCTGGGCACCATATTTCCCAAAGCTCAGACCTTAACATCGTGGAATAGCCCTAGGGGCTTTACTCTTCAAGTGAGCACTTCTCTCCTCCAATCAAAACATCCAGACAGTTTTTACCCCACAGCCCTTAATGGTTGTTGGGGTATTGTTTTCACCCATGGTGTCCGGATGGTCGGGCGGGTGGGCGTCCGGGCGGGCGGGCGGGTGGGCGGGCGGCGGGAAATAGTTTGTCCGGGCTGTATCTCAGAAACCGTAAGGTGTAGGAAGTTGATACTTGGTAGGGACATTGGTTAGGGGGTGTAGCTGTGCAACGTCATGGTCTGACCTTGATTTGACCTTTGACCTTGCCGTAGTGACCTTGAGTTTGAAAATCTTGTCCGGGCTATATCTCGGAAACTGTAAGGTGTAGGAAGTTGATACTTGGTAGGGACATTGGTTAGGGGGTGTAGTTGTGCAATGTCATAGTATGACCTTGATTTGACCTTTGACCTTGCCGTAGTGACCTTGACCTATAAAATCTTGTCCGGGCTATATCTCGGAAACCGTAAGGTGTAGGAAGTTGATACTTGGTAGGGATATTGGTTAGGGGGTGTAGGTGTGCAACGTCATGGTCTGACCTTGATTTGGTCTTTGACCTTGCCGTAGTGACCTTGACCTATAAAATGTTGTCCGGGCTATATCTCGGAAACTGTAAGGCTTTGGAAGTTGATATTTGGTAGGGACATTGGTTAGGGGGTGTAGGTGTGCAACGTCATGGCGTGACCTTGATTTGACCTTTGACCTTGCCGTAGTGACCTTGACCTATAAAATGTTGTCCGGGCTATATCTCAGAAACCGTAAGGTGTAGGAAGTTGATACGTGGTACGGATATTGGTTAGGGGGTGTAGGTGTGCAACGTCATGGTGTGACCTTGATTTGACCTGTGACCTTGCCGTAGTGGCCTTGACCTATAAAGTCTTGTCCAGGCTATATCTCAGAAACCGTAAGGTGTAGGAAGTTGATACTTGGTAGGGATATTGCCTAGGGGGTGTAGGTGTGCAGCGTCATGGTGTGACCTTGATTTGACCTTTGACCTTGCTGTAGTGACCTTGACCTATAAAATGTTGTCTGGGCTATATCTCAGAAACCGTAAGGTGTAGGAAGTTGATACTTCGTAGGGATATTGATTAGGGGGTGTAGGTGTGCAACGTCATGGTCTGACCTTGATTTGACCTTTAACCTTGCTGTAGTGACCTTGACCTATAAAATATTGTCCGGGCTTTATCTCGGAAACTGTTAGGTGCAGGAAGTTGATATTTGGTAGAGACATTGGCTAGGGGGTGTAGGTGTGCAGCATCATGGTGTGACCTTGATTTGACCTTTGACCTTGCCATAGTGACCTTGACCTATAAAATCGTCAGGGCTGTATCTCGGAAACCGTAAGGTGTAGGAAGTTGATACTTGGTAGGGACATTGGTTATTGGCTATAGGTGTGTATTATCATGGTGTGACCTTAATTTGACCTTTTACCTTGCCGTAGTGACCTTGACCTTTAAAATCTTGTTGCACCTTTGGATCTGTCTTTTGATGCAGATTAAGCAAAAGTCATATTAGAATTTATTAAGAATTTTACTTTCATAACTTCCCATTGTAAGAGATAGAATTTCATCAAGTGAGCCGCAGATTTTACTTCAACACCACACATAAGCATTCATTAAATGTATTACCACTTCTGTATGCATGGTAATATTCAAACCATCTAAACCATAATTCGGAAATGCAGATGTATATAAAGAGTGTTGAATTTTAGTTTACTGATTAATGCTGTCATCTTGTCATTGAATTATCTTGTTTTAATACTTCATCTTTATACGCATTATCTTTCTTTTAAACATTATTTCTCCATTTAAACATTGTTTGGACCTTTATATAACTGACAGTGCTCTGAAAGTATCCTGAAGTTTGTACTGGTACAGTACTTCTATATCTCATGGTGTTGAAAATATTTTCCAAGGCTGTGGGGTACGGGCATCTCTGATGCTATTTTTTAAGCACTGTAATTCATTCCTTTCTTGTTTTTAGCTCTCTACAGACCCAGTCTTCGGGACTTGGGCACTGTAAATGGGACTCAGACTGGTATTTCTAAACATTCATTCTAATCTATAACTTCAAAATCCAAGAAAAATTGACTACTTCTTCCAGTCTTAGCTGTAATCCCTCCACCGAGCGGTTGGATTCAGTATTCAGTTCCACATGGTAAGCTATTGTAGCGCAATAAAATTGAAAATTTTAATTACTTAAATGTAGCTTTTATAAGCTACAAGCTTACCATGTGGAACTGAAGAGAGTCCCATCCAGCCTCCCTGCTGTATTACAGCTGAGGGGTATGGTTCAAAATTGCAACGAGAAAAGGAGGAACAGTTGAGAAGAGTTCCACGAGAGTACAACCTTAGGCTACGGCCAAGACTAAATGTCTATTTTTCTTGGACGTTGGTCGGCTGCCTGCGGCCTCTAGAGTTAGCATTCAGTTCCACATAGAATGCTTCTCTAATGATTAATTATGGATGAGGAAATTTTCATAAGCATAGTATTCCTTTTTTCCCTTCCTTTAAACTTCAAATCTTTCTATTTTAAAATGTTTTTTGGTTGTGGCTTTGCTACAAAAAACTATTTCTAGAAAAATTTCTCTTGCCTTTTGCATTCTTCATTTCAGTGTCAGTAGGAGTGACTTTCAAAATGGTAGTTGCATTTTGTTGATCTCTATAAAAAAATGTCACCACATACTGTTCATTATAAATTATTTTGTCTTTTTGGCAAAATGTGTGTAATGCCTGATGATACAGTGTATACAGAATTGCATATATTTTAGCTTGCGACAAAGGTAGCCACCTGGTGAATGTTCTATACATTGACTATGGGAATCAAGAACGTCTGTCCATCAACAGACTGAGACCTCTCCACCCTGATCACAGTCGGCTGCCAGCTCAAGCTTTCCCGTGTGCCCTGTCTGAGGTAAGTAATTTCTCAGGCCTGGTGGTTAGCAAGTCTGGCTAATAACCACAGGCTTTCATCCTATCTGTGGATCAACTCCCACAACTAAGAGCCTGTCTCAATATGACCATGGCTGTTGAACAAGACCTAAACCCTATCTTTGAACTTTACTTGGCTCTTAGCCTCATACCCATGTGGTTATCGGTTCATACCAAATTTATTGCAACATGTGGCAAGTACTGATGACTGTCCGAAAATTACCATAAATGTTGAAAATCACATATTTTATTACAGTTACCTTAACAGGTAATCCAACTGAATATAATGTGACTGATAATATAATTGTAAATATGCTACTAGGTAGTAATCCAGCTGTACATAATGATCCATGTAAATCCACCAGTGTATAATCTATGAAGTAAATAAATTTAGCTCAATTATTTAATAGGTAATAATGTTGGGACTCGCATCAAACTTTTATGGTCAAATATTCGTTCCATTTTTCCGACCAATAATTGAGCCTTAATTGATTTTTTTACTCTGTTGTCAGCCTTTATTTCATGAAATCTTTCAAGGATGGAGTATAGTCCAATAAAAATAATAATTTAGAATCTACCATAAATCCCCACTTCATGTAAATATGGCAGTAGACATAAAATTCAATTTTATGACAAATCTGTCAATTTGTAAAACAAAAATGCCTAAATATTTAAAACATACATGAAGAATAAGGTGAGGTATGATTTAAGCTGAATAATCAATTATAAAAAAAATGTCAGTGATTGACCACAATTGTACACCATCACTGATGATTAATTGAACACATATCCCACCCCCCTGCTATTTAATCCTGTTGTATATAATCTACCCAGTAATCTAGGCGTATGTTCTCCAGGTTGGTCCAGTGTGTTCAGAATGGACTTCTGTACAGTGTCAGGAGTTTGCTAGCTTCATGTTAAGCAAGGAGGACATCCATGGCTCATTTACCAGTCTTCCTGGCTCCTCACTTGCTTTCTGCCACCTCTACGTACCCAAACAAGTCCCTCTACCAACCCTATCCTTGTTCCCCGGACCCAGAGCAAATGAGTTGGTGGATGTGGGTGAAACGCTAATTAAAGAGTCAAAGTAAGTAATATACAAGCATTGGGGTACATAGTTTATTGATAATTGTATCCACTGGAGGTCTCCGTTGGATACTTTGGTTTAGCGTTTACTATGCTGCTGCCACGCGTAGAGAGATTTTCGGCGTTAACACTCTCAATGCAATGTGAAACCAACTTGTGGGAAATCATGGGCTGAGAATCTTTTGATATCTTCAGATTTGACCTTGGACCCCTCCCTCAAGGTCAAATGGGGACATCCAAACTTAAAAGTGCATATAACTTGCTTATTATTGGTCCTAGAGGTTTGCAATGTGAAACCAACCTACAGGAAATCATGGGCTGGAAATCTTCTGATGTGTTCAGATTTGACCTTTTGCCCCTCCTTCAAGGTCAAACAATGGTTCACTGGCTTTGGTGAGTCGTCTTTCCGGTGGATACAAATTTGCATCGGTCTCCGATGCGTAGGTTTAGTTATTATTCTGGGACAGGGTTGTTGATATCAATGTGCAAAGACATCTATCAGTAATGTTACTTTATGTATAACTATAAACATACACTGCAAATATTTGAAATAACTTAAAATCTGAAAAAATTGTATCATATTTCTCTTCAGTTAGTATTTGGGGATATGCGAAAACAAGACTTTTCGGTTTCCCAGATTCTGACTTTTTAGTCGACAATATTACCCCCAATATCGGATGAGATTGAAGTATTTTGCATTCAGTATCAATGTCCAAACTGCCAAACAATGTACTCACTGTATACAAGTATTATTAAATGGTTACATGAGCTTGCAATAGTTCTCTTGTTTCATCTGCTGGTAAAGAGATTAACTGCTATAAAACTACTGATGAGATTAGATTATTGACTCCACTGAACGCACTGGTTCACTGACGTTATTGTCTCCACTAAATATGTTGAATTTAAGTGGGGACATAAGAAAAATCATGATGATTAACTCCATGCATGTTAACTTTATTGTCAAGTAAACTTAAGAACCAGCTTGTATTCTGATCTGATCTAATCTACTGCTTTGCAGATGCAATATCTTCTCCAGTTTTCAAGTTATACTGGGCTAATTTTTCTTTCATGAACACTGCCTTAGACCTAATCTGAAACCTATCACACCATTTAATTTAGGTATCGCATGGCCTTTTATTGTCTGTCACAACTTATACATTATACAAGAGTGCATATAAATGAAGGTTTCAGTGAAACTGCATAACAGCTACAGGTTCACTTGTCTTGCTGCCCGTGCTTTTGAAAGAAAAGGTAAAGGATTATTTGAAATAAATAATAACTGGTTTGGCCAGGGTAATGGAAAGGAGTGAAGATTCTGTGCTTGTAGGATGTAAAAGGAAAATGTAAAGCTATTCTGTAGGCATTGTGTCATTTTGGGACCTATGACCCCACCTATTGTGAACTAGTGGATGTGGATAAAATTCTGATGAAAGAGTCCAAGCAAATAATGTTGTAACCCATGTGTACCCTGGGAAGAAGAGACATTTTAGAACCTTATTCATTAGAAGAATATTGACAACCTGGGCTAGGATAGAATCCTAGACCTTCTTTTATGAAATCTGGCATTCTAAGCACTATGCCTCAGAGACCACATGTCACATATTATTTATTGCGACACTTTTTAAGCCAGTGTATTGTATTGGTGTACAATGGACCATGATGTCCTAGTGGTTCTTTATTTTTGTCATGTGACCTCTCTGTAGTTTATGGGTGTGAACCCACCTCATGGTACCATGAAGGAAAAACCTGACAAAAATTCCAGTTAAGGGTGAGGGTGTTACTCGGAGTGAAAAATGTGGCTGAATATTCATACTGCAAGAACCATTCTAAATCTGGGGACTTATGTTTTACTGCAAATCAACTGCTAGTAACAGTGAAGGATATATTACTGTGAGCAAGTTTATCAAAAATAAAATGTCAGATATCTATGAAAATAAGGAATACTATGTCACATATTAGGTAGACATATTTGACTGGTAGTTGTATTTCATTATTTATGGAAATACATAATGTTGTAATACATGTAGTTGTACCAGTGCCCTGTTCGCTAGTTAAAAACATTGTTTCTCATTGCAGACCGCCTGTTTTTAGTACCTTTGCACCTTGTCATCACCCTAGTTTTAAGAGAGGTAAAAATATTTGTATTGATGTATATTTAGACAAGCAGTGAAAGTGAGTAATGAAGAGATCTTTATGGCCTTTAAAGAGTCCAGTCAGTCGCTAGACCCAGATCCACGTAATCCAGAACTCAAGTGTTTCATCACAACTGTGGAAGTTCATGCACACAACTATCCTGAAATATATGATGATACACCAAAACCCTTTCTCACAGGTAAACCTTTGGTAGAAAATCGTAAGCTTGTTTCTTAATTCACATACATTGACCAATAGGTATAAATAGAAAGTGCTTAAATTGTAAAATTGCATAAAGCTTTTCATGTAAAAAAGGTTTAAAATGTAAACATCCAGTTAGACTTTTCTGTACAATTGGCCATAAATGTGTGAAGTTGGGCCTGAATGTTGTACATGTGATATTCATACTGAAATTGTGTTATTTTAAGTTGTGAGAATAACCTGCAACAGAGTGTTATTGTTTAGTTGTAAAACAGAATATGAAGATATATAGTGTTCAAATACCCCAAAATGACAAACTATTGCTTTTCCTTCTTTACAAAAATACCATCTTTATACCTTCATCATTCTGCCATGAATACTTTCAATTTTTCATGATGATTTAGACATTAACAGACTTTGGGCTTGGGATTAACACTTTTGGACTGTGTTGGGAAATGATAACATCTCCTCCTGTGAGAGAATTAAGGTACCGTAATGCAGGTTAATTATCTGTCTGCTCCATTTTCGTTGTGTAGACACAATGGAGGAGGATTGTCAGTGTTCAGATTCCCCCTCAACTCAACCAGGTAACGGCAGCATGAAGCAGCAAGATCAGAAGAGTGAGTTAGACCCAACAGGTATGTTGTGTACAACCAGTATTTAGATGGTCTTGGTCTATTAGATCATTGGGTAAAAGCCTACAATGGATATATGGGGTCCTTTTTCATGTCCAAAACTTTTTGATTTAAATGTGATTCAGTTATACCCTAGATTTGAAATAAGTAGTGAAGGTTGTGATCTGGTTTTTATTTAGTTGTGTTGATGTATGGATTACTGATTTCCTCAGATTGGTGATGATAAGAACAGATTTTGAACTAATTAATATGTGTATGATAATGTAAACAGTTTCAACTCTGTGGTTCATTTGTGATCTGTGTATGAATAGGTCTGAGGGGTAATGTATAATTACATTTATAATCTGAACAAAATTCTACTCTGCCAACAAGTTTGGATAATAGAGGTTCTGTTGAGCTCGCCTTAAAATGAAAGAATTTTTTTGGTTAAAAAAGGTAATCCAACCATTAGTACTTATGTTAAATTGAGGGCTTATGTGGACAGTAATACTGAGCCATTTATGATCAAAATATGAAATGTCCCACAGTATGTGATATTTGTCATTGTGCTCCTTTTAAAAATAAGGTAATAAAATAAAAAATTGGAGTGATGTTTACATCTTCAGATTTTAGAGACCCAATGTAGTCACAAAAAATCCCAAATATATACAAAGAATTTCCCTCAACTTGGTGAATATAGAAGGGATTTCTTCACTAGCAAATTTCAAAAACTGCAGTAAATTTGACGTTTCTCACTCTTTTTCTTGTGTATTTTATGACAGACTTTAATACCAAAAAGTAGAAATACTACACTCACTGAAATCTTGTCTTGTGTTTGAATGATGTAACAATATTCACTTGGCAATACTTGATACAAAAATTGTTATATTCAGCCCTCAGTGGCCTGGTAGCAATTGATCATGGCAAATTTTCACTTTGGCAAATGTTAACCTCTGTGTTAGTGGGTTCAAATCCAGCAGAAATACATGTGTGGAAAATACTGATGCCCTGTCCCAGTTTGACCCAGGATGATAGTGAGGGACTTTTAAACCCTCGTCTGATCTGTAGTGGAAGAAAATGAAGTAACATTGAAAAAAAATTATACTGATAACTATTGTAATGTATTTTTCAGCTACTGTTACCAGAAGTTCACCCTCCCCTCCATTAACTGGAAGGTCCAGTGACCAGGAACAGGAGAAATTGGGTGCAACATTTCCTCGTATACCTCAGGCCTGTCTAAGAAGTTTGTCGAGAGATGAAAATACAGAGGTTAAATCCAATGGAAAGACGGGGGAACTAGGAAACCACACAAAGGCTTGTGAAGGAAGAGGTGGTTTCACTGGGAACCAGGACAGCAGCATAAATAGCTGTGATAACTCTAGTGGAGATCGGGCAAGTGTCGGGAAATGTAGTCAACTTGGGAACCAGTCTAGTAAGGATAAGGGAGAAGGTAGTCGCCCTGGAAACCAGTCTAAAAGACAGAAAACAGAGAGCAAGTGTAGTGAGGCAAGTGCAAGTACTGGGAAAAGCAGTGAAATAGGGAAGCAGGCTAAAAAAGTGAATGCAAGAGCTAGTGATGGGAGTGGTAATAGCGGAAAGAACAGTGAAATCGGGAACCAGACTACACCTATTGAGCAGAGAAAAGATCACAGTAGCAGACATCAGGCTGAAGAAAGTGGAATGAAACGTGTGACAGAAGAAGAAGAGAAAGCCACGGGGGGTGTGATTCCAGTTCCAGAGAGAACAGGTTAAGTTTGGATAGAATTAAAAGGCCTTAGTGGGTCACAAATGTGGTATCCAATCACTGAGCTGTCAGATCAGTGGATGTAGGTTCAAATCTTGTTCATGACAAGTAAGACTGTTGTAGTAGTTAAAACTCACGCTTAGAGCCAAGCTACTCAGATTTATTTCGCATTTCAGTATTCACATGGTTTAGTATGCACATTTTATTATGCTACAATAGCTTACCATGTGGGACTTAATGCTGTTCTCGGGTTGCCACACCCGGGGCCAACGTCTTAGAAAAAAAGACAGTTCTTGTTAGCCCCGGATATACTGGTAGTTGTCGTCACGTGATAACTTCTGACCAATCGCCCTACTTTCTCGTTGGCCACGATGACTGGTAGCAGTTTGTAAATATACAGACATTTTCATTTATTTCTCAGTCTTTACTTATTGTTGGAGGCTAATATTTGGATATTTCTTTTATTATATATCATAGTTCATTCTGTAAAAATCTTGTTTTCACAGGATAAGTATTTTTCTTGCTTTCGCATGTTTTGAGTTTTCATTGGTACAGGCACTTTACATTGCACGTCTTTTTATTGCATTAAAATGTCTCTCCACCAAGCTAATAAAGACAAACCGAGAGCTCAGAAATGCCGCCATTTTTGTTTTAGTTTCGACCTACATAACTACTGCCCTACCTGTAGGGAGGCTGGCAAGGGAGATGACCCCTGTGTCACCTTCGAAACTCCCTGTGATATCTGTGCATCTTTTACAGATGAACAGATGAAGAAAATTCAGCACAGGAAACGTTATCTTAAAAAACAAAAGGCGGAAACTAGTTCCAAAGATGATGAACTAGATCTTTTGGGTGAAGGCGACGGGGATTCCTTCA
Source organism: Sabellastarte sp. h YS-2021 (assembly GCA_964017235.1). NCBI lineage: Eukaryota > Metazoa > Annelida > Polychaeta > Sabellida > Sabellidae > Sabellastarte > Sabellastarte sp. h YS-2021. Next base: position 41,004,375 of record OZ024930.1, on the reverse strand, counting down.
CTGGTTCAAATGCAGACCTCGAGAGTGCTGCTGACAATCTTTTTTTTCGACAGGCAGCCAGTTGATCCGGGATCTGCCTCGGACCAACTAAATGAGGATTCCGATGAACCTCGGATCCCTTCTTCCAGACCTAAAAAACACTCTGACAAGAGAAAGCACAAGTCAAGGTCCAGATATGTATCATCTTCTTCAGGGGAGGATCAGTCCCCTGCAGCCAGACACAGGTCTTCTAAGCCCTCTAGGGCTCAGCCCTCAGGGGCTGTTTCTGATCAAGACCTCCCTCAGCATGATCCAGACCCCCCTTATTATAGGGAAGTAGCTCTGTCTGACATGCCCTCACAATACGCTGAAGAAGTTGACACTTTCAGGCATATTCTTTCCCTCCCTGACCCCAGGGAGTCTATGCCTAGGTCTTCAACTTCAGTGTTGGGTCTGGACGATGAAAAAGGCCGTCAAGAGCTCAGACCTAGAGGTCCTTCCTCTATTTTACCACTTAGCTCAGTTATCAAGGACGCCTTTGATAAATTTCAACATGACTTTAAGGCTGCTAATTTAGCTGAGGGTAAATATGTCAAGCCTCCTCCTTCCACTTCTAAGTGGTACAGGGTGGGACAGCCCTGTTTTCAGGATAAAATACAGGAGTTGAATACGGACTTTGCCAAGATCTGTATTACTCCTAAACCCTCTGGGGCCCTATAGCAAAGGTCCCCCTACCAGTGCTCAAGGAGCTGGAGCATCAAGCTAGACAAAATATCTCAACCCTAAATTTCACTGCTGCCTTTGCCAAAACTTCTTCTTCTTGCAATGCTTCCCTGGAGAAGTGTCAACAAAGCATCAAGTCAACTGTCAAGAAGATCAAGTCTCAGATTCAGAAAGGTGCCAATCCTGAGAAAGCAGCAAAGCGCGGATATGAGGAAGTCGCTGAGTACATGGATTTCTGAAATAAGACAGTTCTTATTCAACACAGGGCCCTCACCTGTCTCAGCAAATCTCTAGCCCATATTCTCCAGAGGGAATTATATTCTATGGCTAATACCGGCTTGCTCAGGCGCGAAGCCGAGATGACTCTCTTACATCCACAGTTGGGGGAAACGAGACGTCAAGAACTTAGGAACTCATCCTTTTGGGACCCGTCCTTGTTCGAGTCTCAACTTGTGAAGGAAGGTAAAGACTTCCTTCTCAAAAAAGGCACCTCAAAAGACTCCCAGGGTTTCGCACCGTACCAAAATAAGCCCTTTCGTGGTCCCCACAAGAAAAGAGGCTCCTACAGGAAACGCCCCTATGGGGGCACTTCCTCACAAAGCAGTAACCAATCGTTTTCCTCAGGAAGGGGAAAACCCAACTTCAGAGGCTCCAGGGGTCATTTTCGACCTCACAATAGGGGAAGGGGGCGTGGAAACCCCTCTTCCCAATGACTCCTCCAAAGCCTCACTCAGTCCACCAGTAGGAGGTCGCCTCCGTTCTTTCAGGAGAGACTGGCTAACAAACAAATGTTCTCAAAACGTGTTAAACATTATCACCAATGGCTACGTACTGCCATTCCTTTCAAAGCCAAATTTGGTCAGATTTCCTCTGATTCTGTCAGAGTACAAGGCCCAGCAAAAAGACCAAGCCTTGGCCACTTGTATGCAGTCTCTCCTGTCAAAGAACACAATCGAAAGGGTGGAAAATGTAAAATCTCTCGGGGTTTTACAGTCGCCTGTTCCTAGTACCCAAGCCTCACCAAAGGTGGAGGCCAGTCATAGACCTAAGCAGGCTCAACACTTTTCTACACGTAGAAAAGTTCAAAATGGAAACTCCAGAGTCCATCAGGACCTCCCTGATTCCAGGGGAGTGGGTATCGTCAATAGATCTGTCGGACGCTTACCTGCACATCCCCATCCACCCAAACTCAAGGAAATACCTAAGGTTTTGCTACAAGGCTCAGGTGTTCCAGTTCACCTCCCTCCCATTCGGACTAGCCACAGCCCCCCAGGTCTTTACAATGATTGTAAAGGAAGTGAAACTAATGGCCCTCTCAAGAGGACTCAGAATTCACCAATACCTGGACGACTGGCTGATCAGGTCCCAGTCTCAGGAGGAAGCCCAAGTGAACACTCAGGCGGTGGTAGACCTAACCCAGTCCTTGGGGTGGATAATAAATCAGGAAAAATCAGAACTGAAACCTACTCAGGTGTTCTCGTTCGTGGGCTACGAGTACCATCTAGATTCAGCCCTTGTAAAACCCACTCAAGAGAGATGGCTCAAACTTCAGGATTTGATCCTACGACTCAAGTCAAAACGTGTTTTGACTGCAAGATGTTTGATGTCGCTAATTGGGTTGCTAGCCTCAACGGAGAAAATGGTCCCGGAGGGACGCCTTCACATGAGGCCCTTTCAGTTTCATCTCAAGGAGCACTGGAGATATCCTCAGTCGCTGGACAACCTCCTTCCTTGGACAGAAGCCATTGCAGCCCACCTGGATTGGTGGCAAAATCCCTCAAACGTGATGAAAGGCGCAGACCTTCATCCCAAAGACCACAATATCCAACTCTTTACCGACGCCTCAAACGAAGGTTGGGGCGCTCACTTAGACCAAAATTTTACAAAGGGTCTGTGGTCAGATCGGGAAAAAGGCTACACATAAATGTCCTAGAATTGAAGACGGTCTCCCTGGCCCTTCGAGACTTCAAGGACCAGTGCCAGAACCAAACAGTGTTAGTTGCGACGGACAACTCAACAGTGGTAGCCTACATCAACAAACAAGGAGGAACTCACTCAGCAGAAATGTGGGCTCTACTGTGGAAGATCATGACCTGGTGCCATCACTACCACATAACATTGAAAGCCAGGCACATTCCAGGGTGCCTGAATGTGATGGCCGACCTGCTGTCCAGGTCCAACCAAGTGCAGTCAACAGAATGGTCTCTGCATCCGCAGGTGTTCAAACAGATCTGCCAGAAGTGGTTCACACCTCATGTAGACTTATTTGCCACTCGTCTGAACCACAAACTTGTACGTATCTCCTGTCCCAGACCCAAAGGCTTGGGACATAGATGCTCTAAACATAAACTGGACGAGCCTCACTGCCTATGCTTACCCTCCTACGGCTCTCCTTCACAAGGTGATCCAAAAGATCAAGCAATGCCATTGACTGATCATCGTAATAGCCCCAGGCTGGCCAGGGATGCCCTGGTTTTGGGACCTAGTGCAGCTCTCAATAGAGATCCCACTACAACTCCCAGTGTCAACGACCCTACTCAAACAGTCCCACAAATATGTGTTCCACAACAACCCACAACAGCTGAACCTCCACGCCTGGTGTCTAGGAGCGGACAACTCCAAGAACAAGGCTTCTCTGTAGAGGTGGCAGAGAGAATTGCTGCTCCTCAGCGGTCATCAACAAGGACCATCTACAAGTCAAAGTGGGCCCTATTTGAAAAATGGTGCAGAGAAAATTCGGTGGATTTCTCCACTCCATCTGTGAAACAAATCTCAGATTTTTTCATGTATCTGTACCAAGACCTAAACAGGCGCCCCTCGACCATTGATGGTTACAGGACTGCAATCGTTGACACCTTGGGCCCAACGGCCCAACATATCGCTCATAATGCAGACCTTCATAGGTTACTCTCCAGTTTTCACAGGGATCGTCCAAAAAGTTCCAGAAATTTACCTAAGTGGAACCTTTCTGTTGTCCTCAGCGAGCTCACAAAAGCACCATTTGAGCCCATGAAAGACACAGACCTCAAACATGTTCAGTGTGAGAAATTCGTTGCAAAGCAGTGGTGGCCCGATCGGGCCACAAGGTTCTGAAGTTAAGTGGCCCCTATTAAAACTTGATGGCCCAAACTTTTTAAAAACTAATTAACACTTTAGTTTTCTAACAAACTGTCTTTTTAATTTATTAAAAGTGACAAGTCAAAAGATACAAAAGTGATTTATGTTAAATTTCTTCATTTAACTTCAAGCTTGAATACAAATTATACAGGATGCACTCAGAGAGAGCAAAACGCTCGACTCCATGTGACCAGTCTCTCAAGTGATATAAAGTATTGTAAAGAAGACAATAAAATAAAACCAAACATGTAAATTAATTTTTGAAGAAATATCAAGTAGAAAGCTAAAGTCATTAAAAATGCATTTAAATGGGACCCCTGAAAACTCATGATTATTTTTGAAATGCCTTCCTTTCGTGACACAAAAAATATATAAAATAAAAACCAACACCGCTTTTGTGCACACTACTCCAAAGAAAAATGTCTCACTAAAATTTTGTATGATTTAGATTTTTATTAACTTTAGATAATTTTTTGTAGAACTAAAAAAATAAACTAGCAATATATTTTATGTTTTTACTTTTTTTAACTGTCAAACATTGCACTAATTGAAAATTTAAAGAAACTGTTACTTGAAAAAGTAAATCATACAAATTAATCTGCTTGTTTTTTGGATTGATGTGTATTCCATTATGTCCTCATGCATAACAGTTAAGTATTGTTTTTTTGTCATGATAGATGGGCATATTTACTTTTTTTTCATTCAACTTTGACAACTTTTCACCCATAACTAAGGGCCTAGGAATATGAAACAAGAACTTAATATATTGGCATGTATTATGTTTGAGTAAATGAATAGTTTTTCTGCATAAGTTGTGTTGCTTGTGTGTTGTGTTAGGATTATATTCTCATATGAAGTGACTCCCTTATAACGAACTGTAAACAAAGCTCAGTATCATCTGAAATATATGAAGAAAAATTTTGTGCCAGTCCAAATCAACATTGATCTGTGGTTTTATTTCCCTCCTCAAGTACAAGTGTATACATATTATATACATATATAGGATTTTGTTTCTCACACAAAGACTGCGGCCGGGGTTCGATCCCCGTCATGGCCGTAAGTGGGAAAGCTGGTAGTTGCTTGCCGTTGGTCGGCAGTTTACAGTACAGAACCCTAGCGAACTATATGTACTGGTTTCCTCTGCCCTTCCAACTACCCGTCGTGATATGACCTGTACAGTGTTGAAAGCGACGTAAAACCCCAAATAAACAAACTCACACAAAGAGGAGTTGTGGGGGGAGAGAGAGAGAGACTGAATGTGGGGAAAAAATCAATAGTGCACACTGGGTGGATTAGATTGGGTCGTTTTCTATCCCAAAACACAAAGGATTTCTTTAATAGAATAAAAAAATAGAAATAAAATTGTTTTGATGCAAATGATAAGAAATATCTCTGTTTCCAGAAATAGTAGGAATGCCAATGCAATAAAAAGTAACATTTATTACATGGCAAGGGCTATATAATGCACATGTAAAAGTTCAGGAGTCAGTGGTATTTGTTTAGTCTTAAATAACACCTATAAAGATAACAAAAGTGAAATTTATGTTTTGGCATGAACATTTCCCTCTTACACAGCAGTTGCATCATTACTAGAAAAAAACTGACAGCATTTAGTGTAAATAACAAATTTAAGTACAGGATAACCAGCTTCCAAAAATAACCAGTTCCCCAATCTAACCTCCCTGCTGTCTTCCCTGAAATTTCATACACCAGTCACTGCCTAGCTTTAACATGTTAGGGGGGGAGGTATGTTGGCCTGTGTGTGAAAGACACAACAGAGAAACAGTGTCAGCTAATTAAGGGTGAGCTCAATCTGGAATATGCAAAACAATGCATAATTAACGACTTAGCCATGGGGGAAAGAAAACCAATTTAAAAAAAAAATGACAGCACACTGGATTGTATTACCACATGAGGCATGTTGTAGTCAATGTGGTGGCCCATTGGGGCCCATGAAAGTCAAGTTGTGGTGGCCCTAACTTAAAAAGGGGGGGGCCCCTGGCCACAGGGCCATGGTGAATTTCGCACGCTGAACATGTTACTCTCAAAACTGCTTTCTTGCTAGATTTTGCCTCCGGCAAACGCCGTAGCGAAATCCATGCCTGGGTCGCAAACAAAGTATCTAATCTAGGCCAATGGGAAAAGGTTGCCTTGTTCCCTTCTTCTGATTTCATAGTCAAAAACCAACTAGCAAGAGAAGGTTCTCAAAGTGTGTCTCCGGTGACTATTCCTGATTTGTCTACCATTGTAGATAGACAATTCAAAGAAGACAGGACCCTGTGTCCGGTACGGGCCCTGAGGTATTATCTGGACCGAACCAAAGACCTGAGAGGGTCTCGTTCCCTCCTCTTCATCTCCTTCAAGAAAGGACATACCTCAGACATCAGACCTGCTACTCTCTCTTCCTGGTTGAAACAAACCATCCTATTTTGTTACAAACAAGCAGACCAACAAGCCTTGGACTTGGTCCAAGTTAAAGCGCATGACATCCGGGCCTTCGCGGCCTCTAAGGCCTTTTACGGTGGGGTATCGGTGGACCAAATCATGCAAGCCTGTCACTGGAAAGCTCACAACACATTTACAAATTTTTACCTAAAAAACCTTACTTGGTCAGACACCGACAACAATATGTATCTGGGACCCGTAGTGGCGGCACAACAAGTCCTAGATCCTTCCCCTCAGACCAGTTGTCCTCGGAAAGAAAAAAGTGGGGGGGGGGGGGGGGGCACATCCGCTACAACCAAGTCTTCAGGAGTCTCTCCCAGGATCTAGGTATTCCTTTACCTTCAAGATGTTACGGGTAAGGTCATTTTGTTTTTTAGTTATCAAGTAATTTCTATTAAGGACTTATTTAGTTGTCATTAATCTCATATTCAGGTTGCAAAAATTTATGAGATGTCCGACCATGGGTTGGTCAGTCACTAGTGAAGGGCCCTCAGGGACCCTTAGACCTCGAAGTGAGCACTACTGCACTTCCGTCCTACAATCAAATATCTAGACAGTTTCCGCACTGTCTCATTTTATTTAGGTTTTATGCTCGTTACAGGCCCGGTCTTCGGGATCGGGGCACTGTAAATGGGACTCAGACTGGTATTTCTGGCACTATTCTATACATATTAATTCAAAATCTTAGAAAAAATGACATATCTTCCAGTCTCAGCTGTAATACCATCACTGGGCGGTTGAATTCAGCATTAAGTCCCACAATGGTAAGCTATTGTAGCGTAATAAAATTAAAAATTTTAATTACTTAAATGTAGCTTTTATAAGGTACAAGCTTACCATGTGGGATTTAGAAGAGTCCCACCCTGCCTCCCCGCTGTTTACAACTGAGGGGTAGGTTTTAGAAAATTTCAACGAGAAAGTAGGGCGATTGGTCAGAAATTATCACGTGACGACAACTACCAGTATATCCGGGGCTAACAAGAACTGTCTTTTTTTCTAAGGTGTTGGCCCTGGGTGTGGCAACCCGAGAGCAGCATTAAGTCCCACATGGTAAGCTTGTAGCTTATAAAAGTTACATTTAAGTAATTAAAATTTTCAATTTTTTTCTCTTGATTAACAAATTGGTGGCTTCCTGAACAATGTATTTGCATTAAAATATTAGTGAAGGGTATCCAAATCTTATTAACGCTCGACGATATGAGAGGGTTATTGTGATCAGTTTGTTTCTGTCAGTCTGTCTGTTTGTCTGTGCACCGTTTCACCCTTATAACTCAAAAACTGTAACACCAATCGAGCTCAAATTTGATGGGCAGGTATTTCATGGGGTACAGATGGATTCTTCCAAATTTGGTTTTCTTATTTTTAATTGGGATTTTACAGTGAAATCTGCTTCTCTAATCAATCAATAATCCACACACAATCAGCTTTACTTCCCCCAATGCTTTTTACCCCACAGCCCTTAAGGGCTGTTGGGGTATTGTTTTCACCCATGGTGTCCGGATGGGCGGGCGGGTGGGCGGGCGTCCGGGCGGGCGGGCGGGTGGGCGGGCGGCGGGAAAAGAGTTTGTCCGGGCTGTATCTCAGAAACCGTAAGGTGTAGGAAGTTGATACTTGGTAGGGACATTGGTTAGGGGGTGTAGGTGTGCAACGTCATGGTGTGACCTTGATTTGACCTTTGACCTTGCCGTAGTGACCTTGACCTATATAATCTTGTCCGGGCTATATCTCAGAAACCGTAAGGTGTAGGAAGTTAATATTTGGTAGGGACATTGGTTAGGGGGTGTAGGTCTGACCTTGATTTGACCTTTGACCTTGCCGTAGTGACCTTGAGTTTGAAAATCTTGTCCGGGCTATATCTCGGAAACCATAAGGTGTAGGAAGTTGATACTTGGTAGGGATATTGGTTAGGGGGTGTAGGTGTGCAACGTCATGGTGTGACCTTGATTTGACCTTTGACCTTGCCGTAGTGACCTTGACCTATATAATCTTGTCCGGGCTATATCTCAGAAACCGTAAGGTGTAGGAAGTTAGTATTTGGTAGGGACATTGGTTAGGGGGTGTAGGTGTGCAACATCACGGTCTGACCTTGATTTGACCTTTGACCTTGCTGTAGTGACCTTGACCTATAAAATCTTGTCCGGGCTATATCTCGGAAACCGTAAGGTGTAGAAAGTTGATACTTGGTAGGAATATTGGTTAGGGGGTATAGGTGTGCAACGTCATGGTCTGACCTTGATTTGTCCTTTGACCTTGCTGTAGTGACCTTGACCTATAAAATCTTGTCCGGGCTATATCTCAGAAACCGTAAGGTGTAGGAAGTTGATACTTGGTAGGGATATTGGTTAGGGGGTGTAGGTGTGCAACGTCATGGTCTGACCTTGATTTGACCTTTGACCTTGCCGTAGTGACCTTGAGTTCGAAAATCTTGTCCGGGCTATATCTCGGAAACCGCAAAGTGTAGGAAGTTGATACTTGGTAGGGACATTGGTTAGGGGGTGTAGTTGTGCAACGTCATGATCTGACCTTGATTTGACCTTTGACCTTGCTGTAGTGACCTTGACCTATAAAATCTTGTTGCACCTTTGAGTCTGTTTTTTGATGCAGATTTAGCACTGTTAAAGTCATATTAGAATTTATTAAGAATTTTACTTTCATAACTTCCCATTGTAAGAGATAGAATTTCATCAAGTGAGCCACAGATTTTGCTCGAACACCACACATAAGCATTCATTAAATGTATTACCACTTCTGTATGCATGATAATATTCAAACCATCTAAACCATAATTGGGCCATGCAGGTGTAGATAAAGAGTGTTGAATTTTAGTTTGCTGATTAATGCTGTTATCTTGTTATTGAATTATCTTGTTTTAGTACTTCATCTTTATATGCATTATCTTTCTTTTAAACATTATTTCTCCATTTAAACATTGTTTGGACCTTTATATAACTGACAGTGCTCTGAAAGTATCCTGAAGTTTGTACTGGTACAGTACTTCTGTATCTCATGGTGTTGAAAATATTTCCCTAGGCTGTGGGGTACGGGCATCTCTGATGCTATTTTTTAATGTGTGTATGTGTGTGTTGTTATGCTTGGTCACACGTGAAAAATCAATATCATGACAGGATTTCTTCCTCATGAATTTTTGTGCAAAAAGAATTCCTCTGTGGCTATGAGTGTAAAGTGAAGAACTTGTAATCCCATGTTTGGGGTTCAATACCACTCACTTTTTTTTTCTTTTTTTTTTTTACTGTTTTTTTTTTTTTTTTAAGTATTTTTTTAGGCTTTTTAAAGAATCTCTTAAAGGTTTTGCTAGAAAGAAATAGAAAATTAAAACACAACATTTAAATTTTTGCTGTCCAAAAAAAACTTAACCAAGATGAGATATCTACTCTTCATCACATACGTAAACAAGATGCACTCAGAGAGAGCAAAATGCTGGACTCCATGTGACCAGTCTCTCAAGTGATATAAAATATTGCACGGAAGACAATAAAATAAAACCAAACATGTAAATTAATTTTCATAGAAATATCAAGTAGAAAGCTAAAGTCAATAAAAATTAGTGGTGGAACGATTCAACGAAAACTCGATTTCCAAACTCGAGTCCGCATTTTAGCATCTACATCGATCCCTATTGGAAACGTCGGCGATGAAAAAAAAACAACAAAACCACGGAAGATGTTTTTAGTGGATGATAATAGAAATACTAGTTACTGGCTACAATGAAGGAATAATGCACAGTAACTGGCTACAAGGTACAGTCTCAGAAACGTCAGCGGTAACTAAAGTGGTTTTAAATGGGCGATAATCGGGAATTCATGCGATCGCGGTACTTCGTTTTTATGTTTAATGTATGTTTAAGTAGCCATAACTTACTTATTTCGTGTCCAATTTTTATAATTTTTTCACCATTGTGTTCAGTTTGATTAGCTGTATTGTGTCACACGAGTCATATTTTATGTTATTTCAACACATTTGTCACTATTTAGAAGTTTACATGTTAATTATCATCTATGAAACTTAACTGCAAGTTGTGAAACTTCTTGACAATAAAGTGACAGAACTTACATCCATTATATTCCAGAAAATAATTATTATTATAATGTATATTATAATAACTATTTTCGTAAATGAATTGAAGATAGCATAGAACCACAGTACAACATATATGTCATTAAAAATATCAGGAAAGATTGATAGATTTATAAATTACCGACAGTTATTTCTACTGGAAACCAAGATCAATATTTGTAAATCCGTCACTGACAGTAGTCCAGACCGTACTTTTTATGGAAGGAATTTTGTAAAATTCCCTGTATGACTCAAAAATCGATTCGACTCGATTAATCATCTCTCGACTTTTCCGATTAATCGATTCGGATTTTCAAGTCCCGATTCCCACCACTAATAAAAATACATTGAAATGGGACCACTGAAAAATCATGAATTTTTTGTATCTAAAATAAGATCCTGATCTTTCTTTTAGTAACTTCTTCCTTCAGTCAGGTCCTACTCACAAATTTTTAAATAAAGATCTGTTCATTAGTTTTGGAGTAATCTAAACACACACACACACACACACACACACACACCCCCACACACACACACACAAAAAAAAATAATAAATAAATAAAACAAACATAAACAATTAACACACAAAAACATAAACTGCTGGTGGAGGTAAAAATTCTGCTTAAAGGTCACTTGGTGAAAATCATGCATGGTAATTTTTTGTGATGGACTGTCAAGAAATTGAAAGGAAAAAGAGAAAATAAAACAGAAATAATAATTAATAAAAATGATGAATATACCACCTGCCTCTTTATTATGTTTATGTCAATTTCAAGACATACAATAAGAAGAAATATTTTTACTTAAAGACATCAAGTATCACAAGCTAGGTTTGTGACCTCACAATGGCAGTTACATTGTGACATCACTTAGTAATGACATTATCGGAAAGCAAAATATTGATTTTTACGTATGTGATTAAGAGAAGCAGTTTCACTGTGTATTCCCAATTAAAATAAGAAAAACTCTCTCCTGGCTTTAATTTTTAAACAAATTAGACCAAATTTGGAAGAATCCGTCTGTACCCCATGAAATACCTTCCCACCAAATTTGAGATGGATTGACGTTATAGTTTTTGAGTTATAAGGGCAAAATGGTGCACAGACAGAGAAGCAGATTTCACTGTAAAAGCCCAATTAAAAATAAGAAAAACTCTCTCCTGGCTTTAGTTTTCACACAAATTACACCAAATTTGAAAGAATCCGTCTGTACCCCATAAAATACCTGCCCACCAAATTTGAGCTCGATTGGTGTTATAGTTTTTGAGTTATAAGGGCGAAACGGTGCACAGACAGACAGAAACAAACTGATTATAATAACCCTCTCCTATCGTCGAGCGTTAAAAATCAGTATTTTGTTTCTGATGATGTCATTACTTAATGATGTCACAATGCAATTGTCATTGTGAGGTCACAAACCCTAGCTTGTGATACTTGCTGTCTTTAAGTAATAATATTTCTTCTCATTAAATTTATGTCTTGAAATTGACATAAAGAAAATTAAGAGGGAGGTGGTGTGTTCATCATGTTTATTTATGTCTGTTTTTTTTGTTTTTTGGTGTTTTTTTTTTGCTTCAATTTCTTGACAGTCCATCACAAAAAATTTACCCTGAGTGATTTTCACCAAGAACAGGCTTTTAACCAATATTTTTACCTCTACCAGGAGTTTATGTTTTTGTGTGCTTTTTTGCCAATTTGTCTTTTTTTTTTGGTGTTTAGATTACTCCAGAACTAATGAACAGATCTTTATAAAAAATTTGGTGGGTATAGGACCTGGTCAAAGGAAGAAGTTATTAATTTTTGTTAAAGATGTGGGTCATATTTTGGATACCAAAAACCATGAATTTTCATAGATCCCATTTCAATGTATTTTAATGATTTTAGCTTTCTATTTGATATTTCTTCAAAAGTAATGAATAAATTTTGATGTTAAATTTTAAGTAGGAAGGGGCTAGCCATGGGAAGGAGTGATTACATTTTAGGAAAGATCTAGTTAATATTCTGGATACCAACAAGCCTGGATGTGTGTTATACTTTATAACACTTGAAGAGACTGGTCACATTGAGTCGAGCGTTTTGCTCTCTCTGAGTGCATCTTGTTATTATTTTGGTATAAAATGAGAAATATTATATTGAATACCTAATATGTAAAAGATTCTGATTTTTTGCCCTGGTCTCATGTTTTCTTATACTCAAAAACATGACCTAGTGGGCAACAATATAACATATTATTATGTCTACCCCACTGGGGGGTGGACATATTATTTTTGCTTTTTCCGGCGTCCGGCGTCCCACTTGGTTTCCAGACATTTTAGGCAACAGTTCTTATCCTATCTTTACCAAATTTGGCATGCAGGTTTATTGGGTTAATAGCTTGTATGGGATTGCTTTTGGTGATGATAGCTCTATAGCTAACTGAGTAATAGCTACTTTGCTACTTTTGAGTAGCTCTTTGGTTTCCAGACATTTTAAGGAATGCTATTAAGCCTAGCTTTCTGAAATTTGGTATGGAGGTTCATTGGGTTAATAGCTTGTATGGGATTGCTTTTGGGGGTAATTGCTTCATAGATGAGTGAGTAATTAATTAAATAAATGAGTAATTGGCTATTTTGAATATTGAAAAAGGCAAATGTGCTCATATTTCCTAAACCGTGCGAGATCGAGCGATTTCGTCGAAATTTTCGACCCACAGGGTATCTAAGGAATGTAATCTTTACAATTTTCAAAAAATTTTCCCCTCCCCAAATATGGCGGCCATTTTGAATTTCTGAATTTTTGCCAAAAATGGCAAAACACAAATTTGCTTCTATCTCCTTAACCGTGCGAGATAGAGCGATTTCGTCGAAATTTTCGACCCACAGGGTATCTTAGGAATGTAATCTTTACAATTTTCAAAAAATTTTCCCCTCCCCAAATATGGCGGCCATTTTGAATTTTCGAATTTTTGCCAAAAATGGTAAAACACAAATTTGCTTCTATCTCCTTAACCGTGCGAGATAGAGCGATTTCGTCGAAATTTTCGACCCACAGGGTATCTAAGGAATGTAATCTTTACAATTTTCAAAAAAAATTCCCCTCCCCAAATATGGCGGCCATTTTGAATTTTTGCCAAAAATGGCAAAACACAAATTTGCTTTTATCTCCATAAACGTGCGAGATAGAGCGATTTCGTCGAAATTTTCGACCCACAGGGTATCTAACGAATGTACTCTTTGCAATTTTCAAAAAATTTTCCCCTCCCCAAAAATGGCGGCCATTTTGAATTTTCGAATTTTTGCCAAAAATGGCAAAACACAAATTTGCTTCTATCTCCATAACCGTGCGAGATAGGCGATTTCGTCGAAATTTTCGACCCACAGGGTATCTAACGAATGTACTCTTTGCAATTTTCAAAAAATTTTCCCCTCCCCAAAAATGGCGGCCATTTTGAATTTTCGAATTTTTACCAAAAATGGTAAAACACAAATTTGCTTCTATCTCCTTAACCGTGCGAGATAGAGCGATTTCGTCGAAATTTTCGACCCACAGGGTATCTCAGGAATGTAATCTTTACAATTTTCAAAAAATTTTCCCCTCCCCAAATATGGCGGCCATTTTGAATTTTTGCAAAAAATGGCAAAACACAAATTTCCTTCTATCTCCTTAACCGTGCGAGATAGAGCGATTTCGTCAAAATTTTCGACCCACAGGGTATCTGAGCATTGTACTCTTTGCAATTTTCAAAAAATTTTCCCCTCCCCAAAGATGGCGGCCATTTTGAATTTTCAAATTTTTGCCAAAAATGGCAAAACACGAATTTGCTTCTATCTCCATAACCGTGCGAGATAGAGCGATTTCGTCGAAATTTTCGACCCACGGGGTATCTAACGAATGTACTCTTTGCAATTTTCAAAAAATTTTCCCCTCCCCAAAAATGGCGGCCATTTTGATTTTTCGAATTTTTTGCCAAAAATGGCAAAACACAAAATTGCTTCTATCTCCTTAACTGTGCGAGATAGAGCGATTTCGTCGAAATTTTCGACCCACGGGTATCTAAGAAATGTACTCTGCAATTTTCAAAAAAATTTTCCCCTCCCCACATATGGCGGCCATTTTGAATTTTCGAATTTTTGCCCAAAATGGAAAAACACAAATTTGCCTTAACCGTGCAAAATAGAGTTATTTCGTTGAAATTTTCGACCCATAGGGTATCTAAGAAATGTACTCTTGGCAATTTTCAAAAATTTTTCCTTTTCCCAAAAATGGCGGCCATTTTGAATTTTCAAATTTTTGCCAAAAATAGAAAAACAGGAATTTGCTTCTATCTTCTTAACCGTGCAAGATGTATTTTAGATCGCCAGATGGCTTCAGCAAGTTTCCCTGACATGTGCATCACTGTACCAGAGGATGGCCGTCTACCTTTTGTCATGTCTTTTATCTTCAATCCAAACTGCTTCTTCATCCACTTGATAAGTCTGGACTCAGCCAAAACAGTGGATAAACTGATGAATGAGCTCAATGCTTACTACTCTTCTGAATCCACCAACAGTCTGCTACTGAAGAAGTTCATCAGTGAAGGGGTCCCGACACCAGGAGACATTGTTTGTGCATGTTTCAGCGAGGACTCTCGATATTACCGAGCCCAGGTGTTGAATGTGAAGACTGTGACAATTGAAGGGAAAGAATTCACTAGAGTACAAGTATTTTATGTAGATTTTGGGAATAAAGAGTGGTTACCAAGGGAACAGATTTATCCGCTGCCTCCTAGATTTGCCGAGCATCCACCACAGGCAGTTTGCTGCACCTTAACAGGTGTTAGACAGGTGAAAATGAAGGAGACAAATACTTCTGCAGATCAAGGAGAGGATGAAGGGTGGGATGTGGAACTGACGCGCGAGTTTGTGAAGCTGACAGGATTTGACAAGGAGTTGTACGGCTTTGTGGTGGGAGCAAGAGAGGGAGAAGTGCTCAGGTAAATACATCCTTAAAGGTGGTGTGACATTTTTTTTTTCTAGTTCCACCAAGTTTGAAAATATTCACTAATAATAAGTTAAATAATATAATGACCCACAGAAGTGTATTTTTGAAATTTCTTTTGAATAAAAATGTTCAAAAGCCTCTATAAAAATGTTCAAAAATACTATTCATTGATTTTCCTTCACTCTAATGTTTGTCTTAATTCAGACCTTCCAAGGCAGAGCCTATCAAGCTCCTAGTGCTGGATACCAATGCAGACCAAGATGTATGGATCAATGAGGAGATGCACAGGTTGAAGATTGCTGTGTTCCATCCTCCACCTGAGTATTATGAACAGATGAAAAAACTATGCTGTCCTGCAGGTACATGCACTATTTTAAAGCACAAGCTCTCAAAGAGGCTTGTGTCTCTAGATATTATCAGTCTTCAACTTTCATCAATTATGTGCTACTGTATTAGTGCCCTACTGATGGCTGTGGAGCTCACGCCTGCAGATCAAAAGACTTTTTGGCCTTGTTTGAACCAGGTTAAGGTTCAGTGAGACTCATAGTCTGGTAGAAGGCATTGGGTGCAAATCAGTGGGATTCGCATTTAGATAGGACACATTAACACAGAATGCAATTTGTGTTTGGGACTGCTTTTTAACCCCAACCCATAAAGGCTGGGGTTATATTCATCCCTGCACTGTCCAGGTGGTGGCGGCAGTTTGCATAAAGTTTGTGGGTGTTCCACAGCCTAAACCCATACATGGATTTTTACCAAATTTTCAGGGTATATTTACCCCAAGAGGATCTAGAGCTGGTTAGGTTTTGAGGGGTATCCGGCCACAATTGTTGCCATGGCAACACTTTTAAGACTTTGGGGTCTTAAATTTTTCTTGCGCTACAATAGCTTACCATGTGGGACTGAATGCTTTACTGGTTGCCGCGAGGCACCACGACCAACGTCTAAGAAAAAAAGACATTTATACTTGGCCGTAGCCTCAGGTTGTCGTCACGTGATCTGCCCCTTATGTTACAACTTTTCTCGTTGGTCGCCGCCACCTTACAATCTTTGGGAAGTATTTACTGCCGTTTTCTATCTATATCTCAGTGCAGTGTTATTGTTATACGTCCCTTTTTATGTATTTCATTTATTATTGTATAAAGCACATTCTGGCCAATTTTCTGCACTTGCGCATTTGTAAATTGTCCTTATTTTAAGTTTTATGAACTCGCCTCGACTGGCTTTTCTTCTGCGAGTTGTTGACTCGAGGTCTACTCACGTTTGTTTTATTGCGTTAAAGCATGTCTTCTCATCAAACTAGTAATAAAAATACCTACAGCAAACGCATTTATTTCTTTCCTACCTGCAGAGAGGCAGTAAGGTTGACAATCCGTGTGTCACAGTTAATCTAGAGAAATCTTTGTCTTCTCGCGTCAACATACATATATTGGAGGCGTTCAATAATTTTCGTGAAGATTTTCAGAAATCTTTACAAAAGCAAAGGGAGGTGGATCAGACCTCTTCTTCTGCTCACAAAACGAACGCACCCTCCAAGATCTGGACAAATCCTCAAATCCAGTAGTGCTATCGAGTCACTGGAGGTGGAGTTCGCCCCAGAACTCAACAAATTTCTCGCCTCGACTCGTATTCTAGTCGCCTCATAGACGACTCGGGTCAAGTGCGTAGTTCGGCCGAGGATCCCTCGAAGGTTGCCTCGACCAGCCCAAAACAATATTCACACTCTTCCAGACAATATGCTGTAGATCCGAGCTCCTCGGACCACTACTTGGACTATTCTAATGACCCTCAACCAGCCCCTAGTAGGCGCAAAGCACTCTGATAAGCCAACACAAGTCGAGGGCCAGATTCATACCCTCATCTTCAGAGGAGGATCAGTACCCTGAACATATGCATAGGTTCCCTAAGCCCTCCAGGAAGTCATACCCTGATCAGGACCACTTAATTCACAGTTGGTGAAGGAAACCCCAACATGACCCCTACCCTCCTTATTATAGGGAAGTAGCATTGGCTGACATCCCATTCCAATATGCTAAGGAGGTGGATACGTTTCGACGCATCCTCAAGTTGCCTGAACCTAGGGAATCCTTACCTAGATCTTCAACTGCGGTCATGTGCCTTGATGATGAGAAAGGCAGGCAAAACTTAGACCAAGAGGTCTCCTATGGTCAAGGTTCCTCTTCCAATTCTTAAAAAATTGGAACATCAGGCAAGACAGAATTTTTCCACTCTCAATTTCGCTACTACCTTGGCCAAGTCTTCCTCTTTCTGTCATGTCACTTTGGAGAAGTGTCAATATAGCCTGAAACACTTTTTAAAACAGGTCAAGTCTCAGATCAGGAAAGGTGCCGACCCTGATAAAGTAGCGAAACGTGGTTATGAGGAAGCCTGCGAGTCTCTGGATCTGTGGAATAAGACCATCCTGATCCAACACAGAGCCTTGACTTGCCTTAGTAGTCCTTGTTCCATATTCTCCAAAGAAAATTATACTCAATGGGCAATACTGGCTTGATTAGGCTCGAAGCCGAAATGACCCTATTACAACCACACTTAGGAGAAACCAGGCGCCAAGAACTAGTTGGTGAAGGAAGACGAGGACTTCCTTCTTTAAAAAGGCACCTCAAAAGGTTCTCAGGGTTTCGGACCCTACCAGAATAAGCCCTTTAAGAACTCCGGAAGGCGTCCTTCTGGCTGTCTTCCTTGTTTAAATCATAGTTGGTGAAGGAAGGCAAGGACTTCCTTCCTAAAAAGGCACCTCAAAGATTCTCAGGGTTTCGGACCCTACCAGAATAAGCCCTTTCGTGCTCCCCACAAGAAAAGAGGCTCCTACAGTAAACGCCCCTGTGGGGGCAATTCCTCACAAAGCAGTAACCAGTCGTTTTTCTTCCAACAGGGGAAAACAGAACTTCAGAGGCTCCAAGGGTCGTTTTTTTGACCCTACAACAGGGGAAGAGGGCGTGGATCCCTCTTCCCAATGACTCCTTTAAAGCCTCAAGCAGTCCACCAGTAGGAGGTCACCTCCGTTCTTTCAGCAGAGACTGGCAAACAAACAATTGTTCATCCAACGTATTAAACCTTATCACCAATGGCTACGTACTGCCATTCCTCTCAAAGCCCAACTTGGTCAGTTTTTCTCTGATAATACCAGAATACAAGGCCCTCCCAAAGGACCAAGCCTTGGCCCATTGCATCCAGTCTCTACTGTCAAAGAACGTTATCGAAAGGGTGGAAAATGTAAAATCTCTCAGGTTTTACAGTCGCCTGTTTCTAGTACCCAATCCTCACCAAAGGTGGAGGCCAGTTATAGACTTAAGCAGGCTCAACACTTTTCTACATGTAGAAAAGTTCTAGATGGAAACTGCAGAGTCCGTCAGGACCTCCCTGATTCCAGGGGAATGGGTATCGTCGATAGATCTATCGGACGCCTACCTTCACATCCCCATCCATCCGCACTCAAAGAAATACCTAAGATTTTGCCACAGGTCTCAGGTGTTCCAGTTCACCTCCCTACCTTTCGCACTAGCCACAGCACCCCAGGTCTTTACCATGATCGTAAAGGAGGTGAAGCTCATGGCCCTCTCCAGGTCTCAGACTCCACCAATACCTGGTTGACTGGCTGATCAGGCCTCAGTCACGGGAGGAAGCCCTAGTGAACACTCAGGCAGTGGTAGATCTAACCCAGTCCTTGGGATGGATCATCAATCAATGAAATCAACTGAATCCCACTCAGGTGTTTTCGTTCGTGGGTTATGAGTTCCACCTGGATTCAGCCCTTGTAAAACCCACTCAAGAGAGATGGCTCAAACTCCAGGATTTTATCCTACACCTCAAGTCAAAACATGTTTTTGACTGCAAGATGTTTGATGTCTCTAATTGGATTGCTAGCCTCAACGGAAAAATTGGTCCCATATGGACGACTTCACATGAGGCCCCTTCAGTTTCACATCAAGGAGCACTGGAAATTTCCTCAACCACTGGACAGCCTCCTTCCTTGGACAGAAGCTATCTCTGCACACCTGGTTGGTGGCAGAATCCTGCAAACGTGATGAAAGACTCACACCTTCATCCCAAGACCACAGTATCCAACTCCTTACAGACGCCTCAAACGAAGGTTGGAGCTCTCACTTAAAACAAGTTCTACCCAAGGTCTGTGGTCTCCCCAGGAAAAAGGGCTTCACATAAACGTCCTAGAATTAAAAGCTGCCTTTCTGGCCCTGAGACGCTTCAAAGACCAGTGTCAGGACCAAACCGTGCTAGTTGCTATGGACAACTCAACTGTGGTGGCTTACATAAACAAACAAGGGGGAACACACTCAGCGGAGATGTGTGCACTCCTGTGGAGAATCATGACCTGGTGCCATTATTCTCACATCACATTGAAAGCCAGGCACATTCCTGGGTGTCTGAATGTGATGGCCGACCTACTTTCCAGGTCGAATCAGGTACAGTCGACCGAATGGTCACTACATCCACAGGTGTTCAAACAGATCTGCCAAAGGTGGTTCACTCCCCACGTGGACCTATTCGCCACTTATCTGAACCACAAGCTTCCACTGTATGTGTCTCCTATCCCAGACCCGAAGGCCTGGGACATAGATGCTTTAAACATAAACTGGACGGGTCTCATTGCCTATGCTTACCCTCCAACGGCTCTCCTTCACAGGGTGATCCAAAAAATCAGGCAATGCAATTGTCTGACCATACTAATAGCCCCAGGCTGGCCAGGGATGCCCTGGTTTTGGGACCTAGTGCAGCTCTCAACAGAGATCCCACTGCAGCTCCCGGTGTCGACAACACTCCTCAAGCAGTCCCACAACTACATGTTCCACAGCAACCCGCAGCACCTCAACCTCCACGCCTGGTGTCTAGGAGTGGACAACTCCAAGAACAAGGCTTCTCTGTGGAAGTGGCAGAGAGAATTGCTGCACCTCAGCGGTCATCAACAAGGACCATCTACAAATCAAAGTGGGCCCTATTTGAAAAATGGTACAGAGAAAATTCGGTGGATTTCTCCACTCCATCTGAAACAAATCTCAGATTTCTTCATGTATCTGTACCAAGACCTAAACAGGAGCCCCTCCACTATTGATGGTTACAGGACTGCCATTGTTGACACCTTGGGCCCATCGGGCCAACATATTGCTCATAATGAGGACCTTCATAGGTTGCTCTCCAGTTTCCACAGGGATCGCCCCAAAAGTTCCAGAAATCTCCCCAAGAGGAACCTTTCTGTTGTTCTCAATGAGCTCACAAAAGCACCCTTTGAGCCTATGAAAGACACAGACCTCAAACATCTTACTCTCAAAACTGCTTTCTTGCTAGCTTTGGCCTCCTGCAAGCGCCGCAGCGAAATCCATGCCTGGGTTGCAAACAAAGTATCTAATCAAGGCCACTGGGAAAAGGTCTCCTTGTTCCCTTCTTCTGACTTCATAGCCAAAAACCAACTAGCAAGAGAAGATTCTCAAAGTGTGTCTCCGGTGACTAACCCTGCTTTGACTACCATTGTAGATAGACAGTTCAAGAAGACAGGACCCTGTGTCCGGTGTGGGCCCTGAGGTACTATCTGGACCGAACCAAGGACCTAAGAGGTTCCCGGTCCCTCCTTTTCATTTCCTTCAAGAAAGGACATACATTAGTCATCAGACCCGCTACTCTCTCTTCTTGGTTGAAACAAACCATCCTACTTTGTTATAAACAAGCAGACCAGCAAACCTTGGATTTAGTCCAAGTCAAGGCGCATGACATTCGGGCCTTTGCAGCCTCTAAGGCGTTTTACGGTAGGGTATCGGTGGACCAGATCATGCAAGCCTGTCACTGGAAAGCTCACAACACTTTTACCAATTTTTATCTAAAAGACCTTACTTGGTCGGACAATGACAACAATCGGTATCTGGGACCAGTAGTAGCGGCACAACAGGTCCTAGAGCCTTCTCCTCAGTCCAGTCATCCTCGGAAAGAAAGGCAGGGGGGGCACATCCGCTACAACCAAGTCTTCAGGAGTCTAAGCCCAGGGTCTAGGTATACGTCTACCTCATCAGGGTGTATCCGGTAAGATCTATCTAATCTTTAAATCATTATAATTGTACATTGTATTAAGGACCTTAAGGTTGTCATTTTAGTCAGTACCCGAGCCTTAAGCTCAGGTTCTTCCGTGATCGTCCTTGGGACTGACCCCGTCTGTGTATCTAGGGTACACATCCCCTTCTCGTCAAACACCCTGACAGTTTTTAGCACTGTCATTCATTCAGGTTTTTGGCTTCTACAGGCCCGGTCTTCGGGATTGGGGCCCTGTAGACGGGACTCAGACTGGTACTTTCGATCTTTCATTCTACTATTATTATCAAAATTCTAAAAAAAAACAG
Source organism: Sabellastarte sp. h YS-2021 (assembly GCA_964017235.1). Lineage (NCBI taxonomy): Eukaryota > Metazoa > Annelida > Polychaeta > Sabellida > Sabellidae > Sabellastarte > Sabellastarte sp. h YS-2021. The sequence goes on along the minus strand of OZ024930.1, from coordinate 40,982,717 downwards.
CCTTATCTGCCAGTCTCAGCTGTAATCCCTCCTCCGGACGGTTGGATTCAGCATTCAGTTCCACATGGTAACCTATTGTAGTGCAATAAAATTGAAAATTTTAATTACTTAAGCTCCAAGCTTACCATGTGGGACTGAGGAGAGTCCCACCCTGCCTCCCCGCTGTATTACAGCTGAGGGGTATGAAACTGAGGGGCTGAGGGGTTTAAATCTCAATGAGAAAAGTTGTAACATAAGGGGCAGATCACGTGACGACAACCTGAGGCTACGGCCAAGTATAAATGTCTGTTTTTCTTAGACGTTGGTCGTGGTGCCTCGCGGCAACCAGTAAAGCATTCAGTCCCACATGGTAAGCTTGTAGCTTATAAAAGCTACATTTAAGTAATTAAAATTTTCAATTTCATTGCGTTAATACATCTTACCTAACAGACGATAGCTATTGTCCGGCGCCAGCCGGTCCCGCCAAACACCAGAAAAAGACGTCCTGAGTTTCACCTCCAGCCGGACCGGTACACTCCACTCCACTCGCCAGGTGGCCTAGTTCCTGCTTTATTCGCCAGAGGGACGTGACGTCATAGCATCTTTTTCGTTTGGCGCGAGAGTGAAAGTTTGTGTTTTTCGGAAGTGCTTTCTTTTTTGTGGATATTCTGTTTATTCTTATATTTGTGTGGCTCAGTGAAGTTGTTTACTAGTGTACTATCATTATGTCTTCACCGGGGCAAAGGAAAGGTGCATGCGGACACATAATGGCTAATTTTGACAAACATTCAAGATGTGCCCGCTGCCGTGACAAAGGTCATGGGGAGGATCCTTGTATAAAAAATCTGCAATGTGAATTCTGCGATTTACTTACTCCAGAACAGATTGTTCAACTGTCTACCCCTACCTACAAGCTTAGGAAGGAGAAACAGAAAGGAAAGGACGTTTTAATAGACCCTAATGCTGTGACTGTTATATCTCATGTGGAACAGGAAGTTGTAGATCACCCTGCTTCCCACAATTCTTCTGTTGACCGCTCTCTTCCAGCTCCCTCTTTTCAAAAGGAATTGCTGGACCTGGACGAAAAATGGTCGTTAAGAATGGCCAGACTTGAGGCTCTCATCACCATGGGTCACAAATCGTCTCCCCCTCAGCCGGCCTTTTCTCCTGTCAAAGTTCCGGTTTCACATCAGCCACCTCCGGGGTCTATTTCTCAAACCCCGTTTATGCAGTCTGCGGCTCTTTCTGGCCAAGCCGGTCCGGCTTCCGGCCCGGATGGAGCCCAGGCATTGCCTGTGTCTACTGTCACTAGATCCTCACCATTGGATAATTTATACCCGGACAATGACCTGGAGCCGGTCTTTCAACAGCCCGGTCCGGTACCTGCTACTCAGTCCTCCACTGGACAAGTTCTCTTCTCAGCCCGGGATGCTATTCCACCGGATCAAACGGAAGAAGGGGAGCTCTCTGATCCGGAACAGGAACCGGAGGATCCGCAGGACTCTGACTCCGGCGAAAAGGACGAGATTATTAGTGAGGATCAAAACTATCGAGAAACTGTGAGAGGAGTTAGGGCCTTTATGGGATGGACACATATTCCCGATTTAGAATATTCGCCCACTTCTCGTACTGACAATCCATGGACGGGGCATCGCTCTCAGCCAGTGGGGAAAGTATCAGTCTTACTCCCGCCAGAGGACTGGCTGTGCAAAAAACTGGAAAATATGAACTTGGTGTTGCTAGAAGGCTACCCATCAAAATCATCAGAACCAGGGGGACTCCACATGGACCAGTTCCTCCGTCCACCCAAGTCCCAGAGTCGTTGGTATGGGATTCACCCTGCTGAGCCCAAGGACCCTACCAGACCTGGGAAATATGTGAATACCTGGCCAAATGATGCGGCAAAGATAAATAGTGCCTTTCCCCGTATTGCTAAACAAAGTGTGGCCAATTCTCAACCTGCTGTGCGCCCCTTATCCCAAGACACCGTTAGAAAATGGGAGAAGTCCGCCAAAGAGTCTAGCTACATCTGCAACCAGGCAGCTGGATTTAACAGGTGTATTACCAAACTGCAGGATTCCGTTCAGGAACAGGTTAGAATTTTACATCATGGAATGGGGAAAGGGAAGTCATCAGCTAAGGCACAAGCAGCACTGGACGAGCTTCACTACCTAACAACATTTAATCAAAACGTGAGTTTCGCCATGGGCAAATCTTTACAGCATCTGTCAGATTTTACCTTCACACATATGGCCAACCTGACTTTGGTCCGGAGGGACTCGTACCTGGAACACTTAAAGCCAGGCGTTAAACCCGACACTTTTGCCTCCTTGAGAAACTGCCCGCTTAACGGCTATGCCCTCTTCCCAGATGCTATTATTAGAAAAGCGGAAGATGACATCACCCAACATGAAGCTGCCAAGCGTACCTCCCAGCCCGGTCCGGGCCATGGGGGGTTCGCCGGGGCACAGAAAAGAGGTCAAAATAGATACCAGCCTTACTCCACAGGGTGGAGAAATCAGGATACTACTAAACCTTCCGGCAACTCTGGCAAGGACATGCCGGCATGGAAGTCTTTCGGTGGTAGAGGCAGACCACGCGGTAGGGGACGTGGAGGTCCTGCTAATCGTGGCTCCCGAGGCTCCAAGGATGTTCATCCTTATAAATGACAATTATTGTGTAACAAAGCCGGTCTTAGAGAACCGGTGTTCAGGGACAGTAACAAACAATCTAAGAACTTTAAAGTCTCTTGTAAACTATTGTGCTGTCAGTCATGTACCTTCTGCAACAAAAAATGTAAGGCAGCCGCAAAAGAAAGGCTTAAGTCCTCCCTCAGAAATCAGAGAAATAAATTCTGTGAATTGTGTTTCTTTTGTCGATCATTGTGTCTGTGCCCCAAGTGTGACAAATGCCCGCAATGTTGTTCATGCCCCACAGGTAGGAGGGCGCCTTCAGCCCTTTTGGCAGACTTGGGCCCTCCTAGGTGCAAATCCGAGAGTAGTGTCCATTTTGAAGGACGGCTACATTCTCCCATTCCAAATCAGACCTCCTCTGGTGAGAGACCCCTTGATAGTCAGTGGTTATGCAAACCCCACCAGGAACCTCTACCTGAAAGGGGCTTTGCAGGCCCTACTGCAAAAGGAGGCAGTAGAGATGGTAAGGGTTCGAACATCTCTAGCCTTCTTCAACCGACTGTTCATAGTTCCAAAACCAAATCAGAAATGGCGACCAATCTTGGACCTCAGTGCTCTAAACAAATTTTTGAGCGTAAAAACATTCAAAATGGAAACTCCGGAAACAATTCGGTTGTCCCTGCAAAAAGGGGAATGGGTGACATCGCTGGATTTCAGCGACGCCTATTTCCACATTCCAGTTCATGTAAAGTCCCGAAAATATCTCAGGTTCCATTTCCAAAATCAGTCCTATCAGTTCAGGGCCCTTCCCTTTGGCCTCTCCACAGCTCCAATGGAGTTCACTTGTGTGGTCAAAGAGGTCAAGTTAATGGCTCAATCCCGGGGTATAAGAATCCACCAGTACCTAGACGACTGGTTGATTCGAGCCCCTACCAAAGAATCCTGCCACCAGGGCACTCAATCCCTCCTCGCCCTTTGCCAGGAGTTGGGTTGGATAGTCAACCTCCAAAAGTCAGAACTAGAACCCAAACAGACTTTCGAGTTCATGGGTTACAAGTACGATCTCTTCCAAGGACGGGTCTTACCGACTCAGAACAGGTGGGACTCGATCCTCCAAAAGTTGGAATCCATTCTATCCAAACCGAGTTGCCGAGTCAGGAAATTTATGTCCCTAATAGGCCTTCTTACAGCGACGGAAAAACAGGTTCCCCTGGGGAGACTCCACATGAGACCCATCCAGTGGCACCTAAAACGACATTGGAGAGTTCCAGAATCCCTGGAAAAGGAGATTCCTGTTCCAAGGTCGCTCCACCCACACCTTCTATGGTGGACCAAAGAGACAAATGTCTTGCCAGGACAGTCTTTGCACCCCTTGAGTCATGCCGTACAAATCTTTACAGACGCCTCAAAAGAAGGCTGGGGTGCTCACTTAGGAGACTTCACAGCAAGAGGCTTTTGGTCAGTTCCAGAAAGTCATCTTCACATAAATTTCCTGGAACTAAAAGCGGTCTTACTGGCCTTGAAAAGGTTCCAGCACTTGGTACAAGGCAAAGTAGTTCTAGTTGCCACAGACAACACCACAGTTGTGGCATACATCAACAAGGAAGGAGGTATGAGGTCAGGCTCACTTTGTGCCCTTCTATGGCGACTCCTGTGTTGGTGCAATCTGAGGCAGGTAGTGCTAAAGGCCAGGCACATCCCTGGTCGTCTCAATGTGATTGCAGACAAGCTGTCTCATCAAGGCCAAGTCATTCAGACGGAATGGTCACTTCACCAGGAGGTCTTCGACCTCCTAGTTCAGACCTGGCACCAGCCCCAAGTGGACATGTTTGCAACAAAATACAATTGCAAACTAGCCCAGTACGTGTCTCCAGTGCCGGACCCGAGTGCATGGGCAGTGGACGCCCTAACAGTCTCTTGGGAGAACTTGGACATGTATGTTTTTCCCCCAGTGTCGTTACTGGGCAAGGTGGTCAGCAAACTGTCGGACCATCTTTACAAAAGAGTGATCCTCATAGCTCCGGGTTGGCCCAACATGCCATGGTTCTGGGACCTGGTGGAACTGTCGTCTCAGATCCCTCTTTGCCTACCCAGTCATCCCGACCTGGTGACACAGCCATTCAACAAGGCGCGTCACAGGAATCTGACCAATCTAAACCTTCACGCCTGGCTCCTAGAGCCAAGGCTATCAAGGAGCAGGGTTTCTCTAGTCCAGTGGCGTCACGAATTGAGGCTCCTCAAAGAAGTTCAACCAGAACAGTCTATGAGGCAAAGTGGGCCGTTTTTGTCAGATGGTGTGAATCAAGTCAGGTGGACTTCCGGTCTCCATCTGTCAAACAGATAGCAGATTTTCTCCTGCATCTATTCCAGGAGAAGAATCTCCAACCCAGTACCATTGATGGTTACAGATCGGCCATTGCGGACAAATTATGAAATTCTTCCTTGAATGTGAGCAAAGATGAAAACCTAACTCGTCTTTTGGACAGTTTTCACAGAGATAGACCAAAGGGTAGGCGAGGAATTCCTTCATGGAATCTCTCTCTCGTTCTACATCAGCTCACCAAACCACCATTTGAGCCTCTCAGAAAGGCCTCATTAAAACATCTGACCTTTAAAACGGTTTTCCTCCTCGCTCTAGGTTCTGGAAAACGTAGGAGCGAAATACACGCTTGGCTGAACAAAAATATTAGACACCAAGCTGACTGGTCAAAAGTGTCCCTTTACCCGTCTCCGATGTTCTTGGCTAAAAACCACTTAGCAAAAGAAGGTCCAGAGTGTGTGGCGCCAGTGGTTATACCAGCCCTGGCTCCTACTTTGGACAAGTCCTTGAAGGAGGACAGGTCACTCTGCCCAGTGAGAGCTCTGCGCTACTATCTGGACAAAACTCTAGAGGTCAGACAAGGAAAGGAACTGGTTTTTGTATCCTTCAAAAAGGGTTTCACGAAGGATATTTCTCCTGCTACGATCTCGTCTTGGATCAAGCAGACGATTATCCTTTGCTATGATCTCTCAGATCAGGAGTCTCTAACCCTTCATCAGGTGAAGGCGCATGACGTTAGAGCCTTCGCAGCTTCTAAAGCCTTTCAAGGTGGCATCTCATTAGACCAGATCTTAGCTGCATGCCACTGGAAGTCCCACAACACCTTTACTCAGTTCTATCTTAAAGATGTGGCCTGGGCAGATTCGGAACTTTTTCACTTAGGTCCAGTGGTGGCTGCACAGCAGATCCACCAATGAACCGTCTTGGCTCCTATTTTGTAAATAGTGTACATAATAATTAAGGTTTTTTACTAGGGTGCCTGAGGCACTGAGTATGAGACCATTATTCCACTCTTACAGATTAACTGGAATCTTAGGACTCAACTCTTCTCTCTTCCTCCTCTCAGAGCAGAAAAAAAGAGGGGGGGGGGGGGGGAGTGGCACTGCTTGATAATTTAAGGAGCAGTTGTTAGCTTCTTATCAACGGGGCCAGAGGTTACGTGCCTATTTTATAGAGTTCCTTCTAGTCCTTAGGAAGCTGCCCTCCGTCCACTGGGTAGTTATTCTAGCTATCGTCTGTTAGGTAAGATGTATTAACGCAATGAAATTGCAAATTTTAATTAGTAAATTAAATTTTTATTAGTTAATACCTTACCTAACAGACGGAAGATTCCCACCCGGCCTTCCCCGCTTTCAGCTTCAATAACCTAATTTGGGACGAAAAAGATGCTATGACGTCACGTCCCTCTGGCGAATAAAGCAGGAACTAGGCCACCTGGCGAGTGGAGTGGAGTGTACCGGTCCGGCCGGAGGTGAAACTCAGGACGTCTTTTTCTGGCGTTTGGCGGGACTGGCTGGCGCCGGACAATAGCTATCGTCTGTTAGGTAAGGTATTAACTAATAAAAATTTAATTTACTAATTAAAATTTGCAAGTTTGTGGGTGTTCCACAGCCTAAACCCATTCACTGATTTCACCAAATTTTCAAGGTATGTTTACCCCAAGAGGATCTAGAGTTGATTAGGTTTTGGGGGGTATCCGGCAACAACTTTGCCATGGCAACACTTTTAAGATTTTTGGGTCTTAAATTTTCTGGGTTTTCCACAGCCTAAACCCATGCACCGATTTTCACCAAATTTTCAGGGTGTGTTTACCCAAAGAGGATTTAGAGTTGATTAGGTTTTGGGGATATCTGGCAACAACTGTTTGCCATGGCAACACTTTTAAGATTTTGGGGTCTTAAAGTTTGTGGGTGTTCCACACCTAAACCCATGCACTTTTGTTCCAAAGATTTTCCCAAATCTCAAAGTTGTTGCCCATTTAGTTGTACCTGCGTACTCTTTTCTGCCGAGGCTGGCTATTTTGTCTGTTTTTTGAAAAACCTTCCACAACCTTTCAGTAGCTGTACCACTATGTGCATAATTTGTCAGGGGCTGGATGTTCCGGGTGGATATATTGGTTTGCTTGTTCTTCAATGCCTACTACCCAGGTACGGGGTTCGGGGTTTCTGTTTGAAGGTATATGGATGAGGTCATCAAGTGCAATACACATACCAACAGATATGACTGCACAGAAAGGTATGACCAGGTATTACATGGAAACACTTGTCAGCTTCAAACACTGAGAGGGACTGTACAGTGGAACATCCATTATCTAACCTTCTCCGTCATCGACATGTTTTATTTTATGAACACATTTCCACTGTCCTTGAAGTTGTATTTCCCTACTGTTTTATACTAAAATAATCTTTTAATTTGTGAACCTTCTGTCCTATCCCATCGTGGTCAGATAATGGCAGTTCTAATGTTATGGTAAATCATAATGCCCTCATAAATGATGGCTAGAATGAAAGGACATTGTGCAAGGTTTAACTTGGGTAAATAAGCCAGGGTAAAATGTAAATATATCTAAGTACTACTGTCTATATCAGATGTGATTACATAGACTCTACACTTTGGCGATAAAGTCATGGCAAGACCAGGCCTAAAGCTGGAGATTTGCTTAAAAGACTCTTGTACTCAAGTAAACTTGATTAATGATTAAAATCATATTTAAGTAATCATAACAGAACTGATATTAACCCAAAGACACAGATGATAAATTTCATAGCTATTTTACACAACCTTTACTTTTCAGTGTTGTAAAGTATTGTGAAAAAATAAACATTGAAAAAGAGGAAACATCATATTTGATTCAATTATATTTGCATGTTTTGGGTTATATGATGAAACAGTTGTAGGAATACATGGGTGTACACTTTTATTACGCTACAATAGCTTACCATGTGGGACTTAATGCTGTTCTCGGGTTGCCACACCCGGGGCCAACGCCTTAGAAAAAAAGACAGTTCTTTGTTAGCCACCGGATACACTGCTAGTTGTCGTCACGAGATAACCTCTGACCTCTCGCCCTACTTTCTCGTTGGCCACGCGAATTTACAATGCTTTATTTTACAAGGAATATTATTTCTTTTTTACAAGGATATACTTGTCGTTGGATCTGGAGACTACATCAGTTTCTTTATTTTATTACATAGAATCACAATTCGATGTCTTTTCATAGTTCAGATAAGTATCTTTACTATATTTTACAACGGAAGTCCACTTCCGGGTTCATGTTGTAAAGCAATAGCGACTCGTTCATGTGGTTTCTAATACAGGATATATATATATGCCTGTCAATAAAATAAAATAAAATAAAATATTTAGCCCTATCTGCTTCATTATTTGACCATTTTTAGGGTTTAAAAGTGTATAAATGTAACACAAACGAGTCCTTGTCGAGTGAAATAATGGAAACCACTTCCGTTTTTTTATCGAGACAGCATTTCTTCCAATTTGCACGTCTCGTGTAAGTAGCTTATATACAGGAATACATGCCTGTTGAAATCAAATAAAATAAATTTTGTAAGGGTTTATCCCAGTTCTTCTACTCTGTTGGTCCATTTTAAGGGTTAAAATATGATATAAAGCACGATTCCAACTGGGGGAATCCTCGGGGAAACCCCTGTGATGACGTTACGTCTAGACCGCATGTGCTGAGAGACGCGGGTTTCTTACAGTACGTTTATCAATAAAATAAAATAAATAAATATAATGAAATATAATATTTTATCCCTTCTTTCCTGTATTATTACCATTTATAATGTTAATACTTAAATATACAGGAATAGAATCCTTCATCAAATCGTCTAGACATTACGTGTTTCTTCAAACTAAGGTAACCTTAGTTTGGCATTATTATTTTAATTCATCCAATTTCATAATATAAGAAATATTGTACTTGCTTTTTAGATTCTATGTTATTTAATCAAATTCTGTGTAATTTCTGCTTTCCTTATCTCACAACTAGCCCTACCTGCAGTGAGGTGGGTGGGGCAGGTGACCTTGTGTCACAGTTGATTTACTTACGTAAATCTAGTTGTTTAGTTCCTTCAAAGAAGGAAAGGCAAAGCTTACATGGAAGCTTACCTTAAGGAAAGCTTACATAGAAATTATAATATCCAACTTCTTTCTCCAGGGTGGATCAGATCCCTGCTTAAATTCAGATAAGATCTTAGTTCATCCGAGATTTTTAATGCATCCGAGAATCGGATGCAGTATTCCCAGCTTCTATTCACCCAAGTATGATTTGATACTCGGTTTTCATTGCATCTCTCGGATCATCTGAAATCTAATGCTTGGTGGATTGTATGTAGATCTGATCCTCGGATGATCGGATCATCTAATCTGATGCTCGGATGTTGATTCCAGATCAGAACACTAACAATCCTCACACACACACAAAAAAAAAAAAACTTGGACTAATAGTTCACCAGCCTGGCAGTAAATATCACCTATTGGAGGCTTGGGTCCAAGTTCAAGTCCAAGTCCTCAAGCCCAAGAGGCCTTCTAAACAAGGTCCTTCATTCAGTCCTGGCTCTGTATTTTAGGGAAGTAGGTTGCCTGACTTCACCCTGACCAATTTTTGAGGACATTGAAACTTAGGCAGTTTTTTGAACCTCCCTGCCCCCAGGGAATTTATGCCTAGATCCTCCACAGTCTGGACTCTGAATGATTTACTAGGCCAACAGGAACTTGGGCCGTTTAATTCCCTTAAAATGGAACAAGTTTTCAAATTTGTATCTCCTTAGGGGCCTCCTTGGGTAAGCCCCTCCTCCCCTTCTGGTAAGCAAGAGTTGAGCTTCAGGCTGCTCTTTACTAGATTTTTTCTGAATACAACCTGGTTATATATATATATGTTAAGACAGTAGCAAGGCTACTACCAGACAGGTCAAACTCAATTCCATGGTGCATATAAGTAGTCAGAAGGGGTATGGTGAATTCAGGTGAGATACTGGATCTTTAGATCTTAAAGTTCCCCATTCACAACTACTTTAGGAGGGACAGGAGTCCCTCATCAAGGCACCTGTAATAACACTTAGGGTTTAGGCCCTATTAATCAACCCTTTCCAATTCCCCACATCTAGAGGCTCCTACAGGAACCACCCCAATGGGGGCCATTCCATCCCTAGCAGTATCCATCGTTTTCCCCAGGTAGGGGGAAATCGAGTAGCCGAGGCTCCAAGGTCTTTCGACCCACTCCAGGGGACGAGGGCATAAACACCCTTCCCCCCCAATGACTCCTCCAGCCTCACTCAGTCCACCAGTAGGAGTTCTCCGTTCTTTCAAATAAGACTGACAAACAAATCCTGTCATTCTTTTCAATCCAAGTCCAGTCAGACTCCTGACCCGGTCAGAATACAAGGCCCTTCAAAGACCAAGTCCTGGCCTCTGTATCCAGTCTTCTGTCAAAGAACGCAATAGAAAGGGTGGAAAATGTAAAATCTCTCGGGTTTTACAGTCGCCTGTTCCTAGTACCAAGCCTCACCTAAGGTGGAGGCCAGTCATAGACCTAAACAGGCTCAACACTTTTCTACACGTAGAAAAGTTCAAAATGGAAACTCCAGAGTCCATCAGGACCTCCCTGATTCCAGGGGAGTGGGTATCGTCGATAGATCTATCGGACACTTACCTACACATCCCCATCCATCCAAACTCAAGGAAATACCTAAGGTTTTGCTACAAGTCACAGGTGTTCCAATTCACCTCCCTCCCATTTGGACTAGCCACAGCCCCCAGGTCTTTACAATGATAGTAAAGGAAGTGAAGCTAATGGCCCTCTCAAGAGGACTCAGAATTCACCAATACCTGGACGACTGGCTGATCAGGTCCCAGTCTCAGGAGGAAGCCCAAGTGAACACACAGGCGGTTGTAGACCTAACTCAGCCCTTGGGGTGGATAATACATCAGGAAAATCAGAACTGAAACCTACTCAGGTGTTTTTCGTTCATGGGCTACGAATACCACCTAAATTCAGCCCTTGTAAAACCCACTCAAGAGAGATGGCTCAAACTTCAGGATTTGATCCTAAGACTCAAGTCAAAACGTGTTTTGACTGCAAGATGTTTGATGTCTCTAATTGGGTTGCTAGCCTCAACGGAGAAAATGGTCCCGGAGGGACGCCTTCACATGAGGCCCTTTCAGTTTCATCTCAAGGAGCACTGGAGATATCCTCAGTCGCTGGACAACCTCCTTCCTTGGACAGAAGCCATTGCAGCCCACCTAGATTGGTGGCAAAATCCCTCAAATGTGATGAAAGGTGCAGACCTTCATCCCAAAGACCTCAGTATCCAACTCTTTACCGACGCCTCACACGAAGGTTGGGGCGCTCACTTAGACCAAAATTCCACAAAGGGTCTGTGGTCAGATCGGGAAAAAAGGCTACACATATATGTCCTAGAATTGAAGGCGGTCTCCCTGGTCCTTCGAGACTTCAAGGACCAGTGCCAGAATCAAACAGTGTTAGTTGCAATGGACAACTCAACAGTGGTAACACACTCAGCAGAGATGTGCACTCTCCTGTGGAAGATCACGACCTGGGGCCATCACTACCTCATAACATTGAAAGCCAGGCACGTTCTAGGGTGCCTGAATGTGATGGCCGACCTACTGTCCAGGTCCAACCAAGTGCAGTCAACAGATCTGCCAGAAGTGGTTCACACCTCATATAGACTTATTTGCCACTCACCTGAACCACAAGCTCCCACTGTACGTGTCTCCTATCCCAGACCCAAGGGCCTGGGACATAGATGCTCTAAACATAAACTGGACCAACCTCACGGCTATGCGTACCCTCCTACGGCTCCTTCACAAGGTGATCCAAAAGATCAGGCAATGTTATTGCCTGATCATCGTAATAGCCCCAGGCTGGCCAGGGATGCCCTGGTTTTGGGACCTAGTGCAGCTCTCAACAGAGATCCCACTACAACTTCCAGTGTCAACGACCCTACTCAAACAGTCCCACAGGTATGTGTTCCACAACAACCCCCAGCACCTGAACCTCCACGCCTGGTGTCTAGGAGTGGACAACTCCAAGAACAAAGCTTCTCTGTGGAGGTGGCAGGAGAGAATTGCTGCCCCTCAGCGGTCTTCAACAAGGACCATCTACAAGTCAAAGTGGGCCCTATTTGAAAAATGGTGCAGAGAAAATTCGGTGGATTTCTCCACTCCATCTGTGAAACAAATCTCAGATTTTTTCATGTACCTGTACCAAGACCTAAACAGGCGCCCCTCGACCTTTGATGGTTACAGGACTCCAATCGTTGACACTTTGGGCCCAACGGCCCAACATGTTGCACACAATGCAGACCTTCATAGGTTACTCTCCAGTTTTCACAGGGATCATCCCAAAAGTTCCAGAAATTTACCCAAGTGGAACCTTTCTGTTGTCCTCAACGAGCTCACAAAAGCACCATTTGAGCCCATGAAAGACACATACCTCAAACATCTTACTCTAAAACTGCTTTCTTGCTAGCTTTGGCCTCCGGCAAGCGCCGCAGCGAAATCCACGCCTGGGTCGCAAACAAGTATCTAATCTAGGCCAATGGGAAAAGGTTGCCTTGTTCCCTTCTTCTGATTTCATAGCCAAAAACCGACTAGCAAGAGAAGGTTCTCAAAGTGTATCTCCGGTGACTATCCTGCTTTGACTACCATTGTAGATAGACAATTTAAAGAAGACAGGACCCTGTGTCCCGTGCGGGCCCTGAGGTTTTATTTGGACCGAACAAAAGACCCGAGAGGGTCTCGTTCTCTCCTTTTCATCTCCTTTAAGAAAGGACATACCTCAGACATCAGACCCGCTACTCTCTCTTCATGGTTGAAACAAACCATCCTACTTTGTTACAAACAAGCAGATCAACAAGCCTTGGACTTGGTCCAAGTCAAAGCGCATGACATCCGGGCCTTCGCGGCCTTTAGGGCCTTTTACGGTGGGGTATCGGTGGACCAAATCATGCAAGCCTGTCACTGGAAAGCTCACAACACATTTACAAATTTTTACCTAAAAGACCTTACTTGGTCGGACACCGACAACAATATGTATCTGGGACCCGTAGTGGCGGCACAACAAGTCCTAGATCCTTCCCCTCAGACCAGTTGTCCTCGGAAAGAAAAAAGGGGGGCACATCCGCTACAACCAAGTCTTCAGGAGTCTCTCCCAGGAGCTAGGTATTCCTTTACCTTCAAGATGTTACGGGTAAGGTCATTTTTGTTTTTCAGTTATCAAGTAACTTCTATTAAGGACTTATTTAGTTGTCATTAATCTCATATTCAGGTTGTAAAAATTTATGAGATTTCCAACCATGGGTTGGTCAGTCACTAGTGAAGGGCCCTCAGGGACCCTTAGACCTCGAAGTGAGCACTGCTGCACTTCCGTCCTACAATCAAACATCTCGACAGTTTCAGCACTGTCTCTCATTTTATTTAGGTTTTTGGCTCGTTACAGGCCCGGTCTTCAGGATCGGGGCACTGTAAATGGGACTCAGACTGGTATTTCTGGCACTATTCTATACATATTAATTCAAAATCTTAGAAAAAATGACATATCTTCCAGTCTCAGCTGTAATCCCGCCACCGGGCGGTTGAATTCAGCATTAAGTCCCACATGGTAAGCTATTGTAGCGTAATAAAATTGTAAATTTTAATTACTTAAATCTAGCTTTTATAAGCTACAAGCTTACCATGTGGGACTTAGAAGAGTCCCACCCTGCCTCCCCGCTGTTTACAGCTGAGGGGTAGGTTTTAGAAAGTTTCAACGAGAAAGTAGGGCGAGAGGTCAGAGGTTATCACGTGACAACAACTAGCAGTGTATCCGGTGGCTAACAAGAACTGTCTTTTTTTCTAAGGCGTTGGCCCCGGGTGTGGCAACCCGAGAACAGCATTAAGTCCCACATGGTAAGCTTGTAGCTTATAAAAGCTACATTTAAGTAATTAAAATTTACAAATTTCTGTGACATGTGTATTTCAAGCAAATCTATGTGTATAATTTGTAGGTTTAGAGGAGGAGATACAGGGGTGGGATCCCATGGAGGAAGCTTTCTTGTCTGAGAGAAACAGCTACCTTATAGATACAGATGATCCCGGGGTGGCCACTGCAGGATACAGTGAGTATTGTATCTATACTTACTCAATACCTCCTTTACCACATAACACTAAATGCTATTTGAAATATGCTGCTTGCACAAGTACAGCCAGAGGGATGATTATTGTATTCACCAGAGGCAGCCAGTGGATACTTTGGTTTAGTGTTCAGAGGGATAATTATTGTATTCACCAGAGGCATCCAGTGGATACTTTGGTTTAGTGTTCAGAGGGATAATTATTGTATTCACCAGAGGCATCCGGTGGATACTTTGGTTTAGCGTTCGCTACGCCGCTGCCGCCGCGTGTAGAGAGATTTTCGGCGTTAACACTCTCAGAGGAAAACTACACCAGCTAGGGTCACCAAATTTACAGGATATCTTCATTGGGGGGTAAGCTTCTCTGGGACTGAAATTAGCCTCATTCTGAAAAACAAGATTGCCGCCACGGGCATTTCTTTGAAAGTTATCTACATTTTTCTACTGGGTGTTTCTCATAGGTAGAAGGTTGAATCTCTTCATAGATGATATATATAACAGATATACATGTCCTCTACAACCTTGCAGACACTTAACCTTGAAGCTCTTAATACAAGGTTATCCACAGAGTGCCAAAGTACCCCACATAGTGGACTTTAAAAGTGCCTATATCTCCCTTATTATTGGTCCTAGAGGTTTGCAATGTGAAACCAACCCATAGGAAATCATGGGCTGCAAATCTTCTGATGTGTTCAGATTTGACCTTGTTCCCCTTCTTCAAGGTCAAATGAGGATGCCCAAACTTAAAAGTGCTTATAAACTTGCTTATTATTGGTCCTAGAGATTTGCAATGTGAAACCAACCCATAGGAAATCATGGGCTGCAAATCTTCTGATGTGTTCAGATTTGACCTTGTTCCCCTTCTTCAAGGTCAAACGAGGATGCCCAAACTTAAAAGTGCTTATAAACTTGCTTATTATTGGTCCTAGAGATTTGCAATGTGAAACCAACTTGTGGGAAATCATGGGCTAGGAATCTTTTGATGTGGTCAGATTTGACCTTGGACCCCTCCTTCAAGGTCAAACGAGGATAGCCAAATTTAAAAAGTGCTTATAACTTGCTTATTATTGATCCTAGAGGTTTGCAATGTAAAACCAACTTATGGGAAATCATGGGCTGGGAATCTTCTGATGTTTTCAGATTTGACCTTGGGCCCTCCTTCAAGGTCAAATGAGGATAGAAAAGCTTTAAAGTGCTTATAACTCCCTTATTGTTGATCCTAGAGGTTTGCAATGTGAAATCAATCTATAGGAAATCATGGGCTGGGAATGTTCTGATGTGCTTAGATTTGACCTTGGACCCCTCCTTCAAGGTCAAACGAGGACACCCAAACTTAAAAGTGCTTATAACTTGTTTATTATTGGTCCTAGAGGTTTGCAATATGAAACCAACTTATAGGAAATCATGGGATGGGAATCTTCTGATGTGGTCAGATTTGACCTTGAGCCCCTTCTTCAAGGCCATACAAGTACAGCCCATCTTAAAAGTGCTTATAACTCACTTATTATTGATCCTAGAGGTTTGCAATGTGAAACCAACTTATAGGATATCATGGGCTGAGAATCTTCTGATGATGTGAAATTTAACCTTTGGCCCCTCCGTCAAGGTCAAATGATGGCTCACTGGCTTTGGTGAGTTGTCTTTCTGTTGGACACAGATTTGCATCGTTCTCCGATGAGTAGGTCTACTTTATCAAATTCCTTTAGCCTGCCACTGGGGACAGGACCATATCACAGGGGACCGCCTTGACAATTGCTGAAAAAGTCACAATTAATAAATGAAGTTAGCCGTTTTGTTGGTCATTGAACCATAAAACACTTTCTGGGGAGACTAAACATCAATCGGGTAGAATTTTGGTCAACATTTAGTAGAAAATAAGACTCATATCCTGAAAATAAGAATGAAAATATAAACAAAAAATCAGTCTGTAGCAGTCTGTTTTAGATATAACTGAAATGCTTAGAAATACCCTGCACATTTTGTTATTGATAGGAAATTAAGGTTCCCACAAAAAAAGTCAAATATTTAAAATTGTCAATCACTAAACATGGCTATATTATCATGAACAATTAGTTGAACTGCTGTTCAATTGTTAAACTGATAGTGTCTAGATAAATATGTATTTTACAGTAAAATGTCTATTTCATGAAATTCTGTTCAAAGCATAGTTTTCCCAGCTATGTGTATCCACCAGATGCACCCTGTGGATGCATTGGATTACGCTTTGTTAAGCCACCACAGATACTGCAATGTTTAGACTTTCCTGGACTTCTGAAATATAAAACTTGCCTAAGAATAGTTAGGTTTCATGTTCAATAACAGGATGGCTACCATGACCATTTATTCATAAGTAATAAACTTGTTTTTCTACTGACGATCAGTGGCTGGTTTCTCAGCTGTGGAAGGTTGAGTCTTTTTGTGCTCATTATGTTAAATGGATAACTGTGTCCTCAATATGTGTGTAGACATTTAACCTGGAGACTGTTCATACAAAGTGCTGTTATTGTTGTAAGGAGTTTGAGATGTCAAACCAACGCTGTTTAAAAGTGCTGATAACTCGCCCTTATTGGTCCCAGACATTGTGGTTGGGAAACATTCTTACAGCCAGGGAGTCTTTTGATATAATCAGATTTGACCCTACACCCCTCATTGAAGATAAAGGGTAGAGGGGGTGGAACAGGTTTTGCTAATACACAATTTCTTCTAAATAAGTCGTTCACCTACTTTTGGGTGATCTACCACATAGTGAAGTTGCAGAACTGTAGCTCTTTGGATAGCTGAGTAATAGCTACTAAAATGTGTAAATGTCTTTTATCTCTAAAAGTATTGCAGATAGGCAATTTATTTTAAATAAGTCATTCACCTACTTTTGGGTGATCTACAACATATTGAAGTTGCAGAACTGTAGCTCTTTGCATAGCTGAGTAACAGCTACTAAGATGAGTAAATACCTTTTATCTTTAAAAGTATTGCACATAGGCTATTTCTCCAATAAGTCCTTCACCTATTTTTAGGTGATCTACCACATAGTGAAGTTGCAGAACTGTAGCTCTTTGGATGGCAGACTAATAGCTACTAAAATGAGTAAATGCCTTTTGTCTTTGAAAGTATTGCAGTCAAACATTAAAATGCCTCTTGCTTATTGTTACTTCTATATGTGCCTCCATCTCACAAGAAAAGCTATATTACACTATCTTTACTACATCTAATTTATACAGTGGGAGATAATTGCATTCATCAGAATGCTTGTTTGTAAACAGGGATACATTTAACTAAGTAGAAAATAGGGTGTTTAGCAATAAACTGCAAGTCAGAAATGAGATAAGAAGTATGAGTCTGGGTGGAAAACATTGCCACATATCTTTATGGCAATAACCATCTTGACTCTGGGTACCCAGATTTTTTAGTATTTACCAACTGAGAGTAACAGTAAAGCAAATATGGTGGTTGACATGAACAAATTTATGGAAAGGAAAATGTCAAATATCTGTAAGAAAGGAAAATTATATAAAAAAATTATAATGTAGAAAATAGTGAAAGATAATGAGATATTGAGCATGTTGTTTATGTAAATGAGCAAATACTCAGTTCACGTTCTTTGCTCATCAACTTTTAACCCGTTTTCAAGTTCCTAATTAAGCTTCCCGCGAGGATGCTTGTTTGTATATGGGAGAAGCGACTGCCGGATCCACATTTTCTTTTCACAATAGCTTCCCAGCCATAAGGCGGATTCTTTTCATATTTGGCAGCTGTATGCAGTAGCCCTGAGAAATTTTTCTGAATATGCTGCGATGACATTTTTACCCATCAGAGAGGTCACATGACCAAAAACACATTTTTTTGGAAGGGTGTCTTTGTTCCGATGATAACTTACGTCACATTTTATCTATCCACCTGAAATATAGCAAATACCTACCTCATAAAGATCTGGGCATTATTAAATTTTGGCAGGGATAGGTTAATAACTGACTGAGTTATTTAGATTATAATTTGCACCATGTGTGTGCGTACATCCATGCGTCCCTGGGTGCGTTTGTTTCCTTGAAAACTGCTACAGTTACATGTTTTTGGTAAATTATTAGTCCTAATGAATTTTTATGCCCTTCAATTTTTTTTTAATTTTGTGAACTTTGGCCTATTTTTGAGTGAGTAATACCCATTTACCCAATAAAATTAAATGGCTTATAACTCTCAAACTATTGCATGTACAGTATTTTCTTCAAATATGTTGTTCAGGTACTTCTCCTGCACCTACAGCATGGTCAGTAGTTTGGAAGTGTATCTCCATAGTTAAGTGAGTAATAGCTACTTTGTCACTTAATGGTAACCATAATGAGTAAATGCCTTCCATCTTCAATAGTATTGCAGCTAAACAAATACTCTCAAATATGTTGTTCATCTACTTTTTTGTGAAATGTAACATAATTAAGTTTCACACCTGTTGCTCAATGTACAAGTGAGTAATGGCTACTTTATTGCTACTTTTAGTGAAATTGTGAAAAATTACAAATATCTCAAAAACCGTAAGAGATAGAGCGATTTCGAGTGAATTTTTGACTCACAGGCTAGTACAAGAGTATCCTATGCAAAGGGAAAAATTTCAATTTTCGCCACTTGTGGCTGCCATCTTGGATTTTAATGGAAAATAAAACATTGAAAATATCTCGGAAACGGTGGAAGATAGAGCGATTTTGAGTGAATTTTTCACCCACAGGGTAGTACAGGACTCTCCTATGCCTAGGGAAAAAATTTCGATTTTGCCACTTTTGGGGGCAATCTTAAATTTTAGCGGGAAAATGAAAAATTGTAAATATCTCAAAAACCGTAAGAGATAGAGCGATTTTGAAGCAAATTTTTGACCCACGGGGAGTATCCTATATAAAGGGGAAAAATTTCAATTTTCATCACCTTTGCCGAAAGGGTAGTCCTGTGCCTAGGGGAAAATTTTCAATTTTTGCCTCTTTTGGCGGCCATCTTGGAGTTTAGCGGAAAATTAAAAAGTGTGAATATCTCGAAAACCGTAAGAGATACAGCAATTTTGAGTGAATTTTGTACCTTACAAGAGTATCCCATACAAAGGGGAAAATTTTTAAATTTTCAAATTTTAGCAGAAAATAATACAGTGAAAATATCTTAAAAAAAATGGTAAGAGATGTTTGACCCACAGGGTGGTACAGGACTATTCGGGGCCTAAGAGAAAAATTTCAATTTTTGCCACTTTTGGCAGCCATCTTGGATTTTAGCGGAAAATAAAACATTGAAATTATCTTGGAAATGGTAAGAGATAGAGCAATTTCGAGCGAATTGTTTACCTGCAGATTAGTACAGGAGTATCCTGTGCCTAGGGGAAAACTTTCAATTTCGCCACTTTTGACGGCCATCTTGGATTTTAGCGGGAATGAAAAATTGTGAATATCTCTAAAATGGTAAGATATAGAGCGATTTCAAGCAAATTTTTGACCCACAGGGTGGTATAAGAGTATCCTATGCTAAGGGGAAAAATTTCAATTTTCGCCACTTTTGGTGGCCATCTTGGATTTTAGCAGAAAACAAACTTTTGACCCGCATGGTAGTACAGGAGTATCCTGTGCCTAGGACAAAAATTTCAGTTTTCGCCTCTTTTGGCAGCCATCTTGGATTTTAGCAGAAAATGAAAAAATTGTGAATATCTTGAACACCGTATTTCTTCCCCTTTAATACTTGGCGGGAGATACACACCGTGGCAGTGGTCTTGTTGATGATTAATTGAGCATTAACAATTTTCTTAACGAGAAACGCACAAAATGGCTTGTATCTCCTTAACCGTGTGAGATAGTGATTTTGTTGAAATTTTGGATCCACAGGATATCTAAACATACTACTCTCCAATTTTCCAAAAAAAATTCTCCCCAAAAAATGGGGGTCATACTCAGTTTTTAAATTTTTGACAAAAAATGCAAAACACAAAATTAGAAATATAGGCTCATAAGGTACACATATAGAACAATACTAAGTGATATACGAGTACTTTTTAAAACCATGCTATATGAGTACTTTTTAAAACCATGCTAGATATGGTGATTTCGACAAAAGTTTTGACCCGCAGTGTAACTCTGCTGAATAGGTGATGCAGTTTTCAAAAAAATAAATTTTTCCCGTCAAAAATGGTGAGCATTTGGATTTTTGAATTTTTTTTGCAAAATTTGCAAAAACACAAAAAAGAGTGATTTCGCCGATGTAGGAATTGGACTAGAAATTACCGTAAATGACCTATTTAGCGCATCCGCCCTTGTAACCGCACCCTACCTCTTTTTCCCAGCAATATAGTTGGTGACAGTAACAATATCCACATATTTTTTATATATTGTACGTATTTTTACTTAATAAATTGACATTTTTATCACGACTTTCGAGTTTGTTTTCATCTACCGCCATATTTACAGGAAGTGGGTATTTCTAAATGTCGAAACACCGTTTTTCTACCGGATTGACCGAAACTTCATCCCGGAAAGTGTTTCATGATGGGTGCGCTAAAAGGGACATTTTTTTCCCAACAAATATTGAATAAAAATAGACTTTGCTTAGCGCACTGTGCGCTAAATAGGTCATTTACGGTATATATTTTTCATATTGACTCGAGTATGGCCAGTTGAAATTTGTACTGGCTACTAAGTTTTGAAGCCACAGGACCTGCTAGCCAATTATGATTTTCGCCAAAGTTTCACCCATGCCTTGGACCCCATTTAAGTAAAAAGTTTCTTCAATGTTTATTCAGCCTATCTCTCTAATCACCTAGCCATTTCACATGTATTACCAATCCTTAATTCCCAACAAAAATGCACAACACAATATTGTTCCTCTCTCCTTAACCATACAAGATAGAGCAATTTCTTTGGGTATGTAAGCAAACTACTCTACCCAATTTTCCAAAAAAAATTTACCCTTCCCAAAACTGGGGGTCATTGTCAATTTTCAAATTTGTGACAAAAAGTGCAAACACAAATTGCCTCTGTCTCCTTAACTGTGCAAGACAAAGCGATTTCGTCGAAATTTTCGACCCACAGGGTATCTTATTTCCTCTCCCCAAAAATGGCGGCAATTTTGAATTTCTGCCAAAAATCCAAAAGCACAATTTTATTGCGTTAATACATCCTATCCAATGGACAATATGCTAAACCGGTCGGCGCAGACCGGCCCACCAAACGTCAGAAAAAGACGTCCTGTGTCTCCACCGGCTGGCCGGTCCTCACACTGCACTCGCCAGGTGGCGTGTCGTACTTCCTTCCTGTCTAGACAAGCTGACGTCATAGCATCTTTTTCGTTTGGCGCATGCACTGCTGGAACGAATATTTGGAAATTGTTTTATATTATATTTTTATGTGAGTCTTAAGAAGTGCTGGATTGTTGAACTTTGCGTATCACTTCCTCACATACTATAGATCATCTTTACAGTTATTTTAGTACTTGGAACGCTGTGTGAGTTGTTAGAAGTGCGGTTTTTATTTACCTTACGGATCACTTCCTCACGTGTACTGTTTTATCATGTCTTCTCCAAGTCAACGTAGGGGGGGGTGCGGCCACATGATGGCTGGCTTTGACCACCACACTGTGTGTGCCAGGTGCCGTGACAAGAAGAAGGGCTCAGACCCTTGTGTCAAGTCCCCACCTGAATCGTGTGATCATTGCGACCTTCTTACGCCGGAACAAAGGACTCAGCTTTCAACCCCCTCCTACAAGCTGAAGAAGGAACGGAAAGAGGCCAAGTCTTCAACTCCCATCAAAGATTCAGACACTCTCAGTCCCACCCTTGTGGACCCGGCACCTCTGGTTTGAGTGGGCCGGAAGAGAAGAGGAGGAAATCTGAGAAGAAATCTGAGAAGAAATCTGAGAAGAAGTCTACATCTTCTAAGTCGGTTAAGCCGGACAAGTCGGTCAAGTCACCCAGCCGGCCTGCATCCTCATCTTCATCTACCGGACAGGGGAAGTCCACTGCCCCTTCTACCGACTCCAAATTATCAGATTTGGACAAAAAGTGGTCGGACCGGTTCAACAGACTGGAGGCCCTGCTTATGGCCAAGACTTTGGACCGACCTCAGGAACCAGTGTTTGGAACTGTAAAGGTCACCCCTTCACATGCTCCACCAGCTGATTTGATCCGGCAAGAACCCTTCATTCAACCGACTACTCTTCCTCAACCAGCCGACACTGCCCTTGCCTCACCGGCCACCGACCCAGTTCCTCACGGGTCTTCTACCACTTCAAAAGCCTCATCCTCCGGCCTACCAGAACTGGCAAGGCAGAAACGTCCGGCACCGGCCTTTGACATATCTAAGAAAGACGCCTCTCCCTCTAGTGATTCGGAATCGGACAGCCTGTCTTCCGACCATCCTCTTGTTGATATCTTTCCGGAGGAAGGGGAATTGTCAGACGACATGGAGGCAAATGCATCTGATCATGATCAGTCCCTCTCGGAGGAGCAATCCTACCGAGAAACTATGAGGGGGATTAGATCCTTCATGAACTGGTCTCATATTCCGGACATTGACACTGGGGCTACAACATCTGAGGACAATCCTTTCTCCGGCCCCAAGATGCACACTCCAGGAAAAGTCTCTGTTTCCTTACCCACAGATGAATGGCTCTGCAAAAAACTTTCAAAGCTCAATCTTACCCTTACTCAAGGATATCCTACTCGAGCTTCTGAAGCAGGGGGCCTCTTGAGAGATCAATTCGTCCGGCCACCGAAATCACAGACAAAGTGGTATGGGTGCCACCCAAACCCAAAGAAGGAATCCGACCAAGTAGTTACTGCGTGGCACACCGGCTCTTCACGCCTGAACAGTGGATACTTGAGGATTGCCAGACAGGCCGGTATAGCAAGTGCCCCACCCATGTCGCGGCCTATTTCCCAAGAGAACTTACGTAAATGGGAAAAATCCGCGCGTGAGTCCACTATTATATGTAACCAGGCTGCTGGATTCAACAGGTGTTTGCTGAAGGTCCAACAGAACATGGGTGCACAGTTAAAGGCAATAAGAGTGGAATCAAAGGGCAAGGCACCGACCAAGGCTTCAGCCGCTGTTGACGAGCTTCAATTTTTACTGGACTTCAACGCCAGTGTGTGTCAATCCATGGCTAAAGCAGTCGAACACCTCACTGAATTTGTGTTCGTCAACATGGCAAATGCAACCCTCCTGAGGCGGGATTCTTATCTGGCATACCTTAAGGCTGGTGTGAAGGCGGACACCCTCAACGCCCTCCGCACCTCACCTCTTCATGTGGAGACTCTCTTCCCAGACTCTTGTGTTAAGAAGGCTGAGGAGGACATTACTGACTTTGATAGGCACAAGCCTGGCTCTGTGTATAAGGGTCGCCGCTACCACCCGTATGAAAGGCAGGATCAAAGGTCGGACAGAAAACAGGACAAACCGGCCTGGAAGAACTTGTCACGCACTCAGCGCCGCAAGAACAAAGGGAAACAACAGTACTCCTCACGTCCTGCCAAGGGTCAGCAGCAGTATAAATGACAATCAATGTGTTTTGCAATTGAGACCACTGCTGCTGACCGGGAGCCCACAAGACACTATGAACACTTTAAATGTAAAGTTAGCTGTTGTCAATTCTGTTCATACTGCGCCCGGGCATTCGCAAAAGAAAGAAATAAGTCCCGGGGCAGCAGTTTGTTTTCCAGATCTAAGTTCATTAAAATCTGTGAAAGGTGTTTCTTGTGTCATTCCATTGTCTCATGCAAATATTGTAACAAATGCTCCCAATGTTGCCACAAATCTTCCTGTGGGGGCCAGGCTCCAAATGTTTTGGGAAAAGTGGTCAGAGCTGGGGGCCAGTCCGAAAGTTATTCAAATCCTGCGGGAGGGGTACACCCTTCCCTTCCGGACCAGGCCAAACTTGTCAAGAACCCCAACAGTTGTAAGCTGCTATGGCAATCCTCACAGAAACCTCAAACTGTTAGAGGCATTACATCAGCTTACGGCAAAAAATGCTATAGAACGGGTCCACAAACAAACATCCCTAGGGTTTTTCAACCGACTATTCCTGGTTCCCAAACCCAACAACAAATGGAGGCCAATACTAGATTTGAGCAATCTAAATCCCTTTCTCAAAACAGAGAAATTCAAGATGGAGACTCCGGAAACCATCAGAACCTCTCTCCAAAAAGGCGAGTGGGTAACCTCCATAGACTTCAAGGATGCGTATTTCCACATCCCCATACAGGAACAGTCAAGGAAATATTTGAGATTTCACGTCCAGGGACAGACCTTTCAGTTCAAAGCTCTCCCCTTCGGCCTATCCACAGCTCCCATGGAGTTCACTGTCATAGCAAAGGAGGTGAAACTTATGGCCACTCAGAAGGGTATAAGGCTCCACCAATACCTAGACGACTGGTTGGTGAGGGCCACATCCCACCGGGCCTGTCTCCAACATACACAGGTCCTAGTACAACTGTGCCGACAGTTGGGTTGGCTGGTGAACATAGAAAAGTCGGAATTGGACCCCAAGCAAGTTTTCAACTTCGTCGGTTACCAATTCGACCTCCAGTCCGGTCGGGTCCTACAGGAAAAGATACTAGAACTCATCTCCCGACCGGCTTGTTCAGTACGGGAACTGATGTCTTTAATAGGCCTGCTAACCGCGACAGAGAAACAAGTTCACCTAGGCAGACTACACATGAGGCCCATTCAGTGGCACTTCAAAAGAAATTGGAGAATACCGGAATCCCTACACAAACGGATCCCTCTGCCCAGATCTCTGCATCCTCACTTGCAATGGTGGCTGCAAGAAGACAACGTTCTCACAGGCCAACCACTACACCCTCTACAGCATGCTCTGCAAATCTTTACAGACGCATCAAAAGAAGGGTGGGGCGCTCACTTAAACGAGCATATTGCCAGAGGATCCTGGTCCCTACCGGAAAGCAAATTGCACATAAATTACTTGGAGTTAAAAGCAGTCTTTCTGGCTCTAAAAGAGTTCCAAAAGGCTTGCATAGGCAAAATGGTGCTAGTTGCGACCGACAATACCACCGTAGTAGCCTATAACAACAAGGAAGGGGGCCTGAGGTCGGGCCCACTTTGTGCCCTCCTATGGAGAATCTTGACCTGGTGCACCGGGAAGCAGGTGACTCTGAGAGCACGACACATTCCCGGCCACCTAAATGTAGTGGCAGACAAATTGTCCAGATTGGGTCAGACCATCCAAACCGAATGGTCCCTCCTGCCAGAAATCTTCCAAGCCCTGTGCGACAGGTGGCATCGGCCTCAAATAGATCTATTTGCTACGAGGTTCAACAACAAGCTGCCCCTGTTCGTATCACCGGTACCGGACCCCAAGGCCACTGCAGTGGATGCACTCAGTTTGTCATGGGAAGACCTGGACGCTTACGCCTTCCCACCAACAGCCATTTTGGGCAAAGTGGTGGAGAAGTTGCAAGACTCCCCGTACCGGAGGTTGATCATCATTGCCCCGGGGTGGCCCAACATGACATGGTTTTGGGACCTAGTGGAGATGTCCAGCCAGATACCATTGCTTCTACCTCAGTTGCCGAACCTTCTGACTCAGCCATTCAATCAGACCCCTCACAGGAGCCTAACAAACCTAAATCTCCACGCATGGCTCCTAGAGCCACAGCTATCAAGGAGCAGGGTTTCTCTGAGTCAGTGGCAACAAGAATTGAAGCTCCTCAAAGAGGATCAACTAGATCCGTCTATGAGGCAAAGTGGGCCATTTTTACGAAGTGGTGCATCACAAATCAGGTGGACTTCAGGGCACCTCCTGTAAAGTCAGTTGCTGATTTCCTCATGTACCTTTTTGAGGAAAGGAAATTGCAACCCAGCACCATTGATGGCTACAGGTCTGCCATTGCTGATAAATTGGGTAGTTCAACCCTCAACATCAGCAAAGATGAAAACCTCACCCGTCTCTTGGATAGCTTCCACAGAGACAGACCCAAGGGCAGAAGAGGTATCCCCTCCTGGAACCTATCTCTGGTTTTACACCAGTTAACAAAGGCTCCCTTTGAGCCAATTAAGGAGGCCTCCTTGAAGCATTTGACCTTCAAGACAGTTTTCCTCTTAGCCTTGGGATCAGGCAAACGCAGAAGTGAGATTCATGCGTGGCAACATAAGAACATCAGACACCAGTCTGATTGGACTAAGATATCCCTGTACCCTTCTCCCAGCTTCCTCTCCAAAAATCAGCTGGCTAAAGAGGGCCCAGACAGTGTGGCCCCAGTGGTTATCCCAGCCCTGGCCCCCACTCTGGATAGATCCCTTAAGTCTGACAGATCCCTCTGTCCGGTTAGAGCCTTGCGTTACTATTTGGACAGGACATCAGACTTCAGGCAGAATAAGGAGTTGGTTTTTGTCTCCTTCAAGAAAGGCTTCGACAAGGACATCTCACCTGCCACTATCTCCTCTTGGATCAAACAAACTGTGATCCTATGTTATGAGCTCTCAGACCAGGAGGCCCACAAGGTACATCAGGTTAAAGCCCATGATGTCAGGGCCTTCGCTGCTTCAAAGGCCTTCCAGTCGGGGGTCTCCTTGGAACAAATACTAGCAGCATGCCACTGGAAGTCACACAACACCTTCACCCAATTCTATTTGAAGGATGTGGCATGGGCTGATTCTGAGCTTTACCACCTGGGACCGGTAGTGGCTGCTCAGCAGATCCACAAATAACCCAGGCAAAAGAGGAGATCTGTACATATGTATATAGTGTATATATAGTTAAGAAGCATCAAAAAAAAACAAAAAAAAACAACTCAAATGTGCTTCCTTCGGGAGGTTTATTTCTTGGGACTGAACTCATCCCTCTCTTCCCCTACCTCAGAGCAGGTCTGTAAAAAAGGGGGGGGGAGGCGGGTCGGTTTGGACCGGTTAACCGGTCTCTGTTGACCGACCATAGCCTTAAGGGTCTTGATAATCCTAGATTGACCCAGGCTTTAAGTTGTTAGTTATTTTCTGAGTTCGTATAAGTCCCTAGTAACTTACCCGCCGACCAAGCGGTAGTTATTCAGCATATTGTCCATTGGATAGGATGTATTAACGCAATAAAATTGCAAATTTAATAAGTAAATTAAATTTTTATAAGTTAATACCCTATCCAATGGACACGCAAGACCCTCCCACCGACCCCGCTATCAGCTTACTAGGGGTCTAATAGGTTTAGACAACGAAAAAGATGCTATGACGTCAGCTTGTCTAGACAGGAAGGAAGTACGACACGCCACCTGGCGAGTGCAGTGTGAGGACCGGCCAGCCGGTGGAGACACAGGACGTCTTTTTCTGACGTTTGGCGGGCCGGTCTGCGCCGACCGGTTTAGCATATTGTCCATTGGATAGGGTATTAACTTATAAAAATTTAATTTACTTATTAAATTTGCAAATTTGCTTCTATCTCCTAAACTGTGCGAGATAGAGCAATTTCGCTAAAATATTCGACCCACGGAGTATCTCGGCAATCTACTCTTGCCAATTTTTAAAAGATTTTCCTCTCCCTAAAAATGACGGCCATTTTGAATTTTCGAATTTTTGCTGAAAATGGAAAAAACTTAAATTGGCTTCTATCTCCTTAACCGTGCGAGATAGAAGGATTTCATCGAAATTTTTGACCCCAAGGGTGTCCAGAGGGTAAAATCACTTTCCCGCTACTTTTGGCGGCCATCTTGAATTTCTGCGTCAAAGGTAAAAACACTTATCTCGGAAACAGTGCGAGATAGAGCGATTTCGATGAAGTTTTTGACCAGCAGGTTATATTAGTGACTTTTTGCATAAATCGCTTTCCCGCAACTTTTGGCAGCCATCTTGGATTTCTGCGTAAAGCGCAAAAGTGCATTTATCTCGGAAACGGTGCAAGATAGAGCAATTTTGACAAAATTTTGGACCTACAGGGTATCTGCAGAGTGTACTGGCAACATTTTGCAAGAATCACTTTCCCACCATTTTTTGGTGGCCGTCTTGAATTTCTGTGTAAAACACAAAACACATTTATCTAAGAAACCGTTCGAGATAGAGTGATTAGAAGCTAATTTTTGACCATTTGGATATTAGAGATCTTTGGTATATTGTCTCTGAAAATGTCAAATTTCGCCCGCCATCTTCAATTTTATCAGAAATCGAAAATGTTGGTTATCTCAAAAACCTTTAGAGACACAGAGTGATTTCGAGCAAATTTTGAACCAATGCAGAAAGGCATGAAGCTGAAATAATTTACATTTATACTAATAAATATTTAAGCATCATGGATATATTTCACAAATAAAACGGGGCCTTGTAAGACTACTGTATAATTGTTGCAAAATGTTCATGGGGTGGACTTTACACATGATAATATGTGTTCTTCTATGCTATCATGTTTCTTTTCATATGTTGCAGCTACTCTTAACAGGGCAGCCTATTTCTAGTTACGGGCTGTTGGGATATTGTTTTCACCCATGGTGTCCGGATGGGCGGGCGGGCGGCAGGAAAAAGTTTGTCGGGGCTGTATCTCAGAAACCATAAGGTGTAGGAAGTTGATACTTGGTAGGGACATTGGTTAGGAGGTGTAGGTGTGCAACATCATGGTCTGACCTTGATTTGGCCTTTGAACTTGCTGTAGTGACTTTGAGTTTGGAAATCTTGTCCGGGCTATATCTCGGAAACCGTAGGGTGTAGGAATTAGATACTTGGTAGGGACATTGGTTAGGTGGTGTAGGTGTGCAACGTCATGGTGTGACCTCGATTTGACCTTTGACCTTGCTGTAGTGACCTTGACTTCTAAAATCTTGTCTGGGCTATATCTCGGAAACCGTAAGGTATAGGGAGTTGATACTTGGTAGGGATATTGGTTGGGGGGTGTAGGTGTGCAACGTCATGGTCTGACCTTGATTTGACCTTGCTGTAGTGACCTTGACCTATAAAATCTTGTCCGGGCTATATCTCGGATACTGTAAGGTATATGAAGTTGATACTTGTCAGGGACATTGGTTGGGGGTGTAGGTGTGCAACGTCATGGCGTGACCTTGATTTGACCTTGCCGTAGTGACCTTGACCTATAAAATCTTGTCCGGGCTATATCTCGGAAACCGTAAGGTGTAGGAAGTTGATACATGATAGGGATATTGGTTAGGGGGTGTAGTTGAGCAACGTCATGGTCTGACCTTGATTTGACCTTGACCTATAAAATATTGTCCAGGCTATATCTCAGAAACTGTAAGGCGTAGGAAGTTGACACTTGTTAGGAACATTGGTTAGGGGGTGTAGGTGTGCAATGTCATGGCGTAACCTTGATTTGACCTTTGACCTTGCCGTAGTGACCTTGACCTATAAAATATTGTCCGGGCTATATCTCGGAAACCGTAAGGTGTAGGAAGTTGATACTTGGTAGCGATATTGGTTAGGGGGTGTAGGTGTGCAATGTCATGGAGTGACCTTGATTTGACCTTTGACCTTGCCATAGTGACCTTGACCTATAAAATCTTGTCCGGGGTATATCTCGGAAACCGTAAGGTGTAGGAAGTTGATACTGAGTAGGGACATTGGCTAGGGTGTGTAAGTGTAAAATGTCATGGTGTGACCTTGATTTGACCTTTGACCTTGCCGTAGGGACCTTGACCTATAATGCCTTGTCTTATATTTTGGAAACCATAAGGTGTAGGAAGTTGATATTTGGTAGGGACATTGGTCAAGTGTTATATGTGTGCAACGTCATGGTGTGACCTGGATTTGACCTTTGATCTTGCATATCTGATGCTATTTTATGTTTCTACGAGGATATCTGATACTATTTATCTCTCTTATATCTCTCTTATATCTTTTTACTTGAATCTTGGTTGGGTGTCTTTTGGTGTAGATTAAGCACTGTTAAAGTTATATTAGAAGTCATTAACTGTTTTACTTTTGCAACTTCCCATTGTAACAGATGGTCTTGCATCAAGTGAGCCACAGGTTTTTCCCCAATTCCGCATGTATTGCTACATCTGTATGTATGGGTAATATTCAAAACATCCAAACCATAGTTCGACCATACAAATGAAAATCAAAATGGGAGAAGTCTTAAAGCTTCAGAAGTTTTAGTTTACTGAATTGCCCTGTTTTAATACTTATTCTTTACATGCAATTTCTTTCTCTTAGATGTTATTTTCTCTACTTAAACATTATTTGGACAATGACACTGCTCTGAAAGTATCCCAATCTGTGTACTGTTTCACTATTTCTATGTCTCATGGTGTTGAAAACTATTTTCCCAGGCTGTGTTTTTGTAAGTGAACCTAAATGGCTGGTCATTCTAAAGTTCTTTCCATTGACTTGTAGCCTGTTATATGGAAGTCACAGGCTCTGTTTTTTTTTTGTTTTTTTTTTTTTTTGGCGATTCAAATCAATATGTTCACATCAAGCACCATATTTGCTTTGCTTGATTCCACTGTATGATGACAACCATATTACTGGAGAAGTTATAATTATCTACTTATCTTTTATCAATAAAATATCACCAGCTGGCCCACCAGAAGGGAGATTTTAAACTGCTGCTTGTTTCAATGTCAATCCAATCCATGTTTTATTTGTTGATTTACTTGCTAAGATTGAGATGATAAACATATTTGCATGTATATTATATAAATAGAATATTTAATGTTGTAAGAATGTCGAGAAATGTCAACTGTGAGAAACAATATATAGTGACAAAAATAAAGCATATTTATCAGAATCATGCAAAGGCAAGAGCATGGTTTGATAGTCTTCAGAAAGATAAATGTGTACACATTTTTCCTATTTTCCACTTAGTTTAAGTGTGTGGTCTTAACCAGGTGATAAAACTCACACCTTTTATTACCCTAGGTGGTGGTAATCACAAATAACAGCCCAATCTAGGTGATCAAGACACTGACTTGGAATACAGTATCCAGCTCTTTTATGCCATTTTGGCTTTTGTTACCTGAGTAGTAAATTGCACGTTTTTCACCCACAATTGTGTTCATATGCTGGTATCACTGCTGAATTTTGTTGAGTAGATTAAGCATACATTTCCATGAAAGTGATTTGCAGTTTGAATTTAGCCATGATATGTGAATTAAATTTCCATTGATACAGATTTGTAGCATCACTACAATAATACATGGAAAGACCCATCAAAAACATAAATTTCTACATTGACTGCAGATCATCAAACCATGAATACTGAAATTTTACATGTTGGCTCCAATAAGACCATATGGTATGTAATATGTAAGCACTTTTTTGTGTCATATTCTTCAAGGTAATATCTGGTGTAAGGATGTTTTCAAAGAAACAGAATGTGGCTGGTAATTAATTCAAATCATGTTGGACTTGAAAACCACTAATTCAATTGTATTTAAAATAAACATAAAACAGCAACTTTGGGATAAAGCCTTCATGCTTCTGGTCCTTCAGTCCATCTAAAATTCTTCTTAGATGCCCACTCTTTAATGCTATATGCCTATTCTGACATGACATCTACAGTAATTACAATTATTTATCGAGTAACATACTTTTTGACAATTTATTATGGCAAATCTGTTTGTAAACATAAACAGATAAGGTGGAACAGCGGAAAATTATTTGTTTGATATATGATGGAAGAGCATGTCATCTGTGCACATTTTTAGATGACTTCTTTAACCAATCAGAATTGAGGACACAACCGTGTCATATTAGAACACTAAATAAAGTACACAAACCCTGTGAACTGGTGTTTACAGCACAAATTCTTGTTTTCCACATTTCTGTATTCTGAACGGTTGATTTTATGAACATGCTTCTACTTTCCTTCCAGTTAATGTTATATTATTCCACTGTTTTGAATACTAAAATACTTTTCTTTTTGTGAAACAAATAATATCTTATTCACCCTACATATATTGTGTGACCAAAGTTTTTCCATCGCGATGAAAGGCTGTATGCACAAAAATGAAAAATAACACTCCCTGCAGATCTGTAATTACTTAGATATAATGACGTGGGGCTTTGAGACCACAAGACCGAAGTATTCAACTTCTACCCAGCATTCCCCAGTGATCTGTTGCCTCTCTGTTGTGAAGACACAGTTTTCTATCAAAATTGACGTCATGAATAAATAGTTCTATGAAAACCCTAATTGTGTTGTTTCAAAGAAGTGAACTTTGTCATTCAAAAGTATATAATGTAACAGAACATTGCTGAGGTAATTAGTTTGTGATAACACTATTATATTTACCAGTACATGATGTCAATGTGCATTGATGATGAAATTCCTCTTGTTAAGGGAATTAAGAGAAAAAAAAGTAGCTGTGTGTGGGTGCGATCCTATATATATGTGTGGGTAGAAAATTACTAAATTACATGCCACCTGTCCACAAATTAATTCTCTCATGTTTTAGTGAATGTTATCTCTGATATGTGCCAAGTGCAGTCACTGTTTTTAGAATTCAAAACTGACCAGGTGTTTTTTCTTCTCATCTTTATGTTACTAGATAAGAGTGATGTAAGATTTGTTAAGTCTGTTTTACACCGCTGAAGTGGAAAATTTGTTATTTTCCATTTGTTAAAGGAAGAAATTGTAACATAGTCAGCACTAGGGTTGTTCAGTTGATCAGATGAATGGACTTTGTGACAAAGATTTGACACAGTTTTCATTAAAATGACTCATAACTCAGAGAGAGATGGAGGGGATTTCCCCTGTGGTGAAATTTACCATACACAATTGCGCAGGCATAAAATGGTTATTCTATGTACCAAAATATAAAATTTAATTCATTTTAGGTCGTTATCAATATATGTAGTATATAATCATAAAAAGTTATTTTGCAACAAGAAAAAAATGTCTGTATTTTCTCTTCATGCATTAATATCTTTTTTTACGGAACTGATACTATGGAGGAACTTATTTAATGCAAATCTGGAATCTGCCTCATGGCAGCATAAATACCATCCATTGGTAAATATAATCTTTGTTTTCCAAGCATTAAGTGAGGGTAAGCTTTATGCTCAGATAGTAGAACATGTATATAATAATAATAATGGAAGGATTTATAGAGCGCAAAATTGATAAAAATCTTCTAATGCACTTGAGTCCAAGCAGGGATAGTCCAGGGACAGACACGGGTCAACATCAACAATGCGGCAGCCAGGGTATGACTAAGGTGGGGGAATGCCAATCTAAACAAGTGAGTCTTGAGCTGGCTTCTAAAACTATTTATTGTCTACTGGCTTGTGA
The DNA here is from genome assembly GCA_964017235.1 of Sabellastarte sp. h YS-2021. Taxonomy (NCBI): domain Eukaryota; kingdom Metazoa; phylum Annelida; class Polychaeta; order Sabellida; family Sabellidae; genus Sabellastarte; species Sabellastarte sp. h YS-2021. Next base: position 40,949,442 of record OZ024930.1, on the reverse strand, counting down.
CAGTTTGTGGCAGCCTGTTCCGTTCAACTGGTACGGTGCTGCAAAGCCATGTCTACCGATGTGCTTCTTGGGGTGGGTTGAGGAAACAGGTAGCCGAATGCCGCGAGTGAGACTGCTGGACTTAATTAAAGCTAATAGATATGGGGGTTGGGCAAAGTTGATAGCCTTGAAAACCAGAAGGTTGTATTTGAAAAAGATACGATGTTGAATTGAAAACCAGTGGATTTTTTTCAAATAGGTTGTAACATGACTCATTCTGTCAACTCTGAAAACAATAACGCAAAAAGCATTCTAATCTTTCTGTAGTTTAGCTATGTTAGACTTGCTGACCCCATAAAGTAAAGGGTTACAGTATTCCAAACGACTACTGACCGTAGCGTTCGCCACAAGTATTGTAGTATCAACACTGAAGCATTGAGTTTTATTTCTTTTTTCTTGCATAAAACAACCTCAGTGATATATGTTGGTGTGAGCTAACATCAAAGACCAACCCTAGATATTTTTAAAAGTATTCTTATTAGTATAACTGCTTTCAAAGGTACTGCACTATGATGCACCACACACATAATTCTCCATATTCTTCACTTTTCATTTTATCATACAAGTGGTAACATATTTTAGGGTGCATAACTTCCTTTATGGATTTGTTCAACATGGCAGAAGGTTCAAGTGAAAAACAGGACAATCACAAAAGTTGGCTTCTGGGTGCTGACACTTCACTTGGATTCCCACCATTTGTTGTTATGCATGCAGGGAGAAGAAGAAAGATAATATTTATTTTAAGCTAAATAAATGTGAAGAACAAAGGGAACTATGGATGCGGTGCATGTGCAATACCTATATAACAATCTACAGTTGTATATTTTTAAGTATTTGATTAGGTTATAGGTGTTAGGTCATGCCAACATACACTACTAGTGAGGATAAGGTAAGTTCTTTGACTTAGGAAAAATTACATTGCAATAAAATGTTAACCCTGTCTAGCATTTTTGAAAGTGCCACTTCGGGACTCCACACCAATAAAATGTATAATGTGCATGTAATGGTAAGATTTTACTTTTGATAAATTCTTGCATTATATGTCAAACCGTGGAAACTATAAAAACATAAACTATTAAATTATTTTAGCACCTTCAAGTTCTTGTGTGTCAGCTACCAGTCAATGGCAAAGTTCATTTATCAGTGCTATGTCTGTTGACTTTTGGTCAACATCCCAGTCTGGTTATTAAGCCTCCCGCAAGGGACCCTTGTTTGTATTTAGGGGAGAGGGGAGAGAGAGTGGGTCTGCCAGCTCCCGCATTTGGTATATGTCATATGTCAAATCACAACCACTGCGCTAATTCTCTTCAAATTTAGCACATGTATGCAGTAGCTCTGGGAAAATTTTTTGAATATGGTGTCATCACATTTCAACCAATTAGAGAAGTCACATGACCAAAAACATGTTTTTCAAAGGGGTGTGCTTGTCCGGATGATAGATTAAAAAGCACTTCACCTATTCACATGAAATTTGGCAAGTAGGTTCATTATATAGCTGTATAGATATCATTAACTTTTGGAAGTGATCCAGTACAAAATGGCCAACTTATTAACGATTAACTAAACGACACGACTTTTCTTAATGCTGAAAATGAAAAATCTTTAATATCTCTGAATCGGTGCGAGGTAGAGCGATTTCGACAAAATTTTTAAGTGCAGGGTATCAGCAGGAATTTATCGTTAGTGAGGAACACATGTTATTCCGGCAATTTAAGCTGTCTGCAGACTCTTCAACAATAGAATATCCTGTAGAATTGGCAACAAATGCATTAAATAAGTTTGCCAGGTTCTTCAGGTCATACTTAAGACAAGTGACTTTTATGACAGATTTATGAAGAATTGTGTGTCTCGTTTTATTTACAGTGTTTCAGTATTTAATATTAACTACAAGAAAAATTTCTGTAACTCAATATATATATTTCATTGCGTTAATACATCTTACCTACCAGACGATAGCTATAGCCCGGCGCCAGCCGGTCCCGCCAAACGAAAGAAAAGACGTCCTGGGTTTCACCCCCGGCAGGACCGGTACACTACACTCCACTCGCCAGGTGGCCTAGTTCCTGCTTCACTCGCCAGAGGGACGTGACGTCATAGCATCTTTTTCGTTTGGCGCGATATTCAAAGTTTGAATTTTGTAAACTCTTTTTATTTTGAGTATTTCTTAAGTTATATATTGTGTTTTGTGCTACGATTTGTCAGTTAGTTGGATAAACTACCATGGCATCTCCAGGACAAAGGAAAGGAGCCTGCGGGCATATCATGGCTATTTTTGACCCTCATTCTCGTTGTGCCAGATGCAGAGATAAAGGGTTGGGCCAAGACCCGTGTGTTTTAAAGTTGCAGTGTGAATTGTGTGACAATTTAACCCCTGAGCAATTGCTCCAGCTTTCAACCCCTACGTACAAACTGCGGAAGGAGAAATCTAAAAGCAAAGAAGCCCTTGTGGATCCGTCCACTGTCACTATCGTGTCGCAGGTGGAATCTCAGGAAGTTGCTTCAACTTCTCCACCCCATGTTGCTGAGCAAGATCTCTCTTTACCTCCACCTATGTTCCGCCAAGAGTTAAAAGAGTTGGACGAAAAGTGGTCAGTACGTATGGCCCGTCTGGAAGCACTCATTACTTTGGGGCAGCGTCCTTCACCTCAACCTTCCTTCTCACCGGTCAAGGCACCGGTACCGCATCAAGCTCCCGCGGGAGCTCTCTCTCAGGCACCTTTTCTCTTATCATCTGTCCCTTCCGGCCAAGCCGGCCCGGCTTCTGGCCCGGATAGGATAAAACCTAGTGCCACTGTCACTACCAGCTCAATAGCTAGGACGTCTCCTCTAGAAGGCCGTTATTCTGAACAGGACCCGGAACCGGTATTCTCTCAACAGAGTTCTTCCGGCCCGGTGGCCTCTGCGTTTCCTCAACCTCCTCCGCAATCCAGCTTGTTCAAGTCAGCTCCGGAGCACTTTGAGGAAGGTGAGGTATCTGACCAAGAAGACGTCACTGACCATCCTGATCAAGAATCTCCGGACTTGGATAAGACATTGAGCGAAGATCAAAACTACAGAGAGACTGTTAGGGGAGTACGTGCATTCATGGGCTGGTCACATATCCCAGATCTTGAATATACACCAAGTTCCAGGTCAGACAATCCCTGGATTGGCCACCGGGCACAACCTGTAGGCAAGGTCTCTATCGACTTACCACCAGAGGACTGGCTTTGTAAAAAACTTGAAAATTTAAACCTCGTCCTCATAGAAGGGTACCCGTCCAAGTCTACGGAACCGGGTGGACTTCATGTTGATCAGTATCTCCGCCCTCCCAAGTCTCAGGCAAGGTGGTACGGGATTCATCCCGCTGAAAATAAAGACATCACTAGGCCGGGCAAATATGTAACTACTTGGCCCAATGACGCTGCGAAGTTGAACAGTTCCTTTGCCCGAATTGGTAAACCTGCCCTTGCTTCATCCCAACCCACCTCCCGCCCTATTGCTCAGGATACGCTCCGGAAGTGGGAGAAAGCAGCAAAAGAGACCAGTTATATTTGTAACCAGTCCGCTGGTTTCAATAGGTGCATCACCAAAATACAAGACTCTGTACAAGAACAGTTACAAATTCTTCAGACAGAGTTGGGAAAAGGAAAATCTTCCACGAAAGCTCAGGGTGCACTTGATGAGTTACATTTCCTGTCTGCATTCAATCAAAATGTGAGTTTCGCGGTTGGCAAATCCCTCCAACACCTCTCAGATTTTACTTTTATACAAATGGCTAATTTAACTCTGGTCAGGAGGGATTCTTATCTTGAGCACCTGAAATCTGGCGTCAAGCCAGATACCTTTTCCTCCCTCAGGAACTGTCCTCTACAGACCAAGGCTTTGTTTCCGGACGACATTATCCGGAGGGCGGAAGATGAAATAGCAGCATTTGAGTCACACAAGCGTACCAACCAGCCCGGTCCGGGCCGTGGTGGGTTCGCCGGTACTCAAAAGAAGCAACACCGTTACCAGCCATATTCAACATGGAAACAGGAGGATTCTGGAAACTCCGGGGCTCCCGGCAAAGAGATGCCTGCATGGAAGACATTTGGCAATCGCGGGAGAGCCCGTGGCAGAGGCAGGGGAGGTCAACCCGGTCGCGGTTCGCGCCCTGCCAAGGATGCTAAGGCGTATAAATGACAATCACTGCAAAGTTCCTCCGGAAGTAACATCCTGTCCGGAGTTTGGTGTTGTGGATGTAACAAAGACAAGTCTTCCTGTTCTTGTGAAAGACTCTGTAAATTGTCACAATGTTGCTCATCATGTACTTTCTGTAAAAAACATCAGGCAGCCGCAAAAGAAAGGCATAAGTCCAATCTTAAACTCACAAAATACAATAAAGTATGTGAAAAGTGCTTCTTTTGTAAATCACTGTGTCTTTGCCCCAAGTGTGTCAAATGTCCTCAGTGTTGCAAATGTCCAATCAGTAGGGGGACGCCTACAAAATTTTTGGAAAATATGGGCTCTCAAGGGTGCAAACCCGAAGGTAGTATCCATCTTGAAAGAGGGCTATGTGCTTCCCTTCAAGGTCAGGCCTCCCTTAATAAGGGAACCCCTGATAGTAAGCGGCTATGCAAACCCCACCAGAGACTCCCACTTACAAGAAGCAGTGCAAGCTCTGATCAAGAAAAAGGCAGTAGAGAGGGTCAGGGTTCGAACCTCACTAGCCTTTTTCAACAAATTGTTCATTGTCCCAAAGCCGAACCAAAAGTGGCGGCCAATCTTGGATCTCAGTACTCTAAATCAGTTTTTATGCGTAAAAACATTCAAAATGGAGACTCCAGAGACAATCCGGACCTCTCTACAATAAGGGGAGTGGGTGTCATCGATAGATTTCAGCGACGCCTACTTCCACATTCCAATCCACTTCACATCCCGAAAATTCCTCAGGTTCCACTTCCAGAACCAGTCGTACCAGTTTCGGGCTCTTCCCTTTGGCCTTTCAACAGCTCCCATGGAGTTCACTGCTGTGGTCAAAGAGGTCAAGTTAATGGCTCAGTCACAGGGTATAAGAATCCACCAGTACCTAGACGACTGGTTGATTCGAGCCCCTACCAAAGAATCTTGCCACCAGGGAACCCAGTCCCTCCTAGCCCTTTGCCAGGAGTTGGGCTGGATGGTAAACATGCAAAAATCAGAACTGGAACCCCAACAAATCTTCGATTTTGTAGGCTACCAGTACGACCTGCTCAACGGACTGGTCAGACCTACTCAAAACCGTTGGGAAGCCCTTCAACAAAAAATAACAGGGCTATTACAGAGGAGATCTTGCCGAGTGAGAACCTTCATGTCTCTTATAGGTCTACTCACTGCGACAGAGAAACAGGTGCCCCTAGGCAGACTGCACATGAGACCTATTCAGTGGCACCTCAAGAAACACTGGAGAGTCCCGGAATCTCTGGAAAAGGAGATCCCAATTCCGAGGTCTCTCCATCAGCACCTGCAGTGGTGGACCCAGGAGAAAAATGTCCTAAAGGGTCAACCCTTACACCCCCTACAACACGCGATACAAATCTTTACAGACGCCTCAAAAGAAGGCTGGGGTGCTCACTTAGGCGACTTCACAGCAAGCGGTACTTGGTCAGTGCCCGAAAGCAAGTTGCACATAAACTTCTTAGAGCTAAAAGCCGTGTTGTTAGCACTAAAAAGATTCCAACAATTAGTGCAAGGAAAGGTCGTCCTGATTGCCACAGACAACACCACAGTTGTGGCATACATCAACAAGGAGGGAGGTATGAGGTCAGGTTCACTTTGTGCCCTTCTTTGGCGGCTCCTATGTTGGTGCAATCTCAGACAAACAGTACTGAAGGCCAGACATATTCCGGGCCGTCTGAATGTAATTGCAGACAAGTTGTCTCGCCAGGGACAGGTCATTCAGACAGAGTGGTCCCTCCATCAGGAGATCTTCGACACCCTTTGTCGAACTTGGCATTATCCCCAAGTGGACATGTTTGCAACAAGGTACAACTGCAAACTAGTCCGGTTTGTGTCCCCAATTCCAGACCCAAAGGCCTGGTCAGTGGACGCTCTGACGCTGTCCTGGGAAAACCTGGACATGTACCTCTTCCCCCCAGTGTCTCTGATGGGGAAGGTGCTCAGCAAGCTGTCAGACCATTGGTATCACAGAGCAATCCTGATTGCTCCGGGATGGCCAAACATGCCTTGGTTTTGGGACCTAGTGGAGCTGTCGGCCATGGTTCCTCTTTGTCTTCCACACCATCCAGATCTAGTGACCCAACCTTTCAACAAGGCACGTCACAGAGATCTGACAAGCCTAAATCTCCATGCCTGGCTCCTAGAGCCCAGACCATCAAGGAGCAAGGGTTCTCTAGCCCAGTGGCGGCAAGAATTGAGGCGCCTCAAAGACGTTCAACCAGAGCAGTCTACGAGGCAAAGTGGGCCCTTTTTGTTAGATGGTGCGAAACAAGTCAGGTGGACTTCAGGAACCCATCTATAAAACAAATAGCAGATTTCCTCCTGCATCTTTTCCAGGAGAAGAATCTCCAACCCAGCACTATTGATGGTTACAGGTCAGCCATTGCAGACAAACTGGGAAATGCCTCGGTTAATGTTGGCAAGGATGACAATTTGACTAGACTGTTAGACAGTTTTCACAGAGATAGACCCAAAGGGCGCCGGGGGGTTCCTGCTTGGAACCTCTCCCTGGTTTTACACCAGCTTACAAAGGCGCCTTTTGAACCACTCAGAAAGGCTTCTCTGAAGCACCTTACTTTCAAAACTGTTTTTCTCCTAGCCCTGGCTTCGGGAAAACGCAGGAGTGAGATTCACGCTTGGTTAAACAAAAATATCAGACACCAAGCTGACTGGTCCAAAGTTTCCCTCTACCCTTCACCAAGCTTCTTGGCGAAAAATCACTTGGCAAAGGAGGGACCAGAGTGCGTGGCCCCGGTGGTCATCCCGGCTTTAGCCCCCATTCTGGATAAGTCGTTGAAAGAAGACAGATCCTTTTGCCCCGTTCGGGCTCTTCGCTACTACCTGGACAAAACCCAGGACCTAAGGACGGGAAAGGAGTTAGTTTTTGTTTCTTTCAAACATGGTTTTAACAAGGACATCTCTCCTGCCACTATCTCATCCTGGATCAAACAAACAGTAGTGTTGTGTTATGATCTTTCTGACCAAGATACCTTGACCTTACATCAGGTTAAGGCCCATGATGTTAGGGCATTTGCGGCCTCCAAAGCCTTTCAAGGTGGCATATCTCTGGACCAGATTCTAGCAGCATGCCACTGGAAGTCCCACAACACCTTTACACAATTTTACCTTAAGGATGTTGCCTGGGCCGATAAGGAGCTTTTTCACTTGGGTCCTGTGGTGGCTGCCCAGCAGATCCACCACTAGTCCCCTAAGCTTCTTTGTATATAATTATATATAGTGTACATACTAGTTAGTTTTAGGTGTAGGCTCACCTTTAGCCTAGGCCTTGGCTTCTCAAAGTCGTTTACTTCAGAATAATCCTCTGGGTATAGGACTTTCCCCACTCTTCCAGGTTAACCGTGGGAATCATTGCCTTGAACTCTTACTCTCTTCCTCCCCTCAGAGCAGTCAAAAAGGGGGGGGGGGGGGGCAGGTGGGTCTAGTTACCCTCGAGACTAACATGTCTCCTCAAAGGGCTAGAACCTCACACCTAGGCATAATATAAGAGTTCTCTCCAATCCTCAGAAGGCTGCCCTCCTTCCACTGGGTAGTTATTCTAGCTATCGTCTGGTAGGTAAGATGTATTAACGCAATGAAATTGCAAATTTTAATTAGTAAATTAAATTTTTATTAGTTAATACCTTACCTACCAGACGGGAAATTCCCACCCAGGCTTCCCCGCTTTCAGCCTTACAATTCAACCTTAGGGACGAAAAAGATGCTATGACGTCACGTCCCTCTGGCGAGTGAAGCAGGAACTAGGCCACCTGGCGAGTGGAGTGTAGTGTACCGGTCCTGCCGGGGGTGAAACCCAGGACGTCTTTTCTTTCGTTTGGCGGGACCGGCTGGCGCCGGGCTATAGCTATCGTCTGGTAGGTAAGGTATTAACTAATAAAAATTTAATTTACTAATTAAAATTTGCAATTTTGAAGCATTCAGATTAAGGATTTGACCGAAGTACACATTTCAGTGCCATAATTTTCAGTGTACTGAGCATCATGGAGAAGAAACTTTTTTATCTGGACAGTTGTGAGAGTAAAAGGACAAAAGAGATTTTTTTCCAGGATGTTTGTATTTTATTGAAATTTACAGGAGAGGAGAAATACATTTATAGTGAAAAATAATACAATTTGTGAAAAAAATATGCAGCAATTTTCCTCCAGTTTCACCAGTATCACTGATTTGTATGACTGTGCTTTCTGTATTGGGAAATTCGATTGACATGTAGACTTGTTTTGTTTGCCCTGTAGGCACAGCTGAGGATGATCAATGGGAAGATGTGTTACAAAAGGTGAAGGTCACCAGTTATGTAGACCTCTGGATGAACCATATGTCAAATCACAGCACTGAACCCAAGGAACGAGAAAGCATCCATGGAGGCATCATTCCTTGCAAAAATGCAAGGTTATTTGCTAAATACGTTGATAAAGTTCTAAACCCATTTTACGTTGGCAAGGAAAAAGCAAAATTTATTGGGAAAATCCTGGATAATGATTTCAACCCTGGGTTTAAGAAAAGACTGAAGAAATGTTCGCTTGGTAGTGTCAGTGTTACATGCTCAAACCAGATTGTGCCCTACTCACATGATTCAGAATATAGGAAGAACACTAGATCTATAAAAGGACTAAAGACATATTCAGATGGGGATCCTGGTTACACTGAGGTTACTGCAGCTGATGAGTCTGCTTCAGAGGTTAAGTTGGAATCCTTAGAAAAGGAAGAAAGTGGACAACGAAAAGCGTCCTTAAAAAAGGAAGAAAGTGGACATAAAAAAGAAGCTTCAGAGACTCAGTTGGGAAGTTATGAAGACATGGATGTAACTATTGTGTCCCCTGTTGAAAATTATACAGTGGCAGACACCAAAAGACACAATTTGCCGAGTAGTGAGCCATGTGATGTCAATCCTTGTACAACAGCTGAAAGACATGATTTAATTGATGATGTTGCCAAGCCTAATGAACAGAAACAAGAATCTTGGGCTTTGAGTGAAGTTATAGATGAAGTGTGTGCTGAGTCAGTTGTGAAAGAGAAGGTGAGGGATGTTTGTAAAACTGGGAGAAAGTCAGAGAAAAAACGGAAATTTAGAAGACATAGAAGCAAGAAGAAGAAAGCAAAACATAAGGCTAAGTTGGAAAATGAGGCCTTGCTTTCAAGACAGCTTCTGTCTGTCAGAGGCTTACTGGAGATAAATGCAGTAGATGTGAACAACAATAGTGTCAAGGAGAGTGCAAAGAGCAAAGGTATTGTACATATTCATGTGTATTAGAGTAAGAAATCTAAAATTCGCCAGGAATCTAAAATTCGCCACCTCTAAAACCATAGTTAATTTTATGAAGAAAATGATGTTTTTGTCTAAAAATTGGTATTTTTCAGTTCAAAAAGCCTTAATTTACTATATAGTCAACAAATCTCACCACAATTCATTTATTTTATTAGTATTTTCACCTGTGGCGAATTTCAGATATGTGGCGAATTTTAGATTTCTTACTCTATAAACATTGAAGAGAATTTGGAGGGCACCACAGTGGCACAGTGGTAACACACTTGCCTCCCATCTCTGAGATCAGAGTTTGAATCTTGGCCTGATGTCATGTGGGAAAGCTTGTACATTGTAGTTGGTCAAAGCTTGCCATTGGTCAAAAACCATGATTTGTATGCCCTTCCAACTACCCATCACAGTATAATCAATAATGTAACAGGTATGAATTAAAAGCTTAATAAATGAAAAGAATTTTGTGACAGATTATTTTGGGGTATTATTTCAGATATATGCAGTAAAACTGTCAAAATGAGAACACCCAGTTTTTGCAACCTAAAAAATGTAAGATGTTATATACTTGGCAGAAAACTTGGCAGAAAGCAGCAGTGTCACCGAGTCTTATAAGACTTATAGTTTTAACCTTGAAGAAAGCATAGAACAAAAGAAAAGTATCAGTGTGAAGCAGTGTTGCTCAATAAAAGACTCCCAAGTTGATACATTTGTAAGACAGAGGAAGATAAAATCTTCACAGGATGTGTCTGCATTGACGGATGATACTATATTCCAAGAATCTTCAGATGAAGAAGCTGTTTCAGACAGAAGATCCAGTAAGATGAAAAAACGGGGCAAGCCATCAAAATCTGAGCAGCATAATTACGAAAGAAAAAAAAATGTTGAGTGTAGTTTCAGAGACCTAACAATAATCACCAAGAAATCTGAAACACAGAAAAATGCCTTAATTCAGTCTAAATATAGTGGAAGAATACCTGAACAAGAAGGTGGAGCCAGTTGTATAAGCAAGACAGTTCCAAACCCGCCTAAATGCCTTTCACTTGATGGTGAAGAAAACTACAGGGAGATGCCACAAATTGTCGGAAAATCATCTGAGATTATGCTTTCTAGTTTGCCAGAATTGAGCAATGACTCCTGTGGAAATGTATCATTACATATACACTGTCAAGTGCCACAGTTGGCCATTGAGAGTGAGCCTGGTGGGAACTTTTATCCCATAATGACATTGGAATCAAAACCTCTGCAAAATCAAAAGGAAACAGTTTATCATAGTGAGCAAAAGAGTACTTCAAACAAGACACCTGTAAATGAACAGAAGCTACTTCAATTAAAGAAACTTATAACTTCAAATTCTACTAGTGCACTGAAGAAAATACAGGGTTCTGAGGTTTCGAACCACCCGACACATGACCCATATGGTAAGGTAGAACAGCATAACTTGGCATCTATATGTTTGTCATCAAGAAACAGTTCACATTCTAACTCTGATGAACTCACAAGACCCATGCCAAAAGATACACTGGCACATAATACACATTCTGGTCTAGAAACAAAGTATTTAGGGGTATCTCATACTAATTTAGACAGATATAAGTCAGTACCTAGATATCCAAGTGATGCACATTCTAATGCAGAAGTGCAAAACAAAGCAACGACTGAATATTCAGGAGTGCCTCATACTACTTCAGAATTAAACCAGTCAGTACCCAGATCTCAAGGTGTATTGTATTCAGACTTTAAAGTACAAAACACAGTGCCACAGTATTCGGGGGCCTGGCACAATTCTATGTCAAGAGCTTCAGTGGGATCATGTACATCTGGTAACTTGCAGCAGGAAAGGTCATCAGTATCTCCAGGGACTTTTGGACACACCATCGACCCAGGAGGAGCTCAGTTGAGTTATCAAGGTTGCCACTATGATGTTGATGTATCACAAGGTCAGATGTACCACAGTATGAGGAATACACCTCAGAGGATGCCATTTAGCCATCCCCATCAAAGGAGCTCCTATGAGCCAGATTATAGAAATTATGCACGTCAATTTAGGGGCCCTTCTTACCTAAGAAATGAGGAGTTTTTTCAGCAGTATCAGTTAGTGTGGGGATTTTTGAATCGGCCCCTATTTCATTCTTATGGCCACCATCCCAAGCCTTTCTAGGCCTCACTATCTGCTATGTGCATATAAAAGGAATAAAAAATAGTACTGTAATATCCATTAAAAATAAGTATTTGTAATTAAGTATTTATAGTTAAGTGGCACAAACTTAAGAAGAGGATACTGTTATTGTATTTAATATCAGAAGTTTGCTATTTCTGTGTATTCACTGGAGTTAAGTGACAAATTGTATTCACTTTCATTAGATAACTTTAAAATGAGCTTGTTTTACAGTGTTTTTTCTTTTAAATATGTATCATTTCTCTGATAATGACAACAAGTAATTGGAAAAAGAGTCTCAAAAGCTGAACAAGTGTGTGTTACTTTACGTGTATTATTATTTTTGTATATATTACCAGCAGCTATTAATTTGAACTTGGGGCAGATATAACAAGGTCTCATGTCTGCTAAAACTCTGCTAAATTTTGTCTCAAGTCTGAGTTTGTTACTTTTACCCAGCTGAATTTTTTTCCACACTGAGATTGTATTAAAGATGGCACACTGGATAATTGGTTTCAGTTATATTTCACAAAATCCTATTAAAGATGGCTAGGTCCATTTCCCGAAAAACCGCATATTTTATAATAAAAGTGTAAAATATTGCAAATAAATGCTTAATAACTTGTGCATGTATTAATCTTTGTTCGTATACAGTGAATTGATATCTAAAACTCATCATTCAAGAAATATTTACAATGGCAAAAGGAACAGATTTAATCACAGATAAGCCACTTTTAGTTGAAGTAATATTTCGTGTACACCCATGGAAGATTTTGCAATTAGGTTTGTACTACTTCAAACGAAACCGATTTTCATTGATTTTGGTTTTTGGGCCCTGTTTCCAAGTTAACTTTCAATCGTAGTGCTATGTTGAGATTCATAAAGTAAATTTTAACTGAGAAGAAAATTTCAGCTATGAATTTTATGTGAATTTAAGAGGTTTGACAGGACCTACCCGACTAGCAAAATTCTGCTAATCATTCTGCTCTATAATTGTATCCCCGGCGCGAAGCGGGGATACTATGGATTCACCATCGTCGTCGTCCGCAGAGATTTCTTGTTAGCTACCTACAGTCCACATTTCTTTCCAGATTTCTTTCAAATTTGGCAGGTGGCTTGATATGGTAGAGGACTTGCCACCCTATCTTTTTGGTAGGGTTTATGTGTAAATTAGGCCTGTGGTAGACAAAAATGTCTAAAATGTGGAATATTGCTTGTTAGCGACCTACAGTCCACATTTCTTTCCAGATTTCTTTCATATTTGGCAGGTGGCTTGGTATGGTAGAGCATTCCCCACCCTATCTTTTTGTGTAGGGTTTATGCCTAAATTAGGCCTGTGGTAGACAAAAATGTCTAAAACACAAATTTACTTGTATCTCCTTAACCATGCCAGATAGAGCGATTTCGTCGAAATTTTCGACCCATAGGGTATCTGAGGAATATACTCTTGCCAATTTTCAAAAAAATTTTCCCCTCCTCAAAAATGGCGGCCATTTTGAATTTTCGAATTTTTGCCAAAAATGGCAAAACACAAATTTGCTTCTATCTCCTTAACCGTGCGAGATACAGCGATTTCGTCGAAATTTTCGAGCCACAGGGTATCTGAGGAATGTACTCTTACAAATTTTCAAAAAAAATTTCCCTCCCCAAAAATGGCGGCCATTTTGAATTTTCGAATTTTTGCCAAAAATGTCAAAACACAAATTTGCTTCTATCTCCTTAACCGTGCGAGATAGAACGATTTCGTCGAAATTTTGATCCGCAAGGTGTCTGAGGAATGTACTCTTGGCAATTTTAAAAAAAATTTCCCCTCCCCAAAAATGGCAGCCGTTTTGAATTTTCGAATTTTTGCCAAAAATGGCAAAACACAAATTTGCTTCTATCTCCTTAACCGTGCGAGATAGAGTGATTTCGTCGAAATTTTCAACCCGCAGGGTGTCTTAGGAATGTACTCATGGCAATTTTCAAAAAAAATTTCCCCTCCCAAATAATGGCGGCCGTTTTCAACTTTCGAATTTTTGCCAAAAATGGCAAAACACAAATTTGCTTCTATCTCCTTAATCATGCGAGATAGAGCGATTTCGTTAAAATTTTCGACCCACAGGGTACCTAGAAATGTACTCTTGGCAATTTTCAAAAAAATTTTCCCCTCATCAAAAATGGCGGCCATTTTGAATTTAGAATTTTTGCCAAAAATGGCAAAACACAAATTTACTTCTATCTCCTTAACCGTGCGAGATGGAGCGATTTCGTCGAAATTTTCTACCCATAGGGTATCTAGAAATGTACTCTTTGCAATTTTCAAAAAATGTTCCCCTCCCCAAAAATGGCGGCCATTTTGAATTTTCGAATTTTTTTATTGTATCCCCGGCGCGAAGCGGGGATACTATGGATTCATCGTCCGCGTCAGCAGAGATTTCTTGTTAGCGACCTGCAGTCCACATTTGTTTCCAGATTTCTTTCATATTTGGCAGGTGGCTTGATATAGTAGAGGACTCGCCACCATATCTTTTTGGTAGGGTTTATGTCTAAATTAGGCCTGTGGTAGACAAAATTGTCTAAAATGTGGAATATTGCTTGTTAGCGACTTACAGTCCACATTTCTTTCCAGATTTCTTTCATATTTGGCAGGTGGCTTGGTATGCTAGAGGACTCGCCACCCTATCTTTTTGGTAGGGTTTTTGTCTAAATTAGGCCTGTGGTAGACAAAAATGTCTAAAATCACCTGCTCAAAATGAGTAAATGCGAATTATCTCTTAAAAGTATTGCAGATAGCCAATTTTTCTCAAATAACTTATTCACCTACTTTTGGAAGAGCTTTCCCATGGTGAAGTTTCAGACCCATAGTCACCTACTCAAAATGAGTAAATGTGAATTATCTCTAAAAATATTGCAGATAGCCAATTTTTACCAAATAACTCATTCACCTACTTTTGGAAGAACTTTCATATGGTGAAGTTTCAGACCCATAGCTAATTACTCACCTTCTCAAAATGAGTAAACGCGAATTATCTCCAAAAGTATTGCAGATAGCCAATTTTTCCTCAAATAACTCATTCACCTACTTTTGGGAGAGCTTTCACTTGGTGAAGTTTCAGACCCGTAGCTAATTATTCATGTACTCAAAATGAGTAAATGCTAATTATCTCTAAAAGTATTGCAGATAGCCAATTTTTCTCAAATAACTCATTCATCTACTTTTGGAAGAGCTTTCACATGGTGAAGTTCCAGACCCGTAGGTAATTACTCACCTACTCAAAATGAGTAAATGTGAATTATCTCTTAAAAGTATTGGAGATAGCCAATTTTTCTCAAATAACTCATTCACCTAGTTTTGGAAGAGCTTTCACATGGTGAAGTTTCAGACCCATAGCTAATTACTCACCTACTCAAAATGAGTAAATGTGAATTATTTCTAAAAGTATTGCAGATAGCCAATTTTTCTCAAATAACTCATTCACCTGCTTTTGGCAGAGCTTTCACTTGGTGAAGTTTCAGACCCGTAGCTAATTACTCACTCAAAATGAGTAAATACTAATTATCTCTAAAAGTATTGCAGATAGCCAAATTTTCTCAAATAACTCATTCACCTACTTTTGGGAGAGCTTTCACATGCTAAAGTTTTTTTTATGAATTTTTAAAATAATTTTAATGCATTAAAATTAATGAAATCATGCACTAAATCAATTATAACTTGAAAAGTATTGCATTTAGAGCACTTTGTTAAAATATGATTTTATTGCGTTAATACATCCTATCCAATGGACAATTGCTTTACCGGTCGGCGCGACCGGTCCCGCCAAACGCCAGAAAAAGACGTCCTGTATATGCTACCGGCAGGACCGGTCACAGAGTGTGCATTCGCCAGGTGGCGCATCGTACTTCATTTCCTGTTTACCTCTTGACGTCATAGCATCTTTTTCGTTTGGCGCGAAAGAGTGTGCAGAAGATTTTCTTCAGAGATACGTTTTTGAAGTTTTACAACGAACTCTTCCAAGTTTCTTGTTTTTTATTAGTACGGAGTAATTCTACAACGTTACTGATCATTATGTCGTCTCCTGGACAGAAACGAGGTTCTTGCGGGCACGTTATGGCCCTTTTCGACAACCATAAGAAATGCGCGCGTTGTCGTGACAAGGGGGTGGGAGACGACCCGTGTGTGAAGAAGTTGCCTTGTAGTATCTGTAAGGCGTTTACGCCTGCTCAGATTCACCAGTTAGCAACCCCCACCTACAAGGAACGGAAAGAACGCTCCAGCCAGAAGAAATCTGAAGAATTGACAAGTACGTCTCCCAAGCTTGTTGATCCGTCTGAGGTTTCATTGCTGGGTCCAGTCAACTCAGGGACGCAGTCTCCTGTTGATTCTACACCCAAGCAGAAGAAGAAGCGTTCTGATGGCTCCCCAAGGTCTAGTAAACGGAAGCACAGCAGTAAGCCCACTTCAGATGACCTCAAGTCCCTTGATGACAAGTGGAGTGAGAGATTTTCCCGTCTGGAAGCAATGCTGATTAACCAGTCATTTGCTGTCCCTGTGAGACCGGTGAATTCTGCTTCTGTGGTGCCCAGAGAACACCCCTTCTTTGATCCGGGTGCTTCTACAAGTGTTATGTTTTCTGAGGGCACTAGTGACGTGGCTACGCAGTTGACGGCTACCCAACCTCCTCTGGGGGTTCCCGGTACACAAGCTGTGAAGGAACTGACTAAGAGTGCTACCCACCCTGTTCAGGGCCCCGGTACCTCTGAGACTGTTGCCACCCAACCTTTACTGGTTCCCGGTGCAGGGACTGCCACCCAGCCTCCACAGGCTCCCGGTGCGGGTCCTGAGGTTCTGCCTTCCGGTTATGAAACTACGCTGTCTAACCAGTCGCCTCCCATTGGCCAGAATTCTGAGGTTGCTAGGGAATCTGACAGTGAGGCTGAGGTGGATGCGGAACCGGCTTCACCGACTAGTGTTCACTACCAGGGTGATGTACCGGAATCTAACACTGACCAGGATCTTTCTGAAGATGCTAATTACCGGGAAACATTGAGAGGGGTGAGGAGTTTCATGGGCTGGCATCAAATCCCGGATTATGACACCTCAGCTGCATCTATGGATGACAATCCCTTTGCCGGTTCTAGAGTGAAGACTACCGGTAAAGTGTCAGTAAAATTGCCGGTGGATGAATGGCTTTGTAAGAAGCTGGAGAAACTAAATGTGACTATTGCTGAAGGTTATCCTTCTAGGAATACTGAAACCAGTGGACTGCTGCGTGATCAATTTGTC
This sequence comes from Sabellastarte sp. h YS-2021, assembly GCA_964017235.1. Taxonomy (NCBI): domain Eukaryota; kingdom Metazoa; phylum Annelida; class Polychaeta; order Sabellida; family Sabellidae; genus Sabellastarte; species Sabellastarte sp. h YS-2021. Next base: position 40,932,531 of record OZ024930.1, on the reverse strand, counting down.
AAGACACCCCGTACTTCCAAGTGGTACGACATGCAAGCTGTTAAGAAGGATGCGTCTAACCAGGCTGTTGGTGACTGGTCTCCGGAACCGGCAAAGCTTAACAGTATGTTTTCTAGAGTTGCAAGGCGCAGTTTACCTTCTGCCCCAGCTTCCAGGACCTTCAGCCAGGACACCCTTAGAAGGTGGGAGAGATCATTCAGAGAACAATCAGTGATGTGTAATCACGCTGCTGGCCTCTCTAGATGCCTCACCAAAGTACAGGACTCCATGGTCACCCAGTTAAAGTCCCTGAGGTTCGATTCCTCAAAGGGCAAAAGTGCTGAGAAACAGCAACAAGCTGTTGAAGAACTGGAATATCTGGTTACGTTTAACCGGTCAATTTCACAGGCTATGCAGCGTGCCATGCAGGATTTATCAGAGGGAGTCTTTATCAGCATGGCTAATCTCACCCTGGCACGTCGAGACAGTTATTTAGAGTTCATAAGGGGTGGCATTAAACCGGACACCTTGTCTGCCTTACGTACGTCTCCAGTTCACCAACTATCACTCTTCCCGGACAGCTTACTGGTCAAAGCTGAAGAGGAAATCTTACGTAGTGAAGAGAGGCGTTCTGCTGGTACCACACCAAGGAAACCTGGACGTTTTCATCCATACGTCTCCTCCAACCGAACCCCTCACCAGCCGGACCGGAAGCCCACTACTCCGGCATGGAAGCAGATTAGAGACCGGCAAACTGCTCAGAAAGGGGGTGGTAAAGCCTCAAACTTCAGCCAGAAGCCGGCCAGAGGTTTTAAAAAGCATAAATGACAATCACTATTTTGCAAATGTGGTCGGATTGCTGAACTCTGTAAATGTATCCGACAAGATGGAGGGCTTGAACCCACCACCTCCAGTGATACACAAGAGCGAGACTGTGTTTCCACATGTAAACTCTTTTGTTGCAAGTGTTCCTTTTGTCAGCGGGTCACCGCAAAAGAAAGGTGTAAACCCCGCTTATTGTCAATCTATCAGAGAAATAAACCATGTGAAAGATGTTTCCTGTGTAGATCACTTGAGTTTTGTAAATATTGTCACAAATGTCCAAACTGTTGTCACAAATCTTCCTGTAGGGGCAAGACTTCAACAGTTTTGGGAAAAGTGGGAAACTCTGGGTGCGAGTCCAAAAGTTATCAAAATACTGAGAGAGGGCTACACCCTTCCCTTCCGGTTCAGACCCAACCTAACCAGGTCACCAATGGTCATCAGCAAATATGTAAACCCCCAAAGACAGGCCTTCCTTTTGGAGGCACTGACTCAGCTAACCAACAAGAATGCAGTAGAACCGGTAACAATTCAGACCTCCCTAGGGTTTTACAACCGGCTATTTTTGGTTCCCAAACCCAACAACCGGTGGAGACCTATCTTGGACCTGAGCACTTTGAACACCTTTTTAAACACAGAGTCGTTCAAGATGGAGACCCCAGAGACAATAAGAACCTCCCTACAGGCAGGGGAGTGGGTCACATCCATAGACTTCAAAGACGCTTACTTCCACATTCCAATTCACAGTCAGTCCAGGAAGTACATGCGTTTTCACATTCAGGGCCACTCCTACCAGTTCAAGGCCCTGCCCTTTGGTCTTTCCACAGCACCCATGGAGTTCACAGTGGTGGCCAAAGAGGTCAAGCTCATGGCCTTACAACAGGGTATAAGAATCCACCAGTACCTAGACGACTGGCTGGTGAGGGCCTCTACCCTCCACACCTGTCTCCAGCATACTCAAACCCTGGTCACTCTTTGTCAGGAACTAGGGTGGCTGGTGAACAAGGAAAAGTCAGAACTGACACCCAAACAGGTCTTCAACTTCGTAGGTTACCAGTTCGACCTGAAAGAGGGCAAGGTCAGACCAACAGAAGAACGTTGGCAGACTTTGACAGACAAGATCAGATCAATGATGTCGGATCCGGTTTGTCCGGTCCGGAAATTCATGTCCCTCATAGGTCTCCTCACAGCAACAGAAAAACAAGTCCACTTAGGGCGACTCCACATGAGACCCATACAGTGGCACTTGAAAAACAACTGGAGGGTCCCAGAATCACTGGAAAAGGTGATACCGGTCCCCAAGTCCCTCCACCCTCATCTAAGGTGGTGGCTGGAGGAAAGCAATGTGCTACTAGGTCAACCATTACACCCTCTAAAACATGCTCTGCAGATCTTTACAGACGCATCAAACGAAGGGTGGGGCGCTCACTTGGACGACCATACTGCAAGGGGAACCTGGTCCCTTCCAGAAAGCAAGTTGCACATAAACCACTTAGAGCTAAAAGCAGTTTTTCTAGCTCTAAAGGAGTTTCGAACCCTGGTTTGCAACAAGACTGTGTTGATAGCTACAGACAACACAACAGTGGTTGCCTATATCAACAAAGAAGGGGGGATGAAGTCGGGGTCACTGTGTGCCCTACTGTGGAGAATCCTGTCCTGGTGCACCAGACAACAGGTAACCCTCAGGGCACGTCACATCCCCGGCCGGCTGAACGTGATAGCAGACAAGCTATCCAGACTTGGCCAGACCATTCAAACAGAGTGGTCACTTCATCCAGCAGTTTTCCAAGCTGTATGCGCAAGGTGGCACCAGCCAAAAGTGGACCTGTTTGCCACCAGGTTCAACAACAAACTACCCCAGTTTGTGTCACCGGTGCCAGACCCCCAGGCTTGGGCAGTGGATGCACTCAGCCTCTCCTGGGAGGACCTGGACCCATACGCCTTCCCACCGGCAGCCATCTTGGGCAAAGTGGTGGAGAAGCTCCAGGACTACCCCTGCAACAGAATAATCCTGATTGCCCCAGGGTGGCCCAACATGCCCTGGTTTTGGGACCTGGTAGCAATGTCAAGCCAGATCCCACTCTGTCTGCCCAGCATACCAAACCTTGTGTCTCAGCCGTTCAACCAGGTCCTTCACAGGAACCTGTCGAATCTGAACCTACATGCCTGGCTCCTAGAGCCTCAGCAATCAAGGAGCAAGGCTTCTCTGAGGCAGTGGCAGCACGAATTGAGGCTCCTCAAAGAAGATCAACCAGATCTGTCTATGAGGCAAAGTGGACCATTTTTACAAAGTGGTGCCTCAGTAATCAGGTGGACTTCAGGGCACCACCTCTGAAAGCCATTGCTGACTTCCTCCTGCACTTGTTCCAGGACAAGAAGTTACAACCAGGCACTATTGATGGCTACAGATCAGCCATTGCTGACAAACTGGGCAATTCCACCATTAATGTCAGCAAAGATGAGAATCTCACTCGTCTCCTGGATAGTTTCCATAGAGACAGGCCTAAGGGCAGGAGAGGTATACCCTCCTGGAACCTGTCACTGGTCTTACACCAGCTGACAAAGGCTCCTTTTGAACCTTTAAAAGAGGCCTCATTAAAACATTTGACCTTCAAGACTGTTTTCCTGCTGGCTTTGGGCTCAGGTAAACGCAGGAGTGAGATCCATGCTTGGTTACATAAGAACATCAGACACCAGTCAGACTGGTCTAAGGTGTCTTTGTACCCCTCACCCAGCTTCCTATCCAAGAACCAGCTGGCTAAGGAAGGTCCAGATAGTGTGGCACCAGTGGTCATCCCAGCCCTGGCACCATCTCTGGATAGGTCACTCAAGGGTGACAGGTCCCTATGTCCAGTTAGAGCCCTGCGTTACTACTTGGACAGGACTGCAGATCTCAGGCAGAATAAGGAGTTAGTCTTTGTCTCCTTCAAGAAGGGTTTTGATAAAGACATCTCGCCTGCCACCATCTCCTCATGGATCAAACAGACTGTGGTTCTGTGCTATGAGCTCTCTGACCAGGAGGCCCTCACCTTACATCAGGTTAAAGCCCATGATGTTAGGGCCTTTGCTGCTTCTAAGGCTTTCCAATCAGGGATCTCCTTAGATCAGATCTTATCAGCCTGCCACTGGAAATCTCACAACACCTTCACCCAGTTTTATTTGAAGGATGTTGCCTGGGCTGATTCAGAGCTTTTCCACCTGGGACCTGTAGTGGCTGCCCAGCAGGTGCACCACCAGGCCCAGAAGTGAGGAGATGTTGTATATATGTAAATATGTACATATTGTAGATATAATAAATGTAAATATGTTGGATGTACATATATGTTCCAAAAAAAAAAAAAAAAAAAAAAAAAAAACTGTGACTTGCTTCCTTTGGGAAGTTTATTTCTTCTGGGACTGAACTCAGCCCCTATCTCTCCCTATCTTTCCAACTCAGCCACTCTGAAAGGAAAGGAAAAAGGGGGGGGGGGCAACGTCGGTAGGCTCCCGGTTAACCGGTGAGTTAGTGACCGACCCTGACCTTTCAGGGTTCTCTGACCCTAGGTCGAATGGGCCTGTTTTAAAATTGTTGTTATGAGTTCACATAAGTCCCTAGCTGCTTACCCGCCTGCCAAGCGGTAGTTATTCAGCAATTGTCCATTGGATAGGATGTATTAACGCAATAAAATTGCAAATTTAATAAGTAAATTAAATTTTTATAAGTTAATACCCTATCCAATGGACAGGCAAGGCCCACCCAACCGGCCCCGCTATCAGCTTACTAGGGGTCTTACTAGGATTAGACACGAAAAAGATGCTATGACGTCAAGAGGTAAACAGGAAATGAAGTACGATGCGCCACCTGGCGAATGCACACTCTGTGACCGGTCCTGCCGGTAGCATATACAGGACGTCTTTTTCTGGCGTTTGGCGGGACCGGTCGCGCCGACCGGTAAAGCAATTGTCCATTGGATAGGGTATTAACTTATAAAAATTTAATTTACTTATTAAATTTGCAATATTCAGCTATTTTTTCATAGCTACAACATGGTCAGTAACTTGGGTGTCTATCTCAATAGCTAAGTGAGTAATAGCTACTTTTGGATTTTTCACTAACTTCCAATTCATGAGTAAAATCACTTGTAACTTGAAAACTATTACATTTAGAGAATTTTGTGCAAATATGTTATTCATTTACTTTTCGGTCAGCTATAACATAATAAAATTTCAGACCTGTAGCTCATGGCATAGCTGAGTAATAGCTACTTTTAGGTTATCACTGTTGAGTAAATCACTTATAACTTGAAAACTGTTTCATTTTGATTATTTAGTTTCAATATGTTATTCACCTATTTTGAGGCAACTATAACATAGTAAACTTCCAGACCTGTGGCTCATTGCATAGCTGAGTAATAGCTACTTTTGAGGTTCTTACTCAACACTAAATCATTTATAACTTGAAAAGTATTGTATTTAGAGCATTTAGTTAAAAATATGTTATTCAACTTTTCAGTAACTTCCAACATGAGTAAAATAACTTGTAACTTGGAAACCATTGCATTTAGAGAATTTCGTATAAATATGTTATTCACCTACTTTTGGGTCAGCTATAACATAGTAAAATTTCAGACCTCTACCTCGTGGCATAGCTGAGTAATAGCTACTTTTGCCTTTGCCGGTGGATACATTCTGCATCTGGCCATAGATGCATCCTTAGTCTAGTTATACAAATGTTCATGTAGATTAATATCCATTTGTTGGAGAACTCTTTCCAGTAAATTTTAGCCTGTTGTTTGATGTTTCCTGTTAAGTAGGGCCACATTTGTGATGTATGACTGAGCTGTAAGTATTATCATTATACACAATTGCAGAATACAATTACCTCCATCAAGGAGGCTATGTTTTTAGCAGTGTTTGTTTGTCTGTTTACAAAATAACTTGAAAAGTTGAGGACAGATTTTGAAGCACCTTTCAGGAAATGTTGACAATAGCAAAGAGAACAGATTATTGGATTTTGGTTGTAATCCAGATCACCATCAGTTGTCATCTGGATCAGTGAATTTCTTTGGAGGATCTTTCATCATTGAAACTTAGGGTTATTTTTATTAACTGTGAATATACCTCCATAACTAATAGTGCCAATACTGGGTGGACAATTAGATGTGTACTTGATTTATGGTCAGTGTCAAGGTATAATCATATTCAGTGACTGACAATTTCTAGCAATTGATTATTCAGCTTAAATCTTATCATTCTTTTGTCTCAGTATCCACAAATTTAAAAAAAATTAATTTTGGAATTTTCTTTAATAATTTGACAAAGTTGTTGTAAAGTTTGAGTTTGTTTATATCTACCGCCATATTTACAATAAATAAGTGCTTTTGGTAGATCTTTGATGTCTGAAATGCAGATGACACTGTTATTCTCACTGGATTGAAATGTACTTCATCCCAGAAACTGTTCCTTATTATAATGACTAACAATTATTATGGAATAAAAAAGTTTAATTATGGCTTGATTATCAGTCAGGACAAATGCTTAAATAGTCGACAATGAAAAGTGGAGACGATTCCCAGCAATAAGCGCCATAATTCTTGGCACAAAATACAGGTTACTTCCACAATAGTGTGTATAAATGATATACTTAAGTTTGATACAGATACTACCAAAATTCCAGATACTCTGATCCAAAACAGGAAAAAGTAGAGGTGGAAGTGAACTTACTTGTTGGAGGTCTGTGTTCTCTGAGTGTTTTTCTGGTTATACATGTGGTATTGTCCATTACAAGATGGTTAAGAAAGCCCTGAATCTAGATTTGGAATTGCATTTCCTTTGATGTATTTAATGGTTTATGTTTGTTATTTTTCACTTTATCATTTGTGTAAAGATTGTAATTAGCAGTATAAGTTCAAGCATGTCTTTATTTCATTATTTTGATATACTTAAGCCCTGGTAGTCTTCCTTTATTTAGCGTTGCAATATAATGAGGATGTGATAATTGAAATAGACAGGAATACCATAAAAAAGAATATTTTTCAACAGCCCTATGTTTGATTATGTGACATAAAGAATTACATTAGTGAAAGAAAGACCACAATACTTTGTTGAATAAATTGTGGCTTTTGCTTCAATGTGTAGAATTGTTTTTTCAACTTATAGCTTTGTATAGCTTTGTTGATTAATCCTGTTTTACTTTAAATTGTATCCTGCACCGTTGATATGTTTACCAGATATACATGTTCTCTGCAATTCTGCAGGTATTTGACCTTGAAACTCTTTATTCAAGGTCATCCATGGAGTGCCAAAGTATCTCATGCAGCAGACTTTAAAAGTGCCTATATCTCCCTTATTATTGGTCCTACAGATATGGCATGTGAAACCAACCTATAGGTAATCATGGGTTGGGAATCTTGTGATTTGGTCAGATTTGACCTTGAGCCCCTCCTTCAAGGTCAAATGAGGGCAGCCAAACCTAAAGTGCTTATAAATCGCTTATGTTTGGTCCTGGTGGTTTGCAGTGTGAAACAAACTTATAGGAAATCATGGTGATTTGATTTGATCTTGCTATAGTGACCCTTACCTTTAAAATCATGTTAAGATTGCATCTTGAAACTCGTAAGGTGTAGGAAGTTGATACTAGGAAGGGACATTGGATCTCATAAACTATATGGTGTACAAAGTTGTTTTGTTGTAGGTGTATTGTTTGGAAGTGTGTAGGTTTGCAGTGTCATGGTGTGAACTTTGCACGACCTTTGACCTTGGCTTTCCCAGAGTGTTTCCAACTGCAATATTTGAGACATATTTCTCCCTGATGATTAAATGTACTTTTTACCTAATTGTGTTGTTTCCAACTGCAATATTTGAGACATATTTCTTCCTGATGATTAGATGTACTTTTTACCTAATTGTGTTATCTCAGTTGACAGGTATTCTTCAATTAATAAGTAAATCATTTAGAATAAAGGCCTGTATATACATTATATTATTATTTGGTGTTGTCAGCTTGTATCAATGGCCTCCATTAAAAAAAATCAGAACTTGGTTCTTTCTGGTCGAATTTTGAAATTCTTTTCAACATATTTTTCAGTTTGTATCTGAATAATCTGGTCAGATTGGATCAGGGTTTTTTTGCGCACAGCCCCCCAAAAAGCTAAAAATCACCAAAATTTTTAAAAAACAAGATGCAATGTTTGTTGAATTTCTGCAACAGATAAATAGATAGATAAATGAATTATATTTCTCACAGAAAGTAGAATGGGGTAGGGGATTCCCTTTGTAACAGGTTTTACATACTGTAATGATCATCATATTTCTCAGATTCTTCATTTGTTGATGAAGACTTTAATTTGCAAAATAACACTGTTGTGATCTTGGAGTGGTTTTCATACAGATGATCTCTTGCAATGATTCCTTGTTCACACTATCACATTTTATTGCGAAAAATACACTTACCATTTCCTGACCAATGCTATATGTTGGAGCCATCCAACTCACTGGCCAACGTTGAGAACATTTTTAAGGTACCTTAAGAAGCCAGAGAATGAGTGAGTGTGGACTATGAAGCCCCCAATGGTCATGTGACCATGCCAATAGGCGCCATTCATTGTTTTTGTTGGCCATCCTTGAGTATGGATGTGTGTTTGGAATATTTCGTTTTTTTGGAAGTGAATTGGATTATTTTGTGGAATTTATTGTGTGGTAAGGCATCAGTTTGTTACTATGTCTTTTCAGGATAAGATTAAAAAAGGACAGAGGAAAAGTTCTTTTTGTGGCCATTTTATGGTGGAATAGGACGACCACCATTATTGTCCAAAATGTAGGGACGATTTGAAAGGTAATGATCCTTGTGCTAACTCTTCAGATTGTGCTATTTGTTCCTCATTTTCTGATGAACAGAAGAGGAAAATTACTAAAAGGAATAGATACAAGAGCAAGAAAAATCAGAATTCTGCTGTTTTGTTGGATAATGGCGGCAAAGATGGCAGTGTAGATGATTCTTTGTTGGACAAAGATGATGCTTCAGTTTCTTCTCAAGTACCATAAATTGGATATATTTTTCAATGAATTTGCAAATTTGTCTCAAAGATTCCAGAATTTGGAACAGAAGGACTTTGAAACTGCCGGCAGTCGTATTAGCTCCAGTAGGGACAGTGTACATGTTGCTAGGCAACCTGTGGCGAAATCTAAAGCTCAATGCCTTCTGCGAGTTCTGGAGCTTCTGGACGTTTATAGAGGAGGTTGGCGACTGTGACCAGAGCTGAGTTTGAACAGCAGTCCAGTTCTGGTCAATGTTCTGATGAATCCGGAAAAGAATCTTTCTCTCAGTCATCAGAGGAGCCGGATCCGGATTTGGAACAGGATGAAATCCATTCCAAAGAGGAAGATGCACCAGCTTATTCAGAGACTTTGGAGACTCATAATTTTAAGAAAAGGCTGGACTTATAGGTTAAAGATGTTGAATGTTTGGTTCCACCCTCAGTTTTCTCTGGTTAGAGATTAGGTAAAACTATCGGTTCAACAATCCATGGCTTTACCTCCTGCTCAACCAATAGTGGAATTGTGGAAATATAAGGAATTTTCAGCTTTAGGGAGCAAAGATGTAGACGACAATGATCCACATCATCCGCCTTTGTTGTTAAACAGAAGAGATAATTTACTTAAACTTTGTCACAGGGATGTCACAGATAAGGAGATTGCGAGATTAAGGAATGCATCTCTCACAAAGAAGGAATTGTTCAATTCTAAAGTCTTATCTGAAGTTGAGCAAAACTTCATTCAGTGGAGTCAAATTAACCGGGAGCCGGCTTTCAAGAAACACAGAGGTGACTCCTGTGGTTCCCGTTCTTTTGCGGATTCCAAGAAAGATTCATCTTAAAACAGGTACCAGACTGCCGCTTTCCAGAATTTTCAATCGCAAAGCAAGCAAAGTGATCAAAACAAAAGACAATCTGGTTCCTACAACTCCAATAGAGGCTCGGCCCGAGGGGGAAGGGGCAGGAGATAGTGACTACATGGAGGGAAGCACACAATTTCCTGGTGCCTGTTTAGAAGGTTATTGGAAAGTGTGGGAAAGTTTAAATGTTCATCCGAGGGTAGTTCTTGTGTTGAAACAAGGTTATTGTCTACCATTCAAACAGAAACCACCTCTGACTCTGTTTCCAGCAATCAAAAGCAGTTATTCATTTCCAGTAAAACAGAAACCTTTAAAATGGAAACCGTGGAAGTCATTCGGGCTTCTGTTCAGACAGGCGAGTGGGTGGCTTCTATAGACCTCATCGACGCTTATTTTCAAGTACCCATACAACGAAAAATTCAAAAGTATCTACGCTTTCATATGCAGGGTCAGGGTTACTAGTTCAGAGCCCTACCCTTTGGGATTGCGACTGCTCCATTAGAGTTCACTCGGGTGGTGAAAGAGGTCAGATTCATTCCTCTTTCACAGAGGGTTCGAATACATCAGTATCTGGACGACTGGCTGGTGAGGGCCAAAGATCAAGAGTCCTGTTCTCGAGATGTTCAAAAATTGCTCAGTCTAATAAAAAAAATTGGGGTGGATAGTCAATTTTAAAAAATCAGAGCTCTAACCATCTCAGGATCTCAAGTTTCAACCTTCGAGAGGGTTTGGTCCACCCCAATCGAAAGAAATTAGACAAGCTCAAAATTCTGGCAGTTTCCATTTTGCAGGGTCACACTACTACTCCAAGGAAGTTCATGTCCCTAATTGGGGTCATGGCTTCCATGGAGAAGACAGTTCCTTTGGGTCAAATCCATATGAGGCCATTTCAGTGGTTTCTGAAGACCAACTGGCAGTTTCCCCAATCCTTGGACAAAGTTGTTCTAATTTCTCAGTTGATAAAGGAACATCTTGCCTGGTAGATGGATCCTCAGAACGTGCTCAAGGGTTCAAATCTACATCAGAAAGAGCACAATATGTTAATGTTCACAGATGCATCAGAGAAGGGTTTGGGGGCCCACTTGAACAATTATACTATAAGTGGGGTTTGGCAGCAATCAGAAAGAGACTTGCATATCAATATTTTAGAGCTGAAAGCTGTTTTTCTACCTCTAAAACATTTTCAAGAGCAATTGAGGCAACAAATCATGTTGGTTTCTTCAGACAACTCAACTGCGGTCTCTTATATCAACAAGGAAGGAGGCACTCATTCCTTCGAAATGTGTGCTTTGATGTGGGGAATTCTGGCATGGTCCAATGCCAGGGAGATCCATATCAGAGTCAGACATATTCCAGGGAATCTCAGTGTGATAGCAGATTCCCTATCCAGGAGGGACAGGCCCATTCAGACAGAATGAAATCTGCGAAGTTTAGCACAAGCCAATGGTGGATCTGCTTGCCACCAGCTTGAATGCTAAACTGCCAATTTACGTATCTCCTGTCCCAGATGACAAGGCCTGGCAGATAGATGCGTTGAACATCTCTTGGGAGGCTCTGGATGCCTATGCCTTTTGTCCAGTGGCCATCCTGCCCCAGTTCAGAAAATGATCACCTACAGGTCCAGGGTCATTGTGATAGCACCAGGGTGGCCGGGGATGCCTTGGTTTTGGGATCTGGTGGAGTTGTCAACTAAGATTCCACTGAGGCTTTCTCAATGTCACTAAATTTTCTAAAGCAACCCTTCATGCATGGTACCTGGACTCCTACAGGAAGGTCAAGGAGGATTCTCTGTTGAGTTGGCAGATAGAATTAAGGCACCTCAGAGAGAATCCTCAAGGCCAGTGTATGATTCAAGGTGGACCATATTTCAAAAGTGAGCCCAGGAGAATCAGGATTTTTTAAATCATTTGTTTACTGATAAGAATTTGAAACCTAGAACTATTGCTAGTTATAGGACTTCAGTAGCTGATGGCTTAGGTTCCCTAGGGCAAATGATTTCTCAAAGTTTGGATTTGAATCGTTTGATTGCAAGTTTTCACAGAGACAGACCTTCAGCTAGTAGGGCTATTACTAATTGGGACTTGTCTTTGGTCTTACTCACCCTCACTCGGCCTCCTTTTGTACCTTTGGCAAAAGGTGATCTTAATATTTTGGTCTTTGATCTTACTCGCCGTCACTCGGCCTCCTTTTGAGCCTTTGGCAAAAGCTGATCTTATGATTTTGACTTTTAAGACAGTGTTCTTACTGGTTTTGGCTTCTGGTAAGAAATGTAGTGAAATACATGCCTGGACTGTCTAGTCGGAGTTCTTCTCACCTAGTTAAGCTAAATAATTACATGAGAACATTGATGAAAAATAACTATGATCCAATAAAACAGTTATATTTACACATATTAATGCCTGTAGCAAGGCTACCATCCTATCAGATGGCTCAGTCCTATAATGGAGTTGCTAGATAAAATTACATTACAAGTAATCTATTTGGAACCCCTGTATACATATATAATGAACGAAAAATGCTTTCTGACTTTTGAATAAAAATTGTATAAAAACAACAACAAAAACATTCATATTTTCAGAATAATCTTCGCCATATGTCTACTGAAATATTTCAGAAGGCTTTATTGATTAATATCATTAACAAATACACATACCAGATTTAACGGCAGGCTGTTGGACACTAGCTGTTTTTGCAAATCACAGGGTAATTAGATACTGCTGTCGCAATTTATACAATTGTATAACCAAATATGCTTGCAGGATTGTAGTAAAGGAATTCTAGTCCTAATTTGACTTTTGTAGTGCTCTCCATCAAAAGACGGACTCTAACCGGCGCATCAACCAAAAGAGAAAAAATCAAAAAAATTATAAACAGTTGGGTCAGCACCACAGAGATGATCCAAAGAATAGAGTAAAGCTAGGGTGGGTAGGCTTCTGCAAAGTAGTGCTGGGAATCGCCTCCAATTTTCATGGTCGATTATTCGTCCATTTTTCCGAGCGATGATCGACCCATAATCAATTATTTTACTCCAGTATTGTTTATTATTTAAGAAACACTTTCTGGGATAAAGTATAGGTCAGTCTGGTAAGAATAACGGTGTTCCGACATTTAGAATCTTGAATCTAGAAGCACCCACTTCCTTTAAATATGGGGGTAGACATAAACAAACTTGAAATTCAAGACAAAACTGTAAAAAGTAAAAATACCTAAAATATTTTTAAAATTTGTCGATATTGATGTAAATCAGGAAACTTAAGATATAAGCTTAATAATCAATCATTAGAAAACATCAGTGACTGATGTGAGCGATTCTAAGTGAAATTGTTAATATGAGGGTGTTTCCCAATGACCTGAAGGGAGTAGTATTTAATGAAAATAATATAAGAAACTAGAGATTGTGTCTCGACACAAGTGTGTCCCTGCACGGGACATGGTTGAAGCATGACATCCAGAACATTATATCAAATGTGACCCCACCAAAAGCTTCGTCTTCACATCCAAAACCTCTACGACCAATAATAAGGGAGATATGAACCATTAGAGGTATCAAGGACCACATTCAACCTTGAAGGAGGATCTAAGGTTAACTCTGAGCCCACCAAAAGATTTGGGGCACATGATTTGATATAGGTTGTCTTCACATCCAAAACCTCTACGACCAATAACGGGAGATATAGGCCATTATAGGTATGAAGAATCACATTTGACCTTGAAGGAGGGGTCCAAGGTCAAATCTGAAACCAGCAAAAGATTCGGGGCACATGATTTCCTAGAAGTTGTCTTCACATCCAAAACCTCTACGGCCAATAATAAGGGAGATATAGGCTCCTTTAAGTTTGGTCACCTCAGATTTTGAATTTGTTACCATAGCAACCAACCAAATTGAACAAAATGGACCAAATGTTAGCCAGGCAAGATTTCATAGCAGGGAAGATATCTTGAAACCTTGTTAAGGATAGGTGCAACAGATTTCCAGCTATAAGTGATTTACTCAAAGTGTCAAAGTGGCTAGTACTCCGTTAACTATGGACCTACACCTCTGAAAATTTGCCATGACAGAGTACATTTAAAAGTACATGAACAACATATTTGACAAAAAAACCTCTAAATTTAATAGGTTTGCAGATATAAGTGATTTACTCAATGGTGAACTGTCAAGGTAGCTACTACTCGGTCAGCTATGGACCTACAGCTCTGGAAATTTGCCATGACACTGTGCATCAAAAAGTAGCCAAACAACATATTTGACAAAATTATTGTAACTCTCACAGTTCTGAAGAAAAATATCTTTTACACATTTTGGTCATGGTTAAAAATAGCCAGCCTCGGCAGGCAAGAACCCCAGCCCGCAGGTACAGCTAAATGGAAAATATCATTGAGATTTGGGAAAATCTTGGGAACAACTTCTGTTGTAAGAAGTATAGAGAACCACGAGATGTTCTACAAAAGATTCAAAGGCCATGATTTCTTACAAGTTGTTTTATATTTTGAAGCCAAAGAAACAATTATAAGGGAGATATAAGGCCTTTTTGATTTGATGACCCTTCTATTTGGCATTAAAGATGTGATGTGGCAGCCATTTTATTGCGCTACAATAGCTTACCATGTGGGACTGAATGCTAACTTGGGAGACCGCAGGACTCCAGCCAACGACCAAGAAAAATGGACGTTTGGATTTGGCCGAGTCCATGGTTTAGTATGTACCATAGCAGTGTTGTTTGGTAATTCGTCCTTCTTCTCTCGTTGGCTACCATATTGGAAAAACGTTTGACATATCTCTCAATAATGTACTGTTTTCTCAGCACATACGTATTGTTGGATGTTATTATTCAGCCATTTGTTTAATTTTATTGTATAGAACGTTTTGTAAAATTTTGGGAAGTACAGGATAAGTATTCTTTGAATATTATATGTTTTTGTGAGTTTTCTGCGTTTCGACTCGGATCTTTTTATTGCTGTAAAAATGTCTTCCCACAAAACTAGTGTTAAGGCAAGATCATCTAAATGCCGTCTCTTCTGCTATCCATTCAATACCCACAATTATTGCCCCACCTGTAGGGAATCTGGCAAGGGAGAAGACTCCTGTGTCAATAATCAGTTTCATTGCAATATCTGTGAGAGTTTCTCCGAAGAACAACAGATTAAAATAAAACACAGACGTCGGTATATTCGGAAGCAGAAGACATCGGATGTTAATACTAGCAAAGATGGTTTTGACCTGTTGGGTGACGATGGTGATGCCTTTTATGGCTCTCATGCAGACCTTGAGGGTGCTGCGAAAAACTTGTTTTCTTCACCTTCACGCCCCCAACCCTTGCATTTTGAATATTTGTCATTAAAGATGCCACAAACTGTCCCACCCACCCCAGGTACTGCATTGCAGAATAAAATAGAAAGTAGGCTTGAGAAATCCCTGGGTAGTACATTTAACATCCAACTTAAGTAAGAAATGGGGGTCTTCCATGTGTCCATGCTGGAGGCAATGAAGTCTCTCAGAGACGAAACGCTTTCTTTCAAGAAAGGCTTCGAGTCGGATGTAGTGCAGACATCCGACTCTACAAAAGCTGGACCTAAACCTGGACCAAGTAATTAGCCCGACTCTATTCCGACTCGGACTTCTATTTCCAGGGCATCCGACCACTCGGATGTCCAGCCTGTGGACACTGACTTTTATGGACCTCCACTTCCTCCCAAGTCTTCTCAAAATGTCCAGTCCGAGCGTGCTTCCAAGCAATCGGATCTTGAATCTGACCACTCGGAACACCCTAAAAAGGTGGTTCCTAAAGCAAAAAGGCTACCTTCAAAAGGGTCAAAAACCAAATCCAAAAGGATGCCGACCCCAAAAGAGCTGCCAGACGCCTGCCTTAGCAAATCTTTGGCCCACATACTCCAGAGGGAACTATATTCCATGGGCAACACTGGCCTTCTGAGAAGAGAGGCTGAAATGATCCTTCTTCAACCACATCTAGGGGACTCAAGACATCAGGAACTGAGTAACTCGCCTTTCTGGCCTACTCTTTTTCTCTCTCCTACTCTCAGGGTTTTGGACCCTATCAAAACAAGCCCTTTCGTGGTCCCCACCACAAGAAAAGAGGCTCCTACAGGAAATGCCCCTATGGGGGCAATTCCCCTCAGGAAAGCAGTAATCAATCGTTTTCCTCAGGTAGGGGGAAACCAAGCTTCAGAGGCTCCAGGGGTCGTTTTCGACCCCACTCAAGGGGATGAGGGCATGGAAGCCCCACCCTTCCCCCCCCAATGACTCCTTTCAAGCCTCCCTCAGTCCACCAGTAGGAGGTTGCCTCCGTTCTTTCAGAAGAGACTGGCTCACAAACAAATGTTCAGACGTGAAACATTATCACCAATGGTTACATTCTTCCATTCATCTCAAAACCAAATTTAGTCAGAGCACCTCTGATTCAGTCATGTTACAAGGCCCTTCAAAAAGAACTAGCTCTGACCTCTTGTATCCAGTCTCTTCTGTCAAAGAACGCAATAGAAAGGGTGGAAAATGTAAATTTTATTGCGTTAATACATCCTATCCAATGGACAATAGCTTATCCGGTCGGCGCGGACCGGCCCGCCAAACGCCAGAAAAAGACGTCCTGTGTCTCCACCGGCTAGGCCGGCCCAGTACTGTGCACTCGCCAGATGGCGTGTCGTACTTCCTTCCTGTCTAGACAGAGTGACGTCATAGCATCTTTTTCGTTTGGCGCATGTACATGTTGCACGGATTTTCACAGTGAAGTTTTAATTCAGGTTTTTTGTAAGAACTCTTACCGTTTTTCATTTACATTTTATATATACGGATTCTAGAAGACTTATAGCTTATTATGTCTTCTCCCAGTCAACGTAGGGGAAGTTGTGGCCACATGATGGCAGGTTTTGATTTGCATGGGGTTTGCGCGCGCTGTCGCGACAAGAAGAAAGGGAAGGATCCCTGTGTGGAAAAACCTGAAGCTGACTGCCCTATATGTAATTCTTTTACCCCAGAACAATTAACACAACTGTCAACCCCAACTTACAAGAATAAGAAGGAGAAGCGGGAGCAAAAGTCTTCAACACCAGCAAAGAATCCTTCAGATGTCGCTCTCAGTCCCACCCTTGTGGACCCGTCCTTAGTGACGGTAATGGGGGTTGTGGATGGTCAGCCGGCCTCTGGGCCGTCTGATTTGAGTGAGAAACCAGCTGAGAAGAAAAAGAAGAAAGAGGATAAGAAGGTCTCCAGCTCCAAGCCAGTCAAGTCATCTCACCGGCCCTCTGCAGAGTCTACCGACCAGAAGCTTGAGGTCATGGAGCAAAAATGGTCGGACCGGTTTAACCGGTTGGAGGCACTTCTACTGGCCAAAACTCTGGACCGGGAGCCTACTTTCAGTACTGTCAAGATTGCACCGACACATGCTCCTCCGGCCACTGCTATCAGCTCTGAGCCCTTCATCAGACCACCTGGCCAACCCTCTTCATCCTCACAGCCACCTGCTGCTTCTATGACACCGGCCACCGGCCCCACTATTAGTGTGCCTGCCTCCAAGGCCGGATCTGACTCTTCTCAGCCTGCCCACCGACCAGGGACTTCAAAGACAACCGACCAACCTGCTAAGAGGTCGTTCTCTACTGCCTTTGACACTAGAAGGGATACCTCGTCCAGTGAGTCGGACTCTGATAGTACTAGTTCAGATAGACCTCCTATTGATTTGTACCCGGAAGAGGGTGAACTTTCTGATGACCCGGAAGTGTCACTGACCGACCCCGACCAATCCCTCACTGAAGAGCAATCATATAGAGAGACAATGAGGGGTATACGGTCCTACATGGGGTGGACTCATGTGCCCGACATGGATTCAGGCACCAAGACCTCAGATGATAACCCTTTTGCCGGACCGAAACTCCAGACGCTGGGCAAAGTTTCGGTTAATCTACCCGTGGACGAATGGCTTTCCAACAAATTGTCAAAGCTCAATCTCACCCTAGTACAGGGCTACCCTTCTCGTACCACTGAAGCCGGCTCTCTTCAACGAGATCAGTTTGTCCGGCCAGCCAAGTCCCAAAGCAAATGGTACGGTGTACACTCAGAAAGCAAGAAGGACACTAGCTCCACAGCTAAAACTTGGAACACTGGCTCTTCCCGCATCAATAGCACTTACTTGAGGATAGCTCGTCAGGCTGGCATTGCATCCAATCCACCTTTGTCCAGACCCATTTCCCAGGAAAGCCTAAGAAAATGGGAGAGATCAGCTCGGGAATCATCTACAATCTGCAATCAAGCAGCCGGTTTCAACCGCTGCCTACTTAAAGTACAGCAGAATATGCACTCTCAACTCCGCACTATCCGGGCTGATTCCAAGGGCAAAACAGCAAGCAAGGTTTCTGCAGCAACAGACGAACTTCAGTTCCTGTTGGACTTTAACTCCAGTATTTGCCAGGCCATGGCTAAGGCTATGGAGCATCTAACGGACTACGTATTTGTCAACATGGCCAACACCACCCTTTTAAGGCGTGATTCATACTTATCGTACCTCAAGTCTGGAGTAAAGGCGGACACTTTGAATGCTCTCAGATCTGCTCCACTAGAATTGGACACCTTGTTCCCAGACTCAGTGATTAAGCAGGCTGAGGAGGAGATTGCTAACTTTGATAGAAACCGGTCTGGATCGGCCTACAAGAAGGGCAGATACCATCCCTATGAGAAACAGGACAGAAAATCTGACCCCAAGAAGCAGGACCGACCGGCCTGGAAGAACATCTCACACAGCCAATACAGACGAGGGAAGGGAAAACACCAGTATTCCTCACGTCCAGCCAAGGGCCAGCAGCTGTATAAATGACAATCACTGTGTAACAAAGTTACGGGCACGGCTGCTGGCCGGGAGCACTCCCAGAGAGACATTGACTGTTCAATCTTTAGAGAGACATGTAAATTTAAATGTTGTAAACCATGTTCATTCTGCAACCGGGCATCCGCAAAGGAAAGGAGTAAGTCCTGGCTTGTCAGCTGTAATTTCAAAAGATTGTCTATTAAAACATGTCAAAGGTGCTTCTTCTGTCATTCAATTGCCTTATGTCCAAACTGTGACCAGTGTCCCTCTTGTTGTACAAAATCTACCTGTAGGGGGCAGACTTCAAAACTTTTGGCAAATTTGGCTGGAAAGAGGTGCCGGACCCAAAATAGTTCAAATCTTGAGAGAGGGCTACACCCTCCCCTTTCGGATCCGGCCAAACCTCACAAGGTCTCCCATTGTCATAAGCCGGTATGCCAATCCCCACAGGAACAGTTACCTGCTGGAGGCATTGCATCAGCTTATAGACAAGAATGCAATAGAACTGGTCCACAATCAAACATCTCTAGGGTTTTTCAACCGACTTTTTCTGGTACCCAAACCCAACAAC
The DNA here is from genome assembly GCA_964017235.1 of Sabellastarte sp. h YS-2021. Taxonomy (NCBI): domain Eukaryota; kingdom Metazoa; phylum Annelida; class Polychaeta; order Sabellida; family Sabellidae; genus Sabellastarte; species Sabellastarte sp. h YS-2021. Next base: position 40,913,474 of record OZ024930.1, on the reverse strand, counting down.
AAGTGGAGACCCATTCTGGACCTAAGCAAATTAAACCTCTTCCTCAAGGTGGAGAAATTCAAAATGGAGACACCGGAAACCATCAGGACATCCCTCCAGCAAGGGGAGTGGGTAACCTCAGTAGACTTCAAGGATGCCTACTTCCATATACCAATACAGGAACAGTCCAGGAAATACTTAAGGTTCCATGTCCAGGGCCGGACTTACAGTTCAGGGCACTACCTTTTGGTCTGTCCACAGCGCCCATGGAGTTCACTGTGTTAGCAAAGGAGGTGAAACTGATGGCCATACACAAGGGTATAAGGATCCACCAATACCTAGACGACTGGTTGGTGAGAGCCGGATCCCACCAAGATTGTCTCCATCACACCCAAATTCTGGTCAAGATGTGCCAGGATCTGGGTTGGCTGGTGAACTTAGAAAAGTCAGAATTGGAGCCCAAACAAGTCTTCAACTTCGTAGGTTACCAGTTCGACCTCAGGTCCGGCCGGGTCAGACCGACACCGGACCGATGGCAAAGTCTTCAAGGAAAAATACAAACACTGCTGTCATTACCGGCCTGTCCGGTCCGACAGTTCATGTCCTTGATAGGTCTGTTGACAGCCACAGAGAAACAGGTTCACCTAGGTCGGTTACACATGAGACCCATACAGTGGCACCTCAAAAACAATTGGAGGGTACCGGAATCTCTGGAAAAGGTCATCCCGCTACCCAGATCCTTGCACCCGCACTTACAATGGTGGCTGAACGAAAGCAATGTACTTCAAGGTCAACCATTACACCCCATAAGACATGCTCTGCAAATGTTTACAGACGCATCAAAAGAAGGGTGGGGCGCTCATTTAAACGAGCTCACTGCAAGGGGCTCCTGGTCAGTGCCGGAAAGCAAACTGCACATAAATTACTTGGAACTGAAAGCAGTCTTCTTGGCTCTAAAAGAGTTCCAAGACCTATGCACCGACAAAATAGTCCTAGTGGCCACAGACAACACCACAGTGGTGGCCTACATAAACAAAGAAGGAGGTATGAAGTCGGGCCCACTGTGTGCCCTACTGTGGAGAATCTTGACCTGGTGTTCCCAGCGACAAGTGACTCTAAAAGCCCGGCATATCCCTGGCCGACTAAATGTGATAGCAGACAAGCTATCCCGGCTCAATCAGACCATCCAAACAGAATGGTCACTCCTTCCGGACGTTTTTCAAAGCTTATGCAGCAAATGGCACCGGCCTCAGATAGACCTATTTGCCACGAGGTTCAACCACAAGTTACCTCTATTTGTCTCTCCAGTACCGGATACCCTGGCTCTAGCAGTGGATGCACTCACTCTGCCATGGGAGGATCTGGACGCATGCGCCTTCCCACCGACCGCCTTATTGGGCAAAGTGGTGGAGAAGCTATTGGACTCCCCGTGCAAGAAACTCATTCTGATTGCCCCGGGGTGGCCCAACATGCCTTGGTTTTGGGATTTGGTGACCATGTCCAGTCAGATCCCTCTCAGCCTGCCCAACCGGCCCAATCTGCTGACACAGCCCTTCAATCAGATCCCTCACAGAAATCTGATAAATCTAAATCTCCATGCCTGGCTCCTAGAGCCACAACAATCAAAGAACAGGGCTTCTCTGAGGCAGTGGCAGCAAGAATTGAGGCTCCTCAAAGAAGATCTACCAGATCAGTCTATGAGGCAAAGTGGGCCATTTTTACAAAGTGGTGCGTCACTAATCAGGTGGACTTCAGGTCACCACCTGTAAAGTCGGTGGCTGACTTCCTAATGTACCTCTTTGAGGACAAGAAGTTACAGCCCAGCACCATTGATGGATACAGATCTGCCATTGCTGATAAACTAGGTCCTACAACAGTCAATATCAGCAAAGATGATAATCTCACTCGTCTCTTGGAAAGTTTCCACAGAGATAGACCCAAAGGGCGGAGGGGGATTCCCTCCTGGAACCTTTCCCTGGTGCTACACCAGCTGACAAAGGCTCCTTTTGAACCTCTTAGGGAGGCATCTCTGAAGCACCTGACCTTCAAAACTGTCTTCCTTTTAGCCCTAGGCTCTGGCAAAAGAAGGAGTGAGATCCATGCTTGGCAGCACACGAACATCAGACACCAATCCGATTGGTCTAAGGTGTCCCTGTTTCCATCTCCCAGTTTTCTTTCCAAGAATCAGCTGGCCAAAGAGGGTCCAGAGAGTGTAGCCCCAGTGGTCATACCAGCCCTGGCTCCTACTCTAGATAAATCCCTCAAGTCTGACAGATCCCTTTGTCCGGTCAGAGCCTTGCGCTACTATTTGGACAGGACTTCAGACCTCAGACAACATAAGGAGCTAGTCTTTGTTTCCTTCAAAAAAGGCTTCGACAAAGACATCTCCCCTGCCACTATCTCCTCATGGATCAAACAGACTGTGATCCTATGCTATGAGCTCTCTGATCATCAAGCCCACACCCTGCATCAAGTTAAAGCTCATGATGTCAGGGCTTTTGCTGCCTCTAAGGCCTTCCAGTCGGGAGTCTCCTTGGAGCAGATCTTATCAGCCTGCCACTGGAAATCTCATAATACCTTCACTCAATTCTATCTGAAGGATGTGGCCTGGGCCGACTCAGAGCTCTACCATCTTGGTCCGGTTGTGGCTGCTCAGCAGATCCACCAGCAGACCGGTACCTAGAGGAGATCTGTACATATGTAAATACTTGTACATATTTGTATATATTGCACATATAGTTAAAAAAAAAAAAAAAAAAAATCTCAGTACTTCCTCCGGGAGACTTATTTCTATGGGACTGAACTCATCCCTCTCTTCCCCTACCTCAGAGCAGGTCTGTAAAAAAGGGGGGGGGGCAGGGTCGACTCTGACGGTTCCATCCCGGTTAACCGGATGATGATATTCGACCATAGCCTTAAGGGTGTTTGACTTCAAGGTCCACCCCAGGCTTAAACAAGGAATTTTCATTACCTAACATGAGTTCACACAAGTCCCTAGTAACTTACCCGCCGACCAAGCGGTAGTTATTCAGCTATTGTCCATTGGATAGGATGTATTAACGCAATAAAATTGCAAATTTAATAAGTAAATTAAAGTTAATACCCTATCCAATGGACACACAAGACCCTCCCACCGACCCCGCTTTCAGTCTACTAGGGGTCTAATTGGTTTAGACAACAAAAAAGATGCTATGACGTCACTCTGTCTAGACAGGAAGGAAGTACGACACGCCATCTGGCGAGTGCACAGTACTGGGCCGGCCTAGCCGGTGGAGACACAGGACGTCTTTTTCTGGCGTTTGGCGGGCCGGTCCGCGCCGACCGGATAAGCTATTGTCCATTGGATAGGGTATTAACTTATAAAAATTTAATTTACTTATTAAATTTGCAAATCTCTCGGGTTTTACAGTCGCCTGTTTCTTGTACCCAAGCCTCATCAAAAATGGAGGCCAGTAATAGACCTAAGCAGGCTCAACACCTTCCTACTTGTAGAAAGGTTCAAAATGGAAACACCAGAGTCCATCCGGGCCTCTCTTATTCCAGGGGAATGGGTGTCGTCGATAGACCTAGCAGACACCTACCTTCACATTCCCATCCACCCAAACTCAAGGAAGTACCTCAGGTTTTGCCACAGGTCGCAAGTGTTTCAGTTCACTTCCCTTCCCTTCAGACTAGCCACGGCCCCTCAGGTCTTTACAATGATTGTAAAAGAGGTGAAGCTGATGTCCCTGTCAATGGGAATCAGACTTCACCAGTACCTGGACGACTGGCTGATCAGGGCCCAGTCTCAGGAAGAAGCACAAGGAAACAGACAGTGGTGGACCTAACTCAGTCCTTAGGATGGATAATAAATCAGGAGAAGTCCGAACTAAAACCAACTCAGGTGTTTTCCTTCGTGGGCTACGAATACCATCTAGATTCAGCCCTTGTAAAACACACTGAAGAGAGATAGCTTAAACTTCAGGATTTGATCCTAAGACTCAAGTCAAAACATGTTTTGACTGCAAGATGTTTAATGTCGCGAATTGGGTTGCTTGCCTCAATGGAGAAAATGGTCCCGGCGGGATGCCTTCACATGAGGCCCTTTCAGTTTCACCTCAAGGAGCACTGGAGATTTCCTCAGTCGTTGGACACCCTCCTTCCTTAGACCGAAACCATTTCAGCACACCTAGAATGGTGGCAAAATCCCACAAGCGTGATGAAAGGCTCAGACCTTCATCCCAAAGACCACAGCATCCAGCTCTTCACAGACACCTCAAACGAAGGTTGGGGCGCTCACCTCTGCTAAAGGTCTGTGGTTAGACAGGGAAAAAAGGCTACACATAAATGTTCTAGAGCTGAAGGCGGTTTCTCTGGCCCTTCAAAGGTTCAAGGACCAGTGTCAAAACCAAACAGTGTTAGTTGCCACAGACAACTCAACAGTAGTAGCCTACATAAACAAACAAGGTGGAACCCACTCGTCGGAGATGTGCGCTCTCCTGTGGAAGATCATGATCTGGTGCCATCGTTACCAGATAACACTAAAAGCCAGACACATTCCAGGGTGTCTGAATGTGATGGCCGACCTTCTGTCCTGGTCGAACCAAGTTAAGTCAATAGAATGGTCACTGCATCCACAGGAGTTCAAACAAATCTGTCTCAAGTGGTTCACTCCTCATGTAGATCTGTTTGCCACTCGCCTGAACCACAAAGTTTCACTGTATGTGTCCCAGATCAAAATGCTTAGGACATAGATGCTCTGAACATAAACTGGTCGGGTCTCACTGCTTATGCTTACCTCCCCACAGGTCTCCTTCACAGGGTGATCCCAAAAGTCAGGCAATCCAATTGCCTGATCATCGTAATAGCCCCAGGCTGGCCAGGGTTGCCCTGGGTTTGGGACCTAGTGCAGCTCTCAACAGAGATCCCACTTCAATTTCCAGAGTCAAGAACTCTTCTCAAACAGTCCCACAATTATGTGTTCCACAGCATCTCAACCTCAACGCCTAGGATCTAGGAGTGGACAGCTCCAAGAACAAGGCTTCTCTGTGGAGGTGGCAGAGAGAATTGCTCCCCCTCAGAGATTGTCAACAAAGACCATCTACAAGTCAAAGTGGGCCCTATTTGAGAGATGGTGCAGAGAAAATTCGGTGGATTTCTCCACTCCCTCTGTAAAACAAGTCACAGACTTCTTTATGTACCTGTACCAAGATCTAAACAGGCACCCTACGACCGTTGATGGTTATAGGACAGCTATTGTTGACACCCTGGGCCCAATGGGGCTCCAATTATCTCTCCGAGTTCAGACCTTAACAGGTTACTCTCCAGTTTTCACAGGGATCGTCCCAAAATTCCAGGAATCTTCCGAAGTGGAACCTTTCTGTTGTTCTCAATGAGCTCACAAAAGCACCATTTGAGCCTATGAAAGACACAGATCTCCAACATCTTACTCTCAAAACTGCTTTCCTACTAGCTTTGGTCTCTGGCAAGCGCCGCAGCGAAATCCATGCCTGGGTTGCAAACAAAGTATCAAATCTAGGCCAATGGGAAAAGGTTGCTTTGTTCCCTTCTTCTGACTTCATAGCCAAAAACCAACTAGCAAGAGAAGGTTCTCAAAGTGTGTCTCCGGTGACTATTCCTGCTCTAACTACCATTGTAGATAGACAATTCAAAGAAGACAGGACCTTGTGTCCAGTACGGGCCCTGAGGTACTATTTGGATCGACCTAAGGGAGTCTCGATCCCTTCTCTTTATCTCCTTTAAGAAAGGACATGTCTCAGACATCAGACCCACTACACTCTCTTTTTGGCTGAAACAAACTATCCTACTTTGTTATAAACAAGCAGATCAACAAGCCTTGGACCTGGTCCAAGTCAAAGCGCATGACATTAGGGCCTTTGCGGCCTCTAAGGCCTATTACGGTGGGGTATCGGTGGACCAAATCATGCAAGCGTGTCACTGGAAAGCTCAAAACACATTTACAAATTTTTACCTAAAAGACCTTACTTGGTCAGACAACAACAACAATATGTATCTAGGACCAGTAGCAGTGACACAACAAGTCCTAGACCCTTCCACTGAGACCAGTCACCCTCGGAAAGAAAGAAGGGGGCAAATCCGCTACAGCCAAGTCTTCAGGAGTCTAATCCAAGGATCTAGGTATATGTTTACCTCTCAAGATGTTATGGGTAAGGTCATTTTTTACTTTTAGTTTATCAAGTATAAGATGTATTAAGGGCTTCTCAAGGTTGTCATTAATCTCATGTTTGGTGGCAAAAATTTATGAGAATTCCAACCATTTGGCTGGTTTTTCCCTCGTGGATGGTCCCTAAGGACCCTTACACTCCTTAAGTGAGCCTGTCTGCACTTCTCTCCTACAGTCAAAACATCTTGACAGTTTTAGCACTGTCATCCATTCTATTCAGGTTTTTGGCTCTTTACAGGTCCGGTCTTCGGGATTGGGGCACTGTAAACAGGACTAAGACTGGTTTTTCAAAATCTAAGAAAAATTGACATATCTTCCAGTCTCAGCTGTAATCCCTCCACCGAGCGGTTGGATTCAGCAATCAGTCCCACATGGTAAGCTATTGTAGTACAATAAAATTGAAAATTTTAATTACTTAAATGTAGCTTTTATAAGCTACAAGCTTACCATGTGGGACTGAGAAGAGTCCCACCCTGCCTCCCCGCTGTATTACAGCTGAGGGGGTATGGTTTAACATTGCAACAAGAAAAAGGAGACGAATGTCAGAGTGTACCGCGAGACGACAACCTGAGGCTACAGCCAACTGGAAATGTCTATTTTTCTTAGACGTTGACCATGATGCTTTGCGGCCATCCGAGAACAGCAATCAGTCCCACATGGTAAGCTTGTAGCTTATAAAAGCTACATTTAAGTAATTAAAATTTTCAATTTTGAGTCATTTTAGCAGGCCTAAGGTTACCTTGAAAACAATAGCCAAGGTTAACAAACTGGATGCTGGTACTCCATCATATACTCAACCTCCAAAGCCATTTTCAATAGTTTTCATGCTATATAGTCAGCATTAAGTGTGAAAATATCTCCAAAAAGGCCAAAAATGGCCCTGGTGAGGTACTTTGGCGGTCTGTGGATGACCTTCAGTGAAGAGCTTCAAGGTCAAATTTCTGCATGCTTACAGAGGACATATATATGTATTATATATACCAACCATAGGATGATCTAACTTTCTGTATATGAGAACTGGGCCAAAGTGTGAAAAAATGGCCAAAATCTGACCTTTAAGAGGCCACCAGTGACCTTGAAATTGAAGGTCAAGGTCACAAAACAATAGCGTTCATGGCATTGCCCATATATAACCACATACCAAATTTGAAAGGTCTAACTAAAATATTTTTTAAGTTATTGTATCCACCGGAAGCATCCGGTGGATGATTTGGTTTAGCGTTCGCTACGCCACCGCCGTGCGTAGAGAGACTTTCGGCGTTAACGCTCTAAGAGGAAAACGACAGCAGCTAGGTTCACCAAATTTGCAGGATATCTTCATTGGGGTGTAAGCTTCTCTGGGAAGGAAAATAGCCTCATTCTGAAAAACAAGATTGCTGCCACGGGTATTTCTTTGAAAATAATCGACATTTTTCTACTGGCTGTTTCTCATAGGTAGAAGGTTGAATCTCTTCATAGGTGATATGTATAACAGATATACATGTCCTCTACAACCTTGCACACAGTTGACCTTGAAGCTTTTAATTCAAGGTTATCCACAGAGTGCCAAAGTAACCCACATAGCGGACTTTAAAAGTGCCTATATCTCCCTTATTATTGGTCCTAGAGGTTTGCAATGTGAAACCAACCTATAGGAAATCATGTGCTGTGAATCTTCTGATGTTGTCAGAATTGACCTTGGACCCCTCCTTCAAGGTCAAACGAGGATAGCCAAACTTAAAAGTTCTTGTAACTCGCTTATTATTGATCCTAGAGGTTTGGGATGGTAAACCAACATATAGGAAATCATGGGCTGGGAATCTTCTGATGTGGTCGGATTTGACCTTGGGCCCCTCCTTCAAGGTCAAACGAGGATAGCCAAAGCTAAAAGTGGTTATAACTCGCTTATTATTGGTCCTACAGGTTTGGGATGGTAAACCAACATATAGGAAATCATGGGCTGGAAATCTTCTGGCGTGGTCGGATTTGACCGTGGGCCCCTCCTTCAAGGTCATACGAGGATAGCCAAAGCTAAAAGTGCTTATAACTCGCTTATTATTGATCCTACAGGTTTGGGATGGTAAACCAACATATAGGAAACGATGGGCTGGGAATCTTCTGATGTGGTCGGATTTGACCTTGGGCCCCTCCTTCAAGGTCAAACGAGGATAGCCAAAGTTAAAAGTGCTTATAACTTGCTTATTATTGCCCCTAGAGGTTTGGGATGGTAAACCAACCTGTAGAAACTCATGGGCCAGGAATCTTTATGTGTGGTGAGATTTGACTTTGGGCCCCTCGTTCAAGGTCAAGAGAGGATAGCCAAAGTTAAAATTGCTTATAACTCGCTTATTATTGATCCTAGAGGTTTGGGATGGTAAACCAACATATAGGAAATCATGGGCTGGGAATCTTTTGCTGTGGTCGGATTTGACCTTAGACCCCTCCTTCAAGGTCAAACAAGGATAGCCAAACTTAAAAGTGCTTATAACTTACTTATTATTGGTCCTATACCTATAGAAAATCATGGGCTAGGAATCTTCTGGCGTGGTCGGATTTGACCTTGGGCCCCTTCTTCAAGGTCAAACGAGGATAGCCAAAATTAAAAGTGCTTATAACTCGCTTATTATTGATCCTAGAAGTTTACAGTACGAAACCAACTCATACGAAATCTTGGGCTAGGAATTTTCTGAAGTTAGATTTGACCTGGGGCCCCTCCTTCAAGATCAAACAGTGGTTCACTGGCTTTGGTGAGTTGTCTCTTCGGTGGATACAAATTTGCATCGGTCTCCAATGCGTAGGTTTAGTTGCGTCTGAAAGGAAATCTCGGCGGCGGTGCGACTGTACTTAATCCTAAGTATCCCCAACTTTCGTACGGAGATACAACAAGACTGAATCACTCTAGGACACCTTATAAAAGCTTCCTAAGTTCTGAAATGGATGATCCCATCTTAATACACTGAAAATGATCATTGAGGTAAGACTTGAACCATCTTAAAACAGTGCCACCAATGCCATACCATGTTAAGGTCCCCAGTGGCCCAGTGGGTTAGCAGGTTTGGCATCTAATCACAGGCTGTCACCTCTGTGTGGGTTCGACTCCCACAAGTGTCAATTTGTCAATTATCTTGTTTTAATACTTAATCTTTACATACATTTTCTTTATCTTAGATGTTATTTTCTCAACTTCAACATTAATTGGGCCTTTTTGTAACTGTCACTGCATTGAAAGTCTCCCAATCTTTATACTGTTTCACTACTTCTATATCTCGTGGTTTTGAAAACGATTTCCCTGGGCTGTGGGGCATGGGCATCTCCAATACTATTTTGGTTTGATGTTTTTACAAGGGAATATTTTATAAAACAAGGCCGAAAGGGGTTTCAGTCTACTAGCGTGAGTGCAAAGCCATCAGAGACATGAGCGGATGTACTCAAGTGGTCAACCATCCGAGTACTAACGTAGCCCATCGCTGTATAACTTCTATAAAAGACAGACACTCATTGTGGCCATGCAACAACTTCTGTAAATGACGGAGTCATTGTAGCCACTCCACAATTCATGAAAGTCCAGAGACAAAATAAAGTGATCTCTAGAAGTGCAAGCCTCGCTAGAGTTTGCGCTTAATAAAAAGCATACCTTGCACTAACTACTTCTGCCTGTGTGTAAGGTCCTGTATGATAATGTCTTGTCTTGAAACTCTTGTCTTGGCTATTGTTTTCCTCTGCTCCTGTGCGTGTTCTTTTAACCATTCTGTCTGTTAGATTTGAGGCATGAAAATATAGAAGAACCTCGATTATCTGGCACTCTATCATCTGAATCTCCAAATTATCCAATCCGAAAGCTTGTCTCCCTATATAGATGTATAATGTATGGTCTAGCATGAGTGGTAATAAAGGATTTTACACATTCTCAGAAACCAATAATTCCAGTACTTTATAAAACATATAGTCCAAAGAACGCTTAGCTTCTTTCATCTACCGAACACACCCTGCTCAGGTCCATGTAATATTGTAAATAAAAATAACAATATCCATAGAAATGAAGCAAATAAGTCACAGAACCATCCATTACATTGAGCATCCTATGGAAGTTTTCAAATGTTTTAAATTTCCACCTCTGAATTCAGTACACGTGGGCATGTGCAGACGATTCATATGGATTTCTTACTAGGGTTACTGAAGGTATGGTCCACGGTGTACATAAGGTTGTGATTCTGTCGTCTTTCAGTGTAATATGGCGATACAAAGCGAGTGGAGGTACATGGACATTTCGCCACTGTGACACAAGATCACATACAAATCTCGAACAGTAGTTGAAGGACAAGGGCTTTTCGCTAAATGCCTATACTGTGAAGTACATCGCCTGTAGTGTGAACAAGTCGGATGAAATGGGGCAACCTGGGAGGCGGTTCCACCATCAAGGAGCACCTGTCACCCTGGGACATACCGCCTGTAGTGTGAAAGGGGCATAAGTGATAATTTACAATGTATATGCTATGAAAATAGGGTTACTGCAAAGATCTGAAGGTTTGACTTGAAAATACTGATCAGTGGCAACATAATTAGTGGCAACATAAATATAAAATTAGCAAGTAAAAATCATCAAATGTTTGCATCGCAAAATGGAAATCACATATGCTAGTGCCTCCAAGTGATTGAATATGAAACTATGGGGCTGTGCATATTTTCATTAAAGGCTCATGTCACTTGATCAATTATTAGTAAAATAACCTTCATTCATTTTTTCTATCCATTTTAGAGGCTGATATTAAAAGACTTTATAACTTATAACCAACGGGTTCTGAAATTAAAGGGCACAAGACACAAATCGCATCAATCAGAAGCAAGCTTTCATTGCTCCATTTCTACTGTATAACCTCAATAGTCATCTTACTGTCTGTTTCCTCCACCTCAGTGCAGTGACCAAGGACATTTGAAAGCAATATATTTGTTATTTTAACTGTAAATCATTGAATATTGTAGAAAAATACTTCCTGTTTGCTTCTTTAACATATCCAAATACCACACTTGAAAATACTGACCAGATGTAATCCAGATTGCTTCGTATTTATTACATAAACTAGTTTGTTAAAGCTTCATCCTTAAAAATCAATATTAAAACTGCACAGTTAAACAAAATGACCTCAATAACCTTGAGAATCCCAAAGCTCTGACATTACATGGCTTGCCACTCCGTACAACATATCTTATTGCAGTCAATAAACCAGAAATTAAAGCACATGTCTTTTGCAAGCTTTTTGCAAACTTACTGTCCATTACACAAATCTGTGCAAAACCTCCTAATTTCTTATGAATCCCAGCAGTCAATTTTCAATGTTATGTAAATGGGGGCAGTAATAGAAAAGTACACAGATTCCAACACCTAGTGCTTTACTGGACCACAAATATTGTTAGGAAGTGGTAAGGAATTCCTTCTTTTAACTTTACATGTAAATTGTTGAATATTGTATAAATATGCTTACAATTTGCTTGTGTAAAATATCCAAATAACACACTTTGGATATTTGTCGTTGGACACCGTCCTTCCTTAGACAGAAACCATTTCAGCACACCTAGAATGGTGGCAAAATCCCACAAGTGTGGTGAAAGGCTCAGATCTTCATCTCAAAGACCACAGCATCCAGCTCTTCACAGACGCCTCAAATGAAGGTTGGGGCGCTCACCTCTGCTAAAGGTCTGTGGTTAGACAGGGAAAAAAGGCTACACATAAATGTTCTAGAGCTGAAGGCAGTTTCTCTGGCCCTTCAAAGGTTCAAGGACCAGTGTCAAAACCAAACAGTGTTAGTTGCCACAGACAACTCAACAGTAGTAGCCTACATAAACAAACAAGGTGGAACCCACTCGTCGGAGATGTGCGCTCTCCTGTGGAAGATCATGATCTGGTGCCATCGTTACCAGATAACACTAAAAGCCAGACATATTCCAGGGTGTCTGAATGTGATGGCCGACCTTCTGTCCAGGTCGAACCAAGTTAAGTCAATAGAATGGTCACTGCATCCACAGGAGTTCAAATAAATCTGTTTCAAGTGGTTCACTCCTCATGTAGATCTATTTGCCACTCGCCTGAACCACAAAGTTTCACTGTATGTGTCCCAGATCAAAATGCTTAGGACATAGATGCTCTGAACATAAACTGGTCGGGTGTCACTGCTTACGCTTACCTCCCCACAGGTCTCCTTCACAGGGTGATCCAAAAAGTCAGGCAATCCAATTGCCTGATCATCGTAATAGCCCCAGGCTGGCCAGGGATGCCCTGGTTTTGAGACCTAGTGCAGCTCTCAACAGAGATCCCACTTCAATTTCCAGTGTCAAGAACTCTTCTCAAACAGTCCCACAATTATGTGTTCCACAGCATCTCAACCTCAACGCCTGGGATCTAGGAGTGGACAGCTCCAAGAACAAGGCTTCTCTGTGGAGGTGGCAGTGAGAATTGCTCCCCCTCAGAGATCGTCAACAAAGACCATCTACAAGTCAAAGTGGGCCCTATTTGAGAGATGGTGCAGAGAAAATTCGGTGGATGTCTCCACTCCCTCTGTAAAACAAGTCACAGACTTCTTTATGTACCTGTACTAAGATCTAAACAGGCACCCTACGACCGTTGATGGTTATAGGACAGCTTTTGTTGACACCCTGGGCCCAATGGGGCTCCAGTTATCTCTCCGAGTTCAGACCTTAACAGGTTACTCTCCAGTTTTCACAGGGATCGTCCCAAAATTCCAGGAATCTTCCGAAGTGGAACCTTTCTGTTGTTCTCAATGAGCTCACAAAAGCACCATTTGAGCCTATGAAAGACACAGATCTCCAACATCTTACTGTCAAAACTGCTTTCTTATTAGCTTTGGTCTCTGGCAAGCGCCGCAGCGAAATCCATGCCTGGGTTGCAAACAAAGTATCAAATCTAGGCCAATGGGAAAAGGTTGCTTTGTTCCCTTCTTCTGACTTCATAGCCAAAAACCAACTAGCAAGAGAAGGTTCTCAAAGTGTGTCTCCGGTGACTATTCCTCCTCTAACTACCATTGTAGATAGACAATTCAAAGAAGACAGGACCTTGTGTCCGGTACGGGCCCTGAGGTACTATTTGGATTGACCTAAGGGAGTCTCGATCCCTTCTCTTTATCTCCTTTAAGAAAGGACATATCTCAGACATCAGACCCACTATACTCTCTTCTTGGCTGAAACAAACTATCCTACTTTGTTATAAACAAGCAGATCAACAAGCCTTGGACCTGGTCCAAGTCAAAGCGCATGACATTAGGGCCTTTGCGGCCTCTAAGGCCTATTACGGTGGGGTATCGGTGGACCAAATCATGCAAGCGTGTCACTGGAAAGCTCAAAACACATTTACAAATTTTTACCTAAAAGACCTTACTTGGTCAGACGACAACAATATGTATCTAGGACCAGTAGCAGTGACACAACAAGTTCTAGACCCTTCCACTGAGACCAGTCACCCTCGGAAAGAAAGAAGGGGGCAAATCCGCTACAACCAAGTCTTCAGGAGTCTAATCCAAGGATCTAGGTATATGTTTACCTCTCAAGATGTTATGGGTAAGGTCATTTTTTACTTTTAGTTTATCAAGTATAAGATGTATTAAGGGCTTCTCAAGGTTGTCATTAATCTCATGTTTGGTGGCAAAAATTTATGAGAATTCCAACCATTGGGCTGGTTTTTCCCTCGTGGATGGTCCCTAAGGACCCTTACACTCCTTAAGTGAGCCTGTCTGCACTTCTCTCCTACAATCAAAACATCTTGACAGTTTTAGCACTGTCATCCATTCTATTCAGGTTTTTGGCTCTTTACAGGTCCGGTCTTCGGGATTGGGGCACTGTAAACAGGACTAAGACTGGTTTTTCAAAATCTAAGAAAAATTGACATATCTTCCAGTCTCAGCTGTAATCCCTCCACCGAGCGGTTGGATTCAGCAATCAGTCCCACATGGTAAGCTATTGTAGTACAATAAAATTGAAAATTTTGATTACTTAAATGTAGCTTTTATAAGCTACAAGCTTACCATGTGGGACTGAGAAGAGTCCCACCCTGCCTCCCCGCTGTATTACAGCTGAGGGGGTATGAAAAAGGGCAACAAGAAAAAGACGAATCTCAGAGTGTACCGCGAGACGACAACCTGAGGCTACAGCCAACTATAAATGTCTATTTTTCTTAGACGTTGACCATGATGCTTTGCGGCCATCCAAGAACAGCAATCAGTCCCACATGGTAAGCTTGTAGCTTATAAAAGCTACATTTAAGTAATTAAGCGTCCCGCAAGGGACGCTTGTTTGTGTATGGGAGAGCTTCTGGCTCCGCCGGCTCCGCATTTTGTTTTCCTTATAACTCTGTAACCGTTAGGCGGATTCTTTTCAAATTTGGCAGGTTTAGGCAGTAGCCTTGGGGAATTTTTTTGAATATGCTGCAGTGACATTTCAACCAATCAGAGAGGTCACATGACCAAAAATGTGTTTTTTCGATGGGGAAGCTTGTCCGGATGATAACTTGAAAGGAATTTTATCAATTCACCTGAAACTTGGCAAATACATTCATTCTATTAAAATCTGGAAATCATTAGATTTTGGCATTGATTGGTCAAGAAATAGCCGAGTAATTAATGATTAATTAATCATTACGAATTTTCCAAATAAGGAAAACACAAAAATGCTTATATCTCGAAAACCGTGCTAGATAGAGCGATTTCGACGAAATTTTTGACCCACAGGGTATCTCTGCGGAGTAGTTTTCCCAATTTTCAAAAAATTTTTGTCTCGCCAAAAATGGCGGCCATTTTGAATTTTCGAAATTTTCGCAAAAATTGCAAAACACAAAAATGCTTATATCTCGAAAACCGTGCTAGATAGAGCGATTTCGACGAAATTTTTGACCCACAGGGTATCTCTGCAGAGTAGTTATCCCAATTTTGAAAAAATTTTTGTCTCGCCAAAAATGGCGGCCATTTTGAATTTTCGAATTTTTCGCAAAAATTGCAAAATAAAAAATGCTTATATCTCAAAAACCGTGCTAGATAGAGCAATTTCGACAAAATTTTTGACCCTCAGGATATCTCTGCGGAGTACTTTTCCCAATTTTCAAAAAATTTTTGTCTCGCCAAAAATGGCGGCCATTTTGAATTTTCGAAATTTTCGCAAAAATTGCAAAACACAAAAATGCTTATATCTCGAAAACCGTGCTAGATAGAGCGATTTCGACGAAATTTTTGACCCACAGGGTATCTATCAAGAGTAGCCATGCCAATTTTCAAAAAAATTTTCTCTTGCCAAAAATGGCGGCCATTTTGAATTTTCGAATTTTTGCGCAAAAATTGCACAACACAAAAATGCTAATATTTCGAAAACCGTGCTACATAGAGCGATTTCAACGAAATTTTTTATCTTCAGGGTATCTCTGCAGAGCAGCTATCCCAAAGAGCTTTCACTTGGTGAAGTTTCAGACCCATAGCTAATTGCTCACCTACTCAAAATGAGTAAATGCGAATTACCTCTAAAAGTATTGCAGATGGCCAATTTTTCTCAAATAACTCATTCACCTACTTTTGGAAGAGCTTTCACATGGTGAAGTTTCAGACCCATAGCCAATTACTCACCTACTCATAGCCAATTACTCACCTACTCAAAATGAGTAAATGCGAATTATCTCTAAAAGTATTGCAGATAGCCAATTTTTGTCAAATAACTCATTCACCTACTTTTGGCAGAGCTTTCACTCTGTGAAGTTTCAGACCCATAGCTAATTACTCACCTACTCAAAATGAGTAAATGCGAATTATCTCTAAAAGTATTGCAGATAGCCAATTTTTCTCAAATAACTCATTCACCTACTTTTGGGAGAGCTTTCACATGGTGAAGTTTCAGACCCATAGCTAATTATTTACCTACTCAAAATGAGTAAATGCTAATTATCTGTAAAAGTATTGCGGACACCCAATTTTTGTCAAATAACTCATTCATCTACTTGTGGGAGAGCTTTCACATGGTGAAGTTTCAGACCCATAGCTAATTACTCACCTACTTAAAATGAGTAAATGCGAATTATCTCTAAAAGTATTGCGGATAGCCAATTTTTCTCAAATAACTCATTCACCTACTTTTGGGAGAGCTTTCACTTGGTGAAGTTTCAGACCCATAGCTAATTACTCACCTACTCAAAATGAGTAAATGCGAATTATCTCTAAAAGTATTGCAGATAGCCAATTTTTCTCAAATAACTCATTCACCTACTTTTGGGAGAGCTTTCACTTGGTGAAGTTTCAGACCCATAGCTAATTACTCACCTACTCAAAATGAGTAAATGCGAATTATCTCTAAAAGTATTGCAGATAGCCAATTTTTGTCAAATTAATCATTCACCTACTTTTGGGAGAGCTTTCACTTGGTGAAGTTTCAGACCCATAGCTAATTACTCACCTACTCAAAATGAGTAAATGCGAATTATCTCTAAAAGTATTGCGGATACCCAATTTTTCTCAAATAACTCATTCACCTACTTTTGGGAGAGCTTTCACTCTGTAAAGTTTCAGACCCATAGCTAATTACTCACCTACTCAAAATGAGTAAATGCGAATTATCTCTAAAAGTATTGCAGATAGCCAATTTTTCTCAAATAACTCATTCACCTACTTTTGGGAGAGCTTTCACTTGGTGAAGTTTCAGGCCCATAGCTAATTACTCACCTACTCAAAATGAGTAAATGCGAATTATCTCTAAAAGTATTGCAGATAGCCAATTTTTCTCAAATAACTCATTCACCTACTTTTGGGAGAGCTTTCACTTGGTGAAGTTTCAGGCCCATAGCTAATTACTCACCTACTCAAAATGAGTAAATGCGAATTATCTCTAAAAGTATTGCAGATAGCCAATTTTTCTCAAATAACTCATTCACCTACTTTTGGCAGAGCTTTCACTCTGTGAAGTTTCAGACCCATAGCTAATTACTCACCTACTCAAAATGAGTAAATGCGAATTATCTCTAAAAGTATTGCAGATAGCCAATTTTTCTCAAATTAATCATTCACCTACTTTTGGGAGAGCTTTCACTTGGTGAAGTTTCAGACCCATAGCTAATTACTCACCTACTCAAAATGAGTAAATGCGAATTATCTCTAAAAGTATTGCAGATAGCCAATTTTTCTCAAATAACTCATTCACCTACTTTTGGGAGAGCTTTCACTTGGTGAAGTTTCAGGCCCATAGCTAATTACTCACCTACTCAAAATGAGTAAATGCGAATTATCTCTAAAAGTATTGCAGATAGCCAATTTTTGTCAAATAACTCATTCACCTACTTTTGGCAGAGCTTTCACTCTGTGAAGTTTCAGACCCATAGCTAATTACTCACCTACTCAAAATGAGTAAATGCGAATTATCTCTAAAAGTATTGCAGATAGCCAATTTTTCTCAAATTAATCATTCACCTACTTTTGGGAGAGCTTTCACTTGGTGAAGTTTCAGACCCATAGCTAATTACTCACCTACTCAAAATGAGTAAATGCGAATTATCTCTAAAAGTATTGCAGATAGCCAATTTTTCTCAAATAACTCATTCACCTACTTTTGGGAGAGCTTTCACTTGGTGAAGTTTCAGACCCATAGCTAATTACTCACCTACTCAAAATGAGTAAATGCGAATTATCTCTAAAAGTATTGCAGATAGCCAATTTTTCTCAAATAAATCATTCACCTACTTTTGGGAGAGCTTTCACTTGGTGAAGTTTCAGACCCATAGCTAATTATTCACCTACTCAAAATGAGTAAATGTGAATTATCTCTAAAAGTATTGCAGATAGCCAATTTTTCTCAAATAACTCATTCACCTACTTTTGGGAGAGCTTTCACTCTGTGAAGTTTCAGACCCATAGCTATTTATTCACCTACTCAAAATGAGTAAATGCTAATTATCTGTAAAAGTATTGCGGATACCCAATTTTTATCAAATACTCATTCATCTACTTGTGGGAGAGCTTTCACATGGTGAAGTTTCAGACCCATAGCTAATTACTCACCTACTCAAAATGAGTAAATGCTAATTATCTCTAAAAGTATTGCAGATAGCCAATTTTTCTCAAATAACTCATTCACCTACTTTTGGGAGAGCTTTCACTTGGCGAAGTTTCAGACCCATAGATAATTATTCACCTACTCAAAATGAGTAAATGTGAATTATCTCTTAATAGTATTGCAGATAGCCAATTTTTCTCAAATAACTCATTCACCTACTTTTGGAAGACCTTTCACACACGAAAATGAAAAATTGTGAATATCTCGGAAAAGCTATTTCTTCTGCTTTAATGCTCGGCGGGACATACACACCACGGCAGTGGTCTTGACAAAAATTTTTGTCTCCCAAAAAATGGTGGCCATTTTGAATTTTCAAAGTTTTTGCAAAACACAAAAATGCTTATATCTCGAAAACCGTGCTATATGGAGCGAACTCAACAAAATTTTGGACCTGCTGGGTATCTCTGCAGAGTAGCCATGCCAATTTTCAAAATATTTTTGTCTCGCCAAATATTTTTAATTTTTTTATTTTTTGCAAAACACAAAAATGCTTATATCTTGAAAACCGTGCTAGATAGAGCAGACTGCGCTGACTTTGGTTGCCACAACAGTATAAGGCTAGAAACGAAGCATTTTCTTAATACTTTAGCACTCACCTTTATATCCTTTTCGGGACGCTTTGTTTTTGCTATGCAAAAACATTATCTTTTTTTTTTGCGAGCGATCCTCTAGTTAAAATTTTCAATTTTGAGTCATTTTAGCAGGCCTAAGGTTACCTTGAAAACAATAGCCAAGGTTAACAAACTGGATGCTGGTACTCCATCATATACTCAACCTCCAAAGCCATTTTCAATAGTTTTCATGCAATATAGTCAGCATTAAGTGTGAAAATATCTCCAAAAAGGCCAAAAATGGAAAGACCAAATGAAGAGCTTCAAGGTCAAATTTCTGCATGCTTACAGAGGACATATATATGTATTATATATACCAACCATAGGATGATCTAACTTTCTGTATATGAGAACTGGGCCAAAGTGTGAAAAAATGGCCAAAATCTGACCTTTAAGAGGCCACCAGTGACCTTGAAATTGAAGGTCAAGGTCACAAAACAATAGCGTTCATGGCATTGCACATATATAACCACATACCAAATTTGAAAGGTCTAACTAAAATATTTTTTAAGTTATTGTATCCACCGGAAGCATCCGGTGGATGATTTGGTTTAGCGTTCGCTACGCCACCGCCGTGCGTAGAGAGACTTTCGGTGTTAACGCTCTAAGAGGAAAACGACAGCAGCTAGGTTCACCAAATTTGCAGGATATCTTCATTGGGGGGTAAGCTTCTCTGGGAAGGAAAATAGCCTCATTCTGAAAAACAAGATTGCTGCCACGGGTATTTCTTTGAAAATAATCGACATTTTTCTACTGGCTGTTTCTCATAGGTAGAAGGTTGAATCTCTTCATAGGTGATATGTATAACAGATATACATGTCCTCTACAACCTTGCACACAGTTGACCTTGAAGCTTTTAATTCAAGGTTATCCACAGAGTGCCAAAGTAACCCACATAGTGGACTTTAAAAGTGCCTATATCTCCCTTATTATTGGTCCTAGAGGTTTGGGATGGTAAACCAACATATAGGAAATCATGGGCTGGGAATGTTCTGGTGTGGTCGGATTTGACCTTGGGCCCCTCCTTCAAGGTCAAACGAGGATAGACCTTGGGCCCCTCCTTCAAGGTCAAACGAGGATAGCCAAAGCTAAAAGTGCTTATAACTCACTTATTATTGATTCTACAGGTTTGGGATGGTAAACCAACATATAGGAAATGATGGGCTGGGAATCTTCTGATGTGGTCGGATTTGACCTTGGGCCCCTCCTTCAAGGTCAAACGAGGATAGCCAAAGCTAAAAGTGGTTATAACTCGCTTATTATTGGTCCTACAGGTTTGGGATGGTAAACCAACATATAGGAAATCATGGGCTGGGAATCTTCTGGCGTGGTCGGATTTGACCTTGGGCCCCTCCTTCAAGGTCACACGAGGATAGCCAAAGCTAAAAGTGCTTATAACTCGCTTATTATTGCCCCTAGAGGTTTGGGATGGTAAACCAACCTATAGAAACTCATGGGCCAGGAATCTTTTTGTGTGGTCAGATTTGACTTTGGGCCCCTCGTTCAAGGTCAAAAGAGGATAGCCAAAGTTAAAATTGCTTATAACTCGCTTATTATTGATCCTAGAGGTTTGGGATGGTAAACCAACATATAGGAAATCATGGGCTGGGAATCTTTTGCTGTGGTCGGATTTGACCTTAGACCCCTCCTTCAAGGTCAAACAAGGATAGCCAAACTTAAAAGTGCTTATAACTTACTTATTATTGGTCCAAGAAATTTACAGTACGAAACCAACTCATACGAAATCTTGGGCTAGGAATTTTCTGATGTTAGATTTGACCTTGGGCTCCTCCTTCAAGGTCAAACAGTGGTTCACTGGCTTTGGTGAGTTGTCTCTTCGGTGGATACAAATTTGCATCGGTCTCCGATGCGTAGGTTTAGTTGCGTCTGAAAGGAAATCTCGGTGGTGGCGGCGGTGCGACTGTACTTAATCCTAAGTATCCCCAACTTTCGTACGGAGATACAACAAGACTGAATCACTCTGGGACACCTTATAAAAGCTTCCTAAGTTCTGAAATGGATGATCCCATCTTAATACACTGAAAATGATCATTGAGGTAAGACTTGAACCATCTTAAAACAGTGCCACCAATGCCATACCATGTTAAGGTCTCCAGTGGCCCAGTGGGTTAGCAGGTTTGGCATTTAATCACAGGCTGTCACCTCTGTGTGGGTTCGACTCCCACAAGTGTCAATTTGTCAATTATCTTGTTTTAATACTTAATCTTTACATATATTTTCTTTCTTTTAGATGTTATTTTCTCAACTTCAACATTATTTGGGCCTTTTTGTAACTGTCACTGCATTGAAAGTCTCCCAATCTTTATACTGTTTCACTACTTCTATATCTCATGGTTTTGAAAATGATTTCCCTGGGCTGTGGGGCATGGGCATCTCCAATACTATTTTGGTTTGATGTTTTTGCAAGGGAATATTTTATAAAACAAGGCCGAAAGGGGTTTCAGTCTACTAGCGTGAGTGCAAAGCCATCAGAGACATGAGCAGATGTACTCAAGTGGTCAACCATCCGAGTATTAACGTAGCCCATCGCTGTATAACTTCTATAAAAGACAGACACTCATTGTGGCCATGCAACAACTTCTGTAAATGACGGAGTCATTGTAGCCACTCCACAATTCATGAAAGTCCAGAGACAAAATAAAGTGATCTCTAGAAGTGCAAGCCTCGCTAGAGTTTGCGCTTAATAAAAAGCATACCTTGCACTAAGTACTTCTGCCTGTATGTAAGGTCCTATATGATAATGTCTTGTCTAGAAACTCTTGGCTATTGTTTTCCTCTGCTCCTGTGCGTGTTCTTTTAACCATTCTGTCTGTTAGATTTGAGACATGAAAATACAGAAGAACCTCGATTATCTGGCACTCTATCATCTGAATCTCCGAATTATCCAATCCGAAAGCTTGTCTCCCAATATAGATGTATAATGTATGGTCTAGCATGAGTGGTAATAAAGGATTTTACACATTCTCAGAAACCAATAATTCCAGTACATTATAAAACATATAGTCCAAAGAACGCTTAGCTTCTTTCATCTACCGAACACACCCTGCTCAGGTCCATGTAATATTGTAAATAAAAATAACAATATCCATAGAAATGAAGCAAATAAGTCAGTTAGAACCATCCATTACATTGAGCATCCTATGGAAGTTTTCAAATGTTTTAAATTTCCACCTCTGAATTCAGTACACGTGGGCATGTGCAGACGATTCATATGGATTTCTTACTAGGGTTACTGAAGGTATGGTCCACGGTGTACATAAGGTTGTGATTCTGTCGTCTTTCAGTGTAATATGGCGATACAAAGCGAGTGGAGGTACATGGACATTTCGCCACTGTGACACAAGATCACATACAAATCTCGAACAGTAGTTGAAGGACAAGGGCTTTTCGCTAAATGCCTATACTGTGAAGTACATCGCCTGTAGTGTGAACAAGTCGGATGAAATAGGGCAACCTGGGAGGCGGCTCCACCATCAAGGAGCACCTGTCACCCTGGGACATACCGCCTGTAGTGTGAAAGGGGCATAAGTGATAATTTACAATGTATATGCTATGAAAATAGGGTTACTGCAAAGATCTGAAGGTTTGACTTGAAAATACTGATCAGTGGCAACATAATTAGTGGCAACATAAATCTAAAATTAGCAAGTAAAAATCATCAAATGTTTGCATCGCAAAATGGAAATCGCATATGCTAGTGCCTCCAAGTGATTGAATATGAAACTATGGCGCTGTGCATATTTTCATTAAAGGCTCATGTCACTTGATGAATTATTAGTAAAATAACCTTCATTCATTTTTTCTATCCATTTTAGAGGCCGATATTAGAAGACTTTATAACTTATAACCAACAGGTTCTGAAATTAAAGGGACACAAGACACAAATCGCATCAATCAGAAGCAAGCTTTCATTGCTCCATTTCTACTGTATAACCTCAATAGTCATCTTACTGTCTGTTTCCTCCACCTCAGTGCAGTGACCAAGGACATTTGAACGCAATATATTTGTTATTTTAACTGTAAATCATTGAATATTGTAGAAAAATACTTCCTGTTTGCTTCTTTAACATATCCAAATACCACACTTGAAAATACTGACCAGATGTAATCCAGATTGCTTCGTATTTATTACATAAACTAGTTTGTTAAAGCTTCATCCTTAAAAATCAATATTAAAACTGCACAGTTAAACAAAATGACCTCAATAACCTTGAGAATCCCAAAGCTCTGACATTACATGGCTTGCCACTCCGTACAACATATCTTATTGCAGTCAATAAACCAGAAATTAAAGCACATGTCTTTTGCAAGCTTTTTGCAAACTTACTGTCCATTACACAAATCTGTGCAAAGCCTCCTAATTATCTCCCGCCCGGCTCGCCGGAGGGAGATCATAATTTGCACCATGTGCGTGTGTACGTGCGTGCGTGCATGTGTCACGCAGTTTTCTCTGAAACTACTACAGTTACACATTTTTGGTAAATCGCAAGTCCTAATGAATTTTTTTGCTCTTCAATATTTTTGGGGTTTGGTGAACTTTGGCCTACTTTTGAGTGAGTAATAGCTATTTTAGCTAATATAATTATATGGCTTATAACTCTGAAACTATTGCATTTACAGTATTTTGTTCTAATATGTTGTTCAGCTACTTTCTCCACAGCTACAACATGGTCAGTAGTTTGGAAGTGTATCTCCATAGCTAAGTGAGTAATAGCTACTTTGTCAATTTTTAATTATAACCATAATGAGTAAATGGCTTATATCTTCAAAAGTATTGCAGCTACACAATTTTGTTCCAATATGTTGTTCGGCTACTTTTTCCTCTGCTACAACATGGTCAGTAGTTTGGAAGTGTATCTCCGTAGCTAAGTGAGTAATAGCTACTTTTTCGGTTTTTAATGATAACCATAATGAGTAAATGGCTTATATCTTCAAAAGTATTGCAGCTACACAATTTTGTTCCAATATGTTGTTCAGCTACTTTCTCCACTGCTACAACATGGCCAGTAGTTTGGAAGTGTATCTCTATAGCTAAGTGAGTAATAGCTACTTTTTCAATTTTTAATGATAACCATAATGAGTAAATTGCTTATATCTTCAAAAGTATTGCAGCTACACAATTTCTCTCAAATGTGTTGTTCATGTACTTTTTTGTGAACTGTAACATATTTAAGTTTCACAACTGTTGCTCAATGTACAAGTGAGTAATGGCTACTTTATTGCTACTTTTAGTGAAAATGTGAAAAATCAGAAATATCTCTCAAACCGTAAGATATAGAGCAATTTCGAGCAAATTTTTGACCCACAGGGTAGTACTAGAGTATCCTATTGCTAAGGGGGGAAAAGTTTGGTGAACTTTGGCCTACTTTTGAGTGAGTAATAGCGCTTTTACCTAATATAATTATATGACTTATAACTGTCAATGAGTAAATGGCTTATATCTTCATAGAGGTCCTCAGTGGCCTAGTGGTTAGCAAGTTTGGCATCTAATCATAGGCTGTCACCTCTGTGGGTTCGAGTCCCACAAGTGGCAATTCTGAGGACCTGTCCCAATATGACCCTGGCTGTTGAACGGGACGTAAAACCCCAACTTTGACCTTTGCTTATATCTTCATAAGTATTGCAGCTACACAATTTTGTTCCAATATGATGTTCAGCTACTTTCTCAACAGCTACAACATGGTCAGTAATTTGGAAGTGTATCTCCATAGCTAAGTGAGTAATAGCTACTTTTTCAATTTTTAATGATAACCATAATGAGTAAATGGCTTATATCTTCAAAAGTATTGCAGCTACACAATTTCTCTCAAATATGTTGTTCATGTACTTTTTTGTGAACTGTAACATATTTAAGTTTCACAACTGTTGCTCGATGTACAAGTGAGCAATGGCTACTTTATTGCTACTTTTAGTGAAAATGTGAAAAATCAGAAATATCTCTCAAACCGTAAGATATAGAGCAATTTCGAGCAAATTTTTGACCCACAGGGTAGTACTAGAGTATCCTATTGCTAAGGGGTGAAAGGTTTGGTGAACTTTGGCCTACTTTTGAGTGAGTAATAGCGCTTTTACCTAATATAATTATATGACTTTTAACTGTCAATGAGTATGGCTTATATCTTCAAAAGTATTGCAGCTACACAATTTTGTTCCAATATGATGTTCAGCTACTTTCTCCACAGCTACAACATGGTCAGTAATTTGGAAGTGTATCTCCATAGCTAAGTGAGTAATAGCTACTTTTTCAATTTTTAATGATAACCATAATGAGTAAATGGCTTATATCTTCAAAAGTATTGCAGCTACACAATTTCTCTCAAATATGTTGTTCATGTACTTTTTTGTGAACTGTAACATATTTAAGTTTCACAACTGTTGCTCAATGTACAAGTGAGTAATGGCTACTTTATTGCTACTTTTAGTGAAAATGTGAAAAATCAGAAATATCTCTCAAACTGTAAGAGATAGAGAAATTTCGAGCAAATTTTTGAACCACAGGGTAGTACTAGAGTATCCTATGCTAAGGGGAAAATGGTTTGGTGAACTTTGGCCTACTTACTCACCTCCTCAAAATGAGTAAATGCGAATTATCTCTAAAAGTATTGCAGGTAGCCATTTTTTCTCAAATAACTGATTAACCTACTTTTGGGAGAGCTTTCACTTGGTTAAGTTTCAGATGCGTAGCTAGTTACTCACCTACTCAAAATGAGTAAATGCTAATTATGTCTAAAAGTATTGCAGATAGCCAATTTTTCTGAAATAACTCATTCATCTACTTTTGGAAGAGCTTTCACATGGTGAAGTTTCAGACCCATAGCTAATTACTCACCTACTCAAAATGAGTAAATGCGAATTTTCTCTAAAAGTATTGCAGATAGCCAATTTTTCTCAAATAACTCATTCACCTACTTTTGGAAGAGCTTTCACATTGTGAAGTTTCAGACCCATAGCTACTTACTCGCCTACTCAAAATGAGTAAATGCTAATTATGTCTAAAAGTATTGCAGATAGCCAATTTTTCTCAAATAACTCATTCATATACTTTTGCAAGAGCTTTCACTTAGTGAGGTTTCAGACCCCTAGCTAATTTCTCACCTACTCAAAATGAGTAAATGCGAATTATCTCTAAAAGTATAGAAGATAGCCAATTTTTCTCAAATAACTCATTCACCTACTTTTGCGAGAGCTTTCACTTGGTGAAGTGTCAGACCTGTAGCTAATTTCTCACCTACTCAAAATGAGTAAATGCTAAATATCTCAAAGTATTGTGGGTACCCAATTTTTCTCAAATAACTCATTCATCTACTTTTGGAAGAGCTTTCACATGGTGAAGTTTCAGACCCATAGCTAATTACTCACCTACTCAAAATGAGTAAATGCGAATGCTCTCTAAAAGTATTGCAGATAGCCAATTTTTCTCAAATAACTCATTCACCTACTTTTGGGAGAGCTTTCACTTGGTGAAGTTTCAGACCCGTAGCTAATTACTCACCTACTCAAAATGAGTAAATGCTAATTATCTCTAAAAGTATTGCAGATAGCCAATTTTTCTGAAATAACTCCTTCATCTACTTTTGGAAGAGCTTTCACATGGTGAAGTTTCGGATCCATAGCTAATTACTCACCTACTCAAAATGAGTAAATGCGAATTCTCTCTAAAAGTATTGCAGATAGCCAATTTTTCTCAAATAACTCATTCACCTACTTTTGGAAGAGCTTTCACTTGGTGAAGTTTCAGACCCGTAGCTAATTACTCACCTACTCAAAATGAGTAAATGCTAATTATCTCTAAAAGTATTGCAGATAGCCAATTTTTCTCAAATAACTCATTCATCTACTTTTGGGAGAGCTTTCACATGGTGAAGTGTGAGACCTGTAGCTAATTTCTCACCTACTCAAAATGAGTAAATGTTAAATATCTCTAAAAGTATTGCAGATAGCCATTTTTTCTCAAATAACTCATTCATTTACTTTTGGAAGAGCTTTCACATGGTGAAGTTTCAGACCCATAGCTAATTACTCGCCTACTCAAAATGAGTAAATGCGAATTATCTCTAAAAGTATTGCAGATAGCCAATTTTTCTCAAATAACTCATTCACCTACTTTTGGGAGAGCTTTCACTTGGTGAAGTTTCAGACCCATAGCTAATTACTCACCTACTCAAAATGAGTAAATGAGAATTATCTCTAAAAGTATTGCAGATAGCCAATTTTTCTCAAATAACTCATTCATCTACTTTTGAAAGAGCTTTCACATGGTGAAGTTTCAGACTCGTAGGTAATTACTCATCTACTCAAAATGAGTAAATGCTAATTACCTCTAAAAGTATTGTGGGTACCCAATTTTTCTCAAATAACTCATTCATCTACTTTTGGAAGAGCTTTCACATGGTGAAGTTTCAGACCCATAGCTAATTACTCACCTACTCAAAATGAGTAAATGCGAATTCTCTCTAAAAGTATTGCAGATAGCCAATTTTTCTCAAATCACTCATTCACCTACTTTTGGAAGAGCTTTCACACACAAAAATGATAAATTGTGAATATCTCGGAAAAGCTATTTCTTCTCCTTTAATGCTCGGCGGGAGATACACACCGCGGCAGTGGTCTTGTTTCTTATGAATCCCAGCAGTCAATTTTCAATGTTATGTAAATGGGGGCAGTAATAGAAAAGTACACAGATTCCAACACCTAGTGCTTTACTAGACCACAAATATTGTTAGGAAGTGGTAAGGAATTCCTTCTTTTAACTTTACATGTAAATTGTTGAATATTGTATAAATATGCTTACAATTTGCTTGTGTAAAATATCCAAAGAACACACTTTTATATAATTGAACTGGTTTTGTATTTGTTATGTAAACTGGACATTTGGAGTTTTGGGTTCAACACAAAAAATTCTACATGGTTGTCTGAAAGCCAGCCCCTGCATTTTTTGGTATCTAGATTGTTACCACAATACACTTCTTTTTGTAACATACTTGGCATACTACACCATGTTTGGAAGTATTATTTAAATGAATTAGTAACTGTTGTTCCTGTTACAAAAAAAGACCTTGGCAAAACCTAACCACCTTGTCAGAAGTAACCATTACTCTCAGAGGTATACTTCCCCTATTGAATAAAAATGGATATTCTACGTATGGTTGCTATGGTAATTATTTCATCTTGCAAAAGAAACTGGAACATGTTGGAAAGAGAAATTCAAACAAGATAGATACTGCACACAAGATGACATTTATCTTTGTGGATACTTTCTGTAATTTTATAATTATATCATATTCACCAGATCCGACTTCATAAATTAACAAATTGACTTTGAATAAGTATCCACTGTTCAAGCTTGTTTCACTCATAGTGGCTAAAATTAATGGCCAGTGGAAATTCTCAAATGTATTGTAACCCTACATGTAAGCTCGTTTTTGGATTAAAGAAACCCTAATAAGTAGAGAACTGTGTCTGTTTTAGACAGTTGACTGATTTTTTAGCAATCCATTTATAGCCCTGGGTGTTGTAAATGGCAAGGTAACCTCAGAGGTGTCTTATTAAGGATCAGCATAATAAGGAATGGTTGTCATGGTCACTTGCTGGACCTGCTGTTTGCAGTCTAGCCTTGCATTTAAGCCCCATTGTTCTGTGTTGAACAGCTTATCACATAGATTGATACATACATGTATAAACTTGTATTTATTTGTCATTCCAGTCCACCTAATATGTGGGTATTAGTGTGGTTTAGATGATAGATAAAGATATAAATATATGTGTGTGTGCACTTCATGGAAACAAAAAAGTGAAGCTGTTTATGCTGTTCTTTAGAATGTGTATTGTTTTCTTTTACTTTCTTCCATTTTGTGTTACACTTGTACATTTAATAAAATTAAGCTCAAGTTGGAAATGAATTTTGGAAATTCTCCTTTAGTGCACTAACATGCAGGTGAAAAAAATATTTGCCTCTATATGTGGGGGGTGGGGGTGGATGGAGGGAGAGTGGGTATTAGTGTGGTTTAGATGATAGATAGAGATATAAATATATGTGTGTGTGCACTTCATGGAAACAAAAAAGTGAAGCTGTTTATGCTGTTCTTTAGAATGTGTATTCTTTTCTTTTACTTTCTTCCATTTTGTGTTACACTTGTACATTTAATAAAATTAAGCTCAAGTTGGAAATGAATTTTGGAAATTTTAATGCATTAATATTCCTCAGATCATGCACTAAATCACTTATAACTTGAAAAGTCTTGTGTGTAGAGCATTTTGTTCAAATATGTTATTTTTCCATAACCTTAAGCATTTTTCATAAAAAAACGGTCATCGCGTTTTGGGAAAAAGTGCACACACCTGTGCTATAAAATTTATCACGTACATTCTACACCAAATTTAGAAGGTCGGAAAGGATTTTCTCATCGATCGGACCATAGACATCTGAATGGTAGGCGTTTTGTTTTCGTAAAGTTTGTAAAAATGGGTACTTGGTCCATATCTCAGAAATGGTCAGGATTTCAGCGTTTTGTTGCAATAACTTATTCAGCTACTTTTGGATAATCTTCACATGCCGAAGTTTCAGCCCTGTATCTCCAATCTTAAGGTCACCTTTATATCAAAAAAGGGGGGTTTTGCCATAGTAAAGTTTCAGATCTGTATCTCCTTGCATAATTAAGTAATTGCTGTGAAACCTAAACATTCTACTGCAGTAAATAATCTTTTCCTTACATCTGCATTTTATTTCAGTGACTCTTTCTTCTATTCTCACCTGCTCCATCCCGTATTCCCCTCACTTAAATAAAAATGCATGGGACACAAGAATTGCCTCTCTGTATGGGGGATTTCTCATGGCCATGTTTTGCTTATACAGTATTTTATAGACCTCCAGCTAATTGAAAATGAACAAGTTGCCCCTTTCCTTCTTTCTGCTACTGCACTACTCTGTATTGGCTTGTGTGTTCAAATTCCAACCCTGAATAGGTCTTACTCTTTTACTCATTATTTATAAAAGTTCACAGGAAAAAAAGTGCAATATCACAAAGTACAAATTACAAATATCTTCTTGAAAGGGTATCCCATCAGCTGTACTCTGGACCAGTTTAAAAGCAGGATTTATGGCTGTAAGGTTTCTTGATGAAATAGTTGTGGCCTTTATGGCTTACAATATGGATTCTTATCAAATTACAACATATGTTAACCCCTCTGTAAGGAGGTGATTGCAGTTAGATGCACTAGGAGGGGCAGAAATGTAATTACAAGAAAAACACAATACCTGTCATAATGGAAGCCAGGGATGAACAGCCAGGCAAAAGAGTGAGAAGCACCAGCAAAACCTTACAAGAGAAACTTACGTACCTTTGTACAGCTAAGCAAAATGGGTAAAAGACTGTGAATTTTTGACAGGCATTGGCGACTATAACACTCAAGTGGAAAAATGAAGATGCCTCTGAAGTTGTAATGTGAACCTGTAGTGTTATGATACTTGAAAGAACTTTTCTTTCTTAGGAGGTATTTTTCCTGGTCACAAATTATTCAGGAGGCATTCATTCTAGGAGGTATATTTCCTAGGAGACATATTTTCTAGGAGGCATTTTTTCCGCGCATCGGACATACATTCTTTTGAGAAGTAAATTTCACACCTACAATTTCTCTTCTGCCAAGCTGTGGTCATTCTTTCATGTGTTAAATATAGTAATATACACAATGCAATAAACTTTACATTTTCTATTCCTTATCATGCATATGTTGACATCTTTTACAGATTACTTTGCACTTTTTCATCAGGGCCGCTTCGTTTTTGTCAGCAAAACCATTTTTCTAGTTTTTTAATAATTCATAACGCATTAAAATTTATGAAATCATGCACTAATTTAAAATCACTTTTTTTTCATTGACTATTGCAGGGATTTCTCTCTTATCATGCTTATATGTACTAGGCCACCAGTAGATTCCCTTGTGTGAGTATCAGACCTGGATCTTTTTTTAATTATTTTTTTATGAATTTTTAAAATAATTTTTGATGCATAAAAATTCATGAAATCATACACAAAATCACCTATCACTTGAAAAGTACTGCATTTTGTTAAAATATGTTATTCAGCTACTTTTTCCATAGCTACAACATGGTGAGTAACTTGGGTGTCTATTCCAATAGCTAAGTGAGTAATAGCTACTTTCTGATTTTTCAGTACCTTTCATAATGAGTAAAATCACTTCTAATTCAGAAACTATTGCATTTAGAGAATTTTGTATAAATATGTTATTCAGCTACTTTTGGGTCAGCTATAACATAGTAAAATTGCAGACCCATAGCTCATTGCATAACCGAGTAATAGCTACTTTGAGGTTATCACTGTTGAGTAAATTGCTTGTATCTTCAAAACTGTTGCATTTAGAGTATTTTGTTTTTGTTTTTTATGTACTTTTGAGTCGGCTATAATCTTACAAAATTGCAGAACTGTAGCTCATGGCATAGCTGGACAATAGCTATTTTCCGGTTCTCACTGTTGAGTAAATCATTTGTAACTTGAAAACTATTACTTTTAGAGTATTGTGTTTAAATATGTTGTTCACCTACTTTTGGTCAGCTATAACATAGTGAAATTGTAGACCTGTATGTCATGGCATAGCTGAGTAATAACTACTTTCAGGTTCTCACTGTTGAGTAAATCATTTATAACTTGAAAACTATTGCATTTAGAGTATTTCTTTAAATATGTTATTCATCTACTTTGGAATTAGCTATAACATTGTAAAATTGGAGATGTGTACCTCATGGCATAGCTGTGTGATAGCTATTCTCAGATTCCCACTGTTGAGTAAATCATTTGTAAATTGAAAACTATTGCATTTAGAGTATTTTCTTTAAATATGTCATTCACCTACTTTTGGGTCAACTATAACATAGTAAAGTTGCAGACCAGTAGCTCATTGCCTAGCTGAGTAATAGCTACTTTGAGGTTTTCTCTGTTGAGTAATTCAGTTGTTACTTGAAAACCATTGCATTCACAGAATTTTGTTTAAATATCTTATTTTTCTACTTTTGAATTGCA
Organism: Sabellastarte sp. h YS-2021; assembly: GCA_964017235.1. Lineage (NCBI taxonomy): Eukaryota > Metazoa > Annelida > Polychaeta > Sabellida > Sabellidae > Sabellastarte > Sabellastarte sp. h YS-2021. Next base: position 40,881,582 of record OZ024930.1, on the reverse strand, counting down.
ATAACATTGTAAAATTGTTGTTGTGTAGCTCATGGCATAGCTATGTAATAGCTATTCTCAGGTGTTCACTATTGGGTAAATTAGTTGTAACTTTAAAATGTTGTAAATATTGCATTTAAAGTATTTTCTGTAAATATGTTGTTCATCTACTTTTGGGTCAGCTAGAACATAGTAAAATTGCAGACCTGTATGTCATGGTATAGCCAAGCAAGAGCTACTTACAGGTTCTCACTGTTGAGTAAATCAGTTGTAACTTGAAAACTATTGTATTTGGAGAATTTGTTTAAATGTGTTATTCATCTACTTTTGAATTAGCTATAACATTGTAAAATTGAAGCTTGTAGCTCATGTCATAGCTGTGTGATAGCTATTCCCAGGTTCCTACTGTTGAGTATATCAGTTGTAACTTGAAAAATATTGCATTTAAAGTATTTTCTACAAAATATGTTGTTCACCTACTTTTGGATCAGCTATAACATAGTGAATTTGCAGAGCTGTATGTCATGGCATAGCTGAGCAACAGCTACTTTCAGGTTCTCACTGTTGAATAAATCATTTGTAACTTAAAAACTATTGCTTTTATTACGCTACAATAGCTTACCATGTGGGACTTAATGCTGATCTCGGGTTGCCACACCCGGGGCCAACGTCTTAGAAAAAAAGACAGTTCTTGTTAGCCACCGGATATACTGGTAGTTGTCGTCACGTGATAACTTCTGACCAATCGTCCTACTTTCTCGTTGGCCACGATTGACTGGTAGCAGTTTGTAAATATACAGACATTTTCATTTATTTCTCAGACTTTACTTATTGTTGGAGGCTAATATTTGCATATTTCTTGTAATATATATCATAGATTATTCTGTAAAAGTTTCATTTCCACAGGATAAGTATTTTTATTGCAGTCGCGTGTTTTGAGTTTTCCTCGGTTCAGGCTAATTCTTTCTACGTCTTTTATTGCGTACAAAATGTCTACACATCAAGCAAATAAAGACAAACCGAGAGCGCAGAAATGCCGCCATTTCTGCTTTAGTTTTGATACACATAATTTCTGCCCTACTTGTAGGGAGGCTGGCAAGGGAGATGACCCCTGTGTCACCTTTGAAACCCCTTGCGAAGTTTGCACGTCTTTTACAGATGAGCAACTTCAGAAAATCCAAAACCGGAAACGGTATTTGAAAAAGCAGAAAGCGACAACTAGTTCCAAAGATGAACTAGATCTTTTGGGTGAAGGCGACGGGGATTCCTTCACTGGGTCTAATGCAGACCTCGAGTGTGCGGCTGATAGCCTTTTTATCTCACCCCCCCGTCCACAACCTCTTGCCTTCAGTTCCCTGTCTTTGAAAACGCCAGCAAAAACCGCTCCACCCACCCCTGGTACAGCTTTGCAAAATAAAATCCAGTCAAATTTAGAGAAATCACTCGGTGATTCCTTAAATATTCATTTACAGCAGCAAATGGGTTCCTTTCAGGCATCCATGTTGGAAGCTTTTAAGTCACTCCGAGAGGAGTTGACTGTAAAACAGAAAGTCGAGGCTCAGTCCTCGACTCTTGCTTCAAAACCTGGCTTGTCCAGTTCTTCTGCTGCCCCTCTGGATTTGCCCCCTCCGAGATCTGGTACTAACATTGCAAGCGAGGATATGGATGTGGACTATGGTCCAACTCTTCCTCCTCGTTTAGTATCTACTCAACCTTCCTCGGATCAGTACGTTGCCCCCTCTGAAGGTCATCCCGAAGAGGTTTCGTACTCTCACAAAAAGCAAAGCCATAGGCAGCCAGTTGACCCGAGCTCTGCCTCGGACCAACTAAATGAGGATTCCGATGAACCTCGGATCCCTTCTTCTAGATCTAAAAAGCACTCTGACAAGAGCAAACATAAATCAAGATCTAGATACGTGTCTTTTACCTCAGAGGAGGATCACTCCCCTGTAGCCAGACACAGGTCTTCTAAGCCCTCTAGGGCCCAGCCCTCAGGAGTTGCTTCTGATCAAGACCTCCCACAACATGATCCAGACCCCCCTTATTATAGGGCAGTAGCTTTGTCTGACATGCCCTCACAATACTCTGAGGAAGTTGATACCTTCAGGCGTATTTTGTCTCTCCCTGACCCCAGGGAATCTATGCCCAGGTCTTCCACCTCGGTCTTGGGTCTGGATGATGAAAAAGGCCGTCAAGAGCTCAGACCTAGAGGTCCCTCCTCTATTCTTCCACTTAGCTCAGTTATCAAGGACGCCTTTGATAAATTCCAACATGACTTTAAGGCTGCCAACTTATCTGAGGGAAAATATGTCAAGCCTCCTCCCTCAACATCAAAGTGGTACAAGGTGGGACAACCAACTTTTCAAGACAAAATCCAGGAGTTGAATACAGACTTTGCTAAGATCTGTATTACTCCTAGACCTTCTGGGCCCCCAGTAGCCAGAGTTCCCCTGCCAGTTCTCAAGGAGCTAGAACTTCAGGCTAGACAAAATATCTCTACCCTCAACTTCACCGCTGCTTTTGCCAAGACCTCCTCTTCTTGCAATGCTTCATTGGAAAAATGTCAACATAGCATCAAGTCTACGGTCAAGAAGATTAAATCTCAGATTCAAAAAGGTGCCGATCCTGAGAGAGCAGCAAAGCGCGGATATGAGGAAGTAGCTGACTACTTAGATTTTTGGAACAAGACAGTACTTGTTCAACACAGGGCCCTCACTTGTCTCAGCAAATCTCTAGCCCATATTTTGCAGAGGGAATTATACTCTATGGCTAATACCGGCTTGCTTAGGCGCGAAGCCGAGATGACTCTATTACATCCACAATTAGGAGAAACGAGACGTCAAGAACTCAGGAACTCGTCCTTTTGGGACGCTTCCTTGTTCGAGTCTCAATTAGTGAAGGAAGGTGAGGACTTCCTTCTCAAAAAAGGCACCTCAAAAGATTCTCAGGGTTTTCCACCCTACCAGAATAAGCCCTTTCGTGGTCCCCACAAGAAAAGAGGCTCCTACAGGAAACGCCCCTATGGGGGCAATACCTCTCAAAGCAGTAACCAGTCCTTTCCTTCGGGAAGAGGAAAATCCAACTTCAGAGGCTTCAGGGGTCGTTTTCGACCCCACAATAGAGGAAGGGGGCGTGGAAACCCCCCTCCCCAATGACTCCTCCAAAGCCTCACTCAGTCCACCAGTAGGAGGTCGCCTCCGTTCTTTCAGGAGAGACTGGCTCACAAACAAATGTTCTCAAAACGTGTTAAACATTATCACCAATGGCTACGTTCTGCCATTCCGTTCAAAGCCAAACTTGATCAGATTTCCTCTGATTCTGTCAGAGTACAAGGCCCAACAAAAAGACCAAGCCTTGGCTACTTGTATCCAGTCTCTCCTGTCAAAGAACGCTATCGAAAGGGTAGACAATGTAAAATCTCTCGGGTTTTACAGTCGCCTGTTCCTAGTACCCAAGCCTCACCAAAGGTGGAGGCCAGTTATAGACTTAAGCAGGCTCAATACTTTTCTACACGTAGAAAAGTTCAAAATGGAAACTCCAGAGTCCATCAGGACCTCCCTGATTCCAGGGGAGTGGGTATCGTCGATAGATCTGTCGGACGCCTACCTGCATATCCCCATCCACCCAAGCTCAAGGAAATACCTAAGGTTTTGCTACAAGGCTCAGGTGTTCCAATTCACCTCCCTCCCGTTCGGACTGGCCACAGCCCCCCAGGTCTTTACAATGATCGTAAAGGAAGTGAAACTAATGGCCCTCTCAAGAGGACTCAGAATTCACCAATACCTGGACGACTGGCTGATCAGGTCCCAGTCTCAGGAGGAAGCACAAGTGAACACTCAGGCAGTAGTAGAACTGACTCAGTCCTTGGGATGGATAATAAATCAGGAAAAATCAGAACTGAAACCTACACAGGTGTTTTCGTTCGTGGGCTACGAATACCACCTAGATTCAGCCCTTGTAAAACCCACTCAAGAGAGATGGCTCAAACTCCAGGATTTGATCCTACGACTCAAGTCAAAACGTGTTTTGACTGCAAGATGTTTGATGTCTCTAATTGGGTTGCTAGCCTCAACGGAGAAAATGGTCCCGGAGGGACGCCTTCACATGAGGCCCTTTCAGTTTCATCTCAAGGAGCACTGGAGATATCCTCAGTCGCTGGACAACCTCCTTCCCTGGACAGAAGCCATTGCAGCCCACCTGGATTGGTGGCAAAATCCCTCCAAGGTGATGAAAGGTGCAGACCTTCATCCCAAAGACCACAGTATCCAACTCTTTACCGACGCCTCAAACGAAGGTTGGGGCGCTCACTTAGACCAAAACTTTACCAAGGGTCTGTGGTCAGATCGGGAAAAAAGGCTTCACATAAATGTCCTAGAATTGAAGGCGGTCTCCCTGGCCCTTCGAGACTTCAAGGACCAGTGCCAGAATCAAACAGTGTTGGTTGCGACGGACAACTCAACAGTGGTAGCCTACATCAACAAACAAGGAGGAACACACTCGGCAGAGATGTGTGCTCTCCTGTGGAAGATCATGACCTGGTGCCATCACTACCACATAACATTGAAAGCCAGGCACATTCCAGGGTGCCTGAATGTGATGGCCGACCTGCTATCCAGGTCCAACCAAGTGCAGTCAACAGAATGGTCTCTGCACCCACAGGTCTTCAAACAGATCTGCCAGAAGTGGTTCACACCTCATGTAGACCTATTTGCCACTCACCTGAACCACAAACTCCCTCTATACGTGTCTCCTATCCCAGACCCAAAGGCCTGGGACATAGATGCTCTGAACATAAACTGGACCAACCTCACAGCATATGCGTACCCTCCTACGGCTCTCCTTCACAAGGTGATCCAAAAGATCAGGCAATGCCAGTGCCTGATCATCGTAATAGCCCCAGGCTGGCCAGGGATGCCCTGGTTTTGGGACCTAGTGCAGCTCTCAACAGAGATCCCACTGCAACTCCCAGTGTCAACAACCCTACTCAAACAGTCCCACAAGCTGGTGTTCCACAACAACCCCCAGCACCTGAACCTCCACGCCTGGTGTCTAGGAGCGGACAACTCCAAGAACAAGGCTTCTCTGTGGAGGTGGCAGAGAGAATTGCTGCCCCTCAGCGGTCATCAACAAGGACCATCTACAAGTCAAAGTGGGCCCTATTTGAAAAATGGTGCAGAGAAAATTCGGTGGATTTCTCCACTCCATCTGTGAAACAAATCTCAGATTTTTTCATGTACCTGTACCAAGACTTAAACAGGCGCCCCTCGACCATTGATGGTTACAGGACTGCAATCGTTGACACTTTGGGCCCAACAGCCCAACATATTGCACACAATGCAGACCTTCATAGGTTACTCTCCAGTTTTCACAGGGATCGCCCCAAAAGTTCCAGAAACTTACCCAAGTGGAACCTTTCTGTTGTCCTTAACGAGCTCACCAAAGCACCTTTTGAGCCCATGAAAGACTCAGACCTCAAACATCTCACTTTAAAAACTGCTTTCTTGCTAGCCTTGGCCTCCGGCAAGCGCCGCAGCGAAATCCATGCCTGGGTCGCTAACAAAGTATCTAATTTAGGCCAATGGGAAAAGGTTGCCTTGTTCCCTTCTTCTGATTTCATAGCCAAAAACCAACTAGCAAGAGAAGGTTCTCAAAGTGTGTCTCCGGTGACTATCCCTGCTCTGACTACCATTGTGGATAGACAATTTAAAGAAGACAGGACCCTGTGTCCCGTACGGGCCCTGAGGTTTTATTTGGACCGAACTAAAGACCTGAGAGGGTCTCGTTCTCTCCTTTTCATCTCCTTTAAGAAAGGACATACCTCAGACATCAGACCCGCTACACTCTCTTCATGGTTGAAACAAACCATCTTACTTTGTTACAAACAAGCAGATCAACAAGCCTTGGACTTGGTCCAAGTCAAAGCGCATGACATCCGGGCCTTCGCGGCCTCTAAGGCCTTTTACGGTGGGGTATCGGTGGACCAAATCATGCAAGCCTGTCACTGGAAAGCTCACAACACATTTACAAATTTTTACCTAAAAGACCTTACTTGGTCGGACACCGACAACAATTTGTACCTGGGACCCGTAGTGGCTGCACAACAAGTCCTAGATCCTTCCCCTCAGACCAGTTGTCCTCGGAAAGAAAAAAGGGGGGGGGGGGCACATCCGCTACAACCAAGTCTTCAGGAGTCTTTCCCAGGATCTAGGTATTCCTTTACCTTCAAGATGTTACGGGTAAGGTCATTTTATCCTTCAATCATCAAGTAATTTCTATTAAGGACTTATTTAGTTGTCATTAATCTCATTTTCAGGTTGTAAAAATTTTTATGAGATGCCCAACCACTGGGTTGGTCAGTCATACGTGAAGGGCCCTTTTGGACCCTCAGACCTCGGAGTGAGCTCTGCTGCACTTCCGTCCTACAATAAAACATCTAGACAGTTTTAGCACTGTCTCTCATTTACTTAGGTTTTTGGCTCGTTACAGGCCCGGCCTTCGGGATAGGGGCACTGTAAATGGGACTCAGACTGGTATTTCTGGCACTATTCTATACATGTTAATTCAAAATCTTAGAAAAAATGACATACCTTCCAGTCTCAGCTGTAATCCCGCCACCGGGCGGTTGAATTCAGCATTAAGTCCCACATGGTAAGCTATTGTAGCGTAATAAAATTGAAAATTTTAATTACTTAAATGTAGCTTTTATAAGCTACAAGCTTACCATGTGGGACTTAGAAGAGTCCCACCCTGCCTCCCCGCTGTTTACAGCTGAGGGGTAGGTTTAAAAAATTTCAACGAGAAAGTAGGACGATTGGTCAGAAGTTATCACGTGACGACAACTACCAGTATATCCGGTGGCTAACAAGAACTGTCTTTTTTTCTAAGACGTTGGCCCCGGGTGTGGCAACCCGAGATCAGCATTAAGTCCCACATGGTAAGCTTGTAGCTTATAAAAGCTACATTTAAGTAATTAAAATTTTCAAATTTAGAGTATTTTGTTTAAATACATCGTTCACCTACTTTTGGTTCAGCTATAACATTGTAAAATTGCAGACCTGTAGCTCATCCCATAGCTGAGCCACAGCTACTTTGAGGTGTTGTCTGTTGAGTTAATCAGTCGTAACTCAAAACTATTGCATTTGCAGTAATTTCTTTAACTATGTTTTTAACCTACTTTTTACACCTAAACAGTTATCTTGTTACTTTCCTTCTGAATATCATTTGCAGGGCACAACTTTTGTTTCCTTTTCTTCTATCACTTCTACTCTATAAAACTCAAAACACAGTCAGCTGACACAGAGCCTGTTCACGGGCACTGATTGCTTGTTCATATTTGTGGGTGATAATCGCACTTCACTTTTTAAAACTCAATTTACAAAGAATATGCACTACAAATCTTTATGAAAACAGTAAGAAGACTAGGAATAAATGTGAAAAATATAAAATGTCATGTCAGAATCGCAATAACACACTCCTAGTGTGGGATTATGCATGGTTTTACATCTCATAGCTCATTAGAAACACCCAGGCTTCACCTTTGTGTTACTAATATCGCTATTCGTTATAAAACCCTGCATAGCTCCATGCTTAAGGCGTGTGTTATTCCTTTAATAATAATAACAACAGAAACACTCCAAGAGCAGATATCTTAAGCCAACACTTCAAGTATTGATAATGAGTGCAATCATTAAAAATCCTTGTAAAAGTTCCAGGATCCAGACTGTTAATCCAGATCACCACCAGAATCCAATCATCTGTTCCTAGTGCCACTGTCAGCATTTCAAAATCTGTCCACAACTTGTGGCGTTATTGTGCAAACAAACAAATGCACACTGCAAATTACACATATCTCCATGTCAGAGGTTCAACTTACAAATGAGATAATAAATCATACTTATAATAGCTCATGACCATGGGATCTTCCCATAGTTATAACTTGGTGCATGATAAAAAAAAATTGCTTGTTCTTATAAGGGCTTTGTATGATACTTGTAGTGAAATTATCATTGTTTTTCTTGTGCTAAATTCAGATTTTATCATCTTAAGATAAAAATTTTCAAGTGCTTCTGTGAAGAAAAAAAATTCTCTAATAGCCAAGTAACACTTGAGATACAAAGAAAATTTGTTTTCCCTTCATTTTGCTGACCAGTAAATATATTTCTACATGGTTTTCCCTCTAAGAAGGTGGTAGCAGGTGCTTGTAAAATCATGAAACAGTCCATTCTTTACAGTGTTTATTGAATGAAGTGATTTTTTTTTATAACGTCAATGCATTGATTTGTACTTTCAAAGCAATATCACACATTTATAAAAAACACACTTGATTTGCATTGACCAGATCCATTGTCCACTTAGTCCTTTTCATCTGGTACAATAGTGAGAGGGGGCAATGCTGTGCCACACTATTTTTGAATAGGGGTTTCTGAGATCATGATTTTGTATTGTCATTTCAGTTCATTGGCAGGCAGTTGTAGCAGTGTCTGTGTCTCTTGTTCTTTCCTGCAAGGTATCATACAATAGGCCCTTGTGGTTCCCAATCTTTAGTTCATTCTCATCAATTCCCTGAAATTTTCAGTGAGTAGGTTACAGCAACACCCCTCAATTTGGAATGGAGTCTGTGCATTAGTTAATTAGATGGTGTGAATGCAGTACCTATGGGTGTGTGTGGTAGAGAACACAGACAAAATACAAATGAATGTGAAACATTGGAGTAGTAGTAGTTTGTGATTAAACTTGTTTAATTTGGTTTGTTTGTCTTCGGTTCCAGGTGTGTTAATTGGATATAACATACACTTGAATCCCCATTATCTGATCATATTGGTAAAGTGAGATGTAATATGACAAATAGAAGCTTCATAAAACAGAGTGGGCATTTTAGTATAAAACAATAGGAAAGTAACAAATTGGGAGAGCAGGAGAGCAGAACTGAACTCCTACAATGGAAAATTTGGATAATAAAATGTTGGATAATTGAGGATATACTGTACTTGTCAGTTTGTGTCTTGAAAATAATCTCTGTGTTAAATATCCATGCAAAAAGGGAAATTAATGACATATGATGAAAAAGAACTGCACATTTAGTAAAACTCGGGGAAAATTAATTTGATAATGTTTTGGCAATGGATGTAAACATATTAGTCACGCTGTTAGTGTGGGTGTTGATAAAATGGAGTAATTTTGGATTCATAAAAAACATAATGGAGTAATTGTTTCTAGCTCATTATTATCCACCCTTTTCTTAGTTGTTTATACAAAAATGACAGTTTATATCATAACAGTGACAAAAGTAATGGTAACTGTAATGACTTGCAAAGTATTTACATGTTCTCAGAAATTGACTGTTGAAAAGGTTGTATTGTTGATATGGATAAATTCCGTTGTGTATAAAGTTCAGCCTTGTGTGAATTCTATGGATGTCAGACTGCTGGATGTGTCATAAGGGAGCAGAAATAGTGTCTTCTTATATATGTGGAATATATATCTGTTGTATATCTATCATTCGAAGAAATGATATTTCAGTTTGTTGATAGATGTAGGTAAAGGCTATTGGATTATCAGAGTGTACACACGGATCTGTCAATGTGCAAGTTTATTTAAACTTTTACTTTTAAAACAATGTTCTTTGAATTAAGTCTGAAAGAACCTGTAGTTCTCAACTAAAAGAGTCAGCTGTTAATAGAAACAAAAATTTAATTTTTACCTTGTCTACAAAGTTTGTAGCAAAGTTCCTACTGAGACTTTTTCTTACAACCTATTTTGCCTTTGGTTTGCTTTGAAACTTTGCTGGATGGAAAAGGATTAAAAATACCAGAACAGATTACTTTTCGTGAGATAAATATATATTGCAAGAGTGAAATAGCTGCAGAATAATTGTACTCTTTTTGGTTTTAACTATTGCACAAATAAGGAAGATGTTCTGATAAAAACCATTCTGGCTAGTGACCAGGATGTGCAGCACATACTCTGTTGGATATTGTTCGATAGAAAGATCCACAAAATGTTTTAGTATTCTGATAGCAAAGTTATATTAAATATACTATTCAGCAAGTGAAATATGGGGAATCAATGAATGTAACAGACTATACATGAATCAGCTCCAAATTAATTCACATTTACAGTCATTGAAGCTTGCAAGAAATAGTTTTAAGTTGATTTTCACAGTATGTGCAATGAAAACATTTCCCAATATTCTAATCTATCCCAAAGACAAAGTATTAAACAGTTTAAAAGACAGGATAAGAGATGGTGAACTGTGAAGGGTTAGAAGCAATTCCTAATCATTTGCAACTGACCCGTAATAATAGTCCAGGCAATTAAGGCTTTTATGACCCATTGCCTCCACTTGTACATCTGTGAATAACCAGAGCAATTAATCTCTCAGGCAATGTTTCCAGCCTGCTGAGCTGTTCTACAAAAGTAAAGCATGATAGAGGCAACAAAGCAAAAAACATTTGAGGTTTGAGTGTACATCCAGTGTTTTGGCTTGTTGAAAGTGACTAGAATACAATGGAAAGCACTCTGGAACCCGAGATATTGGTGCCAACCAGTGTGGATATGGATGACATCAATAACAACACCCACCATACTCTGAAACCACAGGCATGGAACAATAACAGTACCAATAACACCAACAACAGCACTGTGGAGACGTCTACAAAGAGCTTTGATAATCTTGTCACTATAACATTAATCATTATGCTTGTATTTGCAGTCCTTGCAATCATTGTGAACCTACTTGTCTTAGTGGCTTCTAAGTTCACCACTGCAGGAAGACATTCAATCTTGGTCTTTATCCGTAGCCTCTGTGTAGGTGATACACTTATAGGGATCTATGGAATCACCAAGTACATCTTTGTGTCTGAAAAACCACAATGGATCAACTGCTTCTTGCCTGATGCTTTGTTGATCTGTGCCTTTGTGGCTGAAAACTTGACCTTCGTGGCATTGTTGTCTGACTGTTCCAATGTGCTCTGCCATTTTTTATTGCAACATTCACGAATTAGGTACTCCAAGTACAACAGTATCTTCTTGATGATCTACATGTGGAACAGTGCATTTATTTTTGCCTTTCTTCCTCAAATGGGGTGGAACAATACTCCTTATACTTGTGCATTCTTTGAGTATCACAGTGTGTACTATCTGGTCTTTCTGAGTATCATCTTCTTCATGTCCATCCTCCTGATGGCTGTTTATAGCTACAGGTGCAGACATTTCCTTAGTCAGCTCCAACAGAACCCCAACACTCCTCCACAGATTCAGCTGGAGGTGAAAAAGATGAAGCTTACTGTGTTCACTTCACACATAGATATAGGGGCTCAAGTCATCTGCTTCTTGCCTCTGATCATTTATATCTTACTGCATTGCAATGTATGTGTCAACGCCAGTGCAGTGTATTCAGACAGTTATCTCTTGGTACTTCTACCACCTATAGTGTTCAAGTCTGTTATTGCTGGAGTAGTTCGTGGCAGACGGACAGCACAAATTTATCAAGTAATATGGAAGAAATGGAATCTCTTGCAGGCAGGCTTGTGTTACAGAAGAAAAAATGGCTCAAGTGATGCTAGTAATTCTAATGCTGAAATGATGCCAGAGGTATCAGTAAGTCACACAAGGTCATCTAGTTCGGAGCCCAAATTGCCAAAAATGAGTCACTATCGTCAGTACCTAGTGAGACAAAGGAGAGCCCATTCAGTCGCCTCAGTAGGCAATGGGTTACTTAATGCTGCAGCCTTAGCAACAGCCACCCCATTGACTCGTAAACACCGCTTCATGTGTGCTAAGTGTGGATATTTGAATAGTATTCATCTTCAACCTCGTACAGATACCCCAAATGACAACAACCAATCTGAGGTAACAAACAGTGCAAACAAATGGAACACAAATCATCAACACAGAATGATGGAGGAACAAATGGTCTATACACAAGAGGAGGAAGTACCAGTAACAAGGGACCATATAAAGCTGAAACATATGTCACGGTATGTATCTGAGTCACTACAGTCAAGCTTCTCCACAGAGGAGAGCATTCTGAGTGATAATTTACCCAGAATAAAAAGACGGGCACAATCGGTGGACAGTGGAATGGGTCCATCCATCATGGGTGTTGCCAGTGGAAGCATGAGAGGTAAAGATTCCATCAATAAAGGCAAAGGCACTCAGCATCAACAGAAGGTTGTGACATTTAACGATGCCATTTTAGGTGACAATGAAGTATTTTTTCCTCACAAAGAAAGCGGCCTTGGAGACACAATTCATGCACCCTCCTCTATTACCGAGCAATATGGGGTTGCTGGGAAAGTATCTCTCATAAATAACTCCATCATAGAGAGGATTGATGATAGTGATTACATTGGACAAGACAATAGGGCCTTTGTGGAGGAGTTTCATGATCCAGACTGTGTGATACATGGACATACTAGTCACAGTTCTAATGGTGTCAACAAAAAGCCTAATCTTCTTGAATTGAGGTTATAAGATATCTGGGTGATGCCTTTTAAAGTCTTGTATATTAGTATATTGAGAAATATATTGTAATACCTGTATTAGTTCAAACAAAATATTTCTGAAGTTGTGTTACAATCTATTTACTTTACTGGAAAGTGAAATTATACATTTTACTTTTAATAAAATTCCACATAATATAATTATGAAAAGGCTGTCATAAATTAAAGTCATATATTGTATTGCAAGCCATGGACTCTTTGTAATTATCAAATTTCTGTATTTACAAACACTATTAATCCTTTAACAGCTGAGGGATCGGTGCACAGCTGTACTAGCACCAGTGATGTAGTGTGACCTAATTAAATAATTACAGAATGCCTTTACTATGAATGACCTGAAAAAATAAGGCTAATTATATACTTGTGCAACTGGAATGTGATGAAAAAAACCCACTTCATCCACATTGAAGGAATCAATTTCTGAAAACAAGAGCCACTGACAATGTTATTTAGATGACAGTTGACTACGGCAAGCTAACATGGTAATAAGTTTGTAAATGGAAACCTGGTTTATCTATTTATTGGTTTTATTTCATAGTTTCAGTAACATATTATTAACTATTACAAAGAATAACTGATGGAATAACATATTACTATAAGCTCTTTAGCTTTTATTTGAAAAAAAAAATAAAAATTAAAGGGAAGATTCACCATCTTATTAAAGATATGCTTCATTTGTAGTTTATGAAGATATTTTAAATACTTTTAAAACTAATTAATAACCAGTTATTGCTTGTTTTTGGAAACGTATAACTTTTTTTAGAAATCATAAGCAACCTGCAACTCTAAATAGCAGAGAAAATGTCATCAGAACACATTTTGTCCATAGATCTTTGTTTCTTTGAGGTTTTCAATGGCCTAGTGAGTAGCAAGTATGACATGTTATCTCAGGCAGTCAACTCTGTATGGGTTTGACTCCCACAAGTGGCAAATGCAGAGGACCTGTCAAAATATGACCCTGGCTGTTGAATGGGGAAAATCTTAACTTTAAACCAAATGTTTATAATAAATTCATTCAATCTATAAAAGTTACACCATCCTACTGTTTTATACTAAAATGCCTCTTTGGATTTTGAAAGCTTTGATTATTTGAAGAAAGTTTTTTTTTCAGGATAAAATATATATTCCTTTTTTTGGTTTTTAAATAAAATTGAATTAAAAGACTCAATGTGATAATTTTGTATGAGAAGATGTTTTATTGAAACAGATCTTTTTGCTAATGTGTATGTTAAATATTATATTTTGTCAATAATTTTTGAACAAACATATCTTTATTGTATATTATAATGAATTTATATATTTTATAGTATTAAAAGATGCCAAAAAATGGCGAAATCTGTGATAATCAGTGAATGAAACTTGTTTATTTTTATGGTCTTATCCCTTTTCTCCAATCTTATATAAAATATTTGGACAGAATTGAAGGCACAAATACCACCCTCAAGAGGGTACTCTATATTTTGTATATCAAAGTATAATAGAATAACTTCCTCACAGAATGACATAAACCAAAAAAGTACATCCCGAATAAAGGTGACAATATTATATAAGTGCATAGCATAGAGGCTTATATTGTTAATCTTCAGGCGGTATTTGAGTGATAGCCACCATTTTGTAGAACAATAAGTCTATATTCAAAAGAAAGAATGCCAAAAAGTCTCGTATATTTAGGAGCAGCAGTGAATATAGAAACTTCAAATTTTAACTAGGAATTTTTCTGTCATTTCTGTATTTTAAATAAAATGAGCAGAATCTCTCAAGACCAGTTTCTAAAATATTGATGAAAAATTGCAACTTGTTGACAAATTTATAACCCATAGAATTGGCAACAGGCAAAGGTAATTAACAAAGGTGACCGTGTCTGTATGCCCTCTATTTAGGACAGATATGGCATGTAGCACTGATAATAACAAGACTACTGCCGTAGTGGTTATCTCCTGCCTTAGGATCAGTAATAATGGATATCTAAAGGAGATATAAGTCCTTTGTACATTTTGTTTTGGAAACTAGGCCAAAATTACTACCAGGCTAGCTTTCCTAACCAAGTATGTTTTGTGCAAATTTGATGAAGCTAGCTGCAATATTTAAGATTTAGATTATCTTATTGATTTTCGTACAGTCGGCTATGGTGGCCATTTTGTTTTTCAAAATAAGGCAAAAAATTTTCACAGGCAAAAACAAATTAGCAGGGCAGGACTTCCTATGAGGTGTTTTTTTACATGCTGAAGCCCTAGGAGCAACAATCAGGGAGATATAAGGACATTTTAGTATGGTGTCCCCATTTGACCCCGAAGCAGGGCTCAAAGGTCAAATTCAACACTTGGAAAAGATTATTAGGGCATGACTTCATATAAGTTGTTTTCAAATTCCAAACCCCTAGGATCAATGGTTAGGGAGATATAAGGCCTTTTTAATTGGAAACCCCATTTGACATTAAACGTAATATGGCTGCCAATTATTGTTTTGGAAACAATGCCAAAATTACTATCCTATCCTGAACATTTTGTCACTTGTCAAGCACATAACCACCAGGTAGCTAATTCCACAAATAAATATAATGATTATCACTACTGCAGCAAAGCATTACTTGAACATCAAAACATGGAATAGCAGTACTTAATTAAAGTTAATTTATATAGATGACAGTTCTTTGAGTAGCGGCAACAAAGCACTTTAAATGTAATTTCTGAATCTTATACACAACAAAGTATGTACAGATTAGGCTTTATGGCTTGGTATTTCGACTCAGCCAGTGTTCACTTTCACCAAAATTCAATGCAAGACAAACTGTCTCCCTTTACTTGAAAAGGCGAAACAAATGTGAAAAAATGCGAGACATGCTTCGCATCAAGATTACACTGGAATGAAGTTTAAAGAGAAATACAGTCAGCAAGCTGTACAAGTTATTTGCAAAGTCAAAGTCAAGTTTTTGCACCCCCATCAATAGCTAGGATCATACTGAGACAGGACTGTGGTTTTCCCCAATTGGGCATTTGAACCCATGACTCCAAAGTGACAGCCAAGTAAGTAAATGCCAAATTTGTCAGCCACTAGGCCAACAGGGTCTATTTGCAGGGCAAACAAATGAAATTGGCCCATTTCAACTAAAATTTGGAAGGTGGCCAAAGGTTAAAAGTGGCTATATTTTCTATATCAGATGTCAAATGCTGTGTTCGATAACACTGTGAAACCCTACTCCCTCACATGTACTCAACTGGTAGTTGATGTAGGAGACCAGAAACGACAGTATCATTGGTTTATTTGTCTGTCTTCTGTGGATTTAAATTCAACAAAAGCGCTAAAATCTGGCGAGAATACCCCAATTCTCACAAGAGTTACTGTTAGCTTCATTCATCAAATAAAGTAAACTCGCTTTCTTTTCTTTCTTATCTATTTCTATGAGGAAATATGTATTTCATCGCTTTCAATAACAGATGAATTTCTTCCATTGATAGTTTGGTTGTACAACAATTCATCCTAGAGTGTGTACAAATTTGCAAAATGACACTTGAGAGCAAACAATGTTCAGCCACAAAAGTCATAAGTTCGATCTTAAAGATTGTAAAACCTCTATTTTACACAAATCAGTCCCTTGTGACCCAGGTGTAAAAACAGATCCCAAAACCTGTTGGGAGGATAACCTGCACACCGACAAGGATTTTACCTTATAGAAGAATATAGACCCATGAGCAGCTTTAAATGTCGTGGAAACCAGGAATAAGAAGTGGAACAATGATGTTCCTGTTTGTATAAGATAAAGTAAAGAAAGGTTCAAAATTGGAAAGAATCTGTTATGAAATTATGTCGAACTCTGGACAGGCAACAGGATGCATTGAATGAGTTTGATCCATAGCATGTAGTTTTATGGAACAATCTTGGCATCAGAGAATCTGTCAAATGCCATTTTGAGAAGAGAATAAACCAGTTGTTATTTTTTTACTATTTCATTAAACACATTTTCACACAAAATATTTACAAAGTTTCCATGTTGCCAGAGTCTTAAGTTTCTACCTTGGTATAAAATTTGCCTAAAATATAGAATAGTTTGAAAATCCATATCATGATTTTGATGGGTCAACATTCTGCACTGTAATTTACCTAGCATTGGAAAACAACTGGTACCAGTTTTCTAATTTATAAAATAGGTTGGGGCTGACATACAAACCACCAATCAGTAAACTTGAGTCCCCTCCGAAGGCCCTCACTAATGGATGAAGAAATGGCTGTGACCTGATAATTCTATCCACTGGAGGCCTCTGGTGGATACTTTGGTTTAATGTTCGCTACGCCGCTGCGCGTAGACAGATTTTCGGTGTTAACGCGCTCAGAGGAATACTACACCAGCTAGGTTCACCAAATTTGCAGGATATCTTCACAGGGGGTAAAGCTTCTCTGGGACTGAAATTAGCCTCATTCTGAAAAACAAGATGGCCGCCGCGGGCATTTCTGAAAATATTCTACATTTTTCTATTGGCTGTTTCTCATAGGTAAAATTTTGAATCTCTTCATGATTGATAGGTATGACAGATATATATGTCCTCTACAACCTTGCAGACATTTGACCTTGAAGCTCTTAATTCAAAGTCATCCACAGAGTGCCGAAGTAACCCACATAGCGGATTTTAAAAGTGGCTATACCTTGTTATTGGTCCTAGAGGTTTGCAATGTGAAACCACACTATAGGAAATCATGTGCTGCGAATCTCCTGATGTCAGATTTGACCTTGGGCCCCTCCTTCAAGGTCAAACGAGGATAGCCAAACCTAAAAGTGCTTATAACTTACTTATTATTGGTCCTAGAGGTTTGGGATGGTAAACCAACCTATAGGAAATCATGGGCTGGGAATCTTCTGGTGTGGTCGGATTTGACCTTGGGCCCCTCCTTCAAGGTCAAACGAGGATAGCCAAACATAAAAGTGCTTATAACTCGCTTATTATTGGTCCTAGAGGTTTGGGATGGTAAACCAACCTATAGGAAATCATGACCTGGGAATCTTTTGGTGTAGTCGTATTTGACCTTGGACCCCTACTTCAAGGTTAAATGAGGATAGCCAAACTTAAAAGTGCTTATAACTCGCTTATTATTGGTCCTAGAGGTTTGGGATGGTAAACCAACACATAGGAAATCATGGACTGGGAATCTTCTGGTGTGGTCGGATTTGACCGTGGGCTGCCCCTTCAAGGTCAAGCAAGGATAGCCAAACTTGAAAGTGCAAATAAGTTGCTTATTATTAGTCCTAGAGGTTTGGGATGGTAAACCAACCTATAGGAAAGCATGGGCTGGGAATCTGGTTGTGTGGTCAGATTTGAAACTATAATTTGCCATTACTTTAACAAGCCTTTAACTTCCTTCAAGGTCAAACGAGGATAGCCAAACTTAAAAGTGCTTATAACTCGCTTACTATTTGTCCTAGAGGTTTGGGATGGTAAACCAACCTATAGGAAATCATGGGCTGGGAATCTTGTGGTGTGGTCGGATTTGACCTTGGGCCCCTCCTTCAAGGTCAAACGAGGGTTAATGGCTTTGGTGAGTTGTCTTTCCGGTGGATACAAATTTGCATCAGTTCTCCAATGTTTAGGTCTAGTTATTACATATGAAATGTAATGTATTAGTAATGTCACAGATATGATAAAAAGAGGGATACGCCTGCATTAAAAATCAGCTTAAGTATTGAGTTGGTTCTTTGTGTGTCACTTAAACAGATTTTTGTTCCATCTTTGCTTTTTCATCTTGTGTGGTAATTAGTGCATTCTCTGTTTATGCGGTCCCCTGTTTTAGCGGTTAGAGAGTTAAACTAATGGTCAGAAGGTGTCCAATTTGAAATTGCTCTAAATTATGCTTTTATCAGCATGATATAAATTTATTCTGGTAGTAAAGGACTTCTGTGGAGCCTCTAGTAGATTTAAATTATTCCAAATAGTGTTTTATCAGCATGGTATAAATGTATTAATAAAGGTTCAAAATCCGACCACACCAGAAGATTCCCAGTCCATGATTTTATTACCGGAGCTTCCAGTAGATTTAAAATTGTTCTAATAGTGTTTTTATCAACATGGTATAAATATATTAGTAAATGACTACTGCAGAGCTTCCAGTAGATTTAAAATTGTTGTAACTAATGTTTTTATCAGCGTGGTATAAATGTATTAGTAAAGGACTATAGAGATTTTTCCTTTTTGTGTGTTTACAGAGGCAAACAATGAAACTATAATTTGCCATTACTTTAACAAGCCAGGTGGTTGTTGGAGAGGGGAGGACTGTCCTTATGAACATGCTGAGCTTCCTGATGGTAAGTCAATGTCAGGTTTTTATGCCCCTTTTTAACAAGAAATGTTATATCAGGCCATACACTAAGTGTATACTACATATTGATGTGATTTGGATTCAAACTGATGACCACAAAGATGAAAACCAAGTCGTTGAACCATGCTGACCTCTTGGACACTGATGTCACTCTCATTCTGGAGTCTCTGGTAGATACATTATACATAGTGTGATCTACATTTCCATTCTGAACAATTATTTGGAAGCATCTGATATTATGCATGTCCAAGACAAGATTCCCAGTATATACAGTATAGTCTGCACTTCCTTTCTGCACTCACAGTTAAGTTAAAACTCCTGTTCTTAAGAAATTGCATTGGCTTCCTATTGAACATTGTTCAGTGTTTAAAATAGCCACACATGTTTTCAACAGGTTTCAACAAACACTAACGCCTACCCACCTTAGTCTTAATCATTCCCTGGCATTTTCTATGGTGCTCGGCCTCTTTTCTGTCCCTAGATACTGAAATTGGTTGACTGTCTTGGTGCAGTTGCGCCTTAGAGTCCCCTTTTGTTAAGGGGAGATTAAGCACTATAAAATTCAATTAGAATTAGAATTGGGAGCATGCTGATATTATGCAGAACCTTTATTTGAACACATTTGCAAGTAATGGTCTCTGCTTCACTCCTACATTGTTAATTGGGAATTTACTGATATTTAAGTGGAGTGATTCCGTTTCTTTAAGATAGAACAAAGACAAAATCACTTTATTTAATTTAGGTTTAGAATTACTTTCAGCTAGGTTTAGGTCATATTATAACAGAAAGTGAATAGTCTAGGAAACACCATTTACAGTGTCTATTATGTTTGTCATATGACTGAATTTGATTCAGAGTTTCAGATGAATATATCGCAAATTCCTGTAATTGTGAATAAATATTCAACAAATATTGACAAAGACATAATAATTATAAACCTGCCAATTCTATTGAGTTTTTTGTTCTTACAAATCTTGAAAACCGAAAAGTGTAGGAAGTTGACACTTGGTAGGGACATTGATTGGGGGAGGGGGGGGGGGGGGGGGGGGGGGGGGTTGTAGGTATGCAGTAGGTGTGATCTTGATTTCACCTTTGACCTTGCCATGATGGCCTTAAACATTAAAATCTTTTCTGGGCTATATCTCAAAGACCATAAGGCATATGAAGTTGACACTTGGTAGGGAAATTGATTGAAGGGGTGTAGGTATGCAGTGTTATGGAGTGATATTGATTCAACCTTTAACCTTCCAGTAGTGACGTTGACCTTTATCTTGTTGAGACTGTATCTTGATAACCATAAAACGTAGAAAGTTCATACAGTACAATCTCACTTATCCGAACCCCGATTATCCGAAAACCCGGCTTAACCGAACTTCTCTGGTGTCTCCCATATTTCGGTTTCGTTGTTTACCGAGTCCGATGGGCGATAATAGGTGATTTTAATAAAATCTTCATATTTACCTAATTAGAAATTATGAGAGCCATTACATGCATCCATTTAACACAGTTCCTTGATCTGACACCTTTTGTGTAACTTGACACACAGTAATCCCTTCATATTAGACCCTTTCTTTTCTCAGCTAGGCCTCATAATGTTTAAGTGCAATTACGGCGTCTTCTAAATTCAAAACAAAGGGGGACCCAGTGTTTGGGTGATCAGCTTGGTATAGTTTAGTTTATTAGTTTATTATAGTGACATGATTATGTTGACAAGGATTATACAAAAAATATTGAGGTAATACCCAGCCCTATACGGGCTTATATTCATTCATTTTATTTTATTATAGTGACATGCATTATACTGTAACAAAAAGTATTACAAAACATAAACAAAAGGAAATACCCAGCCCTCTTTTGGGCTTATAAGTCACTTTAAATGTAAAGGTTCAAAGTATGATTGGTTTGATTAGTTTAAACTAGGAATTTACATTAAAGTATGAAGATAAATGATAATAACCACAGATACAAAATTACAATCCAAAAAATGTATCATAAAAATGTAACACTTACAAAAACAAACTTAACTTAAAACAATGTTTTTTCATATGTTCCATATTTTCTCAACAAATTTAGCAAGGTAGTTTGTATCAAATGACATAACGGCAATAAATTTTTCATTCAAGTTCCAAGAATCAAAATTTGGGTAAACAGTTTTTAATTTTCTGTACAACTGTTCTCTTTCTGAATTATATGCTGTACAACAACAAAGAAAGTGACATTCGTCTTCAATGACATCATCAGAACAATGAAGGCAAATTCGTTCTTGTAACGGTTTTCTATAGTATTGGCCAGTTTCAATATGTAAGGGTAATATTCCCATTCTTAATTGTGCCAAAAGTGATCTTTGTGACCTTGTCATAGAGAATTTAACATATTTTTCTACATCAACACATCTACATCTTGTAACTCACTTTAAACAGATAGTAAATAACAAACAGAGCAAACATGTCAGGCATTCAATTAGGTAATTAACCCCCCTGGCTCCCTCTACATAATAAAGTGCCCATATCCACTGAATTTGTTGTTATTGAAAAGGCAATGTCTTTAATTGGTGGACATGGTGTTAGGAAATTAACAAAAAAGGGGTAACACAAAAAAGGTCCACAGGTGCATTGTTCTATTTTATAGACTAGAAAAGAAAAAGCCTTCACAAATAAAGCCTGTAACTTGGCCTTTGATCTTTATAATAGTGTGACAGGCCTTAAAACATTCACTATACATTAATTTACAAAAAAGACTGTTTGGCTAATAAAATATATTGTCAGTACATGTACAAAAACGGACTGAGATGTTGCATTGTTTTATTTAATAGGGGTTGTGGAAAGGATTTTAAGCATTCATTTACAAAAACAAGTCATAAAATGAACTAATAAGGTGTCAAAATATTTAAAAAATAACAACAAGTAAAACTTATAAATCTTTCAAATTTTTGGGACAACTAGATACCCTTTTGATTCTCCTGTAATTTCAATTTTAGATATCTCCAAAAACTTACGTTTTTTTTGTTTCTACAGTCTTCATGAAATCTTGTGATATAAAGCACATGTTGATGTCTTTTAGTGGATTGATATTTTGGATTAAAAAACAGTATAACATAAGTATTTGCATCTTTTATTTTATTTTATGTAGATAAAAGCAATATATTGACAAAATCACTCTATTATCGACCATTGGTGTTACCGCTAATGCATGTAGAGATCACTCTCGGCTATCCGTACCTCCCGATTATCCAAACTTCAGTGATGTCTCCCAAGAGGTTCGGATAATCGAGTGAGTACTGTACTTTCTAGGGTCATTTATTGGGCCATCTAAGCGTGCAACATTATGTGTGATCTTGGGTGTAATGCTTGGCTTTGGCATTGCCAAAATGTTTTCTACTGCCATATTTGAGACATATTACTGTCACAAAAATATGTGAATTGCTGGAATTGATTCAGATTATTATATGTACTTTTTACCTGACTGTACTATCTGCTTTCACAGCTATCCTTCAATTAAGAAATTTAACAGCTTCAGAACTTTAAGTTTACTAATTAAATGCTGTCATCTTGTTGAGTGTCCTTGTTTTGACACTTTTTCTTTATGTATATATTTGCTGTCTTACATGTTATTTTCTCCAGAATCTTTACATAACTTACACTGTCTATTTTGAAAGTCTCGTGAACTGTATACTCTTTCACCTCGTCTACCCAATGGGCTTTGGGGTTTTGGATATCTGATGCTGTTTTTACCATTTACCTTAAAAATATTTGTTTCTTGAACCCTTATATAGCTGCGACTTTAAATAACATGCAGGCATCCCAGGGGAACCTTTTAAAAAGGTTTTAGCCTTTTTTTTGCTGAAAAAAACCTTTTTTTCTCATTTTTTCAAGAAAAACCTTTTTTTAAGCTGAAAAATGGCGTGAAAACCTTTTTTAGCCTTTTTTTTCAAGCTAAAACCTTTTTTTTCCCCAGCAGTCAAATTTGTCGATGAAAATTAAATTTTATTGTGCATACATTTCATTGGTATACAGCTATAATTGAGTATTTCAGACTGTTTGACTTCTGATTATATCATACAGTGAAGTTGACAATGCGATACCAACAATTATGTTTGGTCTGAGAGGAGTTAGCACTCTGTAACAGCAGTAATCAGTCTCCAAGAAGACCTAATAAATAGGAAGGTCTACAGTTGTTCTATTCCCAGCAGAAAGTTGGGGATATCATGGTTTCATGTTTGTTGCACTGGTGCTGTGCGTTTGGTGTGTCTGATAACACCTTTATGGATTTCATTCAAACTTGGCACATGCATGTATTTGGAGATGAACCGAATTTTAAGGTGACCTTAAACACCCAATAATACAGAGGTTATGGCCACTTTAAGGGCAGAGGTGGACCTTTGGTCAGTCAAACCCCTCTAGGTCACTAACTATGTGGCTCATATGGCTAATTATTTTTTCTGAGAACCAATTAATATATTCTTCTAAGTCTTCTTCCATGTGTTGAAAAATCAAGAATTTATATTAAGGTTAAAATTGTGTTTGAGGCCCATAAAGACTTAACTTGCAGATTTTTTCTCCATTTTTCACATATTTTTCCTTGTAACTTGGAAATGGCAAGTGTAACTTGACTCAAACTGTAGTAAACATAAGTTCCATATAAGCTATGTCCAAATTTTATGAACTTTTTTCTATTTTAAGCCCTATAGCTTTCAAACTATGTCAATCACCCACCTAATATCTTATCTAATAATATATATACATGTTCTTTTTCCATATGCCAAAAATCAAGGCTTAAAGTTGATATTGAACTTGTGTATCATGCTCATAAAGCCCCTATCCGGAGATATTTTTCTGTTTTTTTTCACAAATTCTGCTTTCTAATTTAGAAATGAAAAGTCTGACCAGCCTCAAACTGTACTAAATATAGTGGTGGGAATCGGACTTGAAAATCCGAATCGCTTAATCGGAAAAGCCCAGAGATGATTAATCGAGTCGAATCGATTTTGGGTCATACACGGAATTTTACAAAATTCCTTCCATACAAAATACGGTCTGGGCTACTGTCAATGATGGATTTCTAAATATTGATCTTGGTTTCCAGTAGAAATAACTGTCGTAATTTTCTTTGAAATATATCAATCTTTCCTGATATTTTATTGATATATATGTTGTACTGTGGTTCTATGTTATCTTTAATTCATTTACAATAATATTTATAATATATATTATAATAATAGTTATTTTCTGGAATAAAATGGATGTAAGTTCTGTCACTTTATTGTCAAGGAGTTACACAACTTGCAGTTAAGTTTCATAGATGATAATTAACATGTAAACTTCTAAATAGCACTAGTGGGTCCAGGGGGTCAGGGGGTTCAAACCCTCCTTTGAAAAATAATGTAAAGAGGTTCAACCCAAAGTGCAAAATTATTTCTTGAGAGCGATGTTACATTTACAAGAAATGCACTATATTTTCACCAAAATTTTTTTTTTTTTTTGGTTATTAATATTTCATAAATTGATAGACTGGTTTAAGATGAAAACTACTAGTACCTGCCTCATTAATATTAATGAGCAAATAAAATGTCACGTCAGTTCTTTGAGGGGTTTCCTGACAATGTGATATACATTGAAGTAGAGCTAATCAAACTGAACACAATGGTGAAAAAATTATAAAAATTGGACAAGAAAGAAGGAAGTTATGGCTATTTAAACATACATTAAACATAAAAGCGAAGTACCGCGACAGCATAAATTCCCGATTATCGCCCATTTAAAATCAATTTAGTTACCGCTAATGCTTCTTAAACTGTACATTGTAGCCAGTTAGTTCGCCTTTGTGTTACGTATATCGCTATTCGTTGTAAAACCAAGCTAGTTGTGTGTTATTCCTTCATTGTAGCTAGTATTTCTATTATCGTCCACTCAAAACGTCTTCCGTGGTTTCGTTTTTTTTTTTGTCGCCGACGTTTCCAATAGGGATCGATGTAGTTACTAAAACGCAGAATCGAGTCTACGAATCGAGTTTTCGTCGAATCGTTCCACCACTAACTAAATATAACTTGTATATGTGACCTTTGTCTAAAGCTCTGTAGTTTAAATTTTAAGGTCACCTTAAGGTCTCTAAAACATTCCCATCAGGACCCATTTTCTGCACTTTTATGTATTTTATGCAGTTTACCCAGCTAAAATCTCACCTGGGGACAGTTGTTCCTTTTCATATATGGCAACTTTAAAGTTAGTTGACATTTAGGTAATTTTTAAAGTCCATAAAGATGCCACCTGGTAACTTATTTTTCTGTATTTTTCATATGTTTTGATTATTTGGAAAGTGATTAATTATCTAGTTATATAAAATTTTTCCTATTTTTGTCTTGTCTTGCTCATAACTTCTACTAAACTAACATAAACTAAGCTATTTTGCAAATGAAGTTGCCCAGCCACTTTTTTTATGTAAAACATGTTAAAATCTAAGCTTTTAAGCTGTAACACGTATTGAGTATTGGGGGTATTTAAATTTAAACTAGAACTTAACCTGTGTACTGTGACAGATATCAGCTTTTTCTGGCAGCCTTTTCCTTTCAATATCTACTTTCCCCCTTGTATTAAACTACATATTTTTGTATGCATATTCCTTGGAGATATATCCCTAAATGAATGGTGCTTCTGTTTGCATAAACTGTGAGGGGAAGCGGGACGAGGTGGTTCTACAGCCTCGAAATGTGAAAACAACCCATAGGAAATCATGTCTTGTCAATCTTCTGCAAGTATCAGATTTGATCTTTGTTCCCTGCATCAGGGTTCAGTTGGGTCATCATACTGAAGGGGCCTTTTATCTCCCTTATTATTGCTCCCTTGGCTTTTCATGGTCAGATCGCCTCCACCTTTTCTTAATACCTGGTGGGACGTAAATGCCTCAGCAGTGGTCTTGTTACACAAAATAGCTAAAGTGGCTAGGAAAGCTTGCCTGAGAGTTTGGCATTGTTTTGAAAACAAAATGGTTGCCATATCACATCTTTAATGTCAAATGGGGCCGAATCATGGGGGTCATATCAAGAAGGCCTAAAATCTCCCTTATCATTGGTCCTAGGTGTTTGGAATGAGGAAACAACTTGTAGAAAATCGTGGTATGCTGATCTTTTGCAAGTGTCAGATTTGAACTTTGACTCCTGCTTCAAGGTCATGTAGGGTCATCGTGCTAAGCAAACCTTATATCTCCCTTATAATTGGTTCTAGGCTTCAAAATGTGAAAACAACTTGTAAGAAATCATGGCCTGTGAATCTTATATCTGATAACATCTTGTGGGTTCTGTAGTCTTACAACTGAAGATGTTTCTACAGTTTTCTCAAATCTCAATGTTGTTGCCCATTTAGTTGTACATGTGGGCTGGGGTTCTTGCATGCTGAGGCTGGCCTTTTTTTTATTAATAAGAAAGAAATCCAAAATTCTTCAGATATAAGTCAATCTCCTCTGAAGTCTAACCACTGTATTTTATGGTATTTCATCTCTCCACCAATATATTAAAGGCATACAATCCCTACAAAACTTTTTCCCACTGTTTTAGATTATACAGAAATAGGATCATTTAAGGATCAATCTTATCATTGTATCAAGATTGACTAAAAAATAACGAAAAATTATTTATAGGACTTGTGCATCACACAAAGTTAGTGCTACAAAAATACCCAATGAATGTCTGTGGTGTTAGAGATGGTCTCTCTTGATATTTGTTGGTGCCAAGTTGTTGCAATTTACTTGTTATTGGTGGAAGGTAAATCCAGACATTCTCTTTCAAAAATTATACTTATGACCTTACAACTAATAAAATGAATTGATCTTTCAGAATTGTTTTTTCAAAACAGCGTGAGTGCAATATTAAACGTGGAAAAAAACTTTTTTTTCAGATTTAAAACCTTTTTTTCTTCGAAAATAGCCTTTTAAAAAACCTTTTTTTCCGTTAAAATTCACTGGGATGCCTGAACATGTTTTTCTGTTGTGGATCATAGAAAATGACCAGCCAAAGAATCAGGTTAAAATATTAAGGGGCTTTGCACACTATAGTTACGCAAGTTCATCTGACACCGGGCCATGAAAAGGGAGATGTGTGTGGGAGTGGCAGATAATACCCCAGAGGACAGAACCCCAGAGGACAAAACCCCGAAAAAATATGACTGCTAGAAAAAAACCCAGAGCTCATCTCATTGGGGTGGACAAAACCCCAGAGTTATAATTTAAGAGAAATTGTCACAAGATAAAATGTATTACAAGAAACAAATTACTTATTCTTTGTTAAACAATCAATTTTACTTTAAAATAAGGTAGAGAGTTATCTAATTTTTATGTAGTATTGATTCTTTAACAAAGAATAAATATCATGTCTATTAATGAATCTAGAATGACAACTCCTGGGTTTTGTCCACCACACTTGAAATTAGCTGTGGGGTTGTGTACTGGAAGCCATATTTTTCCAGGGTATTGTCCTCCGGGTTATTGTCTGTTTACCGTCTGGGTTTCACACACAAGCAATATAATTACTGCTTAGGTACTGTTAAAGCAGCTTTAAAAAGCTAAACTTGCCTTTCCTCTATAAATGTATGTTACTTTATCAATGAGAAAAGGTCCACTAGGTAAGAGTATATTTTTACTAGCTATTAGATCAACCTGCCTTGCTACAGTGTACAATGGACCTGATACTGTCAACTTCATTGTGGGTTTATAAATCATCTAAATCCCTTATTAAGTTCATCCTAGTATTTATTCTAGTCATTTTAAGGGTTATTTGATCAATATATAGTATGAGATGAAAGGAAAAGTTCAGTAAATTTTTCTTCTTCATGACAGTCAGGTTTAGTAAATACTTGTACTGCATATCATGTCACACCCTGTGAATGATATAATTTTGGTGTTTAAATTTGAAAATTTAGCCAGCATAGCAAAAGCATTAGCGACAGAAATATTTTGGTGCAAAGTCTGCGTCAGCCAGCCTTTCAGTGAGATGTAAAGGAAGTGTGAGTTGTCACAAAGGAAAATGTGTGCTTATCATGAGATAGTGTTCTGCTGAGTAATTGGAAGCCAGATTCTGCTTGAATCTTTCCTCATGACCTGTAGTAATTATGTCCTATTCAGTGCAATTCTTTCAGAAGCTGTTCATTATGGCTGCATTGTAGATTATTTTTATGTATTGTTGTGGTCATTTTTACCTATTTATGTATAAAAAAAGCCTATTTTTTTCATGAGAATTAAATTAAACAGTAGTTTTTATTTGTACAGTACTATTGAGAATTAACAAATATTTCCCCATCCAGCGTTAGTGTGTGTTCATTGAAAAAAAGTGTATTTTGGTAATTAATTATGCTGTGGGCTAATGTCTAAGGAATTAGATAATTTAGATCATCATCATGAACGTAACTTTGTAAGGCAGGGAATAACAATAATACTTTGAACGTAAATCCTTATTGCAGGTAGTCCCTGATTATTGCCAAGTACTTCATTTTTGTGTTGAGTTTTGTGTTTAGGTCTTATTAACAAATGCTGAACAAACACTTCAAACAGCCTGACATGTATCTTTTATGGCTGCCTTATCTCAGGAAATGTGATGAAATATTGGTTGTTAGGTGTAAAGTATACCTTTTTAGGCTTTTATAGCCTTTTTAAGAGGTTACTAGTTTCACAGCTCCATTTGTACGACCTGTCATAAGACCTCAGTAAGTTTAAACTCTGGGGCATGTTGAGACCGACAGCAGCCAAAAAACTGCAGGAAAAACATAGAGTTTCCAATTAAACTTCTTTTGCATAAGAACTGGAAAGATAACAAACAGAATAGAAGAGATAGACTAGATGGCATTCTAATTGTATCCCCGGCGCGAAGCGGGGATACTTTGGATTCATCATCGTCGTCGCCCGCGTCCGCAGAGATTTCTTGTTAGCAACCTACAGTCCACATTTCTTTCCAGATTTCTTTCATATTTGGCAGGTGGCTTGATATGGTGGAGGACTCGCCACCCTATCTTTTTGGTAGGCTTTATGTCTAAATTAGGCCTGTGGTAGACAAAAATGTCTAAAATGTGGAATATTGCTTGTTAGCGACCTACAGTCCACATTTCTTTCCAGATTTCTTTCATATTTGGCAGGTGGCTTGATATGGTGGAGGACTCGCCACCCTATCTTTTTGGTAGGCTTTATGTCTAAATTAGGCCTGTGGTAGACAAAAATGTCTAAAATGTGGAATATTGCTTGTTAGCGACCTGCAGTCCACATTTCTTTCCAGATTTCTTTCATATTTGGCAGGTGGCTTGGTATGCTAGAGAACTCGCCACCCTCTCTTTTTGGTAGGCTTTATGTCTAAATTAGGCCTGTGGTAGACAAATATGTCTAAAATGTGGAATATTGCTTGTTCGCGACCTACAGTCCACATTTCTTTCCAGATTTCTTTCATATTTGGCAGGTGGCTTGGTATGCTAGAGGACTCGCCACCCTATCTTTATGGTAGGGTTTATGTCTAAATTAGGCCTGTGGTAGACAAAAATGTCTAGAATGTGGAATATTGCTTGTTAGCGACCTACAGTCCACATTTCTTTCATATTTGGCAGGTGGCTTATCGCTTAAAAGTATTGCAATTTTTCTCGAATAACTCATTTACCTACTTTTGGGAGAGCTTTCACTTGGTGAAGTTTCAAACCCATAGCTAATTACTCATCTACTCAAAATGAGTAAATGCGAATTATCTCTAAAAGTATTGCAGATAGCCAATTTTTCTCGAATAACTCATTCACCTACTTTTGGGAGAGCTTTCACATGGTGAAGTTTCAAACCCATAGCTAATTACTCACCTACTCAAAATGAGTAAATGCGAATTATCTCTAAAAGTATTGCAGATAGCCAATTTTTCTCAAATAACTCATTCATCTACTTTTGGGGGAACTTTTACTTGGTGAAGTTTCAGACCCCTAGCTAATTATTGACCTACTCTAAATGAGTAAATGCTAATTATCTCTAAAAGTATTGCGGATAGCCAATTTGTCTCAAATAACTCATTCATCTACTTTTGGGAGAGCTTTCACATGGTGAAGTTCCAGACCCGTAGGTAATTACTCACCTACTCAAAATGAGTACATGCGAATTATCTCTAAAAGTATTGCAGATAGCCAATTTTTCTCAAATAACTCATTCACCTACTTTTGGGAGAGCTTTCACTTGGTGAAGTTTCAGACCCGTAGTTAATTATTCACCTACTCAAAATGAGTAAATGCGAATTATCTCTAGAAGTATTGCAGATAGCCAGTATTTCTCAAATAACTCATTCACCTACATTTTGGAGAGCTTTCAATTCGTGAATTTTCAGATCCGTAGCTAATTACTCACCTACTCAAAATGAGTAAATGCCTATTATCACTGAAAGTATTGCAGATAGCCAGTATTTCTCAAATAACTCATTCACCTACATTTTGGAAAGCTTTCACATGCCAAAGTTTTTTTATGAATTTTTTAAATAATTTTTAATGCATTAAAATTAATGAAATCATGCACTAAATCAATTATAACTTGAAAAATATTGCATTTAGAGCACTTTGTTAAAATATGTTATTCAGCTACTTTTTTCATAGCTACAACATGGTGAGTAACTTGAGTGTCTATCTCAGTAGCTAAGTGAGTAATAGCTATTTTTGGACTTTTCACTAACTTCCATCATGAGTAAAATCACTTGTAACTTGAAAGCTATTGCATTTAGAGAATTTTGTGAAAATCTGTTATTCACCTACTTTTGGGTCAGCTATAACATAGTAAAATTTCAGACCTCTAGCTCGTGGCATAGCTGAGTAACAGCTACTTTTGCCTTTGCCGGTGGAGACATCTTGCATCTGGCCACAGATGCGTCCTTGGTCTAGTTCTAATAGTATTTTTATAGTGCTTAATGTCCATCTAAAGACAGACTCTAGGTGCACCAAACAGAAAGAGCAGAAAACTAAAGTCATTAACTTGAGACATAGCAGGGGTCATCGCCACAGACAGAAACCAGGAAAAGCAGAAATTATGGTGGATATGCTTGTGCAAAGAGATAGGTTTTGAGCTTCTTTCTGAATTCATGGAGAGAAGTCGCTGAGCGTACATCATCATCAGGCAAATCATTCCATTCTTATATACTGAAGTGGCAAAGCACCACACCATCAGCTTGGCTTTAAGTGTGTTATAAACACTATGTCTGGGTTTAACTGAAGGTACAAAATATTTTGGATAACCACTATGTAGGAACTTGTACACCAGTAAGGCAGTCTTGAATATAAAATGAGTACTTAGCAATGTTGGTTACAATTCTAGATAGACTCTTTTGAACATATTGCAGCTTAGAAAGATCAAGAGCAGAGAGATTCCTAAAACAAGGAATTACAGTAGTCAAGTGGACTCCAACAATCCAGGCTGCGACAGGTATAAAGTTTGTGGGTGTTTCACAGCAAAAACCCATGGCATCCTCCCAAACAAGAAGTTAGGAGTATTCTCTGCAAGCAGACAACATTAATTGTGAGGCTTTGAAGACCTGTCTTTTTGTTGGATATGATCACTGCTCCATTATCAGAAAGATTAGTGGCATGAGAAGATTTGATAAGATAGGTCATGTGACCAGTTGACCATAAAGATAGGCCATATCAAGTAGCTCATAACGCAGTAACAACTGACAAGATTGGACATGAGAAATATGAAAAAGAATAAACTCTGTTGCTATTGGTTATTAGATGTACCTTTGCTTTTTAACCCCAGGCCATAAAGGTGTTAGAGTATGTTGAAATACTAATAAAATAAAATATTTGAGGTGAGATTTGTTAAATGTTCAGTAAATTTAAGCTTTTTGAACTGAAAAATACCAAATTTAAGACAAAAGATCATTTTCTTCATAAAATTAACTAAGGTTTTTGAAGTGACGAATATTAGATTCCTGGTGAATTTTAGATTTCTTACTCACAGTATAGTCATGTTATAGTCCTCTACCATCCCGGACTACAGTGGGCATAAAGTTTGTGGGTGTTCCATAGCCTAATTTGCCTAAACCCATTCATGGATTTTCACAAGATTCTCAGGATATGTTTAACCCAAGAGGATCCAGAGCTGATTAGATTTTGGGGAAGGTTAAAGCCCATGCATGTATTTGTATCGATACTATAGATTTTGCTTCGTTACGCCGCTGCAGTGAGTAGAGAGATTTCACCATTACCGCTCTAACAAAAAAAAATTATAGCTAGCCTTCTCAAATTAGAAGGATGTATTCATAACCATAAAATCTTGCCTGAGAATATTTTTGGCCTCATTTTGAAAAACAAGATGGCCGCTACAAGCGTTTTTTTCGACTTTCAGCAAGGAGTTTTGTTGGCCCTCTAGAGCAAAGGGTATTATAGGTGGAGATCTCAAATTTACGGGATATGTTCCTCATTACAAAATCTTGACTGGGAACATTTTTGACCTCATTTTGATAAACAAGATGGCCGCCACAGGCATTTCTTTGTAAGTCGTGAAACATGCTTATATCTCCATTATTATATGTCCTAGAGGCTTGGTATGTGAAGCCAACCTATAGGAAACCCTGGGCTGGGAATCTTCTGATGTGGTCAGATGTGACCTTGGACCCCTCCTTCAAGGTCAAACGAGGATCACCAAACTTAAAAGTGCTTATAACTCACTTATTATTGATCCTAGAGATTTCCAATATCAAACCAACCTATAGGAAATCATGGGTTAGGAATCTTCTGATGTGGTCAGATTTGACCTTTGGCCCAATCTTCAAGGTCTAACAAGGATAGCCAAAGTTAAAAGTACTCATAACTCACTTATTATTGGTCCTTAGCTAGAGGTTTGTAATGTGAAACCAACCAATAGGAAATCATGGGCTATGTATTTTTTGATGTGGTCAGATTTGACCTTGGGGCCCCTCCCCTCGAGGTCAAACGAGGATAGCCAAATGTAAAAATGCTTATAACTCACTTATTATTGGTCCTAGAGGTTTGTAATGTGAAACTAACCAATAGGAAATCAAGGTCCAGGAATTTTTTGATGTGGTCATATTTGATCCTGGACCCATCCTTCAAGGTCAAATGAGGATAGCCAAACTTAAAAGTGCTTATAACTTGCTTATTTTTGGTCCTTGAGGTTTGCAATGTGAAATCAACCTATGGGAAATCATGGGCTGGGAATCTTCTGATGTGGTCAGATTTGACCTTCGGCGCCACCTTTAAGGTCAAACAAGAATAGCCAAAATTAAAAGTGCTTATAACTCGCTTATTATTGATCCTAGAGATTTGCAATATGAAACCAACCTGTAGGAAGTCATGGGATAGGAATCTTTTGATGTGATCAGATTTGACCTTGGACCCCTCCTTCAAGGTCAAATGAGGATAGCCAAACTTAAAAGCCGAACTTTGACCTTAGGCTCCTCCTTCAAGGTTAAGCGATGGTTGATTGGCTTTGGCGAGTTGTCTTTCTGGTGGATGCAATTTGAATCGGTTCTCTGATGTGCTAGATCTAGTTTACCAAAATTGTAGAATATATTTAGCCCAAGAGGATATAGAGTTGCTAAGATTTGGGTCATATCTGGCACTGGCTGTTGCCATGGCAACGTCTTTAATATGTTTGAGTCTTAAGCTTTATGAGTGTTCCACAACCTACCAGATTTTTAGTATATAGTACTAGATTAATTAAATATGGCAAACATAGTTGCCATAATGCTGATATCTAGCAGGGCTTTATGCAGTATATGTATGGGACTCGGACTGTTTTTCCTAGACCAAACGGTATGATTTGATATGCTGCTTAAAGAGGTAAAAGAAAAAAAAGAGTTACATTCTGAATCAAAATCCACAATCTTAGCTATAATCTGTCCTCCAAATGGGTGGATTCAACAATGTTTGCCGAAAGGGTAAGATGATGTAGTACAAAAAAAATTGAAAATTCTTTATTTAAATGAGCTTACACTTTACACTTTTATACTTACATAACTGCTCGTTTTACAGCTTGGGTGATGGACCAAACAGAAAAGAGGCAGAACAACTAACTAACTCGGTCACCTCGTCATGCACCACCTGGTGGCCTTCCTGGGTGGCCTGTAACATATTAAAACTTTTTTGTAAGGTTTGGCTGTCAGGGAGGTATCTCAAAAAGAGTCCAAAATGGTAAGATTGTAGCTTAGAAAAGCTACATTTAAAATTGTATAGGTGCTATGATATTTAGATAATTGTACAGATGCTATGATATTTCAATATTTGTGGGGTGCTATAAAATTTGTATAATTGTACAGGTGCTGTAATATTCTAGTAACTGTACAGATGCTGTGATGTTTCTGTGATTATACAGCTGCAGCAACATTTGTCTCATTATACAGGAACTGTAATGTCATTGTAATTACGCAGGTGCTATAACCAGAGACAAGCGACTGGTGTACTGTGTGAATGACACTGAGAATAGTGTGGTGTTGCCCAGTCAAGGCAGTTGGGTGCTGTTGGAGGTAGCCACTATTATTACACCTGGTCATTTCTACTGTATCTTTCCATATGGAACCAAACCTATAGCACATTTACTGCAAGAAGACAATAATGGGAGAGATGGTAAGTCTTGTGAAACAGAATCAAAGCTGAGTTGTTATGTCCCATGGGCCCCTCACTGAAAAGTTGGGGATGGGCGATAATGCGAGTATGGACATATAGCTGAACATAATCAAACCCGTAAATGCTCAAAATAGACAAATGTAAATAGATTAAACAGCATACCTGGCAATAGTACAAATTACTGGGTAGTGTATGACGTGAATGGAATTGGTTTGTGACATCACATTGTATTGAAAGAGACTTTTCAGAAACATTCTACTTTCTTCTCCTTTATTGTACTTTTATAGTGCCTAATCACTACAAAGGCAGGCTCTGGCACTCTTATTTACAATTACTGCTAAATAAAAATGATAAAAATTAAATACTTTTGGTATAATAAACAGGGCAACTATTATTTTAGCATCTGTTTTATGGGCCCATATTTTTCTCTCCTCACTGCCTGTGTAAGCTGTATTTCATTTAAAGGAATGAAATGATTTATCTTTATTTAGGTGATTCAGTGTATTTAGAAAGTGCCATATGTCCTGTGTTCACTTGTTAATTAAGTGTGACAGTAAAAAATATACTTTTGCTAATTATAAGGAGCACCCCATTTTTCAGTGAGAAAATTATGGTGATTGTATATGCTTAGTTGTGTTTTTCACAGAAGGCTACGAAGGGTCGCTGACAAATATCTCTGAATCCTTAGAAGCTTTGGGTGATGCAATGAAGTAAGTCTAGAATTTGCAAGTTTTTAACCCCACAGCCTTTAAGGACTATGCAGGTATTGTTGTCACCCATGGTGTCCGGATGTGTGGGTGAGTGGGTATGATTACAGGTAAAAAGCTTGTCTGGGCTGTATCTCAGAAACCCTGAGGTGTAAGAGGTTGATACTTGGTAGGGACATTAGTTGGGGCATGTAGGTGTGGCAACATCATAGTGTGACCTTGTATTGACCTTTGACCTGGGTGTAGTTACCTAGAGTTTGAAAATCTTGTCTGGGCTATATCTGAGAAATCGTAAGGTATAGGAAATCAATACATTGGTTAGGGGGTGTAGGTGTGCAGCATCATGGTGTGACCTTGATTTGACCTTTGACCTTGCTGTAATGACCTTGATTCTGAAAATCTTGTCTGGACTATATCTTGGAAACCGGAAGGTAACCTTGTTCTTTCAAATTTTGTCTGGGCTATAACTCAGAAACTGTGAGGTGTAAGATGTTGATACTTGTAGGGACATTGGATAGGGGATGTAGGTATGCAATGTCACAGTGTGACCTTGATTGGATCTTTAATCTTGCCATATGCATATTGATCTTGAGTTTGAAAATCTTGTCCAGATTATATTTCAGAAATTGTAAGGTTTAGGAAGTTGATACTTGGTAGGGACATTGCTTAGGGGGTGTAGGTATGCAGTATCTTGTCACACTGTTGTCACTGAAAGTTTCCTAATCCTTATACTGTATCAATTCTTCTATATCTCTCCCCTTTGGGTCTGGGGAAGTAGAAATGGCCCAATATATCCTCCAGTGTGTTAGAAGAGGTGACTATATGGGGTCAGTAGTAACATCATTATTAAAGATGACAAGTGTACAAATAGAATTTTATTGGGTTTTTGGGGGGTTTTTTGTATTTTTTTATTATTATTATTTTAGTTTTGTCTGGAATTTGAGTTTTATTTGGAATTTGATTCTATTTATGATTTGTTTTATTTTATTTTTTCTTTCTTCACAGTTTGTTGTTTCTTCTTATCTGTATAATCTAGTTATTTGTTATGATCTTATTTGTCTTTCATTTTTGTATAAAACTGATTTTAATATCAATCATCATGTGTTTTTGTCTTTATTTTTAGTCATGTGATATATTATTAAGTGTCCCGCAAGGGACGTTGTTTATATTTAGGGGAGAGGGAAGAGAGAGTGGGTCTGCTGGCTCCCTCATTTTCTATTGCCAATAGTTTGTCAACCACTAGACAGATTCTCTTCAAATTTAGCACATGTATGCAGTAGCCCTGGGAAAAATGTTTGCATATGGTGTCATGACATTTCAACCAATCAGAGAACTCACGTGACAAAAAACATGTTTTTCAAAAGGGTGTGCTTGTCCAGATGATAACTTAAAAAGCGCTTCACCTATTCAAATGAAATTTGAATTTCAAGTAAATTTGTTATATAGATGTCTGGAAATCATTAACTTTCGGAAGTGATCCAATACAAAATGGCTGACTTATTAATGATTAACTAAATGCCAAGATTTTTCTTAACACTGAAAATGAAAAATCTTTAATATCTCAGAAACGGCGCCAGAGCGATTTCAAATAAAATTTTGACCCACAGGGTATCTGTAGAGTGTACTGGCCACTTTTCCCAAAAATTGTTTTCCCGCCGTGTGTGAGGTGTGAGATAGAGCGATTTCGACAAAATTTTTGACTCCCGGAGTCTATTGATGACTTTTCATAAAAATCGTTTTCTCACCATTTTTGGCAGCCATCTTGAATTTCTGTATAAAGTGCAAAACCGCATTTATCTCCGAAACGGTGCGAGATAGAGCGATATCGACGAAATTTTTGACCCCCAGAGTCTTCTGATAACTTTTCATAAAAATCATTTTCCCGCCAATTTAGGCGGCCATCTTGAATCTCTGAACAAAACGCAAAAATGCATTTATCTCGGAAACAGTGCGACATAGAGCGATTTTGACAAAATTTTTTACCCACAGGGTATCAAAAGTTTACTGTCCACTTTTCGCAAAAATCATTTTCCCGCCATTTTTGGCAGCCATCCTGAATTTCTGCGCAAAACACAAAAACGCATTTATCTCGGAAGCGGTGAGAGATAGAGCGATTTTGACAACTCGGAAGTGGTGAGAGAGCGATTTCGGCGAAATTTATGACCCGCTGGGTATCTCCGACGTCTACTGGCGTCTTTGCCCAGAAATTGTTTCCCACCATTTTTGGCGGCCATCTTGAATTTCTGCCTAAAACCAAAAAACGCATTTATCTTGGAAACAGTGCAAGATAGAGCGATTTTGACAAAAAATTTTTACTCCCAGAGTCTACTTACGTCTTTTCCCAGAAATCATATTCCCACAATCTTTAGTGGCTGTCTTGAATTTCTGCGTAAAATGTAAAAATGCTTTTATTTTGGAAATGGGGCTAGAGAGAGCGATTTTGACAAATTTTTGACCCACAGGGTATGTGCAGAGTCTACTGGCGACTTTTCCCAAAAATTGTTTTTCCGCATTGTTGATGGCCATCTTGAATTTCTTGAATGCAAAGGAAGCGGTGCTAGAGAGAGGAATTTTGACCAAAATTTTGACCCAGAGGGTAACCACAGAGTGAACTGGTGACTTTTCCGAAAAATCATTTTCCCGTCTTCACATGATAGTCCTAAATATATAAAATGAAAATCATATTTTATAACTCATACCATTTTCAACAGTGTACAGTTGATCAAAGTTGAATTTGTAAAGAGGGTTTATCAGGCTCTTGTTAAGTAACTAACATTTTTATTTGTTTCATGTTTTACGTCATACCCAGTACTTTATTGGTTATATTGTGACGGGTAGTTAGTTGGAAGGGCAGAGGAAACCAGTAAGAAGAATCAAAACATCTAGACAGTCTATGGAATACAAACAGTTGTTGTCTGAGAGAGGAAGTAGAAATTGAAGATCTTAAAAAAGTTCAGAATTTGTGAAAAACCTTCAACAAGTGGTCTTTACTTTATTTCAGACACAAGTTGAGATAAGTAGTGAATAGGCTGGTCATTGATTTTCATTGTTTTTCACCTGCGCTTATGTCGCGTTCAGAAGAGGTGGTGAGCCCATGCGCACGACCTGTGAGTACCAGTGGAAAGTGTTGACCGTTCTTAACAATCCACCGCCTGTGTGTTTATGTGTGGATGTAAACAAACACAAATCACAAAGAGAAAGAAATAAAAGAAATCACAATATTTCACTATCTGCCATGCAAGTGATGCATATTTCATTTGTTAAACCTTTTCCAATATTATTTATCAAAATCCAGAGTACTGAAACACTTCAGTTAGCATGTTTTTATAACAAAAGCACATGTATTCTGCATCTTTGTTGTCATTAGAGGTGAAGGTCAAAGTTTGGAAAGTCTCTGGAGGTACCCAACTCACGAGTGGTATATACCACCTGTGAAACCGTTCTTGACCAATTTACAGTCTGTGAGGTCGTGTTTACGGCCGTAAGAACGCTACATAATTCCTTGTGAAAAAAAAACACTTTTCATAAAGGAAACAAGAACTTGTTTTTCCAATGATCTCAAATAATGAACCCAGAGACATGATTCTACAGTTTTAATAACAGTGGCAGCTGTTAGAGTAAGGAATCTAAAATTCACCAGAAATCTAAATTTCACTACTCCCAAAAACCTTACTTAATTCTATGAAAAAAGATGTTTTGTCTTAAACTTGGTATTTTCCAGCTCAAAAAGCCTTAATTTACTATACATTCAACAAATCTCACCTCAACTCATTTATTTTATTAGTGTTTCCACATGTGGCGAATTTCAGATATGTGGCGAATTTTACATTTCTTACTCTATGTGCTTGTTATTGATACCAGAACATCAGAAGAGTGGGGTAGATTAGTGTCTGTGAACAGAGGTGGACTTTCATATTGAGTGGTCTATTGACAGGAACCAATGGGTTCAAAGGATCTTCTGAGAAGGAAGTACATTATTGCTAACCATAGAAAACCTGCAATGCTTCAATCAACGACAGGGTTTTTGCCCATTACACTGATTCTAGTTTACCATTAAATCAGTTTTGTAAGACTTGGCATCTATTTTGTGGTATAATTGAAATGTAAACCCCAGTTGCAGGTTTTCACTATTGACGGATATGTCCAATACTAATCAGTACTGAACACTTTCTCTCAGTGACCATTTTGGAGGATTAATTTATTCCTGTAAAAAGAGACATTACAGAATTTGGGGACATTGTATCATACATCTTGGAACCAGGCATCAAATAGGATATAGAGTGGGGTTTACAACAGCCAAACTCCTCAAAAGTGGCCAATACCAGAAAATATTGAAAATCTTGGCCCTATTGGGCCTCGCTGTCCAATATTTTCTGGTATTGGCCACTTTTTCGGAGTTTAACTGTATTAATATCCTTTAGATAAAATCTTTTATAGTTCATAGTTCAGTGTAGCAAAAATTCATTGGAAAATGGAGGTGACCTTTAGATGGACCTTCTGAATATACAGTGGCCCTTAAAAAATTAAACATAATTAAAAATAACATCATGCTATATAATCCCAGATTTTAAAATGTTTGCTTTTTACCACTGGTATTAGATGCAAACTGAGGCATAAACTGAGGCACAATGAAATATTGTTACATCACAAAAATAATTTTGAAATACTTTTATTAAAATATTTTAACATATTTAAAGTGACCACCAAAACTTATCTGAATTTAGTGGATCGCATCTATGGATTAAATTCTTTTTTTTACTTAAAAATAGATTATATATTAAAGATGAATGGTGAAATACAACTTAGTGCGTTAATTTAATATATAAAGGAAGATGAACAGTATTTTATATTTTATTTATTTTAGTATAGTGATATGTGATATACAATTTCATCACATAAATATACAAAACAATATGAGCAACATCACCCAGCCCCTGAAGGGCTTATAAGTCACTGTGAAATACAATTACAATGATATTGTGTGGTGGATTATTTCAGACCATAAAAAACATTAATGGGATTTCTTTTAAATATCAGTACAGTGTCTAAACATTAAATTATTTCTTTCATTCCATAATTCAACTATAAAGTTACCAGGTATTCGAAAATGATTTATACTCGTATATATAAATTTACTTTCATTGTCTAGGTTACTGAATCTGGATTTAAGATTCTTGTGTGTTTCATAATACTTTTGATGAATTAATTCTAATTGGGAACTGACACAGAGAAAGTGAATCTCATCCTCAATCAAACAAAGAGTGCAGGTTCTATTTTCCAAAACTACATTGGTAAAATGTTCCACTCCTTAAATTAGCAGTCAATGATCTTTGATATTTAGGCAATAGGAGATATTCTTCTGTTGAAATGTTAGTCTTGAATTTTTTATAGGTCCTGAGTTTTGGTTTCTTTCCCACACTAATAGCCCAACTTTCTTGCAAGTTTTTACGCAAAATATTTTCTCAAAAGTTCAGATCAACGTTTCTTCTTTCCAAAAAATAGGATGACAAGTTTAGTAAATCAAAAACTTTGAATATTCTTTACCCAGGTATAATGTTTTTTAAATTGAAATGTCCAGTTAAAAATTTTCTTTGGTGTGTGTATTATGGAATTGACAAAGTTTATTCCTGTACTGTAATGCAGATAAATATAACACATATTTTGGTGGAAGCCACCAGAGTCTCCCTGTAAGAATAGATTTGCCGTAAATTTATTTACACCTCAGAAATATCCTAATGCCCAATTATAAATGTCTAAAGCCTTTCATGTCTAAGTTATACTGACCGTAACCTTTCAGCAGTAATATCATTATTAATTTTAGCAGCCATAGGACTCATTTTCAAAAATTTCTTCATTGATTTCAATCATAAATGACATATCTGGAGTCTGGAATGACACCTAACCTAAAACACCCAGCAACAACTTTAATTTTGTCAAATTAAGGTTTCTACTTCATGAATTGATCAATTAAAAGTGTGTAATAAGATTTCATTGTATCCCCAGACGAAATTCGGGATACTTAGGATTCAGTACGGTCACGCTGCCGCCGTAGAGATTTATTTCCGACGCAATAACTTAAAAAATATTTTAGTTAGACCTTTCAAATTTGGTATGTATGTATATATGGGCAATGCCACGAACACTATTGTTTTGTGACCTTGACCTTCAATTTCAAGGCCACTGGTGACCTCTTAAAGGTCAGATTTTGGCCATTTTTATGTCGTCACTCTGCGGCGTGGGCGTACACGTCCATGTCCGCATAAACAACTTCTCCTCCTAAACTACAAGACCCAGAGACATGCTGTTTGTTTTAAAAGATACCTTAACTATCGAGGATGAAAAATTGTTCAAGGCATGCAGGTCTGGTTGTTCGTCTGTTCCCCAGAGCCATTATAAGTCAGGTACCCCCACCCAAAGTGTGAAAATTTCAACACTTTATCACAATTTTCTCATTCACTATTGCAGGGATTTTTCTCATATCTTGCATATATGTATTAGGCCACTAGTAGATCACCTTGTGTGAGTTTTAGACCTGGATCTTTCTTAATTTTTTTATTAATTTTTTAAATAAGTTTTAATGCATTAAAATTCTTGAAATTATGCACTAAATCACTTATTTTCTCATTGACTATTGCAGAGATTTTTTTCTTAGATTGGATATATGTACTAGTCTACTAATAGATAACCTTGTGTGAGTATCAGGACTGGATCTTTCTTATTTATTTTTTGTGAATTTTTAAAATAATTTTTAGTGCACTAAAATTCATGAAATCATGTACTAAATCGCTTATAACTTGAAAAGTATCACATTTAGAGCATTTTGTCAAAATATGTTATTCAGCTACTTTTTTGATAGCTACAACATGGTGAGTAAATTGAGTGTCTATCCCAATAACTAAGTCAGTAATAGCTACTTTTTGACTTTTCAGTACCTCCCATAATAAGTAAAATCACCTTTAACTCGAAAACTATTATATATACAGAATTTTGTGTAAATATGTTAAGCTACTTTTGGGTCAACTACAACATAGTAAAATTTTAGACCTGTAGTTCATTGGATAGCTGAGTAATACCTACTTTGAGGTTATCACTGTTGAGTAAATCAGTTGTAACTGAAAACTATTGCATTTAGAGTAGTTTGATTACATATGTTATTCCCCTAATTTTGGGTTAGCTATAACATAGTGAAATTGCAGACCTGTAGCTCATTGCATAGCTAAGCAATAGCTATTTTCAGGTTCTCACTGTTGAGTAAATCAGTTGTAACTTGAAAGCTATTCCATTTACAGTATTTTGTTTAAATCTGTTATTCACCTACTTTTGGGTCAGCTATAAGATATTGACATTACAGACCTGTAGCTCATGGTATAGCTGAGCAATAGCTATTTTCAGGTTCTCACTGTTGAGTAAATCAGTTGTAACTCGAAAACTATTGCATTTAGAGTATTTTGTTTAAATATGTTGTTCAGCTACTTTTGGATAAGCTATAACATAGAGAAATTACAGACCTATAGCTCATGGCATGGCTGAGCAACAGCTATTTTCAGATTCTAACTGTTGAGTAAATCAGTTTTAACTTGAAAACTATTTCATTTACAGTATTTTGTTTTAATATGTTGTTCACCTACTTTTGGGTAAGCTATAACATAGAGAAATTACAGACTTATAGCTCATGGCATAGCTGAGCAACAGCTATTTTCAGGTTCTAACTGTTGAGTAAATCAGTTGTAACTTGAAAACTATGTCATTTACAGTATTTTGATTAAATATGTTGTTCACATACTTTTGGGTCAGCTATAACATAGAAAAATTTCAGACCTGTAGCTCATTGGATAGCTGAGTAATAGCTACTTTGATGTTATCACTGTTGAGTAAATCAGTTGTAACTTGAAAAGTATTGCATTTAGAGTATTTTGTTTAAATACGTTATTCACCTTATTTTTGGTCAGCTATAACATAGTGAAATTGCAGACCTGTAGCTCATTACATAGCTGAACAATAGCTGTTTTCAGGTTCTCACTGTTGAGTAAATCAGTTGTAACTTGAAAACTATTGCATTTAGAGTATTTTGTTTAAATATGTTGTTCACCTACTTTTGGGTCAGCTATAACATAGTGCAATTACAGACCTACGACCGATGGCATAGCTGAGCAATAGCTATTTTTAGGTTCTCACTGTTGAGTAAATCAGTTGTAACTTGAAAACTATTGCATTTAGAGTATTTGCTTTAAATATATTGTTCACCTACTTTGGGGTAAGCTATAACATAGTAAAATTTCAGACCAGTAGCTCATTACATAGCTGTGTAATAGCTAGTTTGAGGTTATCACTGTTGAGTAAATCAGTTGTAACATGATAACTATTGCATTTAGAGTATTATTGTATCCCCGACGCGAAGCGGGGATACTATGGATTCATCATCGTCGTCGTCTGCGCCCTCGTCCGCGTCCGCAGAGATTTCTTGTTAGCGACCTACAGTCCACATTTCTTTCCGGATTTCTTTCATATTTGGCAGGTGGCTTGATATGGTAGAGGACTCGCCACCC
Organism: Sabellastarte sp. h YS-2021; assembly: GCA_964017235.1. Taxonomy (NCBI): domain Eukaryota; kingdom Metazoa; phylum Annelida; class Polychaeta; order Sabellida; family Sabellidae; genus Sabellastarte; species Sabellastarte sp. h YS-2021. Next base: position 40,837,978 of record OZ024930.1, on the reverse strand, counting down.
TATCTTTTTGGTAGGCTTTATGTCTAAATTAGGCCTGTGGTAGACAAAAATGTCTAAAATGTGGAATATTGCTTGTTAGCGACCTACAGTCCACATTTCTTTCCAGATTTCTTTCATATTTGGCAGGTGGCTTGGTATGCTAGAGGACTCGCCACCCTATCTTTTTGGTAGGCTTTATGTCTAAATTAGGCCTCTGGTACACAAAAATGTCTAAAATGCATTAAAATTCATGAAATCATGCACTAAATCACTTGTAACTTGAAAAGTGTTGCATTTAGAGCTTTTTGTTAAAATATGTTATTCAGATACTTTTTTCATAGCTACAACATGGTGAGTAACTTGGGTGTCTGTCTCAATAGCTAAGTGAGTAATAGCTACTTTTGGGCTTTTCAGTAACTTCCATCGTGAGTAAAATCACTTGTAACTTGAAAACTATTGCATTTAGAGTATTTTGTTTCAATATGTTATTCAGCTATTTTTGGGTCGGCTATAACATAGTAAAATTTCAGACCTGTAGCTCATGGCATAGCTGAGTAATAGCTACGTTTAGGTTATCACTGTTGAGTAAATTGCTTATAACTTCAAAAGTATTACATTTAGAGTATTTTGTTTCAATATGTTATTCACCTATTTCGGAGTCAGCTATAACATAGTGAAGTTCCAGACCTGTGGCTCATTGCATAGCTGAGTAATAGCTACTTTGAAGTTCACACTGTTGAGTAAATCAGTTGTAATTGGAAAACTAAATCACTTGTAACTTGAAAAGTGTTGCATTTAGAGCATTTTGTTAAAATATGTTATTCAGATACTTTTTTCATAGCTACAACATGGCGAGTAACTTGGGTGTCTGTCTCAATAGCTAAGTGAGTAATAGCTACTTTTGGGCTTTTCAGTAACTTCCATCGTGAGTAAAATCACTTGTAACTTGAAAACTATTGCATTTAGAGTATTTGTTTCAATATGTTATTCAGCTATTTTTGGGTCAGCTATAACATAGTAAAATTTCGGACCTGTAGCTCATGGCATAGCTGAGTAATAGCTACTTTTAGGTTATCACTGTTGAGTAAATTGCTTATAACTTCAAAAGTATTACATTTAGAGTATTTTGTTTCAATATGTTATTCACCTATTTCGGAGTCAGCTATAACATAGTGAAGTTCCAGACCTGTGGCTCATTGCATAGCTGAGTAATAGCTACTTTGAAGTTCACACTGTTGAGTAAATCAGTTGTAATTGGAAAACTATTGCATTTACAGAAATTTGTGTAAATATGTTATTCAGCTATTTTTGGGTCAGCTATAACATAGTAAAATTTCAGACCTGTAGCTCATGGCATAGCTGAGTAATAGCTACTTTTAGGTTATCACTGTTGAGTAAATTGCTTATAACTTCAAAAGTATTACATTTAGAGTATTTTGTTTCAATATGTTATTCACCTATTTCGGAGTCAGCTATAACATAGTGAAGTTCCAGACCTGTGGCTCATTGCATAGCTGAGTAATAGCTACTTTGAAGTTCACACTGTTGAGTAAATCACTTGTAATTGGAAAACTATTGCATTTACAGAAATTTGTGTAAATATGTTATTCAGCTACTTTTGGGTCAGCTATAACATAGTAAAATTTCAGACCTGTAGCTCATGGCATAGCTGAGTAATAGCTACTTTTAGGTTATCACTGTTGAGTAAATTGCTTATAACTTCAAAAGTATTACATTTAAAGTATTTTGTTTCAATATGTTATTCACCTATTTCGGAGTCAGCTATAACATAGTGAAGTTCCAGACCTGTGGCTCATTGCATAGCTGAGTAATAGCTACTTTGAAGTTCACACTTTTGAGTAAATCAGTTGTAATTGGAAAACTATTGCATTTACAGAAATTTGTGTAAATATGTTATTCAGCTACTTTTGGGTCAGCTATAACATAGTGAAATTACAGACCTGTAGCTCATGGCACAACTGAGCAATAGCTATTTTCAGGTACTGACTGTTGAGTAAATGACTTGTAACTTGAAAAATATTGCATTTGGAGTATTTTGTTAAAATATGTTGTTCACCTACTTTTGGGTCAGCTATAACGTCGTGAAATTACAGACTTATAGCTCATGGCATAGCTGAGCAATAGCTATTTTCAGGTTCTCACTATTGAGTAAATCAGTTGTAACTTGAAAACTATTGCATTTACAGTATTTTGCTTAAATATGTTGTTCACCTAATTTTGGGTCAGCTATAACATAGAAAAAATTCAGACATGTAGCTCATTGCATAGCTGAGTAATAGCTACTTTGAGGTTATCACTGTTGAGTAAATCAGTTATAACGTGAAAACTATTACATTTACAGTATTTTGTTTAAATATGTTATTCACATAATTTTTGGTCAGCTATAACAGAGTGAAATTGCAGACCTCTATGTCATGGCATAGCTTACCAATATCTACTTTCAGGTTCTCACTGTTGAGTAAATCATTGTATCCACTGGATAGCCGCAGTGTGTAGAGAGATTTCACCATTACCGCTCTAACGAAAAAAATATTATAGCTAGCCTTCTCAAGTTTGCAAGGTATATTAGAGGGTGCACCACAGTATTCTATTGGTAGGCTTTATGTCTAAATTAGGCCTGTGGCTAAATTACTTGCCTACTAAAAATGAGTAATTCTGCATTTTCTCTAAAAGTATTGCAGATAGCAAATTTTCTTAAATAACTCATTCACCTACTTTTGGGAGAGCTTTCACATGCTGAAGTTCCAGACCTGTAGGTAATTACTCACCTACTCAAAATGAGTAAATGCGAATTATCTCTAAAAGTATTGCAGATAGCCAATTTTTCTCAAATAACTCATTCACCTACTTTTGGGAGAGCTTTCACTTGGTGAAGTTTCAGACCCGTAGGTAATTACTCACCTACTGAAAATGAGTAAATGCGAATTATCTCTAAAAGCATTCCAGATAGCCAATTTTTGTCAAATAACTCCTTCACCTACTTTTGGGAGACCTTTCACTTGGTGAAGTTTCAGACCTGTAGCTAATTATTCACCTACTCAAAATGAGTAAATGCTAATTATCTCTAAAAGTATTGCAGATATCCAATTTTTATCAAATAACTCATTCATCTACTTTTGGGAGAGCTTTCACATGGTGAAGTTTCAGACCCATAGCTAATTATTCACCTACTCAAAATGAGTAAATGCAAATTATCTCTAAAAGTATTCCAGATAGCCAATTTTTGTCAAATAACTCCTTCACCTACTTTTGGGAGACCTTTCACTTGGTGAAGTTTCAGACCTGTAGCTAATTATTCACCTACTCAAAATGAGTAAATGCTAATTATCTCTAAAAGTATTGCAGATATCCAATTTTTATCAAATAACTCATTCATCTACTTTTGGGAGACCTTTCACATGGTGAAGTTTCAGACCCATAGCTAATTATTCACCTACTCAAAATGAGTAAATGCAAATTATCTCTAAAAGTATTGTAGATAGCCAATTTTTCTCAAATAACTCATTTGCCTACTTTTGGGAGAGCTTTCACTTGGTGAAGTTTCAGACCCGTAGGTAATTACTCACCTACTGAAAATGAGTAAATGCAAATTATCTCTAAAAGTATTCCCGATAGCCAATTTTTGTCAAGTAACTCCTTCACCTACTTTTGGGAGACCTTTCACTTGGTGAAGTTTCAGACCTGTAGCTAATTATTCACCTACTCAAAATGAGTAAATGCGAATTATCTCTAGAAGTATTGCAGATAGCCAGTATTTCTCAAATAACTCATTAATATGAAAACAACTTATAGGAAGTCATGGGCTGCAAATCTTTTCATGTGGTCAGATTTGACCTTGGGCCCCTCCTGCTTATTATTGGTCCTAGAGGTTTGCAATGTGAAAACGACGTATAGGAAATCATGGGCTGCGAATCTTTCGATGTGGTCAGACTTCACCTTGGGCCCCTGCTACAGGGTCAAATAAGGTTAGCCAAACTTAAAAGTGCTTTCAGCTTGCTTATTAACGAAAAATGCTGTTTATCTTCCAAACTATCTTAGTTGGCCTTTGTCGGAGGATACATCCAGCATCTGGCCACAGATGCGTCCTTGGTCTAGTCTTTAAATGTGTTATTAACCTACTTTTGACTCAGCTATACCACAGTAAAATTGCAGCCCTTTAAATCATTGCATAGCTGAGCAAAAGCTACTTTGAGATTATTCTCTGTTGAGTAAATCACTTGTAACTGGAAAACTTCTTTCACTTCTACTCTGAAACTCAAAACACACAGCTGACACAGAGCCCGTTCACGGGCATTGATTGCTTGTTTCACATTTTGGCCCAGTTCTCATATACAGAAAGTTAAATCACCCTATGGCTGGTATATATAATACACATATATGTCCTCTTTAAGCATGCAGAAATTTGACCTTGAAGCTCTCCATTGAAGGTCATCCACAGAGTCCCAAAGTACCTCACCGAGGCCATTTTTGGGCTTTTTGGAGAAATTTTCACACTTAATGTTGACCATATTGCATGGAAACTATTGAAAATGGCTTTGGAGGTTCAGTACATGATGGAGTACCACCATCCAGTTTGTTGACCTTGGCTATTGTTTTCAAGGTCACCTTAGGCCTGCTAAAATGACTCAAAATGGTACCTTAGACTGTGAGGCCATAAAAACCATAAAATCTTGCCTGGGAATATTTTTGGCCTCATTTTGAAAAACAAGATGGCCGCCAGGGACGCTTATTCGACTTAAAGCAAGGACTTTTGTTGGCCCTCTAGAGCAAAAGGTATTATAGTTAGTGATCTCAAATTCGCAGAATATATTCCATATTACAAAATCTTCACTGGAAATATTTCCGGCCTCATTTTGAAAAACAAGATGGCCGCCTCGGTCGTTTTTTGTCAGTCATGAAAACTGCTTATATCTCCCTTATTATTGGTCCTAGAGGTTTGGGATAGTAAACCAACCTATAGGAAATCATGGGCTGGGAATCTTTTGGTGTGGTCGGATTTGACCTTGGGCTAATCCTTCAAGGTCAAACGAGGATAGCCAAACTTGAAAGTGCTTAGAACTCACTTATTATTGGTCCTAGAAGTTTGGGATGGTAAACCAACTTATAGGAAATCATGGGCTAAGAATCTGTTGATGTGGTCAGATTTGACCTTTGACCCCTCCTTTAAGGTCAAACAAGGATAGCCAAACTTAAAAGTGGTTATAACTCACTTATTATTGGTCATACAGGTTTGGGATGGTAAACCAACTTATAAGAACTCATGGGCTGGGAATCTTCTGGTGTGGTCACATTTGACCTTGGACCCCTCCTTCAAGGTTAAGCGAGGATAGCCAGACTTAAAATGCTTATAACTCGCTTATTATTGGTCCTAGAGGTTTGGGATGGTAAACCAACCTATAGGAAATCATGGGCTGGGAATCTTTTGATGTGATCAGATTTGAGCTTTGGCCCCTCTTTCAAGGTCAAATGATGATGTCATCATGGGCTGGGAATCTTCTGGTATGGTCAGATTTGACCCTTTACCCCTCCTTCAAGGTTAAACAAGGATAGCCAAACTTAAAAGTGCTCATAACTCACTTATTTTTGGTCGTACAGGTTTGGTATGGAAAACCAACTTATAGGAAATCATGGGCTAGGAATCTTTTAATGTGGTCAGATTTGACCTTGGACCCCCTCCTTGAAGGTCAAACAAGGATAGCCAAACTTAAAAGTGCTTATATCTCACTTATTATTGGTCCTACGGGTTTGCAATGTGAAACCAACCTATAGGAAATCATGTCCTGGGAATCTTTTGATGTGGTCAGGTTTGACCTTGGGCCCTTCCTTCGAGACAAGGATAGCAAAATCTAAACTGCTTATAAATCACTTTTTCTTGGTCCTAGAGGTTTGTAATGTGAAACCATCCTATAGGAAATCATGTGCTAGGAATCTTTTGATGTGATCAGATTTGAGCTTTGGCCCCTCTTTCAAGGACAAATGACGATAGCCAAAATTAAAAGTGCTTATAACTCGCTTATTCATGTTCCTAGAAGTTTGCAATGTCACACCAACCTATTGCAAATCATGGGCTAAGAATCTTTTGATGTGGTCAGATTTTACCTTGGGCTCCTTCTTCAAGGTTAAGTTTTCTTTCTGGTGGATACAATTTGCATCGGTTCTCTGATGTGCTATGTCTAGTTATATTTGTATCTTTCATTAAGCAAACATTGTGTTTACTTAGTGTCAGTACAAGTTGCTCCCATAAACACTTAGGCCCCCTCCCCACAGGGGTATATTTGTGTCAACCATAATATGACTATTCCTTGAGCCTGGAGGGGACACGTACTCAAAGAAAACCTTAAAATCTCTACTACTAATTACTTATAGTGACTTTAAGGTTGGTAAATACTATTTTAACTAGTTTTTTTATAAAATGACTTATTTCATCAACTTTTCATATAGCTTATAGAGTGTACATATTTTAGATCTCTAGCTCCATTACTTATTAAGTATTGGTTACTTGAATCAGTGTGTTGATTTTTTCATAAATAAAAATCTATAAAATTGTTGTGGAGTTAAGATTTTGTGTTCCTGTTGTGAAAAATTTCCATCTGAAGTACCATTATTTTTTCCAAAATTTCCCGGAAACATCTCTGCCTCAAATCATGTTGGTTTTAACTGGTACCAGCACTTACAATAAATAAAAATGGGAGCTTTCAAAAATTGGAAATAGATTCCTGCTAAAGCCTCAATGGAAAGTGTTATTCTCCAAATCACAGAATCATGGATTTTAGAAACTCAATTGTCTGGCCTTCTGTTATTGGGATATTCAATTATCTGGACTGGTTTCTTCTCTCCCTATTTTGTATTTTCCTATTGTCTAAACACTATCCCACTCCCTCAGTACAATCAGATAACAGAGGTTCTACTGTAGAATAATCATGTTAGAGCTTCTACTACACATTGTAAAGCATAATCCATCAATAGTCACTGGTGTTGCAACTATATTTCTGATGCCTGAAACATGTACTATATGGTAGCACTCAGAGCCCTTGTCTCTGTAACCGTCTCACCTGGCATTACTCTGCAGTGGCTCGATATGCGAACCAATCAAAGTTTAATGGAGGAATTCTGTATAGCACTTTATATCTCTTGTTTTTGCAAAACAAAAGTTATAATTAAATGATACACCACAGACTCAAAGTCATGAAATCCATTTATTACTTGTTACACATGGACACTGTCATAAATTGCATGGCAAAGGACTTGATTGTTTTGTAATTTTCTGCTCAAATAATAATCCTGCTCAAATAGAAGAATTCTTGAGTTCCCTTGAAGTTGGACTAAATGCTAAGGTGCTTATGTATAGAAGTTTAATGTGCATGTTTGACACAATACTGTAGTTCTTTTCTGCTCAATTCAGAATAAATAAAGTAAAAGAGTTGTTTGGTTTGATTTGAACAAAATAAAAATGTCATTAGATTTGAAGCCTATCAAACTAATTTTTCTACTGCCAGAGAAAAAAGATAGTCCAAATCTAATCCAGCCTTTTCTTGGCATGTTACACAATGCTGTGCTTTTGATACTTCTACCTGACATTTGGAGCCTGTTGTGTGAGACATTTCTATTGATTGCTGCCCCTTTAATCTCCTTTTAACCCTGGTGAAATCATTATCTATGGCAGCTTTATTGCGGAAAGAATTACCATTTCTTCAATCAAACAGCCATATTTTTCCTTGGTTTATCATCTTACAGAAAGCTTTAGCAGACTAACAGTGATCTTTATACTTAATTTTACCATTAATGCAGATTTTAATTTTGTATTTAGACTCAGCAGTAAGAGTCCACTTTTTTGTCAGTGGATACTGAAATTGGTTGACTATTTTGGTTTTGTTGCACCTTAGAGCTTCCTTTGAACAGGGGAGATTAAGCGCTATAAAAGTCTAATTAGAATAGAATTAGAATAGATCATTGGAGGGAATAACTCGAGACAGTAGTTCACAATAGCTTAAATAGGTTTTACTGCGGCTTGCTTATCATGGTTTATCTGAACATTGTGAAATCTTGTGGCCTCTGTATAGAAATATTTATATCCCCAGACGAAAGTCGGGGATATATTGGATTCAGGTCCGTCGCGCCGCCGCCGCCGCCGTAGAAATTTCCTTGTGGACGCGATAACTCAAAAACAAATTAATATTTTTTTTTCAAACTTGGTACACATGTTAAGGGTGCCCAAAGGAAGATCCCTATTTTAAGGTGACCTTAAACTCCCAGTAAAAAAGAACTTATGGCCACCTTAAGGTCAGAAATTGCACTTTTGGCCACTTAGAGCCCTGTAGGTCACAAACTATGATGCTCAGCTGGCTGAAATTTTACCTGACAACACATTAATATGTTCTTAGTACATGTGCCGAAAATCATGACTTTAAGTTGAGGAGAAAATTGTGTTTGAGGCCCATAAATACCCCCACTTAGGGATTTTTTGCTATACTTTTCACATATTTTGCCCTATAATTTGGAAGTGATAATTCTGATGAGTCTCAAACTGCGCTAGGTATAACTTTGATATGTAATCCTTGTCTGTAGAAAATTTTAGGGCTGTAGGTTTACCCAAAGGGGTCGACTTAAGGTCTCAAAAGTGCCCACAGAGACCCAATTTATGCACTTTTTGCCACTTTCAAGCACTGTAGCTTTCAAACTATGTCTCTCATCTAAGTTAAATATCATCTGGGAATATATATATGTGTTTTCTTATATGTGCCCCAACATTTAGGCCTTTAATAGACAGTTAACCTGTGTATCAGGACCATAAACACCCACCCGAGTGACCCTTATAAGACATTTTTCACATCTTTTTCCCTGTAACTTGGAAATGGTAAGTCTGAGAAGTTTCAAACTGTATTAGATATATATTCTGTGTGTAATCTTAGTATGTAACAGATTTTAAGTCTGAAGCTTTAATTTTGAAGGTCAAATTGAGGTCTCTAAAAGGCTCCCAAAGAACCAATATTTGGACTTTTTGCTACTTTTAAGCCCTGTGACTGTCAAACTATGTGACTGATAGAGCTCAAATCCTATCTGAGAAGATATTAGTATGTTATTTTTATATGTGCCAAAAATTAAGGCTTTAAGAAGACATTTAACCTGTGTATGAGGACCATAAATCCCCACCCGAGTGACCATTTTTAAACATTTTTCACATATTTTTCCCTGTAACTTGGAAATGGTAAGTCTAAGAAGTTTCAAACTGTATTAGATGCATATTCTATGTGTAATCTTAGTATGTGACAAATTTTAAGTCTGAAGCTTTAATTTGAAGGCCACATTTAGGTCTCTAGAAGGCCCCATAAAGACCCAGTATTTGGACTTTTTGCCAATTTTAAGGCCTGTGACTGTTAAACTATGTGACTGATAGAGCTGAAATCTCATCTGGGAATACATTATTATGTTCTTTTTTACATGTGCCAAAAATCAAGGCTTCAAGTAGACATTTAACCTGTGTATGAGGACCTTAAACACCCACCTGAGTGACCCTTTTAAGACATTTTTCACATATTTTGCTCTGTAACTTGGAAATGGCATCTGGGAATACATTATTATGTTCTTTTTACATGTGCCAAAAATCAAGGCTTCAAGTAGACATTTAACCTGTGTATGAGAACCTTAAACACCCACCTGAGTGACCCTTTTAAGACATTTTTCACATATTTTGCTCTGTAACTTGGAAATGGTAAGTCTGAGAAGTTTCAAACTTTATTAGATACATATTCTATGTGTAATCTTAGTATGTAACAAATTTTAAGTCTGAAGCTTTAATTTGAAAGCCACATCGAGATCTCTAAAAGGCCCACAATGACCCAATATTTGGACTTTTTACCACCTTTAAGCCCTGTAACTGTTAAACTATGTGATTGATGGAGCTGAAATCCCATCTGGGAATGCATTATTATGTCCTTTTTACATATGCCGAAAATCAAGGTTTTTAGTAGACATTTAACCTGTGTATGAGGGCCATAGACACTCGCCCAAGTGCCTTTTTTGACATTTTTTCCGTATTTTGCCCTGTTATTTGGAAATGCTTAGTGTGACAAGTCTTAAACTGTATTATATATAATTTTTGTTTGTTATGTATGTCCCCCAAAAAGTTTCAGATCTGTAGTTTAATTGCTAAGGTCTCTTTAACAATTGTAAAATGCCCACAGAAACCCAATTTATGGATATTATGCCACTTTAAAGCCCAGTAACTGTCAAACTATGTGGGTTATAGAGCTGAAATCTTTGAATTTTTAAAAGGAAATGCCTGTCTATTTAAATTTTGAATATTAATAATGTTATGGCTATCTTAGTCTTTTAAGAACTTATTTTTGTGTGTTATACCTCTGCTTGCTGAGTTTTTCACTTTTTAAAATGAAACTGGTGAAACATATTGAAGTAGACAAAATGGACACTTTAAGTGAGCTTTAAGTCCCAATATTAATGAAATTATATCCTTATGTAGTAAAACTAGGGGATTTTTAACCCTCAACTAGCCCAGTTTTATTCAACTTGCCTCAGTTAATTTTGGCACAGCTCCTACAGTTATGAACTCATTTCAGTTGATAATCACATACTTAAAATTCTCAATTCTTTTTGTATTTGAGTACCCCTTTTATATAGATTGTTTGTTTACCATTTATGCTCAACCCACATCCCCCACCCGGATTCCCCCCACCCACCTCTGGGACCTCCAGCTATATTGAGTGACACTAAATAAACAAAGGTATTTAATGATATCAGATGAGAAACAAAGAACTCAATGGGGTTGCAGATCTTGTGTAATAGTGAGAGAGGTGTGGAGAAGGGGAGAGGGGTGGGGGTGGGAGGTGGTGGGCTTCATTACATATAACACAAAGGGGAGTCAGAACTGAGATTGTGTCACATATTTAGGTTGCATATATATGGACCACATATATAGGTATAGAGGAAATGAATAACTGAAAACAATTTGCAAATTCTAAAAATAATATAATAAAATAATAATATAAATTTTTTTTTTTTAAGTAATATTTTATTTGTGAACAAATATAGAAACAGATATGCGCTTTTGGGATTATGAATTTTAGAATGGACATTGAATCATCAATCATTTAAATACTTTGAAGGAAGATTGAAAAATATGATGAGTTGAGTTAAAAATAATATTTTATTTGTCAACAAATATAGAAACAGATATGCTCTTTTGGGATTATTATTTTAGAATGGACATTGAATCATCAATCATTTAAATACTTTGAAGGAAGATTGAAAAATATGATGAGTTGAGTTAAAAATAATATTTTATTTGTCAACAAATATAGAAACAGATATGCTCTTTTCGGATTATTATTTTAGAATGGACATTGAATCATCAATCATTTAAATACTTTGAAGGAAGATTGAAAAATATGATGAGTTGAGTTAAAAATAATATTTTATTTGTCAACAAATATAGAAACAGATATGCTCTTTTCGGATTATTATTTTAGAATGGACATTCAATCATCAATCATTTAAATACTTTGAAAATAGGTTTAGAGTTATCATTGCAGGAAGATTGAAAATATAATTTGAGTTATGTATTCGGCGTCTGGGGATACACCATCTTCCTTGGGGAGATATAAACAGAGTAGATTGATGTGCTGAAGTTCATATAATAATGGGTAATTATGTTTTAAAAAATTCCCGATCAAAACCTGTGGCGTGAGTGATGACCTGTCTGGGGATATGTTGGTGCCGAGTTGGCCCAATCTAGTTTCCATGGGTGTGTATCCACCAGCTGCCAGATTGTGGATTTTCACTGTTACAAATCTCTTTAATTTGGAATTTATAGTATGCCATGGAATCAAGGCCGAAAAGTGTTTCGGTCTACATGTGCAAGATCCAAAGCCATCAGATACACGAGTAGTGTACTCAGATGGTCAACCATCCAAGTACTTATGTAGCCCATTGCTGCTTAACTTCAGTGAAGAGACTGGCATTCAGTACACTATGCCATTCTCATGAAGTTCCAGTGACAAAAAAAAATTCGGGGAAAAAAGTGATCTCTAGAAGCGTGAGTCTCACTAGAGCTCCTGCTAATTCTTCTGATATTGTGCTAGTGGCCTTTGACCTTTCACAAAGTCACAGAATCACATTACTGATTTTTAAAAAGCTAACCTGACTGGTTTTTATCTGCAGCCAAAGGCTGTGGTCATGAAATTTTAAAATGCCTTCCATACATGCATCCTTGGATCACGTTTTTACATAAACCTTAATATTTCCTTCATTTATAAAGGTATCTTAACCACATTTGCAGGGAATGTTAATGGCTATGAAAACCTGTCTGTGTAAAAGTTTGGCTTCAATTTGAGAATCAAAATGGCCCCTATAGCCAATTGTTTGAAAATCATAAAGGTGCTCTAAATCTTGGAATATTCCAGCTAGCTTCATCAAATTTGCACAAAAGATAAATGGCCAGAAAGTCTAGTCTGATAACAGTTTTGGCCTAGTTCTATAAACAAAATGGCTGCCATATCACAAGTTTAATGTCAGTTGGGGTTATCCTATTAAAAAGCCCTTAAAATGAGCAGAATGAAATATTTCCTTGTACTAATCAGAATCGTGGACACAGCAGTGTCATGTTAGAATGCACCTTATTTATTATATCTCCCTCATTATTGCTGGCTCAGGTTGGGGATGTGAAAACGGGATTTTGGATATGGTGGGGATGATTATTCTAGGTAACCAGCTGATTTTTGACACCTCCTGCAAGGGTCAAAGAGCATTTTCTACCTAAATACCACTATATTCAATGTTCTATAGGTTTGTGACATGAAAATAAATTTATGAAAAAATAGTCCACAATTTAGTGTGAATTGTTAGATTTGACCTTTATGTCAATACCATACAGCATTTGTGTTAAAAGCCATTGTACCTTGTATATTGTCAATCATACAACCTTTGGATATGAAAATAGCTTATTTGAAATCACAGACTCATATTCATTCTTTGACGTCCTCCTGCAAGGTCAAACAGTACTTTTTGTCTAAAGCAATATGAGCTTATTTATTATTGCCCCTAGACAAAAGTTTCTGAATGTAAAACAGCTTGCAGTATATCATGGACTTCAGTTCTTTAAAGAGGGTCAGATTTGACATTTGGTCCCATCTCTTAAAGTCAAACAGCATTTTTGTACCTTATTGCCATGATGTATTGCATTTTGTAGGACCTAGGATTGGGAAGGTAAGGCAGTGTGATCGATATCACATGGTGCCACTCCTTTGCAGGATAAGATTTGCCCTTTGCCCCCACTTTGAAGGTCATAAGTTTTATTGCGAAAAATACACTTACCATTTCCTGACCATAGCTATTTGTTGGTGCCATCCAACTCACTGGCCAACGTTGAGAAACGTTTTAAGCTACCTTAAGAAGCCAGTGAGTGAGTGTGGACTAGGAAGCCCCCCAATGGTCATGTGACCACGCCAATAGGCGCCATTCATTGTTTTTGTTGGCCATCATTGAGTGTGGATGTGTTTTGAAAATTTTCCTTTTTTCTGGAAGTTATTTCGTGGATTTATTGTGGATTTTTAGTTCTGTAGTGAGGCATATGTGGTGACAATGTCCTCTCAGGACAAGGTTAAAAAAGGACAGAGGAAAAGTGTTTTCTGTGGCCATTTTATGGCAGAATGGGATGATCATCACTACTGCCCTAAGTGTAGGGATGATATGAAGGGTGACGATCCCTGTGTTAAATCTTCAGAGTGTGCTATTTGTTCTGCATTTTCTGAAGAACAGAAGAGGAAACTGGTTAATAGGAACAGATATAAAAGCAAGAAAACTCAGAATTCTTCTGCTTTGGTGGACAATGGCGGTAAAGAAGGTGGTATTGATGACTCTTTGTTGGATGAGGATGAAGTTTCAGTTTCTTCTGTTACTGTTTCTAATAAAAGTAGGTCTCTAGAAGACAAATTGGACAGATTTTTCTCTGAGTTTGCAAATTTATCTCAAAGAATTCAGAATTTGGAACACAAGGACTCTGAAACTGTCGGCAGTCGTACTAGCTCCGGCAGGGACAGTTGTCAGGTTGCCAAGCAACCACTGGCGAATTCTAAACCTTCATCTTCTTCTGCGACTTCAACTCCCCGGGCCGGCTGGAGAGAAGGTCATCTACAATTACAAGGGCTGAATTCGACCGACAGTCTGTATCCGGTCTTGCTTCTGATGAATTCGGTGTGGCTAGGAAAAGATCTCATTCAGAGTCTTCAGATGAGCCGGATTCGGATTTGGAACAGGGTGAGATTCATCTCAAAGACAAAGATTCACCTGGTTACACTGACACTTTGGAGACTATCAAAAAATGGCTGGATTTGGAGGTGAAGAATGTTGAATGTTTTGTTCCTCCTTCTGTTTTTTCAAGCAGAGATCAAGTTAAGAAATCTGTACAACAATCTATGGCTTTGCCTCCTGCTCAACCATTAGTGGAGTTATGGAAGTATAAGGAGTTTTCTGCTTTAGGAAGCAATGATGTAGACGACAATGACCCTCACCATCCACCTTTGTCCAAGGGTCATTTCCTTCCTTTCCCAAAGCCACAGATGACGTTCTATCAAGTCTCTCCTCAGTCTTTCTCTGACTGCTCCTAGGATTCAGGATGCATTTAAGAACATTGCAGCCTCTCCCTTTCAAGCTCCTTCCTCAGTTTCTACACCTTTAAAACAATATTTGGCTTGGGAGACAGTTTCTAGGGAAAATATACAGATTTTAAATCATGTGTTCTGGTTCAAATCAGCAATGGAGAAGGCTACAAATGAAATGTTTGCAGAGTTAGATAAAATGAAAGAATATGTGGACCAGGAGGACATACAACAGAGCACGAATTTTATGCAGAATTGTTTGCATCTCCAGTCTACCACCATGGGATGTCTAGGCAAAGCTTTAGACGATGTGCTGGATACCTCCATGACCCTTGCTTCAAATTTGCTATTGAACAGAAGGGATAATTTTCTCAAACTTTGTCATAGGGATGTGACAGATAAAGATATTGCTAGACTCAGAAATTCATCCCTCACTAAAAAGGAATTGTTTAATTCCAAGGTTCTGGCAGAAGTGGAGCAGAACTTCATACAATGGAGCCAGATTAACCGAGAACCGGCTTTCAAAAAAACACAGAGGAGATTCTTATGGTTCCCGTTCTTTTACTGATTCTAAGAAGGAATCGACACAAAACAGGTACCAGAATGCTGCTTTCCAGAATTTTCGTTCGCAAAGCAAACAAGGGGATCAAAACAAAAGGCAATCTGGTGCTTTCAACAACAATAGAGGCTCTGCCCGAGGGGGTAGGGGCAGGAGGAAGTGACTACATGGAGGTAAGCACACAAACACAATATCCTGGTGCCCGTTTAGGAAATTATTGGAAAGTGTGGGAAAACTTCAAGGTACATCCGAGGGTAGTTCTTGTTTTGAAACAAGGTTATTGTCTTCCATTCAAACAGAAACCACCTCTGGCCCGGTATCCGACAATCAAAAGCAGTTATTCGGATCCAGTAAAACAAAAAGCTTTGCTAGAGTCGGTTCAACAAATGGTTCAAAAGAGGGCAGTGGTTCCGGTTCAAAACAAGAACTCTCTCGGATTCTACAGTCGTTTGTTTCTGGTTCCAAAACCAGAAAACAAATGGCGACCAGTAATAGATCTCAGTGTGGTAAATACCTTTTTGCATGTTCCCACCTTCAAAATGGAAACTGCAGAAGTCATTCGGGCTTCTCTTCAAGCAGGCGAATGGGTGGCTTCAATAGACCTTACCGACGCTTATTTTCATGTTCCCATACACCAGAAATTTCAAAAATATCTACGCTTTCATGTACAGGGTCAGGCTTATCAATTCAGAGCCTTGCCCTTCGGGATAGCGACTGCTCCTTTGGAGTTCACTCGAGTTGTGAAAGAGGTCAAATTCATAGCACTTTCACAGGGGGTTTGAATCCATCAGTATTTGGACGATTGGCTTGTGAGATCCAAGGATCCAGAGTCTCGTGCTCAGGACGTTCAAAAATTGTTAAATCTAATCGAAAAGTTGGGTTGGATTGTCAATTTGAAGAAATCAGAACTCAAACCAACTCAGGATCTCGAGTTTCTGGGTTATCGGTTCAACCTTCGAGAAGGTTTAGTGTACCCAAATCAAAAGAAATTAGACAAGCTCAAAATTCTGGCAGTTTCCATTTTCCAAGGTCACTCTACTACTCCAAGGAAGCTCATGTCACTAATTGGGGTCATGGCTTCCATGGAGAAAACAGTTCCTTTGGGTCGGATCCATATGAGACCGTTTCAGTGGTTTCTGAAGACCAACTGGCAGTTTCCCCAGTCGTTGGACAAGGTAGTCCCAATTTCTCAGTTGATAAAGGACCATCTGGCTTGGTGGATGGATCCTCAGAACTTACTCAAGGGTTCGAATCTGCATCAGAAAGAACACAATATGCTGATGTTCACAGATGCATCAGAGAAGGGTTGGGGGGCTCAGTTGAACAATTGTACTGTAAGTGGGGTCTGGCAGCTATCAGAAAAAGACTTGCATATCAATATTTTGGAACTGAAAGCTGTTTTTCTAGCCCTGAAACATTTTCAGGGACAATTAAGGCAAAAAATAGTGTTGGTTTCTTCAGACAACTCAACTGTGGTCTCATATATCAACAAGGAAGGAGGCACTCACTCCTTCGAAATGTGTGCTTTGATGTGGAGAATTCTGGCATGGTCCAATGCCTGGGAGATCCATATAAGAGCCAGACATATTCCAGGGAATCTCAATGTAATAGCAGATTCCCTGTCCAGGAGGGCCAAGGCCATCCAGACAGAGTGGTCTCTCCATCCTCAGGTCTGTCAAGAAATTTGCCAAGTTTGGCACAAGCCAATGGTGGATCTGTTTGCCACCAGCTTGAATGCCAAACTTCCAACCTACGTATCTCCTGTCCCAGACGACAAGGCCTGGCAGATAGATGCATTGAACATCTCTTGGGAGGCTCTGGACGCCTATGCTTTTTGTCCAGTGGCCATCCTGCCCCAGTTAGTTCAGAAAATGATCACCTACAGGTGCAGGGTCATTGTGATAGCACCAGGGTGGCCGGGGATGGCTTGGTTTTGGGATCTGGTAGAATTGTCAGCCAGGATTTCACTGAGGCTTCCTCAAGTGCACAATCTACTGAAGCAAACTTTCAGCCTCAGATTCCACAAGAATCTGGAGTATCTGAATCTCCATGCGTGGTATCTGGACTCATTCAAGAAGGTCAAGGAGGATTCTCTGTTGAGGTGGCAGATAGAATTAAGGCACCTCAGAGAGAATCCTCAAGGCGAGTATATGATTCAAGGTGGGCCATATTTCAAAAGTGGGCCCAGGAGAATCAGGTGGATGTCACAAAACCAACTATTCCTCAATAGCTGATTTTTTTAATCATCTTTTCACTGATAAGAACTTGAAACCCAGAACTATTGCGGGTTACAGAACCTCAGTAGCAGATGGTCTAGGCTCTACAGGTCAAATGGTTTCTCAAAGCTTAGATTTGAATCGTTTGATTGCCAGTTTTCATAGGGACAGACCTTCAGCAAATAGATCTATTCCGAATTGGGACCTGTCTTTGGTCTTACTTGCTCTCACTCGGGCTCCTTTTGAGCCTTTGGCAAAAGCTGATCTCAAAATTTTTACTTTCAAGACAGTGTTCTTGCTGGCTTCGGCTTCTGGTAAGAGGCGTAGTGAAATCCATGCTTGGACTTTTGACTCCTTCAGTAAGAAAAGGGATTGGTCAGAAGTTACTTTTTCTCCTTCAACTGCTTTCATAGCTAAAAATCAGTTGGCTTCGGAGGGACCCTTGGCTATTCAACCTGTAGTTATCCCTGCTTTGAAACCTACATTGGATCCATCTTTGGTACAGGATAAGTCTCTTTGTCCAGTGAGGGCCTTGAGATATTATCTTGACAAGACAAAAGATCTCAGGAAGGGCAAGAAACTTCTTTTTGTAGCTATTAAGGAGGGCTACTCAAAAGATATCTCGAAGGCTACTATATCTTCTTGGATTAAGCAGTCTATCATTTTGGCATATAAAAAGTCTGATCAAGAAGTTCAAACTGTTTCCCAGGTCAAGGCACATGAGGTTAGAGCTTTGGCTGCCTCTTTGGCTTTTAAGGGAGGAGTTGCTTTGGATGAGATTATGGCTTCCTGTTTTTGGAGAAGCCATTCTACTTTCACAAATTTTTACCTCAAAGATTTGTGCTGGCCTAATGGTGATGTTATGAAGATTGGGCCTGTAGTTGCGGCTCAACATATTGTAAATTGTTAATAGGTAATGTCATTAGTAATATTTTATTATTATAATGTCATTGTATTTGGAATATGTTATTTTGAAGCCTGTATTTGTTTTAGGTTCTTATATTTGGCTTCTTGTAGAATAGAATAGAATAGAAACATTTATATAGCGCAAAATTGATGCAACATCCTCTAATGCGCTTGAAATCAAAAAGGGAAAGTCGAGGGACGTTCGAGGTCATGATCCAAGGTTAGCGCCCGCCAGGGAGATGTACTATGGTGGAGGATATGCTAATCTAAACAAGTAGGTCTTTAGCTGGCTACGGAAACCTGTTATTGTTTGTTGTGATCGTACTGATTGTGGGAGTCTGTTCCATTCTATGGGGGAAGCCACTACAAAACCTCTCCTACCGATGGCCTTTTTGTGAGAGGCTGAGGAAAGAGAAAGACGATTTCCACGTGTTAGACAACTGGTTTTGATCAAGGATGATAGGTATATGGGTTGAGAGAAATTTATAGCCTTGAAAGTAATTAGATTGTACTTAAACAATATACGGTAAGTGATAGGAAGCCAGTGTAGTTTTTGAAGAAAAGGAGTGACATGGCTAGTTCTATCAAGTCTAAAAACAATTCTACAAAGGGCATTTTGTATCTTTTGGAGTTTAGCAACATTGTACTTACTGATGCCATAAAGTAGGGAATTGCAGTAGTCAAGTCGACTACTGATCATTGAGTTTGCAAGCAAGGCTGCAGTTTCCACACTGAGGAATTTACGAATACGTCTTAGGTCCTTAAGGTGGTAGTAGCAGGCTCGACACATATTAGTTATGTGGTTGGAAAAGGTGTTTCCAGAGTCAAAAATTACACCCAGGTTCTTGACTGTATCAGTAGGGGAAATAGAATTTCCGAGAAGTTGAGTAGGGAATTTATTTATGAGGGACTCTCTGGCTTGTCTATCACCTATTATAATAACTTCAGTTTTCTCGGGATTGAGTTTCAATTTCACGCCAGCCATCCAGTTTTGGATACATGTGTTTTCAGATGTGTTCTGAGGTGTTTGTACAGCTGTAAATAGACCGTTTTGTTAGCTGTTACTTTGCTGTTTCATGAGTTTAGAGGTGGTCCATGAAGGCTGCATTCAGCTATGGTCAGGAAATGGTAAGTGTATTTTTCGCAATAAAATTGAAAAATTTTGTTGTAATTTTAATTTTTATTAGATAAATACTTACCATTTCCTGACCAGGAGAGTCCCCCCCGGCCTCCCCGCAGTTTCAGTACTAGACTACTAGGGGTGAGCTTTGCAACAAAAACAATGAATGGCGCCTATTGGCCTGGTCACATGACCATTGGGGGGGCTTCCTAGTCCACACTCACTCACTGGCTTCTTAAGGTAGCTTAAAACGTTTCTCAACGTTGGCCAGTGAGTTGGATGGCACCAACAAATAGCTATGGTCAGGAAATGGTAAGTATTTATCTAATAAAAATTAAAATTACAACAAAATTTTTCAAATCACTTCTAATTGCTTCCACAGTCTTTGAAATTAAATTTGTTTAGGATAAAATTTGGCTTTTTGACATCATCTTCCCATGTTCAACAAAATGATTCAAATGGAAAATCTTGAGCGGTTCTTTATCTCTCAGTGAAAATTAAGTAGATTCTTTTCAAGTACACACAGTGCAGTCTTTTGATTCAAGTTGATAGAGTGTGACAAAGAACACTAAAACTACTACTTTACAACTTTATTAAGACATGGATAGCTTTGATTTAATGATTCAGGTAATGGGGACATGGAATCTTTATCACCACTCAGTAACCTGATTTCCACTTAAAAGATCACTTCCTCAATAACAGCAGCATTTTCAACTAATCTGGAAATTTCCTCTGACTTAAATATTTTGTTTGAAAACATATTTTCTAGAACTTTATAAAATTTGGACTGGATTGAATGGCAGATCAGGGTATTGGTCAAGATGTTCATTGGACTACATATAAATCTATTTCTATACATGTTTCAGAATATAAAGCTTGTTTCTTGTACTTGACAATATGTAATTTGAAGTTTTGTCATGCAAACTTAACCTTTTCATTGCCCACTCAGTAAAGGATGATGTGTATGGCTTTTCCATGCCATATTTCCATATAAGGAAGTCAGACTTCCTGTGCGGAGGTGTGATATAGTCACTGGTCTGTCTATAGTCTTTTTTTAGCCCTAATAATAGTGAAAGTTTCTCAAATAAATCTTCAGGTTTATGGTCTTTTTAAGACAACTTGTCTGTTACTATGCAACTCTTCACTATTTTCCATACAATGTTTAAAGTGGTGATATAGTAATTTTATAGTTTCTGCTGGTTCTGATTGCTTCTTTTTCCCTCATAAAATATTTTTATATTGTCAATTGAGTAAATTATGAAATAATAAAGATTAAACCTACTGTGCAGGTGTATTTTTATCTCATTTGACAAAGTCAGAAAGTTTACCGTTGTATTGCAGCATTGGCATCCAGGTCTAGATTGCTGAGCTTTCATAAATACAAAACTTGTAAGAACCCAGTTTTTAACTCATTGCTTTTTCATGTAGCATTAGGTGTAATACTTCATAAGTGGGGTGCTGATTGAAGTGGAGAAAGAGTGATCAGGTTCGTTTTTAGCTCAGACACTATTTGAGGGATCAGGGACTCAGTATCACAGTGTTATAATGTGATCAACATTGATATCACGTGAAAGGGAGTTGAATATGCCACTATAACTATTTTCTTGCTATAAACATCTGTTTCCTGTGTAGGTGCAGAACTTCAATTCACAAACACTTTTAAGAAGAATTCTCTTTAACTAGATATAAATATTCAGGTCTTTGGAGAATCTTTTCTGTTGGATATAGAGTAAGAAATGTAAAATTTGCCACACATTTGAAATTCGCCTCGTGTGGAAATACTAACAAAATAAATGAATTGAGATGAGATCTGTTGAATGTATAGTAAATTAAAGCTTTTTGAACTGAAGTTTAAGACAAAATATCTTTTTTTTTGCAATAAATTAAGTAAGGTTTTTTTTTTTAGAGGTGGCTAAATTTATATTTCTGGTGAATTTTAGATTCCTTACTCTATCCTGTTTTTTACAGTTCCACTTCTTTACAATTCATTGGAATTAGAACTATTTGTCTGGTCTTTTAACATTTCATTTGACACAATGTCACTGTGGTATATTTTACCAAGGGTAAAGATATACTTTGATCAGCATTTCATATGTTGATGATAACAGTCAAAGTTCGGGTTCTTGTGTTTACATCTCTTCAATTGCTAGTCATGTAGAGACACCCCACATATGTACATAGTGAGACCCAAGTGATTAGTTGCAAACTTTTGCCTCTGTGTTAAATCTTTACATCAGAGTAAAAAGTGTAAGGTGACACAAACAAGTACAGTAAGCACCAATAATGGTCAACCCTTGTACAGGTATGTCTCTTTCCAATTGAAAAGCTGAATTCAGTTTTATAACAATGTTTTGGCAAAGGCAGCTTGTACACCAGTAAAACTTATGTCCTGTCCCTGTACTCTAGAAGTTGGATCTGGATGACTCAGTAATTGAGAGCCTCTGGGTTACTAGGTTCACATTCAGTTCTTCATAACATGTAGGAGGCACTGTGAGTCTCTCCTGGTGTGACTAGATAGTTGATATAAAAAATGCTGAAGTCAAGAGTTTGACCTTTGGTCTCCAGTTAAAACTAAAAATCCTCTTACATTACAGTGAGCACTACAATGGCATTACTTTTCGAGACACAGACCTAATTGTCCTGGCTTTGGGAGAGATAGTGGCTGCATTATTTTCACATGACCAACGATGGTACCGAGCCAGAGTGATTGACACAGACCCCGACCAGTTTAGAGTGCAGGTATTTATTGGAATTAGATATAATTCATGTGACTCTATATTAGATATGTTAATTGTATATTTTTATTGCTCCACAAATACCATCAGAGAGTGTTATTGCAATTTGTTTCTTTCTTTTCTCCTGTCATCAGTTTGGGGGATTAAAAATAGGTTCATCAACTCAAATATTTGGGTAATATAATGTGAGAAAAGAAAAGGGGGTTAAAGTGTTTGTGGTGGAAGGATTGGTTATAAAATTTAAGGTCATTTGTAAAAATGCTTACATATATCTAAATTAATGCCCAGACAATTGGAATATGAAAAGAATGAATTGCAAAGCCTTATTTTTGTGTCACCAGCATTTATGCTGCGTGGCATATAGGGATTGCTTCGTCATCTCATTTTGTTGTGTCATCGTGTCGGTGGAAGTGGCGTCTGTCGTCATTACACTTTCTATTCCCGACAGTATCTCAAAAATGGCTTGCTAGATTAAATTCAAATTTGGCATGTGGATGTAACTGGTCCTCAGGGTTTGCTGTATAGTTTGGTGACCTTAAACTCCCACTAGTAACATACTTATCTTGTGCCCTATTTTAAGGTGACCTTAAACTCCTATGTATAAAAGAATTATGTTGAGATTACGTCTTTTATTTTTATATAGAGTATACTGAGAATAACTTGACAAATTTCATTCAAATTTTGCATGTATATGTTACTGGCCATAGCCAAGTGTCATACATTAAGGTGACCTTAAACTCCCACTAATAACAGAATTATATTCACTTTAAGTTTACAAATTTTTGAACAGTATTTCAAATATTGTGCAATTCTAAGCATGTTTAAGTTGTAGATGTAACAAACCTTGAACAGAACCTTCAGGAAATGTTAGGGCAATTGGTTTTGTGTTTGCAAGATATGTCATGTGGTAATTGAGATCTTTTTTCATTTATAATCATCATGTACATATAGCTAGACCAAAAAAGGTCTCTTCTGTAAGGCTATAGTAAATTGCTGATATTTCTTTCCATTGGTAATTTATGATTAATCAAGTACAGTAGAACCTCTGTTATCTGACCATGTCAGGAAAAATAGGATATTTTTGAGATGGTCTAGAAATGACTTTTTAAAACCTATCGGCTTTGTCTCTAATCATAGCTTTCTGTCAAAGCTCCAGAGAGGGCAGTCAGATCCAACATCATATGGAAACCAATAAACTCCAAGATCCTTTCCTGTCTGCTTATTGCCCCGGTCATAGAACAGACACTGCACTGATAAAAATTTTGATGATCTCCAGTTGAACTTAGATATCAACTCCTCTCCCTGTCTGATTGTCTGCTGCATATGACACTGTGGACCCCAGCATTCTACTAGAAGACGTATGTTTGGCATCACAGATGTTGCTTTGGATTGGTTTATGTCATATTGATCTCAGAAAGTCAGCTTTTATTGCGTTAAGACATCCTATCCAATGGACAATTGCTTATCCGGTCGGCGCTGACCGGCTCGCCAAACGTCAGAAAAAGACGTCCTGTGTTTCCACCGGCCGGCCGGTCCCTAGTACTAGTGCACTCGCCAGATGGCGTGTCGTACTTCCTTCCTGTCTAAACAGCATGACGTCATAGCATCTTTTTCGTTTGGCGCGAACTAGTGTACACGGAAATTATTTCTGCAAGAATTTTCTTAAGAATTTCAACAGTTAATTTGATTTCTTCAACGTATTTTACTGCCATATTTTATCAGACACATCATGTCTTCTCCTGGCCAACGTCGAGGGAAATGTGGACACATTATGGCTAATATTGACACTCATTCTCACTGCGCACGATGCAGGGACAAGGGAAAGGGTAAGGAACCTTGTGTTCAAGATCCACAAACGTCTTAACTGCCAGATATGTAATAGCCTCACGTCTGATCAACGCCAGCAATTAGCTACACCTTCATGTAAACTTAAGAAGGAGAAACGTGAAGCAAAGCTTACTGATTCAACCCCTTCCCAGGACTCTGATCAACTTGTCAACCCATCAAGCATGTCTGTTATTGGGGTTGTAGACGAACAGGGATCTGTCAAATCTCCTGCGCCCGTCCCCCCACCTGATAAAAAGCCTAAGAAAGACAATAAGAACAGTAAGAAAGAAAAATCTCCCTCTACAAAGGCTTCTTAACACAGTACTGGTACTGATGATAAATTTGCAGAGCTGGATAACAAATGATCGGAGCGCTTCAGTCGTCTAGAAGCTTTGATAATGGCCAAGAGTTTTGAACCGACCTCTTCAAAGGTGAAAGTTACACCGACCCATTCACCTCCCCATGATGTGGAAAATGTGTCTGAACCCTTCATCCAACCTTCTACTTCAAAGCTTCCTGGATCTGGCTTCTCTGCTGAAAAGCATCAGCCGACCAGTAAAGCAATAACCAGTCAACAGACGTCTACAACTAAGTTTCCTGGTACGGGCTGCTCTGCTAACAAGCATCAGCCGGCCAGTCAAACTAAATCTCACCGACCGACCTCAACTACAAGGTTTACTGGACAGGGCTCCTCTGCTATTGTGCATCAGCCTACCAGTCAAACCAAGATCAACCGACCGACAACTACAACCGACCCTTCAGCAAAACTTCGGTCTACAGGGGAAGGTGATGTTCACCGACCTTACTCTGACCGACCTGCTGCTACCGACCGGCCACTGTCATCTGAGCCTGCTGACACCGGCTCCCCTGCTCTTCAAAGGTCAAGGCGAGATAGTATCTCCAGTCTTTCATCTGAGGCCGGTAGCATGTTGTCAGATAACCCACCCCTGGATTTATACACTGAAGAAGGGGAATTATCTGAGGATCAGGATCAGACTGTAGCCGGCCCGGATCAGCCAGTTTCAGAGGAGCAGAATTATAGGGATACTATGCAGGGTATCCGTTCCTTCATGGGCTGGTCCCACATCCCAGGAATGGACAGTACAGCATCCACCTCAGACGATAACCCTTTTGCAGGGCCCAAGACTGTAACTCCAGGCAAAGTGTCGGTTAAAATGCCTACTGAAGACTGGTTATGTAGGAAGCTGGCCAAGTTGAACGTCACATTGGTTGAGGATTATCCCTCCCGTGGATCAGAAGCCGGTGGCCTAGCTAAAGATGTCCTCCTGAGACTGGCCAGAACACAGTCCAAGTGGTATGGGCTTCACACCGACCCTAAAACTGAATCTTCACAGATTTCATCTTGGAAGACAGATGCTTCAAAACTCAACAGCAGCTATGGTCGGATAACTAAATACACTGGGCTGTCGTCTACTCCACCAGCATCTCGCAGGATATCACAAGAAACACTGCGCAGATGGGAGAGATCTGCCAGGGAGACTTCGGTTATATGTAACCAAGCTGCCAGCTTTAACCGTTGTCTCTTTAAGGTGCAACAAAACATGAAGGACCAGCTTAAAATTTTGAAGGCAGAAAACAAAGGGAAGGGCTCTACAAAGGCATCTACAGCAGCTGAGGAACTGAACTATTTGATGGATTTTAACTCTAGCATTACACAGGCGGCTGCAAAGTCAATAGAACACTTGTCAGAGTTCATTTTCATTACTATCGGTAGCTTAACCCTAGTCCGCCGAGATGCATATTTGAGCCATCTTAGGACCGGTATCAAGCCGGATACTCTCACAGCACTGAGGTCAGCTCCCCTTCATATCTCAACTTTGTTTCCAGACTCAGTTATTAAGCGGGCAGAAGAGGATATAGCTCAGTTGGAGTCTAAAGGACATGCTGGTGCTGCACAGAGCAAGGGTCGGTACCACCCTTATGAAAGGCAGGGTAAGAGGTCGGTCAACAAGGACTCAAGATCAGATAAACCCGCCTGGAAAACTATTGGAAGGAAACAGTTCAGGAGGGGAAGAGGTCATACTGCCACTTACTCATCACTACCAGCCAAGGGCCAGCAGTCGTATAAATGACAATTATTGTGTAGCCAAGTTACAGACACGACTGCTGGCCGGGAGCACACCACAGACAATAGACACTTGTTTAAAGTTAAATGTAAAACTTCCTGTTGTCTCACATGTTCATACTGCGCCCGGGCATTCCCAAGAGAGAATTAAGTCCTGGGTCAGCAGGTTGTCATTGCAAAAGTTACAAATTAAAGTCTGTGAAAAGTGTTTCTTGTGTCACTCAGTTGTCTTGTGTCTAACCTGTAACAAATGTCAAAAATGCTGCACCAAATCTGCCTGTAGGGGCCAGACTTCAAAACTTTTGGCAAACATGGCTGGATCTGGGAGCCGGTCTGAAAGTAGTTCAGATCCTAAGAGAGGGCTACACCCTCCCCTTCCGGATCAGGCCAAAACTTACAAGGTCTCCCACAGTCATAAGCTACTATGGCAATCCCCACAGAAACAGCTACCTGTTGGAGGCATTACATCAGCTTATAGCCAAAAACGCTGTAGAACTAGTAAAACACCAGACATCTCTGGGATTTTTCAACAGACTATTTTTAGTCCCAAAACCCAACAACAAGTGGAGACCTATACTAGATTTGAGCAAACTGAATCTTTTCCTCAAGACGGAGAAATTCAAAATGGAGACACCGGAAACCATCAGAACGTCCCTCCAACAAGGGGAGTGGGCTACCTCAATAGATTTCAAGGACGCCTACTTCCATATACCAATACAGGAACATTCCAGGAAATATCTGAGATTTCATGTCCAAGGCCAGACATACCAGTTCAGGGCACTGCCCTTTGGTCTGTCCATAGCACCCTTGGAGTTCACTGTGATAGCAAAAGAGGTGAAACTGATGGCTATACACAGGGGTATAAGAATCCACCAGTACCCAGACGACTGGTTGGTGAGAGCCACATCCCACCAGGCCTGTCTCCAGCATACTCAAAAACTAGTGGAAATATGCCAAAAATTAGGCTGGCTGGTGAATTTGGACAAGTCGGAGCTGGATCCAAAACAGGTCTTCGATTTTGTAGGATACCAATTCGATCTCCAAGCCGGTCGGGTCCGACGGACTCCAGACCAGTGGCAGAGTCTTCAGAACAAAATATGGGAAATTCTGTCACTACCGGCCTGTCCGGTCCGGCAGTTCATGTCCCTGATTGGTTTACTAACAGCCACAGAGAAGCAAGTTCACCTAGGCCGGCTACACATGAGACCCATACAGTGGCATCTCAAAAACCATTGGAGAATACCAGAATCACTAGGAAAGGTGATCCCAATTCCCAGATCTTTGCACCCTCATTTACAATGGTGGCTACAGGAAGACAACGTTCTTACAGGCCAACCATTACACCCAATAAAACATGCTCTGCAAATCTTTACAGACGCATCAAAAGAAGGGTGGGGCGCTCACTTAAACGAACACACTGCCAGAGGGACTTGGTCACTGCCAGAAAGCAAGCTGCATATAAACTATTTGGCGGTGTTTCTCGCCTTAAAAGAGTTTCAAAGCCTCTGTACCGACCAGATAGTACTTGTGGCAACCGACAACACTACCGTAGTTGCCTACATAAACAAGGAAGGGGGCATGAGGTCGAGCACACTTTGTGCCCTACTGTGGAGAATCTTGACTTGGTGTACAAAAAACCAGGTCACTCTCAAAGCTCGACACATCCCAGGTCGGCTGAACGTGGTAGCAGACAAGCTATCTCGTCTAGGTCAGACCATTCAAACGGAATGGTCCCTTCTTCAGGAGGTTTTCCAAACTATATGCAGAAGGTGGCATCGACCTCAGATCTATTTGCCACGAGGTTCAACAACAAGTTACCTCAGTTCGTGTCACCAGTACCCTGGCAGTAGCAGTAGATGCACTCAGTCTCCAATAGGAGGGTCTGGACGCATATGACTTCCCACCAGCAGCCATCTTGGGCAAAGTGGTGGAGAAGTTACAGGACTCCCCTTGTATGAGAATCATTCTGATTGCTCCGGGGTGGCCAAACATGCCTTGGTTTGGGGATCTAGTGATCATGTCCAGTCAGATCCCACTGAGCCTGCCCAACCTGTTGACACAACTTTTCAATCAGATCCCTCACAGAAATCTGACAAACCTAAATCTCCATGCATGGCTCCTAGAGCCACAGCAATCAAGGAGCAGGGTTTCTCTGAGGCAGTGGCAACAAGGATTGAGGCTCCTCAAAGAGGATCAACCAGATCAGTCTATGAGGCAAAGTGGGCCATTTTTACAAAGTGGTGCATTACTAATCAGGTGGACTTCAGGGCACCCCCTGTAAAGTCAGTTGCTGACTTCCTTTTGTGTCTTTTTGAGGACAGGAAGTTACAGCCCAACACCATTGATGGCTACAGGTCAGCCATTGCTGATAAACTGGGAAATTCAATCCTCAACATCAGCAAAGATGAAAATCTCACTCGTCTCTTGGATAGCTTCCATAGAGACAGACCCAAGGGTAGAAGGGGTATCCCTTCCTGGAACCTATCCCTGGTCTTACACCAGCTGACAAAGGCTCCCTTTGAACCAATCAAGGAAGCTTCCTTGAAGTATTTGACTGTTTTCCTCTTAGCCCTGGGGTCAGGCAAACGCAGAAGTGAGATTCATGCTTGGCAAAACAGAAATATCAGACACCAGTCTGACTGGTCAAGGGTGTCCCTGTACCCATCTCCCAGCTTTCTTTCCAAGAACCAGCTGGCCAAAGAGGGTCCAGACTGCGTGGCCCCAGTGGTGATACCAGCCCTGGCCCCAACCCTGGATAGATCCCTCAAGTCTGATAGGTCACTCTGTCCAGTCAGAGCTTTACGCTACTATTTGGACAGGACCTCAGACCTCAGGCAGAATAAGGAGCTGGTCTTTGTCTCTTTTAAGAAAGGTTTCGACAAAGATATCTCACCTGCCACTATCTCCTCATGGATCAAACAGACTGTGATCTCTCAGACCAAGAGGCCCACACTCTGCATCAGGTCAAAGCACATGATGTCAGGGCCTTTGCTGCTTCTAAGGCCTTCCAGTCGGGAATTTCCTTGGAACAGATTTTGTCAGCCTGTCACTGGAAGTCACATAATACCTTCACACAATTTACCTGAAGGATGTGGCATGGGCTGACTCAGAGCTCTACCACCTGGGACCTGTAGTGGCTGCTCAGCAGATCCACAAATAACCCAGGGAGAGAGGAGATTTTGTAAATATGTAAATAGTGTATATATATATATATATATATATATATATATAAGCAAAAAAAGCAACAAAAAAACAAACAAAAAACTGTGCATTGGTTCCTTCGGGAGGTTTATTTCTTATTATGGGACTGAACTCACCCCTCTCTTCCCCTACCTCAGAGCAGGTCTGTCAAAAAGGGGGGGGGGGGGGGGGTAAATCGGTTGACCGGCTTCCGGTAACCGACTATAGCCTTAAGGGTTTCCAACCTCAAGGTCGACGCAGGCCGGAAAGAAAATTTGTTAGTTCTGTTATGAGTTCACCTAAGTCCCTAGTAACTTACCCACCGACCAAGCGGTAGTTACTCAGCAATTATCCGTTGGATAGGATGTATTAACGCAATAAAATTGCAAATTTAATAAGTAAATTAAAGTTAATACCCTATCCAATGGACACACAAGACCCTCCCACGGACCCCGGTATCAGCTTACTAGGGGTCTAATAGGTTTAGACAACGAAAAAGATGCTATGACGTCACGCTGTCTAGACAGGAAGGAAGTACGACACGCCATCTGGCGAGTGCACTAGTACTAGGGACCAGCCGGCCGGTGGAAACACAGGACGTCTTTTTCTGACGTTTGGCGGGCCGGTCTGCGCCGACCGGGTAAGCAATTGTCCATTGGATAGGGTATTAACTTATAAAAATTTAATTTACTTATTAAATTTGCAAGTTTACCAGACTGAGTGCATATTCAGTCAGTCATTTCATGGAATGCTCACTGCCTCATGGATCAGTGCTTGACCCAATATTGTACTCTCAATACACCAAACCTATTGGTGCTGACCACTTGGGGTATTCTTGAATTGTTTTGCTGACGACAGTCAATTATATAAATCTGCCACACCCAGCAATGTTGAACAGCAAGGCTTAACAAAAAGCTGAAACTTAGTAATGACAAGACCAAATTTCTACTTGATTGATCACAGTCTCAAAGATTAAAAGTTATCCATAATTCAATAACAGCAGGTATGCGTACTATAATGGGTGCCTCTGTTGCAGGAAACTTTAGCATTTGAATTGACAAGACCCTGACATTAGCACACCAAGTCAAAAGAGTCTGCGAGTCTGCATACCATCAAATATTTTTGCTTCACAAAATTCGAGTTTATTTTAAGTAAGCCCAAAAGGTGATCAGTGGCATTAAGTTTTTTAGAGAAATTGTGCATTGTGTTGCCGATTCTTCATACAGATACAGAAGTTTTGGGGACTCTGGATCTGGCTTTGTGTCTCTGGTCACCAACACTAAATAGTAAACCGTTGAATTATTTTTTGGTAAAAGATTTTACAAATTTGAATTAATTTTTACTAGTGCCCAGTTTTCATTGCAGCAGTATATATATATATGTTTAATGCATTACAGGTGTATTTCCTTGACTTTGGCAACCGTGAGTGGATTGCAGAATCTTCTATCAGACAGATGGCTCCCAAATTCATGCATTTACCTTACCAAGCTGTGGAATGCTTTCTGCCTCTCAATCCCACCACAGAAAATGGGAAATGGTCCAAAGAGTCACGGTTGGTAACTTGGTGGTCTTTAGTTTTTCAGCATCTTCTCTTATCATTACCTGAATGGTCGAATCGTATGTGTTAATGACTTAATTAACTTGTTATTGTTTTAAAACATAAAAATAATTGAATCATATGTTCTAATGACGTTATTAACTTGTCATTGTTTTCAAACAAAAAATGAGAATAGGTGATAACTTTATAGTTCATTGGCATACTGTATACTGACTTCTGTCAAAAAACCTGACTGTAGCAGAAGAAAACTCATTAGATTACATTGCTAGTGGTTGGACCATTTACAGCAATCAAAATCCATTTCCAGAGCTTTTGAACAAAAGAACATCTGTATTTTGTGTACTTATCACTACAATGCTGAAACTGTGATCATACCTGGCCATTTGAAACAGAAAATGTCTTTGCAATATATTTTGAAGCTAATAAATTTTATATTTACTCAATGTAGAATAAAATGTGAGATATTTCACCAAATATATAGTTTGGTTATTGTTTTGATGAATTATCAGCCATTAGAAAGCCCAAAATAACGATGCATTCAATAAACGGTTCTTAAATTTTCTTTGCAGAATTTGTAATTTGTGCCACCACAAAATGAAAAGCAGAGTACTGGCTTACTGTTTTAGTCCCTGACATTTTTATTAAGAGATGGACAAAAGCTCAACAGATATTTTGACTTAAATATAACTTCGCTTTCAATGAGTGCAGAAGACAGTAAACCAGAAAATTATTTTCCAACCGAAAAGACTGATCTGGCTACCTTCTATTTTCTTATAATCAAAACTGGTTCCCTCTCATATTCCATATTTCACAAGTTTACCCAAATATTCAATGACAAAAAGTATTTCACAGTATTCTAGCAATGTACCAGACATTTTGCCCTCAAAAGTCTTCAAAAAGCACATCACAGTTCATATTTATATGCGAGATATAGCTTGTGTACAATTTTGAAAACTTATGGCATTTACTAAATCAATCAATCCTGGTTTTTTTCGTCGAATTTACACTTTCGGTAACCAGTTCTAATTTTGCATGCAACCACAACACTACTTTCAATGCATTGTACAGATCATATCATGACAGTTCAGGATTGGAAGAAAGCTGTCAGCAAGTTATCAAGAATCTCTACTGGATATCAGCAAACACCTCTTTTAGTTCAGCTCAGCAGTCAACATTGAAACCTGCAAGGAATGGCTATAAATATGTTACTGCAAGGCCAATGTTTGAACAACCACATAATAATAGTTCTGATAATAGAGGTTCCTCTGTATCATAAGTATGAATTTGATGATATTTTTGTTTTAAGGACACTGTTCAGGGACCATGTGGATGGAATCATGCTGTATGCCTATATCCTGTACAAGTAAGTGATTGTCAGATCCTTTGTTGTTGAGATATTTCTAGTGTTTGCATTTGGGTTGAATCTAGTAGCTGGAAGCCCATGGATTTGTAAAAATAGAACATCACTGGACAAAAATGGAAAGTTAGTCACAAATACAGTGTTTTGAGTAGGGATGTTAAAGAGTAGACTTTAAAGAATACCTAAAATAGTTGATTTCCAACAGAATGTAAAATGTAAAAATCAGTATGAACTGATCAATTTTGGTTTCTATTTATGGAGAAGTAGAATAGAATAGAATAGAAACATTTATATAGCGCAAAATTGATGCAACATCCTCTAATGCGCTTGAAATCAAAAAGGGAAAGTCGAGGGACGTTCGAGGTCATGATCCAAGGTTAGCGCCCGCCAGGGAGATGTACTATGGTGGAGGATATGCTAATCTAAACAAGTAGGTCTTTAGCTGGCTACGGAAACCTGTTATTGTTTGTTGTGATCGTACTGATTGTGGGAGTCTGTTCCATTCTATGGGGGAAGCCACTACAAAACCTCTCTTACCGATGGCCTTTTTGTGAGAGGCTGAGGAAAGAGAAAGACGATTTCCACGTGTTAGACAACTGGTTTTGATCAAGGATGATAGGTATATGGGTTGAGAGAAATTTATAGCCTTGAAAGTAATTAGATTGTACTTAAACAATATACGGTAAGTGATAGGAAGCCAGTGTAGTTTTTGAAGAAAAGGAGTGACATGGCTAGTTCTATCAAGTCTAAAAACAATTCTACAAAGGGCATTTTGTATCTTTTGGAGTTTAGCAACATTGTACTTACTGATGCCATAAAGTAGGGAATTGCAGTAGTCAAGTCGACTACTGATCATTGAGTTTGCAAGCAAGGCTGCAGTTTCCACACTGAGGAATTTACGAATACGTCTTAGGTCCTTAAGGTGGTAGTAGCAGGCTCGACACATATTAGTTATGTGGTTGGAAAAGGTGTTTCCAGAGTCAAAAATTACACCCAGGTTCTTGACTGTATCAGTAGGGGAAATAGAATTTCCGAGAAGTTGAGTAGGGAATTTATTAATGAGGGACTCTCTGGCTTGTCTATCACCTATTATAATAAATTCAGTTTTCTCGGGATTGAGTTTCAATTTCACGCCAGCCATCCAGTTTTGGATACATGTGAGACACTCTGTAAGCTCAGCGAAATTGGAATCAAAATTCCTATTGTCCAATGCTAGATATACTTGGGTGTCATCAGCATATAGATGGTGGGTGACATTGAAATTGGAAATGATATTACTGAGAGGGGTTGTGTAAAGGGTAAAAAGGAGGGGGCCCAGGACAGAACCCTGAGGCACACCATACGGAAGTGAGAACACATCTGAAAAGCTATTTCCTAATTTAACCTTCTGTTTCCGGTTTGAGAGATAGGATCTGATCCACCTCAACACAGTGCCATCAACCCCAAACCAATCTCTTAGGGAATTAAAAAGAATGTCATGGTCGATAGTGTCGAATGCCGCTGAGAGGTCTAGCAGTGTGAGTGCAACAGCCTTACCAGAGTCCAACGAAGCAGCAATGTCATTCTGGATTTTCAACAGCGCTGTTTCTGTGGAATGGAGTCTCCTGTAAGCGGATTGGTTGACATTGGAGAGCCCCTCGCTATCGATATAATTATTTAACTGTTTGGCAACTACTTTTTCGATCAGTTTGGATAAGAAACTAAGGTTGGATACCGGTCTATAGTTTTTTAGGAGATTTCTGTCTAAGTTTGGTTTCTTGAGAAGAGGGGTGACATATGCTGTTTTGAAACAGTTTGGGAAACTCCCTTCTTTGAGTGAATAGTTTATAATATTGGTGATTGGAGTGACCAAAATGTCCGCACACTCTTTGACTAGTGCGGTAGGGATTGGGTCCAGGTCGGATGATTTGGTATTGGATGACCTTAGGATTTTGAGGATGTCATCCTCAGATACAGGCTCAAAAGAGGTCAGGGCACTGCTATTACTCTTCGGTATTGTGAGGGAAACAGGCACTGATGACTCTAAAGCAACTCTGATTTTCACAATTTTGTCACTGAAAAAATGACCGAAAGTGTTAGCTAAATCAGTAGGACTAATATGATCGGGTAGGATGATAGTTGAGGTTTTGTGCAAGATTTTCTTGAAAGTGTTCCACAGAGCCTTGGGGTTACCATTATTTTCAGCAATGACAGTGGAATAGTGCCTGCGTCTTGATTGTTCCAGTAGGAAATTGTAGCGATTTACAGCAGCTCGATATCTTCTCCGGTTGATTGCAGAGTTGTTACTGCGCCATACTCGCTCACACTTGCGCTTCAGACGCTTTGCTGAGAGGATGTCTGAATTCACAAAGCCTTTGTCGGGGTGCACTGGAGCCATTTTCCTCTTTATTGGGGCATGCTTGTCTAGAATGCTGCGCAAGGTGTTGAAATATTGGTGACTGAGCAAACTGGCTGTTCTGTGAGGATGCTTGATTAGATCAGAATTCAGGATGTCCTCTTTAAAATCCGTGATGTTTATCTTGTGAATTTTCCGGGTATTAACTTGTCTAAATTTGCAGGGAACCTCAATAGGTATATTGACCGAAAAAGTGATGGCAAAATGGTCAGATAGCCCAACTATAACCTTAGCGCAGATTGCCTTTGAAAAGGTGTCCCTCACACATATGACATCTAATATATGGCCATGAATGTGTGTTGGGGAATCAATAATTTGGGTGAAATTATATTGGCAGAGGGAATCATTGAATTTCTGCGACCAACCGTCCTGTTTATCCAGGTGTAGATTTAAATCACCTAATATTACATTTTCACAACATGATAAGGCAGCACCTTCGACAAAGGAACTGAAATCCTCAATGAAATTGGCTTTGGAAACATTGGGAGGCCTATACACAGTATGGAAAACAATATCCTGAGCATTGCCTGTGGATAGGTGAACAGATATGGACTCGAAGGTATTGAAACACGGTTGAGGCAGAACCTTAAAATCGATATCATCACGGATGAAAAACCCAACACCACCACCTCTCCCCTGCTGGCGTGGAACATGAGTACATTTATAGCCCGGAGGAGTGACACTTGCTATAAAGCTGTCTGTGTCGTCTGGTCGAAGCCAGGTTTCAGTGACCGCAATAATATCAGACTTATTGCTATTGATAAATTCTGCAAGAGCAACAGACTTGTTTCTAATGGATCTAATGTTTATTAGACTCCCAGTTAGAAGGCTAGTATTTGGGCCAGGATTTATACTGACATCCCCTGAGAGGATCAACAAGATGGACACCCATGGGCTGACATGTTTATATGAATGTGTTACCCTACGAATATGTCCTTGTATAGCCAAAAAGGCATAATTGACCCCATTGAGACATGGGTGAATGCCAGAAGCAAAAAATATGGTTGAATAGGTGGGGAAAGAAAAAGGCAGACTTGAGGCAACAGGAATTGGTGTTGTAGAAGGGTTGTCAGTGGTGGTATTGGTTGCTCGAGCAACCAGCAAAAAGTAAAGACAGAGCCAGAAAGTGCAATGCATGTCCAAAAGAAATACCAAAAAAAGCAAAAGAAAACTAGAAAAAGATGAACCTACCTTTCCTGTGTACCCACCTGTCTAAACAGCAAACCATAGATAAGTAAGTTTAAGAACACTAAAGATTGGTGCAGGATTAGTATGGACAAGGTGTGATATTGTTTGGTTGTAATTTTATTTAAGTTATTGGGTTAACTAGTTATGGTAAGAAATGGACAAGGTGTGATATTATTTGGTTGTAATTTTATTTAAGTTATTGGGTTAACTAGTTATAGTGAGAAATGTTGAAACAATGTGTGAGAATCCACGGGAAATGTCCGTTGAGCGATAATACCCGATAGAGCACTATTTACAATTTTACCAAGTTGAAGGAGGTAATATGTGCAAGCAGTGAATGTTAAACAACTAAATATTTTATAAAATGACAATAAAAACAGATACAGACCAGCAAGCTGTATAAAAACGAGAATATTAGTACCGGTCCGTTATGACAATATAAAAACACGTCTCGCCTGGCGAACGCTAAATTGTTAAGTGGTACATTTTGTTGTTTTATCAATAAAAAGCCTACTCATTTAAGAGTTTATACATTGTGAAAGAAAATTTCACGGCGGATGGCAGATTTAATTTTCAGTGCTTCACCCTTAATCGTGGTATTCTGGGAGTGGGTACTGGTGTGCCATCATACCCCGGGTACCACAGTAGATTTAAAATCAATTTTGGGTTAAATACAAAATAAATATAAACACTGATTACTGAAGCCAGTCCTGGTAACCAAGCATTCAACTGCTGTAGTAACAGATTGCAGTGTGTATGATCAGTGTATCGAGAAATACAAAAACTTGTAAGTGGAAGCCATGTGGGTCATAATGCTGGACTGTCACAACTGATATGTAAAGGTTAGCAATAACTGCAAAAAAGTGAACCATGGATATTCTAATTAGCAGAAATGTTTTATTAATGTTACACATCGTATATTTGCACAATATTGAAGTATTGCAAAATTCATTGTTAATGGACACAGCAATGGCCAGTGTATCTGTGGTAACAACCATTGCTAGGCCCATAGGCTAATGAATTTTGCAATTCTGCTTATGATTGTTGCTCCTCTTGTCTTCTTTAATGCAGAGATTAAGTGCTATAAAAAGTACAGAATAGAATAGCAGAACAGTGACACATCCAACAACAAGATAATATTTTTGTTTTAAATTTTTAAATTTAATCATTGGACATTTTCGTGTCAATAAAGTTGCATGTTTAATTCTGAAGTATAATCATCTTTAATAATTTTTATTGATTATAATATATGAAGATTCTAATATCTCAAAAATTTTCCACCTGAATTTTTCTGAAATTAAAAGATAAATTTCCTTCACCACAATACATTATTTTTCCCCTAAACTTCATTAATATCAATGGATACATGTCTTATTGCCACAGTTTGCGCATATAAATAATGTATGGACTTTTCCATTAAGGCCAACTATTAACTCACGTTTATCAAATTACTGTCAGTGATTCAGCCATAACTTGTGACATCTGCCTGCGAGTTTATTACACTGCGTTTGGATCTTATTCCCTTTGTTGTAGCTTTAAATCTTCAACAAAGGTTTAGCTGGCTTTGATCTTTATTTAGTTGGATTTTGCAAGCAGTATGTTAAATATGCATTGCCCAAAAGAGCTTTTTCAAAATTAGCTTCTTAATGATGGCTCTTCCATAACAAGTAAAATAGCAAATTGCGTATGTTAACTCTTGTAGCTTACATAGGAGATGTAATATATCAAATATGTGACATAGTGAACAGTTTAGTACTAATGTTTGAATTACATTGATATTCAGCACATAAGTTTGGGTTTGAATACAAGCTGAACAGGAAACAAAACAGATTTAAGTGATTGTAATTGCTACAGGACAATAAGTGGTCCTTGTCTCTCTTTTGTCTTAGATTTTACTTATATATTGCCAGTTCTTTTAAACAATTTGTCTGTAAACTGTGATAGAATTTTAACAAATGCACAAACTTTGAAAAAAAACCAACAATTTTATGTATATTTCTAACTCTTTCTTTCTGCAGAGGATGTTAAACATATTAACCACTGTATTTATCCATATAAATGCCCCAGGTGTGATGCATTTGAGATAATGAAACCACTCCACTATCTGGAAGCCATGGGCAAATGTTACATACTTTACAACCCTTATCTCGCTTGACAGCACATATAAATGTAGGGAACTTAAAATATTAGAGACAATCCTTATTTAGGAAAAAATTGTAAACTTTTAGCTCTTAATTTTGTAGATTTTGAGGCATTTTTGATCATAACATCCATGTTTTGATTATCGTTATTGACTGTTAACAGTTATTTAGGGGGCTCGGTGGTGTAACAGTCAGAGTGTTTGCTGTCAACCTCTGAAGTTGCCCATTCAAATCTCAGCCCAGGTGCTTCATGTTGGAAAGTTGGTAGTTACTTGCCGATGCCCGGTGGTTTACAGTGCAGAATCTTGACCAACTAGTATGCACTGGTTCCTCCACCCGTAAACTACCCGTCGCAATATGACCCTAGCTGTTGAACGCGACATAAAACAAAAACAAAAAAATGTAAATTTAATGGGTTTTTGATTTGGGGTGTACTAAAGCACATTGTGGCTTTGTCCATAGATAAATATGGTATCTTATGTTTGTTTTTTTTTTTGATGTTTTTGCAATTACAATGGAACCCCTGTTATCCGGCCATGCTGAGAGAGTTTGATCAACTCTTTTGATAAGGTTGTAGATGAAAGAAATAGAGCTTTCAGTTTAGCTTGAAACAATAGGCAGTTCAAATATTAGGTTCTTGGTGAAAATGACTTCATAAATTCAATTAATTGGAGAAGAGAAGGTTGGAAAATAGAGGTTCTGTTGTATGTAGTTTTAAGCCCGTCTCCCCCCCCCCCTCCCAGTTGATAGATTATAGAATGCAGATATTGTGAAAAAAATGCTTTCAATCTTTACCCACTCCTGTGTATTGTGTTATTTTCACAGAGGTTGTGGAGTGTTGACAGTGGAGCTGTTTAGTACACAGTTTGCGGAGGATGTCACCATCTCGGATGTCCTGGTCACACATAAACACGCAGTGAGGGCTGAGGACGTGGACTCCTCCAGAACGACAACTACCTACAGCCGATCTCTGTCCTCCACTTCCTCCATAAACCTGTCAAAAGGGGAGCCTATATACTACCCAGGATAAATAGTTAGAAGGCCAAATAAACCTTGACAAAAACCTGACTACATGGGGCAAATAATGAGAAAATGATGTTGCTATATTTACTGAGAAACTTTATAGCCTTTCCAGGCCATGTATTATACAGTCAGATTTCTAATAGAACTGTGTTAAGTAGGTTCAAGTGGAAGTATGTATCAGGTCCATCAGAGGGCTTTTTCATTGAAATTAAGCCAGTTATTAAGACTTACTAGTTTAGTGGAACTATTTTTCTGAGATCTTAAGGTTTTACTGAAACAGGTTCTATTGTAATTAAACAGTGTTTGTATTCCTAGTACAAGGTCCGTTCTTAGTGCACTATGATTCTGTGTGAACATTTCCCTCTGGAAGGAAAAACCAGTGTGAGGGTGAAATCCAGCCTGTTATAAAATGAACTCCTTCATTGTCGCAAAATACCGACAAAGTAAAGAACTATAAGCAAGTGTATAGTATTTGTGAAGTCTCTATATGAGCTTCTACAAAAAGTGGGCTTTGTAAAACAGTGAATATTATATAACTGAAATGTCCAATTTTCACAGGATTTTGTTCTAGCGGAGACTTAATTCTGTTTATGTCTGTAAAATATTATTGCATTTTCAAATGTTGTAACCTCAGCACTGATGGCAGTCTTATGCTTTCCCACTTAACTGGTTCTACTTGCACTCCTTCTACTATCGTGTTGTTATATTGACTGGGAAAATCCATAGCCTTCCCAAGCCTCATCTTTGTGGTAGTCCACAGTATCAACTTTCACTAATTGCATCTCTCATGCCTCGACTCCTTCTGTAGACCCCTCCTAAAGGAGACTTTTGTCTACTACCTAGGGTAAACAATGAGGGTTCAAGTTAAAAAAATGAAAAAAGTATTAGTGTACACTTTTGACCCAGGCCTACATGAAGTCTTCATTGTAAAAGTGTTATTATTATGTCCACCCCACTGGGGGGTGGACATATTATTTTTGCTTTTTCCGGCGTCCGGCGTCCCACTTGGTTTTCAGACATTTCAGGCAACAGTTCTTATCCTATCTTTACCAAATTTGGCATGCAGGTTTATTGGGTTAATAGCTTGTATGGGATTGCTTTTGGTGATGATAGCTCTATAGCTAACTGAGTAATAGCTACTTTGCTACTTTTGAGTATCTCTTTGGTTTCCAGACATTTTAAGGAATGCTATTAAACCTATCTTTCTGAAATTTGGTATGGAGATTCATTGGGTTAATAGCTTGTAAGGGATTGCTTTTGGGGGTAATTGCTTCATAGATGAGTGAGTAATTAATTAAATAAATGAGTAATTGGCTATTTTGAATACTGAAAAAGGCAAATGTGCTCATATCTCCTAAACCGTGCGAGATAGAGCGATTTCGTCGAAATTTTCGACCCACAGGGTATCTAAGGAATGTACTTTTTGCAATTTTCAAAAAATTTTCCCCTCCCCAAAAATGGCGGCCATTTTGAATTTTCGAATTTTTGCCAAAAATGGCAAAACACAATTTTATTGCGTTAATACATCCTATCCAATGGACAATATGCTAAACCGGTCGGCGCAGACCGGCCCGCCAAACGCCAGAAAAAGACGTCCTGTGTTACCACTGGCTGGCCGGTCCGTAGTACTGTGCACTCCCCAGATGGCGCCTCGTACTTCCTTCCTGTCTAGACAACCTGACGTCATAGCATCTTTTTCATTTGGCGCGTGTACTGTGCGAACATGTTTTCAACAATCTCCAGATATTTTAAGGTAAAGTGTGCATTATGATGGATTTTTCACCTGAATTGCAAATATTTTAGTTTAGAAATGTTATCTACTTCTGAAGCACAGATATACATTATTTAATCTGCTGGAAACGCTCCCTAGCTGACTCAATTTAGTGTTGATGATAGGGCAGTTACAACGCAAATATAAAGGCAGCCATTTTACTAGTTTCCTCCCATTCAACCATTGTGTTGTTAGGGGCAGATCGACAATATTGAGGAATTATGGATATACTACAGGTATTTTTATCCGTGTCTTTTGTTTGAGGCTACAGTCACCATAGAACGTCTTTCTAGTACTACAAATAGAAATCACGGGGAACTTCAGTCTACGTAGTTTTGAACACTGTAAATAGAAGGAATTCCCCAAGCAAGAGATGCATTCTTCAGATTCATCAGAGCGCACTGGTACCGACTTCTCTGCTGTAAAGCATCAGTCACACCAGCCTAGCTCGAGTATTTATTGTTTTCATCAGAACTTCATATCTACGACATAGAAGGAATTTCACTCTCAGTCCCACCCTTGTGGACCCGGCACGTGTGTCAGTAATAAGGGCAGTGGATGGCCAGGACACTGGTTTGAGTGCATAGCCGGCTGAGAAGAACTACATTAGCATTAGTCGACCGGCAAGCTCCAGTTCAACCGACTTCACAATAGAAGGTGATATCAGTCCCTCCCTTGCAGACCCGGCTTTGTTGTCGGTAGTGGGGGTTGTGGATGGCCAGTTCGCTGGTTTTATCACGAAAGAAAGAAGGAATTTCATCTACACATCTACAGAACGCACTGGTCCAGCCTTCTCTGCTTTTAAAGCATTAGCCGACCGGCCGCCAGTTCAAAGAACGCGACCTCTGACGTCATATCCAGTCAGCCAATCGCGTGTCCTTCCGACCAATCACGAAGCAGGTCACATGTTTTCACCGACCAGGAAGGTCGGAAGTGCGTTCTTCAGAACTCACGTCTACTGTGACTACAGTCCCTGCTTTGCAGACCCGGCCTGGTTTTCGGTAGGGGGGTTTGTGGACTGTAAAGTTGCCGGTAAAGCATCTCACAAAGAACGCGAATACTGACGTCATCTCCAGTCAGCCAATCGCGTGTCCTTCCGACCAATCACGAAGCAGGTCACGTGTTTTCACCGACCAGGAAGGTCGGAAGTGCGTTCTTCAGAACTCACATCTACTGTGATTCAAGTCCCTGCCTTGCAGACCCGGCTTCATTGTCGGTAGTGGGGTTTGTGGATGAGCAGAATACTGCGCATTTGCATGTTTAAGTGTCACAAAAGAACGCCACGACTGACGAGCTCCAATCAGCCAATCGCGTGTCTTTCCGACCAGCAAGCTGGTCACGCGACACACCGAACACCAAGTGTTTTTAAATATAGCTCACAAGGGCTTTCCCAGCAACTGTCAAATCAACAAATAAGACGTGCGATTAAAGAAATACTTTAATTAATGGACAACACACAAGATAGTTGTAAAATTGATTTAGCAACTTTTTTTAGTACTGGCTACAATTGGTTACAGAGTGTACCGGCGGGTACTGGCTACACAGCCTTGTACACTTGCTTCAGCAACTGGTTACAGAGTGTACCGGCTGGTACTGGCTACACAGCCTTGTACACTTACTTCAACAACTGGTTACAGAGTGTACCGACTGGTACTGGCTACACAGCCTTGTACACTTGCTTCAACCTACGGGTTACAAAGTCTACTAACAGGGTGCTGGCTACACAGTCCTTACTGAAAAGTGCTTCACCCCAACTGGTTACATAAAAAAGCTGGCTAAATATAGACCAGTAGCTGTCAAAATTAATTGGTGACCCCAGCCTGCCAGTTTTTTTTTTGCCGGTTACAGAGAATTACTGGTTACAGTAAAGTACCGGGTATGGAGTCCGGGTACCAGACAGAGTTGCCTAAGGTTAATTTGGTTACAGAGAATTCTTAGACTGGTCAGTGGTCTTGGTGATATGACAGTGTCCCAAGCTACTTCCAGGCAACCTTCCCTTATCACACCTCTCAACAACCTGTTATCGGTGCTGGACTTGACTGCAGAGATAATAAATTTTGTCATCTTGTCCGGCCAGGGGTCAGACATCTCACAAATGACAATTGCTCTGTAAATGCTGCACCTTGCAGGCTGCTGGCCCAGGGCGAAGAGTTTATTAATGTGAAAAGTTGTGTCAGCCCCACCAGACCACAATAAGAACAGAGAGACTGTTAACCTGGATCATTGTCACCAGACCGGACCAGTGTCCGGAGGGACAGAAAATGTTTGTCAGAATACCAAATGTCCCAAATGTGGCACACAATCTGCCTATAGGGTCCAGACTAAGCCCTTTTTGGGAACTTAGGAAGCCTTGGGGGCTGGACCCTAGGTAGTACAACTGTTGAAGAAGGGATACCTATGTCCATATACCTATACAAGAACAATCCAGGAAATGCCTGAGATTTCACATCCAAGATCGGGCATACCAGTTCAAGGCCCTGCCATTCGGGTTGTCCACAGCACCTTTTGAGTTCACCGTGATACCAAAGGAGGTGAAATCGATGGCCATACACTAGGCTTTAAGAAGCCACCAGTGCCTAGACGACTGGTTGGTGAGAGCCAGCTCCCACCAGGCTTGTCTCCAACATACACAGGAACTAGTAAATAATGTGACAGCAACTAGGTTGGCTGGTGAACTTAGAGAAATCAGAGCTGGAGCCCAAACAAGACTTCTTTTTTATAGGCTACCAGTTAGACCTCAGATCCGATCGGGTCCGGCTGACTCCAGATCGGTGGCAGAACCTTCAAGAGAAAATGCTGAAACTGCTATCCCTACCGGCTTGCCCGGTCCGGGAATTCATGTCCTTGATAGGTTTGCTAACAGCTACAGAAAAGCAAGTTCATCTAGGCCAACTTCATATGAGACTCATTCAGTGGCATCACAAACACAACTGGAGGGTCCCAGAATCACGGAAAAAGGTGATCCCAATCCCCAGGTCCTTGCACCCCCCATTTACAATGAGGGCTGAAGGAAGACAATGTGCTTACAGTCCAACCATTACACCCAATAAAACATGCTCTGCAAATATTTACAGACGCATCAATAGAAGGGTGGGGCGCTCACTTAGATGAGCACTTTGCAAGAGCAACCTGGTCCCCTCCGGGAAGCAAGGTGCATATAAACTATCTAGAACTTTAAGCAGTTTTTTCTGACTTTAAAGAGTTCCAAGACCTTTGCTCAAACAAGATAGTACTTGTAGCAACCGACAACACCACAGTAGTGTCATACATAAAGGAAGGAGACATGAGGTCGGGCCCACTTTGTGCCCTATTATGGAGAATCTTGACCTGGTGTACCAGGAAACAAGTGACTCTAAAGCACGACACATTCCAGGCCGGCCTAATGTGGTAGCAGACAAGGTATCCAGGCTAGGCCAAACCATCCAAACAGTGGTTTCTCCTTCCAGAGGTCTTCCACTCTATGCAGTAGGTGGCACCGGCCCAAAATAGACTTATTTGCCACGAGGTTCAACAACCAGTTGCCTCTGTTTTGTGTCACCGGTACCGGATCGCTTGGCCACAGCAGTGGATGTGCTCAGTCGGCCATGATAGGATCTAAAAGCATACACCTTCCCACCATCAGCCATATTGGGCAAAGTGGTGGAGAAGTTGCAAGACTCCCCATGTAAGAGAATCATTCTGATTGCTCCGGGGTGGCCCAACATGCCTTGGTTTTGGGATCTAGTGGCCATGTCCAGCCAAATCCCGCTGAGCCTGCCCAATCTGCCCAGCCTGTTCACAGCCATTCGGTCAGATCCCTCACAGAAATCTGACAAATCTTAATCTACATGCAGGGCTCCTAGAGCCTCAGCAATCGAGGAGCAGGACTTGTCTGAGGCAGTGGCAGCAAGAATTGAGGCTCCTCAAAGGGG
Organism: Sabellastarte sp. h YS-2021; assembly: GCA_964017235.1. Classification (NCBI taxonomy): domain Eukaryota; kingdom Metazoa; phylum Annelida; class Polychaeta; order Sabellida; family Sabellidae; genus Sabellastarte; species Sabellastarte sp. h YS-2021. Next base: position 40,793,393 of record OZ024930.1, on the reverse strand, counting down.
GATCAATCAGATCAGTCTATGAGGCAAATGGGTCATTTTTACCAAGTGATGTATCATTCATCAGGTAGACTTCGGGCACCACCTGTAAAGTCAGTTGCTCACTTCCTTAGGTACCTGTTTCAGGACAGGAAGTTGCAGCCCAGTACCATTGATGGTTACAGGTCAGCCATTGCTGATAGTCTGGGAAATTTGCCCATCAATGTCAGTAAGGATGAAAATCTCACTCGTCTCCTGGATAGCTTCCACTGAGACAGACCCAAAGGCCGGAGGGGAATCCCCTCCTGGAACCTCTTCCTGGTTTTTGCACCAGCTGACAAGGTTCTTTTTGAACCAATTAAAGGCCTCCTTGAAGCATTTGACCTTCAAGGCAGTTTTCCTCTTGGCCCTGGGGTCGGGCAAGCATAGGAGTGAGATACATGCTTGGCAAACAGCCCAGCACCATTGATGGTTATAGGTCACCCATTGTTGATAAACTGGGAAATTCACCCTTCAACATTAGTAAGGACGAAAATCTCGCTCGTCTCCTGGATAGTTTCCTCGGAGACAGACCCAAAGGCAGGAGTGGCATACCCTCCTGGAACTTCTCACTGGCCGTGCACCAGCTAAGACTCCTTTTGATCCAATCAAGGAGGCCTCCTTGAAGCATTTGACCTTCAAGACGGTATTCCTCTTGGCCCTTGGGTCGGGCAAGTGCAGAAGTGAGATTCATGCTTGGCAAAACTGATATATTGGACACCAATCCGATGGGTCAAAGGTGTCCCTTTATCCATCACCCAGCTTTCTATCCTAGAATCAGCTGGCCATAGAGGGTCCAGACAGTGTGGCCCCTGGGGTTATAACAGCCCTGGCCCCAACTCTGGATAGATCCCTCAAGTCTGACAGGTCCCTCTGTCCGGTCAGAGCTTTGTGCTACTATTTGGACAGGACCCCAGACATCAGGCGGAATAAGGAGGTGGTTTTTGTCTCCTTTAAGAAAGGTTTTAACAAAGACATCTCACCTGCCACTATCTCTTCTTGGATCAAGCAGACTGTGATCCTATGTTATGAGCTCTCTGACCAGGAGGCCCACACTTGACATCAGGTTAAAGCCCATGATGTCAGGGCCTTTGCTGCTTCTAAGGTCTTCCAGTCGGGAGTCTCCTTAGATCCAATCTTGTCAGCCTGCCACTGAAGTCACAATACCTTCACACAGTTCTATATGAAGGGCGGGGCTTGGGCTGATTCAGAGCTTTACCAATTGGGCTCGGTAGTGGCTGCTCAGCAGATCCACAAGTGGCCCTTAGATTGAGGAGATTTGTATATGCGCATATCAGTTCTTCATGTACATAAGAATTAAGTGTGGCGTGCTTCCTTCGGGAGGTTTATTTGCATTCTGGGACTGAACTCATCCCTCTCTTCCCCTACCTCAGAGCAGGTCTGCAAAAAGGGGGGGGGGTGACGGCGGTATAGCCCCGGGTGACCGGCTGCTGGCAACCGACCATGGCCTTACAGGGTTTCCTGACCTTAAAGTCAACCCAGGCCTGGGCCTATAGGTCTCCTGACGAAGTCAGCCTAGACTGTAGGTTAAAATTTCCTATTACTTGTGAGTTCACATAAGTCCCTAGTAACTTACCCGCCGACCAAGCGGTAGTTATTCAGCATATTGTCCATTGGGTAGGATGTATTAACGCAATAAAATTCCTTAGATACCCTGTGGCCGAAAATTTCGACGAAATCGCTCTATCTCGCACGGTTAAGGAGATAGAAGCAAATTTGCAAGTTTAATAAGTAAATTAAATTTTATAAGTTAATACCCTATCCAATGGACACACAAGACCCTCCCACCGACCCCGCGATCAGCTTACTAGGGGTCTAAGAGGTTTAGACAACGAAAAAGATGCTATGACGTCAGGTTGTCTAGACAGGAAGGAAGTACGAGGCGCCATCTGGGGAGTGCACAGTACTACGGACCGGCCAGCCAGCCAGTCTGCGCCGACCGGTTTAGCATATTGTCCATTGGATAGGGTATTAACTTATAAAAATTTAATTTACTTATTAAACTTGCAAATTTGCTTCTATCTCCTTAACCGTGCGAGATAGAGCGATTTCGTCGAAATTTTCGGCCACAGGGTATCTAAGGAATGTAATCTTTGCAGTTTTCAAAAAAATTTCCCCTCTCCAAAAATGGCAGCCATTTTGAATTTTCGAATTTTTGCCAAAAATGGCAAAACACAAATTTGCTTCTATCTCCTTAACTGTGCGAGATAGAGCGATTTCGTCGAAATTTTCGCCCACAGGGTATCTAAGGAATGTAATCTTTGCAGTTTTCAGAAAATTTCCCCTCCCCAAAAATGGCGGCCATTTTGAATTTTCGAATTTTTGCCAAAAATGACAAAACACAAATTTGCTTCTATCTCCTTAACCGTGCGAGATAGAGCGATTTCGTCAAAATTTTCAACCCACAGGGTATCTGAGCATTGTACTCTTGGCAATTTTCAAAAAATTTTCCCGTCCCCAAAAATGGCGGCCATTTTGAATTTTCGAATTTTTGGCCAAAATGGCAAAACACAAATTTGCTTCTATCTCCTTAACCATGCGAGATAGAGCGATTTCGTCGAAATTTTCAACCCACAGGGTGTCTAAGGAATGTACTCTTTGCAATTTTCAAAAAATTTTCCCCTCCCCAAAAATGGCGGCCATTTTGAATTTTCGAATTTTGGCCCAAAATGGCAAAACACAAATTTGCTTCTATCTCCTTAACCATGCGAGATAGAGCGATTTCGTCAAAATTTTCAACCCACAGGGTATCTAAGGAATGTACTCTTTGCAATTTTCAAAAAAATATCCCCTCCCCAAAAATGGCGGCCATTTTGAATTTTCGAATTTTTGCCAAAAATGGCAAAACACGAATTTGCTTCTATCTCCTTAACCGTGCGAGATAGAGCAATTTCGTCGAAATTTTTGACCCACAGGGTATCTAAGGAATGTAATCTTTGCAATTTTCAAAAAATTTTCCCCTCCCCAAATATGGCGGCCATTTTGAATTTTCGAATTTTTGCCAAAAATGGCAAAACACAAATTTGCTTCTATCTCCTTAACCGTGCGAGATAGAGCGATTTCGTCGAAATTTTCAACCCACAGAGTATCTAAGGAATGTACTCTTTACAATTTTCAAAAAAATTTCCCCTCCCCAAAAATGGCGGCCATTTTGAATTTTAGAATTTTTGCCAAAAATGGCAAAACGCGAATTTGCTTCTATCTCCTTAACCGTGCGAGATAGAGCAATTTCGTCGAAATTTTTGACCCACAGGGTATCTAAGGAAGGTAATCTTTGCAATTTTCAAAAACTTTTCCCCTCCCAAAAAATGGCGGCCATTTTGAATTTTCGAATTTTTGCCAAAAATGGCAAAACACAAATTTCCTTCTATCTCCTTAACCGTGCGAGATAGAGCGATTTCGTCGAAATTTTCGACCCACAGGGTATCTAAGGAATGTAATCTTTCCAATTTTCAAAAAATTTTCCCCTCCCCAAAAATGGCGGCCATTTTGAATTTTCGAATTTTTATGTCGTCACTCTGCGGCGTGGGCGTCCACGTCCGCGTGAACAACTTCTCCTCCAAAACTACAAGGCCTAGAGACGTGCTGTTTTTTTTAAAAGATACCTTATCTATCGAGGATGAAAAATTGTTCAAGGCATGCAAATCTGTCTGTTCGTCTGTTTGCTAGAGACATTACAAGGGGGGTACCCCCACCAAAAGTGTGAAAATTTCAACACTTAATCACAATTTTCTCAGTGACTATTGCAGGGATTTCTTTCATATCTTGCATATATGTACTAGGCCACAGGTAGATTCTCTTGTGTGAGTATGAGACCTGGATCTGTCTTACTTTTTTTTTAATAAATTTTTTTAATAATTTTTAATGCATTAAAATTCATGAAATCATGCACAAAATCATTTATAACTTGAAAAGTGTTGCATTTAGAGCATTTTGTTAAAATATGTTATTCAGCTACTTTTTTCATAGCTACAATATGGTGAGTAAGTTGGGTGCCTGTCTCAATAGCTAAGTGAGTAATAGCTACTTTTGGGCTTTTCAGTAACTTCCATCATGAGTAAAATCACTTGTAACTTAAAAACTATTGCATTTAGAGAATTTCGTATAAATATGTTATTCAGCTACTTTTGGGTCAGCTATAACATAGTAAAATTTTAGACCTGTAGCTCATGGCATAGCTGAGTAATAGCTACTTTTAGGTTATCACTGTTGAGTAAATCGCTTATAACTTCAAAACTATTGCATTTAGAGAATTTCGTATTAATATGTTATTCAGCTACTTTTGGGTCAGCTATAACATAGTAAAATTTCAGACCTGTAGCTCATGGCATAGCTGAGTAATAGCTACTTTTAGGTTATCACTGTTGAGTAAATCGCTTATAACTTGGAAACTATTGCATTTACAGTATTTTGTTTCAATATGTTATTCACCTATTTTGGGATCAGCTATAACATAGTGAAGTTTCAGATCTGTGGCTCATTGCATAGCTGAGTAATAGCTACTTTGAAGTTCTCACTTTTATTGCGTTAATACATCCTATCCAATGGACAATAGCTTATCCGGTCGGCGCAGACCGGCCCGCCAAACGACAGAAAAAGTCATTCTGTATGCATGCATACTGGCCGGCCGGCCCTGGTGTGCACTCGCTAGGTGTCGCCTCTGTGTTGCTTCCTGGCCAGTGCCCGTGACGTCATAGCATCTTTTTTCGTTTGGCGCGTGGTGTTTGCACACGAAAAATTTTCTGCTCTCAATATTTGTGGATTATAGCTAGGTTTTTCATTTTTTCTCAACTTATTTTAGTTTTATAACTTGTGGAGAGTGTATAGACTATAATGTCGTCACCTGGGCAAAAGAGAGGGGGCTGCGGTCATCAGATGGCGTCCTTTGATGGACATGCCTATTGCGCCCGCTGTAGAGACAAGAAGAAGGGAGAGGATCCCTGTGTCAAATCACCTGATAGTGAGTGTAGCTTTTGTGCCATTTTGACCCCAGAACAATTACTACAACTTTCTATGCCCTCTTACCGTCTCAAGAAGGAAAAAAGAGAGGCAAGGAAAATGGACGCTACACCCAGTAAAGACAGTTCTTTAGTTGAACCTTCATCCGTCTCTGTGATTGGACCTGTAGGGACTTCCAGCTCTTCTGCACCAGCTATTCCTGAAAAGAAGCCCAAGAAAGACAAGCCCTCCACTGCTTCTTCTTCTACAGGTAAAGCCAAGAAATCTACCAAATCGGTCGAAGATTCAAAGTACCTTGAACTTGACAAGAAATGGACCGACCATTTTAATCGATTGGAGGCACTTCTCTTGGCCAAGTCTCTTCAGCCGGCTGATCAACCCGCCTTCTCCTCATCAGTCATAGTTCCCCCTGCTCACTCTCCTCCTGCTGCTATCTCCAAAGATTCCGAACCATTCTTTCAACCATTGTCTTCAGGGCGCACTGGCACAGACTCCTCTGTCCTAGTACATCAGTCAGCCAGCCAGCCCGGTTCGGAGAAGTCTTCATCTGAGCGCACTGGAAAAGACATCTCTGCTTCACAGCATCTGTCATCCAGCTAGCTTGTAACCGACCAACAACCTGTCCGACAGATTTCACCTGGGCACACTGGCAAGGATTCCTCTGCCTCCAGGCATCAATCAGCCAGCCAGCCTTCAACCGACCGGCAGCGTCCGGTTACTCACACTGGTACCGACCCTTCATCCATCAGACCTTCTTCAGATTCTAAGGCCCGGTCTGACCGGCCTAGATCTTTGGCCACCGACTCCGGCTCTCCAACTCTACATCGACGAAACAGCTCCTCTAGTGGCAGCTCAGCTTCAGATTCTGACTTCACCGACCGACCACCTGTGGACTTATACGCAGAAGAGGGAGAGTTATCAGAGGATCAAGATTGCACGACCCATGAGCCCGACCAAGCTATCAGCGAGGAACAAACTTATAGAGAAACCATGAGTGGCATACGTTCCTATATGGGCTGGTCAAATATTCCTGAACTGGACAGTACTGCAACAGGATCCGATGATAACCCCTTTTCTGGGCCGAAGTCCTCTACCCCAGGGAAAGTGTCAGTGAATATGCCGACGGAGGATTGGCTGTGCAAGAAGATAAGCAAACTGAACGTTACTCTGGTTGAGGGTTACCCCTCCCGAAGTTCTGAAGCCGGTGGCTTGCTGATGGACCAGTTCTTGAGACCTGCAAAGTCACAGTCCAAGTGGTACGGGCTGTCATCCGACCACAAAGCTGACCCTTCCGCAGTCTCGTCCTGGTATACGGACGCGTGCAAGTTGAACAGCACCTACAGCAGAATTGCTAGGCAGTCTGGTCTCACCACTTCTCATCCCACATCCAGGCGTATCTCTCAAGAGACTCTTAGGCGATGGGAGAAATCAGCACGAGAGGCTACAATCATCTGTAACCAGGCTGCCAGTTTCAATCGTTGTCTTTTTAAAGTTCAACAAGACATACAGGAACAGTTCAAGACTGTACGCTCAGAGAATAAGGGCAAGAGTTCAACCAAGGTTTCCGCGGCTATGGATGAGATGCAACACCTCATGTACTTTAACTCCAGCATTTGCCAAGCTGCTGCAAAGACAATGGAGCACCTTACTGAATTTGTGTTTGTGTCCATGGGAAACCTGACGTTGGCTCGAAGGGACGCCTACCTCACCCACCTTAGAACCGGGGTTAAACCAGACACTTTGGCCGGTTTAAGAACTGCTCCCATTCATATCAACATCCTCTTCCCAGACTCTCTCATCAAGAAAGCCGAAGAGGAAATTGTACAGTATGAAAGCAAGGGTCAGTCGTCCTCTAGCAAGGGAAAGGGTCGGTACCATCCTTATGAGAGGCCGGAGAGAAAAGGTGACAAGAAATCATCGTCGTTTAAGAGTGACAAGCCCTCATGGAAAAACATTGGCAAAGGGCATCAGAGAAGGAATCGAGGGAAGTCTTCACACTACTCCTCGCGACCAGCCAAGGGCCAGCAGTCCTTTAAATGACAATCATTGTTTCAACAAGTTACAGGGAGGACTGCTGGCCGGGAGCCAGACTTTAACACCAGAACATTTTGTAAACTTAAATGTTGTAACTCGTGTTCCTACTGCACCCGGGCATTCACAAAGGAAAGGAGTAAGTCCCGGGTTGCCAGTCTGTCATTTACCAAAAGTTTGCAAATTAAAATATGTGAAAGGTGTTTCTTGTGTCACTCAATTGTGTTATGTAAATCCTGTAACAAATGTCAAACCTGCTGCCCAAAATCATCTTGTAGGGGCCAGGCTCCAACACTACTGGCAAATTTGGCTGGATCTGGGTGTCGGTCCAAAAGTGGTTCAAATCCTCAAAGAGGGTTATACCCTCCCCTTTCGGCACCGACCAAAACTAGCAAGGTCTCCCACTGTCGTAAGCAGTTATGCAGATCCCCACAGGAACAGCTACCTGTTGGAGGCATTGCAGCAACTGCTCGACAAAAACGCTATAGAACTAGTTCAAAATCAAGCCTCACTGGGGTTTTTCAACAGGCTGTTTCTAGTACCAAAGCCCAACAACAAGTGGAGACCTATATTAGATCTGAGCAAGCTAAACCTCTTTCTGAAAACAGAAAAGTTCAAAATGGAAACTCCGGAAACCATCAGAACCTCCCTCCAACAGGGAGAATGGGTCACCTCCATCGACTTCAAGGACGCCTACTTCCATATCCCGGTACAGGAACAATCCAAGAAATACCTGAGATTTCATGTCCAGGGTCAGACATACCAATTCAAGGCATTACCTTTCGGTCTGTCCACAGCGCCCATGGAGTTCACTGTAGTAGTCAAGGAGGTGAAGCTGATGGCCACACAAAAGGGTATAAGAATCCACCAGTACCTAGACGACTGGTTGGTGAGAGCCCCTTCATATCGGTTATGTCTCCAACATACTCAGATTCTAGTAAAACTGTGCCAAGATTTAGGTTGGGTGGTGAATCTGGAAAAGTCGGAACTGGAGCCCAAACAGGTTTTCAACTTCGTAGGTTACCAGTTCGACCTCATGGCCGGTCGGGTCAGACCCACACCGGACCGGTGGCAGAGTCTTCAGAGCAAGATATTGGAGCTGCTGTCCATACCGGCCTGCCCGGTCCGACAGTTCATGTCTCTGATAGGCCTACTCACTGCCACAGAAAAGCAGGTTCACCTCGGTCGGTTACATATGCGACCAATACAATGGCACCTCAAAAGAAACTGGAGGGTCCCGGAATCGCTAGAAAAGAGCATTCCCGTGCCCAGGTCCTTGCACCCACATTTACGATGGTGGCTACAGGAAGACAATGTCCTCACAGGTCAGCCATTACACCCCATAAAACATGCTCTGCAAATTTTTACAGACGCATCAAAAGAAGGATGGGGCGCTCACTTAAACGAGCATATTGCAAGAGGAACCTGGTCCCTACCAGAAAGCAAATTGCATATCAATTATCTCGAACTCAAAGCAGTCCTATTGGCTTTAAAAGAGTTCAGAGCCCTTTGCATAGACAAGATAGTTCTTGTCGCAACAGACAATACCACTGTGGTAGCCTACATAAACAAGGAGGGAGGGATGAAGTCGGGCCCGCTTTGCGCGCTTCTCTGGAGGATCTTGACCTGGTGTTCCAGCAATCAAGTCACCCTCAAAGCCCGACACATCCCAGGCCGTCTAAATGTGGTAGCAGACAAGCTATCCAGACTGGGCCAGACCATTCAAACAGAGTGGTCCCTCCTACCGGAGGTCTTTCATATGATATGCAAAAAGTGGCACCAGCCTCAAGTGGACTTATTTGCCACGAGATTCAACAGGAAGTTATCCCTGTTTGTGTCACCGGTTCCAGATCCCCTGGCCATGGCCATAGATGCCCTCAGTCTGCCTTGGGAGGATCTGGACGCGTATGCCTTCCCACCAACAGCCATTCTGGGCAAAGTGGTGGAGAAGTTGCAGAACACCCCATGCAAGAGAATGATTCTAATTGCCCCGGGGTGGCCGAACATGCCCTGGTTCTGGGACCTGGTAGCCATGTCCAGTCAAATCCCATTGAGCCTACCCTTCCTGCCCAACCTGCTAACACAACCATTCAATCAGATCCCTCACAGAAATCTGACGAATCTGAACCTCCATGCTTGGCTCCTAGAGCCGCAGCTATCAAAAAACAAGGGTTTTCTAAAGCAGTGGCAGAAAGGATTGAGGCTCCTCAGAGAGGATCCACCCGATCAGTCTATGAAGCAAAGTGGACCATTTTTACAAAATGGTGCGACGCTCATCAGGTGGACTTCAGGGCACCCCCTGTAAAGTCAGTGGCCGACTTCCTATTATACCTGTTTCAGGACAGGAAGTTACAGCCCAGTACAATTGATGGATACCGGTCTGCTATTGCGGACAAGCTAGGAAACTCACCCTTAGACATGGGTAAAGACCAAAATCTCACTCGTCTCCTGGATAGTTTCCATAGAGACAGGCCCAAGGGAAGGCGGGGAATTCCTTCGTGGAACCTTTCACTGGTGTTACACCAGCTAACAAAACCCCCCTTCGAACCCATTAAAGAGGCATCTTTGAAGCATCTGACTTTCAAAACAGTTTTCCTCTTGGCCTTGGGTTCGGGAAAACGAAGGAGTGAGATTCATGCCTGGCAAAATAGAAACATCAGACACCAGTCGGATTGGTCCAAGGTGTCTCTATATCCATCACCCAGCTTTCTCTCCAAGAACCAGCTGGCGAAAGAGGGTCCGGAGAGTGTGGCCCCAGTGGTTATACCAGCCCTGGCCCCTACTCTGGATAGATCCCTCAAGTCTGACAGGTCCCTCTGTCCGGTCAGAGCTTTACGCTACTATTTGGACAGGACCTCAGACCTCAGGCAGAACAAAGAGTTAGTTTTTGTCTCCTTCAAGAAAGGTTTTGACAGAGATATCTCTCCTGCCACCATCTCCTCATGGATCAAGCAAACAGTGATCCTGTGTTATGAGCTCTCTGATCAGGAGTCCCACCAACTACATCAGGTTAAAGCCCATGATGTTAGGGCCTTTGCTGCTTCCAAGGCTTTCCAGTCGGGAGTATCCTTGGAACAAATTTTGTCAGCCTGCCACTGGAAGTCACATAACACCTTCACACAATTCTACCTGAAGGATGTGGCTTGGGCCGACACAGAGCTCTTCCACCTAGGGCCGGTAGTGGCTGCTCAGCAGGTCCACAAATAGCCCGAGCACGGGGAGATGTGTACATATGTATATAGTGTACAGATAATTAAGAGTTTTTGAACACACACAAAAAAAAAAAAAAAAAAATGTGCTTTGCTTCCTTCGGGAGGTTTATTTCTTGGGTCTGGACTCATCCCTCTTCTTCCCTCCTTCAGAAGGGCCTGAAGAAAAACAAGGGGGGGGGAGAGGTGGGTCGGTTTGGGCCGTTGTACCGGCTTCTGTAGACCGACCCTAGCCTTAGTAGTCCCCTGTTCTCAGGGTAGACCTGGGCAGTCGAGTTGTTAGTTCTTAATCTGAGTCCATCGAGACCCCAATGACTTACCCGCCTACCAAGCGGTAGTTATTCAGCTATTGTCCATTGGATAGGATGTATTAACGCAATAAAATTGCAAATTTAATAAGTAAATTAAATTTTTATAAGTTAATACCCTATCCAATGGACACACAAGACCCTCCCAACCGACCCCGCTTACATTCCTTGGGGATCCGGATCAGGCTTTAAGTGACCCGAAAAAAATGCTATGACGTCACGGGCACTGGCCAGGAAGCAACACAGAGGCGACACCTAGCGAGTGCACACCAGGGCCGGCCGGCCAGTATGCATGCATACAGAATGACTTTTTCTGTCGTTTGGCGGGCCGGTCTGCGCCGACCGGATAAGCTATTGTCCATTGGATAGGGTATTAACTTATAAAAATTTAATTTACTTATTAAATTTGCAATTTTGAGTAAATCACTTGTAACTTAAAACCTATTCCATTTAGAGAATTTCGTATAAATATGTTATTCAGCTACTTTTGGGCCAGCTATAACATAGTGAAATTTCAGATCTGTAGGTCATGGCATAGCTGAGTAATAGCTACTTTAAAGTTCTCACTTTTGAGTAAATCAGTTGTAATTGGAAAACTATTGCATTTAGAGTATTTCGTATAAATATGTTATTCAGCTACTTTTGGGTCAGCTATAACATAGTAAAATTTCAGACCTGTAGCTCATGGCATAGCTGAGTAATAGCTACTTTTAGGTCATCACTATTGAGTAAATCAGTTGTAACTTCAAAACTATTGCATTTACAGTATTTTGCTTAAATATGTTGTTCACCTACTTTTGGGTCAGCTATAACATAGTAAAATTTCAGACCTGTAGCTCATTGCATAGCTGAGTAATAACTACTTTGAGGTTCTCACTATTGAGTAAATCAGTTGTAATTGCAAAACTATTGCATTTAGAGAATTTAGTATAAATATGTTATTCAGCTACTTTTGGGTCAGCTATAACATAGTCAAATTTCAGACCTGTAGCTCATGGCATAGCTGAGTAATAGCTACTTTTAGGTCATCACTATTGAGTAAATCAGTTGTAACTTGAAAACTATTGCATGTACAGTATTTTGCTTAAATATGTTGTTCACCTACTTTTGGGTCAGCTATAACATAGTAAAATTTCAGACCTGTAGCTCATGGCATAGCTGAGTAATAGCTACTTTGAGGTTATCACTGTTGAGTAAATCGCTTATAACTTGGAAATTATTGCATTTAGAGTATTTTGTTTCAATATGTTATTCACCTGTTTTGGGGTCAGCTATACCATAGTGAAGTTCCAGACCTGTGACTCATTGCATAGCTGAGTAATAGCTACTTTGAAGTTCTCAATGTTGAGCAAATCATTTATAATTTGAAAACTATTGCATTTAGAGAATTTAGTATAAATATGTTATTCAGCTACTTTTGGGTCAGCTATAACATAGTAAAATTTCAGACCTGTAGCTCATGGCATAGCTGAGTAATAGCTACTTTGAGGTTATCACTGTTGAGTAAATCACTTATAACTTGGAAACTATTGCATTTAGAGTATTTTGTTGCAATATGTTATTCACCCATTTTGGGGTCAGCTATAACATAGTGAAGTTCCAGACCTGTGGCTCATTGCATAGCTGAGTAATAGCTACTTTGAAGTTCTCACTGTTGAGTAAATCAGTTGTAATTGGAAAACTATTGCCTTTACAGAAATTTGTGCAAATATGTTATTCAGCTACTTTTGGGTCAGCTATAACATAGTGAAATTACAGACCTGTAGCTCATGGCACAACTGAGCAATAGCTATTCTCAGGCACTGACTGTTGAGTAAATCGGCTATAACTTGAAAAATATTGCATTTGGAGTATTTTGTTAAAATATATTGTTCACCTACTTTTGGGTTAGCTATAACATAGTGAAATTACAGACCTATAGCTCATGGCATAGCGGAGCAATAGCTATTTTCAGGTTCTCACGATTGAGTAAATCAGTTGTAACTTGAAAACTATTGCATTTACAGTATTTTGCTTAAATATGTTGTTCACCTACTTTTAGGTCAGCTATAACAGAGCAAATATTCAGACATGTAGCTCATTGCATAGCTGAGTAATAGTTACTTTGAGGTTCTCACTCTTGAGTAAATCAGTAGTAACTTGAAAACTATTACATTTAGAGTATTTTGTTAAATATGTTTTTCACAGACGTTTTGGTCAGCTATAACATAGTGAAATTGCAGACCTCTATGTCGTGGCATAGCTGAGCAATAGCTTCTTTCAGGTTCTCACTGTTGAGTAAATCATTGTATCCAACCTGTAGGAAATCATGGGCTGGGAATCTGTTAATATGGTCCGATTTGACCTTGGAACCCTCCTTCAAGGTCAAATGAGGATAGCCAAACATAAAAGTGCTTATAACTCGCTTATTATTGGTCCTAGAGGTTTGGAATGAAAACCAACCTATAGAAAATCATGAGCTGGGAATTTTTTGGTGTGGTCGGATTTCACCTTGGACCCCTCCTTCAAGGTCAAATGAGGATAGCCAAACTTAAAAGTGCTTATAACTCGCTTATTATTGGTCCTAGAGGTTTGGAATGGAAAACCAACCTATAGAAAATCATGGGCTGGGAATCTTTTGGTGTGGTCAGATTTCACCTTAGACCCCTCCTTCCAGGTCAAACGAAGATAGCCAAACTTAAAGTGCTTATAACTCGCGTATTATTGGTCTTGGAGGTTTGGGATGGTAAACCAACATATAGGAAATCATGGGCTGGGATTCTTTTGGTGTGGTCAGATTTGACCTGGGACCCCTCCTTCAAGGTCAATTGAGGATAGCCAAACTTACAATTGCTTAGAACTCGCTTATTATTGGTCCTACAGGTTTGGGATGGTAAACAAGCTACAGGAAATCATGGGCTGGGAATTTTTTTGTGTGGTCGGATTTGACCTTGGACCCCTCCGTCAAGGTCAAACAAGGATAGCCAAACTTAAAAAGTGCCTATGACTCACTTATTATTGGTCCGAGAGGTTTGGGATGGTAAACCATCCTAAATTCTTTGGCTGGGAATCTTTTGGTATGGTCAGATTTAACCTTTGGACCCCTTCTTCATGGTCGAACGAGGATATTGCATTTATAGTATTTCTTTAAATATTTTTAACCTACTTTTTACACTTAAACAATTACCTTGTTACTTTATTTCATAATACCATTTGCAGGGCACAACTTTTTTGTCCTTTTATTCTGTCAGCTTCGGAATATCTTTCGAACATACTGTTCAGTTACCATTTACTGTATTTCTGTACAGCCCTTTCCCTGATAATTATGCTTTCCTCTCATTATCACCATCACAAATCAAAAACATTCAGTCAGCTGACACAGTGCCCATTCACGGGCACTCTCCTCTTGTTTCTATCTCCTTAACCGTGCCAGATATAGCAGGGTATTTTCGACCCGCAGGGTATCTAAGGAATGTAATCTTTCCAATTTTCAAAAAAATTTCCCCTCCCCAAAAATGGCTGCCATTTTGAATTTTCGAATTTTTTCTATCTCCTTAACCGTGCCAGATATAGCGATTTCGTTGAAATTTTCGACCCACAGGATATCTAAGGAATGTACTCTGCAATTTTCAAAAAATTTTCCCCTTCTCAAAAATGGCGGCCATTTTGAATTTTCGAATTTTTGTCAAAAATGGCAAAACACAAATTTGCTTCTATCTCCTTAACCGTGCGAGATAGAGCGATTTCGTCAAAATTTTCGACCCACGGGGTATCTAAGAAATGTACTCTTGGCAATTTTCAAAAAATTTTCTCCTCCCCACATATGGCGGCCATTTTGAATTTTCGAATTTTTGCCCAAAATGGAAAAACACAAATTTGCCTTAACTGTGCAAAATAGAGTTATTTCGGTGAAATTGTCGACCCACAGGGTATCTAAGAAATGTACTCTTGGCAATTTTCAAAAAATTTTCCTCTTCCCAAAAATGGCGGCCATTTTGAATTTTCAAATTTTTGCCAAAAATAGAGAAACAGAAATTTGCTGCTATCTTCTTAACCGTGCAAGATAGAGTGATTTCGTCAAAATTTTCGACCCAACCAATGGAAAAAGGCATGAAGCTCAAATAATTTACATCTACACTAATAAATATTTAAGCATCATTGATATATTTTACAAATGAAACAGGGTCTTGTAAGACTACTGTACAATTTTGGCAAAAGGTTCATGGGGTGGACATTACACATGATAATGTGTGTTCTTCTATGCTATCCTGTTTCTATTCGCGTCTACTATCAACAGGGTGTCCTATTTCTAGTATTAATTCAGTATTATATAAGATGTCCAAATAGCCTTTCAAAGCCTCATTATATATAGTCCACAGTATTAGATTATGGTATATCAGCATCCTTGGCAAAAAGCCTGATTTTTAAAGCCAAAAATAGTTAGCAGAATTTGGTTGCCAGGTAGCTGCTTGCTGTAACTGACGACTCACTGTTTCCAATAAAACTTGGTGAAAGAGAAAATCCTGAAAATGTCAGATGCATTAGCACCCTGGATGTAAATATTTCAAATATGTATGGCGAATCTTGAGGTGGTAGTAATGGTCATGCAATTTTTCGCTTAATTTGCAAATAAACGTTTAAGTTTATAATATTCACTGTTGCTTGGGTAACCCATTATATTCGGTTAGTATGTTTCTTTCAGTCTTATTGTTTGTAATTGTGTTATGAATGTACTGGTGTTTTATTTACTGTGCATGCCACAGTCATTTCAAGTGAACCCCAGCCCAGGAAGACTGGGGTTATAGTTGTCCCCTGCGCCATCTGATGGTAGACATAAACTTTGTGGATTTTCCCCAGCCTAAACCCATGGATGGATTTTCAACAAATTTGCAGTATGTTTACCCAAGAGGATCTAAATCTGATTAGGTTTTGGGGAGTATCTGACAATTGCTATTGCCATGACAATGCTTTTAAGATTTTGGGGTCTTAAATTTTGTGGGTCTTCCACAAGCAAAACCCTTTGATTTGAAGAATTCATCCAACTTTTATCGAATCTTAAGGTATTGTCAACATATATCATAGAACTCTGGTTAAGTTGACCAGAGCTTACTTTTGGAGACATTTAGAAACAAAAACTCACCATTTTGTTTGGTGAAATGAAGGCTTGTATCTGTGTGTATTGGATCGTATGAAGCTTGTATGCGAGTGTATTGGATCATATAAAGGCTTTTGTTGGAGTATATTGGATTGTATCAGATCAGTTCATTGTGTTCACCTTAAGATTAGCTGTTTGTAAACCCCACTTGCAGGTTTACACTGTTGACTGATATGTCCAATACTAACGAATACTGGACACTTTCTCTCAGTGACCATTTTTGGGGAATTAATGTATTCCTGTAAATAGAGAAGTTACAGAATTTGGGGACAGAGTATCATACATCTTGGAACCAGGCATCAAATAGGATATAAAGTGGGGTTTACAACAGCCAAACTCCTCAAAAGTGGCCAATACCAGAAAATATTGAAAATCTCGGCCCTATCGGTCTTCGCTGTCCAATATTTTCTGGTATTGGCCACTTTTTGGGAGTTTATCTGTATTAGTAAGTGAATTGGGTGGAGATCTGTGCTCTCAGAATGCTTTAGTTTTATAGTGAACAATACCAATTGAATAATCAATTAATGAAAATTGCAATACATTGGATATATGACGTTGCATCCAATGATAGAGTTATTCATTTATGGTATTTAGTAAAAATCCTGAAAAGTTTTAATGTCCTTGTTCCATTTTTGTTTTGTTTTTTTTTAGTCTTTTTTTCAGCGCATTCTTGTAATTGGGAAGTATAATTTTAATGTGGTACATGTGTACACAGATTATGTGTACAATCCTTTACACCCTTCTTTTGTGCCGTTGGCTAAATACCGTTGCATATTATTTTTATGTTTTCTTTATTCATAAGTTGAACATTGAATCTCAACAAATATAAGAGATATTTGTAACTCCATGATCAAGTTAGAAGCTTATTGTGTGTTTTCTGTTTTGCTGTAATTATTGTTTATGTGTTCCTACTCGCATGTTTTATATTAACCAAAAGTCCCTAACTTACTTGAGAAATTGAATTTGAAAATAATTCAGAGTTCTGTATAGTGGAGAAAGAACTGAATAATATAATGCTTTGAGTACTTTCAAAATAAGCAACAAAAAGTTAAAATTCCCTGACTTGGTAGATGTGAAAAAAGAAACTGATTAGAATTTGTTCTGCTACTCCTTGCCACAAAGAATATGTCATCTTAGTGGGTCACATAGAAAAATAAAGAGCCATGATAAAATTCCAAGTGCTAATCATTTTCAGTGTTTGGGGGACCAAGTGTTGTTAATTTAAACAGTGTATCAATTTTTATCTCCCGCGGGAGGGAGATTATGAAATGATGCCTGTGTGTGCGTGCGTGCGTTAGTTAGTCACGCAGATTTCTCCAAAACTACTACAGCTACAGTTTTTTTGTAAATTAATTGTCCCAATGATTTTTCACGCCCTCGACATTTTTTTTGGTTTTATGGACTTAGGCCTAAAGATAAGTGAGTAATAGCAATCTTAGCTACTTGGAGTAAAGGGCTCATAACTCAAAAACTATTGCAGTTACAACTTTTTCTTCAAATATGTTGTTCAGCTACTTTGTCCTTAGCTATAAGATGGTACATAGTTTGGGGTCCCATTGCATGCCATAAGTGAGTAATAGCTATTTTTTTATTTGTAGCAAAATAATGACATAAGTAAATGTCAAATATCTTCAAAAGTATTAAAGTTAGGGAATTCTTTTGAAATATGTTGTTCATCTACTTTTTGATAAGCTATCACATAGTAAAGTTTCAGATCTGTTGCACATTGGATAGCAGAGTAATAGCTACTTTGAAATTCTACAGTTGAGTAAATCCATTGTAACTCCAAAACTATTGCAGTTAGAGTATTTTCCTAAAATATGTTGTTCAGCTACTTTGTCCTTAATTATAAGATGCCATATAGTTTGGGGTTCTATTGCATGCCATAACTGATTAATAGCTATTTTCTTATTTGTAGCAAAATAATGACATCAGTAAATGTCAAATATCTTCAAAAGTATTAAAGTTAGGGAATTCTTTTCAAATATGTTATTCATCTAGTTTTTGGTAAGCTATCACATAGTAAAGTTTCAGACCTGTTGCACATTGGATAGCTGAGTAATAGCTACTTTGAAATTGTGACTGTTGAGTAAATCCATTGTAACTCCAAAACTATTGCAGTTAGAGTATTTTCCTAAAATATGTTATTCAGCTACTTTGTCCTTAACTATAAGATGGCATACAGTTTGGGATTCTATTGCATGCCATAAGTGAGTAATAGCTATTTCCTTATTTGAAGCAAAATAACGACATGAGTAAATTTCAAATATCTTCAAAAGTATTAAAATTAGGGAATTCTTTTCAATATGTTATTCATCTAGTTTTTGATAAGCTATCACATAGTAAAGTTTGAGACCTGTTGCACATTGGATAGCTGAGTAATAGCTACTTTGAAAGTGACTGTTAAGTTAATCCATTGTAACTCCAAAACTATTGCAGTTAGAGTATTTTCCTAAAATATGTTATTCAGGTACTTTTTCCTTAACTATAAGATGGCATATAGTTTGGGGTTCTGTTGCATGCCATAAGTGAGTAATCGCTATTTTCTTATTTGTAGCAAAATAACAACATAAGTAAATTTCAAATATCTTCAAAAGTATTCAAGTTAGGGAAATATTTTTAAATATGTCATTCATCTAGTTTTTGATGAGCTATCAGATAGTAAAGCTGCAAACCTGTTGCACACTGGACAGCTGAGTAATAGCTACTTTGAAATTGTGACTGTTGAGTAAATCCATTGTAACTCAAAAACTACTGCATTTACAGGATTTTCCTAAAATAATTTGTTCAGCTACTTTTTCCTTAACTATAAGATGGCATATCGTTTGGGGTTCCATTGCATGTCATAAGTGAGCAATAGCTATTTTCTTATTTGTAGCAAAATTATGGTGGAAATAAATGTCAAATACCTTCACAAGTACCAAAGTTAGGCAAATCTTTTCATTTGTTATTCATCTAGTTTTTCAAAAGCTTACTTTCCTGTGTCCTTTATATTTTTGTTGCTTTTGCAGATGTAGGTCAATAGCTAAGTGAGTAGATAGCTGAGCAAGAGCTACTAAAATGAGTAAATGTCTTTTATCTCTAAAAGTATTATAGGTAGGCTATTTCTTCTAAATAAGTCATTCACCTACTTTTGGGTGATCTACCACATAGTGAAGTTGCACAACTGTAGCTCTTTGGATAGCTGAGTAATAGCTACTAAAATGAGTAAATGTCTTTTATCTCTAAAAGTATTACAGGTAGGCAATTTCTTCTAAATAAGTCATTCACCTACTTTTGGGTGATCTACCACATAGTGAAGTTGCAGAACTGTAGCTCTTTGGATAGCTGAGTAATAGCTACTAAAATGAGTAAATGTCTTTTATCTCTAAAAGTATTACAAGTAGGCAATTTCTTCTAAATAAGTCATTCACCTACTTTTGGGTGATCTACCACATAGTGAAGTTGCAGAACTGTAGCTCTTTGGATAGCTGAGTAATAGCTACTAAAATGAGCAAATGTCTTTTATCTCTAAAAGTATTACAGGTAGGCAATTTCTACTAAATAAGTCATTCACCTACTTTTGGGTGATCTACCAGATATTGAAGTGCAGAACTGCAGCTCTTTGGATAGCTGAGTAATAGCTACTAAAATGAGCAAATGTCTTTTATCTCTAAAAGTATTACAGGTAGGCAATTTCTTCTAAATAAGTCATTCACGTACTTTTGGGGGATCTACCACATATTGAAGTTGCACAACTGTAGCTCTTTGGATAGCTGAATAATAGCTACTAAAATGAGTAAATGTCTTTTATCTCTAAAAGTATTACAGGTAGGCAATTTCTTCTAAATAAATCATTCACCTACTTTTGGATGATCTACCACATAGTGAACTTGCAGAACTGTAGCTCTTTGGATAGCTGAGTAATAGCTACTAAAATGAGTAAATGTCTTTTATCTCTAAAAGTATTACAGGTAGGCAATTTCTTCTAAATAAGTCATTCACCTACTTTTGGGTGATCTACCACATAGTGAAGTTGCAGAACTGTAGCTCTTTGGATGGCAGAGTAATAGCCACTAAAATAAGTAACTATCTTTTATCTCTAAAAGTGTTACAGATAGGCAATTTCTTCTAAATATGTCCTTACCTACTTTGGGTTGATCTACTGCATAATAAAATTGCAGAACTGTAGCTCTTTGGATGGCAGAGTAATAGCTACTAAAGTGAGTAAATGCCTTTTGTCTTTAAAAGTATTGCAATCAAACATTAAACTTGTTGTCACTTCTACAGGTGCCTCCATCTCACAAGAAAATTTATATTCCACTATCTTTAGTACATCTAATTTATACGGCGGGAGATAAATGCATGCGTCAGAATGCTTGTATATCTGAAAATTGGTACCAAAATTAAACTGGTCTGCACCATACCTTTAGTAAAACTAAGGGGATGATATCAACCTGGTAAGAGATTTAGAATCAGTGGTAAATGTATTTGGAAAAAAGGGTGTTAAGCATTTTAAGCAAGCAAATTCATTCATATTTTGTCCATGTTAGTTACTCTTGCTTATTAACATACACTTCACATTTAATCTCAAAACGATTCTTATTATAATGTCAAGGGTATCAACTTCTCAACAGGTTTAGCATTTATTTTGGGGTGGGAGTAAACCTTTTGTTATGAATGCATTGTAGTTAGTCGTAAAAACTTTACAAATAGTAAATTGTTTTAATTTAACCATATTGCTATATGTAGTAGTGCAAGTTTGGGTTAAAGTTAAGATGCACTTTTTGTTTTACTTTTAGCAGACTGAATTGGTAATCCCAGCAATAATGTAAGAATGTCTAGTGATTTACATTTCATTTTTTTCTAAAATTTGAGCAAAGAAGTAACATTCTGTGAGTAGTTTGCAGCCATACATTATTCCTACGCAGTCTTTTTTAACCTCTATGGTCAAATGATAGACATGTGTTGTAATTAAATACAAAAGCTTCAATGTGGGAGATAACGCACTATCTTCTTGCACTGATAAATTGACTACTATGGGAAATTGTTTAAATATTTACAACTTTTAAGATTTTTTTTCAGGATAATGTGCCTAGCAGTTAATTTCAGAGTTTCAAGTTGTTCATTTTATAAATATTAAGTGTCAGGTCTTTTATTTTATACACGGCAGTTTTTAAACCAATAAAACATTGTAATTTATTATTATGTATTATTCTTACCTTGATTTTGTGGTCAATTGATGAAAGTCCTATTGGTAAATGGATAATATTTTTTGTGTGAAGAAAGTTCTATCAAAAGTTCAGCATGTTTTTACTTGAATTACTCGGTAACATATTTTAAAAGGACAGACCATTGATTAAAACTAAAGTAGAACTCCTCTGTGGGATCTCCCTAACAAAATATGTTTTGTTGACAAGCAAAAGATTGACAGTAATTGCTGAATTGCTAAATTTGCCAACAATTTTCTTGAAACTGATTGGTCTCACAAGCTTTTGTACTTCTAAAGTATGACATTTCATTTCATGTATGGCCATGCAGGAGCATAGATGTGAATTTCGAAGTCCCACAATAATTTGCTACCATCACAATAATTACAGTAAGTAGAGGATGATATTTCTTTGGTTTCTACTGAGTTTAAACACATTTCAGTTGTCTTACAGGAAAGCTGCCTGCAAGTTCATAGATTCTGCACTGTACACCAGGAGGGTCTGTCAGATTAAAACTGGTGCCCTCTGAGGTGGGAGGCAAGTATGTAACCACAGCACCACTGTGCACCCCAATATGAAATACTGGAAAGAAAAATATCCGATTGACCTTGGAAGTTTCCAATGCCACTGCTGCACCATCAGAATGTAGATGTTTTGTAACTACTTTTTCAAAGTGAAAGTCTACTTACCAAACATTTGTTCTCTATACAAATCTCTAACCCTTGTGGTTAACTCACTGAGAAAACCACTTGTCAAACTACATCTGAATAAACCAGGATGAAGCAAGTTTCTAGTATTGAAAAACTATCTTTTATGTGATAGCAAGCAGTTGACTTACATTTTCTTTCAAATGGAATAACATATAGGATTCAACCTTACATTGGCCAATGGCTGTGGTTTCTTGTAGTCAACAGATGTTCAAAGTGTACACCCAAAGATTAAGAGGAAGTAGATTCAGGAACCATAATTAGGACCGATCATTACCTCTCTTGGTTTACAGTCTTTGCTTGGTGAGTGGTCAACAAATTTGGTATTAACCTTTGCTTGGTTTAGGATTCTCCTTTGTTGCACCTAAGCACAATGGACGATTCATATCAATATAAATGCTTCTAGTAATCTGTTGGCTCTTTTCTCCATAGTGATAGACATGTATCCAGCTCAGTGCAACATGTTGCATTCACAGAACACCTGTCTTGATGTGATCTTAGCTCTTGAAAATGACTTAAAATTGTGACTGCTCCAACTAACTTGTGTTGGTATTTCCACCAAAGTCCATACTTTTGACAATATTTATGAGATTTAGGCTATATGGGGATCAGTTGTGTACATGAACAAATCTTTCCAACAAATGATGCTGTCAGCATCCTTAACTTTCCAGAAGTTTTCACGAAGAGGCTGCACCACAAGGCAACTAACTTTAACCCTTGGCAAGGAAATGCAAAATTTTAAACTCTCCACCAAAGCCCAATTATTACTAACAGCCATAAAAGTTTGAAGTGCATCATCTCGGGAGCTTTTTCTAACCCCTTTGATACAGTTTTTTATTTACATTTACTACAGCACACTACCTCCTTTAATACAGGTCTCCGAACATTATTTAATCCATCCAGACTGCACAAGTATACCGCAAGCTATCTACTGACTGACATTTCCAAACTGAACAAAGTCCGAGATGACCATCAGTGTTCCTGGGATTCTTTAGCCTACTACTAGAGATAGGACCCAATGACAGAGGATCACCATTTAAAATGTCATCTGAATAACTGTGTATCTGCCTATACCTAGTATAGAACCCAGATGTTCCTTGTTCCTAGGTGAGTATGTAACCCACTAGGCCAAAGTGGTAGATAAAAAGTCACCATAGTTGTAAAAGGAATAATGCAAATTTTTACACTCTCACCAAAGCCTAATTATTATTTACAGCCACAAAACTCTCAAGTTAATCATTTCAGGTGCATTTTCTACATTCTGTGATACTCCATAGTTGTAAAATAAGCAACTCCTTATGGTTTTTTAATACTTTTTATGTATATGGATAATGTTAACCAATATTTGGACTTGTGATACAGTCAAGAAACTCTACAGAAATGTGTTATAAAGATAGTTTTTTAATACTTTTTATGTGTTTGGATAATGTTAACAAATATTTGGACTTACTTGTGATACAGCCAAGAAACTCTACAGAAATGTGTTATAAAGATATAAACATATTTATTGGCAGTAACTAGACTTTTAAATTAGAATCAGAACACTAAGAGAAATAGTTTTTAACTAAAAGAAGAAAAAAAATGTTTTCATTAACTTAAAGTATAAACAGTCACAAAACATTCACACCATTCATTTGCTACACTATATAAAAAGGTCACCTAGCCTCAGGTAATGCATCATATCATTTAAACTACATGTAGTTACTAATCAAAATAAAAAATAAATGACTTCTACAAATACATGATTATTTTTAACAATAGAATCCTCGGATAACACACTATTTTGTATGCAGGTCATTGTCTGAAATGTTTTCCCATACATGAACAATCAAGGTAAAACCCACCCTGATTAAGACTGTTTCTGCATGAAATCTACTCACGCTATTTATTTTTCCCAAATAGCTTTTAAGATTCTGATAATGATGACAAAATCCAAACATTTCTAAAGGGGCAGTTACATGCTTGCATTGTCAGTGCAGCTTCATAATACTCCATTATGTTGTATATTTCATTGTGCAATAAGGTTTTATATAATTATATTATCAATTGTTGCCCAATTATGGAAAACACAAGCTTAAAGCAAGCCACCATTTAAACAGTATTTGAATCCAGAAAGCTTTTACCCCTCAGTTAAATGACAGGTTGTGTATTTTCCAAAATAAGCTTATACAACCAGATATATAATTACAAATATGTATATAAACACCTGATTTACACAGATCTACTTGCAAAACAAACCTTACACAGCTGCCCGGCAGCTAGGGTTTTTCAGAAGACCTCTACAGTAAACATTCAATTTTTCCAAAAGCACAAACATGCATGTTAAATTGCAAATTTAATAAGTAAATTAAATTTTTATAAGTTAATACCCTATCCAATGGACAATAGCTTATCCGGTCGGTGCAGACCGGCCCGCCAAACGTCAGAAAAAGACGTCCTGTGTCTCCACTAGCAGGTCGGTCCGGAGTACCAGTGCACTCGCCAGATGGCGTGTCGTACTTCCTTCCTGTCTAGACATAGTGACGTCATAGCATCTTTTTTGTTGTCTAAACTTATTAGGCCCCTAGTAATTGAGAGCGGGGTCGGTGGGAGGGTCTTGTGTGTCCATTGGATAGGGTATTAACTTATAAAAATTTAATTTACTTATTAAATTTGCAATTTTATTGCGTTAATACATCCTATCCAATGGACAATAGCTGAATAACTACCGCTTGGTCGGCGGGTAAGTTACTAGGGATTTGCGTGAACTCTTGTTAGGGATAATGAAGATTCTTTCTTAAAGCCTGGGTAGATATTGAGGTCAAAACCCATAAGGCTATGGTCGAATATCATCATCCGGTTAACCAGAATGGAACCGTCAGAGTCGACCTTGTCCCCCCCCCCCTCCCTTTTTTCTATCATACCTGCTCTGAGGTAGGGGAAGAGAGGGATGAGTTCGGTCCCATAAATCCAATTCTCCCGGAGGAAGTACGTGAGATTTTCTTTTTTTTTTTTTTTTTTTTTACTTAAATATATGTGCTATATATATAATATGTACAACTATTTACATAGGCTCTGATCTCCTCTAGGTACCAGTCTGTTGGTGGATCTGTTGGGCAGCCACGACTGGACCAAGATGGAAGAGCTCTGAATCAGCCCACGCCACATCCTTCAAGTAGAATTGAGTGAAGGTATTATGGGATTTCCAGTGGCAGGCTGATAGGATCTGCTCCAAGGAGACTCCCGACTGGAAGGCCTTAGAAGCAGCAAAGGCTCTGATATCATGAGCCTTAACTTGGTGTAAGGTGTGAGCATGATGATCAGAGAGCTCGTAGCATAGGATCACAGTCTGTTTGATCCATGACGAGATTGTGGCAGGTGAAATGTCCTTGTCGAAACCTTTCTTGAAAGAGACAAAGACCAAATCTTTGCCCTGCCTAGTATCGGAAGTCCTGTCCAAGTAGTAACGTAAAGCTCTGACTGGACAAAGAGACCTATCCGACTTGAGGGATCTGTCCAGAGTAGGAGCCAGGGCTGGTATGACCACTGGGGCTACGCTCTCTGGACCTTCCCTAGCCAGCTGGTTCTTGGAGAGAAAACTGGGTGATGGATATAGAGACACCTTGGACCAATCGGTTTGATGTCTGATGTTTTTGTGCTGCCATGCATGAATCTCACTTCTTCTTTTGCCCGAACCCAGGGCCAAAAGGAAAACCGTCTTGAGAGTCAAATGTTTCAGGGATGCGTCCCTAAGAGGTTCAAAGGGGGCCTTTGTCAACTGGTGTAGTACCAGGGAAAGGTTCCAGGAGGGGATTCCCCTCCTTCCCTTGGGTCTGTCTCTGTGAAAACTTTCCAGGAGACGGGTGAGATTCTCATCTTTGCTGATATTGACTGTTGTACTACCCAGTTTATCAGCGATAGCAGATCTGTATCCATCAATGGTGCTGGGCTGTAAATTCTTGTCCTCAAAGAGGTACAGTAGAAAGTCAGCGACTGACTTCACAGGTGGAGATCTGAAGTCCACCTGATTAGCGATGCACCACTTTGTAAAAACGGCCCACTTCGCCTCATAGACGGATCTGGTTGACCTTCTTTGAGGAGCCTCAATCCTCTCTGCCACTGCCTCAGAGAAGCCCTGTTGTTTAATTGCTGTGGCTCTAGGAGCCATGCATGCAGGTTCAGATTTGTCAGATTCCTGTGAGGGATCTGATTGAAGGGTTGAGTTAACAGGTTTGGCTGGATGGGCAGACAGATGGGAACTTGGCTGGACATGTTCACCAAGTCCCAAAACCAAGCCATGTTGGGCCAACCCGGGGCAATCAGAATGATTCTCTTGCACGGGGAGTGTATTAACTTTTCCACTACTTTGCCCAATATGGCTGTTGGCGGGAAGGCATAGGCATCCAGGTCCTCCCATGACAGAGTGAGGGCATCCACTGCTACCGCTAGGGAGTCCGGTACTGGAGATACAAACTGGGGCAGCTTGTGGTTGAACCTCGTAGCGAATAGGTCTATCTGAGGTCGGTGCCACCTTTGGCATAAGGTCTGAAACACTTCGGTCAGAAGGGACCACTCTGTCTGAATGGTCTGACCCAGACGGGATAGCTTGTCCGCTATTACATTTAGCCGGCCTGGAATGTGACGGGCTTTTAAGGTTACCTGCCGCTGGGAACACCAGGTCAGGATTCTCCAGAGAAGGGCACACAGGGGGCCTGATCTCATGCCTCCTTCTTTGTTTATGTAGGAAACTACTGTGGTGTTGTCTGTTGCCACAAGTACTATTTGACCGGTACAGAGATCTGTGAACTCTTTGAGAGCAAGAAGAACTGCCTTTAGCTCCAAGTAATTGATATGCAGTCTGCTTTCTGGTAAGGACCAGCAACCTCTTGCAGTGCGGTCGTTTAAGTGAGCGCCCCAGCCTTCTTTTGATGCGTCTGTAAAGAGCTGCAGAGCATGTCTGACTGGGTGTAAAGGTTGGCCGGATAGCACGTTTTCTTCCAGTAACCACCACTGTAGGTGAGGGTGTAAGGATACGGGGATGGGGATCACTTTTTCTAGTGATTCCGGTACGTGCCAATTGTTCTTGAGGTGCCACTGTATAGGTCGCATGTGTAGTCGACCTAGGTGAACTTGCTTCTCTGTGGCCGTTAACAGGCCAATGAGGGACATGAACTGCCGGACCGGACAGGTCGGTTGGTCTAATATCTCTAGAATCTTTCCTTGAAGGCTTTGCCACCGGTCCGGAGTCGGCCGGACCCGACCGACCTTGAGGTCGAACTGGTAGCCTACAAAGTCGAAGATTTGCTTGGGTTCCAGCTCCGACTTGTCCAAATTTACTAGCCAACCTAAATCTTGACATATCTTCACTAGATGCTGGGTATGCCGGAGACAGAGTTGGTGGGATCCAGCCCGGACCAACCAATCGTCTAGGTATTGGTGGATCCTTATACCCTGGCAGGTGGCCATCAGCTTTACCTCCTTTGCTATTACAGTGAACTCTAAGGGTGCTGTGGACAGGCCGAAAGGTAAGGCTTTGAACTGGTATGTTTGCCCCTGGACATGAAACCTCAGATACTTCCTGGATTGTTCTTGTATTGGGATGTGGAAGTAGGCGTCTTTGAAATCTATAGAGGTTACCCACTCCCCTCCTTGGAGGGATGTCCTGATGGTTTCTGGCGTCTCCATCTTGAATTTCTCCGTCTTGAGAAATGGGTTTAGATGGCTGAGGTCTAAAATAGGACGCCACTTGTTGTTTGGTTTTGGGACTAGGAAAAGTCTGTTGAAAAAGCTCAGAGATGTTTTGTTTATGACCTGTTCTACTGCATTTTTGTCTATAAGCTGATGTAATGCCTCCAGTAGGTAGCTGTTCCTCTGGGGATTGACATAGCAACTTATGACAGTCGGAGACCTTGTGAGTTTTGGCCGGACCCGGAAGGGGAGGGTATAGCCCTCTTTTAAGATTTGAACTACTTTCGGGCCGGCACCCAGTTTCAACCAACTTTTCCAAAATTTTTGAAGACGGGGCCCCTACAGGCAGATAGGGAACAGCATTTGGGGCATTTGAGACAGGATTGGCAAACAACAATTGAGTGACACAAGAAGCACTTTTCACAGATTTTAATTGAGATTTTGTTTGGTGACAGTCTGACACTCCGGGACTTAAACCTTTCCTTTGCGGAAGCCCGGGTGCAGAAGGAACATTTTGTACAACATGATATTTTACATTTGAACTTAAGGAATTGTTCATTGTCTGGTCTGTGAAAGAGTTCTGGGTCAGCAGCTGACTGGAAACCCTGTTTAAACAATAACTGTCATTTATATTGCTGCTGACCACGTGCAGGTCGGGATGAAAAACTAGAGGCCTTGCCTCTGCCTCTTTTGAATTGTCGACGGTTAATGTTCTTCCAGGCTGGCCTGTCCTGCTTCCCTTCCGACCGGCCCTCTTGCTTCCTATCACTCTTCTCATATGGGTGATAACGGTTCTTAGCCCGTGCAGTATTAGTAGGTGCAGGATGACTCTTGCTGTCATACAGAGCAATCTCCTCTTCCGCTTTCTTAACCACAGGCTCTGCAAACAGAGTGGCAATGTGCAAGGGGCCTGTTCTGAGAGCTGCGAAGGTGTCGGGCTTGATACCATTCTTCAGATGGCTAAGGTAAGAGTCTCTACGGGTCAAGGTAATATTCCCCATGGTAAGAAAAACAAAGTCTGTTAAATGCTCCATGGCCTTCGCGGCCGCCTGTGTAATACTGGAATTAAATTCCATAAGGAATTGAAGTTCCTCAGCCGCTTCAGATAACTTATTTGACACTTTGCCCTTGTTCTCATGTCTGATAACTTTCAAATGTGCATTCATTTCTCCCTGAACTTTAAACAAACACCTGTTAAAACTAGCAGTCTGGTTACACACCACTGAGGCTTCTCTAGCCGTCCTTTCCCAACGGCGCAGGGTATCTTGTGAAATTCTACGGGAACCCGGTGGGGTGGCTGCCAAAGCTGCTCTTCTAGCTATACGACCAAAACTATTGTTCAATTTAGACGGGCCTGTATTCCAACTGGTGACAGTAGCTGGATCCAATTGTTGATCAGAATATAGGCCATACCACTTTGTTTGCGGCTTGGGAGGTCGGAGAAAGTGGTCCATTGGCAGGCTGCCGGCTTCTGTAGTTCTGGATGGGTATCCCTCCGTCATGGTGAGATTGAGTTTAGATAGCTTGCGACAAAGATAATCTTCCGTAGGCATCTGGACTGAGACCTTGCTGGGAAGGGGAGCTTTAGGTCCAGCGAAAGGGTTGTCGTCAGATGGGTTTGAACTATCCATGTCAGGGATATGGGACCAACCCATAAAGGATCGTATGCCGCGCATGGTCTCCCTATACGTCTGTTCTTCTGAGGTCGGTAATTCCTGTTCAAATTCTGGATCTTCCGAAAAATCCCCTTCCTCTGCAAAAAGTTCCACCGGAGGGGTATCAGAGATTTGACTATCAGTATCTGAATCTAAACTAGAAATGCTGTCCTTTCCGCTCTTCTGAAGGGTCGGTGAAGCAGAGCCGGTGGAGCCAAGAGGTCGGTCGGAGGGAGGATGGTCGGTTGTCGGTTGTTTGGAAGTCTCAGCTGTAGTAGGTCGGTGACAACCAGCACTAGGCTTACCGGTCGACTTATGCTTCTGAGAAGCGGTGTCTGGACCAGTGCGCCCTTGAGAAGTGCTCTGACTTTTAAGCTTACCGGCCGACTTTTGCTGTGAAGCAACATTGTCTGGGCCAGTGCGCTCAGATGATGAAGATCCAAGAAGTGAAGAGTCTCTGACAAGCTTACCGGCCGACGGCTGCAAGGCAGCACTAGAGTCTGGGCCAGTGCGCTGAAAAGCGTCATCTGAAGGATTAGGTGGTTGAAAGAAGGGCTCAGAGTCCCGAGACACATTAGTTGGTGCAGAATGAGTAGGGGCTACTCTGACCTCCGACGAAAAGGCAGGTTCCAAAGACTTGGCTAACAGTAATGCCTCTAACCTGTTAAAGCGGTCGGACCACTTATCCTCTAAGGCTGTGAACTTGTCGTCTGTAGCAGAAGAGAGAGTTGCAGTAGCAGATTTCTTGGGTTTAACAGAAGGTTTGTCCTTTTTTGTCTTTTTCTCAGGAGGAG
Source organism: Sabellastarte sp. h YS-2021 (assembly GCA_964017235.1). NCBI lineage: Eukaryota > Metazoa > Annelida > Polychaeta > Sabellida > Sabellidae > Sabellastarte > Sabellastarte sp. h YS-2021. The sequence goes on along the minus strand of OZ024930.1, from coordinate 40,763,704 downwards.
CTGGAGACTTGTCAGTACTAGGTCCACCCACAACCCCAATAACTGAAACGCTTGAAGGGTCTATAAGTTCATCCGTGGGTTGGGAAATGTCAGCACGTTTAGCCTCCCGTTTTTCCTTCTTAATTTTATAAGACGGTGTTGAGATCTGGGCACGTTGCTCCGGGGTGAAAGAGTTACACAGAGAACAGTCAACAGAGTCCTTATCCTTCACACAAGGTTCCTCACCTTTTCCTTTTTCCCTACAACGTGCGCAAAATGCATGTCCATCGAAAATGGCCATTGCATGACCACAACTCCCTCTCTTCTGGCCAGGAGACGACATAGTAGAGTAGGAACACAGAAGATAATAATAAAATCAAATCCAAGATTGTTCTTCACAATAAACACTGATAAAACACAAATTCTGGCAGATATAAATTTTTCCACTGTGCACTGGTTCGCGCCAAACGAAAAAGATGCTATGACGTCACTATGTCTAGACAGGAAGGAAGTACGACACGCCATCTGGCGAGTGCACTGGTACTCCGGACCGACCTGCTAGTGGAGACACAGGACGTCTTTTTCTGACGTTTGGCGGGCCGGTCTGCGCCGACCGGATAAGCTATTGTCCATTGGATAGGATGTATTAACGCAATAAAATGATAACCCTTTTGACATGAAGGACGTTAGCTTTCTTTTTTCTAAGCTTTGTTATTATTGAACTGACTCAACTTCATAAAACTACTGCAACAAAACTACACAAACAGAAAATGAAATTTAAATGTGAAATTTACAACAGAATTTGAACAAGAAGCAGAAATCATTAAAATTATGTAAGAACTGGGTCACTGACCTAAAATTGTTACAAAAATCACAAATATGATGAGAATATCTACCAATAGCTAAAATGACGAGAAGGATTATGGCATTTCCTCTTTTGCTGAGTTTTAAATTTCTTTTGATTCTCTTACAATTGAAAAAAACGTCTTTTACATACTTTCTACTGTCCACACAAACATGTTACAGATTTTGAGGTTCATTCCCATTATGAAAAACAACAGACATTTTTACATCTGTCCTCCATCATTCAGATATTTAAAGTTATATGAAATAAAGGCAGTGCTTCTGTATACAGTAAACAGTTTGTATATGTTCATAAATTAAACAATTTAATAATAGAAATTATAATCTACAAGTGTTTAAGCCCCAAAGACAAGTTTTTATTTCATTTTTTTAGTGTGTGGGCCTTTTTAGTTTTGCAGATTCTAGTTTATACACCTTGAACAATATCAGTAAACTTAAAATGAATTCACCTGAAAAATGTATAAAAAATTCATATTCCAAACAGTAAGTTCTTCACCATGTCAGGCCTCTCCTAAGAGTACCCCGATAGCCCCATGTTAGAAAATGTGGGATGAACCTGTGAGTTTAATCCCAAACATGGCCCTAGTTATGTAATAAATTATTTACAACCATTTTGAGAGACTAGCAATTTTTTTTGGTATGGAGCAAAAACTTATGTTGCATAACCATTTGTGGAGCGAGAGTTGCATGGTTTACCACTTTTCTGGTATTGTTGGAATATATAACTGCTATGGTGGCTCCATTTTAAAGACTCATTGGCACAATATATCGCGTTAGAGATACATTCATTGCCATTTCAACTGTGACCTAAAATTAGAAAATGATGAGACACTTTTGCCAAAGATTTGTTGTTTTGTATCCCCTGTTTTTTGTGTGTCCTTTCAACTACAGATATTCCGGTAGGTGAGAGAGCCCTATATATATTCTATGACATTTTCATCCTGATTAAATAAATGTGGAAAATCTACATTTGGGGGGATCATATACTACTACTAGCACACTGTACATTCAGTATCCTCTACAGTGACTAGGAGATACCATGATACTATATTTCAAAGTTTAAGTGCACAAAACTTTCAAACATACAGTAAAACACAAAGTAAAATCAGTTTTTTCTTAAAGAAATTGAGTGTTCTTGCATATACAAAACAAAAAGAGGTAGTACCTAGCTCGATCTGGCTAGAGATTGGGCAGTTGATGCCATCTGTTGCGTGAACAGGGCACTACTTCTCCGGCCAGAGTCCAGCTTAGGACATTGTTTCTAACGTTTGACGGTACTGGTGGGATGCCAAACAAATGCATCTGTCCACCAGGTAAGATGTATTAATGTAATGAAAAATTAGTTTTGGGGGGCATCATATACTACTTCCAGAATACTGTACATTGCATTTAAAAAGAGGTTGCTGTACAAAACTTGGTATGTGACTGCATAGAAAACGAGCTGTTTATAAAGTTTTTATACACATCAAACAATAAATAAACGTTATAGCACCATTTTCACAAAACCTATACAAATGGCAAATGTGCCCATACACGTACACTGGCAAAACAATCGGATTTCCAAATTGCAGAATAATGTCTATGATTGCTATCTTTTCCATTGGTCACTGCTTTTGCTAATCATTTGCATTGTGTAATAAACTCACATAAAAATTGGCATACTTAAAAGGAATATCTAATTTACTCAGACAACTCTGCAAATTTCTACATTTTTTAATGTTTCTGAATAAAAAAAAATGGAATAAATAGATGAGATAATGAAATATTTTATAATAAGTACACTTTCAAAGACATGATGAAGTTTTTTTATTTACACAGAACTTTAAGCTACAGTATTTTTGTATTGAACAAATTGATATTGCTTTCAGATGGGGTTCACTAGTATTTCTACAATGCAAGGATAAAAAACAAACAAGGACAAAACACACACTATTTAGATATGTCAGTTACATGTGAAACCATGCAAACCTCCTGATTCTACTTCTATATTAAAAAAAACACTTTATGTATACTTGTTTTCAAACCATGTCAGCAGATAAATTGTTAATACACAGTTTTAAGTGACATTACAGTTCTAATTTTAACCATTGATACTGCATTTTATATGAGCACTAGATTAAGTTTCATACATTTTTTTTCTTAATTGACCGGCTAAAATAAGTTTCATTTCTATGAGTTTTCCAGAGAAGTTCATCGTAATGCTCACCAACCGATCTTTGGTGACGCTGGTGAATACTTTTGACAATGACAACTAACTTGAACATCTAATTCACTAGTGCCACGCACTGTATAACCCATATTTGCATAAGCACCCCCCCCCCCCCTACAATCTTATGTTATCGTCAACAAATTGCTAAAATGTCATTCTAAGATAAATTAACTCCAGTGAAACTTAATATTTGGTCTAATTTGATTATGTTATATCCATTTTTAACAAAATTTTCCTTATTTTAGCAGTTTTTTCACATTTTATTGCAAAGAGATTGGTTGGTGTGTACTCAAACACAAGTACCAAAATTCGGGCTATTTTTTCTGCAACCACTGACTGGTTTTCATTGTCGTTAACACCCATCCCCAACTTTTGCACATATCTGGTGACACTCCCCATGTGCGTTACACAGCGTGGATATGATAAAGACAAATATGTTTATCCCAACTGAGAACATACTGTAATAAAGTACAATTAAATTGATATCAACCACTAATTAAACATTCTTGTTTCTTTTCAAATATACTTCAGCTATCATACAAGTCTCTGTAGAGGCAACTATTAAGGTGACACACCTCTGACCAACAGATTTCTCTGTTTGATAAACTACATTAAACATATAATGCCAAGGGTCAGAACTAGTGTCCATACATGACTATTCACTTGGCTGTAATTTGAATGTTATTTCATAATGGACAATAACAAATAGATTTTCCCTCTCTCATCACAGTATAATGTATCATTACATCTTGTGTGCAATAGTTATGACTGGTACAGTATCAACACAAAAAAGTAAATACATAAACATGTCAAGGAATTTAGTATATTTAAAAGGGCATGATTCACAATAACAAAGTACACCTCAAAAAAACACAATAATTTTTCTTTTCTTCTTCAAAAATAAATACAGCTCAAGCATATTTCATTCTTTCCAGGAAATATGAGGAACATTTTGATCAAGACGACAACTGCATTTTATATTTTAATTCAGCTTAAGTGATAGCAGTTTAAGCACCATCTAAACTTCATATTTCAGGTGAACTACATAGCTTCAGTCAACACAGCATGGAACTGAAAACCACAAGATAAGATGTTGAATACAGAAACCTAAAGTAACATGGTTGATTTTACATGTTAAGGTTTATCTTTTATGAATCAGATGACATTTCTGTGTTAAACCACATAATTTGTCACATTTTTAATCATCTTAACCCTTTAGCTGCCTTTTTCCAGTAGAATTAACCTTTTAATGACTGTTTTCTGGCGCAATTAAGCTGGTATATTTAGAAGTTTCCTCTTACAGCACAAAATTGTACAAGTTTTATATTAATAGTTTGGTTTGTTGGCAAAATACTTTCAGCAAAATTGCATTATACTCACATTCTATTCTAAAATATTAAGATTACATATTAAAAACTATCATCTGTGGCAGGCTTAGCATTGAATAAAGTGCATTCATGATGAGACATGAAGACCCTCTTTGTAGTAAGTCAATAACACTGTTTCTTCCGCCATTATGGAGCTGACAAAAAAAGAACTGAAAGAATGTGAGGTATTCCTACTACACCAGTGTCCTGTATTCACAGATACATGTACTTTGCCTCACAACTTCAGTGTTTGTGACATAAGGTATTACCACTGTTTTCTCAATATATTTAAGATAAGACAGGAACGTGAGAGACAATTGAAATATCCTAGAAATTGTGACTCTTCCTCTCAGGTCTGAACACCAATGAATTTGAGTTATCTGGAGTCTAATGATGCTTTTAACACCGGCTATTAAACAGGTCTGACTGTGTATACATAGCACAAACCTGGGCATCTCACAACAGCATTAGTTTGGTGTTCTCTTCAACAGTCTTACAATTTGTACACTTCAAATTCAATACAATAGCAATTTTAGTGGGGAAAAACTGCTTCATTTGTCATTTAGAGTTTCAATAATTTTGTCAGCAATTTTAAATATCCTTTGCATTTAAAGTGTGATCTCCATTTGCCCTCTGATTTGTGTGTTTTAAAAAGTTTTAAAAACACTTTGCTTCTTCTATCTTATAAGGGGTCAATACATAAAACCAATTGAAAAATCCTAGGAATTTCGACTAAACAGGTGTCTAGTGTCAGTGTTCGGTCTTATAACTTGGTGTTTTCAACATCTGCTTTCTGCTTATCTGCATCTGTGAGCTGCTCCAGAGGAACTATCCACCCATTATCTTCATCCTTAGTCAAGTGCTGACCTCCTGAAAAACAAAAAATACAAGATGATGAGCTGTCACTGTCATCAGATCTAACACTGTATGTGATCATCTACACATATTCTGTCATAAAAGAAGGGAGAAAACTGAGCTCCCTCCGCCCCCCCGCCCCCCCCCCAAAATGTTAAAATTCTTACAATGAAAAAGGTGAAGGGGAGCTTCATTTGGACACACTGCAGCAACCAAACAGACATATTATGATTAAAGGGAAGGTTCAGAGGAAGCAGATAATGCAGACATTCTAAGATAATATCCAATAGGCTTATAAAGGGTACTAAAAACAGTAATCTGTAGCGGAACCAGTTATATGGATTTCTATTATCCAGACATTTAATTTCTGAATTTTATTATCACTTTCCCAAATTGTTATACTTTCCCTAATGTGTCTCTATGAAGAACCTTCCATTATCCGACCACAATCTCCCTGACATTGTGGACAATGGAGGTTGTAGTGTCAGGTTTTATATCCCTGTAAACAGTGAAGGGTAGGTTCCCATTGCATCCTAGATGTTATGATGAACAGGATAATATATTCATAGCCACATGAATGACAGCCAAGTAAGCATTGAGAATAATGAAAAATTCCGATTATACTTTTGTGAATGACCTCTGCTACTAACACAGTTCAACTGCATGAAATGTGTGCTAATTTGAAACTTTCAAACTCACTTTTTTAAAATATTTTTTGAATCCATCCAGCATTTTTTAAGAAGCAAAGACTCCGGTCTAGCTATTTTGGTGTTTCAGAATCACAATGCATGCTGGGAGTGATGGGGATCTAGAACAAATTTTTAAAATAATCTTATTGGATAAGGTGCTCTCGTTTAGCTTTGTACTACCATGGCTATGAGTACTTATTAACATACTTGTATAAATTTACAGTTCATCCGCTTACATGCTAATTACTACTCACAACCATGATACTTCAACTTCCACAATAATAAGCTCTTGTGAAGACAAGTATTAGATTTATAAAACAACTAAATGATAATAGAATCTATAAACTAGTTTTTGTAAAATAGCATCTGTACACATGTTCTGATTCTCACCTCCATTTGATGTGAAGGCTGGGTTTTCACGCTCTACCATTGGAGCCTCATCTCTGGTGATTTCCTCATCTGAAAGTGGGTTTTCTATTACTACTGCAGGAGTTTTCTTGCCTTCCTCCATTTGAAGGGGACTCTATGATGTCAGAAATATAATATTTTATATTTGGAACTTGAAATAGTACATCCATTAATGACACAGGGAGCCAGTTTATTTTAAATATTTAAAAGAAATTCAAAATGATAAGTAATTCTCTGTTGTGCCTAACCTCATCATACCCGCACAGTTCAGTGCTGGCATTGACAATATTTCAGTATGTCCACATAAATAGGCCACATATCTTGAGTTCCATTAAGTGAATAGGGTTGTATCCAGTACAATGCTCTGTGTGTTGAAGTCACCTGTAGAGCTGAAAATTCACTTGTTTTACGAGGTAAACACAATTTTCCATTTTCTGCAAAAATTTGGTACTTCCCCAGTCATCAAGGATGGCCAAAAATACTTCATAAGATATAATTTTTTTAGTTTTTTCCACATATACCCTTCAGTTTCAAAATTCTGCAAAAATGGGAGGAAATCAATATTTTTTATTGATTTACATATGTATATATATTATCTTATACCCTATGGGTCCAAAATTCACGCAAAATCACTCCATCTCACTCAGTTTACAAAATAAAGGTGATTTTATATTTCCAAAATCCAAGATGGCTGCCAAAAATGAGAAAATCAAATCCTTTTGTACCCTTTTGATTCAAAACTCAGCCAATAAATTGTCGGTCTACAGGATATATTTTCCTCAAAATTCCAAGATAGCCACCAAAGTGGGAGAAAATCAATGTATTTTTCAATTTACACATATGACTATCTAATACCCTACGGATCCAAAATTCATTTGATACTGCTCTACTTTACAATATATAACATGATATTATATTTCTGCAAAAACCCAAGATGGTCACTGAATAAAATTTTGCACTTAAAGTTGGCACACTACCAAAGTGACCAGTCTCGAGATTGTCCAGTTTCACTGTTGCAGCTACAACAGTTCTCCTGAACAGAGTCAACAGCGAGTCCTTAAAAAACAGTAAATTTGGTCATGGGACCTTCCTAAAGGTCAAAGGTCAAATACAGAATACCAGAACAATTTGTCCAGGCCTACTCTATATGTATACAAAATCTGAATGAAATCCACGTAATAATTTCAGAGTTATTCAAAGAAAATTGCCTTTTATGATAGTATCCCCATAAAAATACATCACACAAAGGCACTTTCATTAAACAGCTGAAGAACATGGAATGAATTTATTGATGATAGTGGGATATAAATTATGATTTCTTTTCTGAGTTAACTTATACAAAGGTGAACCAAAAACTAAAGCACCTTTAAAACACCAAAAATAGAAGGGGCTATTTCTATTTTTTACAGCATGAAGACATTCAAAACACTGAAAGTTTGAAAGAAAATGGAGCATTCATGGTGAAATGGCAAGTGTTTTGCACCACAGTTTCAAACAAAAATATTATCTTGAATCTGGCTCACAAACTCCAAGATAAAACCTCAACCCCCTATCAGACTCAATTTGAGTAAGAAATCTAAAATTCACCACATATCTGAAATTCGCCACATGTGAAAATACTAATAAAATAAATGAATTGTGGTGAGATTTGTTGACGGTATAGTAAATTAAGGCTTTTTGAACTGAAAAATACCAATTTTTAGACAAAAACATAATTTTCTTCATAAAATTAACTAAGGTTTTAGAGGTGGTGAATTTTAGATTCCTGGCGAATTTTAGATTTCTTACTCTATATTTCCTATAGTGTAAGGTTTGGAGTTTAACCTCACATTAAAGTTTATTAGATGTTACTTTGGTTGGATTTTAATACTAAATTTAAGTTTATATTTATGCAAGACTGAGTTTCAGTTTGGTGTTGAGTGAGTTCGAATTAAAGAGTTAAAATTGAGTATTTTTCATGAATACGAATCCACAAAAACTCTAAATATTTTGGCTTGATCATCAATACTGGGATACAGAGTGGTCAGGGACCAGTCCATGCCCATACTGAGGTCAGTATTTGGCTACTTATTGAAATAAAAGACATTATAACTGTTTTTATCGAATAAATAAATGATCTCTACCAGCAGTTGTAATTTTCACTGGGCATTCAAGTAACCATAACAAAAGATTTTCATTTGCAACAAAAAAAGAATATTAATTTTCAGATGTTTACCTTTTCTGGTTGGCTATCCTCTGTGTCACAACACCTGAAGCAGACGCAGCACACTATAAGGGTGATGATACACACAGCACACAGCACAATGATGGTGATCCATAGACCCATGTGTGCATCCCAGATGTTTTTCCTGGGCTGCTTGGCAGGAGAACTCACCAAGTCAACAGGCAGACCCACAACTACCTCCTCCTGTTTTACGGCTGGCTGTAAGTACAGTAAGTCCCCTTTAAACAGAATTTAATTGAGAAGAATTCTATTTTAACACAAAAAAACAAGCAATCAGTGTACCCGAATGAATTGGTCACATCTCTCAAGTTTGATATCTGCCCTCATTAATATCTATTGAGTGGGTGCTATGTGGCCCACTGCAGTCTGACAAATTGAAGTACTTGCCTTAAACAGACAACAATAGGCATTTCACATAGTGTGCATTAAAACACAAATTGTCATGAAGACATTCTTACGTCATTGCTGGGATTTTCCATATTTTCTATGGCTCTTTTCAAGACATCAGCTGGAACAACATTGCCATCTGCAAAACAGATAATTCATTGAACTTTTCATTGGTTCAGTAAGCAAAACAACATAATTGTTAAATCATATTTAGGATTTTATATTTTAAATCAAAAACAAATAAAATTTTAGAGTGTACAAGCATACATGCAGGTGTACTATATCATAACAATTAAACCAATCACTACCACTATACATTGGTTGTATGTTATTTTTTGTTCTTCAAAGGTACTGTGAAACTCTAGTGTCCTTTCAGGACAAACTCGATAACGTTACATATCACTCTCCAAGCAAATGTTCTTCCCACTTTTCTTGGTCATTCATGAGAACCACATACACAGATATCTAAATCCAAAGTGGAAAGTTGGAAGTAGTTTAACAGCAAATGGGATAGTTGCATTCTATTTGATTAATATTCACACAAATGAAATCCGGTTACAGACATCCAAGAACCGGTTCCCAAAAAACCCATATATTTCACAACAACAGTATTAAATATTGCAATGAAACATTTAATAATGTGTACTTGTACAATATTTTGTTAACACACAGTGAATTAATATCCAAAAGGTTACATTTAAACCACAAATAAACTGCATTTTAGTTGTAGTTATGTTTCACGTATAGCTGGAGAAGATTTTATTGTTTGGTGTAAACTAGTATTCAACGAATCCAGTTTTCCTCGAAGAATTTTTTGTGTGTTTTCAGGATTTGGTTCCCAAAATTACGTTCGATCGTAACACTATACAATAACAATGATTTTCATTGAGTCACCTTAAACAACTGGGATGCACTACTTTTGTCCATCTGCACAGGTACCCATTCAGAATATATGAGCTTTATAATACCTTGAAATCGATGTTAAGCCTAAATCCATTGATCAGTCCACAATCTCTTTTCAGGAATGTCTCCAACATTGATGATCAGATTTATTCATTTCACATTTATGCATAATATTGAGTTTACCTTTATCTTTGACCACAGGTATCATATATATTTTCCCTTTAACTTTATCATTGACCACCAGTTTTCTTCTTTACCTTTGACCACTAGATATAGTTTTAACTTTAACCACTGGTGCCATCTATAATTTAGATTATGACCAGTAGTTTTAAGTGTTATCTTTGACCAATACTTTTGATTTTGATCATTGACCACAAGTGACATCTATAGTTTACCTTTATCCTTGACGATTAAAGCCATCTCCAGTTTCCCATCCTTTAACCTGGGTGTTGGTGACACATGGATCACAGAGTCAGCTGAGTACAGAGGTTCTTCTGTCACTGAGGCATTACGTCTGCGTCTTCGTCTGCTATTAGTGAGGCTTGGGTCTTGTGTTTCTGTACCCTACAATGTTTTTCCATATTGTAAAGAATACAGGGATCTTATGGGGATCAAACTACTGATCTTACAAATGCAGGATGAGCTCTTTAACCCTTTAAGTATTGAAAACTTAAAAGTGTGTTAAAGTAATTACTTTGTAAATGAATATACTCTCTGTCCAAACATAACAATCAAACCTTCAATCTGGATCCCCATTGGGCTAAGTCTGTTTGATCCATTAGGCATAATCATCTGATCAGAGTGGCTTCAATGCAAGATATCTGCAGTGAGTTCATGACTTATCATTGTTTGATCTGTTGCTAGTCTATTACAAAAGCTAATGTTCTTTTTTTTTACCTGTAATATTAGAAACATTCTAGAACCGTTTGGTTGTCTAAAAATTGTTTATAACAAATAAACTTCTATTTCATTTTATATCTGTAAATATTTGGCACAAAAAAATAATTAATCTGATATTAAAAAAGTAATAATTAATCTGATATTATAACATTTAGATCAGAAATTGCAATAGACCAGATTTTGGTGCATGAAAGACTCCCACCATTCTAGTTTTAACCTTTTTTCATTTCTAATGCGCAAGTTATAGAAAACCGTAGACAATTTGGAAACTGGGGCCCTGCTATGAACAATTTATAAAAAGGCAGAAAAACTGTGAGTAACAAATTAAACTTCATATTAAAAACAGGTAAAGTCATTCTTCAGGCTGTGTGGCCCAAAGGGTCGGTCCTTATTTCCAGTTTCTTTTTCATGAAACAACTTTTAGAGTATTTCTGCTCCTCTGAACAGGATACCAGTCTGTCACCAGTTTGCCTCTCCAACTACTGTCTGTACCCATTCATACACCTGAGTGGAGAGGGACACATGTGTAAATAACTTGGCCAAGGTTACGATCTCAACAACATAGCCAGAAATGAACCCCAGACCTGCTCTTAAGTTTAATATTCTAACCATAAGGCCACAGAGACCACAAATTTAGATTGCAATACAACTAATTTCAAACTTTAAATTGCAATACAACTAATTGCAAACATTATTTCAAAGAGGTTAGCCATACAAATAAAAAGGTAAGTCTTACAAACTACCTTTTGACAACCATGATTCAAGAAAATACCTCTAAACTTCAAAATCACAATCGCTCATATAGAGGAGATTAATCAGCAGAATTGTAAGCCTCTTTTACTCTTAGGAAGAGATGACTCAGCACTGTTTAATGGGAAGATTATTCATGTCATGAAAAGAGGGGACAAGATGGTCGTAACACATTTCAAACAAGTTCGAGAAATGGAATAGAGACCTACAATTACCACCATTTTATTCCGACCTCCATGAATGAAAAAGTAGGTCACACAAATTGGATCCAGACTACATTATTACTGCAGCCAGAAGACAGACTTGTGTTAATGGAACAGGAATGTAACCCAATCATTTGGCTCATGTCATTATTTCTAAACGAAGTGGTTCTTACGTGTTCATTTTCACTCATCACAGAGTTTTGGGAATCATTGTTAACATCTGCAGTAACTGCTGCTTCTTGCTGTGCAGCTGTTGTGACCTCTATCTCTACATCTGGTACTGCTGTTAAAAAATGATAATTGTTTGGTGTTATTTATGTCTCAGTTATTGTCAGAACAAAATACCATAACTCCTGTCAAAATTGCCCCACGGCAATGCTTTTGAGCCAATTTAATAAGGGAGGGCATTTGTAACAACAAAAACAACTACAATTTAACTTATTTCTCTCATTACTTCTTGTAGGTGGTAGCATTTATGTATATTTTATCAATATTTTGAGACATATGTATGACATACAACTTACAAGATCCAGACTGTCAAACTGTAAAATGAACAGATCTTTATGCGATCTTTTCATTAATACTCTACTACTGTTTTCTTTACTTTCTGGCCCTGGTCACTCAAAATTGCTCAAGTTGAGGGCAATAATTAAACAAAGGGGTGTTTACCACAGAAATGATGGTAGCTCTCTACAAGTGTACATTTTAGTGACCATTTTACATATGACAATTTTCTGTTAATAAATATAAAACTAGAAAGCACTCCCAGAGTGCAGTCCTCCACCAAGACACCTGAATACCCTCATATGGTAATTTCACCCAAATACTACTTTTTTATTATTTTTGGAGTAATCTCAACTGCAAATCCTAAAGCATTTATTAAGATGGTGAAAATTCAGGATTATGATTAGGAGATCTTCCCAAAGTTCCTGTAGTCAGACCTTCCCCACATAAAAAAATTAATAAAGGTGTATTTAATCGGTTTTGGTGTAATTGTAAACACGGAGACCGGCAGGAAAACTCGCTTCATCACTCATGAAGATGAACAATATACAGGGATCACACATTGTTATGCTCCAAGTTGAGTGAACGCCCCTCCCCAACTTTCATAAAATGTATGAATAAACTCAGACGCAAACCATAATATTTTGTAAAAATCACAATGTTTCTGTTGAAAATACATAAAGTGTTTGTCATTTGGCTCAGATCTCTGTTTAACAACTGTACTGACTGCACTTCCTGTTGACGTAAGTAACTGATCACGTGTTTTGACGAAAAAAAATATAAATTGTCCAATGTAACAAAGGGTGAAATGGCTATAAAAACCCTAGAAAAGACATGGTAAATCAAACAAAAACTAAAATTGAAGGTTTTTTTGCTTTGTTTACAATTAATTATAAGCCCAACCCCACTTGCTTTTATCGCCTAGCGAGTGAATGCACACTACATGACCGGTCTTGCTAGTGGAAACACAGGACGGCTTTTTCTGTCGTGTGGTGGGCCGGTCAGCCGGTTTAGCAATTGTCCATTTGATAGGATGTATTAACGCAATACAACTCTGCTTTTATTGCCCATGGGTATAACAGGCAATCCCAGTAATACTCATGCTACACACTTATATTATCATCTTTTTTTGTGATAAATCTTTTACATTTCATTTGGGAAGTTTTCCTATATTATAATCACTGCACTGTTACTGTTTTAACATGATTATTATTTATGAGGTACTTGTCATGTATAGGTTACAATGTTTACTTCAGGGGCTGATTTCACTAAAGGACTTAAACTAAGTCACTTGATTGGCTAAGTCAGAGACTTAAATGTAAGACTTTGGTCTTAGCTAGGTCTGGAACTTAAAATGGATTTCACAAAGGTGACTTAGCTAAGTCCAAGCTTATCAAATAATCACAGTGGTTTTCTGTGTCATTTGACCTTTTATATCTATTCAAAATATAATATTGGTGCCATATATCCTTCATTTAATGCATTTATCTAAGGAAAAGTGCTGTTTTGAAATGGAAAACCTTGTTGCTACATATAAACTTCTCAAAGACTACTTTAGTGAGGTGTTCTGTATTATTTTGCAAATTTAATAAGTAAATTAAATTTTTATAAGTTAATACCCTATCCAATGGACAATTGCTTTACCGGTCGGCGCGACCGGTCCCGCCAAATGTCAGAAAAAGACGTCCTGTATATAATACCGGCAGGACCGGCCAGGAGAGTGCATTCGCCAGGTGGCGCATCGTACTTCCTCTTCCTGTCTAGACATCGTGACGTCATAGCATCTTTTTCGTGTCTAGTCCTAGTAAGACCCCTAGTAAGCTGATAGCAGGGCCGGTTGGGTGGGCCTTGCCTGTCCATTGGATAGGGTATTAACTTATAAAAATTTAATTTACTTATTAAATTTGCAATTTTATTGCGTTAATAGATCCTATCCAATGGACAATTGCTGAATAACTACCGCTTGGTAGGCGGGTAAGCAGCTAGGGACTTATGTGAACTCATAATAGAACAAAATAGTACAGGCCCATTTGACCTAGGGTCAGAGAACCCTGACAGGTCAAGGTCGGCCACCAACTCACCGGTTAAGCGGGAGTCTACCGACGTTGCCCCCCCCCTTTTTTCTTTCCTTCCAGATTTGGTTTGAGAAGGGAAAGATAGAGAGAGAGGGGCTGAGTTCAGTCCCAGAAGAATAAACTTCCCAAGGGAAGCAAGTCACAGTTTTTTTGTTTTGTTTTTTTTTGAAAATATATGTACAACCAATATTTACATTATGTACATATTTAACATATTTACAATATGTACAAATTTACATATATACAATATCTCCTCACTTCTGGGCCTGGTGGTGCACCTGTTGGGCAGCCACTACAGGTCCCAGGTGGAAAAGCTCTGAGTCAGCCCAGGCAACATCCTTTAAATAGAATTGGGTGAAGGTGTTGTGAGACTTCCAGTGACAGGCTGACAAGATTAGGGGCCGTATTCTATAACAGTACTTAGATTAGGTGACCTTAGATCAAAGTAAGGGGAGGTTTTTCAATTAAGTTTTCTTGGACTTTATATTCACGAAACAAAAGTTAGAATGTTCAGTTTCATAATTTCTTACTTGAAATCTAAGAAATACTTAAAATCTAAGTTAGAAATGGTCTAAGTATTGTTGTAGAATACGGCCCCTGATCTAAGGAGATCCCTGATTGGAAAGCCTTAGATGCAGCAAAGGCCCTAACATCATGGGCTTTAACCTGATGTAAGGTGAGGGCCGTCTGATCAGAGAGCTCATAGCACAGAATCACAGTCTGTTTGATCCATGAGGAGATGGTGGCAGGTGAAATGTCTTTGTCAAAGCCCTTCTTGAAGGAGACAAAGACTAACTCCTTATTCTGCCTGAGATCTGCAGTCCTGTCCAAGTAGTAGCGCAGGGCTCTAACTGGACATAAGGACCTGTCACCCTTGAGTGACCTATCCAGAGATGGTTCCAGGGCTGGAATGACCACTGGAGCCACACTATCCGGACCTTCCTTAGCCAGCTGGTTCTTGGATAGGAAGCTGGGTGAGGGGTACAAAGACACCTTAGACCAGTCTGACTGGTGTCTGATGTTCTTATGTAACCAAGCATGGATCTCACTCCTGCGTTTACCAGAACTTAAGGCCAACAAGAAAACAGTCTTGAAAGTCAGATGTTTCAAGGAGGCCTCTTTTAGGGGTTCAAAGGGAGCCTTTGTCAGCTGGTGAAGCACCAGAGAAAGGTTCCAGGAGGGTATGCCCCTCCTGCCCTTGGGTCTGTCTCTATTGAAACTATCCAGGAGACGAGTGAGATTTTCATCCTTACTGACATTAATGGCGGAATTGCCCAGTTTGTCAGCAATGGCTGATCTGTAGCCATCAATAGTGCCTGGTTGCAACTTCTTGTCCTGAAACAAGTGCAGGAGGAAGTCAGCAATGGCTTTCAAAGGTGGTGCCCTGAAGTCCACCTGATTACTGAGGCACCACTTTGTAAAAATGGTCCACTTTGCCTCATAGACAGATCTGGTTGATCTTCTTTGAGGAGCCTCAATTCGTGCTGCCACTGCCTCAGAGAAGCCTTGCTCCTTGATCGCTGAGGCTCTAGGAGCCAGGCATGTAGGTTCAGATTCGACAGGTTCCTGTGAAGGACCTGGTTGAAGGGCTGAGACACTAGGTTTGGTATGCAGGGCAGACACAGTGGGATCTGGCTTGACATTGCCACCAGGTCCCAAAACCAGGGCATGTTGGGCCACCCTGGAGCAATCAGAATTATTCTGTTGCAGGGGTAGTCCTGGAGCTTCTCCACCACTTTGCCCAAGATGGCTGCCGGTGGGAAGGCGTATGGGTCCAGGTCCTCCCAGGAGAGGCTGAGTGCATCCACTGCCCAAGCCTGGGGGTCGGGAACTGGTGACACAAACTGTGGCAGTTTGTTGTTGAACCTGGTGGCAAACAGGTCCACCTGTGGCTGATGCCACCTTGAGCATACAGCTTGGAACACTGCTGGATGAAGTGACCATTCTGTTTGAATGGTCTGGCCAAGTCTGGATAGCTTGTCTGCTATCACATTCAGCCAGCCGGGGATGTGACGTGCTCTGAGGGTTACCTGTTGTCTGGTGCACCAGGACAGGATTCTCCACAGTAGGGCACACAGTGACCCCGACTTCATCCCCCCCCCCTTCTTTGTTGATATAGGCAACCACTGTTGTGTTGTCTGTAGCTATCAACACTGTCTTGTTGCAGACCAGGGTTCGAAACTCTTTTAGAGCTAGAAATACAGCCTTTAGCTCTAAGTGGTTTATGTGTAAATTGCTCTCTGGAAGGGACCAAGTTCCTCTTGCAGTGTGGTCGTCCAAGTGAGCACCCCACCCTTCGTTTGATGCATCTGTAAAGATCTGCAGAGCATGTTGTAGAGGGTGTAATGGTTGACCTAGTAGCACATTGCTTTCCTCCAGCCACCACCTTAGATGGGGGTGGAGGGACTTGGGGACCGGGATCACCTTTTCCAGTGATTCTGGGACCCTCCAGTTGTTTTTCAAGTGCCACTGTATGGGTCTCATGTGTAGTCGCCCTAAGTGGACTTGCTTTTCTGTTGCTGTGAGTAGACCTATGAGGGACATGAATTGTCGGACCGGGCAAACCGGATCCGACAGTATTGATCTGATCTTGTCTGTCAAGGTCTGCCAACGTTCTCCTGTTGGTCTGACCTTGCCCTCTTTCAGGTCGAACTGGTAACCTACAAAGTTGAAGACCTGTTTGGGGACCAGTTCTGATTTTTCCTTGTTCACCAGCCACCCTAGTTCCTGACAAAGTGTGACCAGGGTTTGAGTATGCTGGAGACAAGTGTCGTGGGTAGAGGCTCTCACCAGCCAGTCGTCTATGTACTGGTGGGTCCTTATACCCTTCTGAAGTGCCATGAGTTTGACCTCTTTGGCCACCACTGTGAACTCCATGGGGGCTGTGGATAGACCAAAGGGTAGGGCTTTGAACTGGTAAGACTGACCCTGGAGATGAAAAAGCATGTACTTCCTGGACTGACTGTGAATTGGTATGTGGAAGTATGCGTCTTTGAAGTCTATAGATGTGACCTACTCCCCTGCCTGTAGGGAGGTTCTTATGGTCTCTGGGGTCTCCATCTTGAACGACTCTGTGTTTAAAAAGGTGTTCAAGGTGCTCAGATCCAGGATGGGTCTCCACCGGTTGTTGGGTTTGGGTACCAAAAATAGTCGGTTGTAAAAACCCAGTGAATTTTGGTTTTCCACCGGTTCGACTGCATTCTTGTTTATCAGCTGATACAGTGCCTCCACAAGGAAGGACTGTTTGGTTGGATTGTGGTAGTTGCTTATTACAGTCGGTGACCTTGTCAAGCAGGGTCTGTACCGGAAGGGGAGAGTGTAACCCTCCCTCAGTATGTTTACCACTTTTGGACTTGAACCCAAGGACTCCCATTTTTGCCAATACTGTTTTAACCTCGCCCCTACAGGAGAATCTATAACAGCATGTTGGGCATTGGTGACAAGATCTACAGAACACAAGTGACCTACACAAGAAACATTTTTCACATATTTTATTTCTGTGTACATTTGACAAAAGGTGGGATTTAAGCCTTTCCTGTGTGGCAACCCATTGACAATATGAGCATTTGCAACATGTGAGTCTGCATTGAAATTTAAAGTCACTTTGCTGTTCTTGGAAACCACTGGTGCTGGGTTCAAGCCTCCCTGACCGGTGACATGTACAGAGTTCTTCTGACCGGTCACAGAATTTACACAATGATTGTCATTTATGAGGCTTGAACCCCTTGGCAGGCTTCTGGGAGAACGTTGAGGCCTTGCCACGACCTCTCCCGGTTTGTTGCTTGTCTTTAATCTGCTTCCAAGCCGGAAGGGTAGGTTTCCTATTGTGGTGACTCGTAGATCTATCACTTGCAGGGTAAGGCCGGAAACGATTTTGTTATCGGTGTGATGTACCCGACGAACTCCTCTCGTCATTTTTACTGATTTCCTCTTCAGCCTTGGTGATAAGCTGATCCGGGAACAGTGCGTTTAGATGTACTGGAGACGTTCTTAGGGCGTTCACAGTGTCTTGCTTCACTCCCGCGTGTAGGTAGTCCAGATAGCTATCCCTGCGAGCTAGAGTGAAGTTGGCCATGTTGATAAAAATACCCTCGGATAGGTCCTGCATGGTTCTGGCCATTGCCTGTGATATTGACCGGTTAAACGTGGTCAGATACTCTAGTTCATTGACAGCTTGCTTCATCTTCTCTGATGACTTGCCCTTACTGTCGAGATGAAGAGTTTTGAGTTGAATGGCCATAGAGTCTTGAACTCTAGTCAGGCACCTTGACAAACCTGGTTACACATTATTGTCTGTTCTCTGGCTGCTCTCTCCCACCTCCTGAGTAGCTCTTGACTGAAGGCCCGGGAGGGTGGGGCAGTAGGTAGATTTCTTCTAGCCACCCTGCTGAAGGAATGGTTGAGTTTGGCAGGATCCGGTGACCAGGTGCGTACTGTTGTGCTCTCAGAGTCCTTCTCAGCATGCATCCCGTACCACCTTGAAGATCTGGGCGTTTTAACAAACTGATCTCTGAGGAGACCGGTATTGTCTGTATTTCTAGTTGGGTAGCCCTCTGTGAGTGTGAGGTTAAGACTGGACATCTTACGACACAACCAGTCGTCCACAGGAAGTTTCACCGACACTTTACCGGTTGGTCTAACACGTGCACCGGCAAAGGGGTTATCATCAGCAGTGGAGGACACAGTTTCGAACTCGGGAACCTTGTGCCAGTTCATAAAGCTTCTCACACCCCTCATGGTCTCCCTGTAGTTTGCCTCCTCAGTCGGTTCACTGTCAGGATCATCTCTGGAGACCTCCCTGTCTGTTGACCGGTCCTGGTGGATCTCATCATCGAGGGAACTGGTATCACTGAGCTGGTCAGCTTCATTATCAGAAGCTGCACTAACATCTCCCTCACCGGTTGGTTGAACTTCAGGGAACGAACTGGAGGCCTGAACAGGCTGGGTTGCTATCCCTGCACCGGGAGCCCCAAGGGGCTGGGTGGCAGTCTCCATCTCCTCTACAGCCTCACCGGTGACCTGATCAAGGCCGGGACCGGATTTTTCTGAAGCCAGCTTGCTGGTAGTGGCCCCAGGGTCAAAAAATGGCTTCTGGCTGGTAGTTACATCTGGAGCTGGTTTCACAACCGGTTCAACCGGTACTGTGAAAGTCTTGGCCAACAACATTGCCTCAAGACGGGAGAATCTTTCTGCCCACTTCTCATCCAGTTGTTTCAAATCTTCAGCTGATAGTTTACTGCTGGAAGATTTCTTACTGGCACAAGGCTTGGGTGATTCACTACGCTTCGTCTTCTTGGTAGAAGGGGTAGAATGAACAGCCTTGACCTTCTCCACTTTACCCAGCACACTAACGTGTGCAGGGTCCACGAGAGTGGGAGCGGAGGAGGACACAGTCGCCTTCTTGTCTTTCCTGTCTTTATAAGTAGGGGTAGACAATTGCTGAATCTGTTCAGGGTTAAACCCTCTACAGATAGTACATTCTTTCTTCTGGACGCAGGGGTCGTCGCCTAGCCCTTTGTCCCTACAACGTGCACACTTGGAGTGGGAGTCGAACCCAGCCATAGCGTGTCCGCATGAACCTCGTCTTTGTCCTGGAGATGACATAGTTGTAGATAATACTTCTAAATAACTTTAAAAGTAAAATAAAATGGTAGCGTTCGGTGTAGAACAAAAAATTCGCTTGTCGAGAAAACACGTCTTCACTCTCCACGCGCCAAACGAAAAAGATGCTATGACGTCACGATGTCTAGACAGGAAGAGGAAGTACGATGCGCCACCTGGCGAATGCACTCTCCTGGCCGGTCCTGCCGGTATTATATACAGGACGTCTTTTTCTGACGTTTGGCGGGACCTGTCGCGCCGACCAGTAAAGCAATTGTCCATTGGATAGGATGTATTAACGCAATAAAAATACTTTATTTACAGCCATTTCAAATTTTGAAGTGGAGAAAAGTTTATGGCGGCCACATTTAAGTCCTCTTTACAAAATTTAAGCCCACTACCTTCCAGACTTAAAGTTAAGTCCACTGACTTAGCAATATCATGGACTTAGCTGCTTTGTGAAATCCGCCAAGTCTAAGACCACAGACTTAACATTCTTTTGACAAAATTTAAGACCAAAGTCTTAAATTTAAGTCTAAATCTGGACTTCAGTCCCTTTGTGAAATCGGCCCCTGCATCATATTTGACAAAGAAATGACCAACTTTAAAATGCTATTATTTTTAGGATTTAAGTGATAATTCTGCAGTGTTTAGGTCAAGGGACACAGTAGAACAGTGTGGCAAGATTTAAGATAGATTAAGAAATGTGATAATTGTCACAGCATGTGAAAATCGTTACCAAGATCAACCCTTTAAAATCAATCAGTTAGAAGTAAAATTGACTGCAAATGTTAACTTCTAACACGGATAAGATAAACGATGTATGTATTATCATAATCTGTTACGAATATCACATAATTTCGAGGAAAATAATGGCATCTTCACAATGGCTTTTTTTTACATACGGTGACAATTTTAGTTATATTTACTTTGCTGTTAACTTACTTCCTGTCATAGCTTGTGTTGGCTCTTCCATACTCTCAGGGTTTTCATTCAAATATTTCACCAGTAGCTCTATGAAACTTCTATCAAAGTCCAGGAACCATGGTCGGTGCTGGAAAAAAAACTGACTCATGCAGTCAAATTCATTCAAGTCTACCTCTGTTAAGTAGACTTATTAATTATTAACAAACTTCAGGTCCTTACAGGGTGTATTCCATTTACGTTTAATGTTATCTGGACTTTTTAGTTAAGCACAGGTGCTTCTTGTCCCTATGCTCAGGCCACACACTAGAGAGGGTGATATGATTATCTTGGTGAATAAAGGAGAATAAAGGCAATTTCAAATTTGTCAAGGTTTGCTCAAAAGAGGCAGGAAATGTGGTCACATGATAAAAATAATTCCAGATATCTGTGATGCTCTTTGACTATCCTGAGATTAAACCTTAAACAAGCACAATGATACTAGGAATACCCTATGAAGTGGTGAAGATATCTGTCAATTTTCCCACAATTACCCCACAGATTAGCTATGGCTAGGCAAGAATGAAGATCTGTAAAGAATCTTCTACCACAAAAAAAGAGTGAGTTGCACAGCAAACTTCTAAGGTGTTGAATATCTGCAATAGTTTTTAACATGAGGTTGTTGTTGCCATGAGACAGCGAAAGATGAAGAAAGCTGAAGAGAATGGAAGAACAATGAAAAATCCATCAAGTATATAAAACCATTTACTATTTGGAAATAGATGCCAATACAATTCAGCACTGTCTGACCTGGGCATGAGATTCAACTTGAGGGACTGTTCTACAGTATTTGGGGTCACAGTATTTATATACTTAGACAAAACACAAAGGTAAGATATATTGTAATTAATTCTTTATAAAACTTGTGTTTCCCCTCCTTTTGAGTAAGTATAGTGACACATACTGGATAGGGAATGATCATTTACATGTACTAATAAGGGTATATATATCATATTTTGAATGGCCATGTTTAAATGGCACGGAGGACCTACTACAAGCTGGTTTCAGACTGACACCTGTCACTCACTAAATTGTAGACTAAGACTTGTGACTCAATATTGTTTATCTGTGAGTATGATTAAATGACTTCTATTGACCCATACAGTGACACTTGTCACTGTGATTTTGTATGTGCATAGTGGAATTAAGTTGACACATATATGGTCACTTGTGACTCACTATGATTTTATGTATACATAGTGGGATTACATGGCCTCATATATTGGCACTTGTGACTCACTATGGTTTTATATGAGGATGAGCAGTGGCATTACGTGGCCTCATATATTGGCACTTGTGACTCACTATGGTTTATGTATGAGCAGTGGCATTACGTGGCCTCATATATTGGCACTTGTGACTCACTATGGTTTTATATGAGGATGAGCAGTGGCATTACGTGGCCTCATATATTGGCACTTGTGACTCACTATGGTTTATGTATGAGCAGTGGCATTACGTGGCCTCATATATTGGCACTTGTGACTCACTATGGTTTTATATGAGGATGACCAGTGGCATTACGTGGCCTCATATATTGGCACTTGTGACTCACTATGGTTTATATGAGGATGAGTAGTAGAGTTATGTGGACTCATATATTGATACTTGTGACTCACTATGGTTTATATATGAGCAGTGGCATTACGTGGCCTCATATATTGGCACTTGTGACTCACTATGGTTTATATATGAGCAGTGGCATTACGTGGCCTCATATATTGGCACTTGTGACTCACTATGGTTTATATGAGGATGAGTAGTAGAGTTATGTGGACTCATATATTGATACTTGTGACTCACTATGGTTTATATGAGGATGAGCAGTAGAGTTATGTGGACTCATATATTGGCACTTGTGACTCACTATGGTTTATATATGAGCAGTGGCATTACGTGGCCTCATATATTGGCACTTGTGACTCACTATGGTTTATATGAGGATGAGCAGTAGAGTTATGTGGACTCATATATTGATACTTGTGACTCACTATGGTTTATATGAGGATGAGCAGTAGAGTTATGTGGACTCATATATTGGCACTTGTGACTCACTATGGTTTAAATGAGGATGAGCAGTAGAGTTATGTGGACTCATATATTGATACTTGTGACTCACTATGGTTTATATGAGGATGAGCAGTAGAGTTATGTGGACTCATATATTGATACTTCTGACTCACTATGGTTTATATGAGGATGAGCAGTAGAGTTATGTGGACTCATATATTGATACATGTGACTCACTATGATTTATATGAGGATGAGCAGTAGAGTTATGTGGACTCATATATTGGCACTTGTGACTCACTATGGTTTATATGAGGGTGAGCAGTAGAGTTATGTGGACTCATATATTGGCACTTGTGACTCACTATGGTTTATATGAGGATGAGCAGTAGAGTTATGTGGACTCATATATTGATACTTGTGACTCACTATGGTTTATATGAGGATGAGCAGTAGAGTTATGTGGACTCATATATTGATACTTGTGACTCACTATGGTTTATATGAGGATGAGCAGTAGAGTTATGTGGACTCATATATTGATACTTGTGACTCACTAAGGTTTCATTTGGGTATGAGAAGGTCACTGTTGCTACTCCAGCTTGTTCATCTTTACTCAACTCTTTCACACTCTTCTTATTGATTGGTAATGGCTGAAACGTTAAACACAATACAATAAGCAATAGTCACAGAACTCAGAAACTGGAACTCATTAGGCTCTCATTAATGTATTGGAGAAATGTATTTTAAAACCTTTTACCATGGCATTGATACGAATATATTTATTCAATAAGCAAGCATATAATCCATTTCTGACATTATGCTTTGCATGTTAACTTCACCTGCAGGCTACGGCATATTATATTTGTCTCCTCAAGCAAATCCAAAGACTCAAGTATTAATGATTAATTATCTGGCGAATAAAAATTACTTGACATTTTCTAAAGACTACATCCAATAATAACATTGTATCATCATTCACCTTATCTTATTTACTTTGGTCATTTGTCTGACATATACCTGTAATTATTACAAAACAATAATGAAAATCCCTCACCGCTTCTGTTGTTGGAATTATTTCTGAAAAAGATGAAAAAAATAACAATACAAAGTTTAAATTAATGCAAAAAGTACAGCGAACAACAGTTAGATGTTTCAATTAATTTTAAAGACTTTACTCTAACAATAGCATGGCTTACTTAATGCCATCTGAAATTGAAATAAGACTGAGAGTAAAATCTGACCATATAATGCATGATTTCAGGCCACAAACCTCCACAAAAAAAACTAGATTGGGCCAACTCGGCGCCAACATATCCCCAGACAGGTCATCACTCACGCCACAGGTTTTGATCGGAAATTTTTTAAAACATAATTACCCATTATTATATGAACTTCAGCACATCAATCTACTCTGTTTATATCTCCCCAAGGAAGATGGTGTATCCCCAGACGCCGAATACATAACTGAAATTATATTTTCAATCTTCCTGCAATGATAACTCTAAACCTATTTTCAAAGTATTTAAATGATTGATGATTGAATGTCCATTCTAAAATAATAATCCCAAAAGAGCATATCTGTTTCTATATTTGTTGACAAATAAAATATTATTTTTTACTCAACTCATCATATTTTTCAATCTTCCTTCAAAGTATTTAAATGATTGATGATTCAATGTCCATTCTAAAATTCATAATCCCAAAAGCGCATATCTGTTTCTATATTTGTTCACAAATAAAATATTATTTAAAAAAAAATTATTTATATTATTATTTTATTATATTATTTTTAGAATTTGCAAATTGTTTTCAGTTATTCATTTCCTCTATACCTATATATGTGGTCCATATATATGCAACCTAAATATGTGACACAATCTCAGTTCTGACTCCCCTTTGTGTTATATGTAATGAAGCCCACCACCTCCCACCCCCACCCCTCTCCCCTTCTCCACACCTCTCTCACTATTACACAAGATCTGCAACCCCATTGAGTTCTTTGTTTCTCATCCGATATCATTAAATACCTTTGTTTATTTAGTGTCACTCAATATAGCTGGAGGTCCCAGAGGTGGGTGGGGAGAATCCGGGTGGGGGATGTGGGTTGAGCATAAATGGTAAACAAACAATCTATATAAAAGGGGTACTCAAATACAAAAAGAATTGAGAATTTTAAGTATGTGATTATCAACTGAAATGAGTTCATAACTGTAGGAGCTGTGCCAAAATTAACTGAGGCAAGTTGAATAAAACTGGGCTAGTTGAGGGTTAAAAATCCCCTAGTTTTACTACATAAGGATATAATTTCATTAATATTGGGACTTAAAGCTCACTTAAAGTGTCCATTTTGTCTACTTGAATATGTTTAACCAGTTTCATTTTAAAAAGTGAAAAACTCAGCAAGCAGAGGTATAACACACAAAAATAAGTTCTTAAAAGACTAAGATAGCCATAACATTATTAATATTCAAAATTTAAATAGACAGGCATTTCCTTTTAAAAATTCAAAGATTTCAGCTCTATAACCCACATCGTTTGACAGTTACTGGGCTTTAAAGTGGCATAATATCCATAAATTGGGTTTCTGTGGGCATTTTACAATTGTTAAAGAGACCTTAGCAATTAAACTACAGATCTGAAACTTTTTGGGGGACATACATAACAAACAAAAATGATATATAATACAGTTTAAGACTTGTCACACTAAGCATTTCCAAATAACAGGGCAAAATACGGAAAAAATGTCAAAAAAGGCACTTGGGCGAGTGTCTATGGCCCTCATACACAGGTTAAATGTCTACTAAAAACCTTGATTTTCGGCATATGTAAAAAAGGACATAATAATGCATTCCCAGATGGGATTTCAGCTCCATCAATCACATAGTTTAACAGTTACAGGGCTTAAAGGTGGTAAAAAGTCCAAATATTGGGTCATTGTGGGCCTTTTAGAGATCTCGATGTGGCTTTCAAATTAAAGCTTCAGACTTAAAATTTGTTACATACTAAGATTACACATAGAATATGTATCTAATAAAGTTTGAAACTTCTCAGACTTACCATTTCCAAGTTACAGAGAAAAATATGTGAAAAATGTCTTAAAAGGGTCACTCAGGTGGGTGTTGAAGGTCCTCATACACAGGTTAAATGTCTACTTGAAGCCTTGATTTTTGGCACATGTAAAAAGAACATAATAATGTATTCCCAGATGAGATTTCAGCTCTATCAGTCACATAGTTTAACAGTCACAGGCCTTAAAATTGGCAAAAAGTCCAAATACTGGGTCTTTATGGGGCCTTCTAGAGACCTAAATGTAGCCTTCAAATTAAAGCTTCAGACTTAAAATTTGTCACATACTAAGATTACACATAGAATATGCATCTAATACAGTTTGAAACTTCTTAGACTTACCATTTCCAAGTTACAGGGAAAAATATGTGAAAAATGTCTAAAAATGGTCACTCGGGTGGGGATTTATGGTCCTCATACACAGGTTAAATGTCTTCTTAAAGCCTTAATTTTTGGCACATATAAAAATAACATACTAATATCTTCTCAGATAGGATTTGAGCTCTATCAGTCACATAGTTTGACAGTCACAGGGCTTAAAAGTAGCAAAAAGTCCAAATATTGGGTCTTTGGGAGCCTTTTAGAGACCTCAATTTGACCTTCAAAATTAAAGCTTCAGACTTAAAATCTGTTACATACTAAGATTACACACAGAATATAAATCTAATACAGTTTGAAACTTCTCAGACTTACCATTTCCAAGTTACAGGGAAAAAGATGTGAAAAATGTCTTATAAGGGTCACTCGGGTGGGTGTTTATGGTCCTGATACACAGGTTAACTGTCTATTAAAGGCCTAAATGTTGGGGCACATATAAGAAAACACATAGATATATTCCCAGATGATATTTAACTTAGATGAGAGACATAGTTTGAAAGCTACAGTGCTTGAAAGTGGCAAAAAGTGCATAAATTGGGTCTCTGTGGGCACTTTTGAGACCTTAAGTCGACCCCTTTGGGTAAACCTACAGCCCTAAAATTTTCTACAGACAAGGATTACATATCAAAGTTATACCTAGCGCAGTTTGAGACTCATCAGAATTATCACTTCCAAATTATAGGGCAAAATATGTGTAAACTATAGCAAAAAATCCCTAAGTGGGGGTATTTATGGGCCTCAAACACAACTTTCTCCCCAACTTAAAGTCATGATTTTCGGCACATGTACTAAGAACATATTAATGTGTTGTCAGGTAAAATTTCAGCCAGCTGAGCATCATAGTTTGTGACCTACAGGGCTCTAAGTGGCCAAAAGTGCAATTTCTGACCTTAAGGTGGCCATAAGTTCTTTTTTACTGGGAGTTTAAGGTCACCTTAAAATAGGGATCTTCCTTTGGGCACCCTTAACATGTGTACCAAGTTTGAAAAAAAAATATTAATTTGTTTTTGAGTTATCGTGTCCACAAGGAAATTTCTACGGCGGCGGCGGCGGCGGCGCGACGGACCTGAATCCAATATATCCCCGACTTTCGTCTGGGGATATAATAATAAATACCAGGAACATGTTACATGGTGATAATGAACTATGACACAGAAGGTGGATGAGAAAGAATAAAGGATTGTTTCATAGAATTTAATTTTGATTATTTAGACATAGCTTAAAACAGAAATTATCTCAAACTAGATTGGGCCAACTCGGCGCCAACATATCCCCAGACAGGTCATCACTCACGCCACAGGTTTTGATCGGGAATTTTTTATTTAATCCATTTGTTGTATGCCATAAATATTGGGAAAAGTTATATGAACTTCAGCACATCAATCTACTAAGTTTATATCTTCCCAAGGAAGATGGTGTATCCCCAGACATTGAATACATAACTCAACAGATCATATTTTCAATCTTCCTGTAATAATAACTCTGAACCTATTTTCAAAGTATTTAAATGATTGATGATTGAATGTCCATTCTAAATTAATAATCTCAAAAGAGCATATCTGTTTCTATATTTATTGATAAATAAAATATTATTTTTAACTCAACTCATCATACTTTTCAATCTTCCTGCAAAGGGTAACTCTGAACCTATTTTCAAAGTATTTAAATGATTGATGATTGAATGTCCACTCTAAATTCATAATTCCAAAAGCGTATCTCTGTTTCTATATTTGTTCACAAATAAAATATTATTTAAAAATCATATATTATTTATATTATTATTTTATTATATTATTTTTAGAATTTGCATTGTTTTTCAGTTATTCATTTCCTCAATTCCTATATATGTGGTCCATCTATATGCAACCTAAATATGTGACACAATCTCAGTTCTGACTCCCTTTGTCTTAGATAATTAGATAATGAAGCAAACACCACCTCCCACCCCCACCCCACCTCTCTCCCCTTCTCCACACCTCTCTCACTATTACAGAAGATCTGTATACCTTTGTTTATTTAGTGTCACTAACTGTAGGAGCTGTGTCAAAATTAAGGCAAGTTGAATAAAACTGGGCTAGTTGAGGGTTAAAAATCCCCTATTTTTACTACATAAGGCTATAATTTCATTAATATTTGGGACTTAAAGCTCACCAGAAAATAACAGTGTCCATTTTGTCTACTTGAATATGTTTAACCAGTTTCATATTAAAAAGTTAAAAACTCAGCAAGCAGAGAGATAACACACAAAAATAAGTTCTTAAAAGCCTAAGATAGCCATAACATTATTAATATTCAAAATTTAAATAGACAGGCACTTCCTTTGAAACATTCAAAGATTTCAGCTCTATGAGCCACATAGTTTGATAGTTACAGGGCTTTAAAGTGGCATAATATCCATAAATTGGGTCTCTGTGGGCATTTTACAATTGTTAAAGAGACCTTAGCAATTAAACTACAGAACTGAAACTTTTTGGGGGACATACACAACAAACAAAAATTATATATAATACAGTTTAAGACTTGTCACACTAAGCATTTCCAAATAACTGGGCAAAATACAGAAAAAAATGTCAAAAAAGGTCACTTGGGCAAGTGTCTATGGCCCTCATACACAGGTTAAATGTCTACTAAAAGCCTTGATTTTCGGCACATGTGAAAAGGACATAATAATGCATTCCCAGATGGGATTTCAGCTCAATCAATCACATAGTTTAACAGTCACAGGGCTTAAAGGTGGCAAAAAGTCCAAATATTGGGTCTCTGTGGGCCTTTTAGAGATCTCGATGTGGCCTTCAAATTAAAGCATCAGACTTAAAATCTGCTAAATACTAAGACTACACATAGAATATGTATCTAATAATAAAGTTTGAAACTTCTCAGACTCACCATTTCCAAGTTACAGAGCAAAATATGTGAAAAATGTCTTAAAACGGTCACTCGGATGGGTGTTAATGGTCCTCATACACAGTTTAAATGTCTACTTGAAGCCTTGAGTTTTGGCACATGTAAAAAGAACATAATAATGTATTCCCAGATGAGATTTCAGCTCTATCAGTCACATAGTTTAACAGTCATGGGCCTTAAAACTGGCAAAAAGTCCAAATAGTGGGTCTCTATGGGGCCTTTTAGAGACCTCAATGTGGCCTTCAAATTAAAGCTTCAGACTTAAAATTTGTCACATACTAAGATTACACAAAGAATATGTATCTAATACAGTTTGAAACTTCTCAGACTTACCATTTCCAAGTTACAGGGCAAAATATGTGAAAAATGTCTAAAAAGGGTCACTCGGGTGGGGATTTATGGTCCTCAAACACAGGTTAAATGTCTACTTGAAGCCTTGATTTTCGGCACATGTAAAAAGGACATAATAATGCATTCCCAGATGGGATTTCAGCTCCATCAATAACATAGTTTAACAGTCACAGGGCTGAAAGGTGGCAAAAAGTCCATATATTGGGTCTTTGGGAGCCCGTCAGAGACCTCAATTTGACCTTCAAATTAAAGCTTCAGACTTAAAATCTGTTACATACTAACATTACACATAGAATATATATCTAATACAGTTTGAAACTTCTCAGACTTACCATTTTCAAGTTACAGAGCAAAATATCTGAAAAATGTCTTAAAAGGGTCACTCGGGTGGGTGTTTATGGTCCTCATACATGGGTTAAATGTCTATTAAAGGCCTAAATTTTGGAGTACATACAAGAAAAACATATTGATATATTCTCAGATGATATTTCACTTAGATGAGAGACATAGTTTGAAAGCTACAGTGCTTGAAGATGGCAAAAAGTCCATAAATTGGGTCTCTGTGGGCAATTTTGAGATCTTAAGTCGGCCTAACAGGTAAACCTACAGCCTTTAAATTTTTCACAGACAAGGATTACATATAAGAGTTACATCTAGTGCAGTTTGAGACTCATCAGAATTACCACTTCCAAATTATAGGGCAAAATAAGTTAAAAATATAGGAAAAAAGTCCTAAGTGGGGTCTTTATGGGCCTCAAAGACAATTTTCTCCTCAACTTAAAGTCTTGATTTTCGGCACATGTACTAAGAATATATTAATGTGTTTTCAGGTAAAATTTGAGGCAGATAAGCCTCATAGTTTGTGACCTAGAGGGCTCTAAGTGGCCAAAAGTGCAATTTCTGACCTTAAGGTGGCCATAAGTTCTTTATTATTGGGAGTTTAAGGTCACCTTAAAAAGGGATCTTCCTTTGGGTATCCTTAACATGTGTACCAAGTTTGAAAAAAAAATATTAATCCATTTTTGAGTTATCGCGTCTACAAGGAAATTTCTACGGCGGCGGCGCGACGGACCTGAATCCAATATATCCCCGACTTTCGTCTGGGGATATAATTATAATACACACCCAATATACATGCAATATAGATACAAAAGTGGAATAAATAATATATATCATCTTGGATGCTGACAGAAAAGGAAATTGGTCATTAAGTCGGTGTTTCCATAGTACAGACTCTGGATACTCAATGGCTAACACTGATTCTATTTTTATCATTGACTTTATTTTAAGCGATTATTTACACCTGATAATCATTGAAACCAATCGCAGCCTTTTTTTTCAAGTTAGGAAAAATTAAACAACATTGGTTGGAATGTAAATGATGGACTTATGTGGATTATAATGAGAAAATATAATATATATAATGTGGATTATAATGGGAAAATATAATATATATATATAAAACAAGGCAGTAAAATTTAAATTAATCAGAAGTATTCAATTTGCACTGCCATGTGAAGCTTTTCTTTAATCATACAGTTAAATAAAATTTAATGATAAACCTCTGTCATCACAATACACCAATATACCAGTATAGCACAACTATGGATATGAGAGGATTGATTTAACAGAAAATTATCATTTCATTTTATAAACAATGTTGAAACGAAGGCAGATTTGAGTTCATTGCAGTTCTCCCACTTGACTGAATGGAATTTACTGAGTTAAAATGTACATGTAGTAGCTTTTGTTGAGAAAAACATGCTTAGTTATATATTGTGTTTTCCTTCACTAGTAGGTATATTGTTAAACTCTTGCAAATAATTAGATATTATTATCTGTATTTTGTTCTTTTAGTATGTCAAAGACTGTAAAATACTGTCCATTTATAATTCTTATAACAACCACTATTATGAAGTATTACTTACAAAAGTGACATATAAGTCCATTGGGGCTGGGCAAATTGTTTACTGTCTTATTTCATTATTGTTAAATGTATTTGCATATCACTATAATAAATAAATTCTATTCTATTCTATTAATATAAACTTGGGGGGGGGGACTTTCTGTTGAGTCTGTGGTCACTGAGATGTGTTAAGTAATTTCTATGTATAATGTTTGCCACAACACCACAAAAAACAACTAAAATCATGTTTTATTGTAGAAGCCTTTGGCTTCATAAAATTATTACCGGAAGTGCCATGGTTAAATGCTGTATAAAACCATCATCACAAGTGGATTATTTCTATTCTAACATGACATCTAAGCTTATTTAGGATACATTTTTCCAAATTTTTTTTCAAATTTTTACAAGGAATAAATTGTTTCACATAAGTTTGTTTACAATATGGTGACCTTAGCAACCAGCTGTTCCATCCACTGATTTTTTTTCAAAATATGTACGCAGGATGAAACTAAATAACAAAACAAAAATACAAATCAAAAACAAGTAAAATAAATAAAGTAATAAATAAATAAAAAACCAAACAACAAAACAACAACAAAATATGTACGCAGGATGAAACAGCAGTGCGAGTGTTGTCAGATAAATGTGTGCGCATAGAACTAAAACTCGTTTCTGCGCAACTCGTCATGTTAGAGTGTAATTTGGAACATTAACAATATAAGTTCACAAAACTACCAATATATGTAAATATATATAAAATCATGAAATCAGCCAATCAAAAGTGAGCATAGGTAAATTATGGTCTAGAGTGAGGGATAAGCTTGTGAAAAGGGTTTAAGGTTCAATTTTGGTTATATTTGTGTGGACTTGTGTTGATTTGCCCTTGCTTTAATTTGATATTTTGATTTGAATCTGTTTATAGTGACAATTGAATAAAGCATTATTCTCAAATATTTACATGTGTTTCGTAATGAAATGACAACCAGAAGAGCTGGTTTTCCATTTACACCCTTTGGTCTGGGTATCTTTTTTTTTCAATGAGTGACCCAAAAGTACCCACAAACAGATAAACAAATACCCACATTTTAGTGCAAACTAATCAGATGGACTAGAAAAGCAAATATATGGCAGTCTAGGCAAACAAATTTGTCAAAAAGAAAATGTTCTATATCTGTGAAAATAACGAAAACAAGAGTACTCAGAGAGTGCATACCTCCCCCAAGGCATGTATGATTTTTAAAATGGCTCAATAACAAGTAAATAGGAAAATACAGATCTTTGATATTTTTTTACATCTGGGCAGTGATTCGGGTCACTCTCAAATTTAACTAGACCTACACATCGGAGAACCGATGCAAATATGTATCCACCGAAAAGACAACTCACCAAAGCCAGTGAACCATCATTTGACCTTGAAGGAGGGGCCCAAGGTCAAATCTGAAAACATCAGAAGATTCCCAGCCCATGACCTCCTATAAGTTGGTTTCATATTGCAAACCTCTAGGACCAATAATAAGCAAGTTATCAGCACTTTTAAGTTTGGCTATCATAGTTTGACCTTGAAGGAAAGGCCCAAGGTCAAATCTGACCACATCAAAAGATTACTAGCCCATGATTTCCTATAGGTTGGTTTCACATTACAAACCTCTAGGACAAATAATAAACGAGCTATAACCACTTCTAAGATTGGGTATCCTCATTTGACCTTGAAGGAGGGGCCCAAGGTCAAATCTGACCACATCAAAAGATTACTAGCCCATGATTTCCTATAGGTTGGTTTCACATTACAAACCTCTAGGACAAATAATAAGCGCGCTATAACCACTTTTAAGTTTGGGTATCCTCATTTGACCTTGAAGGAGGGGTCGAAGGTCAAATCTGAGTACATCAAAAGATTCCTAGCCCATGATTTCATATAGGTTGGTTTCACTTTGCAAACCTCTAGGACCAATAATAAGCAAGTTATAAGCACTTTTAGGTTTGGATATCCTCATTTGACCTTGAAGGAGGGGTACAAGGTCAAATCTGACCACACTAAAATACTCCCAGCCCATGATTTCCTATAGGTTGGTTAACCATCCCAAACCTGAATGACCAATATAAGCGAGTTATAACCACTTTTAGGTTTGGCTATCCTCGTTTGACCTTGAAGGAGGGGTCCAACGTCAAATCTGACCACACCAAAAGATTCCCAGCCCATGATTTCCTGTAAGTTGGTTTACCATCCCAAACCTCTAGGACCAATAATAAGCGAGTTATAAGCACTTTTATGTGTTTTCCCTGTGCTTTTCCAAAATTTTCAAATTCCCTGTGTTTTCCCTGTCTGGAATTACTTTTCACAATTTTCCCTGTTTTCCCTGTGCAGTGGGAACCCTGAGTTTGGCTATCCTCGTTCGACCTTGAAGGAGAGGTCCAAGGTCAAATCAGACCACATCAAAAGATTCCCATCCCATGATTTCCTATAGGTTGGTTTACCATCCCAAAACTCTTGGACCAATAATAAGGAAGATATAAGCACTTTTCATGACTGACAAAGAAACGCCCGTGGCGGCCATCTTATTTTTCAAAATGAGGCCAAAAATATTCCCAGGCAAGATTTTATGGTTATGGATATATCCTGCAAATTTGAGAAGGGTAGCTATAACATTTTTTTTCGTTAGAGCGGTAACGGTGAAATCTCTCTACACA
This sequence comes from Sabellastarte sp. h YS-2021, assembly GCA_964017235.1. Taxonomy (NCBI): domain Eukaryota; kingdom Metazoa; phylum Annelida; class Polychaeta; order Sabellida; family Sabellidae; genus Sabellastarte; species Sabellastarte sp. h YS-2021. The sequence continues at coordinate 40,729,517 of OZ024930.1, read as the reverse complement.
CTGCGGCGGCGGCGTAACAAAGTGAAATCCATAGTATCCACCGGATACTATCCGGTGGATACAATGAGATCTAAGTCGGACCAAGACTCAGCCTCTCATGAAGGTCTGAACATGGCCTCTTTTTTATGAAGGTCTGAACAGTAATAAACACAAACAGACATATAAACGGTCAAGACTTTTATACCTCCTTGAAGGAGGTAATCATGTGAACACAAAATTAGGACAAATCTGACAAAACAGATACTAAGAGGTTGTTTACATCATTGTATTATTACCTGGTTCAACTGGTGGGTTTGCCATCACATGATCTTGTACACCTTCATCTGGCACTGGAATATATATAGAATGGGTAGGGTTTTGTACTGAAGCACTACATATACACTAAGCAAAGCAAAAGCTGCAAATTTAAAGCTTAAATAAACAGCAGAATCCCGTAAAGTGTAAACAGAAATCCTGTTCAGCTTGGTATTTCCACAAAAACACAATGCCGGCTAAAATGAAGCCATTTTGAATAATAAACCATGCTATCTCGATATTTATGTCAAATAATAATGAAAGTATTCTGATGCAATTTAACCAAAACTCCAAAAGAGACATATTTGAATTTTCGATTTACCAAATCCCATTTATTCAGAATAATTGTATATAAAGGATTCTTCTGTATGGTATCACTCTTCATTAGCCATCCACCATATCATAAGTTAGAAGCAAATAACTTCACAACATTCTCAAGTCCTCTTTACCACAAATTACAACCATTAGTGTTTTAGTGTTCTAGAAATACCAAAACACGTGTATCATTTAAAATAAAATTTGTGCAATTTTGTAATAAAAATTGAATAAGAGTTTTTTTCTTACAATTTCTGAATAGACTAGAATGTTGAGAATTCTGTTCAGCTGTACACAGTATAACCTCAATTTCAGCAACCATTTGAAAACTTCCTGTATGACTGACTATTATAAACTTCTTTTTTTCTTAATGTTCAGATAATTGAGGTTCTACTGTACAAATTTTGCTGCAAATATCAGTCTATATCTTGCTGTCATAAATAAGATTACCTGAGGTACTGGTAACATTAACATAGCAAAACTATATCTTTTGTTAATGTTCCTTTATGACAACTCTCAGATAAGCTACCAGAACTTACAGTATACTGCCATAATATGGATCTCAACCCAACCCCATATAATGGTAACGATCAGTAATCACTTCACAAATTTGTCTATTTTCAATTAAAACTAATACATTCTTTTCAACACTCCAACTCAATTATCCAGAGAATGTTCTAAGAATTTAGAGTCTTACAGATGACTTTGTAAAGTCAAAAAGGAGAAATTAAAAAGAGTTTATTAATTGAGAACAGACTGGTATATTGTTTCTATTTGTGGTTATTATGACTTTTGCTTTTATTGTGTTCAGTGACATTTGAAGTAGTGCTGACATAATGTCCTCATTTACTACATTTGCTTGGACAAGTCTAAATTGAGAGCACATGGCTATAAAGTCAAAGTAGGGGTTCTACATCCTGTCCAACAGTCAGGGCCATATTGGGACAGGGCCTCAGCATTGCCTCTTGTGGGAGTCGAACCCAGAGAGGTGACAGGCTATGATTAGATGCCAAACTTGCTGCCATGAACAAATACCAGAGTAAATATCTCAAAGAACTTTTAAAATTAGTGATTTACTCGATGCAGGAGCTACATCAATGAAAAGTGGCCATGATACAGTACATCACACAGTAGGTGTACCAAATATTTAACAAAAGTGCTCTACCAGTAATTTCAATAGTTCTTGTAGTTATAAGTGATTTACTCAATGATTGACTATTTAGTACAAAGATTCAGCTGTGGGGCTACAGTTCTGAAAATAGCATCAGAGATGCCCGTAACCCACAACCTGGGGAAATAGTTTCCAACACCAAAACAAACAGAAGTAGTCAAATAGTACAAAGACCGGGATACTTTCAGAGCGGTATCAGTTAAATAAAGCTCCAAACAATGTTTAAGTAGAGAAGATAACATCTAAGAGAAAGAAAATGTATGTAAAGATAAAGTACTAAAACAAGACAATTCAATAGCAAGATGCCAGCATTAATCAGTAAACTAAAAATATGAAGCTGTAAAATTTATTAAGTGGAGACTAGATGTCAATGGAAATACCACAATTATGTAAAAGTGCATATAATAATCAGTTGCAGCAATCCATATATCTTTGTCATAAGAGAAATATGTCTCAAATATGGCAGGTGAACACACTTTGGCAGAGCAAAAAGGTCACCTACACTCCCTAACCAATGTCCCTATCAAGTGTCAGCCTTCTACACCTTATGGAAGCTAAGAAATAGTCGAGACAAGAGAACACAGGTCACTATGACAAGGTCAAATCAAGGTCACACCATGATGTTGCACACCTACAACCACAACCCCTAACCACAACCCCTAACCAATATCCCTACCAAGTATCAAGGTCAAGGTCACTATGGCAAGGTCAAAGGTCAAATCAAGGTCACACTATGACGCTGCACACCTACACTTCCTAACCAAAGTCCCTACCAAGTAACAACTTCTTACACCTTACGGTTTCCGAGATATAGCCTGTACAAGATTTTATAGGTCACGGTCACTACAGCAAGGTCAAAGGTCAAATCAAGGTCACACCGTGATGCTGCACACCCACAACCCCTCACCAATATCCCTACCAAGTATCAACTTCCTATACCTTACAGTTTTGGAGATATAGCCCAGACAATATTTTATAGGTCAAGGTCACTACGGCAAGGTCAAAGGGCACATCAAGGTCACACCATGACATTGCACACCTACACCTCCTTACCAATGTACCTACCAAGTATCAACTTCCTACACCTTACGGTTTCCGAGATATACCCCAGACAAGGTTTTATAGGTCAAGGTCACTAAGGCAAGGTCAAAGGTCAAATCAAGGTCACACCATGATGCTGCACACCCACAATCCCTCACCGATATTTCTACCAAGTATCAACTTCTTAAACCTCACGGTTTCTGAGATATAACCCAGATAAGATTTTCAAACTCAAGGTCACTACGGCAAGGTCAAATCAAGGTCACACCATGACGTTGCACACCTACACCTCCTTACCAATGTACCTACCAAGTATCAACTTCCTACACCTTACGGTTTCCGAGATATACCCCAGACAAGGTTTTATAGGTCAAGGTCACTAAGGCAAGGTCAAAGGTCAAATCAAGGTCACACCATGATGCTGCACACCCACAATCCCCCACCGATATCTCTACCAAGTATCAACTTCTTAAACCTCACGGTTTCTGAGATATAACCCAGATAAGATTTTCAAACTCAAGGTCACTACGGCAAGGTCAAATCAAGGTCAGACCATGACGTTGCACACCTACACCTCCTAACCAATGTCCCTACCAAGTATCAACTTCCTACACCTTACGTTTTTCTGAGATACAGCCCGGAGAAACTTTTCCCCAACCGCCCGCCCGACCGCCCCTCCAGACGCCCACCCACCCATCCAGATACCATGGCTGAAAACAATACCAGGACAGCCCTTAAGTTCTGTGGGGTAAAAATTTGCCATGACACAGAACATCAGAAAGTATCTTTACCAAAATACTCTTAATTCAATACTTTTGGATTTAGAAGTGATTTACTCAATGGCGAGCTGCCAAAATAGTTATTACTCAGTAAGCTATGGGGCTACATCTCTGATAATAGGCCATGACACAGTAAATCAAAAAGTAGGTAAACAAGATATGTCACAAAAATGCTCAAAATTCTACAATTTTGGTTGTTACGAGTGATTTACTTAAAGCTGAACTATCAAAGTAGCTATTACTCAGTTAGCAATAGATGCTATAGCTCTGAACACACATTATCATGAACAGGTAAACAACATATTTGTTAGAAATCCTCTAAATTCAATAGTGTTAAACTTACAAGTGATTTACTCAATGACAAAATGGCAAAGTAGCTATTAGTTAGTTAGCTATGGAGCTACAGCTTTTAAACTTCCCCATAATACAGTTCATGCAAAAGTAGCTGAACAAACACCTTCAACCAAAAAATTGTAACTGTACCAGTTATAAAAATGTCATTTAATCATTTTGTTTATCTTAACTATTAAGGCAAACCTCTAAAACATGTACTATCTTGCAGGTACAGAGAAAGTAGCTGAACAACAGATTTTAAGAAAATGCTCAAAGTGATTTAGGGATTTTGGACTTTTATACAAAATACTCAAAAGTAGCTACAAGCCCTATTACTCACTTACTTATCGACCTAGATATGCAAAAGCACCAAAAATAAGAAACTATATGCCAAATCTATTCAAGCAAAAGATTTTGAGGGAGATAATAAACATGAAAAGTACAATAGTGCAACTCACTGTAAAGAGCAAAAGTGTACAGTAAACATTAAATCGTCTCTGCACAAGGAATGACCATGCAGTTATGCGACAGGTGCACTCCAAAATGCTGGAATGTTTTGTTTTGAACATTTTCATATTAATTTTGGCTAATTTTTCAATCGTACATTCAAAACAATATAAGGGAGCTGTCATTACATAATATGGTCGGACATAGGTAAGTGAAACTAGGTGGTCACAGTCTTCATAATAGAAATCAATAACTTACACTTTCACAGTTATGTTTCTATTTATACACTGAGGTTCCTCTCTTGGCCTAAAAATACATATGTTTACCAAGTTTGAGTGAAAACCATGAAAGGATTTTTGAATTATCATACACACAAGTCAAACGTATGGTGTGAAAGCCCTGAAACCAGTATATCCCTAACTTCTGTCTGGAGGATGTATTAAATAAGGGCATGCATAACTTACGTTGTGTACAAATTGCCGCAGAGCATTTTTTCATCAGTGGCTGTAAGTAGTATACATAGTAAGCACCACAGTTCTTTACTTGGATCTTTTTCATCATTGCACACTCCTCTATATTTCCCTCAATTTCGTATGCTGCACACAGTTGTAAATCTACAGTCTCATTAAAATCAGGCAGATTCTGACCTTTACTCAGGTCAAGTCTGAATGGGACATTGGTGCTGCAATGGCCTTTCTGAAATTAGATCAATATTACATGTAGAATTATATCATTACTAAAACAGCCATTATGATTTTAGTAAAACAGACTCTGCAAAAAGAATAACTGGTGTAAACTGTAGTCAGGTAAACATTGCAATCAATGTGCAAAATCAAAAGCAGTAACCGCACTGTGAATATACAAAAATAAAAGTCAGATTTTACTGTAGTAATAAGTACCGATTGTGAGGGCGTTTGTTACAGGATATACGCCCGGCAAAAATTCCAAATAATGCCAGAGTGCCGTTAGGCGTGAGGACATTATTAAGGAGTTTTTGCCAGGTGTATATCCTATCACAAACGCCCAAGCATGAGGTACTTATTACTATTCTAAGACCTGCCTACCTGGCTTCAAGAAATATCCGTTTATTTTTATGAGGTGACACGAACAAGGACGCCGCCATATTGTTTTGAATGCATGATCACTCTTGTAAAAGCAGACGATTTTACTACCAACATACAATCGAGCAATTCAAAACAGCACTTTCGTTTTTCAGCAGGTGGTTATCACACATTATACGCCCGCTGATTCTATGCGCACAGACAGGTTTTCGTTCACTGCGCACTTCCGGTCTTTATAATGTCAAATAGACCGTACTCAGTACATTAGCAGCCAATTAGATTTCTTTGTCCTAGTAGGTAACACCACCAAACATGCTGATAGTAAAGTTTAATTCAAGAGCACTTGGAGAGTGTTTACTTCTGCCAAGTCACGTAATAATAAGTATATGAGAAAATCTAGATAATTTTTTTGTATCCAGATGGTGATCCAGATCACCCTAATAATTTAATGGGATCTAAGTTAGACCAAGACCCATCTTCCAATATTTTTCCAGATGACCCAACCAGTAGTACTTGTACAATCCTACTAGCAAACCAACAAACAGACAATCATGAAAAGAAAACCTCTTTTGCGGAGGTAATTAGGATTTTCAATCCAGAAAAAACTTTCCAATGTTAAACATGAAGTATTTTTGTTCTAATGCAACTAATAGATCTCAGGAAAATTAAACTTGCCAAAGCTGTAATGCCTGTACATTTTTATGTACATACTGTGAAAATCTCTGAGTATCTGGATGAGCACATTATTACTCTGCCTATTTACCACGGAAATACATTCCACAGAAATACACAACACTTAAGTTTACAAGTATCAGGCATTGATTTCATCAAGAGAGAGGTATCTGAATCATATCTTACTGATTTTGATGGCTGAAATAAAAGGATGTTGTTGAAGGTTTTGGACTCCAGTGGCTGAGTGGTGTGATCTCTTGGGTTTCACCCCTGTGGTCCTACGTTCTAACTCATGAAAATATGGGGAATATTGAAAAAACATAATGCCAGCAATCGATTCAGTATGAAAATAGACGTAAAGCTTGAATCTGATAATCTTCCATAGCCTTGTTTGTCTCCCCTACCTCCGCCCCCCCCCGTAAAAATACAGAAAAGTATATTATAACATTTTAGACAACCAAAATGCTTGCAATAAAGAATAAGCTGCATTATGTTATAGTATTCATAACAAAGCTTCAAAAGCTGTCAATTTATAAAGCAGTTAAAGTGGTATATCGAAGTGTCATTTCTTTAAAAAGAGACTGGGTAAAAAGTGATTTTACCGGTATTTGTCCTTTCGATATTGAGAGGCATTTGTATCATCCCCACCTGTTATTATGAGCATCTCTACACACCCATGACAACACATGGATGATTCTGGTCACTTAGGTTTTGCTTGTGAAGGAACAACAGACAACTAAGCTAGCTCACACAAAATAAAGACATAAAACAACATTTTAAAAAGCTGTGTAGTGTGTTACAAATGAGAAAGGTTCTGCGGTGACAATTTCAATAAAATTGTAGAAATAACCACAAAAGAGAAGTGTAGTTTAGCGACAATGTAGATAAAAATATGGAAATAACAAATTGTAGAAAAATAAAAGAAGGTTAAAATGTAGTTGTAAGTAGTTTGCAAGTCCTGCACCATGCTAACTTTTTTTTGATAACTATGAGCATGCAGAACAAAGACATGTAGAGAGCTGCAACTGTATTTAAAACAAAATACACCATGTTACTCTTTTTGAACAATATCTGTTCACTGTTCTTTGTTGTAAAAGTAAGAAACAAAAGAAACAAGGTCAAAATCACAAGAAGATTCCTAGCTCATGATTTCCTGTAGGTTGGTTTCACATTGCAAACTTCTAGGACCAATAATAAGCAAGATATAAGCACTTTTAAATTTGGCTATCCTTGTTTGACCTTGAAGGAGGGACCCAAGGTCAAATCTGACCACATCAGAAGATTCCTAGCCCATGATTTGGTTTCACATTTCAAACCACTAGGACCAATAATAAGTGAGTTATAAGCACTTTTGCAATAGTTTTCAAGCTGATTTACTCAACAGTGAGAACCTAAAAGTAGCTATGCAATGAGCTACATGTCTGCAATTTTACTATGTTATAGCTGACCAAAAAAGTAGCTGAATAACATATTTAAACAAAATTCTCTAAATGCAATAAGTTACAAGTAATTTTTTATGTTTTTGACTCCCCAGAGCATAATTTTTACTCCCGGGCTTAAAATAGCTATTACTCGCTTGATTTTGACCCCAGGCCTACAAAAAAGATAGGGTGGCGAGACTTCATATCCACCAATTCATGCATTAAATATACAATAAATTTGAAAGAAACTGAGCCCTACAGCTTGAACACAAGCAATAGTCAAAATTTTTGATGTTTTTGACTCCCCAGAGCATAATTTTGACTCCTGGGCTACCAAAAGGATAGGGTGGCCAAATCTCTGCCATAGCAAGTCACTTGCAAAGTTTAAAGAAATCCCAAAAGAGATGTGGCTTCACAAGAAAATTTCTATGGACAATGACTGTGCATGATCCATAGTATCCCCGCTTTTCAGGGACACAATAAATAAATCATCCATGCTTATCATTTTACTCCATTGCATTAAAATAAAGTAAGAAGAAAATGAATTTTTTTTTAGTTCTTCAACAGATAAGATATATCACCAAGCATAGTCATAAAAATCACCAATTTAAAATACATCCCAAAATTCAATGTAAGATTAAGTAAGATAGAGAGGTTTTGCTCCCAAACAAATTCAACACACTCGGCCAAGAATATTATTTCATAGTATTTGAAGCATTTACATTATTTGTTATATCATTTTGAGCTATTTTGAGCCTGGGAAAGCTTTAACATAACGTTCAGAGCAAGATTTAAACACAAAGCCACAGCTTTTGTAGTAAACCTTGTACTTTCTCAATAAACATAGATAACAGGCCATGTAGACTTGATGTAATCTGTGTGAAGGTAGGCCATAAATTACTGCAGCCAACACCTCAAGGTCAATTTCCTCATGGAGCTTTTCAATTTATTGTATTGTTTTCACTGTATATGCTTTTACGAATACATGCTTTGCTAGAATTTTGGAAATGAGTCTACTCAGTAATAAGTAAGTTAAATTGATCATTATTATTATAAATACATCACTGGAATCAGTCCTTTATACTATGATTATTTGCATTGCTACGAAGCATGAATACAAAGACAACTGGTGTACGATAAATCTATAACCAATAGTTAATATTTTTGCTACAAATTCTAAGGGCATGAAATGGTGTATGATAAATTCAAAATCAATGCGTTTTTCATTTTTATAAATTCTAAGAGCATAAAATGCTAAAAAATAAATCCCCCCAAAATGCTTACTTTCATTTCTAAAAATTGGAAGCAACTGAAGCGGTGTTTATAGAAAATCTAACTTCAAAAATATTGTTGATGTTTTTCCAGTTAATCCAAAGGGTACACGGAAGGAAACTAATATTCACAGGGAATTTCAAGTTTCTTGCTCTTGCTCTTGCTTGATTACCTTACAGCTTGAAGCATTATATCTATAAGACTATAACTATACATTTTATGTTTAAAAGCAATAACAAAGTGGAAAATGACTACTTTTGACTGCTTCCCACGGGTTTCCAGAAGACTTCTCACAAGGCTTTACTTTGGTGGGGTTTTTTAGAAGTGTTTACTTTGGTGGGGTTTTTTAGAAGTGTTTACTTTGGTGGGGGGTTTTGAGAGTGTTTACTTTGGTGGGTTTTTTTGGAAGTGTTTATACTTTGGTGACAATGAATGAGTGCATTATACAACAGTTTAGGTTTTTGATTGTCACTGGAAGCAAACTTCCTTTTGGGGGGAAATGTTCTCATAGAATCATTGAGCACTAAAGAAGGACCTTGCACTAGGTTTACAGTATAAAATCAAGTTACAGACTATCATTATTTAATTGACACATTTTTTTATAGATCTACTGAATGCCCAACTCATGTCCATACTAAGTGTCAAAATGGAACCATAATGCAATTTGGTAAAGCTTTTTTTAAACATTTACATCTTTATGAAACTGCTATTTTCTCACCTTTGCTCAAATTATTGAAGAAGCTAAATGGCAATAAACAAGTCCATTGGTCAACCTTCTGTATTGAAAAGTAACTATCAACTTTCCCAGTGAAGGCAACGGCAAAAGACATTAATAGTTAAGGCTGAAAAAAATACATTTTGTAGCACCAAGAAGAGAGGGAGATTTCAGGCTGTACCTTGTGTGTAGGACCGATTATACTGTTGTGCTATTTACTGAAACTAGATTGGGCCAACTCGGCGCCAACATATCCCCAGACAGGTCATCACTCACGCCACAGGTTTTGATCGGGAATTTTTTAAAACATAATTACCCATTATTATATGAACTTCAGCACATCAATCTACCCTGTTTATATTTTCCCAAGGAAGATGGTGTATCCCCAGACGCCGAATACATAACTCAAATTATATTTCAATCTTCCTGCAATGATAACTCTAAACCTATTTTCAAAGTATTTAAATGATTGATGATTGAATGTCCATTCTAAAATAATAATCCCAAAAGAGCATATCTGTTTCTACATTTGTTGACAAATAAAATATTATTTTTAACTCAACTCATCATACTTTTCAATCTTCCTTCAAAGTATTTAAATGATTGATGATTCAATGTCCATTCTAAAATTCATAATCCCAAAAGCGCATATCTGTTTCTATATTTGTTCACAAATAAAATATTATTTTAAAAAAAATTATTTATATTATTATTTTATTATATTATTTTTAGAATTTGCAAATTGTTTTCAGTTATTCATTTCCTCTATACCTATATATGTGGTCCATATATATGCAACCTAAATATGTGACACAATCTCAGTTCTGACTCCCCTTTGTGTTATATGTAATGAAGCCCACCACCTCCCACCCCCACCCCTCTCCCCTTCTCCACACCTCTCTCACTATTACACAAGATCTGCAACCCCATTGAGTTCTTTGTTTCTCATCTGATATCATTAAATACCTTTGTTTATTTAGTGTCACTCAATATAGCTGGAGGTCCCAGAGGTGGGTGGGGGGAATCCGGGTGGGGGATGTGGGTTGGGACTACAAAGAGATGGAGTGCTACAGCATAAATGGTAAACAAACAATCTATATAAAAGGGGTACTCAAATACAAAAAGAATTGAGAATTTTAAGTATGTGATTATCAACTGAAATGAGTTCATTACTGTAGGAGCTGTGTCCAAATTAACTGAGGCAAGTTGAATAAAACTGGGCTAGTTGAGGGTTAAAAATCCCCTAGTTTTACTACATAAGGATATAATTTCATTAATATTGGGACTTAAAGCTCACTTAAAGTGTCCATTTTGTCTACTTGAATATGTTTAACCAGTTTCATTTTAAAAAGTTAAAAACTCAGCAAGCAGAGGTATAACACACAAAAATAAGTTCTTAAAAGACTAAGATAGCCATAACATTATTAATATTCAAAATTTAAATAGACAGGCATTTCCTTTTAAAAATTCAAAGATTTTAGCTCTATAACCCACATAGTTTGACAGTTACTGGGCTTTAAAGTGGCATAATGTCCATAAATTGGGTTTCTGTGGGCATTTTACAATTGTTAAAGAGACCTTACCAATTAAACTACAGATCTGAAACTTTTTGGGGGACATACATAACAAACAAAAATTATATATAATACAGTTTAAGACTTGTCACACTAAGCATTTCCAAATAACAGGGCAAAATACAGAAAAAATGTCAAAAAAGGCACTTGGGCGAGTGTCTATGGCCCTCATACACAGGTTAAATGTCTACTAAAAACCTTGATTTTCGGCACATGTAAAAAGGACATAATAATGCATTCCCAGATGGGATTTCAGCTCCATCAATCACATAGTTTAACAGTCACAGGGCTTAAAGGTGGTAAAAAGTCCAAATATTGGGTCTCTGTGGGCCTTTTAGAGATCTCGATGTGGCTTTCAAATTAAAGCTTCAGACTTATAATTTGTTACATACTAAGATTACACATAGAATATGTATCTAATAAAGTTTGAAACTTCTCAGACTTACCATTTCCAAGTTACAGAGCAAAATATGTGAAAAATGTCTTAAAAGGATCACTCAGGTGGGTGTTTAAGGTCCTCATACACAGGTTAAATGTCTACTTGAAGCCATGATTTTTGGCACATGTAAAAAGAACATAATAATGTATTCCCAGATGAGATTTCAGCTCTATCAGTCACATAGTTTAACAGTCACAGGCCTTAAAATTGGCAAAAAGTCCAAATACTGGGTCTTTATGGGGCCTTCTAGAGACCTAAATGTGGCCTTCAAATTAAAGCTTCAGACTTAAAATTTGTCACATACTAAGATTACACATAGAATATGCATCTAATACAGTTTGAAACTTCTTAGATTTACCATTTCCAAGTTACAGGGAAAAATATGTGAAAAATGTCTAAAAATGGTCACTCGGGTGGAGATTTATGGTCCTCATACACAGGTTAAATGTCTTCTTAAAGCCTTAATTTTTGGCACATATAAAAATAACATACTAATATATTCCCAGATAGGATTTGAGCTCTATCAGTCACATAGTTTGACAGTCACAGGGCTTAAAAGTAGCAAAAAGTCCAAATATTGGGTCTTTGGGAGCCTTTTACCTCAATTTGACCTTCAAAATTAAAGCTTCAGACTTAAAATCTGTTACATACCAAGATTACACACAGAATATATATCTAATACAGTTTGAAACTTCTCAGACTTACCATTTCCAAGTTACAGGGAAAAAGATGTGAAAAATGTCTTATAAGGGTCACTCGGGTGGGTGTTTATGGTCCTGATACACAGGTTAACTGTCTATTAAAGGCCTAAATGTTGGGGCACATATAAGAAAACACATAGATATATTCCCAAATGATACTTAACTTAGATGAGAGACATAGTTTGAAAGCTACAGTGCTTGAAAGTGGCAAAAAGTGAATAAATTGGGTCTCTGTGGGCACTTTTGAGACCTTAAGTCGACCCCTTTGGGTAAACCTACAGCCCTAAAATTTTCTACAGACAAGGATTACATATCAAAGTTATACCTAGCGCAGTTTGAGACTCATCGGAATTACCACTTCCAAACTAGATTGGGCCAACTCGGCACCAACATATCCCCAGACAGGTCATCACTCACGCCACAGGTTTTGATCGGGAATTTTTTAAAACATAATTACCCATTATTATATGAACTTCAGCACATCAATCTACTCTGTTTATATCTCCCCAAGGAAGATGGTGTATCCCCAGACGCCGAATACTAGTGCTGGGAGATCGCCATGATATTACGTGTCGATGTTCGTATCGGAAATTCGTGAACAAACTTCGAACATTTCCGATTATGGAGTCAAAAGTGTAAACCAGACAGAAAAATCAAATATTAAATAACAACAAGCAAAATACACACAAATTTTCACAAATATAACAAAAATATAACCTAAAAGCCATTCACAGACGTCTCCCTCACTAACAGACCATGCTGGATGTATCTTCACTTGTGATTGGCTCATCTTATGATTACCTTGACAACAGTGGGAAAACCCTAAAGTGTTTCTATTTACGTTATTTTTATTGCATTCACAGCTACTTTTGACATTTTAAGTGATAAATATTTCAAATTTTTACAAAATATTATTCCGGTTAGTGTTTTATTGTGACCAAAAGGCTACAAAGAAATCAGTTTAGCAAATATCGGTTGTACTTAAAGTTTACCGGTCATTGATCGGCAATGAGCCAGCGAGCGATAATACCGAAGTTTGCAAACATCGTCCCAGCACTACCGAATACATAACTCAAATTATATTTTCAATCTTCCTGCAATGATAACTCTAAACCTATTTTCAAAGTATTTAAATGATTGATGATTGAATGTCCATTCTAAAATAATAATCCCAAAAGAGCATATCTGTTTCTATATTTGTTGACAAATAAAATATTATTTTTAACTCAACTCATCATATTTTTCAATCTTCCTTCAAAGTATTTAAATGATTGATGATTCAATGTCCATTCTAAAATTCATAATCCCAAAAGCGCATATCTGTTTCTATATTTGTTCACAAATAAAATATTATTTAAAAAAAAATTATTTATATTATTATTTTATTATATTATTTTTAGAATTTGCAAATTGTTTTCAGTTATTCATTTCCTCTATACCTATATATGTGGTCCATATATATGCAACCTAAATATGTGACACAATCTCAGTTCTGACTCCCCTTTGTGTTATATGTAATGAAGCCCACCACCTCCCACCCCCACCCCTCTCCCCTTCTCCACACCTCTCTCACTATTACACAAGATCTGCAACCCCATTGAGTTCTTTGTTTCTCATCTGATATCATTAAATACCTTTGTTTATTTAGTGTCACTCAATATAGCTGGAGGTCCCAGAGGTGGGTGGGGGGAATCCGGGTGGGGGATGTGGGTTGAGCATAAACGGTAAACAAACAATCTATATAAAAGGGGTACTCAAATACAAAAAGAATTGAGAATTTTAAGTATGTGATTATCAACTGAAATGAGTTCATAACTGTAGGAGCTGTGCCAAAATTAACTGAGGCAAGTTGAATAAAACTGGGCTAGTTGAGGGTTAAAAATCCCCTAGTTTTACTACATAAGGATATAATTTCATTAATATTGGGACTTAAAGCTCACTTAAAGTGTCCATTTTGTCTACTTCAATATGTTTCACCAGTTTCATTTTAAAAAGTGAAAAACTCAGCAAGCAGAGGTATAACACACAAAAATAAGTTCTTAAAAGACTAAGATAGCCATAACATTATTAATATTCAAAATTTAAATAGACAGGCATTTCCTTTTAAAAATTCAAAGATTTCAGCTCTATAACCCACATAGTTTGACAGTTACTGGGCTTTAAAGTGGCATAATATCCATAAATTGGGTTTCTGTGGGCATTTTACAATTATTAAAGAGACCTTAGCAATTAAACTACAGATCTGAAACTTTTTGGGGGGACATACATAACAAACAAAAATCATATATAATACAGTTTAAGACTTGTCACACTAAGCATTTCCAAATAACAGGGCAAAATACGGAAAAAATGTCAAAAAAGGCACTTGGGTGAGTGTCTATGGCCCTCATACACAGGTTAAATGTCTACTAAAAACCTTGATTTTCGGCATATGTAAAAAGGACATAATAATGCATTCCCAGATGGGATTTCAGCTCCATCAATCACATAGTTTAACAGTTACAGGGCTTAAAGGTGGTAAAAAGTCCAAATATTGGGTCATTGTGGGCCTTTTAGAGATCTCGATGTGGCTTTCAAATTAAAGCTTCAGACTTAAAATTTGTTACATACTAAGATTACACATAGAATATGTATCTAATAAAGTTTGAAACTTCTCAGACTTACCATTTCCAAGTTACAGAGCAAAATATGTGAAAAATGTCTTAAAAGGGTCACTCAGGTGGGTGTTAAAGGTCCTCATACACAGTTTAAATGTCTACTTGAAGCCTTGATTTTTGGCACATGTAAAAAGAACATAATAATGTATTCCCAGATGAGATTTCAGCTCTATCAGTCACATAGTTTAACAGTCACAGGCCTTAAAATTGGCAAAAAGTCCAAATACTGGGTCTTTATGGGGCCTTCTAGAGACCTAAATGTGGCCTTCAAATTAAAGCTTCAGACTTAAAATTTGTCACATACTAAGATTACACATAGAATATGCATCTAATACAGTTTGAAACTTCTTAGACTTACCATTTCCAAGTTACAGGGAAAAATATATGAAAAATGTCTAAAAATGGTCACTCGGGTGGGGATTTATGGTCCTCATACACAGGTTAAATGTCTTCTTAAAGCCTTAATTTTTGGCACATATAAAAATAACATACTAATATCTTCTCAGATAGGATTTGAGCTCTATCAGTCACATAGTTTGACAGTCACAGGGCTTAAAAGTAGCAAAAAGTCCAAATATTGGGTCTTTGGGAGCCTTTTAGAGACCTCAATTTGACCTTCAAAATTAAAGCTTCAGACTTAAAATCTGTTACATACTAAGATTACACACAGAATATATATCTAATACAGTTTGAAACTTCTCAGACTTACCATTTCCAAGTTACAGGGAAAAAGATATGAAAAATGTCTTATAAGGGTCACTCGGGTGGGTGTTTATGGTCCTGATACACAGGTTAACTGTCTATTAAAGGCCTAAATGTTGCGGCACATATAAGAAAACACATAGATATATTCCCAGATGATATTTAACTTAGATGAGAGACATAGTTTGAAAGCTACAGTGCTTGAAAGTGGCAAAAAGTGCATAAATTGGGTCTCTGTGGGCACTTTTGAGACCTTAAGTCGACCCCTTTGGGTAAACCTACAGCCCTAAAATTTTCTACAGACAAGGATTACATATCAAAGTTATACCTAGCGCAGTTTGAGACTCATCAGAATTATCACTTCCAAATTATAGGGCAAAATAT
The DNA here is from genome assembly GCA_964017235.1 of Sabellastarte sp. h YS-2021. Classification (NCBI taxonomy): domain Eukaryota; kingdom Metazoa; phylum Annelida; class Polychaeta; order Sabellida; family Sabellidae; genus Sabellastarte; species Sabellastarte sp. h YS-2021. The sequence goes on along the minus strand of OZ024930.1, from coordinate 40,713,539 downwards.
GTGTAAAGTATAGCAAAAATTCCCTAAGTGGGGGTATTTATGGGCCTCAAACACAATTTTCTCCTCAACTTAAAGTCATGATTTTCGGCACATGTACTAAGAACATATTAATGTGTTGTCAGGTAAAATTTCAGCCAGCTGAGCATCATAGTTTGTGACCTACAGGGCTCTAAGTGGCCAAAAGTGCAATTTCTGACCTTAAGGTGGCCATAAGTTCTTTTTTACTGGGAGTTTAAGGTCACCTTAAAATAGGGATCTTCCTTTGGGCACCCTTAACATGTGTACCAAGTTTGAAAAAAAAATATTAATTTGTTTTTGAGTTATCGCGTCCACAAGGAAATTTCTACGGCGGCGGCGGCGCGACGGACCTGAATCCAATATATCCCCGACTTTTGTCTGGGGATATAATTATAGGGCAAAATATGTGAAAAGTATAGCAAAAAATCCCTAAGTGGGGGTATTTATGGGCCTCAAACACAATTTTCTCCTCAACTTAAAGTCGTGATTTTCGGCACATGTACTAAGAACATATTAATGTGTTGTCAGGTAAAATTTCAGCCAGCTGAGCATCATAGTTTGTGACTTACAGGGCTCTAAGTGGCCAAAAGTCCAATTTCTGACCTTAAGGTGGCCATAAGTTCTTTTTACTGCGAGTTTAAGGTCACCTTAAAATAGGGATCTTCCTTTGGGCACCCTTAACATGTGTACCAAGTTTGAAAAAAAAATATTAATTTGTTTTTGAGTTATCGCGTCCACAAGGAAATTTCTACGGCGGCGGCGGCGCGACGGACCTGAATCCAATATATCCCCGACTTTCGTCTGGGGATATAATTACCTGAGGGGAGTAAGTCTAGAAAAATATAAATTGGGGGATGGGTGTTCGCATGAGTATGGGTAACTACTTGAGTATGAGTGATAACTTGGATGATGTTCAATATGCTGGTGAAAAATGGTCGATTTTTAAGATACATGGGGATAGAGATATTTTAACATCAGACACAAGAATTCATTGGTTTAAATATCACCTACTTTAATAGCCACTGAGGGTATTTCTGCCCACTGATTCTGGTACTTGAAGGCATACCACTGTTCTTCCAGCTCGTCACAGAAAGGTTTATCCCCTTCCAGCTTCTGAGACAGGTGTCTCTCCTTTTCACCCAAAATCTTTGTAGTTGTACAAGGGTCATCAGATGTCCACACTGCTTCTGTGAAAAAAAAAATATAAAGGAGTGAAATGATCATCCATTATTCCATGTATTCTACACAATTCACACAAACTTAATACCAGTGATTGTCTGTCCATCCCACTCCTCAATACTACTTCCTCAATACTACCCATCAGTACACAAATCAATAAAACACTTCCGTTATAGTTTTGCTTTTGATGGTCCCACACTTTTGAATTATCTGCCTGATGATGTCCATTTTGCTCAGGAAAAAGTTAAAATCATATCTCTTTGACAAGGCTTTCCCACCTTAACATGTAAACTTCCCGGCATCTCCGTTGTGTTGACCTGTCTATGTCTATGGAATCATGATTATTGATTGTGTACCTGGTGTTGCGCCTTAGAGCCTTCCTTTGCAGAGATTAAGTGCTACAAAAGTTCAGAATAGAATAGAATAGAATAGAATGAAACTACCAGTCATGATATGATCTATACAGTGTTGAAAGTGACATAAAAACCCCAATAAATTAATAAATATATTCCTTTCAATATGCTCATATCATAACAGGAAATCAGAGCACCCAATATTGTCATAAGCTGGATTCAAACCCGAGGACTCTGAGGTGACAGGCAAGCAGTTAAATGCCTAACCTGTTTCCCATTGCTCATTCTTCTTTCCCTCCAGCTAAATGGGAGTGTTTCAGCATAAAAACTCATCCAGAATACTGAACAAATTCAATAAATTAGTGGAACTTGATGCTTGTTCTAATTTTTGAGGATAAAACAAAATATAAACAGGATGATTAATTACTAATGGGTGTGGCAGAGAATACATATCTCCAGATCAACGGAGCCATCAATCAAAAGAACTGGCGATCGGATCGTGTGTCTGCATAGGAAATATGTATATCTGATTTCTAAGTTGATAAACACGAGATTTCCTGCAACTTTTGTATTCAATGCCTTAAGATTCGGCAACAACAGGAACAAAATTCATGTATTTATTGAAACACAGACCTAATTATCCTAAAATAAAGTTTGATTATTGACTGAACATTTTTAAATATTCTGTGCATCAAACATGGTTTTGGAAAAAGAGTTAAAATTGTTTTTGTCACTTGTGTTATTTAATTAGTATAATATTATCATGGGCAAAATTACTTATAAATGATGCACATTGTCAGTCAAGAAGACAAATCAATACAAAGTAAATCTGAAAGATTCATCAATGGTGTATTTGTTTTTTTCTTGTGAGATATCACAATAAGTATATTATAAATCATCTTTACAGATTCCTTCAGTTAACACTAAAAATGTTTCCTGGCTTCCTTCTTTTTTGTTTGTTGTCTATAAACCATTCAGAGACTAAGTTGATGTATTTGTTATTATCCATCTAGGTTGTTACATCTCAGTTGATGCAGAGAAAGTGCCTTCAGTAACTGTTACAGAAACATTGTAGCCTTGTCCCGCAGCTCTCCTGTTGGTGTCTTCAGTAAAATAATTATCATTTTAAGCTCTGATAGTATAGACTTGAACAAATAATCTTTGGCAATATTATTTATCATTTTAAGCACTGGCAGTGTAGCCATGAACACATACACAGAAGGTTTTACAGGTGAAACTTGTAGAGTCAAATGTCAAGGCACAAGATAATGCTTATAATTGACCAACAATCTGAAGGAGAAAAAAATGTAAAAGTGCCCTCCTAGAAAAGTGCCCCCCTAGAAGACTGCCCTCCTTCAATCTTGAAGGGGTGGAAAACGGCCCTCCTTTTCTCAGATGCTGTACTGTGAAATTACTTTTATGTTTTATTTTCAAAGTAGCTGCCCAGGCTTTTATGATTAAAGGTATAGTGAAATCTTCTAGTATCTGAAGTGTGCTTTATGTGAATTCCAATAGCTGCTAAAGTATTAAGATTAAAGGTACAGTTAAATCTGTAGTGTCTGAAGTGTGCTTTATGTGAATTCCAACAGCTGCTCAGGCTTTCATGATTAAAGATGCAGTTAAATCTGCTAGAGTTCCTGAGAGGTGTGGGACACTGCTTTAGACTTTTCTAAGGATATTTGTGATCATATAGATGTGCTTCTGTCAATGTTTATTGTAAAAAATACTTCTTATGTATACCAATGTATGTTATCACCATAACCATGTTGATGGTGAAATTAGTGTTTACTTCCAATATGTGCTTACTTGTGTATCATCATAAATATGTTATCACAATCATATCTTACAATTCTCTGAATTAAATGTCTATACAATGCTTATTAAAATGCTTATAAAATATTTTATGGTGTACGATTTGGGAAAAGGAGAGCACTTTTCCAGCCCCTCAAAAGGAGGGCACTTTTCTAGGAGGGCACTTTTCCGTGCACCGAAAAAAATAGGTACGTTTCAAACGAAAGGACCTTTCAATTGGTACTTTTTTGTTTTAACTAGAACAATTAAGTAACAATTCAGAGTTCCATTATATTTCACAGAATTCTAGTTAAAGCTGCTTCATTAAACTTGATCAAAAAAAAATCCAGAAAACAGGGTAGATTCAATTGGAAAAGGTGTTAACCTGATGTACATTCTACTTAAATAGGATTCTTCTCCACAAAGGTCTAATTATAAGGATTCAGATAACACATCTAGCTCCAGATGGAACTGCTTCCAAAAACAATCTTATACCTGGATCACAAGTTTACATGCAGTCATTTTTCTATTTGTTTTATTTCTACTTCACAAGCTTTTCTTATAAATGGCCCTAAAGAAACACCTCATATCTAGTTAGTGCAAGTTGACAAATGAGGCGATCCTGTTGTCTCCATTCATCCCTCCTGCATGTAGAGTTTAATACAGCTTGAGAGGACATACCAGCTTTTTCAAATATTTCAAAAAAGAAATGCCTAATCACTTTGCAAATTGTGTCGAATTGCCCCAAATGTGTCCTTCACAAATGCAAATCCCAACAAATCACCCCAAATGCATCCTACCTAAATACAAGGTGCACTGAACCACAGCCGAACATATGACATGTCAATTTGGTTATACCTTAAAGTTGCTAAAATGAAAAGGGCTGATAGGTTCCACAATGGCTTTGTTTTTACAGGAGTAGTTTATGAATGAGTGAAAAAGGGATCAACAGCAGAGTATAAGAGTCTTGTGACAAGGCTAGGATACCTGCATATCATATAAACATACAGGTGGAAACAAATAGATCTGTTCAGCCAATTTCTTCTGCTTCTTTTTATCATCCTTTTTATATTACTTTTTTATCTATGTGTTTTGGGAAAAATGTTTCTCAGTTACTACATTCACTGTTTTAATGCTACTATTTCCACATCTATCATTCAACTTTTTTGAGGTGTTTGTGTCATAGATCTAACAAACAAAAGTAATTCAATCTCAGAATACTGTCTGCATCGATCAAATTCCACTGTGGACTAGTTACAATAAAGCAATTACCAATAATTAATAGCAATACTGCATAGGAACTTTTGATTCATTTCTATCTTAAAAGTCAAAAGTTTACAGACATATTTTAGCATGTGGTTTACACATAACCAGGATTTGAGTCTCTATGCTGCAAACCTTAATCTGGTCTGGAAGGTTTTCTGATTTTTACAGTTAAAAGTGAAATCCTTGGACACAGAAGGTTTTCCAATTTTTAGTTAAAAATGATTCCTTGGGTACAGTTCAAGTACTTTCCTTTCATTTGTCTATGCAGGGGTGAGATGAAGTTATCCATTGTGATTGTAAAATATGTCTATTCACTAGCCTGTAAGTACAGTGAGTGTACATCACCACAAATTCAAATAAATACTGTATTTATCTGTATAAACACCCCAGGGGTGATGCATTTTCAAAAGCGTGAGGGGGGGGGGGGGGGTGTGTGTGCTGGTGTGTGTGTGTGACTATTTTGAGAGAAATCACTCAAGCATCTGGGAGCAATCGGCAATAATACATACTTTACAAATTTGCTTATGAGAAAATGCTTTTTTTTTTTTTTTTGAGTCTTGGAATCGTAAATATAATGATGCTCTTAAGAGTCAATGAAATCCCTTAAAACCACTGGAGGGTGGCATCTAATAGGGAGGGGCGTTTATACAGATAAATACAGTAAACCCTAACTACAAAATCCATGGCCTTTGGCAGAATTTATCCACTGCAAAAATAATCTAAACTCTATACTTTGTCCAGACAAATCGTTTAATAATTTCCAACATGTTAAAAACCTCTTTACTTGGGATCAATCTACTTTACTAATATTTATTTTAAAATCCACATCACAGAAACACGACGGGTCTTTTTAAAAAATATAAATTGAGAAAAATGGTGATAATTCTCATAACTCAATGAGACTAAGAACTGTTTATTAAATTATTAAATGCTTTATGAACAGATTATGTAAGAAGTTCTACTTTTCTGCTTTGGCATTATTTTCTGAGGAAATAAACCTTGTGAATGCACTGCAGGAATGAGCAATGGTTCAGATTTGAGCAGCACTGAAGAATATACTGACTGACTGATAGCAGATACTTTGAAGTAAACCAGAAAGCCTTTTATAATCCACATAAAGCTCCATAATTAGTTACTTAACTGATACTTAAAGGGCATACCGCCATGTATCAGCATACCTCAGTAAAGATTGGGGATGGTTCCCAGATACAAGGGTCCTGAGATATGTATTGGCATACTAAAGCCTAGCCTGGATCCGTACTCTTAGTTGTGGTGAGCAGTGGAAATTATATAGCTAATCCTCTTCATATCGGTCCATTCTAGCAGCCAAACATTGATGAATTTTCTGCCAACATAATTACATACAAAGACCTAACTCTCTTCTCAGAATATGAAGATTTATGTTGTGTAACTACACTATTTAATACCTTTTCAGAGTATCTATCAGTTGTTACTTTTTAATGTGGGATTGAATACTCAAGTACCCATTTTGAATTCTTATTAAACCATGCATTTACACTATGCTTGTCCATAAATAGCATATTTCAATAATTTAGGCGTGCTAGATCTGTCTTGAAGATCTGACTGTTTGTAGAGCCGAATTAAGATGCAGATTTAAAGATCCCAGCCAAATTTTCTTTACACAGACATGTTTCCAAATTCTAAAGTTATTTTCCTGTATTTTGATATTTCCCAATCTACAACACTATGCCTGAAGATTAAACCACTTCAGAGTTCAAATCACATGATACAAAACCATGGACAAGAATAATCATTGTTGGGTGTCAGACTTTCTCCAAAGTTGGGTTTCTACATTTCTCTTATATCGTGGGTCTTATCAAGACAGGAAATCAAATATCCTCCAAGTCAATATAAGCCCAGTTGAGCAGGCCTGAACAGGGAATGTACAGATTTTAACATACAATACCTTCATTTTAGTCAAACAAAAATACTAATTCTAGTTGCCTTCTACACAGCTATTGTGTAACATTTATCATTATAATTTGTAGAATACTTTAAGAATAAGATCAATTCTGTTACTTGCCGTATCAAAACCTTTGGCTGTTTTGAAATGGTCATGGCCGTTTTGATACCTTTGCAAGGTTTAGAAATGGCTTGGCTGTTTCGAAACGGCCAACTATTCCTCTTGGCCATTTTGATACCTCACTAGTTTGACATTGGTGGACAGGTTTGTTCTGTTGTTTTTAAGTGTAACAGTTTTAATACAATAAAAACTTGTATATATCATCATCAATGACCTCAATGACTGTGTCTGGCATTTCTTTAACGTCCTCTGGCAAGTCAGTATAGGCCTTGGCCACCTCACTAGCGACCTCTGGTACCTCACTAGTGTCAATGACTGGAACTCCTGTGTCTGGCAACCTCACCGGTGACCTCTGACTCAATGGATGGTACTCCTGTGCCCGTCACATCTGGCCCTTCATTGGCGTCCTCTGGCAAGTCAATGAAGGTGTCAGGCACCTCAATGGCAACCTCTGGTACCTCACTAGCGACCTCTGGTACTTCACTGGAGACATCTGGTATATTTGGAACAGTATCTGCCATTTTTTTCCTGGGAGCGGGGACAGGTCGATACAGCTCTGAGACACTGACATCAATGGAATTTTCTGTACTTTCTTCTTTCACAACACCAGTACGGGCACATGGGAATATGTTGCCTCTTAGAGCCTGATCAAACACAAGCTCATATGGTGTTTCACCTGTCATGTACAATTTTTGCATGTTTAATGCAAACATAATTTGTGGAAGCCAAGACACCTATGGCTATGAAAATCCACACTTTTCTTCATCTACAGCTATGTCCAACACATGCTATAGAAAAATTGGGCATGACCATCCTTCAATCTGGAGGTCCATAGATCATTTAAGAGATGATGCAGCTCTGGCAATTACCCATTTGTTTCAAGCTACCCGTGGACAACCCACCCAAGAAAAGACAGAGAAAATGTAATAGATCTTTAAGAGAAACTTTTTCAACCTATGTGTGAAGAGGTCAGACCAAACTATCTTATTTTGTAACAGAAATGTGTGATATTAGTGTTAGATATATTGGCATTGTGTTAAATGATCAATGTTGATTGTTCACTTTTTCACATATAATGTGCCAATACTTAAAAATGTATTTCTGTGTTAAAGTATTTGTATTCAACTGTCTATTCAGCATTATTTTTCATTCAAATATGATTTGATAAAACCGCCAATTTTTTTGTCCACCATTTGCGAAAACTGGCCGGCATTTTGTCTGCCTATGCAAATTTGACCAGCATTTTGTCCACCAGCATTTTGTCAGCACACCCCGGTGAGCACAATATAATTCATCTGCCTGTTTGACTTTGAAGAACAGGACTGAGGTCAAATAAGTCCACATCAAAAGATTCCTAGCCCATTATTTCCTATATGTGGACCTCACATCTGAATCCTTTAGGACCAATAATAAGCAACTTATAAGCAGTTTTAAGTTTGGCTAACCATGTCTGACCATGAAGGAAAGGGTTCAAGTTTAAATGAAATTTGACTACATCCAAAAAAGTCCCAGCAAATTATTTCCTTTAGCTCCTCTAGGACCAATAATAAGAGAGATATAGGCACTTTTAAATTTGACCAAAATTTGCTTTGTGGAGCACTTTGGCACTTTGGGGATGAACTTGAATGAAAACCCTCAAGGTCAAATGCATGGATACAGGATAAACTAGTGTAGCTGATGGAAATCTGGAACTTGCATTTACATTTGTTTTACCTTCACCGAGCAGCTCATTTCCACAATATTTTTTTTCTGTTCTAGATCATAATATCCAGAATTTTTCTAGGGGCTGGTTCAAACTTAGGAATATTATAGGCACTATTGTGGGAGTATCCTGTGTTCTTTTGCCAAGCAATCTGACAATTATGGAGGTATATCCACATACAGTAGACTGACAATGGGCCTATCTCACAATGATAAAAGATTCTTTAAAAAGTTCCTGCACACAGTGATCTGGGTCACCACCAGATTCAAATCATCTGTTCCTTGTGCCATTGTCAACATTTCATAGACTTTCCTCAAGTCCTTTTGCCTTAGGTATTACATGAGGACTGAATGACTTTTTGGCCAGAATGTGGGGCTGACAAAAGTATGTATTTCATCCCTCAGTAATTTCTCCTCCGATCATGATGGGTTCATAACGATTCCATGTATGTCAGATTTGGTGGAATAAGAAATACAAAGACTTGGGACAAGTCTAACATTTCCTGAAGGTTTGATCAAAATCCATCCACTTTTGGTTTGCTCTCTACCTTAATGATATGAGATATTTTGGCTTTATCATTAATGTTTATGTGGCTAGGCCTAATATAAACAATTTCAAGGAAGTTATGGGTGGTGTAACATTTTATTTTTACTTTTGTTATTCTGTAGCATTTTAGGGGTATAATGCCATTTTATGTTAAGAACCCCAATTACAGCCAATTTTAAGTGAAAACCAGTCCAGATCCAAGGCTTGTATGAAACAAAATTTGGGGTTCTGGTTTCAGTATTATCCACCCAGTACAAAAAGCTTGATTATTTTCAAAGGAATAGCCATGTTTGCAATCTTTTTATACAGAGGCCATAGTCTTTCTAGACAAGCTTTTGGGGGGGTCGGTGGTGCCCAGTAAACATTAGAAACATTTTTAAATGGTTTAAACGTTTTTAAAACCTAATTAAACCCTATCTTATGGTTTTCTAAACGTTTCCAAGTAAATGTTTATGTTGTAATGTTTAAAAAATGTTTTATAAACATTCGCTATAGAAATGTTTTTCTGAAAACGTTTATTAAACGTTTATAAAATAACTCAAGAAGCCAGGTTTGACTGGAAATGTTTTTAAAACATTTATAAAATAGCTGAAGAAATTAAAGTTTTGCTGGATATTTTTTGCAAATATTCATCATGAAATGTTTGATAAACAGTACACAAAAAATGTTTAAACAACATTGCTTGTCAAATGTTTTTAAAACATTCTATCAAAAACAATTTTAAGCCTATATTTTTAAACCTTCACCTTCAAACATGTCCAAACAAAATGGCGGTGAACAATAATAGGGGATTTTAGAGGACTTTGTCAAAAATTGCCCAACATGCAATCCCCAAATGTAAGAATTGAATAGGGGCACAATTTCTAAGCCACTATCTTACAATTTTAGACATAAAAATAATAGTTTCAATAGTGAGCAACCATACAAAGGTATTGAATTTGACCTTTGACCTCATTATTATTCAGACATTATTATGTTCATTTATAATGTTTTTCTAACATTTATCGTCAAACGTTTAATAAACAGTATACAAAAAACGTTTTAAAAACATTCTATTACAAATGGTTTTCGTACCCATCATTTTTTAACCTTTGCCAAACGTTTCCTTTCAAACGTTTGCAAAACCCAAAAATGTTTACTGGATGTAACAGTTAGAGTGCTTGCCTCCAACCTCTCGGACAGGGTGCTTCATGTTGGAAAGTTGGTAGTTACTTGCCGATGCCCGGTGCTTTACAGTGCAGAATCTTGACCAACTAGTATGCACTGGTTCCTCCACCCGTAAACTACCCGTCGCAATATGACCCTGGCTGTTGAATCCAAAACAACAACTGTTGACGTAAAACAACAAATAAATCTAAATTATAGACAAGCTTTTGTGAAAAAGGACATGTCCAGTAAATTTTAGGAAAAAAGTAGTAAAACATTTTGTGACAGAATGGTTACACTGTTTCTCCACAAATCTCTCCACACTGCAGGGGTGGTGCAAAGTGTTCCAATCCAATGCCTACATTCAGCCCCCTACACTTGATACAAAAATGCCTGGGCCATAATACAGAATACTTTATTACCGAACAAATATAGTTATCACTTGCAGACACAATCACACTTAACCATTCTTGGAAATAAATAATATGGAAACCTCATTCACAAAATATAGAACACAGAACAATAAAAAATCATGCCCTGAAATGTAGTCAGAGAAGGTACAAAGGGTATATCTCTATAAGACCGGAGGCAAATTGTTCTTGAAAGTTTACCTGACTCAACATCCACAACCTACGATAACCTGACTGAGTTACTACTCAATATTTTCCCCCTAGTGTTACCATTTTCCAGATAAGGTTGTGTACAATCTTATGGAAAACTAGCACTCCTGAAATACAACAATCAACCCAAATGTGCAACACTTTACCTACACAAACATATTTCTTATTCTCATTTCCAAATTTTAAGAACAATATGATTTGGGCAATCAAAATTAATATTCATCAGATATTATGAAATTAATGTATCTTTCACAGGAGTGGTTTATCTGACAGCAAATTCTTTCAAAACTAAAAAGAGTGAGTGAAAGGTGGATTGTTTTATATCCCTTTTATCTGCTATTGGTGATACGACAGGTCCTCAGTGCATCGCGTTACCATGGTTTTCATGCACAAGCCATGACCAAAGAGGCCAGAGTGAACTGATTTAACCATTCAGCCATAAAGCCCACAACCTAAAACAAAAGAGATGGGAAGACAATGCCTCACCTCAATACACAACAAAACAGTCAACAAGTATTGCAAATGTCCACTTCTATCCCACACCTCTGTGGTGATGAATGAGATTCACATGTTAGTTGATCAAGAATCTGTGCTTTAAACACCCAACTAACTACCAATTTTTCCACTTAGGGCCAGAGTCAAGATTCAAACCAACACCCTCAGAGGTAGGTGGAAAGTGTGTTACCATGACAACAGATGGACAATTCTGAGAGCCTGTCCCACTCCAACTGTCAGGGATGTGAAAACCCAACCAACTGGTTTGCCTTGAAGTTCATGCTGTTCCAAAATGATTTTACCTTTACATTATTGGTATTTTTTCAGAAGCTTTTTTCCACTATCAAGGAATATCTCAACAGGGGGGGGGGGGAACAGTGTGGTTAAATCATACTGATTTTTACATGTATATCCCTGGATATTTCACCCATTTCTAGGAAGAACCCATGAATCACTGAGATATCCCCCTCAGGCATGCAATAATCAACAACCCTATATCTTCACCTTTGCCAGTGTCAAGCAAGCAAAGTGCACATTACTACCAAAAAAATGGGGAGTGGTTATTGCATCTATTGTGGCCTTTCTGCTTGTTTAATTTTTGAAGAATTGAACGTGATTAGGTTCACCAGTACTTTTATTATCTTGTTTTCGGTAATAATACAATGGACAACTTTATACAGGAGAGGCGGAAACTGTTCATGCCATTTGGTAAAGATTTTGTTCTGGAAACAAATGACCATGATTCATTAATTGTAATAAATTTCCCAATTTTGAACTTAAACTCACACAAAAGTAGTAAATATAATGATCGTAAGTTTGTCCCAACCAAGGAAATTTACAAATGTCATAAACATGATACAGTAAGATGTACTTTAATATGTCAAGCAATAGGATCCCAAGCAATTGGTACACATAAATCCAGGAAAAATGTGGACACTGGAAAATAAGACCCAGGAAAAACTGAGTACACATTTTTTGGTAAAAATCCCAATTAGTGTCCTTGACAATAGGTTTGACAACACACTAGTGAAAGATATGTCATTTTATATCAGTGTTTCCAATTCACTCCTTGTGTTACACATTGTGAAAGTGGTCCAAAAGTCAAAAACATTGTGTTAAGCTCCTGATAAATATATATCATCATTAGAATATCGAAACACACCCTATGTTATGCATACTCAGACTGTTTTCCTGCCATATACTACAAAGACAGGATATTTGGAGTCAAAGTACTACTGCAAGATTAGATAAGGATTAGGACAACGATAGAGATCTTATACAAAAAGTTTGTCACATAACTTAAAACTGCCTCTAGTTTGATCATATATTACTCAAATTTGTCTGGATTTTAATAAGTATTTTTATTTTGTAATGCAAAAGATATTGCAAATAATAAATTCTATCATCATTAAAAACAAATTCACCAAATGACAGGTATAAAAAATGACATGCTTACAGCACCAATGTGATATACCTTGCTTTTCCTGTTTTTTTGCACTACGAGTATAAACTGCACTGCACCAAAGTGTACTTTTTATGTCTTTCTCTGTATAAATTAGGTGCCAGGTAAATGTATTGCTAGCCTTGCTGAAGGCTCAAGTTTCTTTGCAGTTAGGGAATGTTTTCAGTTCAGATAATGGAGTTTCACTTTCTATAATGTACTCATACACATACATAGCATACGGCTAAGAGAAAGAGAGCTCTGGAGAGCTTCCTTTAAAATTCCTTTAAAATTCTGAATGCGTACCTTATGATTGCCAAATGTTTCTGCACCTATTCTGAACATATTATATACATATGGGCCTTGATAAGCAAGGCTAATGTATTGCAAGATAGCAGAAGCAGCTTCCCCAGATAACAAGCCTTTATGGGCAATTATTTCTATTGAAGGTCAAAGTTTCTAAATATTCTGATAATACCAAAAATGTGAAGTTCCTCAGGATATGTAGAGTACTGTTACAATTAGTTCCAGGGTTGCAATTATCCTTAAAGTGATGAAAACTACATGCACACCATTGACAGTAGATACACTTAATCAGGAGAGGGGGGAACAAGTTCGTGTAAAGTCAAAATAGGGTTTAACAGTGAACATATTAGGACAGATTATCACAATCTCACACTCAGGGGCAAGGATAGGACAATATAACATTTTAAATGGTATTGGGGATTTTTATGTTGGGGATTCTCTATCCCAGTAAACATTACAAACGTTTATAAACGTTTAGTAAACCTATAAACGTTTTTAAAACCAAATATAAACCTAAATATTGACAATTATTCAATATTAAGGGTTTATAAACGTTTCAGCAACATTAGTTTGGTTTATAAATGTTTATAAACGTTTTAAAACCTTTACAACGGGTTAAAAATACCTTAACCTCACTTTCAGTTGGGATGATGACATCAGCACAGCCATTTTGAGAAAAAGTGGAGAAATATTTCTGTTACTATATCTTGCTGTATCACTGTTGTTTGAAGTCATCATTACATTCTAAGTAGATATATAGAAGTATATAATTTGATTATATTATATACTTTTACATCTCTACTTAGAATATAATGATGCCTTCAAACAACAGTGATACAGCAAGATATACTTACAGAAATATTTCTCCAGATTTTAAACACGTGTATAAACGTTTATAAATGTTTATATATAAATGTTTATAAATGTTTATATATAATAAATGTTTATATATAAACATTTATATATAAATGTTTATATATAAACATTTATATATAAATGTTAATAAACATTTATGCTTAAACGTTTATAAACATTTATAGGCAAACGTTTAGGGACCCATCATTTTAAACCTTATCTAAACCGTTGATAGTTAGGTTTATAAACGTTTATAAACGTTTGTAATGTTCACTGGGATGCCCCACCTAAGGATTTTCTATGGGTTTGCAAATATCAGGGGGTTTTCAACATACACCCAGTGTCATGAGCAGAAGTCTAAAGCAGAGTCACAGAATCAAGACTTAAGTGGTCATCAAGGTCAAGGTTGGGGGTTCACTATGGTGTACGTTGATCTCGCAACCGTAGATTTCTCCACCATAGATTTCGCCCCCACTTTCACAGGTAGCCTATATTTCGCCACCAGTGGTGGGTGATTTCGCCACCATTTTAAAAAAAATTATGAACTAGAGGATCGCTCGCAAAAAAAAAAGATAATGTTTTTGCATAGCAAAAACAAAGTGTCCCGAAAAGGATATAAAGGTGAGTGCTAAAGTATTAAGAAAATGCTTCGTTTCTAGCCTTATACTGTTGTGGCAACCAAAGTCAGCGCAGTCTGCTCTATCTAGCACGGTTTTCAAGATATAAGCATCACCATGTGAAAGCTCTCCCACAAGTAGATGAATGAGTATTTGATAAAAATTGGGTATCCGCAATACTTTTACAGATAATTAGCATTTACTCATTTTGAGTAGGTGAATAAATAGCTATGGGTCTGAAACTTCACAGAGTGAAAGCTCTCCCAAAAGTAGGTGAATGAGTTATTTGAGAAAAATTGGCTATCTGCAATACTTTTAGAGATAATTCACATTTACTCATTTTGAGTAGGTGAATAATTAGCTATGGGTCTGAAACTTCACCAAGTGAAAGCTCTGCCAAAAGTAGGTGAATGAGTTATTTGAGAAAAATTGGCTATCTGCAATACTTTTAGAGATAATTCGCATTTACTCATTTTGAGTAGGTGAGTAATTAGCTATGGGTCTGAAACTTCACCAAGTGAAAGCTCTCCCAAAAGTAGGTGAATGAGTTATTTGAGAAAAATTGGCTATCTGCAATACTTTTAGAGATAATTCGCATTTACTCATTTTGAGTAGGTGAGTAATTAGCTATGGGTCTGAAACTTCACCAAGTGAAAGCTCTCCCAAAAGTAGGTGAATGAGTTATTTGAGAAAAATTGGCTATCTGCAATACTTTTAGAGATAATTCGCATTTACTCATTTTGAGTAGGTGAGTAATTAGCTATGGGTCTGAAACTTCACCAAGTGAAAGCTCTCCCAAAAGTAGGTGAATGAGTTATTTGAGAAAAATTGGCTATCTGCAAT
Organism: Sabellastarte sp. h YS-2021; assembly: GCA_964017235.1. Lineage (NCBI taxonomy): Eukaryota > Metazoa > Annelida > Polychaeta > Sabellida > Sabellidae > Sabellastarte > Sabellastarte sp. h YS-2021. The sequence goes on along the minus strand of OZ024930.1, from coordinate 40,698,317 downwards.
ACTTTTAGAGATAATTCGCATTTACTCATTTTGAGTAGGTGAGTAATTAGCTATGGGTCTGAAACTTCACCAAGTGAAAGCTCTCCCAAAAGTAGGTGAATGAGTTATTTGAGAAAAATTGGCTATCTGCAATACTTTTACAGATAATTCGCATTTACTCATTTTGAGTAGGTGAGTAATTAGCTATGGGTCTGAAACTTCACAGAATGAAAGCTCTCCTAAAAGTAGGTGAATGAGTTATTTGAGAAAAATTGGCTATCTGCAATACTTTTAGAGATAATTCGCATTTACTCATTTTGAGTAGGTGAGTAATTAGCTATGGGTCTGAAATTTCACCAAGTGAAAGCTCTCCCAAAAGTAGGTGAATGAGTTATTTGATAAAAATTGGCTATTTGCAATACTTTTAGAGATAATTCGCATTTACTCATTTTGAGTAGGTGAGTAATTAGCTATGGGTCTGAAACTTCACCATGTGAAAGCTCTCCCAAAAGTACATGAATGAGTTATTTGATAAAAATTGGGTATCCGCAATAGTTTTTGAGGTAATTAGCATTTACTCATTTTGAGTAGGTGAGTAATTAGCTACGGGTCTGAAACTTCACCAAGTGAAAGCTCTTCCAAAAGTAGGTGAATGAGTTATTTGAGAAAAATTGGCCATCTGCAATACTTTTAGAGGTAATTCGCATTTACTCTTTTTGAGTAGGTGAGCAATTAGCTATGGGTCTGAAACTTCACCAAGTGAAAGCTCTTTGGGATAGCTGCTCTGCAGAGATACCCTGAAGATAAAAAATTTCATCGAAATCGCTCTATGTAGCACGGTTTTCGAAATATTAGCATTTTTGTGTTTTGCAATTTTTGCGCAAAAATTCGAAAATTCAAAATGGCCGCCATTTTTGGCAAGACAAAATTTTTTTGAAAATTGGCATGGCTACTCTGCAGAGATACCCTGTGGGTCAAAAATTTCGTCGAAATCGCTCTATCTAGCACGGTTTTCGAGATACAAGCATTTTTGTGTTTTGCAATTTTGCGAAAAATTCGAAAATTCAAAATGGCCGCCATTTTTTGCGAGAAATTTTTTGTTTGAAAATTGGCATGGCTACTCTGCAGAGATACCCTGCGGGTCAAAAATTTCGTCGAAATTGCTCTATCTAGCAGGGTTTTCGAGATATAAGCATTTTTATGTTTTGCAATTTTTGCGAAAAATTCGAAAATTCAAAATGGCCGCCATTTTTGGCGAGACAAAATTTTTTTGAAAATTGGCATGGCTACTGTGCAGATATACCCTGTGGGTCAAAGTTCGTCGAAATCGCTCTATCTAGCAGGGTTTTCGAGATATAAGCATTTTTATGTTTTGCAATTTTTGCGAAAAATTCGAAAATTCAAAATGGCCGCCATTTTTGGCGAGACAAAAATTTTTTCAAAATTGGGATAACTACCCTGCAGAGATACCCTGCGGGTCAAAAATTTCGTCGAAATCGCTCTATCTAGCACGGTTTTCGAGATATAAGCATTTTTGTGTTTTGCAATTTTTGCGAAAATTCAAAATGGCCGCCATTTTTGGCGAGACAAAAATTTTTTGAAAATTGGGCAAAGTACTCCGCAGAGATATCCTGCGGGTCAAAAATTTTGTCGAAATTGCTCTATCTAGCACGGTTTTCGAGATATAAGCATTTTTGTGTTTTGCAATTTTTGCGAAAAATTCGAAAATTCAAAATGGCCGCCATTTTTGGCGAGAGAAAATTTTTTTCAAAATTGGGATAACTACTCTGCAGAGATATCCTGTGGGTCAAAAATTTCGTCGAAATCGCTCTATCTAGCACGGTTTTCGAGATATAAGCATTTTTGTGTTTTGCAATTTTTGCGAAAATTCAAAATGGCCGCCATTTTGGGCGAGACAAAAATTTTTTGAAAATTGGGAAAAGTACTCCGCAGAGATACCCTGTGGGTCAAAAATTTCGTCGAAATCGCTCTATCTAGCACGGTTTTCGAGATATAAGCATTTTTGTGTTTTCCTTATTTGGAAAATTCGTAATGATTAATTAATCATTAATTACTCGGCCATTTCTTGACCAATCAATGCCAAAATCTAATGATTTCCAGATTTTAATAGACCGAATGTATTTGCCAAGTTTCAGGTGAATTGATAAAATTCCTTTCAAGTTATCATCCGGACAAGCTTCCCCAACGAAAAAAGACATTTTTGGTCATGTGACCTCTCTGATTGGTTGAAATGTCACTGCAGCATATTCAAAAAAAATTCCCCAAGGCTACTGCCTAAACCTGCCAAATTTGAAAAGAATCCGCCTAACGGTTACAGAGTTATAAGGAAAACAAAATGCTGAGCCGGCGGAGCCGCCGGAGCCGGCGGAGCCGCCGGAGCCTGAAACTCTCCCATACACAAACAAGCGTCCCTTGCGGGACGCTTAATAATTACACTTGCTTCACAGGTTATACATATGCCATTTTGAGATAAACTACAGTGTGCCATAACCTAAGTGTTCATATACAATTGGTTGACTATAGACCAAACTCTCTAACCGCAAGCACACTAAAGCCCATTGTAACCTTAAGGTTTATAAGGTGTAATTAACTTGCACATGAAAAAATGTCACTCTCAAATTAGCAAATGGTACACATCAGACAAAATGAACTGATCTTTCTCAATTACAAAAACATAGAGTTTCAACCATAACCGTGGCTTTTTGTTGTTTCATGAATACATGTAGACCCCAATAAAAGATATAAATATCCATGTTAAATTCCACCTTCTGATATAAAATTTGAATAAATTTTCACAATCTATAGATATGTACCAGAGAAAATCATTACTTCTGATCAAATCCCAACCAACAAACAGAATTCTTGTGTCACAGATTCTTCCAAAATGGGAATACATTGACTGACACATGGACATGTTTAGACATATCTCATGATAAGCATCATTACTTTACCCATATGTCTTGTAAAAATTGAATAGCCAAGAAGGTTATCTATTTGTAAGAAATTAAGTATACAGGATTAAAAATTCATTATTTTAAGTTTTATGCCACTTGGGAGTTGAGGTCTGAAACAAAAACTTCAGAGGTGGGTCTTTTCCAGACTATCAGTTCCTCTGGTTGGGGTTTGAGAAAAAGTGGAAGAGTGTCTAGCCCAGGACAGTGGGACTCTGACCACTGAGTGATAGGTGTACTAACCTTGCTTAAGACTGGAGCTTCTTTGTAATATTTATTTATTTGGGGTTTTACGTTGCTTTCTTTTTTATTTATTTGGGGTTTTAGGTTGCTTTCAACACAGTACAGGTCATATCACGACGGGTAGTTGGAAGGGCAAAGGAAACCAGTACATACAGTTGGTCAAGGTTCTGTACTGTAAACTGCCGACCAATGGCAAGCAACTACCAGCTTTCCCACTTGAGGTTTTACCTGTGTTTTGTGAATACAAACCCTAGTGTATCAGAAAGGCTTTTGGTACAAATCTGAGCCTTTGCAAGGCTAAAGATGCACCCAATGTGCACCTTATTTCCACAGTTCACTTCACACACGTGTCTAGCCTTAAATATGACCTTATATACTTAATTGTCCACCCATTCAAGTTTCTTGAACTTTTCAATGTCCAGTCTAGAACAGTTAAATTGTATTTTACCAGAATTGAAACACTAACTTTGAATTGGTCAAAGTTGGGGTTAAACATCCCTGACATCAGGTAAGACCATATGGGAACAGGCACACAGTGAGTATCACATGTTACTATGAACCAGATTTGAACCTGCAACCACAGAGATGAGAGGACAGGAGGCAGGTGGACACCACTGTTTTTGGTAACCCAAAAACCCCAACCACTTAAAATTGCAAGGAGTATAGAAAACCCACTTTTTATAAAAAATCCCTTTTTGAAAAAGTGTGTCACATTATTTCACATTAGTTTAAAGAAACACTTTCACTTTCTGAAATTTTGTCATTATGGCGTTTTAACAGAATTGATCTTGGCATGGAATATCTGTATAATCTGGGGAATTTCATCAAGAGAAACGGAGTAAACATAGTTTCAGATGAATGATGGCCTCTTTTATAATTAGAATGACTAAAGAAAAGCAAATGGAGAAGTGTAGTGCTATAGTTCACTGTTATTAATCTTACACACTTGCTATTGTCCACTTTTATTGTGGTATTGCAATTTTGATTATTTCATAAAAGAATGACCTTTATAATTTCTCTATTCTATTTCTGCTAACATTAGATTTGTTAAAACTAAAATCAAAATAACAAACTACACCTTTTCAAAACCTTATTTAGAAATTTACAGAGATTTTTTAAAGGGTGGTTTTAATGGACTTTCCAAAAGTAGTGTTTGTATGGAGGGGTTTTAACCCTTTCGCTACTGAAGGATCATTATTCTGGGAGACTGTAGCCACATGACATCATATCACATCAGAAACGCCAATAAAGTAAAACATTAACTCACTACCTTATATACTTCATTTGCGGTATTTTTCGGCATATTTCATTAGAAATTGATGAAACTTGAATGGGGAAAGTCCAGGGAATTCCCCAAATAAATATAACCACGAGTAAACAATATGCAGCTACATGCGATAAATACGGCAATATATACAAAAACCAGTTAAAATAGGTGAAAATATTGAAATATTTGAAAATATAGCATAACTTACATATATTTTACTTAAGAAATCATTTTAATACTGATACACCAAAGAAAACTTATTGCAGTATACTGAAGGGAAAGAAGAAATCCATATTATTGCCGTCGACCCTGTGTCGACAGACATGGTACCTTGTAATACATATTGGCGTCGACTGCTAGTCGTCATATATGGTAATGAAAGGGTTAAGAATTTTCTGTTTTAATAGTGTTACCGTGAAAACCCATGTGCCCCCAATACCCGTATCTCATGTTTTCACAAGTGCTAGTAGGCCATGTAAAAGTTGTATCTACTAATAATGAGGTAGTAATGATGTAGTAGACAGGAAAGAAGTTTCCACAATCAATTTATACATATTTATCAAAAATTCATAGACACATGCCTAAGTAAACAGACTTCAGTGCCTTGAAGAAGACTATACTCAGATACATGTTGCACTTCATTTCCCTTACAAAATGGCATGACCTATCCTCTCTGTCTGTGTTATGACGCATTTCAATAACTCTACAATCTATGTTTGCAGCATTTTTTTCAAATGTTAAGTCTCAGATAAATCTTATTTTCATTGAACCAAATTTGCATAAGAAATAGCCCTACTGTTACATCCTTCAGGAAACATCTCAAGACTCACCTTTTCACTCAAGCCCTGGATATTTTACATGGATCATCACTTGATTATACCTTTTGAAAATTTCTATTATTAATTTAGCACACTGAGTTCCCCATTGTGGGGAAGATATTGTGCCTGCAAAGCAATAGATTAGATAAGACTATATTGAGAAATTTTGTTAACTTTGTTACACACTCAATTTTATTTTAATTGACACTCAGCACATAACAATTGCATCACTATAATACCTGAGCCTGGACAATACTAGCAATATGTCTGGGTGGGTCTTTGTTTGATAATCCATGACTTCAGAGGCATTAGACTAGTGTATCCTCTTATTTTTACCATTTAAAATTTACTTTAGTCAGTTAGTAGTGAAATAGGTTTTTAACATTCAAATCCACAAAGACAGGGGTGTGGGTATCTAAATGATGATTTGCACATCTTGATCTCCACTAGGCCCATGTAGACCACTAAGGGACCTAAAATCTACTGCAATGGCTTTTACATTCCATATAAGAGCCAGGGTCATATCACGACAGGCTTCAGCTATCTGGGCGTTCACACTATGAAATCAACACGGGTTGACACGGATTGAAACAGATTGGAGACTTGTCTGAACACTCACACTCCGGGTTGACAAGGGTAAATCTCAACCCCACTCAAGAGGTGGATTGAAGCAGATTGAAGTAGATTGACTCAATCCCCTTTGTAGTGTGAACCCTGTCAATCCGGGTTGACAAGGGTTGAGTGTGTTTGTACAGTAATTATTTGATTTACTGCCTTGAAACAATTGCTTAACTTAATATTTATATTTAACACTCAGTCCTTTGTAAACAGGAACCTAATTAACACATAGGTCAGGCAAGATTGCTGTCTTATTTCTGTATGATTGCAATTTGGTATGAAATGAATATTTGTAATTTATGTAGGATGATCCAATAAACAGAACTGTTCCAAACGATTGCAATTAGTCTGTTGCTGAAAAAGTGGCAAAATCTTAAAAATATAAGTGGAACCAAACTTTAGTTCAATAGACTCTGTATTGTCAGAACCTCCAATATCCACAACAATTTGGTTCTAGGGATGGTTCACTTTTACTTCTGCCAATAAAAACATAGCATTATTTATGTCAGGATATCAAAACTTGTTCCAGTCTCAAATTCGGGGAAAAAAGCCTTGGGGCCAAACTTTTCAGTTTTGGGGAAATGGGAAAAAAGCCTTTTTTCTAAAGTTAATGTTCACATTATCTGCCACATTTTCTTTCCACAAGACATTTTTTCTACAATGCCTTTTTTCCCCAGTGCACCTCCGTTTCTAATGGTGTTACTTTATATACAGTCATAATTCTAAATACATTAAGTGAGAGTTTACTTTCAGATATTCTACTGTAGTCATTTGTACTATCAGTCTCCTTGATCTGAAGGTTATATATTGATGATATTGTATAATATGAATTATCTAAAACAATAAGGGTAATGATAATCCAGCAGTGTACATGGTAGGATATATGGTTTAAATCCAGTAATGATTATACCCCCCTGAGGTGTAAAACGAATGCAAATCCCTTAAGTCTGACCATATAGTGACCACTGCATAAAGTCAGAAAAATATAACTGTAAGTGAGAAAGGCTAGTCTTGTATTGCAGTCTTGAACTTGTCACTGCTGGCAAAATATTGTTGTTCTTTTATCAATTTCTTGAAAAAAGATCTGTTCACATGTGTGCGGAATAGGTGTTTTTCTTCTTCTCTTGTGAATACACCCTCATAACATGTACACACAGTCTGTATATCCTGTGGTGTTTCTTATAGAGCTGTTTTACTTGGGTGATCGACCTCTCCAAACTGGGCAACAATCCTAAAAGTTTGCAACTGGGGTGTCAATTACATTAGTCCACCCTTATCAGAATGTTCCTTGACCATTCTGGACTGTATCATGAGCAGGAATGTTGGAATGGAAAGCAAATGTTCCTGATAATTTCAAGTGGTTTGATATTATCATGAACTATTCCACATTCTTTTCAGATCTGTATGCAGGAATCCATCAGAAACCCATCTTAAATTTATGTTACTGTTCATAAGGTCATTATTATTGACCTTACAGTGATCTTAAACCTATCTTAACATTTGCAAATCAATCTTTTCCATCTTTATAGTTTTTAAATCAATGAGATTGATCGGAAAACCATTACAAACCTTTTGGGGCCCATTGGAAGACTTCTTGAACCAATCTCAATGTCAATAGGGTAGTTATCGGGAAAACAATCAGAAACCTATCCAATGCTATACCCATGGATCATTGGTTTTATTTTTCCATGGTATACAATCAGATCCCCATAGTGGAACAGGCCTATTACAACAGTCTAGCCTACTAGATAATATGAGATACCGTAAATTTCCAAAATAATGCCCAGGTTCAAATTTACACCTGGTACCAAGCACAATTTATAACACTGTTTTTGTATATAAAAAGAACGCCTCAGCCCTGGTTCAATTTAATACCTGGTCTGGTGCCATTTGAAAATAATTAACGCCCGGGCCATATTTTGAAAAAATATGTTAAGTATTGGGTATTAGCCTCCACTTCCTGAGAAAACTCCATCCTGGTCTTATGGAGAAAGAGAAATTGACCTCCCATAACATGCATAAGCTCCCCCTCTATAGGACCATATAGGGCATGCCTCAATAGTCTCTCAATCATCTTATGGCCAAGGGTTTGATAAAAATTAAAAAAAACTAGAAATCGGCCGCCCTGTTGATAGTAGATGCGAATAGAAACAGGATAGCATAGAAGAACACACATTATCATGTGTAATGTCCACCCATGAACCTTTTGCCCAAATTGTACAGTAGTCTTACAAGACCCTGTTTCATTTGTAAAATATATCAATGATGCTTAAATATTTGTTAGTGTAGATGTAAATTATTTCAGCTTCATGCCTTTTTGCATTGGTTGGGTTGAAAATTTTGACGAAATCACTCTATCTGGCATGGTTAAGAAGATAGAAGCAAATTCCTGTTTTTCTATTTTTGGCAAAAATTTGAAAATTCAAAATGGCCGCCATTTTTGGGAAAAGGAAATTTTTTTGAAAATTGCCAAGAGTACATTTTCTAGATACCCTATGGGTCGAAAATTTCAACGAAATAACTCTATTTGGCACGGTTAAGGCCAGTTTGTGTTTTTCCATTTTGGGCAAAAATTCGAAAATTCAAAATGGCTGCCATTTTTGGGGAGGGGAAAATTTTTTGAAAATTGCAAAGTTTACATTCCTTAGATACCCCGTGGGTTGAAAATTTCGACGAAATCGCTCTATCTCGCATGGTTAAGGAGATAGAAGCAAATTTGTGTTTTGCCATTTTTGACAAAAATTTGAAAATTCAAAATGGCCGCCATTTTAGGGGACGGGAAATTTTTTTTTAAATTGCCAAGAATACAATGCTGAAATACCTGTGGGTCGAAAATTTTGACGAAATCGCTCTATCTCGCACGGTTAAGGAGATAGAAGCAAATTTGTGTTTTGCCATTTTTGGCAAAAATTCGAAAATTCAAAATGGCCGCCATTTTTGGGGAGGGGAAAATTTTTTGGAAAATTGCAAAGATTGCATTCCTTAGATACCCTGTGGGTCGAAAATTTCGACGAAATCGCTCTATCTCGCACGGTTAAGGAGATAGAAGCAAATTTGTGTTTTGCCATTTTTGGCAAAAATTCGAAAATTCAAAATGGCCGCCATTTTTGGGGAGGGGAAAATTTTTGGAAAATTGCAAAGATTGCATTCGTTAGATACCCTGTGGGTCGAAAATTTCGACGAAATCACTCTATCTCGCACGGTTAAGGAGATAGAAGCAAATTAGTGTTTTGCCATTTTTGGCAAAAATTCGAAAATTCAAAATGGCCGCCATTTTTGGGGAGGGGAAAATTTTTTAAAAATTACCAAGAGTACAATGCTCAGATACCCTGTGGGTCGAAAATTTTGACGAAATCACTCTATCTGGCACGGTTAAGGAGATAGAAGGAAATTTGTGTTTTGCCATTTTTGGCAAAAATTCGAAAATTCAAAATGGCCGCCATTTTGGGGGAGGGGAAAATTTTTGGAAAATTGCAAAGATTGCATTCCTTAGATACCCTGTGGGTCGAAAATTTCGACGAAATCGCTCTATCTCGCACGGTTAAGGAGATAGAAGGAAATTTGTGTTTTGCCATTTTTGGCAAAAATTCGAAAATTCAAAATGGCCGCCATTTTTGGGGAGGGGAAAATTTTTGGAAAATTGCAAAGATTACATTCCTTAGATACCCTGTGGGTCGAAAATTTCGACGAAATCGCTCTATCTCGCACGGTTAAGGAGATAGAAGGAAATTTGTGTTTTGCCATTTTTGGCAAAAATTCGAAAATTCAAAATGGCCGCCATTTTTGGGGAGGGGAAAATTTTTGGAAAATTGCAAAGATTACATTCCTTAGATACCCTGTGGGTCGAAAATTTCGACGAAATCGCTCTATCTCGCACGGTTAAGGAGATAGAAGCAAATTAGTGTTTTGCCATTTTTGGCAAAAATTCGAAAATTCAAAATGGCCGCCATTTTTGGGGAGGGGAAAATTTTTGGAAAAATTACCAAGAGCACAATGCTCAGATACCCTGTGGGTCGAAAATTTTGACGAAATCGCTCTATCTGGCACGGTTAAGGAGATAGAAGCAAATTGGTGTTTTGCCATTTTTGGCAAAAATTCGAAAATTCAAAATGGCCGCCATTTTTGGGGAGGGGAAAATTTTTTGAAAATTGCAAAGATTACATTCCTTAGATACCCTGTGGGTCGAAAATTTCGACGAAATCGCTCTATCTCGCACGGTTAAGGAGATAGAAGCAAATTAGTGTTTTGCCATTTTTGGCAAAAATTCGAAAATTCAAAATGGCCGCCATTTTTGGGGAGGGGAAAATTTTTTAAAAATTACCAAGAGTACAATGCTCAGATACCCAGTGGGTCGAAAATTTTGACGAAATCGCTCTATCTGGCACGGTTAAGGAGATAGAAGCAAATTGGTGTTTTGCCATTTTTGGCAAAAATTCGAAAATTCAAAATGGCCGCCATTTTTGGGGAGGGGAAAATTTTTTGAAAATTGCAAAGATTGCATTCCTTAGATACCCTGTGGGTCGAAAATTTCGACGAAATCGCTCTATCTCGCACGGTTAAGGAGATAGAAGCAAATTTGTGTTTTGCCATTTTTGGCAAAAATTCGAAAATTCAAAATGGCCGCCATTTTTGGGGAGGGGAAAATTTTTTGAAAATTGCACATATTACATTCCTTAGATACCCTGTGGGTCGAAAATTTCGACGAAATCGCTCTATCTCGCACGGTTAAGGAGATAGAAGCAAATTAGTGTTTTGCCATTTTTGGCAAAAATTCGAAAATTCAAAATGGCCGCCATTTTTGGGGAGGGGAAAATTTTGTTAAAATTACCAAGAGCACAATGCTCAGATACCCTGTGGGTCGAAAATTTTGACGAAATCGCTCTATCTCGCACGGTTATGGAGATAGAAGCAAATTTGTGTTTTGCCATTTTTGGCAAAAATTCGAAAATTCAAAATGGCCGCCATTTTTGGGGAGGGGAAAATTTTGTTAAAATTACCAAGAGCACAATGCTCAGATACCCTGTGGGTCGAAAATTTTGACGAAATCGCTCTATCTGGCACGGTTAAGGAGATAGAAGCAAATTGGTGTTTTGCCATTTTTGGCAAAAATTCGAAAATTCAAAATGGCCGCCATTTTTGGGGAGGGGAAAATTTTTTGAAAATTGCAAAGATTGCATTCCTTAGATACCCTGTGGGTCGAAAATTTCGACGAAATCGCTCTATCTCGCACGGTTAAGGAGATAGAAGCAAATTTGTGTTTTGCCATTTTTGGCAAAAATTCGAAAATTCAAAATGGCCGCCATTTTTGGGGAGGGGAAAATTTTTTGAAAATTGCACATATTACATTCCTTAGATACCCTGTGGGTCGAAAATTTCGACGAAATCGCTCTATCTCGCACGGTTAAGGAGATAGAAGCAAATTAGTGTTTTGCCATTTTTGGCAAAAATTCGAAAATTCAAAATGGCCGCCATTTTTGGGGAGGGGAAAATTTTGTTAAAATTACCAAGAGCACAATGCTCAGATACCCTGTGGGTCGAAAATTTTGACGAAATCGCTCTATCTCGCACGGTTATGGAGATAGAAGCAAATTTGTGTTTTGCCATTTTTGGCAAAAATTCGAAAATTCAAAATGGCCGCCATTTTTGGGGAGGGGAAAATTTTGTTAAAATTACCAAGAGCACAATGCTCAGATACCCTGTGGGTCGAAAATTTTGACGAAATCGCTCTATCTGGCACGGTTAAGGAGATAGAAGCAAATTTGTGTTTTGCCATTTTTGGCAAAAATTCGAAAATTCAAAATGGCCGCCATTTTTGGGGAGGGGAAAATTTTTTGAAAATTGCAAAGATTGCATTCCTTAGATACCCTGTGGGTCGAAAATTTCGACGAAATCACTCTATCTCGCACGGTTAAGGAGATAGAAGCAAATTAGTGTTTTGCCATTTTTGGCAAAAATTCGAAAATTCAAAATGGCCGCCATTTTTGGGGAGGGGAAAATTTTTTAAAAATTACCAAGAGTACAATGCTCAGATACCCTGTGGGTCGAAAATTTTGACGAAATCACTCTATCTGGCACGGTTAAGGAGATAGAAGGAAATTTGTGTTTTGCCATTTTTGGCAAAAATTCGAAAATTCAAAATGGCCGCCATTTTGGGGGAGGGGAAAATTTTTGGAAAATTGCAAAGATTGCATTCCTTAGATACCCTGTGGGTCGAAAATTTCGACGAAATCGCTCTATCTCGCACGGTTAAGGAGATAGAAGGAAATTTGTGTTTTGCCATTTTTGGCAAAAATTCAAAATGGCCGCCATTTTTGGGGAGGGGAAAATTTTTGGAAAAATTACCAAGAGCACAATGCTCAGATACCCTGTGGGTCGAAAATTTTGACGAAATCGCTCTATCTGGCACGGTTAAAGAGATAGAAGCAAATTTGTGTTTTGCCATTTTTGGCAAAAATTCGAAAATTCAAAATGGCCGCCATTTTTGGGGAGGGGAAAATTTTTTGAAAATTGCAAAGATTGCATTCCTTAGATACCCTGTGGGTCGAAAATTTCGACGAAATCGCTCTATCTCGCACGGTTAAGGAGATAGAAGCAAATTTGTGTTTTGCCATTTTTGGCAAAAATTCGAAAATTCAAAATGGCCGCCATTTTTGGGGAGGGGAAAATTTTTTGAAAATTGCAAATATTACATTCCTTAGATACCCTGTGGGTCGAAAATTTCGACGAAATCGCTCTATCTCGCACGGTTAAGGAGATAGAAGCAAATTAGTGTTTTGCCATTTTTGGCAAAAATTCGAAAATTCAAAATGGCCGCCATTTTTGGGGAGGGGAAAATTTTTGGAAAATTGTAGATTGCATTCCTTAAATACCCTGTGGGTCGAAAATTTCGACGAAATCGCTCTATCTCACACGGTTAAGGAGATAGAAGCAAATTTGTGTTTTGCCATTTTTGGCAAAAATTCGAAAATTCAAAATGGCCGCCATTTTTGGGGAGGGGAAAATTTTTGGAAAATTGCAAATATTACATTCCTTAGATACCCTGTGGGTCGAAAATTTCGACGAAATCGCTCTATCTCTTACGGTTTCTGAGATATTAGCAAATTACTCAAAAGTAGTACTGAAAATACACAATGAAGTACCTAAATGGCTATTACTCATGTACTGACAAAGCTATCAGTCCCAAATGCAATACCAAGCGAGCTATGGACATAACAATCTTGTATTCAAAATTGTAGTAAAATATCTTTAATTATTTTGGCTTAAATGCACGGAAACCAATGGGTACTGAAAATAGCTGTACTTAAGTATTACTCAGTAAGCAAAAGAGGTACAACAGCCAAAAGCAATACCAAGCAAGCTACTGACCCAATAAGCCTGCATACCAAATTTGGTGACAATAGCTCTAATACTTTTCCTTTAAATGAGCGGAAACCATGCGTGACGCCGGACATCGGACGCCGGACGCCGGACGCCGGACGCCGGACATCGGACATCGGACGGCGAAAAAAGCAAAAATAATATATCCACCCCCCAGGGGGGTGGACATAACTAGTGTAAACTGCTGTTGGTCTGTCATAATGTAATACCAACTGTTGAACAACTTAAGTTCAAGTTTCTTTGACTTACCATGAGGAAATCATCTGTCTGATGGAATGACAAGGAAGCAATATTAAACCTAAATTAAGTTAAAAATAAATAAATCTCATAATACATGCACCTTCTAAGTGAAAATGCACACATTTTTGCAGGTTATACCCTGGATGTTTTTATTCTGATAAATGGGGCTTTGAGGTCAGAAGTCTCACAGTACAAACTGGTGTTTTGTTAGCCTTGCTGAAGGCTCAAGTTTCTTTGCAGTTAGGGAAAGTTTTCAGTTCAGATAATGGAGTTTCAGTTTCTATAATGTACTCATACATGTACTGACTTTTAAAGCAGCATACAGCTAAGAGAAAGACTGTCTGATTAGGTTCTATCTCTTAGCATGTATGAGTGCTTTATGCAAATTTGAGCCTTAAGCAAGGCTAGTGTTTTGTCAGACTAGCAATGCCCCATGGAACACAACCTTTTACCAACAGCTTTGTTACTTAGCCTGGTAACTAACTCAAAAATGCTAACTTCTTTCTATTATAACACTTTTAACTGTGTGTTCATACTGGTGATTTAACTCGAGTTGACTCAGATTGAAGCAGATTGGGATTAGGTGTGAATGCTCTCAATCCAGGTTGACAAGAATAAATCTCAACTCTACTCAAGAGGTGGACTGAGGCCGATTGCTGCTACCCCTTTGCAGTGTGAACACTCTCTACCAGGTTGACAAGGGTTGAGTGCACTGGTACTGTAAACAACTGCCTTATTGCCTTGTAGCAATTGCTTAACTTATAAGAATGTGTCACTATAAGTACCTTAATCCTTTGTTAGCAAGAAGTACTAACTGAAACAAATGCCACAAAAATTGATTTCTGTATGATTGCAATTTGGTGTAAAATGTAAATTTATAGATATAACAGGATGGTTAAATTAGCAGGTATATTCGTAACAATTGTAATTAATCAGTTTCTAAAAGTTATGCAATCTTAAAATTGTTTGTGTTTGATAGGAAATAGTTACTTAATAATTTGATCAATTGTATGATAAATGATATCAAATGGGAAGCTTTGATACAGTTGTACACCTTGGAAAACTAGAATAATTCATTGAAGAATGTTGGTAAGCATCATGTTAAGCTAATTTTTGAGGCTTTACTCAGTTTTTGACACTTTTCAATCCAAATTAAACTCTGTGGTGTGGACACTCAACTCGGATTTATTTATTTATTTATTTATTCATATACAATTGCATGTGATTGATACAGTTATTTTTTAATTATTTACACAAAATAACATAGGAATGAAAAGACAGAGTCAGAGAAAAAAAATGTAAACAAAACATTATACACACAGAAGTAAAACACAACCAGGCTATATTGTACAGGCAAAGGACAGTAATTCACGTGTTTGAGTTGGAGTCAAAATGTTAAACTTATTCTGATCTATAAAACTGAGCATATCAATAATCACATCAGCATACACCAAGGTATCTACATCTACAATTGTACTGAAAAGGTGTTTCATGACATAAGTTAGCTGACTCAATTGTACATTACTTAAATCATATTTACATATTCCATATTTATAACAGATATAATTTAATGAATTAGACATACAAGATTTACTACCCTCGACAATTAACTGCAATGCTAAGTTATTATAAATATTATTTGACTTTGCCAGGCATATAAAGAACTTCATAACTCTTTTGTGTAGTTGACATTCTATTGGTAAATCACTGCAAATGATAGGCAACAATATAGAGTGGGTATTGTAAGGGACACTTAAAAGTCTTCTAATACACTTTCTCCAACATACAAATAACTTTTCGATATACACTGAAGAGTAGTCCCACAGAACACATCCATATAGTGGCATTGCAAATGTTTTAAATAGTTTGTACTTTATATCATATGATGCATTTCTAAAAGTCGATACTAAATGATTGGTATTTATAACCATTTCATTGATTTTACTTTTGATATCTTGATCAACAAGACTAGGACCAATTACATGACCAACATGCTTATCAGTGGGCTGACATGTTAAAAAGTTGTTGTCAATAACAAAACCCTGGATATCACTTCCAAATATGAGTAACTTGCTTTTTTGAGGATTAAAAACTATGTTATGAGAATGTCCATATTGTTTACATATACTATAGAGTTTGTTTAAAGAGAAAACAGTAGGTGCCAATAAAACAATATCATCAGCATATCCAAAGGCTCCTGAGAATAAATTCCCTATGTAGCACCCAAAGCCACATTGCTTCAACTCTGTGAATAAATTATCAATGTATAGGGTAAATAATAAAGGTGATAAAACACCACCCTGCTTAACTCCATTGGATGGCTTAAATTTTGTACTAATACAATTACCCCATTTAATAGACAATAACTGATTGTTATATAAATTAAACAATAACCTAGTAGTTAAAAAGCACAAGCCACGATTCAAAAGAGTACAAAAAAGACTTTTATAATTCACCCTGTCAAAGGCTTGACTTGCATCCAACATTAATACATAAACTGAAGAATTTCTATTTTTATAATAATTTACAACTTCTTCAACAATTGCAGTACACTGAGTGGTTGAATGTCCTTTTTTAAATCCAAACTGCATATCACATGATTGAAGAACACTTTCATGTAGATGAATAATCACACTATCTAATATCTTGCCTATGACTGAGCTCACTGCAATGCCTCTGTAATTTGAAATATCATTCAATGATTTTCTTTTATTTTTTGGTATAGGAACGATTTGGGATTCTAAGAATCCAGATGGTACAGAACCATGCTTTATCATACAATTGAATAACAATGATAAGTATACAACTAGTTTTCCAGAACCATTTATTAGGTGGTCAGTAGTAATATTACAAGTCCCATCACTTTTTCCCTTTTTTAACAATTTGATTGCTGTACTAACACAATTAACATCTACATTATGGTTATGGTAACACTGACCTCTGAGACAAGAATGACTAATTCCTTGACTAATTTCCTGCTTTATTGATTGCATCTCCACTGGAGAACATGTAGAACAGTTATAAAGATTATAATATTTTTCCCTAAATAACTCGGCAATATTATAATCACCACTAGTATTATTAATAGAATTTGGAAGTTTAGTAACCTTTTTACTGAGTTTTTTAATGTCATTCCAAAAGTTAGTATAGTTGTTATTTAACAATTCATGTGCCAACTTATCTGCAGCAGTGTTATCCTTCTGTCTTTTTAAGAGTTTCACACTGTAGTGGTATTTTGCACGTGTAGAACATCTGATATTAGCTATGATCCCCACATTAGGAGATCCAGAACTTTTCCAGATTGAATGCCAAAACATGGCTGTATGATGTAGATCACGGACTAGATCATTCCAGCCTGGGAGTTTGTTGGTGGATTTTTCATCTAGCCTGTTACACACTTTAGGAGTAGCGTCGAGACATGCATTTATAATATTATCATATAGTGACTGGATATCATCATGGTGCTCATTACAAAACATATTACCACAATGGACAGCATCCCAAGGAACATTTACATGATCTAGATTAAAGTCAAGTCTTAATTTATAACTGTTTAGATCTTTCTGAGATGCCTTATACCATCTGACTTTATGAGTATTTGTCACTGCATTCAATTTTTTAAGTACGATGTTTTCACTCATACGTAGATGCAGAAATAGTGGCAGGTGATCAGATGGGTTTTCTAGGTCGTTACAAACATAGTATGATTCAACACAGTTTTGTAAATTTTGACTCAAAAAGAAATGATCTATAAAACTTTGTGACTTATTTGCCTTACTTTCAAAGGTATATTTTATATTATGAGAATGATTTAAATCAGAAACACAGAAAAGGTTTTCATTTTCTGTCATTTGAAAAATCTCTTTTACAGAGTTTTTAGTTCTGTCTGTTAAACAACAATTAAAATCTCCTCCGATTATTATGAAATCATATGTAGAACTGTCAGTCAAATGTGCAAGAGTTTGGATCACATCACTCCTTGTATCAACTGAACATAGTTTGGCACATCCAGGCATGTACACTGAACACAGTAATATAGTACAAGATTCAAGTTTGATAGATACTGCACTTATGCGCTTCGATTCAGTCAGAACAGGGGTTATTTCCAAAAGAAGATCATTTCTCCAAAGAATACCACAACCGCCGTAAGGTCTCCCATACCTGAGACAGGAATTATCCATACCAGATACACAGTGGGAATTTATATTAGAAATTTCACTTTCAAACATTGAGAGTTGGGTGTCAAATAGCCAATGTTCCTGTAATAGAACAAAGTCACAGTTATGGCAAAGTTGTTTTATGTAATCCATCCTTCCAGGGCCATGGCCATGACTATTAAAGGTACAAAATTTAAGAACTGTTTGACTGGCCATTGTTTATGTTCTTGGGATTGTAGAATCTGCGGATCCTTATTCCTTCAGGCCACAAGTCTGGGTCATGCAGAGTGCTATACATTGATAAAGGAATTGACAGCTTGTAAGATTTATATCTGGCATCAGGATTTGAGACACAATCAAGAGAATTTGGGGTTATACCTTTGTCGATAAGATAGTCATATAGACTGTCATCATTAGTAGATTTATCCACTCTGTAAATAAAGACATCACGGTTTGGTTCTGGGGCACCTTTCACAGCACCTGAACTTCTATCTTTGCCAACAACAACATTTCTTCTACGACGTCTTGGGTACAGAAAGCCAGAAGAATCAGCCATACTCACACGATCTATTTCAGGAGTGTCATTCAAGCTTTTACCTGTAGAGCCTTTTGGAGGTGATTTCACTGGAAGGGGGAGCCGGAATTTGTTATCATTACTTCTACATTGAATGGATGAATTTGGATGCCTTCTGATGGGTGGTGGATCCAGGGTCTTAACTGTGTAAGTATCCTTGGCTGAAGCAATTAATGGTGCTCTACTCTGGACTGCAGATGCATATGAGAATTGATTAGTAAGTCGTTCATTTATTGAGATATTTTCAGCTATCACTCTGTCAGTATTAAACTGGAGATCAGCCATCTTTTTCTCAATACGGTTTAATCTGTCCAGAAGTGACATATTATTTAATTCCTCTGGATGAGAGCGTGGAATCAAGTGTAGTTGAAATGCAGGAATCACAACAGTGGGCATTTTTTGCAACTTATCTAATTTATCAAGAGCAAGAAAAATGTCTTGCAAATGGGCCTCATGTTCTGGACGCATGGATGATCCGACACGGCGACACTTTTTACCAATGTGTTGTTCTTCACACTTATCCCAGAGTAGATCCTTAGCCTCTATTATTTCTGCAGCAGTAAAGTTTCCTAACACAGCCCTCTGCACATTTTCCTCTGTACCACTTTGCAGGGAGAACAACATGTAAGAGAGCAGTGGGCTCACTATCAAGCTGTTGTCAGTGTTTTGAGACATTAATTTAACACTGTCATCATTGATGGAAGCACTTTTATTCTCCTTTGCTTTCACTTGGCTGGCTTTATTTATACTTGATTGGGTTCTATTATTAGAGGTGTTTCTATTCTGAGGCTGATTACCAACAGGACTTTTCCCCCCACTTGCCTTCATTGTGGCTTCTCTTTGTACCTTTTCACAAGGAGAACAGAGGTCTAGCTCTGCAAACCTGAAGTGAACACTAGGACCTGAGGCATTATAAGGACAAGGGCCATTTGGTGTGCCAACACACTTCATCATTAATTGGTGATTAAGAAATAAATGCAGGAAATTCACATCAGTTAAGAGTACATGTTTTTTCAGTGTTTAAACAATAACTGTGTCCAATTTAGTGTTATAAGTTGACACCAAATACTTTTAATATCACCCAACTTACTGTGAAGAAATTGCTTATAGCCACCTTATGAGTCCAAAAAATTGATATCCAGTTTGAAGATCTAGTCCAGAAGATATATTCACAAAAGTTCTACATTTTTTCCTGTGTCCTGATCAATCACATAAATGTTTTTGAATCTGTTTTAATCTGCTTCAGCCCTCAATTAGACTTGCTCCAAGTCTTTGTATTTGTATCCATCAGTAACCTGAATAGTTAAATTTAAATTGGAAACTTACAGGAGTTCATTATACCACTAGCATTCTGGAGTTAGGGGGATAGTCTCTGAAAAAACAAACTTTTGTCAGGGCTGACTGTTTCTTCAAAAGTCATACAGTACTCATATATTTCACAAAAGACAAAAGGACTTGGTGAAAGTCTAGCCCTCAATCCTTGTCAGCAGAGATTGTAGTGTGAACAGTGTACATTCAAAAGTCTAAGTTGGGATTTTACTTCCAGTTCAACACCAGGGTCACATTGTGACAGGCCCTCAGCATTGCCACTTGTGGGAGTTGAACCCACACAGAGGTGATAGCCTATGATTAGATCCAAACCTTACTAAACACTAGGCCTCCGACGACCTTTGATAATGTGTCTGCATAAAATACATGATTTCAGTTTGCAAAAATATTATAAAAACCATTAGTCTTAAAAGCCATAACCTATGTATGGTCAAATGCCTATTTAGAACAACAAAAGAATATTTTGTAAATATTACGGTATAAGTAACTCATTCTTCTCTTAAAGAAGGACTTATGCTTACAGTTTACCAGTAATATTTTCATGTCTAATGTACCTGGAACTTCTATCCAAAATAGAATATTCTATCTTTCTGGAATTTGCAATTAATTGCATGCTTGAAAAACTTCTGGTGATATGACCTATGATATCATGGTTTGATCCAATAGCATGCAACACTCAAGGCAGTTTATTGCATGACTATGTTTCATGCTTCTAGTGTTATTTTATTGGAAGGAAAAAATAAGGTATTCTGACAGATTAAGTGCTTGATGTTGGTGTTATTCTGAATGTGTCAAATAAATGCACTGTGCCAGTAAGATTAACTACCTAAGCAAATGTGTACAATGTAAAGGTCCGGTTTCAACAATACATTTGGTTCATCCACAGTGGATACTTGAATGACAAAGCAATTGTTAAATGCTTCTCATCTTTCTAGTACCTGTATTCCAGCAAAAACTTACACTATTTATGATGTCTTCTTTCTACCTTTCACATGCGTTGTAATTTTTGTTTACATTTTATTCAAAAATTAAGACAGAACCTCAAACATTAGTCAAGAACAATGTTCATGAAATTTGATTTATCAATCTTGTTGTCACTATTGCATGTGACCTAGTATAATTAAAGTAAGTCCATGAAAATGGTCAAAATGTTTGTTTTATTTACCTAGAGATACCCTTTTTATGTTTAAGTATTTCATAAAATTAATTATAGCATTATTAGAACTATATTTATAAATAGCCAAAGAATGGCAAATATTGGCAACTATCATGATGCCCAGGTAAATCTTTAGTGTGGCTCTCAAGTTGTTAAGACATGGATTTTGCTTCTTAGTCATGAGCTCAAATCCAGTTGTCAAGACCTGGATTTAGCTTCTTAGTCATGACCTCAAATCCAGTTGTTAAGACATAGATTTAGCCTCTCAGTCATGACCTCAAATCCAGTTGTTAAGACATAGATTTAGCCTCTTAGTCATGACCTCAAATCCAGTTGTTAAGACATAGATTTAGCCTCTTAGTCATGACCTCAAATCCAGTTGTTAAGACATAGATTTAGCCTCTTAGTCATGACCTCAAATCCAGTTGTTAAGACATAGATTTTGCCTTAGTCATGACCTCAAATCCAGTTGTTAAGACATAGATTTAGCCTCTTAGTCATGACCTCAAATCCAGTTGTTAAGACATAGATTTTGCCTTAGTCATGACCTCAAATCCAGTTGTTAAGACATAGATTTAGCCTCTTAGTCATGACCTCAAATCCAGTTGTTAAGACATAGATTTAGCCTCTTAGTCATGACCTCAAATCCAGTTGTTAAGACATAGATTTAGCCTCTTAGTCATGACCTCAAATCCAGCTGTTAAGACATAGATTTTGCCTTAGTCATGACCCCAAATCCACCTCATGACAAAATGAGAACTGCTCACAGTGTGCATCCATGATCACATACCATAGCCTCTGAGCCAAAACACAAAATAAAAGTAAACCAGCTAAAGAAGTATTATATCCTCCTGGCTTTCATAGTTAGGGGTCACAAGAGTACTTTAAAGAGACCAAAATATAGTAAATGTTGAGTTAGTAGTGTTCTGTATTCTTGCAACTGATGAAAAATTAATTGTTTGATATTTGTAAATACAACTACAAATCATGAATCTCTAGCACATATTCTAAACCTGTATATGTGCTTTTTTCAAGTCATCCTACCACTTGCCAGAAAAATGGAATATATTTTTGTACTTACAAACAACAAAGCTACAATCTACCTTTTTTTACTTTAACCTGATCCTGTATTTGGCTTTCCTCAACACACAGTTGCCAGGAAAAAATGTTATCCTTAGGTTTTTATCTACCTTTTGGATCCCTTGCTGAAGGAAAACTATAAACAAAGTAAATGCAATGATAACAAGCCCTATTGTGGCTCTTGTGTGTTAGGTAATTGAGTAAAGCAGCCTTGTTTATTGAATACCTTTGCCAGATACTACAGGGAAGATAAAGTTTGGCTTCAGAGTCTGTAAAAAACTTAATCATGTTTACAGATACTGTTTACTACACAATGATCAATACAGAGGTTTCTTATTACAGATGCTCAGAAGTTCATTTGAATATTGTATTACTTTTTTCTATTTGTTGATTGATTCATCATTGGCTTATTTTGGTACAGATTTTACACAGTTGTGTGAGAACAGATTTATTTATTTGGGGTTTACATTGCTTTCAACACTGTACAGGTCATATCACAATAGGTAGTTTTGTGGCCAGAGGAAACAAGTACATACAGTTGGTCAATTTTCTGTACTGTAAACTGCCAATTATTGAAACACAACTACAAAATAACGACTAGGGCTTAAACCACCGACCTCAGAGGTGGGAGGTGAGCGTGTTACCACTGCACCACTGTGGCCCCCTTCATTATGAGGGGGAACAGAAGTTCTGTAAGCTGACAACTCATATTTCCTGCAACTAAATTTGAAATTCATAGAAACTTCAATTAAATGATATATACAGCATGGTTGATAAAAAAAGTCATAATCTTGAATAACAGATAGGTATTGTGTGGTAATATTGATTGACATGTTGTTTTACCTAAACAGCAATTATTTTATAAGACAAAATTCCATGAATGTCATTCCTTTCAGGAAGTTTGGTTTTTTATTTTCTAAATTTTCTATTTATGCAGACACATTATTACACTTATAATATTTAACCACTATTAAACGCCCGCATCCCAATGGGTTTATAGGAATTTTATCATCTTCTAGACCAAATCCACATATGTTATTCCGTTACTTTCAAAAAAAGATATGTTTTTGTACACCCCCATACAAATAACTGCTTATAGGAAGCAAAACCATCAAAACACAACATGACAGTAAATGCCTTAAAATTTACAAAAATATGAGATAAAAGTGAATAACTTCTTCAGTTTATTTCTAATATTTTAATTCTCCCACAATTAAACATGCTGGCAATAGAGATGCAGATTGTAAAGTGTCTATTTATCATTTGTTACCATCAGATTTGAGAGTTGATTTTTATCTGTAATAGCTTCAAGTGAAACATGATATTTTACAACACTTATTCACACAACACTTAAATATTTTAATTAATTTATCCATATATTATTATAATTAACTGATTATAAATAAAGTACAAGTGTCTAACACTTGCCAATGTTAGACTGCAAGTTGTTAATTGTACACAGCCAATCCACTTTAATAAGGAGGAATTCCTCAATTTTAGTGGTTTTAGTGTAAACTCTCGGGGCCCTTTCCTCTTCAGCAGTCTAGTGGGGCTTTGGTTTGACCTTTGTGACCTTTGAAATTTGCTATATATTATCTACTTTGGTGTAAGTTCATCCCTGTTTAGTAAATTGCAAAGCCTCCCCTTCTGCTGGGGTTCAAGGTCACCTCAGAGGTCAGTGGGTCAATCTCACTATCTGGGTTTGGATGACAAACGTTACTCATAACTACATGTCAGGGCTGCTACATTATAGTAAATCTTCTCTGTGCAGCCCATGTCAGTATCTAAAATTATTTATTACTACATTTATTTACAACAAAGACTTTTTATATATTCATTTCTAGTAGATCTGTAAACAGTATTAGTCTTGTATTAACATTTTTTACATAATAATTTTTATATATACCAGTATTTA
Organism: Sabellastarte sp. h YS-2021; assembly: GCA_964017235.1. Taxonomy (NCBI): domain Eukaryota; kingdom Metazoa; phylum Annelida; class Polychaeta; order Sabellida; family Sabellidae; genus Sabellastarte; species Sabellastarte sp. h YS-2021. Next base: position 40,674,592 of record OZ024930.1, on the reverse strand, counting down.
AATAAAATGGTACCCACAGTTGCTTTTATGTCTTGGGGGTTGGGGACTGTACACAACCAAACCCTTTAATGAAGAGGAATTCCTTTCTTAGTGAAAATGAACAAGAAATCCCTAGAAATTTAGCAGGGTTCTACTGTATATAGAAAACATGGCAGAGTAATCACAGTTGACAAGGGATGAAGGTTGAAGCAAATTAAACCAGATTCATTTCTATCCAAGTTAAGATTCAACACTATAGAATATATTTTGGTTTGAAATGTATCTGAGTACAGTAAAGTCTCAAAGATTTACTTAATGTAAGACCATATTTCTCACCCTTGGGAAATGGTGTTAGACACCATGAGATATAGAAATGGTGAAAAAGTACAAAGACAAGGACTCTGTCAGAACAGATAGTGTAAGTTGTAAAAAGGTGCAGGAAAAATTAATCAAGGGAAAATATATGTGAAGACAAGGTATCAAAATAAAACAATTTAAAAGCAGAATGAAAGTATCAATTTGTAAGCTAAACTTATTAAGCAGCAAAATTTATTGATTGATCTATTTATTAATTATGTACAGCTATCTATGGAAATAGCACAATTACTTAAAAGTACATGTAATATTCAGTAGCAGCAATCTATACAGCTTTGTGACAGGAGAAATATGTCTCAAATGTGGCAGTTTTAAACATTCTTGCACAGGCTGTATTAAAGGTCACCGCATAATGTTGCACACCTACACCCTCCAATCAATATACCTACCAACTAACAACTTCCTGCCCCTTTCAATTTCTGAGATATAGCCCAGACAAGATATTAAAGTTCAAGGTAACTATCCCAAGGTCAAAGGTCAAATCAAAGTGACACCATGATGCTGCACACCTACACGGTGCACTGAAAAGTGCCCTCCTAGAAGATTGCCCTCCTAGAAAAGTGCCCTCCTAGAAGACTGCCCTCCTAGAAAAGTGCCCTCCTTTTGAGGGGCTGGAAAAGTGCCCTCCTTTTCTCAAATGATGCACCATAAAAAATTTTATAAGCATTCTAATAAGCATTTTAGAGAAATTTTAATTCAGAGAATTATAACATGATTGTGACAACATATTTATGATAATACACAAGTAAGCACATATAGGAAGTAAGCACTAATTTCACTATCAACATGGTTATATTATGGTGATAATGTTGGAGCCCAACTTAGGAGTCAGGATCCTAAGTTGGGTAGCCTATCTTAAGATGGACCAGTCTATCTTAAGATAGGCTAGAACATATCAGCCCAACTTAAGATAATAAAATTCAAAAATGATTTTTATGCACAATATAAACTATTTAGGAGGAAATTATTTTGCATGAAAAAGATGAAAGATGAAAAAGTTGTTAAACAGTAAACACCTTATGACCTAATGACCTTATGACCCCCCCCACCCCCACCCCCCCACCCCCCCCACCCACCCCCCACCCACCCCCCCACACACACACACTCTCAAATTTACTGAGACAGAGTCTTGGAACAATAAAGGAATTAAGACTAATCCTATCAGTGCATAATCAGGTAAAGAAAATATGTACCATTTCAGTGGAAAAATAAGAAAATAATATCATTTCAATTTCAAAAATAAAAACTATCTGTGCAAATGATAAATTGGTCTAATATCTGTTACCGAATTTTTGGATGAAAAAGCACAACAATTCTTAAATAATATTTAACAAACATATACTGTATAATTGAATTTTCAGTATTTAAATAAACTAGTACAGTTATATTCAACTACATGATTAAAACTGCCAATGGAGTGTGACATAATAAACTAGACCTAGCGCATTGGAGAACCGATGCAAATTGTATCCACCGTAAAGACAATGCACCAAAACCTCTAGGACCAATAATAAGCGAGTTATAAGCACTTTTAAGTTTGGCTGTCCTCATTTGACCTTCAAGGAGGGGCCCAAGGTCAAATCCGACCATGCCAGAAGATTCCCAGCGCATGATTACCTATATGTTGGTTTACCATCCCAAACATCTAGGACCAATAATAAGCGAGTTATAAGCACTTTTAAGTTTGGCTGTCCTCATTTGACCTTCAAGGAGGGGCCCAAGGTGAAATCCGACCACACCAGAAGATTCCCAGCCCATGATTTTCTATATGTTGGTTTACCATCCCAAACCTCTAGGACCAATAATAAGCGAGTTATAGGCACTTTTACCTTTTGCTATCCTCGTTTGACCTTGAAGGAGAGACCCAAGGTCAAATCCGACCACACCACAAGATTCCCAGCCCATGATTTCCTATATGCTGGTTTACCATCCCAAACCTCTAGGACCAATAATAAGCGAGTTATAAGCACTTTTAAGTTTGGCTGTCCTCGTTTTACCTTGAAGGAGGCCCAAGGTCAAATCCGACCATGCCAGAAGATTCCCAGCCCATGATTTCCTGTATGTTGGTTTACCATCCCAAACCACTGGGATCAATAATAAGCGAGTTATAAGCACTTTTAAGTTTGGCTATCCTCGTTTGGCCTTGAAGGAGGGGCCCAATGTCAAATCCAACCACACCAGAAGATTCCCAGTCCATGATTTCCTATAGGTTGGTTTACCATCCGAAACCTCTAGGACCAATAATAAGTGAGTTATAACCACTTTTAAGTTTGGCTATCCTCGTATGACCTTGAAGGAGGGGTCAAAGGTAAAATCTGACCACATCAAAAGATTCCCAGGCAATGATTTCCTATAACTTGCTTTGCCATCCCAAACCTCTAGGACCAATAATAAGCATGTTATAAGCACTTTTAAGTTTGGCTATCCTCGTTTGACCTTCAAGGAGGGGTCCAAGGTCAAATCCAACCACACCAGAAGATCCCCAGTCCATGATTTCCTATAGGTTGGTTTACCATCCCAAACCTCTAGGACCAATAATACGTGAGTTATAAGCACTTTTAAGTTTGGCTATCCTCATTTGACCTTGAAGGAGGGGTCCAAAGTCAAATATGACCACATCAAAAGATTCACAGCACATGATTTCCTATAGGTTGGTTTCACATTGCAAACCTCTAGGACCAATAATAAGGGAGATATAAGCACTTTTAAAGTCTGCTATGTGGGTTACTTTGGCACTCCGTGGATGACCTTGAATTAAGAGCTCCAAGGTCAAATGTCTGCAAGGTTGTAGAGGACATATATATCTGTTATACATATCACCTATGAAGACATCCAACCTTCTACCTATGAGAAACAGCCAGCAGAAAAATGTAGATAATTTTCAAAGACATGCCCATGGCAGCCATCTTGTTTTTCAGAATGAGGCTAATTTCCTTCCCAGAGAAGCTTACCCCCCAGTGAAGATATCCTGCCTCCGGTGGATACAAATATGCATATATTTTATACCATCATGAAGACGTTACACAACAATCACTTCTTGTGGCCTTTGTTTAGGTCCTCCTGCTAACAATGGTACATTGTATTAATTTAAGCAATTGCTTCCAGATGATAAGTCAAATGATTGGAGTACCAACACACTTAACCCTGGTCAGCATGGGATGAGAGGATTCACATTACAGAGGGGGTTGAGCCAATCTGCTTCAATATACCTGGGCAGGCTTAAGATTTACCTTGATCAACCCAGACTGAGAGCATTCATACTTAATCCCCTATCTGCTTCATGAGAGCATTCATACTTAATCCCCTATCTGCTTCAATATCTGAGTAAACCAGAGTAAATCCACTAGTTTGACTGCCAGGTTAGTAATGTAAAATACACCATAGTATGTGAAATTCACCAACAAAGGAATATTTATCTACTTGCTTGATGACATATGGGTAACCCTACACACATTTGTGATTTATGTAATCACATTAGGCATCTGACCTGCCCTGATGCAAAGCAAGCTGTGCCTGAAAACGTGCAAACCCTCACCTGCAGGTACTACGAAGACAAATCAAAATTATTTTGGATTTTCAATCCAGATCTGGATCATCAGTCTTGATTAAATCTGAGTAAGACCAAGCCATGCCTAGACACCCCCCCCCCCCCTCCCCCCCCCCCCCCCCACACACACACAAGATATGAAAACATGGCCCAGATTCGATATATAGTTTTTGAGATATGCACAGACAGATATACTGTCCTGTTTACAACACTCTAATCCTGAGTGAGGGTAAATTTTGGCACCGTTTTGGATAATTTTATCTTATTAACAGTTTACATAATTTTATCTTATTATCGTACAAACGATGCTTCCCCATCCCCCAGCACCCCTAGTGGTGAATTTTACATACTGTGGCAAATTTACTGTCATCAGTTCCTACCTGTTGTCTGTGCAGCTTCTTGTTCTTCTGTTGTGACTACCACCACAGTGGTAACTACCACCTCTTCTTTTTCACTGGCTTGTGGGGTGGCTTCAGAAGTTACTGCAGTGTCTCCTACATGGTTTTGTGGGTTAAAAGGGAAAATATATAACAAATATAGTATTACTGTATGTTTCCAAAATGTTGATTGGTCAAGGCTGAACCTGATGTCAATTCTACCACTGATTGTATTTTTATACCCATATATACTGTCTATTTTTTCACAAGCAAGACCTAAACATTCACTGCCATTGGCCATCAACTTGTATATATTTACAAGATATATATATAGTGCTTAGCACTTTCACTTGGCACATATTTTATGTTGGCACAAAAGAGAATGTAGAAGAAAACTAATCACAGTGGACTGTTATTGGCAATACTTATACTTTTTCATGTGTATCTAATTTCCAGTCCTGCAGGATTTGATAAATAACTGAAGGCTGCAGTGACAACAGGAATTAATGATATATTTTCAGGAATTTCAGAATCCTGAGTTTTATGCTGATTTGGGGTCATGAATTTAAGTGGAAATGATATTATCACCCCATAAAAGTATTCTTAAAGGTTAATTGATGTAGATTTTTGTGGGTAAAGTTGATTTTTAACTTGTGCTTGTAATCCACACTTAGGCATAAATAAAGAGTTTCTGTTGGTGTTGTGCCAAGCTGTAGTGGAGACCAGTATTTGTGAGATATTATTTTTGCTATTAACTATTACTAATTGGTTGTCTTCTACATGGAAACATGCCTTGTGAAATTTGCCAATAATGAGATCCCTGCCTTTTTCTTTGAATTAATGTATGTGTCCATGAATGCGGATATAGCTTGAATATATCGGCTTGCGGTAAAAAATCCTCAAACTTCTAGTTATAGAAGGAGTATTTCCTTGTATACAACGTGCAGATGGGATTGCTGCTGCAACTTGAATTTATTTTAGACCAGTGATCAAATTTTCATTCAAGCAAAGTAGGATATATGTGCTGAAAGATATTTTAGGTTATTTGGTATCAAAATCTGTGTTCCACTCAACCAAAGACACTAATGAAAGAATTTTAAAATTAGACAATAAAATAAGGTAGTAATGGTAATTTAAAGAAAGGCTTATTATTATTTACCATGCAAATATATTAATAATAAACACAAGCCCTACATCAGATCTGCACACATGGATATGAAGGCTTACTGGAATTTTATGTCAAATTCAAGATTTTGTGGCTATTTTAGCTACAAATATATTCTTACAAAATTTCAATAAATCTTGATTTTCCCCTGCATAATATAAAGGGTTGAAAGTAGACCATTCAATCCCCCCTTCTCTTACCACATTAATGTCAAAACTATGACCCTGGATTATTTATACCTAAAAATTGAAATTGGGCATTTATGTCTCTCTATCAACAGCTAGTGGCATTAGGACAGTAACAGGAATAGTTATAACCCACACATTGTCTGTACATATCTACACACACTAACAATTATACAATCTGAGTCAATATGAAACAATATTATTTATTACTTTTATAACATTGAAAAGTATAGTCAGTATATGCAACTGAATTCTTCAACATAAAATGACCACAACTTCCTCATTATGGTCTAATTTTTAATTTTACATCCCATTTTGTCCAGCTTAGAGAGGGAGATTATATAATAATGTAATATGTTTTAATAGGTCTAATCTAAAGTGATTTAATCTACTGTACCATGTCGTACCCATAAGGGGTATTTAATGTAATAACAAGATTGCGCCGACAAACATATCCCCTGACAGGTGATCTCTCATGCCACAGGCATTCACTGGGTATTTTTGTAGGACCTATTTTGTGTCACTCACAGTTATAATAAATTATTTTTCATTTATTTTTATTTTATTATTATTTTGTTTTTGGTCAAAACATTTTTTTCATTTTTTTGGTCAATTTACAAAAGTCCTCAGGGTATTGTTCATGGGCCTCATTAAGTTCTACTTAAACCCTTGTTTTTGGCACAGGTAAAAAAACATATTAATATAATTCCAGATGAGATTTCAGCTCTATCAGTAACATAGAATGATAGCTCTAGGGCTTGAAAGTGATAAATGTATAGAAATTGGGTCTCTGTGGGCATTTCAGAGACCTTAAAGTGACCTCGAAATTAATCTACAGACTTTAAAATTTATACAGACAAATATTACATATTGAAGTTATATCTAATACGGTTTAAGACTTGTCAGACTTACTATTTCTAAATGACAGGACAAAATATGCGAAAATGTCGAAAAAGGGTCACTCAGGTGGATGTTTATGGTCCTCATACACAAGTTAAATGTCTGTTTAAAATGTCAAAGAAGGGTCACTCAGGTGGGTGTTTATGGTCCCCATACATAAGTTAAATGTCGACAACTCCAAAAACTGGGTCTCTGTGGGCATTTTAGAGATCTTAAGATGACCTTAAACAACTCCATAAACTGAGTCTCTGTGGGCATTTTAGAGATCTTAAGATGACCTTAAAATTAAAGCCACAGGTCTTAATCCACAGACAAAGATTACATATAAAAGTTATATCTAGTACTGTTTGAGACTCATCAGAAATACTGTTAAGTAGGGTCTTTATGGGCCTCAAACACAATTTTAACCTTAACATAAATTCTTTATTTTTAGCATTTGTAGGAAGAATATATTGATATGTTTCCAGGCAAAACCTTAAAATAGGGTTCTTCTCTTGACCCAAATACATGTGTGTGCCAAATTTGAATAAAATCTGTAAAAGCGTTTTTGAGTTATTGCACACACAAGTGAAAACGTGCGGTGGTGGCGTGATGGAGGTGAAACCAGTATATCCCCAACTTTCATCTGGGGATAAAATTGACAAAAGAATTGATAATAGAGATAGTCAAGGGATGATTTAAGTAAGTAATCCAGGGGTTTGGGAGTGAATTCAGGGAAGAATTCTAAGTGGGGAAGCTTGAGTTGAAAAATCTTATGATGTTTTTAAAAGGATGTAACTGATGGAGTGGTTCTAATGTGGAAAGGAAGAGAGTTCCAGAAAGTTGGTCCATAATGACTGAATGAGTTGGAAAAATGTTTGTGCGATTTGCGATCACTTTTACCGAGGCCTACGCTTCTATTAATCACTTTTTTTTGGTTTTTCCTTTTTGTCTCCAGACTTTCATAAATTGTGGCACAGCCACAATGACGGATGTTAAGTGGTGATGGGCTATGTTAGTACTGGGATGGGTTACCGTTTCAATGCAATACTCATATCTCTGATGGCTTTGTGCTCGCGCTAGGGGACTGAAACACCTTTTGGCCTCGTTTACATATTACAAACAATTTCAAGAGTGATGTTATCAAATGTTGTAAGTAAAGGCTTACTATTTTTCCATTATACAACAAAACTACTGTATGATACCATTACTTGTTGCAACAAAGGTCAACGAAGACTTTCACATCCACTGAAAGGGTCAAACTACTTGTGTTATATAATGGCAAAACATTCTATGAAAATGTAAATATGTTGCATACAAAAATAGAAATAATATCAACATTCATAAAACAAACTAAATATTCGTGTTTGATTAATATACAGAAAACTAGGAACCTCTAATATGCACTTTTTTATATAAAAATACACCACAAAGAGAATAGAAGGAGCATCAATTATGCCTTAATGAATTCATAACAGACTTCTAACAATTATTCATTAATATTTTTCCAATTGGCTTCTAACCTATATAAATGACAATAAAACTCAACTAAATTTGTTTACATGATGCAAGGTGTAATGCATTTACCTTTAAGACAATATGAAATGTTAATAAACTACCTTCAGTTGTTAATTCAGGTGACAACCCTTCAACAGTGGTTTTACCAGCTGGTATTAGGGTAGTGTCAGTTTTATCTGAGGATGTGCTTTGAACAGGGTCAACTTGGTCAGTGGTTGTCTTGACAAAATGAACTTCTTGACTTTTGGTTTCGGTGGTTAAAGAGTCTGGTCTAGAATCTACAATCACTACATCTGTTTTAGGTGAACAAAAAATAAGGTTTGAAGATAAAAATAAAACAAAACAACAAAAGGAGTTAGTTACTTCACTCACAAAAAATAAAGTAAACAAAATGGGTGCTTTCCACATGCAATCAATGAATGAAGGTATGACTGTATTGTAAGTAATTAAAGTAAAGTAATTAAAAGATTATAAATTACTTTTTAACTATCAGGCTGAAACCAGTTCAATCAGTTATGTGTCATAATTTTCTAATGCAATAACCAGTGTAACAGACATGTAAAGATTAAAAGTGAGTTATCATTAACAATTTTTATGGGTTTTGGAAGAGAATCCTACTTTCAAATGGCCTACATGTTTCAACTAGACCTATCGCATCGGAGAACCGATGCAAATTGTATCCACCAGAAGAAAACTCACCAAAGCCATTCTAACATCACTTAACCTTGAAGGAGAAGCCCAAGGTGAAATCTGACCATATCAAAAGATTCTTAGCCCATGATTTCCTATAGGTTGGTGTGACACTGCAAGCTTCTAGGAATACGAATAAGCAAGATATAAATACTAATTTTGGCAATCCTCATTTAACCTTGAAAGAGGGGTCAAAGGTCAAATCCGATCACACCAAAAGATTCCCAGCCCATGATTTCCTAGATTTTGGTTTACCATTCCAAAGCTCTAGGACCAATAATAAGCGAGTTATAAGCATTTTTAAGTTTGGCTATCCTCGTTTGACCTTGATGGAGGTTCCAAGGTCAAATCCGACCACAGCAATAGATTCCCACCACATGTTTTTGTGTACTATCCTCGTTTGACCTTGAAGGAGGGGTCCAAGGTCAAATCCGACCGCAGCAAGAGATTCCCAGCCCATTATTTGCTATAGTTTGGTTTACCATCCCAAACCTCTAGGACCGATAATAAGCGAGTTATAAGCACTTTTAAGTTTGGTTATGCTCATTTGACCTTGAAGGAGGGGTCCAAGGTCAAATCCGACCACACCAAAAGACTCCCAGGACATGATTTCCTATAGGTTGGTTTACCATCTCAAACCTCTAGAACCAATAATAAGCGAGTTATAAGGACTTTTAAGTTTGGCTATCCCTGTTTGACCTTGAAGGAGGGGTCCAAGGTCAAATCCGACCACACCAAAAGATTCCCGGCCCATGATTTCCTATAGGTTGGTTACCATCCCAAACCTCTAGGACCAATAATAAACAAGTTATAAGCACTTTTAAGTTTGGCTATGCTCGTTTGACCTTGAAGGAGGGGTCCAAGGTCAAATCCGACCACAACAAAAGATTCCCAGCCCATGATTTCCTATAGGTTGGTTTACCATCCCAAACCTCTAGGACCAATAATAAGCGAGTTATAAGCACTTTTAAGTTTGGCTATGCTCGTTTGACCTTGAAGGAGGGGTCCAAGGTCAAATCCAACCACACCAAAAGATTCCCAGCCCATGATTTCCAATAGGTTGGTTTACCATCCCAAACCTCTAGGACCAATAATAAGCGAGTTATAAGCACTTTTAAGTTTGGCTATCCTCGTTTGACCTTGAAGGAGGCGTCCAAGGTCAAATCCGACCACACCAAAAGATTCCCAGGCCATGATTTCCTATAGGTTGGTTTACCATCCCAAACCCCTAGGACCAATAATGAGCGAGTTATAAGCACTTTTAAGTTTGGCTATGCTCGTTTGACCTTGAAGGAGGGGTCCAAGGTCAAATCTGACCACACCAAAAGATTCCCAGCCCATGATTTCCTATATGTTGGTTTACCATCCCAAACCTCATGGACCAATAATAAGCGAGTTATAAGCACTTTTAAGTTTGGCTATCCTCATTTGACCTTGAAGGAGGGGTCCAAGGTCAAATCTGACCACAACAAAAGATTCCCAGCCCATGATTTCCTATAGGTTGCTTTACCATCCCAAACCTCTAGGACCAATAATAAGCGAGTTATAAGCATTTTTAAGTTTGGCTATCCTCGTTTGACATTGAAGGAGGAATCCAAGGTCAAATCTGACCACACCAAAAGATTCCCAGCCGTTGATTTCCTATAGGTTGGTTTACCGTCCCAAACCTCTAGGACCAATAATAAGGGAGATATAAGCACTTTTCATGACTGCAAAGAAACACCTGTGGCGGCCATCTTGTTTTTCAAAATGAGGCGAAAAATATTCCCAGTCAGGATTTTATAATGAGGAACATATCCTGCGAATTTGAGATCTCTACCTATAATACCCTTTGCTCTAGAGGGCCACCAAAAGTCCTTGTTTAAAGTCGAAAAACGCCCGTGGCGGCCATCTTGTTTTTCAAAATGAGGCAAAAAATATTCCCAGGCAAGATTTTATGGCTATGAATATATCCTGCAAATTTGAGAAGGCTAGCTATAATATTTTTTCGTTAGAGCGGTAACGGTGAAATCTCTCTACACACTGCGGCGGCGACGGCGGCGTAGGCGTAACAAAGTCAAATCCATAGTATCCACCGGGTACCAAGGTACCAAAAGACAGACCCAAAGGTGCAACAAGATTTTAAAGGTCAAAGTCACTACGACAAGGTCAAAGGTCAAACCAAGGTCACACCATGATGCTGCACACTTTCAACCCCTAACCAATATCCCTACCAAGCATCAACCTCTTACACCTTACGGTTTCCAAGATATAGCCTGGACAAGATTTTCTAGGTCAAGGTCACTACGGCAAGGTCAAATCAAGGTCAGACCATGACATTGCACACCTACACCCCTTAAGCAATGTCCCTACCAAGTATCAACTTCCTACACCTTACGGTTTCTGAGATGTAGCCCGGACAAGATTTTATAGGTCAAGGTCACTACAGCAAGGTCAAAGATCAAATCAATGTCACACCATGACGTTACACACCTACACCCCCTAACCAATGTCCCTACCAAGTATCAACTTCCTACACCTTACAGTTTCCGAGATACACCCCGGACAAGATTTTCAAACTCAAGGTCACTATGGCAAGGTCAAAGGTCAAATCAAGGTCACACTATGACGTTGCACAGCTACACCCCCTAACCAATGTCCCTACAAAGTATCAACTTCCTACACATTACGGTTTCCGAGATACAGGCCGGACAAACTTCTTCTTGCCGCCCATCCATCCGGACACCATGGGTGAAAACAATACCCCGGGGTAAAAGCACTACTGACAAATAGTCTAATGGTCCTAAGGAAAATGTCCTCTAAGGAAGCTTTTGAGAGCCCCAGTCCCAAAATTTCTGATACAGGGACATCTGACCTGGTGTTGGGATCTTGAGGAAATTTTATCTTTCTCTGATTAATATCTTTGGATTATAGGAAAGGAATAAAGTCTAACATCTTCTCATCTTGTTTCACAGGGACTTGGTAGGACTAACATATCCTCTTTTCCTTGTCCAATTCCCAGACATCATGGAATAAGATTTCTATGAGAATACAGGTAAACAGAATTTAACGGGATTCATACGGAGTGGGGTTTCTGACCAGTCAGTGCATGGGTAGTCTAAAGGGTTTCCACAGGAAAATGTCGCTTGTCTTCAGCATGTAAAGATTCCCGAGATCTTTCACCAGGGACAACAGTACTCTTCCCAAAAAGATAAGCACTTACTGGGCATGGGTGATTGGGACCCAGTAAGAGTGCCCTACCGGTATATGTGACGTTTCTCCAGTTTCTTTTGGGGAGAATCCACTTAAATATCCATGGCTGTGAATGACTTTGAGAAATGTGACTGCAAGTTAGGAGGTAGAGCAAGATAGATGGTAAGCTATTGAAGTGCAATAAAATAATTGTTTCAGGCCGGAGAAAGAAGCTCAGTTTGCAATGGCTCAGTTGGGACCAAGATCCGAGGACTGAGAGGTTTATCTGGAAATGCTACAAGATGTTAGTTTCCTGGATGAAAAAGGTTTAATACTAGGCTAAGCCCCAGATAATACCTTTAGAAACATGTGTGTGAGTTTATGGTCCATTCTTTCAAGTTTTGAATCAACTTTGGATTCCAAGAATCAGTCAAACCTAATAGAGGGAGTCTTGGGAACATTATTTGGAGTTCTCAAAGTAGTTTCAGCAAGTCTGATATGTTGACCATTGGGAGACCCAAGAGCAAAATTTTGTATGTCAGAGTGTCTTCAAAAAGGGCTTTAATTCTAATTCTAATTCTAATTGGACTTTTATAGCGCTTAATCTCCCCAAACAAGAGGACTCTAAGGCGCAACAAAACAAAAAGCAGTCAACAAAATTCTGTGTCCAGGGACATAACAGGGGTCGAACACCACGGAGAACGCCAGGGGGATGATTCAGGCTAGGGTGGATATGCTTTGGTGTACAGGTAGGTTTTAAGCTGTTTTCTGAAGGAGGCCAGGGATGGAGAGGCACGAATCACATCAGGGAGAGTATTCCACACAGTAGGAGCATCAAACGCAAAACTATTACCAAACTGTTTGACAGATTTATGAACAGAGGGGCAGAACTTTGGAATAACTAGGAAATTACCACCACTTTGACTGCGCCTGGTACTATAAGAACTGCTGTAGGAAGAAAGATGTGGTGAAAAATACCTGGGAAAACCTGTGTGAAGATACTTATAAACAAGTGTGACTGTCTTGAACACAATGCGCTGTTCAACAGGAAGCCAATGCAGTTTCTTTAGCACAGGAGTTATGCTGGTGTATCGACTGGTGTTTGATACAATTCTAGCTGCACTATTTTGGATGCACTGTAATTTGCGTAGATTGAACTTGGACAGGCTCCTGAAAAGTGAGTTGCAGTAATCCAACCGACTACTAACAAGAGCGTTGGCTACAAGCACAGAAACATCATGAGTAAGAAACCGCCTGACATGTCTGAAGTCACGGAGTTTAACAAAACAACTTTTGCAGACATTCTGAACATGCTTGGACAAAGAGAAATCTGAATCAAACCACACACCCAGATTTTTTACTGAATCTGCAGGGCAGAGTGAGTTGCCCAGGATATCAATTGGAAAACATGCTTTCAACTTATCCCTCTGTCTCTTCGAACCAAAGATGATAAACTCAGTCTTATCAGGATTCAGTTTGAGCTTACTAGTTGTCATCCACTCTTTAACATCATTTAGGCACTTATTTAGCTTTTCAAAGGCAGCAGATGCATTCTTCTGGGATAAATGTATATAAAGTTGGCTATCATCTGCATAGAAATGAAACTTTATTCCATTATGTTTACTGATAATGGAACTGAGGGGGGTAGTGTACAATGAGAACAACAAAGGACCCAGGACAGAACCTTGGGGAACACCAAATAGGAGTTTACAAACATCTGACAAAGTAGAACCAATTTTTACTGATTGGTAACGGTCCATTAGGTAGGATGTGAACCATTTCAGAACGGAGCCACTGACCCCAAACCAGTTTTGGAGGCAACCCAGAAGAGTAGAGTGATCAATGGTGTCGAAGGCAGCAGACAAGTCAAGCAATACCAAGGCAGTGGATTCACCTCTTGACAATGATAAGTGAACCTCATTTTTTATGTAGAGAAGAGCAGTCTCAGTTGAATGGCCCGCCTTATATGCCGACTGGTACGGGTTGTCTAAGTTATTGGCATTAATATGTTCTAACAGCTGCTTAGCAACCACACGTTCTACCAATTTAGATATAAAACTGAGACCTGATACAGGGCGATAATTCTTAAGGTCATTTGAGGGAAGATTTGGCTTTTTAATAAGTGGAGTGACCACAGCAGATTTAATGCCTTCTTATTGTTTCCAAATCATCTTGGCACTGTCATCCAAGGCCAAAAACTCTTCCTCAACTATCAAGTGACAAGACTTGGTTAATAACATTTTCTTATGGCTGATTTCTGTATTTCTACAGTAGAGTAAGGAAGTTAAAATTCACCAGAAATCCAAATTTCGCCACCTCTAAAAACCTTACTTATTTCTGTAAAAAAAGCATGTTTTGTCTTAAAAAGGTATTTTTTAGTTCAAAAGCCTTATTTTACATGCAACAAATCTCACATCAATTCATTTATTTTATTTGTGTTTCCATATGTGGCGAATTTCAGATATGTGGCGAATTTTGCATTTGTTACTCTAAATGATTCATACAAGGAGTAATGTGGACAAGGTACACAGGGCACACCCCTTCCCCATCCATTCTCACAATGTGTAGCAAAATACTTGTACAAATCCCACTCAGCATAAAAATAGTGACAAAAAAACTCATTTTGTCCTGGTCTGGTATTTATATCAAGCAAGAAACCAGACCAAACTTCAAGAGCAATTTACACTATATTATGATGTAAAAATAGTCAGAAAATATCCAATTAAACCTCCCAAACTAATTCTTTTCATTGTAAATTTTAGTCTCACTTATGCAAACACATGGTGGTCAAATGAAAAAGAGAGAGAACAACATACAACATCAAGGACTTATGCTAGAATAATACTTACAGAGCCCAGGTGGTAATAGTAAAAGAAGAAGGATGCAATTTACACTGACAGACTTTAGATAAAACATGCTTGGAGAAGATTTAACTTTTAAGGGTTTATTTAAGGATATCATTTAGGGAGAAAAATAAGGCAGTAATTTCACACAAACAGAAGGTCAAATAGCCCATCTAATAATATACCTATGGGTATGTAATGTTTTGCACAAAGGACCTGGTCAGTAACTATTACCTTCTGTGGTCTGTTGATGTTCAATGGTTACTGGTGTTGTCCCATCTTTTGTTTGTGTGGTAACATCTATGACAGCCGGGGTTGTTGCTGCTGCTATTGTTGTACTAGATTCAGTCACAGCTTTTCCTGAAATCCATTCAGTTGGCCTTCAAGTTACTTTCTATAAATTCACTTCAGTTGGTGAAAATCATCACTGATGGAAATAAGCCCTTTATTTTACTTTGAATTTAAAATTATTAACATTTCTTGTCACACTCATATAGAACACAATACAAAGTACTTTTACTGAGGGGTAAATTTAACATTCAGCAAGAAAATTTCATACTTGTTATACTATACACATTGTTCTTTTTCTCTTCTTTTGTGCATCTGGGCTGTATATGTCCATGATATATTTTACTGAAGCAGACTTTAACCATATGGGTATATCCCTGACATTTTCATGTTGATAAAAAATGTAATCAAAGTAACTGGATAATATTTGGTACTTTAAGGTTACAAAAATATTGGGGCCACCTTACACCTACATACTGAACATAATTGACATCCATAATGTATGGTTGAAGTATTAGCCATAAGCAACCTTTAAGTAGCTATAATTAAGTTACCTTTCAGCCTTGTAAGTTACTATAATGTGTACATCTTCCTGGGACCTAAACTACACTAACATGCTGAATATGAATGGAATCCACTACATAGCTTTGGATAAGTGAAATAAGTGACAGTACATAGATATGCACAAATCCAGCATTTTATGATATTGCCTAGTAGAGTGGTGGGTGAAAACAAAAAACACTGACAGAAAATAGAAAGGTATTCTTATGACCCATATATTGAGCCATATTTTCATCTGATATCACAGATAAAACTGATTTGTAATGACATTTATAACAAAACAATAACCAAATCATTTACCCACATTACCTTTAGTTGTATGGAATTCACCACTAGTAGTTTTGGCATCAGTTATTACAGTTGCATCCTTTTCATCTGAGGATGTGGTTTTAACACTCTCATCTGGGGCAGTTGTCTTCTGTAAATTTTCTATTGACCCAAAGGGTTCTGTGGATAAAAAGATGGGTCTCAAACTTACAGCAACTGATGCTATAGTCCCGAAACAAATGACATCTGTGTATGTCAAGAAAAGCAAAGTTTGAATACAAACATTAAACAACAACAGAAGTGACTAAAGTAATTGTTGCTGCACCCTCAAAAAATAAAGTAAGCAAAATGGGTTGAAGATTTTTTTGCATGTATTCCAATAAATAATGAAGGTATGACATAAGTTAACTTTTAACAGTCTGGTTGTAATTGGTTCAAAGTAATTATATTTCACAATCTTCTCGAGAAATAATTTATAATACAGACATGTAATAATTGAAATAATACTGAAGAAAAGTTGAATTAAAAATATCCATTTTGCACTTTCAAATAGTTGTTCAGGTTAAAGAAGGTGCCATTACTATTTGCAAATTCAACAGTTTTTAAAAGAGAATACTGTCTCATGATCACCTACATATTTCAGTTAAACAGCCATAGGATGGCAACATTTAACAAGCAGGTTTGGTAGCTTTGATAAAGTTTTAATAACTGATCATATTGTCAAAATGTATAATTACAAAACAGAAAAAGTCATGTTGAAGTTCACCAAAAAATGAAATTTGCCACTAAGAAAATGTTTACTGATGTACAAATATTACAATATTTTTCTCTAACATAATCTGTCCTTTAATTATTATTGCAGAATATTACAGCAGATATTAATAGCAATTACAAAAATATCACAATACAAACTAGAAAGAAATCTTAGAGACCAGGCCGGGGCCGTATTCTTCAACAATACTTAGACTGTTCCTAACTTGGATTTTAAGTTTTTCTTAAGCTTTTACTAACTTAGAATAAAATGGTATTCATCAACGTTCCTAACTCTAAGGTCACCTTAGACCTCTACTTAGATTCCAAGTAATCTGCAGAGGTACCTTAGATGACAGAATGTTTTTAAAATATACAATTATTCCATGGAATCTTGTGTTTTATCGATATTAAACTGTGAAACAATATTAAAAACAGCATTTTCCCTCAGAAAAATGAGCTTTTTCACTACAGTGTTGATTCTAGGAATTTCAAAAAGTGGGGGCGATCCCCCACCACTACACAAAATGTGGGGGAGGGGCTAAAAATTCTGGGGGACGACTTTATGATAAGTTTAAACTAATAAAAAATACATTTTCAGTTTATTTAGGCATTTTTAACAGTGGACTTCTATTAATTAGTGGTCAATTTTTATTGTCTTGCCCAATAAAAATAAACTTCAAGGCTAGTGATAGAATTTTAAAAAAATACTGAAAATGGTTATTTACATCAAAGTGGCTCCTGTCATGGCATTATGGTTTTAAGTTTTCATCTGAAGTCATGGCATCACAAATTCAGTCATTACACCATCAATTCATACAAATATGTTGGAAAACCCCACAGAATACCATGACCTCATGAATAGTAATGAGTAGTCCACAAATTCTTCAAGTAAAATATTGCTAAAAAATCCAATGGAATCGTCAAATATTTTTTACGCATACATGAGCTCTGTAGTCCTTCTAGTATTTGATCTTAAATCAGAAAATATTAAGAATTAAAACCACCACGAAAATCTGTGACCTCATTAATATTAATGAGTTGTCCATGAATTTTGATCCAGTAAAATATTTATCTAGGGAATTCCGACAGATACGTAGTGGCTTTCTACCAGTGAACGCCCGCCTTATATATCTTTATTAGAGGTCAAGGACAAATGCTTCTATTTGCAAACAAAATGGGCGTTCACTGGTATTTACGGTTTGCGGTAAACACGGCCGATAATAGAGATATATTGTCAAATTACATCACTTTCAAAGAAATGTTCCCCAGCATATTTAAATCATTAATTATCTTGAATGTCATTGGATAATTTGGTTGAAGCAGAACATAAACTAAACCTCCAAATATAAGATAAATGCTAAATGTTATCTTAAACACGGGCGTTTACTGGTAGAAAGCCACTACGCCCGTAGGGTCACCACCGGCTTCGCTGCCATGGCCTGTTGTGGTAACAATCCAGTCTACTGTAAGTTTCGTTTTTCTTGCAGCCATTTTTTATATAATCATCCACTTTCAGCTTAATTTTATATTTTTGGGTATAATATGTCCAAATACTGTCTGTACCTCATAATATATTTGAGTTTGTAAACGATCACGAAACCAAAATCGTCTACAGGCATTATTCGAAGAACGTTTCGACGGAAAAATCAAAACCTCGACAAACTCTCGCTCCACGCATCGTTTCGATTTCTTTGATCTCTCGTCTTTTCGCTTCGTATATATATCCCGCATTGCCTTGTGCTGAATGCGTTCTTTTACAATCTTGTCCCCGCATACTTCGATGAAATCCACGAGCAAAAGCAAATTAATGCGAGATATCGCAGAAAACGCATCCTAGAAGCAACTCTGCACTATTTAAAAAATTAGATTCAGTTAAAAAAAACAAAGGACACCTTACTTAAGAATTGTTGTGGAATAAGACTCTTCCTAACTTAGATATACTGGTTTCCAAGTTTACAGTTGCAGTAGAAAGTATTGGGAGTTTTCCTAACTTAGAATCTAAGTAATACTTAACAAAGTAGAGATTGATGAATACGATATCTAAGTATTACCTAGGTAAGTAGAAAACCATTCCTAACTTGGATCTAAGGTGACCTTAGCAAAATATTGTTGAAGAATACGGCCCCAGATCACCACCAAGAGCATGTGAAAATGCAGGATTTGTTTATCCAGAATATGCTGTGGATCTTTCCCAAAAATGTAATCACTTCTTCCTTTGGCCATGCCCTTCCCACATTTCATGAAGATTCACTGATTATTTTTGGAGCAATGTCAACCAAAAAGCTAAAGGCATTGACTATACCTTTAATGAGACCTTTGATTGTTCAGGATTGTTTTGTATCCAGAATATGATTTGGGTCTACCCTAAAATTTAATCACTTCTTCTGTTGGTTAGGTCCTACCCACAAAAAATTCTGAAAGATCGGTTACCTTTGGAGTCATATCAAACATAGACAAACAAGCAAACAGACAGATAAATGCATGCACTCAAAAATATAATGTCCTGTTGGAGGTTAGACTTGCTCCAAGTCTTTGTATTTCTCATCCCACCAAATCTGACATACATGAAATCATTATGCATCCACTTAAAGAGGGAAAATCCTTATCTATGCTGAAATACAAGCTTTTATCCTCATATAATACCTATGACAAAAGGTCTTGAAGAAAGTCTAGGTGGAGGTTACTATCATAATGATAGTATCATTAACACATTCCAGATTATATGTGGAATTACACTATGAATTAATTCGAACCAATTCTGGGGTAATTTATATTATTCGTTAAAGCATTTACCAGCAAGTTAACCCTGTCATCCATCAAAGAGTAACTTCTCAATTATTGTATTCTGGAACTGAAGTTCATTTTGACAGATGTTGTCAATGTTCTGGCATTATTGAACAACTACTTGGCTAGATATCTGAAGAAGATTTTACTTAGCATGGTTCTACTACTAACAGTATTTTGAAGAGGAAAACAAAAGCCCACATAATCTATTAAACAGTGTTGTGAAATGTTTAGCACAAAGGGCCTGGTCAGTAACTATTACCTTCTGTGGTCTGTTGATGTTCAATGTTTACTGGTGTTGTCCCATCTTTTGTTTGTGTGGTAACATCAGGGACAGCTGGGGTTGTTGCTGCTTCTATTGTTGTACTAGATTCAGCTTTTTCTGAAAACAATAGCCTTCAAGTCACTTCTATAAATTCACTTCAGTATGTGACAATCATCACTGATGGAAATAAGCCCTTTATTTGACTTTGAATTATTGAAATTTCTTCCTTTTTTTTGGTATATTTTTATTTCTTCTTTTGCTTACAAAAAAGATTATTGTCACACACAATTATAATAATTTTGCTCAGCTTTAGATTGAGATAATACACACTCTTTATGTTTCATGTGAATAATATGCATTACTTATCAAGCTAAAAAATATTTGGCCACAGATTTTATCTCTTACTAAAAACATTTGTTCTAGAATTAATTTAGTATTAACTTCTCAAATTTCTTATCAGATGTACATGTTCTCTAACTGTTGATCTATTGTATTTACTTGGTGGTGAATTTCACATTCTTCAGCAAAATTTTATATTGTTACGCTACATACATCTTTTTTCTCTTTATTGTAATATTATAGTATAACTAGATTGGGCCAACTCGGCGCCAACATATCCCCAGACAGGTCATCACTCACGCCACAGGTTTTGATCGGGAATTTTTTAAAACATAATTACCCATTATTATATGAACTTCAGCACATCAATCTACTCTGTTTATTTCTTCCCAAGGAAGATGGTGAATGTAGGACGTTTCGGCCACGGACGTTTCGGACTAGGACGTTTCGGCCACGGACGTTTCGGCTCGGCCATTTTTGAGGGTGGACGTTTCGGCCAAATATATTTTTGGATCAGGTTTTCAATGATTAAACATGCAAATAATACAACTGTGATAACAACATTTATTGTACAACCTTTCCCACATTTTATAACAATAATATAATAACATTTTACACAATTAAGCTATATACATAAACTTCAGATCACACAATTCAGAGTCATTTTAAATGTTTGGCTGACCACCTCTCAGGTTATGGCTTACACCCCGAAGGAAGTCTGGTATGGACTTGCGGCCTAGAGATCTGTCCTCACAGAGATTGTGCAGTCTACCTTGAAGTTCGGTGTATACTTTCTTGATCCTCTTCTTTGGTCTCACACCACGCTCATCCTGTAGAAGTACAGCAGATACACGGGCACACTCTGCTTGCAAACACTCAATCAGTTTCCACACTGTAGGGTGGCTTTGGCCAACAAGGTTCCTGAATTTGTTGTTCCAGCCCTCTGATACGTTGTTGGTCCTTGGTTGGTTTGCAAGGGTCACCTCATGCATATTCCATTGGGCGGGAGCAAATATGGGTGGCACACGCCGGAACCTTAGCTGAAGATCTGGAGTCTGAGGTCTGGGACGCAGATGGCCTGTCACATAATTTGTGTCAAAGTACTCCAGCAGTGGGGTTGATTCTTCTGGAGCCGATTCTCTCAGGTAGGTCATCCCTTCAGACACTTCATGTAGTGGGAGAAAGGCTAGGGCATCAATTTGTCCACAGAACAAACGGAAATCATCATCACTTTCATACAGGTTGGTGAGGCCCAAGGACTGTATCTTACGCCATATTGATTGGGTCAAGTGGTAGAAGCAGTACTGAATAGTCACGTGTTCACCAAACACTGCATGGAGTGCCAGCTCGACACGTCGTTCAAAGTCAACTATTACAACAGAAGGATCACATCCTGCTTCTTCTAGGACACGTAGCATGACTTCATAAGACGTCTGAGTTTTACGCTGCAGTAATGCATAGGCAAGTGGCAGAAAAACACCATTGCATTTTCCTTGGACCACATACAACTGGTGAAACAAACGAGGAGCAACAGCAAAGGTGCCATCCATGCACCAGACCTCACAAGAAGCAAGCTGTTGTAAGTGGGCATCAGTGGCAAATATGACCACACGCTCATCAGCATCTTGCCCATTGTCATACTTCAGGAATGTGGTTGGGTGTTCACCAGAAGTCTGGCTCCACTGGCCTTCAATGATCAGCTCATGCAGTGTGTTTGGGTCTTTGGGTCGGTGATGTGCACGGACACGGCGTAGAACTCTCTTGATAGTTTCAGCAGCTGGAAGCCTGGCTTGGACTTCATCAGGAGCAGCAGCTGCAGCAAATGTGAGTATCTGGTTGGGCTTGTCTTTGGCTGTACTTGCTGAGCTCTTCATGGAATGGCGGCACTTTTCAACACTAACACCTGTCTCATGAGCTGGATGACTGTGTTCTTTCACAAGCCTAGCACCAGTGTACTCTTTGTTTGTTTTTAACATAGCAGAACATTTCATTGCACAATCACGCTTTACACAACGCCATGACACTTCATCCTTAGATTTGGCAATATTTTTGATAGTATACATATATCCATCAAGACATAGTTTTTTGCCACCCCTTTTAGTACTTATAATCTCCATGCTAGCTGAAATCTAATAATCTATACAAGAACAACTCTGGAAGCTTATATCATGCACTATGAAAATATACTGATGTCTTGTAAGAATTGCCCCTATATATATTCTCTAAGGGCTTCTCAATTGCAATTCAGATTTGATATTACTTATCCCCAAAACTGTAGATCAATCACCTGAGCAGTGCAATTCTGAGCAGGTATCAATCAGAAAGATTCTCTTGATTTACTTGCTAAACTGTAGATCAATCACCTGAGCAGTGCAATTCTGAGCAGGTATCAATCAGAAAGGTTCTCTTGATTTACTTGCTAAACTGTAGATCAATCACCTGAGCAGTGCAATTCTGAGCAGGTATCAATCAGAAAGGTTCTCTTGATTTACTTGCTAAACTGTAGATCAATCACCTGAGCAGTGCAATTCTGAGCAGGCATCAATCAGAAAGGTTCTCTTGATTTACTTGCTAAACTGTAGATCAATCACCTGAGCAGTGCAATTCTGAGCAGGTATCTATTAAATAGCTTCCCTTTGGGGTGTTACCTTTTTATTGAGGCAGTGAACAAAAAGTCCATGGGTTTCAAAGGGTTTTAAAATGAAAAGCAACTGAATTTAAAATTTACTGCACAAAAAGACCAGGAAAGGGTTTAAAGATGAAATAGCAACTTGACAAAGGTTAAGTTTGCTGATATAAGTGGAGAATGATAATATTCCATTAAATGTGTAAAAATGAGATGTTTGATGATTGATAATCACAAAAAGGGAAACAGTCTGCCTGTTTCCTCAACTTGATCAAAGAAAATTGTGCAGACACTGCTTTCCTTAAACCATAAAAGGTTTGCTTTCACAGCTCTCCTTTCAAGTCACTTAGTGATATAGATTTTCCCTTTTTGGACACAAGGACATTAAAAGATGTTCTTATTATATAAATCTCCTAAAAATATAGATTTGGCCGAAACGTCCACCCTTAAAAATGGCCTGGCCGAAACGTCCGTGGCCGAAACGTCCTAGTCCGAAACGTCCTAGGCCGAAACGTCCGTGGCCGAAACGTCCGTCCACTGAAGATGGTGTATCCCCAGACGCCGAATACATAACTCAAATTATATTTTCAATCTTCCTGCAATGATAACTCTAAACCTATTTTCAAAGTATTTAAATGATTGATGATTGAATGTCCATTCTAAAATAATAATCCCAAAAGAGCATATCTGTTTCTATATTTGTTGACAAATAAAATATTATTTTTAACTCAACTCATCATACTTTTCAATCTTCCTTCAAAGTATTTAAATGATTGATGATTCAATGTCCATTCTAAAATTCATAATCCCAAAAGCGCATATCTGTTTCTATATTTGTTCACAAATAAAATATTATTTAAAAAAAAATTATTTATATTATTATTTTATTATATTATTTTTAGAATTTGCAAATTGTTTTCAGTTATTCATTTCCTCTATACCTATATATGTGGTCCATATATATGCAACCTAAATATGTGACACAATCTCAGTTCTGACTCCCCTTTGTGTTATATGTAATGAAGCCCACCACCTCCCACCCCCACCCCTCTCCCCTTCTCCACACCTCTCTCACTGTTACACAAGATCTGCAACCCCATTGAGTTCTTTGTTTCTTATCTGATATCATTAAATACCTTTGTTTATTTAGTGTCACTCAATATAGCTGGAGGTCCCAGAGGTGGGTGGGGGGAATCCGGGTGGGGGATGTGGGTTGGGACTACAAAGAGATGGAGTGCTACAGCATAAATGGTAAACAAACAATCTATATTTTATTTAAACATATTTTATTAGCAATCGGACAACAATCATACAAGTACAATTATATTAAGTCCTTTTGAAATATTTACAGATGAAATGAAAATGAGTGGGATGAACAGTCACTGGTATAGAGTTGGTGAGAAACGTTTGGATTGGCAGATATATTTATGGACTGCATCAAAGATAACTAGATTCTTTTCATAGCTTAAAATATTACTTCCATAAAGTAGGATTTCTGGTGAGATTTCAATATTTCCTGCTATTATCACTGCATTATGTAAAATGTGACGGATATTGTCATACAAGGGGCAATGTAGAAAAAAATGATTTATGTTTTCTTGAGGGTACCCACAAGCACAAGCTTCATGATCTATTACATGGAGGTTCTGCATTAAATGTACATTCAACTTGCTACATCCCATCCTTAAACATGCATGGTTTATATTATCAATACGACTATATAAATTGTGTGTTGACTTTGAAAGTGTGATTGATGAACATTTTAGCTTTGAGAGTTCTGCAGCAAAGGATTTCAAGGAGGATGCATTTTTTAGTTCAGCTGGGAGAGCATTCCATAATTTTGTGCCTAATGCTGGGAACATATGGTCAAGGAGTCTTGTACGAGTTCTAATCGGCGGAAAATTGCCAAGCACAGCCCTAGATTCAATATTATGTCGTAGGTTTACTGTTTGCATTGGGTATTCTCTAATTATACCAGGTAAAATATTGTTAAGGTATGATGGACAAAAGTTGTTGGAGATTTTAAATACCATTTTTAGTACATGTATTTCTCTTCTAGTGGCAAAGGAATCCAGCCAGTTTCTTTGTACAAATTAGAAGTGTTTGATCTAGCAGGGGCTCCAGTTACAGCTCTCATTGCTTCTACTACAATGTGGTCAAGTTTAGACAGGTCACTGATTGGTGCTCCAGCCCAGATTATATCAGCATATTCAATGATAGGTCTACTGTAAGAGAAAAATATTTTTTCAATGGCTTTCCTGTTTAATTTGTTCTTTAAAAACTTCAGAATACCAATAAGTCTTGAACATTTGTCGATTAAACTTTCTATATGTTGATGCCATTTAAGATTGTGCGAGATCCACAGTCCTATATGTTTGTGAGCCCGCACATGTGCTATAGGCATATTATAAAATGTAAGTCTTGGATGACTATTCTGCACATGTGGTTTCAGTGATACAATCATACTCTCAGTTTTTGATGGACTAAATGTCACAAGCCACTGCTTTGCCCATTCTTCAATGTTCTTTAAGTCTTGATTGATTAGCTCTGCAGACTCTCTATGGTCCTTAACAGTGGTGAACAGACATGTGTCATCGGCAAAAAGCCTGACATTGCAGTTTTTAACAACAGTTGTGATATCATTAATGAACATTAAGAAAAGCAGAGGACCTAGGACTGAACCCTGTGGGACACCCGCAAGGATTTTTAACCAGTCTGAGAATTGGCCATTAATGAGAACACGTTGACAACGGTCTGACAAATAACTTGAGAACCATCCATTTTAAACGGTCTGACAAATAACTTGAGAACCATCTAAGCATGTTGCCTTGGATACCAAATTGTTTTAGCTTAAAAAGTAAGCCCTTGTGCCATACTTTATCAAACGCTTTAGAAATGTCTAAGTAAACAACACGGACATCCCTTCGTTCATCTAAAGCAGAGGAAAATTTGTGGCACAATTCTAG
This sequence comes from Sabellastarte sp. h YS-2021, assembly GCA_964017235.1. NCBI lineage: Eukaryota > Metazoa > Annelida > Polychaeta > Sabellida > Sabellidae > Sabellastarte > Sabellastarte sp. h YS-2021. The sequence goes on along the minus strand of OZ024930.1, from coordinate 40,649,014 downwards.
TAGTTGAGTTATGGTTGATGAACCTGGGATAAAACCAGATTGCCAAGTACTTAGTAACTTGTTTTCATGTAGATGGTTGTATACATGTTTAAATATAATGCGCTCAAATATCTTACCTAGTACGCAAAGTAATGACACAGGCCGGTAATTGTCAGCACATTGCTTTGATGATTTTTTGTGAAGAGGCAGAACATTCGTTTTTTTCCAACTAGATGGAAAAATTCCTTGCTGAAGTGACATGTTAAATAACTTCGTCAGTGGTTTAACTATGGACTGCCCTGACATTTTAATAAATCTTGGTGATATACCATCAGGACCATACGATTTACTAATATTTAATATTTTTATTTGGTCAGATACTTCGGATTCTTCAATGGAAAAGTTGTTAAGAGCTCTTGCATTACTGACAGAGGTACTTGGGAGGGTACTATTTGATTCATCTATAGCTGATGATGTGGCAAAAAATTTATTAAAATATGTTGCCTTAGCTTGATCTTCTACAACGAGTTTGCCATTCTCAGCAATAATAGGTGGAATCATACTGTCCTTCGTCTGAGAAAAGCACTCTTTAGCAAAACTACAGAATTTTTTTGAGGAGATATCATGAGCATTTACCTGGTTGTATCTTTCTTTGGAATATTCACTTTTGGCTTTTTTGACTTCTCTGATATAAGCATTTCAGTCATGTCTAAAACGTGCCCATATATGAGGACTGTTCGTACTTTTAGCTTGTTTGTGAAGGCGGTCAAGTTTGAGTTTCAAATGCCTTAGGTTACTATTATAAAAGGCCTTGTCTGAAGGTCGGACAGTAATATTTCTGTTTGGAATGAACTGTTTTGCTGCCGCTAAAATTGCACTTGTTAATTGTTCACAAATTTCATCAACACAGTAACAATCTATATAAAAGGGGTACTCAAATACAAAAAGAATTGAGAATTTTAAGTATGTGATTATCAACTGAAATGAGTTCATAACTGTAGGAGCTGTGCCAAAATTAACTGAGGCAAGTTGAATAAAACTGGGCTAGTTGAGGGTTAAAAATCCCCTAGTTTTACTACATAAGGATATAATTTCATTAATATTGGGACTTAAAGCTCACTTAAAGTGTCCATTTTGTCTACTTGAATATGTTTAACCAGTTTCATTTTAAAAAGTTAAAAACTCAGCAAGCAGAGGTATAACACACAAAAATAAGTTCTTAAAAGACTAAGATAGCCATAACATTATTAATATTCAAAATTTAAATAGACAGGCATTTCCTTTTAAAAATTCAAAGATTTCAGCTCTATAACCCACATAGTTTGACAGTTACTGGGCTTTAAAGTGGCATAATGTCCATAAATTGGGTTTCTGTGGGCATTTTACAATTGTTAAAGAGACCTTAGCAATTAAACTACAGATCTGAAACTTTTTGGGGGACATACATAACAAACAAAAATTATATATAATACAGTTTAAGACTTGTCACACTAAGCATTTCCAAATAACAGGGCAAAATACGGAAAAAATGTCAAGAAAGGCACTTGGGTGAGTGTCTATGGCCCTCATACACAGGTTACATGTCTACTAAAAACCTTGATTTTCGGCATATGTAAAAAGGACATAATAATGCATTCCCAGATGGGATTTCAGCTCCATCAATCACATAGTTTAACAGTCACAGGGCTTAAAGGTGGTAAAAAGTCCAAATATTGGGTCTCTGTGGGCCTTTTAGAGATCTCGATGTGGCTTTCAAATTAAAGCTTCAGACTTAAAATTTGTTACATACTAAGATTACACATAGAATATGTATCTAATAAAGTTTGAAACTTCTCAGACTTACCATTTCCAAGTTACAGAGCAAAATATGTGAAAAATGTCTTAAAAGGGTCACTCAGGTGGGTGTTTAAGGTCCTCATACACAGGTTAAATGTCTACTTGAAGCCTTGATTTTTGGCACATGTAAAAAGAACATAATAATGTATTCCCAGATGAGATTTCAGCTCTATCAGTCACATAGTTTAACAGTCACAGGCCTTAAAATTGGCAAAAAGTCCAAATACTGGGTCTTTATGGGGCCTTCTAGAGACCTAAATGTGGCCTTCAAATTAAAGCTTCAGACTTAAAATTTGTCACATACTAAGATTACACATAGAATATGCATCTAATACAGTTTGAAACTTCTTAGACTTACCATTTCCAAGTTACAGGGAAAAATATGTGAAAAATGTCTAAAAATGGTCACTCGGGTGGGGATTTATGGTCCTCATACACAGGTTAAAAGTCTTCTTAAAGCCTTAATTTTTGGCACATATAAAAATAACATACTAATATCTTCTCAGATAGGATTTGAGCTCTATCAGTCACATAGTTTGACAGTCACAGGGCTTAAAAGTAGCAAAAAGTCCAAATATTGGGTCTTTGGGAGCCTTTTAGAGACCTCAATTTGACCTTCAAAATTAAAGCTTCAGACTTAAAATCTGTTATATACTAAGATTACACACAGAATATATATCTAATACAGTTTGAAACTTCTCAGACTTATCATTTCCAAGTTACAGGGAAAAAGATGTGAAAAATGTCTTATAAGGGTCACTCGGGTGGGTGTTTATGGTCCTGATACACAGGTTAACTGTCTATTAAAGGCCTAAATGTTGGGGCACATATAAGAAAACACATAGATATATTCCCAGATGATATTTAACTTAGATGAGAGACATAGTTTGAAAGCTACAGTGCTTGAAAGTGGCAAAAAGTGCATAAATTGGGTCTCTGTGGGCACTTTTGAGACCTTAAGTCGACCCCTTTGGGTAAACCTACAGCCCTAAAATTTTCTACAGACAAGGATTACATATCAAAGTTATACCTAGCGCAGTTTGAGACTCATCAGAATTATCTCTTCCAAATTATAGGGCAAAATATGTGAAAAGTATAGCAAAAAATCCCTAAGTGGGGGTATTTATGGGCCTGAAACACAATTTTCTCCTCAACTTAAAGTCATGATTTTCGGCACATGTACTAAGAACATATTAATGTGTTGTCAGGTAAAATTTCAGCCAGCTGAGCATCATAGTTTGTGACCTACAGGGCTCTAAGTGGCCAAAAGTCCAATTTCTGACCTTAAGGTGGCCATAAGTTCTTTTTTACTGGGAGTTTAAGGTCACCTTAAAATAGGGATCTTCCTTTGGGCACCCTTAACATGTGTACCAAGTTTGAAAAAAAAATATTAATTTGTTTTTGAGTTATCGCGTCCACAAGCAAATTTCTACGGCGGCGGCGGCGCGACGGACCTGAATCCAATATATCCCCGACTTTCGTCTGGGGATATAATTATAGGTACATATTAATCATGAGGAGTGCAATGTATAACCATTTTAGTATGCCCTTGACATTTTTCTTGTTCCTAGTAAACATTAAACCCAATTCTAAGTTGCTGTTATACCAGCACACCAGATTCTCTGCTTCTATTTAACATCATCCAGCTTTCACTTGAAAAATTCTAGACTGTACATTATTTTTTAGAAAACACTCACTGAACAAAAATTAATTCATTGACAACTAGAGCCTACCACAATTATGCAAGGAATCACCTCACTAAATTAATGTAGTAAGAAAAAGAAAAATATGAGACTACTGCTATGACACCTATTGCCCACTTAATATTGCTATGGTCTGAATACGGAAAATATAAATGAAATCATCATGTAGTAGTTTTGGACTATTAACCATTAGGGCAATAACCTGAAAGTGGTTATAATTACCGGAAACTAGTTTTTTAAGAATATAAGGTTACCATAAATTAGACATCTTTCTGCGGCCCAAGTGCACCAACATATCAAACATAAATAAAATATATTATGTAGTTTTAGAATGATAACTATTACAGCAGCAATTTGAAATTGCCGTGATTAAGGTACCTTTGGGGCTTTAAGATTACCAAAAACTGGACATCTTACACAAAGCCTTTTGTCCATGCATACTGCTGCCAAAAAAAATCACTCTTAACATTTCTGGACTCCTGAACAAGATGGAGATCCAAACCTTCTTGAGGGAGGGAACTGAACAAGCCAAACAGACCCGATTAAAATGGTGCGCAGACGTTTGGCCAGTGGATAAAATACCCTAGGTTTTTTTTGGGGGGGTTGTAGTTTTTGGGGTACGGACAAAAGGAACCTGGACAAAAAGAACCGGCCTCAAAATTACTAGGGCAAAAAGTACCTGGACAAAAAGAACTACACCATAGGACAAAAAGTACTTCATATCTTTATTTGAAACAAATAGTAACATTTTCTTAATATAACACATGTAAATTTTATTTGTATTAGTTTTAACACATTTTTACACATACATTAGCTCTCAAACTTAACACAGTCCAATGGTATGCCCTACTCCCTTGAGAAAGTCCTCCACAGTTTTTAATGTATGCCCAAGGCTTTTTAAATTATTATGTGTGAATTATCTACTCTTATCTTCCTGAGCAGGTTCATTGCTTTAATGTATGCCCAGGGCTTTTTAAATTATTCTATGTGAATTATCTACTCTAATCTTCCTAAGCACACTTTAAAAGAATTTTAATCTCACTGAGCAGGTCCAGATGCTTTGAAATCATTCAGAATTACAATCACCTTTCATGTCACACCAACCGCATTTCCTTTTTTTATAAAATGAGGTACTTTTTGTCCTATGCCTGGTACTTTTTGTCCAAATACTTTTTGTCTGTGTGCAGTTCTTTTTGTCCAGGTTCTTTTTGTCCTACAATCGTAGTTTTTGGAGTACTTGTCCAAGTAAGGAAATATGACAAACATACACACATGTATGCACAGACTGCATTTTAATCCCCCATCCGGAGGACCAGTAGGAGATAAAAGATAATATTTCCAACACTCCATTAAAATACAAAGGTATTCTAATGATCAATATATGGTAACAATATTTTCATGATATATCACAGGCAAAATTATTTGCTGGTAATTTTTGTGTAATAAAACCTTTACCTTTAGTTGTTGAAGCATCAGAAGTGAGACTGTTGCCATTTTCATCTAAGGATGTGGGTTGAACAGGCTTATCTGGGCCAGTAGTTTCCTTTGAATCTTCTGTTGATCCAATGGATGCTGTGGATAAAAAGATTGGTCTAAAATCTATAATTGCTGCTATGGCCCTCAAACCAACTACATATGTCTTTTTATGGTGAAGAAAAGTAAGGATTTATGACAAAAATAAAACAAAACAACAAAAGGAGCAAGTAAAAATAGCATAAGAGATGTCAGTACCCGACAGTCTGGAAAAGTAGGGTTGGACACCATGACATAGAAGAGATGAAAAAGTATAAAGACAAGGAGTCTTTCAGAACAGACATATGACTTCACCCTCAAATAAAATAAGAGCAAACAAAATTGGTGCTTAACTGAGTTAGAGGCTTTCACATGTAACCAAACCACAAGGTACGACTTTTAAAAGAGTTTAAGTTAATTGTCAACCTTTTTGTTGAAACTGATTCAAAGTTAGTGTGTGTCATAATCTTCTGGTGAAATAATTCATGATATAGACATGTAATGATAAAATAATTTCAAAAAAAAAACTTGAACTGACAATTTATCCATTGTGCAATTTCAAAAGGTTGTTAATTGACCATGAATTAATTTGTTCAAATACTTTGTCATCCATATTATTCTTCAAAGCAATTGTCTTTCAGAACAGACATATTACTTTGCCCCTCTACTCTCCTTACAATAAACGCTTTCTGTTAACCAGCGCACTGAGTTCCCCTTTGTGGGGAAGATATTGCGGCTGCAAAGCAGTAGATTAGATAGGTTAGATTAGATATGAAAGTTAACTCTGGCATCTATCAAACAGTGACTTCTCAATGACTGAATTCTGGGACAGAAGATAATAAAGTAACAGAGAGAAAATGACAGTAACAGAATTAAAAGGCTGGAACAAAAACATTTTGAAGAGTTTTACCCTCTCAGACCCATTTGGTACTTAATTATTCCTAGTAGTTGTTTATTTATTGTGTTTTTATTAGTGAAAAACAATACCTTAACAATAGAAAATGTTAAATTTTTTAAATTTAAAGGGCTTATCACAATCATTGCATTCATTTTAAAACAATAAAAGGAGACTCTGTGTAGACTAACTATAACCAATGGAAACTGGATCTGTAAACATAGACTGAATCCAAATTGGACCCTTCTTAGGAAAATAACATTTATGGCAAGTGAATGTAGGAAAAGTTATCAGAAACATATTCACTGAATAGTTAAAACTTAATTATCTCAATTATCTCGCAGATTCAACTGTAGAAAACAGCTTTAATTCAAAATTTAAAAAAAACTTCTTCAATATGAATACAGTTACACAACTTCAAGAAGTGTACTGGTAGAAATAAATATCCTGGTCATTGGTCCTCAATGGACCTTTCCCATTAAAATGTAACCTGTGCCTTGAAACTCTGATTAAATAAAAAAAATTTCTGTAAAATATTAACATATTTCCAAAGAAGATTTGATTTAACAGGGTTCAATTTTAAAAGTATTTTGGAGAGGGATATAATAAAGTAATTTCTGAAAAAGACGAGGCCAAGTAATCCATTACACAAATTTTCTAGAGTCATGTTGTGTTACATTAGCCAGGAACATTCACCTATAGTGGTCTGCTGAGATGCAGTTTTTGCTGGGGTTGTTCCATCATTTCTTCGTGTGGTAACATGTGTGATACTTGAGGTTGCCGCTGCTTCAGCTGTCATAGTAGACTCAGTCAGAGCTTCTCCTGAAATTAAGTCAGTTGACATTCAAGTGAAATCATTATATGAATTTCATCATTGGATACTACACAATCTAGTCTTTCCTAAGTAAGGTTTGCAAGTTAAGTTTGTAAAATATACTATCATCTACCAGACTACCACTAGTACACACTAAAACTTAGATCCTTTTTACAGCCTAAATCCTAGCTATTATTCTGATACATGATGTTCGAAGCTTGTTTTTAACTTAGGAAAGACTATACACAATCCATACAATCTGAGACATTCAATGTCTATATGCAATGAAATTTATACAAACTGACACAAAATAAAGGTTACTCGAATTTTCAAACTTTTTTAGGTGTTGGTGAATATTGTCAGCATATAGCACAGACTGATCTAAATGTTTTCACCAATAAAGAGACATCGTATCCAGATGATATTGTTCGGTACATTCAGGCCTCAACACTGGTTTTATAAACAAAGGTATTCTATGTATTACGAAATGTTTTCCTGCCATAGATTCAAAATCACAGGTAAACTAGAAAAATGTATTTGCTGACAAAAACGAAGCGGCCCTGAGGAAAAAGTGTGAAGTAAGCCGTAAAAGATGTGAAGATATGCATCACAAGGAATAGAAAATGTAAAGTTTATTGCATTGTGTATGTTACCATATTTAACAAATGAAAGAACGACCACAGCCTGGCAGAAAAGAAATTGTAGGTGTGAAATTTACTTCTCAAAAGAATGTATGTCCGATGCGCGGAAAAAGTGCCTCCTGGAAAAAATGCCTCCTAGAAAATATGCCTCCTAGGAAATATACCTCCTAGAATGAATGGCTCCTGAATATTTTGTGACCAGGAAAAATACCTCCTAAGAACAAAGGTTCTTTCAAGTATTATAACACTACAGGTTCACATTACAACTTCAGAGGCATCTTCATTTTTTCCACTTGAGTGTTATAGTCACCAATGCCTGTCAAAAATTCACAGTCTTTTACCCATTTTGCTTAGCTGTACAAAGGTATGTAAGTTTCTCTTGTAAGGTTTTGCTGGTGCTTCTCACTCTTTTGGCTGGCTGCTCATCTCTGGTTTCCATTATGACAGGTGACATGTTTTTCTTGTAATTACATTTCTGCCACTCCTAGTGCATGTAACTGCGATCAACTCCTTACAGAGGGGATAACCTATGTTGTAATTTGATAAGAATGCATATTGTAAGCCATAAAGGCCACAACTATTTCATCAAGAAACCTCACAGCCATAAATCCTGCTTTTAAACTGCTCCAGAGTACAGCTGAAGGGATACCCTTTCAAGAAGATATTTGTAATTTGTACTTCACGATATTGTACGTTCTGGTTTTGACTGTACATATCTGAAATTAACATGTTTTTGATATTATACGTTATAGGTTTCATATGTAACATGTTTACATGTTGAAATAACTTTTTTTTCTCAGGAGCCATTTTTTCCTAGTCACAAAATATCCAGGAGGCATTCTTTCTAGGAGGCATTTTTTCCAGGAGGCATTTTTTTCTGTGAGGCATTTTGTCCAGGAGGCATTTTTTTCCCGGATTCTGTATGTCCTACATTCTTTGGTAATGTTCTCAGAGAAGAGGTCTCAAGTGAAAGGGTACAATGACCACAGACATTTCTGTTCAAAATGTCATTAGTATGAGACTTAAGTATAAAACACTAATTGAATGCAGTGGACTAAGATGCTTAAGAACTATTGTTTAAAATTACTGGTTGTGCTTCAAGTAAAAACTTAACAAAACCACTAATAAAATACAGTGAACCAGAGTGTGTTAGACTTTTTGTTCAAAAGTTACTGATTTTGCTTCAGAGTTATTGCTTACAAGAAAAATCAAGTTACAAACAAGTCAAGCTATACTGCTAGAAAAATGTTACTGGATTTATTGGGAAAGAAAAGTATGAGTTTATATATTGCAATATTTATGAATGATTTAGCAACTGAAATTAAAAATCTAGGCTTAGGAATAAGAGTAGGAGATCATGATCCATTCCACACTTCAATAATGCACAAAATTAAGACCAAACAAGTTACTGGACTTGGTGTAGCTGTGGAAAAAGTAGCCTAATAACATATTTTAACAAAATGCTGTGAACGCAATACTTTTCAAGTTATAAGTGATTTAGTGCATCACTTCAGGAATTTGAATGCATTAAAGTTTCAAAAATTCATTTCCCACTTGAGCTAAAATTAATTAAATGTAGAAGTCTAAGTAAAATGGAAGAAAGTAAAAGAAAAGAAAACAATATACATTCGAAAGAACAGCATATATATTCCACTTTTTTTTGTTCCACTTTTGCTTCACACACACATATATATATCTCTATCTATCATCTCCCTCCATGAACCCCCCACTTCCCCCACTGAGGCCATTCTTTTTTCCACTTGCTTTTTGTGTGCACTAAAGGGGAGTTGGGGGGGGGGTTCTTTCTGCATAGAAAGACTTTCCATGAATGTGCCTTTTGATAGATATCACACAACAGAGTTGGTAAGGAAGAAGAAAAGGACAAGTCATTCATTTCCACTCAGCTGGAGATACATAAAATGCTGTACAAGAAAAACTGTTTATGAGAAAGTGTTTTTTTTTTCAAGCATCTTATATTGTGAAAGAAGTCAGGTGTATACATTTGACCAATTTATATAGTCTATGTGAACAAGTAGCTGATGAACTCCTTCTACAAAACAAAAGTTGAATCAATTGAAGCTTTTTTTCCAAAAAGGAAAAGTGATATCCCCACATTTCCAAATGAATGGAATCAGAAGAATGTGTTTTTTTTAATCTGCCTAAAATTGAAAAATTTTGTTGTAATTTTAATTTTTATTAGATAAATACTTACCATTTCCTGACCATTGCTATATGTTGGTGCCATCCAACTCACTGGCCAACGTTGAGAAATGTTTTAAGAAACCTTAAGAGGCCAGTGAGTGAGTGTGAACTAGCATGTCCCCCTAGTGGTCATGTGACCACGCTAGTAAACAACCTTCATTATTTTTGTTGCAGAAAATACTCCCCTAGTACTGAATCTGCGGGGAGGCTGGGGGGGACTATCCTGGTCAGGAAATGGTAAGTATTTATCTAATAAAAATTAAAATTACAACAAAATTTTTCAATTTTATTGCGAAAAATACACTTACCATTTCCTGACCATTGCTGAATGCAGCCTTCATGGAAGGAGGGCAGTACTAGAATATAAAGACCCAGTACACCACTCTGCACAGCTATCATACACAGCATAATCCTATAGGCATTCAGATCCAAACTCACCTCCCAGATGAGGCAGTGGAACTGTTGAGCACTACAAAACAACACAGCCTTGTTGTTGTTGTTGTTGTAGGAAGGAAGTAATCATTACAGAGACTCACTACCTAGCCTACAACTAAAACATTATGAGAAGTTTACATTGAAATTTACATGCATACAACAACATATAAACTTCCAACAGTCACCACATACCATACAGATCCCCTAAATCATAGTATGTAGTTGAAGTTCTCACAAATTGACAGTTATTGCCACAGTTGAATGCTGTATCTAGACAAACATCCAACACCCACACAGGTGACACAAATATTGGCAGTGTCATCAGCATATTGTGTAATTCCAAGTCTGAATGAAGTCAACAAATCTGCCTAATATAAAAACAGATAGTATGACAGACATACAGCTGCAAATGCATACTAAAGTATCAATATAAGTATCACGCATATACTTATAACATAACAAACTGTAGGACACAATATCAAAGTCTGACCACAAGCAAACCAAGCAGGTGAGACTGAAAATTGGTAAAAAAGTTATGGTTTCCAGTAACATGCATCTAAAAATTCATATACAGAAACACTATCCTAAAACCTAAAGATTCTTGCTTTGACTCGCTGCTGTTGAGAGTCAGAATTTGACTTCTCCTCAGTCAAAATGATAGTCTGCCTACAGCAAGATAAAATAGTTGACCTGAAAATATCTGCTGTAAAGCCTTCCTAACTAGGCACAGACAAGACATAATAATTCCTCATTAAATCCTTTGTCCCAAGTAAAAGTATTTCAAAACCTCACAAGACAAAGAGATCTATCTTGAGTAAAACTGCTGTGCCAGTGATTGAGAGCTGGCATATCGACCGGCTTAACTGAAGTAGGCCCATCCGAAACCAACTGAATCTTGGCTAATAAATGGCCAGAGCCACTTGTGAGCAATACTCATTCAAAGTAAGGGAAGACAAAGCTAACGAGAATACCCTTCTTCCTTTGCCTAATGCCAAAGTCAAAAGAAAGACCGTCTTGAAAGTTAATAACCTCCAAGAAATCTTCCCCAAAGGCTCAAAAGGCTGTCTGGTGAGACCAAACAAGACCAAAGACAAAAGGTAGAGAAGGCTTAACCTATTGGCTACTGGATTGTCTCTATAGAAATATGTCAACAATCTATACAGCTGAAGAGTTCTAGAGACTTATTCCCCTTCAAGGAAAGCAATCTACCATTGTTATTCTGTAACCAGCAATAGTAGATGGCTTAAGATTCCTTTCCTTAAAGAAATAATTACGGAAATTTGCTACATCTAGAAAAGTAGTATCTGAGAAGTTCACCACAAAGAAGTCCCAGATGTGCATAGATTTACCAGGTCCCACAACCAAGAACATCCACCATGACCATCATGATTCAATCATGATGAATCTGCACCTGAAGGTGGTCATCTTATAAATCACCTGAAGAATCCTTGGCTATCCCGGTGCAATCATGATGATTCTGCACCTGTAGGTGATCATCTTGAGTCACCTGAGGAATGAGAGCCACTGGAACAAACACAAAGCTGTCCAGATCCTCCCAAAAAATGAGTAATGCACCTGTTCCCCAAGCCCCACAGTCTAAGAAGGAAACACATACACTGGAAGCTTAAGATTCAGGTTGTTGGATACCAATGTCATAATGATTGAACTCACCAGCAAGGGAAGCCTTAAAAGGAACCTTTGTGGAACAGATCCACCAGATCCCAAAAATAAGACATCCCTAGCCACTCTGATGCAATCCAGATGATTCTGCACCTAAATCTTGGAGTAGCCCTTCTTAACAGCTACAAAAAGAATTTTCTTGCCTTTCCTGAGATCTTTGACTTATCAAGATAACCTCTCAAGGCTCTCACTGGACAAAGAAACCTATCTTGTACCAAGGCATGATCTAAAGAAGGTTCCAAAGCAGGAATGACTACAGGTTGAAAATCAAAGGAGCCTTAGAAGCCAAATGATTCACCTGCATCACCTGAAGAATCAAGGTCACAGAACCAAACAAACTGTCCAGTCCATCCCAAGAAAGTTGAAAAAGACAAGCTTGTGGTTCAAACTAGTTGCAAAACAAACCCATCATTGGTGATTGTAATCAAAGACAGATTTGATTGAACACCTGAATCAGAATAGAATAGATTCAAAAGTCATCCAAAACACATTCAATTTGAATCATCTTGACTCTCATGAACAAAGAATTTGTTGAAATATTGGTATACCCTAGGAAGTGATATGCCTGAATCTGAACCCATGGCATTCGTCCAAGGAATGATTCTTGAGATAAGAAAAACATTCCTGAAAGTGGATACCTCCCTACCTGTTCAGATAGGAAACCACTGAAGAACTGTCTGTGGAAATCAACAGATTCAAAATCCGAATCAGACTTCCAAATGATTCTAAAGGTAGTAGCCCTGTTAATGTGGAGTCTTGACCCCTCAGGATACAACAGACCACTGGCTGTTTGATGCCATAATTATGCATCCCAACCCTTAAAGAAAGCATCTAATAACTTCTGATGAAGTAATGGGAGCTCCTGCAAATTGAAAAGTCGTTCCACCACTGAAGATGATCCCTGAGAACCTGAGAACAGAAAAACTGGTACATTATCTGTGTATTATGTGTGGTATCTGTGGTACATTAGCAGATAGCCTTGGGGTTACCTGATAAACAAATGACCCAATGGCACTGTTTTCTCCTATGAAGCCACACCGTCACCAAAGAAATGGCTTCCTCAGAAACCATTAGCCGGAGAAAATGCTTTGCTATGAGTAAAGATGTACCCTAAGGTGGAATCTGCAATCCAAACTAAAAATCCTGGTGCTTTAGACAAGATGTTGTTTTTTTTGTTTTTTTTTAAATGTATATAAGCTGGTGAACACCCAATGCCTTCTAGTGCAGCCATCAGGTTCACTCTCCGTTGATACAATAGTAAAGTCGAAAATAAACCATTTCCAAGAGCAAAGCAATGAAATGGTGTATATACTGGTACAGCATGATGCGTTCTTATAGATCACACAGCCTCACCATGGACTAACATAGCAAACAGGCAGTGAACCAGTGTGAATTGTCATCAACAGGGAAGTGAAGATAAGAATTGCGTGAATCCGGCTACGAAAGAATGCAACTGTAAGGAAACGAGTGGGCACACCCATTTACTTACTAGTAACAATTAATTGCGAAAATCCCAACTATGCGAAATTAAGGTACATGTAAAGGTTTATTACCTGACCTCAACTATTAGTGGTAGCCATCTCTTCCCAGCTTATCACAACCAATAAAGTGTAAAATTGTAGCGATATCACCATCTCACTGGTGTTATCGCCCTTTTGTCGATCATTCCATACACAGCTTTATGCAAACTGATGTCTCCCGCATTTATTCATTTATTCTTAACACCCATGTCCACAAACTGCTTAGGAACATGAATAAGCAATCCCTCATGGTACTGTTGCCTCTGTGAAAGGTAAAGAATGGTTGAAGATTATCCTCTTACTATGTTGAGATGTAAGGTGTAGTATATCTGCACTAGTGGACAAACACTACTCCTAAAGATTACTCCTAACCCCTCTAAATCTTCAGAGGAGAGTTTTGTAACAGAGTTGGAGGATAAAGTATCATAATGGGAAGAAAAGTGCCCTGGGCACTAATCCCCTTTCTAGCCATGTGTAGGAGTTTGCTCCTTCCCAAACAGAAGAAACACTATACACCTGAGATCACAAAATGAAGTTTTCCTGGACATCTGACCAAAAGTTCAGCAGGAGAAAACCTCATTAAGAGTGAAAAATGCACTTTTAATTCTACCAAACTCATCTAAGAGATAAGATAGAGAAAAGTACGACTTGTAACACTCCTGTTGAATAACAAGTTGGAGAACTGATCCCAGCACTGCCCAACAAAAAATTCCTGATCACTGAGGACTGTAATTGCAAAAAACTCTGCACACAGCCCAAGGCAAAAAAGAAAATCTGTGAGCTCCTGTTAATCCTTAGCTCCTTGAAGACGTCCTGCCAGAGGTCCTGCTAGACCACTTCAAAAAATTATCCAGGCCTTAACATGCTCTCTGTAGCAGAAACCAGAGAACCTGTACTCCTGAATAATAAATTGACAATGGTTACAAGTTCATATGTACCGGTGACGGTTTCAGACCAGCTGAAAAACCGGTAAAAAATCACAGAAACAAAAGCCAATTACTGAGATGAATCACAGCTCCGGGAAACTGACAAACCGATTTCTGACCTTTTGGGAGGTATGGAAACTCGATTGTCTTCGGATGACGTCATGCAGGTATTTTCCTCCGTGAAAAGTTCTGACTGAACCTCACCGGAGGAAATAAACGGTGAAAAAGATCAAATCTGCATCCGGAACTTGCCCACGATGTAGTATCCAAGAAAAACAATGATGTCTGCCACCACGGGGAATTCCAACCGGTGACCTATTCGGTAGAGCATGATGTGGTGAGATCTTTGCTACCAAACGCCTGGCTATACGAACCCGACGTGTGATAAGCTTTGTGACAATCGAATTGTCTCCATCGTTTCCTTTGTCGCCTAGCAACATGTAAACTGTCCCTGCCGGAGCTAGTATGACTGCCGACAGTTTCAGTGTTCATAAAAGAAGTAAATCTTCAAATTGCATAAAAAAAAGAACTCCCATATGATGTAATACGAGAGTTATGAAGAAAAAACAGGCATTCTGAGCAGCAGAAGATCTTCATCCAGCGACAAACTTCCCTGTCGCCATTTTACAAAAAGTGGTAAACAATCCATGAAGAAATGTCTACAAAAGCACTTTTCCTCTGTGCTTTTCCTCTTAATTTGTCCTGAGAAGACATTGTCAATACAGACGTCTTATAACAGAACTCAAAAGGTCCAAATACTAAATAAAAATCCGAAAAGAAAATAAACATCCACACTCTAGGATGGCCAACAAAAATAATGAAGGTTGTTTACTAGCGTGGTCACATGACCACTAGGGGGACATGCTAGTTCACACTCACTCACTGGCCTCTTAAGGTTTCTTAAAACGTTTCTCAACGTTGGCCAGTGAGTTGGATGGCACCAACATATAGCAATGGTCAGGAAATGGTAAGTGTATTTTTCGCAATAAAATTGGGAATTTATATTATGTGAACACTGATCAGCTGCAATATGTTAATAACCACATCAGTGCATCATAAATAGCTCATTTTTCTTTGAAGATGTCATAACTTCATAAACACTAAGAGATTAGGTTTGCCAGACAGCATAAATATTTTTAAGCATACATATGCCAGGTGTGGTTTTAAAAAGTGTTAAAATAAATGAGGAGGGAGCAAGAAGTATATATTTATCATGTTAAGATGGCCAAAGCCTCTTAAGTACAGGAATTTTAAGTGAAATGTTATACAAAATCTTACTTTAGTATAATCAATGTCAAGTTAAACTGATGTTACTGAGCAGTAAATCAGTTAGGGGCTGAAAATCCTCATTTTCACGTCAAGATGGCCATGACTGTACTTGTATTGGAACTCCAAGGTGGAAAGAAAATAAGAATGTCCCTAATGTCATCTTTAAAAGTGTACAAATTTAGCCGAGCTCTGCTGAACAATATGATAGCTGGAGATTAAAAACTCCATAATTTCACTGCAAGGTGACCATAACTTCATCCATATTGCGACTTTAAGGTGACCATAAAATGAGAATGTCCCTTTTGTCATCCTTTATAAGTGTACAAAGTTTAGCTGATGGCTTTATTCAAATGTTATGACTTTAGGGGGGGGCCAAAATTATATTAACAGTTTAAGGTCACCTTAAAGTCAGGATAACCCTTTAGTTTGCCATCCTTTATAAGTGTGCAAAGTTTAACTGAGGTCAGTCGAACAATAAGATACTTGGAGGCTGAAAACCCCCTTATTTCACTTTAAGGTGGCTACAAGTCCATTCATACTGAGAGTTTAAGGTGACAATAAGTATTATTTTTATCTAGTTTAATACCAGTGATAATTTCAATATAAAAAAATGGAAAAAGAAAGGAGCCAGAGCATTTTATTCCAATTTGATGACTTTAAGCAGGCCAAATGTCCATTAACATTTTGAGTTTAAGGTCACCATAAAGTCAGGATATTACTTTGGCAAATCTTAATATATGTGCCAAGTTTGGTTGAAAAAAGTGAAAAACTAAGTGAACTGGAGGGCTAAAACCCCGTTTTTTGACATTAAGGTGACCTTAAAATTGCAGATACAGGGCTAAAACTTCGGCATGTGAAAGATTATGAAAAAGTAGCTGAATAAGTTATTCCAACAAAACGCCGAAATCCTGACCATTTTTGAGATACAGACCAAGTACCCATTTTTAAAAAATTTACGAAAATAAAACGCCTCCCATTCAGGCATCTATGGTCCGATTAATGAGAAAATCCTTTCCGACCTTGGAAATTTGGTCTAGAATGTACCTGATAAATTTTATAGCACAGGTGTGTGTGTTTTTTTCCGAAACGCGATGACGAGGTGTTTTGGAGGTATGCTTAAGGTTACCTTAAGTAAAGCTTAAGGTCTGCGCAAAGTATGTCAAAAAATTTTCCCGTCCCTATAGTTTTAAAGAAAGATAAGAAGGGAAGAAAAATATGAAAGGCTAAGAAGTTATTCAAGGGAGACCATAATCCGGCGGCGGCGGTGATCAGTCGAACTTCGGTGAAAACAAATAAGCGTCCCTGACGGGCCGCTTAATTATTTGTTAGCCAATGTTGTGACCAGATTGATAATATATTAGCAACAATATCATAAACAACTCTACCATTACTTGTTTATTCTTGGGGAACATCCTTTTTAACAACGGTTTTATCATTTTGGGGTGCTATATCTGTTTCATCTGAGGACATGGTTTGAACTTGATCAAATAGGTCAGTGATCCAATTGTTTTTGAGGTCAAAGAGATTGAAGTTTATTTCCAAAGACAAGAGGTTTTAAGTCTGAGACAACAATTAGTTTCAGATTTGAAATTTAATCTAAGCTGCAGCTGAGACTAAGTCTCACCTAAAAGTATTTCTTGAACAGGTTCCAGTTGAAATGTAACAAAACCAGTTGCAAGTCTTTCTTACGTTAAATCAACGTTTAAATAGGTTCAAAGGTCCAACATTTTTCACAGATCAGGAAGCTAGTATTTGTGTTGTAATTTACAACAAAAGTTTGAAATCCATTTAACTAAATAAATACAAAATGTCACAAATAAATGTTTAATTTCATCTCACAAAGTTCATTTTTCAGCTGCAATGCAGTCAGAAAAATATTTTCCCTGCTGTAAGGTACAGTATTTCTAATTTTCTTTAACCACTAAAAGGTAAAAATCTCTTTCTTAGTTTAGATAAAATAATACTGGAGACTTATTAAAAATATTTGGGACAGCAATATACCAGCTTTAAATTTGAGAACAAATTTGAGGCTAAATTTTGGTTTCCCCTATTTTGTGACCCGCCAATCAAAAATGGTCTCTGACTTGAGACTAAAATTTGGTCTCAGCTACCTTTATGAATATGTGCCCTGGTGTTCAGTCTATAATAACACAACATTTCCATTCCCATGGAAAGCTACTGAAAACCTATCATACAAACCACACATGGATCGTGAATGGCTTACTTTTTTCCAATTGGAACTAGACCTACGTATCGGAGACCGATGCAAATTTGTATCCACCGAAAAGACAACTCACCAAAGCCAGTGAACCACTGTTTGACCTTGAAGGAGGGGCCCAAGGTCAAATCTAACATCAGAAAATTCCTAGCCCAAGATTTCGTATGAGTTGGCTTTGTACTGTAAACTTCTAGGATCAATAATAAGTGAGTTATAAGCACTTTTAACTTTGGCTATCCTCGTTTGACCTTGAAGAAGGGGCCCAAGGTCAAATCCGACCACACCAGAAGATTCCCAGCCAATGATTTCCTATATGCTGGTTTACCATCCCAAACCTCTAGGATCAATAATAAGTGAGTTATAAGCAGTTTTAAGTTTTGCTGTCCTCATTTGACCTTGAAGAAGGGACCCAAGGTCAAATCCGACCACACTAGAAGATTCCCAGCCCATGATTTCCTATATGTTGGTTTCACATTGCAAACCTCTAGGACCAATAATAAGCGAGTTATAAGCAGTTTTAACTTTGACTATCCTCATTTGACCTTGAAGGAGGTGTCCAAGGTCAAATCCGACCACACCAGAAGATTCCCAGCCCATCATATCCTATATGTTGGTTTACCATCCCAAACCTGTAGGACAAATAATAAGAGAGTTATAAGCAGTTTTAAGTTTGGCTGTCCTCGTTTGACCTTGAAGAAGGGACCCAAGGTCAAATCCGACCACACAGAAAGATTCCCAGCCCATGATTTCCTATATGTTGGTTTGCCATCCCAAACCTCTAGGATCAATAATAAGCGAGTTATAAGCACTTTTAACTTTGGCTATCCTCGTTTGACCTTGAAGGAGGGGCCCAAGGTCAAATCCGACCACATCAGAAGACTCCCAGCCTATGATTTCCTATATGTTGGTTTACCATCCCAAACCTCTAGGATCAATAATAAGTGAGTTATAAGCAGTTTTAAGTTTTGCTGTCCTCATTTGACCTTGAAGGAGGGGCCCAAGGTGAAATCCGACCACACCAGAAGATTCCCAGCCCATGATTTCCTATATGTTAGTTTATCATCCCAAACCTCTAGGACCAATAATAAGCGAGTTATAAGCAGTTTTAACTTTGACTATCCTCGTTTGACCTTGAAGGAGGGGCCCCAGGTCAAATCCGACCACACCAGAAGATTCCCAGCCCATCATTTCCTATATGTTGGTTTACCATCCCAAACCTGTAGGACAAATAATAAGAGAGTTATAAGCAGTTTTAAGTTTGGCTGTCCTCGTTTGACCTTGAAGGAGGGGCCCAAGGTCAAATCCGACCACACAGAAAGATTCCTAGCCCATGATTTCCTATATGTTGGTTTACCATTCCAAACCTCTAGGATCAATAATAAGCGAGTTATAAGCACTTTTAAGTTTGGCTATCCTCGTTTGACCTTGAAGGAGGGGTCCAAGGTCAATTCTGACAACATTAGAAGATTTGCAGCACATGATTTCCTATAGGTTGGTTTCACATTGCAAACCTCTAGGACCAATAATAAGGGAGATATAGGCACTTTTAAAGTCCGCTATGTGGGTTACTTCGGCACACCGTGGATAACCTTGATTAAGAGCTTCAAGGTCAAGTGTGTGCAAGGTTGTAGAGGACATGTATATCTGTTATACATATCACCTATGAAGAGATTCAACCTTTTACCTGTGAGAAACAGCCAGTAGAAAAATGTCAATTATTTTCAAAGAAATGCCCGTGGCGGCCATCTTGTTTTTCAGAATGAGGCTATTTTCCTTCCCAGAGAAGCTTACTCCCCAATGAAGAAATCCTGCAAATTTGGTGAACCTAGCTGCTGTCGTTTTTCTCTTAGAGCGTTAACGCCGAAAATCTCTACGCGCGGCGGCTGCGGCAGCGTAGCGAACGCTAAACCAAAGTATCCACCGGATGCTTCCGGTGGATACAATTATGGAACGGAAATCATGTTTTTATGACATGCCTTGAAAGGTTATGTACAGTTAGGGGTTAAACTAGCCTTGCCACAGGCATTTATATGTATAATATAGACACAACTGTTTGGTCGCATTAAGTATTTTTCATAATGCTCTCATACATTTACTTAGCTTAGCTTGGTAAGGAGAACTCTCCCAGACTAGAAAGGCCTCTGATACAGTGTGCATTATGGCCAAAAAATTTCACGTTTGCATTATGGTTGAGACAGCCTGGAAGGCCAGGCTAGGGTTAGACTTGCAATGAGCATTATAGTTATGCGATCTCAACTCATGACTTAACAGCCCATTTGTGTGTATGACTGACTTACTGACCACATTGTGAGGGTGGATGAAATATAGTAGTGAAACAACAGGCAGTACAGCTCATAGGACAGTCTCTAGAGGACAAAACAAAGACCTTCAATTATTTGCTGAAAGGGGGAAAGGTTGCCAATTACAGTATTCACGAACATCCACAATTTTTTTCTTGCCTTTTGGTTTAAGAGTCATAAAAAATAAAAGTAATGGGATTATTATATTGATCTCCATATTCTAACTTATCTGTATGGAAAACTGCATATTATTTTAAGAATAAGCAGTATTTTAAGTATAATGATACTTCATGAGAGGCTAAATGATCATAAATCGACATAAAAATACACAAGATTATTCCAAATTGTGCTGTCACCAAAAATAAAGTCAAATCTTTTGTAGCATATGGCTGGTCTTTTATGTGAGGCAGCCTGTCATTACCAGCAGAAGGTCTATCCTTTGCTTTGTAAGTTCAGTCACTAAGAAATCAGAAGACAGTCCTTCAACTTTTGGTGACATGACCAGAAGATCTAGATAGTGATCCAGATCAGTTGGGAAAACAGTTGGACAGACGACTGTAACTCTGGCTTAAAGTTGGTTGTTCCTAAAATAGCACATATCTGAGATGGCAGTTACGTTGGATGGCACAAAATAGTAACACTTGTCAGGAAATGGTGACAGTATTTCGCTGTAAAATTAGTCTTGCTTGACACTCAAATTTGTTCCAAAACCATTGCCAAACATGTACAAAAAGGTTTTGTATTCCTGAAGCACTTGTGCATGTTAGGGGAAATAAGCTACCTCAGCAGACAGTGATCAGTCTTAGTGGTATGTTGATGTAAAATACAGTGTATGTGTCATAGATTGGAAAATAGTGTTATTTGTATTGTTTGATAAATATAGTATGTTTGTAACTTTTATCTAAATTAACACAAAACTTATTGTTTTCTTTAGTCCTTTGAAATTATATAGTCTCTTAGCACCTCTAATGAGTTATAAGCAAACACATTTATGTCCAAGATTACATCTGTTGCTTACATAAGGTAAATGGTACAAAGAGAAAATGTATCTTAATTTGTTTATGTTTGAAGTATGTAATTGCTTGTATCAATAGTGTTATATCTAAAATTGTAATTATATAATTATAAGGTCAACCCCCATGTCATCTGTCACTTACTAGGAGGGAATGTGTATTGTTTCACCATCTGGTTAGAGTATTGTTCTTATACCTATTGTCTATGTTGTATAAAACCACATGGTTAGACAATTGTTCTCACACCTATTTGTACAAGTATATTCTTTATTCTATTGAATTCCTGTGAAACCACATTGTTGAGCTTGGGTATAAATATAGGTACAGACTACAGACAGTTAGAGAGAGTAAAATTTAGAGAGAGTGATTGTAGAGATAAACTAGACATCATAGTGAAGTGATATAAGATATTTAAAAATTATTGGAGAACTTTGGTAAATGAGAAATAGCAAGATCTAAACATAAAAAATAAATATTAAGAGACATTTTGATACACTGATTGCTGAGAACTTTTGTTATTGAATTGTTATAGTTTTATTGTTATATTGTGGAAACATTAACATCTACTAAACATATAAAACTTCAATCACACCTCTTACTACTAAACAAGTCACTCGGTGACATATGGTGGAGATGCTAAAGTGATCTCTTTTTAGCTGATCACACTTAAGATCCTGTACTCTTGCAGTAAAAACATTTGGGTAGTAAGATGGTGTCATTAGAGCAGCTCTCAACATTCTCAGGATTCAAGAAGGATGAAGATTACAAAGACCCTATAGTAAGGCAACATTTTTGTTTAGATGCCAAAGAATGGATTGAACAAGCAGTTAAATTTTGTGAGACACAATTGAAATGGGGAAAAAGAGCAACTTTTGATGGTATTTCAAGAAAGTTACAAGATGAAGCAGATTCCTGGTTTCAAAAGACATTTAGCTATGATGAAAAACTCAAAATTAAAAATTTGAAAGCTTTTATAGCTCGTTTCTGTACAACATATTGTGACATCCCATATGATATTGACATCTTAACCAATCCAGTGGTAGGACAGGTGTACTGCCAGAAGATCGTAGTGGAGAAACACACAGAAGCCATGTGCAACATAGCCAAACGTCTTGAGACATTGGAACAAGTCAGCAAGGATAGCTCCCAGCAAACCATTAGCATGTTAGTGGACAGGGTTGACACACTGGAAACCACTGTGAAACAGTTGAACTCTGCCATTGCCAGCCAGAACACTGTCATCGATGGACTAAAAACAGCTCTCACCTACCAGTGTGAGAAGTACAGCAGAGTCACTCACCACAGCAAGCTCAGCCAGGAGGATACTATGAAGTCACTGAAGGACAAACAGAAACACTTTGAACAGGTGCTGGAGAAACAGAAACAAGAAGTTCAGCAGGTTATTTCCACCATCAGTATTTCCTCTGTGACCAATCAGCAGTTCCTGGATCAGAAGGTAGCTCTGGAAAAACTCTCAGCTAACCTGGACAAGCTGTCTTCTTTTGTTGATGAGCTTTCCAGAGCTGAATTACCTTCTGTTACTTCTGTGAAAGTTCAACAGGATAGCTCCAGCTCACCCATTGCTTCTAAACTACCAGTGTGCACCAGATGTGGGAAAAGGTCTCACAGTGAGAAGACTTGTGGGTCAAAACAACTCCACTGTTATATTTGTGGTAAGAAAGGCCACTTGGCTCAATGCTGCAGGACCAAAGATCCAGGTAGCTGTGGACGTTGTGGATCAACTGATCATGTGAGTCACAACTGTGGAGCTTATATGAAAGGAACTATATGCTGGTTGTGTTTCAAACCTGGCCATCTTTATCGCAATTGTAAGACAAAATTTAAAATTTTATAACATATTGTAATTATTCTTTGAACACTTTCATTCAAGTTATTTTGTAAATTTGGGGACCAAATTTTTTTGAGCGCAGGCAGATGTCATAGATTGGAAAATAGTGTTATTTGTATTGTTTGATAAATATAGTATGTTTGTAACTTTTATCTAAACTAGATTGGGCCAACTCGGCGCCAACATATCCCCAGACAGGTCATCACTCACGCCACATGTTTTGATCGGGAATTTTTAAAAACATAATTACCCATTATTATATGAACTTCAGCACATCAATCTACTCTGTTTATATCTTCCAAGGAAGATGGTGTATCCCCAGACGCCGAATACATAACTCAAATTATATTTTCAATCTTCCTGCAATGATAACTCTAAACCTATTTTCAAAGTATTTAAATGATTGATGATTGAATATCCATTCTAAAATAATAATCCCAAAAGAGCATATCTGTTTCTATATTTGTTGACAAATAAAATATTATTTTTAACTCAACTCATCATACTTTTCAATCTTCCTTCAAAGTATTTAAATGATTGATGATTCAATGTCCATTCTAAAATTCATAATCCCAAAAGCGCATATCTGTTTCTATATTTGTTCACAAATAAAATATTATTTAAAAAAAAATTATTTATATTATTATTTTATTATATTATTTTTAGAATTTGCAAATTGTTTTCAGTTATTCATTTCCTCTATACCTATATATGTGGTCCATATATATGCAACCTAAATATGTGACACAATCTCAGTTCTGACTCCCCTTTGTGTTATATGTAATGAAGCCCACCACCTCCCACCCCCACCCCTCTCCCCTTCTCCACACCTCTCTCACTATTACACAAGATCTGCAACCCCATTGAGGTCTTTGTTTCTCATCTGATATCATTAAATACCTTTGTTTATTTAGTGTCACTCAATATAGCTGGAGGTCCCAGAGGTGGGTGGGGGGAATCCGGGTGGGGGATGTGGGTTGGGACTTAGTTTAGTTTATTAGTTTATTATAGTGACATGTATTATGTTGACAAGGATTATACAAAAACTATTGAAGTAATACCCAGCCCTATATGGGCTTATAAGTCACTTTAAATAGAGAGTTAATAACAAACAGAGCAAACATATTTTGAGGTAAGATACAGTAAATAAAGACAGCAATTCAATACATAAAAATTAACAATATAATTTACTTTTTCTTTCTTGCCACAAATCAAAAATAAAATTAATAACCATATTGACATTCATATGAGTTAATACCCTTGATAATTGATCTATTAATAATTCAGATTTATCTATATTTAAAATTTTGAAATATTTCATACAAATCAGCTCTAAAGCTGGACAAACACAAACAAAATGTATCTCATCTTCTACATCTTTTTTACACAGTTTACATGTTCTCTCAAAGAGATGGAGTGCTACAGCATAAATGGTAAACAAACAATCTATATAAAAGGGGTACTCAAATACAAAAAGAATTGAGAATTTTAAGTATGTGATTATCAACTGAAATGAGTTCATAACTGTAGGAGCTGTGCCAAAATTAACTGAGGCAAGTTGAATAAAACTGGGCTAGTTGAGGGTTAAAAATCCCCTAGTTTTACTACATACGGATATAATTTCATTAATATTGGGACTTAAAGCTCACTTAAAGTGTCCATTTTGTCTACTTGAATATGTTTAACCGGCGTTTAACCAGTTTCATTTTAAAAAGTTAAAAACTCAGCAAGCAGAGGTATAACACACAAAAATAAGTTCTTAAAAGACTAAGATAGCCATAACATTATTAATATTCAAAATTTAAATAGACAGGCATTTCCTTTTAAAAATTCAAAGATTTCAGCTCTATAACCCACATAGTTTGACAGTTACTGGGCTTTAAGGTGGCATAATGTCCATAAATTGGGTTTCTGTGGGCATTTTACAATTGTTAAAGAGACCTTAGCAATTAAACTACAGATCTGAAACTTTTTGGGGGACATACATAACTAACAAAAATTATATATAATACAGTTTAAGACTTGTCACACTAAGCATTTCCAAATAACAGGGCAAAATACGGAAAAAATGTCCAAAAAGGCACTTGGGCGAGTGTCTATGGCCCTCATACACAGGTTAAATGTCTACTAAAAACCTTGATTTTCGCCATATGTAAAAAGGACATAATAATGCATTCCCAGATGGGATTTCAGCTCCATCAATCACATAGTTTAACAGTCACAGGGCTTAAAGGTGGTAAAAAGTCCAAATATTGGGTCTCTGTGGGCCTTTTAGAGATCTCGATGTGGCTTTCAAATTAAAGCTTCAGACTTAAAATTTGTTACATACTAAGATTACACATAGAATATGTATCTAATAAAGTTTGAAACTTCTCAGACTTACCATTTCCAAGTTACAGAGCAAAATATGTGAAAAATGTCTTAAAAGGGTCACTCAGGTGGGTGTTTAAGGTCCTCATACACAGGTTAAATGTCTACTTGAAGCCTTGATTTTTGGCACATGTAAAAAGAACATAATAATGTATTCCCAGATGAGATTTCAGCTCTATCAGTCACATAGTTTAATAGTCACAGGCCTTAAAATTGGCAAAAAGTCCAAATACTGGGTCTTTATGGGGCCTTCTAGAGACCTAAATGTGGCCTTCAAATTAAAGCTTCAGACTTAAAATTTGTCACATACTAAGATTACACATAGAATATGCATCTAATACAGTTTGAAACTTCTTAGACTTACCATTTCCAAGTTACAGGGCAAAATATGTGAAAAATGTCTAAAAATGGTCACTCGGGTGGGGATTTATGGTCCTCATACACAGGTTAAATGTCTTCTTAAAGCCTTAATTTTTGGCACATATATAAATAACATACTAATATCTTCCCAGATAGGATTTGAGCTCTATCAGTCACATAGTTTGACAGTCACAGGGCTTAAAAGTAGCAAAAAGTCCAAATATTGGGTCTTTGGGAGCCTTTTAGAGACCTCAATTTGACCTTCAAAATTAAAGCTTCAGACTTAAATCTGTTACATACTAAGATTACACACAGAATATATATCTAATACAGTTTGAAACTTCTCAGACTTACCATTCCAAGTTACAGGGAAAAAGATGTGAAAAATGTCTTATAAGGGTCACTCGGGTGGGTGTTTATGGTCCTGATACACAGGTTAACTGTCTATTAAAGGCCTAAATGTTGGGGCACATATAAGAAAACACATAGATATATTCCCAGATGATATTTAACTTAGATGAGAGACATAGTTTTAAAGCTACAGTGCTTGAAAGTGGCAAAAAGTGCATAAATTGGGTCTCTGTGGGCACTTTTGAGACCTTAAGTCGACCCCTTTGGGTAAACCTACAGCCCTAAAATTTTCTACAGACAAGGATTACATATCAAAGTTATACCTAGCACAGTTTGAGACTCATCAGAATTACCACTTCCAAATTATAGGGCAAAATATGTGAAAAGTATAGCAAAAAATCCCTAAGTGGGGGTATTTATGGGCCTCAAAGACAATTTTCTCCTCAACTTAAAGTCGTGATTTTCGGCACATGTACTAAGAACATATTAATGTGTTGTCAGGTAAAATTTCAGCCAGCTGAGCATCATAGTTTGTGACCTAGAGGGCTCTAAGTGGCCAAAAGTCCAATTTCTGACCTTAAGGTGGCCATAAGTTCTTTTTTACTGGGAGTTTAAGGTCACCTTAAAATAGGGATCTTCCTTTGGGCACTCTTAACATGTGTACCAAGTTTGAAAAAAAAATATTAATTTGTTTTTGAGTTATCGCGTCCACAAGGAAATTTCTACGGCGGCGGCGGCGGCGGCGGCGGCGGCGGCGGCGGCGCGACGGACCTGAATCCAATATATCCCCGACTTTCGTCTGGGGATATAATTAACACAAAACTTATTGTTTTCTTTAGTCCTTTGAAATTATATAGTCTCTTAGCACCTCTAATGAGTTATAAGCAAACACATTTATGTCCAAGATTACATCTGTTGCTTACATAAGGTAAATGGTACAAAGAGAAAATGTATCTTAATTTGTTTATGTTTGAAGTATGTAATTGCTTGTATCAATAGTGTTATATCTAAAATTGTAATTAGCTTGGGTATAAATATAGGTACAGACTACAGACAGTTAGAGAGAGTAAAATTTAGAGAGAGTGATTGTAGAGATAAACTAGACATCATAGTGAAGTGATATAAGATATTTATAAATTATTGGAGAACTTTGGTAAATGAGAAATAGCAAGATCTAAACATAAAAAAATAAATATTAAGAGACATTTTGATACACTGATTGCTGAGAACTTTTGTTATTGAATTGTTATAGTTTTATTGTTATATTGTGGAAACATTAACATCTAATAA
The DNA here is from genome assembly GCA_964017235.1 of Sabellastarte sp. h YS-2021. Classification (NCBI taxonomy): domain Eukaryota; kingdom Metazoa; phylum Annelida; class Polychaeta; order Sabellida; family Sabellidae; genus Sabellastarte; species Sabellastarte sp. h YS-2021. The sequence goes on along the minus strand of OZ024930.1, from coordinate 40,621,851 downwards.
ACATATAAAACTTCAATCACACCTCTTACTACTAAACAAGTCACTCGGTGACATATGTACAAGTACATTGTACAATCTGAAAATTTATCAGTTATAAAGAAGCTAGAACTAATTACAAAGAAACTCAATAAGCAAGATTATTATAAAAGTATGATTTTTGTTGGCATCCTATATATACACGAATATCACATATATGGTAAGCACATAGGCAGCCCATAAAGTACTGTCCATATTAAAAACAAAACCATATTCACATAAGCTTTAAGAAAAATGGAGCATCCTATTACTACCTCAAAGAAAAGCTGACTGGAGGGAGTGTTTATACTTTAGTCTCTTGAGTTCCAGTTACAACATACCAACCTCCACGAAATGTAATCTGCAGTGCAGGGTAACAGGAAACAGAGAGCACTGCCACACACCATCTACAAAACTTACACCCATCTCAAAGTGGCACTTGTCTCATTTCAAAATGGCCATTTTAAAATGACTTGTGTGCCATTCCATTATGTGTTTCAGAAATTTGAAAGAAAAAAAGAGACAAATAAGTTTGCAGTATTGTTTTGTATAAATAAATATAATTTTTATATATTGTTTTTGTTTATTTTTAAAGCAGGAATCAAGGAGTGTTAACATAGAAATTTAGGGTAAATCAATATCAGTGATGGGGTGTTTACATAATACCCTGACTAAATGTATGTAATTAAATATTTTTACAGTTACAAGTAGCCATTTGCATAAAATAAACTAGATTGTGCCGACTCAGCACCAACAAATCCCCAGACAGGTCATCTCTCATGCCACAGGCATTCACAGGGTATTTTTGTGACACCAATTTTGTGTTATTCACAGTTACCGGGTGTTACAAAATTTATTCATTTATATATACATTTTTTTTTTTTTTTTTTTTTTTTTTGGGGGGGGGGGAGGTCAAACCATTTCTTGATTTTTTTTTTTTCTTTGGTCAATTTAAAAAAGGTTCTCTGGGCAGATTGTTCATGGGCCTCTTATACACGTTAAATGTATACCTAAAGCCTTGAGTTTTGGCACGTGTAAAAAGAACATATTAATGTAATCCAAAAAGACATTTCAGCTCTATCAGTCATATAGTATGAGAGCTATAGGGCTTAAAGGCAAAAAGTCTATAAATTGGGTCTCTTTGGGCATTTTAGAGACCTTAAAGTTGACCTTAAAATTTAAAGCTACAGATTTCAAATTTTTCATAGACAAGCATTACATATAGATGTTGTACCAAATAGAGTTTGAGACTTATAAGACCAATTTTTCACAGACAAACATTACATATTGATACTGTAGCAAATACAATTTGAGATTTTAAGACTTACCATTTTAAAATTTCTGGACAAAATATGTGAAAATTGTTGAAAAAGGATCACTTGGGTGGGTGTTTATGGTCCTCATACATAGGTTAAATGTCTATTTAAAGCCTTGAACCTGTGAAAAATTGTCAAAAAAATGTCTAAGTAGGGTCTTTATGGGCCTCAGGCACAATTTAACCTCAACATAAAGTTTTGATTTTTGGCATATGTAAGTAGAATCCTTAGTATATTAATGTGTTCCCCAGGTAAAATTTGAGAAAGATGAGCCATATAGTTTTTGACCTAGTTGGCTTTAAGTGGCCAAAAGTCAAATTTCTGACTTCAAGGTGAAAACCAGTATATGCCTAACTTTCATTTGGGGATATAATAAATTGAATCAAAATATGAAAAAAATATTAAAACAGATTATGTCACTGTAACCACCTCTCTGTGTACATGTTCTGACATTTCTCCTTCACTTATAATGACTTAGTCTCATTCAAAATGAAGTGCCAGAAGACCAGATGCTTAGCTTTTTGTAAAAGAAGAAAATCTTCAAAAATTTGAAATACCATGAACCACATCGAGCACCTACACTGCTTATATCTGAAACCAATGTAGGTTTTCCCTATGTTCAGTATGATTCAGCTGCCCCACACTGCTCAGAAAAGTAGAGCTTTTGATATACAGTAATAAAAAAAATTTGTTCCTTCAGTGTCAATATTATTTTACTTGTGTAATATAAAAACTTGAAACATTAATAACATTAACAACATTAATATTCAAGCTTATCTCACACAAAAATGTTTCATACCATACACGAATACTTCAAAAGATCATGTTTAGGAGCAGTGTTCAACACTAACAGGAAATGTACACTGGACCATTTGACTAGTAAATCTCGATATATACTGGTCCTTTAGATTATGTGGTGGTTATTAATTATGAGAAATAAAAGCACAGTATTTTATTCAAAATCTCAAGTGAAAGTGTTAAATAAAATCTACTGGCAAAAGGGGCCAGTAGCTTTTATACTTTGCAAGTCCTTAGAAAATTCTACTGGCCACAGACCGGGGGACCGCAGTACCGCCGAACACTGTTTAGGAGTTAAGAATCACCCTTTACAACTTGTTAAACTGGTTTGGACAAAACCTCAAATGCTGAATGGTTAGTAAATGTGGCATGTTATAACGACGCTCATAACATAGCCTCAAATCTAGGTCATAGCACTTAGTTGGACTAGTTGACGGACTGTCATGACATGGCCTGAGTTCTTGAAAGGGATACAAATACACAGCTATTGCAATAGAATGTGGCATTATGTTTCAATATGGCAATGATGGTGTGCCATTTTAAAATGGCAACACTGGTGAAATAGTGGCTTACACAGTGCACATAATATGAGGCCAGAGGGGGCTACTATCTCCAGTGAGAAATGTGCTTATCAAACATGATTAACACAATACAAGTTTTTTACTGTAAAGAAATGGCTGAAAACAAACACCCAGGGCAAAGGCAAAGCCCAGACAAGGATATAGAGCAACCTGAAAGATAACATCTAGCACTACATTTTTGTTATATAGGAAATATTTTGCTTACAGACTTACATGCTTATAAATTTTTCTGTATGGGTTTAGGACATTTCCTATCAGGACATTTTGTGCACATGAAAATGAAACTAGATTCTGCACATGTGCAATCAAATGTACAAAATAGTTCCCTTTTCGGTCCAACTTGTGATACAGTTGACTCATATAGAAATACTCAACAACAAATCACATATGGAAATACTCAAACAAATCTCAAACTACCACAATAAAACTGAAAGCAGTTACCAAATGAATTTCAGCTATTTTAAATCTTTTAAATTTTAATATCTACCACTCAGTCACTTCTTTCATAAATGGACGTAACCATAATAAAATAAAAGATTGTGACTAATTATTAATGCATAAAATTATTTAAAAAATAATCTGTTTCTTTATTACTGATATATTTATAGAAAACTTAAAGTTAGTTTATTGAAGTAAACATGTACAGGGAGTGATATACTAACTATTCCTGGGCGCAATTTCTGAAACTATTTCATTACTGAAAATTGTGTTCAATTCAAACTTTTCACAATTGGCATACAATGTACAAAATGTGAACAGCATACATCATTATTAATTTCAATTATTTTGCCGCACTACTTGGGTTCTGTTTCTTTATGCCCTCTGAACTGCCTTGGGGAAAAGTTTCAATTTATATAACATAGTGCTTTATGAATATGAAATATCTCATATTTGAAAAAAAAATTTGGTGCAAATTTGAACCTTACGCAAGCCTACCATCTGAAGTAAAAAAAAATACAGGAAAACCAAAAGTTTTCTTTGTTATTTATATATGAGAGGGCTCGGTGGTGTATCGGTCACAGTGCTTGCCTTCAACCTCTGAGGTCACTGGTTCAAATCTCGGCCTGGGCACTTCATGTTGGAAAGTTGGTAGTTACTTGCTGGTGCCCAGTAGTTTACAGTGCAGAATCTTGACCAACTAGTATGCACTGGTTCCTCCACCCATCGCAATATAACCCTGGCTGTTGAACGTGATGTAAAGCAATAAATCTAATCTTTGTTAAATATTGTAAATTTAAATATTTGGAGAATACTGAATATCAAAAATGTGATAGTTATGCAGTTATAAGAGAAAGAATATTATTAAGAATTGCATCATTTCCTGAGAACATTAAATTTTAAACTCATAATATCTAAAAGTTTCCTCTTTAGCATCAGAGAATTCAGTTTCCTTTTAAGTTCAAAACAATGGGCTGTGGAAAGTATCTGAGCGCTTTTCACTTCCCAAGAAGTCGTTTGGTTATATTACTCTCACAACTCCTATTAACCTGTATTGAAAATGTTTAACCTGTAAAGAGGGTTGAAGTAATCTACTTCAATCTGCTTTAAACCACTTCCTGGGAGGATAACAAATTGCTCAGATCAAACAGCAGTAAGATTGTTCAAATTCCCAATCCACACCAAGAAGGATCAATTAAATTAGTGTAATAATTACAGTAATTATATCAATGTTTTGGTAAGACCGGAATTTTGTCAATTCCATCAAAAAGTCTGCCAGCATTTTCTCCACCCTTGCAAGTTTGAGAACTTTTTTGTCCACAACCATTTTGTCCAATGGCTTTTTGTCCTTGCACCAAATTTCACCATGCTAATGCCCAGTAAGATGAGGCCCACCCACCTTTGGCAGATAGATACTGAACTGTACAAATCTAGTATCAATTTTTCACCCAGTGGTTCAGTACTGAACAATCTTGGGATTATAGCAACAATGTTTTGGAATGCTTATCTATCACCCTGTTGCCAATGCTTATGTTGCCTTGATAGGGTGTGAATATATTTAATCACACAGCTAACCTCAGGCTGTGAACACTGTTATTGGTCTTTTTCTGCTAACAATTTACAAATCCCAAGAGGAAATAACTGAAGATATCATCAACATTTCAGAAGAATATACAAATGTCAAAAATGTGTTAATGACATAGATCTTACAATTCAATTTTAACTGTGAACAACAAGTCCATAGATGACTGCATAGAAACTCTATCAAATACTATTATTATAACAAGAGGAGAGTGCCCGTGAATGGGCACTGTGTCAGCTGACTGAATGTTTTTGATTTGTGATGGTGATAATGAGAGGAAAGCATAATTATCAGGGAAAGGGCTGTACAGAAATACAGTAAATGGTAACTGAACAGCATGTTCGAAAGATATTCCGAAGCTGACAGAAGAAAAGGACAAAAAAGTTGTGCCCTGCAAATGGTATTATGAAATAAAGTAACAAGGTAATTGTTTAAGTGTAAAAAGTAGGTTAAAAATATTTAAAGAAATACTATAAATGCAATATCCTCGTTCGACCATGAAGAAGGGGTCCAAAGGTCAAATCTGACCATACCAAAAGATTCCCAGCCAAAGAATTTAGGATGGTTTACCATCCCAAACCTCTCGGACCAATAATAAGTGAGTCATAGGCACTTTTTAAGTTTGGCTATCCTTGTTTGACCTTGAAGGAGGGGGTCCAAGGTCAAATCCGACCACACAAAAAAATTCCCAGCCCATGATTTCCTGTAGCTTGTTTACCATCCCAAACTTGTAGGACCAATAATAAGCGAGTTCTAAGCAATTGTAAGTTTGGCTATCCTCAATTGACCTTGAAGGAGGGGTCCCAGGTCAAATCTGACCACACCAAAAGAATCCCAGCCCATGATTTCCTATATGTTGGTTTACCATCCCAAACCTCCAAGACCAATAATACGCGAGTTATAAGCACTTTAAGTTTGGCTATCTTCATTTGACCTGGAAGGAGGGGTCTAAGGTCAAATCCGACCACACCAAAAGATTCCCAGCCCATGATTTTCTATAGGTTGGTTTTCCATTCGAAACCTGTAGGACCAATAATAAGTGAGTTATAAGCACTTTTAAGTTTGGCCATCCTCATTTGACCTTGAAGGAGGGGTCCAAGGTGAAATCCGACCACACCAAAAAATTCCCAGCTCAAGATTTTCTATAGGTTGGTTTTCATTCCAACCTCTAGGACCAATAATAAGCGAGTTATAAGCACTTTTATGTTTGGCTATCCTCATTTGACCTTGAAGGAGGGTTCCAAGGTCAAATCGGACCATATTAATAGATTCCCAGCCCATGATTTCCTACAGGTTGGATACAATGATTTACTCAACAGGGAGAACCTGAAAGAAGCTATTGCTCAGCTATGCCATGACATAGAGGTCTGCAATTTCACTATGTTATAGCTGACCAAAAATTATGTGAATAACATATTTAAACAAAATACTCTAAATGTAATAATTTTCAAGTTACAACTGATTTACTCAAGAGTGAGAACCTCAAAGTAACTATTACTCAGCTATGCAATGAGTTACATGTCTGAATTTTTGCACTGTTATAGCTGACCTAAAAGTAGGTGAACAACATATTTAAGCAAAATACTGTAAATGCAATAGTTTTCAAGTTACAACTGATTTACTCAATAGTGAGAACCTGAAAATAGCTATTGCTCCACTATGCCATGAGCTATAGGTCTGTAATTTCACTATGTTATAGCTAACCCCAAAGTAGGTGAACAATGTATTTTAACAAAATACTCCAAATGCAATATTTTTCAAGTTATAGCTGATTTACTCAACAGTCAGTGCCTGAGAATAGTTATTGCTCAGTTGTGCCATGAGCTACAGGTCTGTAATTTCACTATGTTATAGCTGACCCAAAAGTAGCTGAATAACATATTTGCACAAATTTCTGTAAAGGCAATAGTTTTCCAATTACAACTGATTTACTCAACAGTGAGAACTTCAAAGTAGCTATTACTCAGCTATGCAATGAGCCACAGGTCTGGAACTTCACTATGTTATAGCTGACGCCAAAATAGGTGAATAACATATTGCAACAAAATACTCTAAATGCAATAGTTTTCAAGTTATAAGTGATTTACTCAACAGTGATAACCTAAAAGTAGCTATTACTCAGCTATGCCATGAGCTACAGGTCTGAAATTTTACTATGTTATAGCTGACCCAAAAGTAGCTGAATAACATATTTATACTAAATTCTCTAAATGCAATAGTTTTCAAATTACAAGTGATTTACTCAACATTGAGAACTTCAAAGTAGCTATTACTCAGCTATGCAATGAGTCACAGGTCTGGAACTTCACTATGTTATAGCTGACCTCAAAATAGGTGAATAACATATTGAAACAAAATACTCTAAATGCAATAATTTCCAAGTTATAAGCAATTTACTCAACAGTGATAACCTAAAAGTAGCTATTACTCAGCTATGCCATGAGCTACAGGTCTGAAATTTTACTATGTTATAGCTGACCCAAAAGTAGGTGAACAACATATTTAAGCAAAATACTGTAAATGCAATAGTTTTCAAGTTACAACTGATTTACTCAATAGTGATGACCTAAAAGTAGCTATTACTCAGCTATGCCATGAGCTACAGGTCTGAAATTTTACTATGTTATAGCTGACCCAAAAGTAGCTGAGTAACATATTTATACGAAATTCTCTAAATGCAATAGTTTTCCAATTACAACCGATTTACTCAATAGTGAGAACTTCAAAGTAGCTATTACTCAGCTATGCAATGAGCCACAGATCTGAAACTTCACTATGTTATAGCTGATCCCAAAATAGGTGAATAACTTATTGAAACAAAATACTCTAAATGCAATAATTCCAAGTTATAAGCAATTTACTCGACAGTGATAACCTAAAAGTAGCTATTACTCAGCTATGCCATGAGCTACAGGTCTGGAATTTTACTATGTTATAGCTGACCCAAAAGTAGGTGAACAACATATTTAAGCAAAATACTGTAAATGCAATAGTTTTCAAGTTACAACTGATTTACTCAATAGTGATGACCTAAAAGTAGCTATTACTTTTATACTAATTACTAATAACTATTACTAGTTTGTCATCCCGAAATGCTACAAGGCTCCAATATGTTCAAAATGTGCTTGCACGGTTTGTCACTGGTGCTTCAAAGTACACTCACATTACATCCACCCTTAGGACACTCCATTGGCTACCCGTTAGACAACGTATTATTTTCAAAACCCTAGTTTTGGTCTATAAGTACCTCACCACTGGCCAGCCTAAGTATTTTGCACCATATCTCCCCTTGTACAAATCTGCCGTGAATACAAGACGTTCCAATCCCAAAAATTTGTTCCTTCTGGTCCCCTCTTACTGTCCTTCCATCCATAAATCAAAGGTCCATTTTAACAATAGTTTCTCATATGATGCCCCTAAGTTATGGAATGATCTTCCATATGATATACGCAGTGCTCCAAATCTCTCCAGTTTCAAAAGTCGACTCAAAACCTACCTATTTCAGAAATCATTCCCACCATAGCTTCTTACTACCGAACACCGGACCGCCTCCCTGGCAACGACTCGGAACATGTCTAATGTCTCATGATTTATGCCTTACGGATTGGATGGTGTGCCTTAGAATCCGTTGATACGGAGATTAAGCACCTGGACAACTGATTGATTGATATTACTCAGCTATGCCATGAGCTACAGGTCTGAAATTTTACTATGTTATAGCTGACCCAAAAGTAGCTGAATAACATATTTTATACGAAATTCTCTAAATGCAATAGTTTTCCAATTACAGCCGATTTACTCAATAGTGAGAACTTCAAAGTAGCTATTACTCAGCTATGCAATGAGCCACAGATCTGAAACTTCACTATGTTATAGCTGATCCCAAAATTGGTGAATAACATATTGAAACAAAATACTCTAAATGCAATAGTTTCCAAGTTATAAGCGATTTACTCAACAGTGATAACCTAAAAGTAGCTATTACTCAGCTATGCCATGAGCTACAGGTCTGAAATTTTACTATGTTATAGCTGACCCAAAAGTAGCTGAACAACATATTTATACGAAATTCTCTAAATGCAATAGTTTTTAAGTTACAAGTGATTCTACTCATGATGGAAGTTACTGAAAAGCCCAAAAGTAGCTATTACTCACTTAGCTATTGAGACAGGCACCCAACTTACTCACCATATTGTAGCTATGAAAAAAGTAGCTGAATAACATATTTTAACAAAATGCTCTAGATGCAATAGTTTTCAAGTTATAAATGACTTTGTGCATGATTTTATGAATTTTAATGCATTAAAAATTATTAAAAAAATTTATTAAAAAAAAAGTAAGACAGATCCAGGTCTCATACTCACACAAGAGAATCTACCTCTGGCCTAGTACATATATGCAAGATATGAGAGAAATCCCTGCAATAGTCACTGAGAAAATTGTGATTAAGTGTTGAAATTTTCACACTTTTGGTGGGGGTACCCCCCTTGTAATGTCTCTAGCAAACAGACGAACAGACAGATTTGCATGCCTTGAACAATTTTTCATCCTCGATAGATAAGGTATCTTTTAAAAAAAACAGTACGTCTCTAGGCCTTGTAGTTTTGGAGGAGAAGTTGTTCACGCGGACGCGGACGCCCACGCCGCAGAGTGACGACATAATGTCAGCTGACTGACAAGTCAGCTGACATAAAAAGCATAAACACAACCTACCACTACCAATTAATTACTTACTTTGGACAAAAATTAACTCAGAAATAATTATTTATCCAAGGTTATGCCTTTTGACACTGAGAGGGACTAAGTAAAGTATGATTATGCCACCATTGTCTGACATTTTCTATTTACTTAATATATGGTGTGTCAAATAATGTATATCTCCATTATATTAACAATAACTTGAAAAGGGTGAATTGCTGTCCACTTCCAAGTCATCTGAACTAGATTATCCTGATATATATATGGTGCAGTTGAAATTTATCTGTGCTACCTTATTTTTTCAGGGGTACCAGTCCATTTTGTATTCACTTGTAATGACCTCTTCAATTTTTGAGACTGTAACCATCTGGGTGTTCAGACCAGTGATTCAACCCGGGTTGACACAGATTGAAGCAGATTGAGGTTAGATATGAATGCTCACAATCTGGGCTGACAAGGGTAAATCTCAACCCTACTCAAGAGGTGGATTAAAGCAGATTGGTTCAACCCATTTTGTAGTGTGAACCCTCTCAATCCGGGTTGACAAGGGTTGAGTGTATTGTTCCTGTAAAAAATTGACTTACTGCCTTGAAACAATTGCTTAACTTATTGTACAAATGTACATATACAATATATCTTAATCCTTTGTAAGCACATAATTGTGCTTTGTGAGTACATAATTGACACAAAGGCCATCAAAAGTGATTGTTGTGTGATTTCTAGATGATTGCAATTTGACAAAAAATACTTTAATATTTGTAATTATAGTAAAAATAGTTAATAAGCAGGATATTTAAAAAGATTGCATTTGGCCTGTTGCTGAACAACAAATTTCTGTTTTAATTATAAATGTTATTAAGCTATTTTACAGTATGATATCCATGTATAACATAAGGTAGTGATTTTGTATATTTTTATTAATTTTATCATTTTTATCCATATTAAAAAAAAATGTCATTTAAACCAAACTACATGATTTGATCTAAATTTGAAACTTTTACTGTACTCAGTTTTTGACACTTCTGAATCCAGATTAAACTCTGTAATGTACACTCAACACTGATTGAGATGAATCTGCTTCAACCTTCAATCCTTGTCAAAACAGATTGTAGTGTGAACAGGTTGCATGACAACATCTGCTTTTGTTTTTATTTAGCATATCTCAAAGAAATTTGCACGAAATTGCTGTCCATCCTGCCCCCTGTGTACAAAATGCAATTGTTATTTTGTTATCAGAAATCAGTGAATACAACTTTTTTGTTGACCTGCACAGAGACTTGTATTACCTGGTGTTCAGACAAGTGAATTAACTAGGGTTGACATAGATTGAAGCAGATAGGGGATTAGGTGTGAACACTCACAATCCAGGGTGACAAGGATAAATCTTTAACCTGTTCATAGGGTGGATTGAAGCAGATTGGAGTAGATTAGTTCAAATTGTCTGTTGTTAATAAAGTGACACAGTCTTCGTACTTAAATATCCTTGTGCAATTTATAATAAGACCACTGCCGTGGTGTTTGCAAAAATGAATGTAGTCTGACCATAAAAAATGGTTCAAAGCCCAACAAGCAACAATAAGAGAGATAAAGGGACTTTTCAAAATGATGACCCAACTGCAGTTTGAAACAGTGGTCAAAAATCAAATTCAACACTTATGAAAGATTCACAGGGCATGATTTCCTATAGATTGTTTTCACATTTCAAAGCTCTAGAACCAATAATAAGGGAGACATAAGGCCTGTTTAGTATGATAGCCCCACTTGACTATGAAGCATGGGTCAAAGGTCAAATTCCACACTGGCAAAGGATTCACATTCCGTGATTTCACATAGGTAGACTTCACATTTCAAAGTTTGACTTACACTTACTCCTTAAATAAGGTAAAGGGCTAGGAGCACTTTGGCATGTACTTTAAAAGTATTTTTTTGTCTATTTTAAAATGAACCAAGTGAAAAATATTAATATTCTGGTTTACAGTTACAATGAATGCTATATGTGTATAACTATAAATGTACAGTGTCCACATGATGTGGTTTTAATTATAGCTTACATCCACTTATGTGTCATAAATACCACTTAAATTACATATAACATAAATAATGTAGCATAATCTTTTGAACCTAAAACTGGTTTGACATGCACCTAGATTTGACGTACACTGGTTTTGACTTTATTTATATAGAAGCTACTCTATCTAATTGCTTCATAAAATACTTGATTTTGACTCCCTGAAATCACAGGTAGAGATCAAACTCAATCCAGAACTTTTTGGCAGAATACTCATTTCTCTACAAGCTTGGTAATTCAGAAACAAATGCCACTACTGCACAGAAATCTAAGTAACATGACTGGGTGAAAGAAAGAGATTCCATCTTTCATTAGACAGTAACAAGGTGCTAAGAGTTCCTTTGTGTAGGAAGATGATGCTTCATGAGTATATAAATCTCTGAAGGCAGGCTGCTTGCTCTTTATGCTTGCAACAGATTGATCTCTGCATAGTTGCAGGTCTTTTCTTAAAGGTCTATGGGATCCATTACCACCTCTGCTCAGAAATCACTGGTACATTCCCCATACTTTCATCAAGGCACAACAAAAGCTTACAAGTTAATCCCATACTAATAATACTTTTTGGTCATCTCAACGGACAGGTGATATCTTTGATATCTTTGCTGAACTATGGCTTTTTGAATACTGAATAAAGTGAGTTTTTAGTTGAAACTATATACTATCATTCATCACATAAAGACCCTCAACCTATTAGGTCCCTCCCACCCCTTTCCACCTCCACTTCAGTATCCCACCAATACAAAACCAGGATTCTGAAAAGAAGCATTTTAGGCCTAACAGAAAGTGATATTATACAAACAAAACATAGCAGTTTCCTCTAAACAAAATCGCTATTAAAGTCCCCAAATGTACAAACATATGGGATAAATATATGCAATTGATTCAGATTTAGGGTTTGCTTCCAATATTTTAGGTTTGCCTTTTGCTAATTATATGTGCTGACACTCGAAATGGTGCTTGTTAATGTCTTCATGGTATTTCAGAAAAATGCTCTTGATACCACAAGTGTGTAACTAGACCTACGCATTGGAGAACCGATGCTAATTTGTATCCACCGGAAAGACAACTCACCAAAGCCAGTGAACCATCGTTTGAACTTGAAGGAGGGGCCAAAAGTCAAATCTGACATCAGAAGATTCCCAGCCAACAATATCCTGCAAGTTGGTTTCACATTGCAAACCTCTAGGATCAATAATAAACGAGTTATAAACCCTTTTTATGTTTGGCTGTCCTCGTTTGACCTTGAAGGAGGGGCTAAAGGTTAAATCCGACCACATCAGAAGATTCCCAGCCTATGATTTCCTATAAGGTGGTTTCACATTGCAAACCTCTAGGACCATTAATAAGCAAGTTATAAGCACTTTTAAGTTTGGCTATCCTCGTTTGACCTTGAAGAAGGTCAAATCCGACCACACCACGAGATTCCCAGCCCATGATTTCCTATAAGTTGCTTTACCATCCCAAACCTCTAGGACCAATAATAAGCGAGTTATAAGCACTTTTAAGTTTGGCTATCCTCGTTTGACCTTGAAGGAGGGGCCCAAGGTCCAATCCGACCACACCAGAACATTCCCAGTTCATGATTTTATATAGGTTGGTTTACCATCCCAAACCTCTTGGACCAATAATAAGCCAGTTATCAGCACTTTTAACTTTGGCTATCCTCGTTTGTCCTTGAAGGAGGGTTCCAAGGTCAAATCTGACCACACCACAAGATTCCCAGTCCATGATTTCATAACGGTTGGTTTACCATCCCAAACCACTAGGATCAATAATAAGCGAGTTATAAGCACTTTTAAGTTTGGCTACCCTCGTTTGACCTTGAAGAAGGGGCCCAAGGTCAAATCCGACCACACCACAAGATTCCCAGCCCATGATTTCCTATAAGTTGCTTTACCATCCCAAACCTCTAGGACCAATAATAAGCGAGTTATAAGCACTTTTAAGTTTGGCTATCCTCGTTTGACCTTGAAGGAGGGGCCCAAGGTCCAATCCGACCACACCAGAACATTCCCAGTCCATGATTTCATATAGGTTGGTTTACCATCCCAAACCTCTTGGACCAATAATAAGTGAGTTATAAGCACTTTTAACTTTGGCTATCCTCGTTTGTCCTTGAAGGAGGGGTCCAAGGTCAAATCCAACCACACCACAAGATTCCCAATCCATGATTTCATATAGGTTGGTTTACCATCCCAAACCTCTAGGATCAATAATAAGCGAGTTATAAGCACTTTTAACTTTGGCTATCCTCGTATGACCTTGAAGGAGGGGTCCAAGGTCAAATCTGACCACATCAAAAGATTCCCAGCCCATGATTTCCCATAAGTTACTTTATCATCCCAAACCTCTAGGACCAATAATAAGCGAGTTATAAGCACTTTTAAGTTTGGCTCCCCTCGTTTGACCTTGAAGAAGGGGCCCAAGGTCAAATCTGACCACACCACGAGATTCCCAGCCCATGATTTCCTATAAGTTGCTTTACCATCCCAAACCTCTTGGGCCAATAATAAGCGAGTTATAAGCACTTTTAACTTTGGCTATCCTTGTTTGACCTTGAAGAAGGGGCCCAAGGTCAAATCCGACCACATCAAAAGATTCCCAGCCCATGATTTCCCATAAGTTACTTTATCATCCCAAACCTCTAGGACCAATAATAAGCGAGTTATAAGCACTTTTAAGTTTGGCTCCCCTCGTTTGACCTTGAAGAAGGGGCCCAAGGTCAAATCTGACCACACCACGAGATTCCCAGCCCATGATTTCCTATAAGTTGCTTTACCATCCCAAACCTCTTGGGCCAATAATAAGCGAGTTATAAGCACTTTTAACTTTGGCTATCCTTGTTTGACCTTGAAGAAGGGGCCCAAGGTCAAATCTGACCACATCAAAAGATTCCCAGCCCATGATTTCCCATAAGTTACTTTATCATCCCAAACCTCTAGGACCAATAATAAGCGAGTTATAAGCACTTTTAAGTTTGGCTCCCCTCGTTTGACCTTGAAGAAGGGGCCCAAGGTCAAATCTGACCACACCACGAGATTCCCAGCCCATGATTTCCTATAAGTTGCTTTACCATCCCAAACCTCTTGGGCCAATAATAAGCGAGTTATAAGCACTTTTAACTTTGGCTATCCTTGTTTGACCTTGAAGAAGGGGCCCAAGGTCAAATCCGACCACATCAAAAGATTCCCAGCCCATGATTTCCCATAAGTTACTTTATCATCCCAAACCTCTAGGACCAATAATAAGCGAGTTATAAGCACTTTTAAGTTTGGCTCCCCTCGTTTGACCTTGAAGAAGGGGCCCAAGGTCAAATCTGACCACACCACGAGATTCCCAGCCCATGATTTCCTATAAGTTGCTTTACCATCCCAAACCTCTTGGGCCAATAATAAGCGAGTTATAAGCACTTTTAAGTTTGGCTCCCCTCGTTTGACCTTGAAGAAGGGGCCCAAGGTCAAATCCGACCACATCAAAAGATTCGCAGCATATGATTTCCTATAGGTTGGTTTACCATCCCAAACATTTTGAACCAATAATAAGCAAGTTATAAGCACTTTTAACTTTGGCTATCCTCGTTTGACCTTGAAGGAGGTGCCCAAGGTCCAATCCGACCACACCAGAAGATTCCCAGTTCATGATTTCCTATAGGTTGGTTTACCATCCCAAGTGTCTTGGACCAATAATAAGTGAGTTAAAAGCACTTTTAACTTTGGCTATCCTTCCTATAGGTTGGTTTCACATTGCAAATCTCTAGGACCAATAATACGGGAGATATAAGCACTTTTAAAGTCCGCTATGTGGGTTACTTTGGCACTCCGTGGATGACCTTGAATTAAGAGCTTCAGGGTCAAATGTCTGCAAGGTTGTAGAGGACATATATATCTGTTATACATATCACCTATGAAGACATTCAACCTTCTACCTATGAGAAACAACAAGTAGAAAAATGTAGATAACTTTCAAAGAAATGCCCGCGGTGGCCATCTTGTTTTTCAGAATGAGGCTTACCGCCCAATGAAGACATCCTGCAAATTTGGTGAACCTAGCTGATATAGTTTTCTTCTTACAGCTTTAATGCCGAAAATGTCTCTACACGCGGTGGCGGCGGCGGCGTTGTAGCGAACGCTAAACCAAAGTATACAGTTATCACCCATTGCCTCCAGACACGTGTGTTTTTGTCTGAAGTAATGGCCCCCCCTTCAAAACTACATCACCCCAGAGGTGTTTATATGGTGAATTATGGTATATTTATAGGCCAAAAAGTGGTTTATTTTTATATATATATGTTAAAATTGCTTTTGACCATCATACTTATATTTATATTATATTGTAGTACACTATAATGCTGAGACAAAAACAAACAACAGAAAGTTTGACCACAGTTACATGGTACCCAGTATTTAAAAAGGCTGTAGCAATCTATACAGTACACAATCAAATTTCCCATTTTCAATGATTTCCTTTTTCCTAACCAGTAACTTCAATCAGTTTACATCCTGCTATTAATATGGTGACATCTATGAAAACCAAATTTAATCATATTTAATCAATATTTGAAAAATATTATTTACCCCATAGCTTCAAATGAAAGTAATAAGTTATTGACCCTTACAGACTGCCACCTTATAATTGAAATTTGCAGAAGTTTCAGAAGCTAATCAGGGACAAAGTTTTGTCCCACAGTTTAAATGAAGACCAATCAGCTTACCTTCAGGCTTTGAAACAGAAACTGATTGACCTTGTCCAGCAGTGGTGCTCTCTCCCTGAGCATGGATTGAGACTGAAAAATACACACACATCTTGCATTAGAATCATCATGTCACCTCTTTTTATTAACCAAGTGATGGAAGTTTTCAAATAAAAAAATACAGTTCATTATGTAATTACTGTAGATTAGTGAATGTCATTGATCATAGCTTATGTCAGGTCCACAGTAACTAGCTGTTAACACCAGTCAGATTTTGCACTATAGATAATCTTTCAACTAAAAACCTGATTCAAACTGACCTACCTGAGAGTGGAGTAAATCTAAGACAAACATTTATCATTTACATCTTCATGTCAGCTGAAATTTGAGCAAAAATCCTTTTCACACAATGTCAAGAGTTTAACTCACAAGACTCTCTTAACAGTATGCTGATGTAAAAGTCAGAAGCCCCAGAAGACAAAACCCCTAAAAATTTTGAAATTCTTTTGTACTATTTACCACCTAAAAATAGCTTTGATGCTTTATCCAAGTTGTCATATTTAACTATTGTTTTGTCCTCCAGAGTTATATCTGCCATTCTATTTCAACAAATAAAGTGACCCTATGACATTCTTTTTCATAGATATAACATGTTCCCATGAGCCAGATGAGCACCATCAAATTTTTAAAAAGTAAAAGGTGGTTTGAAATTAGTGTAAGATTAAGAAAAACAATCAGTACAGAATACCATTATTGCTTTATTGCAATGTTTATAGAATCTTTTGGACCCTATATGGGAAAGTTGGCATTCACTTACCAATCTTGACCAACTAGTATGTACTGGTTTCTTTTACCCATCATTATATAATGCCCTTGTTCCACCAAAGGACTAAGCTCCGAACCTGTCCCCGACCCTTAATCGTGGACAATCTGTGACAAAAAAGGTAAAATGGGCGGGACTACTGAAAGTCTGGGATTAAGTTCAGATCAGCCTGAGGAGGCCCCAGGCGGCCCCAGACAGTAACAGACTGGTCTGGGACTAAGAACCAATTAAACCATTTTTCTAGTCGTAGACAAACCGACTGGGTCCCAGGACGCCTCAGGCCTCCTGGGACTAAGCCCCGACTAACCCACGATTAAGTCCCGACCCTCCAAGGTGTCCTGAGGCGTCCCCAGGCTTCCCCAGACTGAGATGGCCGATTCTTGTTTTGCAATGGGACTAAGGGTCGCAGGAGGCCTGGGACTAAGGCACTAAGGGTCTGGGACTAAGGGTCGCAGGCGGCCTGGGACAACATAGGACTGTGTAAATTTGGTCTGAGGAGGCCTGAGGAAGCCTGGGACTGGACATTTTGTTTATGGCGGGAAAAAATAATCGGTTGGGGTCGGGAGAAATATCAAACATGTTTGATTTTTCACACGGCCTCAACCGACCACAACCGACCCTTACAGGACACCTGGGACTAAGCAAATTTTTGCAACCGACCCCCCAAAACCATTAATCGGGAGCCTTAGTCGTGTGGTGGAACACCCACATAACCTAAACAATGTACTGAAAGCAACATTAAAACCCAAATAAATCAAAATAAAGGCTAAAAGCAGTTTTTTACATTTTGGTTGTGCCACATATATTTGCACATAAAGATGCATATTCTTTGAACCTACACAGTCTTCAGTGAGATTTGAAGGCATGGGAAAAGCCTTGATATTGAGTATTTTGTGGAAAGAAACCCTTGCTGTGAGCAAGAAATGAGATGTAATGTACTGCTGAAAGATAAATATACACTGACATTTAAAATACATGTACATGTAAAGTATATCTTTATGCTATAAGCTTGGGCTGTACTGGTGCAGGATCTGTCAATAGTGCTGAGTCCTGAAGTAAAGGAAATATTACACTGAGCATAAATATATAATACCCCACAATGACATATGTGACTGACTTGCTGTATGTTCAAAACTATGACAATCCCATGCAGGTATGTTTTTCAGAACCTGTGAGGAATTGTTGGATTACAGAGATCTATTGAAAACTTCTGACTGGAGGTTATCAATGAAACTCCAGAAAGCTGGTGAAAATCACTAAAACCTCAGTTACACATAGCCGGTTGTACCGCCGGATCGTGGCAGGATTCCTTATATGGAAAATGTTGATTGATTTACGGATCATCTTTTCCATCCGTACGGCCATCCATAACTTCATAATGTCCTTGTGGCTTCTGCCATGGATACCATGTGCCCGTGGGGACGCCACGGAAAAATCAAACTGCTTGATTTTTCCGTAAAGACTTTGCAGATCTTATCTGTATATTGATATCCGTAGCTCTTCCGTATCTCATCCGTAGCTCATCCGTGAGTGTCCTTATTGTCCGTATACCCATCCTGGATGTCCTTGTGGCATCCCTTACATCCTTGATGCTTCCGCAGCAAAAAATATCCATAAAAACATTGCCGGATCTAACTGGATCTGCTACAGATCTGCTACTGACTGACACGAACAGGGTTTGTGGATTAAAAAACAGTCACAAGACCAATCTTTTACCTGTCTATAGCGGTCCGTAGCAGATCCGTGGCAGTTCCGTAAATCTTTTACATGACCACCCCCATCCCTTGTGCATCCCGATCAGTTACCATATATTAACTGTGGGCTATATCCGTGGCGCATCTGGCTATGTGTAACTGGCCCCTAAGCCTGTTACTTCTCAGGGGTGTTGTTTAGCAACTGGCATACTTAAATTTTTCTTCATATTACTATTATTATTAAACTACATCAAAATATAAATTGTAACTTCAAACAATAAATAAACAAATTTGTTTTAAATAAAAGCTGTCTTGTGAAGTGCAAGCAGTGTTCCAAATAAAATAAAAGATCTATGCAAATGAGAAATGATAACATAAACATTTACCCAAGACTAAATGTAATACGTGTAGATATTGATGTTCATTCATTTCTAAAATAACCTGGCTAAATGAGGTTCAAAGTTGATTTTATTTCTGTTCAATCTGAATAAAATCAAGGTATCAAAAGAAGTTCTAATAGAAACTATTTAGATGACAGATTAAATTTTAATGAAAAAGTTTGAGTAGAATTAAAATGTCCTGGACTGAGTGTTTAATATCTGGCTAAGATTTGTAGCAAAGTCATGGTACGAAATGTTCTGCACCAACTTATGGCAAGGTGACTAAAATTTTCTGAAACCCAGAAAAACAAAAGTGGTATATCCATTTTGTCACATAAAATCTATGTCCACTGGGCGAGGAAAATAATTCAAATTACTAATAGTATTATTAGTCTACATCATACATTTTCAAAAATGCATTTACACCTTTACACTGTTTACTTCCATGTAATATATTAATATTATTATTTATTGTCTGCTATGAAATGTTTTACCCAAACTATACATCTTTTTCTGTCAAAGGCTCACATGTAAGTGAAATTCCAACACATAACTCATATCTCTAAGAGACATCTCCAGTTTCTTTTTTACTAGCTTCAGTTAACTGGGTTCAACTATAAAACTTTAGGTGTTCAAAACTGGACCAAAGTACATTTTTGTGAAACAGGCAACTAACCTACCGATTTTAAGATAGGCAATCTGTGCATGGAAATATATAACTTCCAAATATATCTGAAGGGGAAAAAAAATTGCCCAACTTTTAAAAGGTTGTTATTTGTGTATTATGTTGATAGAAGTTCTACAAATTCATAAGAAATATTGAATGAGTTTGTTATAGATATTCAAATCCAAGAAGGTCATATTATTTCTTCATGATAGTGACTAAGTTTATATTTAGTACTATCAACATGGTCACAAATCACACAGTCTCTTTAATGCAGAACAAAATTTTGGAAAACTTTCCCTCATCATTTTTATGTTGTCCCATTCATATAAAAACATTCATGACATTCATGAAGCCGTTTTTTTTCTATCTGGCCTCAATAATAGTCAAAAGTCTTCATGGTATTATGGTCTCCAATTGGAAGGTCTGTAACAGAATTTGAAATTCTGTCGGATTTGAAGTTCTTTCACAACATATACCATATTTATCCATACAAATGCCCCCTCCCTATTAATCACACCCTTTTCTCTCTAACTTTGCAAAGTTCATATTTCTGGGTTTTACATAACTCTCAAAAGCCAACATTTTTGCGATTCCGGGTTTCCGAAAAGAAGAGACGTTTTAGTACTTCCCCAATCGAATACTGCTTACAAGAAATAAAGAAAATCAAAACAAAACTGCCATTGAAATCTGCAAAAATACGAGATAAATCTTTATAATTTCTTCAGATTTAAGGTTTGTTCCCAATATTTTAAGCTCTCCCACCATTATACATGCTGGCAAGCGAGATCAAGGCTGTAAGTGTCCATTATCACCCATTGCCACTGGTCTCGAGAGTTGATGTCTTTTATCAGTAACAGTCGCACCCCCCAGCTCACAGCTCAGATATTTCTATTTAGAAAGTACTTTCATTTTTCCAAAATATGCAATGCTTCCAATGCTTTTTTCACCCACTGTTTTAATATTTGTGCTTTACACACATTAGTTTATTACATCAATAGCCTCCCTATGAGAAACTATATTGTTGAGGAACCAAAATAACAATTTAAGAATTTAAAAACACTACCACTTAAAGCATTTGCACATGTATGTGGTGCATATCATACTTAATGAGTAAATGATTTTTATTTGACCTTGCAAATTAATGTGAACTTTCACCACCATTTTCACTCTACTTAAATAAATATATTTTAAAATAAGTTAAAGTTATCAGATGAATTATAATAAATTGTCTCTTCACAGTGAACTTGTGTGCTTTGCATGTAAACTAGACAATTAAGAAAACTTTTTAACATGAAAAAATTTTACAAGCAAGAGAACTTGGCTTTAATGTGAAACCTTTAACTGTGGTCTAATAAACTGGTAATGATCTGTGACACACAAACAAATTTTGCTAAGGCTCAAATTTCTTTGCACTTAGGGAAAACTTTCGGTTTACAGAATGAAGTTTCAGTTTATATAATGTACTTTTACATATGATGGATTTTTTAGAAGCATACTGCTAAAACAGATGAGCTCATATCAAGTGCTTTATAAAAACCAAATATATGTGTAAGCATGTTTGAAAAAGATATTGTACAAACTTGAGCCTTACACAAGGCTACCCGTTAACAGAAACTAAACCTCAGTTTCTCTGTAGTTAATTTGGCTTTTTGATTAGTTCTTCCAATTCTGGGATGTTTACACAATTTCTCAGCAATAAAACTGCTAAAACAATGATGATACTTTTTAACTAAAATAACTGGACCGTATGCATTCTGTAAACTTTCTGCATGTAAATTTAGAAACACAAATATATCAGCTTGTTCAGTGGGTTTTATCTGTGAAAATCTAAGATATCTGAACAAGTACCTTGTTTAGTTGTTATTTCTCACTGAACTGGTGTGAAAACAAGCTGCAAGCTGTGATCACACCTTACCAAGTTTTTAACACAGTGAAGTGACAAGTACACAAATACTACAGCCCACCTGTTGCTGTTATACTGTTCCAGTCAAAATAATTATATTGTAAACATTTGTACAGCTCTGACTGAACCTGTAGTAAGCTTGTCAAACAATACTGGACTCGGACAGGAAAGGTTCACACACACAAAAAAAAACATAAGAATTTTATAAATTCCAGATAACAGGGTGATTTTGAATGGAAAAATTCCATTGTTCGAGGCCCATTCTCCTGCAAGAAATTGTTCCACAAAAGAAACTCTTTATCTCTGATACTGTAATTGCAGACCATAGTACACATACATACTATTTTCTAAATAATCTTACTTGTATGTATTTACAATAATCTTCTCAAGTTAATATAGAACAAGAAATTTATATTTATATCTCATAACTGGTAGGGAAAGAATTTATTTATTTATTTAGTTTTATTTGGTTAAAAGTCGCTGTTGTGATGATTCAGTTTTCACAATGAGCCAAGTTTACTCCTATGAAATCCCATGTATAGCACTGATACTCTCAAAGTACATGTAATATATTTTCGCTGATGGTTGCTGAGCTACTTTGACAGCATTAATTGATGGTGGAACTTCCTAATTGGTTTTACTTATTATGTACAAAACATTTTAAACATTTATAAAAGATTTTACATAAACTAATTGGTATCCAAGGATGACATATATTTAATAGCCGGATCATCTTCAAAATTCTGTTTTCTCTGGAATGAAATGCTTCTAATATGGCCCTTCCCAAGTGGTCATTAATATCTACACTTTGCAAAAAGTGAGCAAAATCTCTGCTAAATTTAATATGTCCACATGCAAGATGCGCACATATTTGGCTGGTGGACGTTTGGCCAGTGACTTTTTTGGGGGGTAGGACAATTTACCGGTGACTTTTTATATGTTATTATCTTGTTTTATTATTTGGCCCAAACAAAAAAAAACTTGTGTTCATATTGCAAAAGTAGTTAAAAATGTCATTTTTATATTGTTTTAAATAAAAGAAACTGTGTTTTTAACTATTTCATCATCATTTTCTTATGAAAAATGATCACTTTGAATAAACTTGATGTTTTATCAATAAAAGAACTAAAACATCTTTGATTCCTACTCAGAATTGCAGACTGCTTTTAAGTTAAGTCTCTGATAACTGCTCAGGATTAAATATAAGAAACTAAAAGGCCTTTGATAACTGCCCAGGATTAAATAAAGGATAAATTAAATGATCACTTTGAATAAACTTGATGTTTTATCAATAAAAGAACTAAAACATCTTTGATTCCTACTCAGAATTGCAGACTGCTTTTAAGTTAAGTCTCTGATAACTGCTCAGGATTAAATATAAGAAACTAAAAGGCCTTTGATAACTGCCCAGGATTAAATAAAGCAATATAACATTTACATTGTCATTTGAAAATAAAAGAATTAAAATTCTCATTCTACACGTGATTGTGTGACATAGATGGACTATTTTTAATCTTCAGCTGCATGACCTACATCTGGTCCATGATGATTCAATCATTACTGTTGAGTTAGATCTGCAGATTGAACTTGCTGGAATTATCAAAAATATTCATGTGGAAATGGTAGTGGTGTTCATCAGCCAAAGGACAATTGTGAATGAGCAGATGCCATTATGGAATTGTAGGCTAATGCTGGCACAGGAAGCTCATCTTGTTAAAATTAACACCTCTTGAATCAAGTACAAACTCACGAAAGCAATTATGGATGCGCCCAAAAGCTTGGTTTTGTGGTAAATTGTTATTTTTATAGTGTGTTCTTAAAATATATATTTAAACCTTGCATTTATAATTGAAAATTTTAAATCCCATTTGTTTTTCTTCAGAAAGTAAAAAGATTTTTGCTACATTCTTGCCAATCTAGGTCAAGAATAAATTGAAAAAAAAAAAACTTAATTAAATCAAGAAAAAAACTTTTTAAACTATGTGGCTATTGTTTGCCTGGAGGAGGAGAAACTGTTGTATTTCCCACTGAATCCACTATATACCTTGTTAATATATAGGCATCTTACTTCCCTAGAATGCACTGCTGTCAAAATGTTTAGCATTGGCTGCATCTCTAAAACATTCATAGAATACATCTGTCTTCTGTTGCTATTTTCAAAAACATAAGATATAGTGAGAAGGAGTTCATTGGGGTATGTTTGAGTAGTTTTTGTGAGGTCAAATGCACAGGTGCCTGAAAGCATTGTTACAAAATGAAGGGAAAAACTGGAACCACAAGCCCATGTATCATTCCAAGGTGATTTTGTTCAAGTGATCTATACTTATTATGTAGCTTTGACCAAGTCTCAAAGTTATTGGTAGATATGATGATCTAGAAAAATTGTTTTTTTTTTGTAAATATATAATCTGCTTAAGTCACACAATTTTTACCTCTTGTAAATCTTCAATACCAGATCTATTGTGTTTGCATACATGGTTCTTACAATGGATTGCAGTTTTTAACTGATTATGATTCACAAATTTATTTTATCTTACTGGGCTTTCCACCTTCCTTGTAAAAAAGGACTTAAAAGAGGGTTTTTCCAAATGTAACAGAGGGGCAATTACAATGAAGTTTAAAAATATAACAGTAGTTGTTAAGTAGTTCTACATCACAACAGGGCCAACTGAATGAAGAGGGGGCTTTCGCTTGATATTTATGGGGGCTTATGTCCTCTATTTTAAGAAAGACGGGTTGTGTTGGGGGGGGGGGGGGGGGGGGGTGTCTGGTCCCCACTTCTGAATATCTAGGTGTTCAAAGAACATTTAAATATAGAACAGATAACAAAAAAGGGGGAGCAGAGTGACTGTATCCTCATTTTTGTGTATAGGCTCACCAAAAAAATGAACAGAAAGGGTTTTAAAGCCCAAAATTGAAGGTTTTTAAAGTACATTCAGATTCATCCAATTCAATTCTTCTGTCAAATGTGATGCTAAAGTATAAATCATTACATTTGTATTCCATGCACCAAATAATACACATACATATCAAAGTTATATCACTGCTTCAGCTGTTGAGGACCCGTGCATAATTTCACTGCTACACAGAAGATATTGGAAGACAAAATCACCCAGTTGGTTTTTGTAGAAAATGCCACTGTATTCAATTTCTTGATAATGTGCAAAATATTGATATTTCATCATGATTTGTGTGTTTATTTCCTTTATGTGAGTCTTGAGAAAGACTAATTTGCCTGAGTAAGCTCTGTATTTGATCTGTACAGTACATACCTGGTCAGTTGCCATCTTGACCTATGTAATTGTTGCCCTATCCATCATCCTGAAACTGAACCAGTCTCAAGTATTGCACTATAATCTGCACTTTAAACTCTGGAAGTACTTATCTTATCTTAATTTGACAAGAACCACAGGCTTATTTTAGCAACATGGTTGAATACAAAACAGCCAGTACAGTACCTCAGGAAGTTTTCCATTGACGTTAATTAGTTTAAAATGCATTCAAATACACGTCTATTTCCAATATGGAAATTTTTGTGTTCAAAGCATTCTGCACTAATTAATTTGATTCTGTGAAAAACAATTTTTTTATTTATGGTAAATATTAATTTGTTGAGCCATAAATATTTAGGTCATCTTTATTAGTATTAAAAGATTTATACCTTATTTCTACAAAGTTTCTCAGACAATTTTCAGCATTATTTTTGTGTAAATTGCATCAACAATTCACCCCAAAACCCACAAAAGGTGCTTGCCAACCAAAGACTGCTAGCAGAAAATCATGCACTTTGAAACATATTCTCATTAGAGATCAGTTAGAGTGCTTGCCTTTAACCTCTGAGGTTGCCGGTTCGAATCCTTCTGAACAAGATGTTGTAATATTTTGTGAATTCTGGCTGTGTTTGCCAATGCTACTGTTTCAATAGAACAAGGGCCATCTTCACAAAGTGGATTAGGGAAAGATAGGTGAAAAATTGGCTTAAGTTAATCCAAAAATTCCAGCAGGATTAAGGTTGGTATTCACATAGAAGTTAAGCTAATTCTTGGATTAACTTTAATCCACCCAACTGAATGGATTTACTTTTGGATTCAATGTAGTTGAATGTGTTGCACTTAATCAATGTAATCCAAATATTAGCTTAAATTTGTGATTAATGATTTAATCCAAAGCTTAGCAAAGCCATTTTTCTGAAATCTAATTTTTTGCTTAACTTAATCCGCTTTATGAATATGGGTCCGGAACTTAAAGCATGATCTTGTGTATTCATACAACAAAATCCTTTATTTTTTAAATTTTAAGCCACAAGTTTCTTTTTTTCCAAAGAGGTTTTTTTTCTGGATCCAGAGCAGGATGTTTAACTATGTCGTTTGGATCACTGTTGAACCCCCTTTATATTTTTCAAGGAGAGTTTTCAAACTCTCTGAACCCCCTTTAGATCTGCTAGTGTCAAGTGGTCTTATGTCAAACTAGATAACTATTAGGCACTTCATGACCCAGACTGTATGATGGTACCATGACTTGAACTCACACCAGTGCTGCTAAAAAGGTCATCATATTCTTCTATTTCTGGGAATAATACTGATAGTTACCATCAACAAGATGTCACTAAAGAAACATTATTTAAAAAAATAAACATAAACTAGATTGGGCCAACTCGGCGCCAACATATCCCCAGACAGGTCATCACTCACGCCACAGGTTTTGATCGGGAATTTTTAAAAACATAATTACCCATTATTATATGAACTTCAGCACATCAATCTACTCTGTTTATATCTTCCAAGGAAGATGGTGTATCCCCAGACGCCGAATACATAACTCAAATTATATTTTCAATCTTCCTGCAATGATAACTCTAAACCTATTTTCAAAGTATTTAAATGATTGATGATTGAATATCCATTCTAAAATAATAATCCCAAAAGAGCATATCTGTTTCTATATTTGTTGACAAATAAAATATTATTTTTAACTCAACTCATCATACTTTTCAATCTTCCTCCAAAGTATTTAAATGATTGATGATTCAATGTCCATTCTAAAATTCATAATCCCAAAAGCGCATATCTGTTTCTATATTTGTTCACAAATAAAATATTATTTAAAAAAAAATTATTTATATTATTATTTTATTATATTATTTTTAGAATTTGCAAATTGTTTTCAGTTATTCATTTCCTCTATACCTATATATGTGGTCCATATATATGCAACCTAAATATGTGACACAATCTCAGTTCTGACTCCCCTTTGTGTTATATGTAATGAAGCCCACCACCTCCCACCCCCACCCCTCTCCCCTTCTCCACACCTCTCTCACTATTACACAAGATCTGCAACCCCATTGAGGTCTTTGTTTCTCATCTGATATCATTAAATACCTTTGTTTATTTAGTATCACTCAATATAGCTGGAGGTCCCAGAGGTGGGTGGGGGGAATCCGGGTGGGGGATGTGGGTTGGGACTTAGTTTAGTTTATTAGTTTATTATAGTGACATGTATTATGTTGACAAGGATTATACAAAAACTATTGAAGTAATACCCAGCCCTATATGGGCTTATAAGTCACTTTAAATAGAGAGTTAATAACAAACAGAGCAAACATATTTTGAGGTAAGATACAGTAAATAAAGACAGCAATTCAATACATAAAAATTAACAATATAATTTACTTTTTCTTTCTTGCCACAAATCAAAAATAAAATTAATAACCATATTGACATTCATATGAGTTAATACCCTTGATAATTGATCTATTAATAATTCAGATTTATCTATATTTAAAATTTTGAAATATTTCATACGAATCAGCTCTAAAGCTGGACAAACACAAACAAAATGTATCTCATCTTCTACATCTTTTTTACACAGTTTACATGTTCTCTCAAAGAGATGGAGTGCTACAGCATAAATGGTAAACAAACAATCTATATAAAAGGGGTACTCAAATACAAAAAGAATTGAGAATTTTAAGTATGTGATTATCAACTGAAATGAGTTCATAACTGTAGGAGCTGTGTCAAAATTAACTGAGGCAAGTTGAATAAAACTGGGCTAGTTGAGGGTTAAAAATCCCCTAGTTTTACTACATACGGATATAATTTCATTAATATTGGGACTTAAAGCTCACTTAAAGTGTCCATTTTGTCTACTTGAATATGTTTAACCGGCGTTTAACCAGTTTCATTTTAAAAAGTTAAAAACTCAGCAAGCAGAGGTATAACACACAAAAATAAGTTCTTAAAAGACTAAGATAGCCATAACATTATTAATATTCAAAATTTAAATAGACAGGCATTTCCTTTTAAAAATTCAAAGATTTCAGCTCTATAACCCACATAGTTTGACAGTTACTGGGCTTTAAGGTGGCATAATGTCCATAAATTGGGTTTCTGTGGGCATTTTACAATTGTTAAAGAGACCTTAGCAATTAAACTACAGATCTGAAACTTTTTGGGGGACATACATAACAAAC
Organism: Sabellastarte sp. h YS-2021; assembly: GCA_964017235.1. Taxonomy (NCBI): domain Eukaryota; kingdom Metazoa; phylum Annelida; class Polychaeta; order Sabellida; family Sabellidae; genus Sabellastarte; species Sabellastarte sp. h YS-2021. The sequence goes on along the minus strand of OZ024930.1, from coordinate 40,593,723 downwards.
AAAAATTATATATAATACAGTTTAAGACTTGTCACACTAAGCATTTCCAAATAACAGGGCAAAATACGGAAAAAATGTCCAAAAAGGCACTTGGGCGAGTGTCTATGGCCCTCATACACAGGTTAAATGTCTACTAAAAACCTTGATTTTCGCCATATGTAAAAAGGACATAATAATGCATTCCCAGATGGGATTTCAGCTCCATCAATCACATAGTTTAACAGTCACAGGGCTTAAAGGTGGCAAAAAGTCCAAATATTGGGTCATTGTGGGCCTTTTAGAGATCTCGATGTGGCTTTCAAATTAAAGCTTCAGACTTAAAATTTGTTACATACTAAGATTACACATAGAATATGTATCTAATAAAGTTTGAAACTTCTCAGACTTACCATTTCCAAGTTACAGAGCAAAATATGTGAAAAATGTCTTAAAAGGGTCACTCAGGTGGGTGTTTAAGGTCCTCATACACAGGTTAAATGTCTACTTGAAGCCTTGATTTTTGGCACATGTAAAAAGAACATAATAATGTATTCCCAGATGAGATTTCAGCTCTATCAGTCACATAGTTTAACAGTCACAGGCCTTAAAATTGGCAAAAAGTCCAAATACTGGGTCTTTATGGGGCCTTCTAGAGACCTAAATGTGGCCTTCAAATTAAAGCTTCAGACTTAAAATTTGTCACATACTAAGATTACACATAGAATATGCATCTAATACAGTTTGAAACTTCTTAGACTTACCATTTCCAAGTTACAGGGCAAAATATGTGAAAAATGTCTAAAAATGGTCACTCGGGTGGGGATTTATGGTCCTCATACACAGGTTAAATGTCTTCTTAAAGCCTTAATTTTTGGCACATATATAAATAACATACTAATATCTTCCCAGATAGGATTTGAGCTCTATCAGTCACATAGTTTGACAGTCACAGGGCTTAAAAGTAGCAAAAAGTCCAAATATTGGGTCTTTGGGAGCCTTTTAGAGACCTCAATTTGACCTTCAAAATTAAAGCTTCAGACTTAAATCTGTTACATACTAAGATTACACACAGAATATATATCTAATACAGTTTGAAACTTCTCAGACTTACCATTTCCAAGTTACAGGGAAAAAGATGTGAAAAATGTCTTATAAGGGTCACTCGGGTGGGTGTTTATGGTCCTGATACACAGGTTAACTGTCTATTAAAGGCCTAAATGTTGGGGCACATATAAGAAAACACATAGATATATTCCCAGATGATATTTAACTTAGATGAGAGACATAGTTTTAAAGCTACAGTGCTTGAAAGTGGCAAAAAGTGCATAAATTGGGTCTCTGTGGGCACTTTTGAGACCTTAAGTCGACCCCTTTGGGTAAACCTACAGCCCTAAAATTTTCTACAGACAAGGATTACATATCAAAGTTATACCTAGCACAGTTTGAGACTCATCAGAATTACCACTTCCAAATTATAGGGCAAAATATGTGAAAAGTATAGCAAAAAATCCCTAAGTGGGGGTATTTATGGGCCTCAAAGACAATTTTCTCCTCAACTTAAAGTCATGATTTTCGGCACATGTACTAAGAACATATTAATGTGTTGTCAGGTAAAATTTCAGCCAGCTGAGCATCATAGTTTGTGACCTAGAGGGCTCTAAGTGGCCAAAAGTCCAATTTCTGACCTTAAGGTGGCCATAAGTTCTTTTTTACTGGGAGTTTAAGGTCACCTTAAAATAGGGATCTTCCTTTGGGCACTCTTAACATGTGTACCAAGTTTGAAAAAAAAATATTAATTTGTTTTTGAGTTATCGCGTCCACAAGGAAATTTCTACGGCGGCGGCGGCGGCGGCGGCGGCGGCGGCGGCGCGACGGACCTGAATCCAATATATCCCCGACTTTCGTCTGGGGATATAATAAACATACTAACCCATATAAATTATGCTACACTTTAGCCAGTTTTCTGTTGCCATGAGTGACTGTTGCCATATTACACTGACATGCGACTGTTCACTACACACCAATGCAAAAGGACTGTCAAGTTAACTGAAACTCAGTCTAACTATCCTTTAAAAAAATATTTCTGAATTATTTTTTTTAATTCAGTTTGAACATTTTTGGGAGTATATAGTGCTAGCTAACATTTTTCCTTGTTCCCTGTGTTGATTAAGTCACTATTGGAAGACATTGTCAGCTAACATAATAGGTTGTTTAGCATGTACAACAGTCCCCAAAAAGTACCAAAATTTCAAGGTACCTCATAATTTAATTTATTTTGTGACAACAGACATAAAAGTTTCATGCTTATCAAAAGCTATGAATTTGTGAGTCACCTTCTTCAACAGTACAAAAATGTTCCAATTTAATTTAACTTTACAGGTGGACGTTATGCATTATCAAGAGTAAAATCTTTTTTGAATACTTTAAAACAAAAATATCTCAATATTCCCCTTTAAAGAAATAATAAATCCACCTCAGTTTCCATTGAATGGCTAACCTGGTCATAATCTTATGTCATATTATATAAATGAACACTATGTTTGAAAATTACATAGTAGTACTAGATGGTGTCTTTATAGTTACATTTTCTAATTTGAAACTTGAAAAAAAATCAAACATATGGAACTATTAGTTGTAAAAAATGTCTTTAACTCATCCACTTACCTAAACATGTAAAAAGTATTATCCAAGATATAAATTTTAATAAAGCCATTTCAAAATTTGTATATCACTGGTGTTATTACAGTTTGAATCTATCCCAAAATATATAATCCACTGTGTTTAACTTCCCACCACTCTACACACTACTTGCTCTTCCAGCAAAAGTCAGCCAATGAAATGTCAGCTTTCATCTCCAGCTAGGATTTACACACAGTTCAGAGGTGAAATCAGGAATGTGGAATGCTATGGGAAGATTTAGGTGGATTTCCACACTTTTCTGTATATTACTCTTTTACTTACATACACATGTACTTACCCAATTGGGAAGCAATGTTGAAGATAACATTATCTTTGTTTACATTTTGGACTTAGCCTAGCCTGCTTTATTTGAAATTTATGGGCATGGAAGGTTTTGTTTTGCAATATGAACAGGGTCTGACTAAAGGAAGAATTGATTAAATTCTGGGAAAGATTTGTATCATACTCTGGACACAAAAAAAAATCCTGAGTTTTCAACGATCCTGTTTTCAATGATTTGCATGGTCTTTCTATCCAAATATGAGGGTTAACAAAGACAGTATTTCAGTAAAATTACAATATGGAGATACTTGACTGCCTTGGTGTAGGTTTGCAACTCAGGAATGATGACAAGGAGAAAGCACTAACAGAGTGGAGACCTCCACTAAGCAGCCAAGTATCTCCATATTGTAAAATGATTGTTTTATTTTTCATATCTACATTATAAATCAGCTCTTTCCCAAAATTTAATCACTTCTTCCTGTGATCAGGCCCAGCCCTATTAGTGTAGGTCATTATGAACATTAGTATATTACATTGAACAGAAAATATATTTCAAATGTCTCAGCCATGTTATTTGTAAAACATATCACTTGGATTCAATGCCATTTTAGAATAAAACCTAACTGAATAAAATTTCTTGTGAATAAGAAAGGAAATTCTGCAAACAACTCATTCCTGATACAAGATAAACTATCAATTCCACAAAACCATCAACATTCCACATTTTACAACTGATTTTACCAGTTTTAATTTTAAAAACCTCTTTATTATAGAAAGACAAGCAAAACTTTCTCTTCTCTGGCTAAACTGAATGCTTGCCTTCATGAGGTCTAAAGATGGCTTTTCAGTAAATTAAAACTTAATTCTGATGCAGCAGAATTCATTGTTCTTTGATCAAAGGCTCAGCATCAAAAACCATCACCTCATTTCCCTGTAAATATCATAGAAAACCTTCTACACCCTGTTGATACTGTCAGAAGCCTAGTTGTGTGGTTGAATGCAGGCTTTTCCTTTTTTCCAAACATGTTCAGAATACTTGTAAAGCTTCTTTCCAGGTAAACAAGGCCAAAAGGGGTTTCGGTCGTCTAGCGAGAGTCGAAAAGCCATCAGAGACACAAGTAGTGCACCGAAGCAGTCATCCATCCTAGTACTAATGTAGCCAATTGCCACTTAACTTCAGTGAACAAATACTCATCAAACCACAATTCATAAAAGCTGGCGACAAAAAAAAACCCGAAAAAAAGTGATTCCTAGAAGCATGAGCCTCGCTAGAGCTCGCGCTTAAAAAGGTCGTATTAGACAGGGTCATACCTGTAAGTGGCTGTCTGTGCAGCAGATTCCTTGGACTAACTCACTGTTCAGAAATTTGTCCAGTTTCAGCCTAGATAAGGTCCTGTGTATTCAGAACAATCTTGCATGTATAGTCACAAATCATGGAAGGTTTGCTCATGCAACATCCATCCATTAAACAAACTCCACTGGTTTCCTGGCGAGTACTGTTGTGTGTTCGAAACTGCTACATTTGTCTACAACTTCCTTCATAGGCCCTTCCTGAGCAATTCTGGACCTTCCTTTTCTCTGGGCAGTTGTTCCTACAGCACCAGACGGGTGACCCTGACCAAAAGTACTTGGCATTTCATTTTCCACTCTTCAGTTCTAATTCCAATTCTAATAGTACTTTTATTTTGGCCATTGATAGACTCTAAGATGCATAATCCCGAAAATCAGAGATCGTAATCTTAAATCAGAAACATTGAAGGGGTCAGCACCACGGAAAAAGGCGTAAACAAGACCAGAAAAAAAACTAGAATGAGTAAGCTTTGCAAAGAGATAAGTTTACAAATTCTTCCTGAATGAAAAGAGCAATTTGGCTGAGCGTACATCATCGGAGTGATCATCAGTTCACAAATCAGTCAAAATTTTGGTCATAGTTTTGCCTTTAATGCACTTAAAATCTAGAATGACCTACCTGACTACCTGACAAGTTATCTGTTTATAATAGCCTATCCACCTTAGCCATCCTACCTCTCTTTTTTCTGGTCTGACCTGGCTATTTTAATGGACTAACTCTTATAAAATATATTTATGTAACGTTACACTGTAGAGTCTGTCAGATGATGGAGATTAAGAACTACGAAAGTTCTGATTAGATTAGATAATGAAATTTAGTTTAAGAAATGATAGAACAATGTTAAAAATAGCATTGGAGATGAACGTACCCAACAGCCTGGGGAAATAGTTTTTGACAACATGAGATATAGAAGAAGAAACTGGTACAAAGATCAGGAGACTTTCATAGCAAATGGCGTCAGTTATATAAAGGTCCAAATAATGTGAGAAAACAACGTTGAAGAGAGAAAATATCTGTAAGCTATGAAGCAGTAAAATTTATTAACTGAAGTATAGCTACCAATAAAAATTGCACAATTGAATAAAAGTGCATATAATAATCAGTTACAGCAACCCATATATTTTTTTCATAAGAGAAATATGTCTCAATTGTGGCAGGAGAACACATTTTGGCAGTGCCAAGGTTAAGGATCGATAACACCATGGCTTAACATAACTGCACTCTCCAACCAACGAACCATCAAAGAAAGAACTTTCTATACCTTACAGTTTCTGAGATATGGCCAAGACAAGATTTTAAAGGTCAAGATCATTACAAGGTCGTTGCTAACCTACATGTTCTAATTTCCCCAACAAATATTGACTTCCTACACCTTACGGCTTTTGAGATATAGCCTGGACAAGACTTTAAATTCAAAGTCACAACAAAGGTCAAAGGTCAAATCAAGGTCACACCATGAAATTGCATACCCAAACCTCCCAATCAATGTCCCTACCTTGGTTTTAGCTTCCTACATCTTACAGTTTCTGAGATATAGTCCAGACAAGATTTTAAAGGTCAAGGTCACTACAGTAAGATCAAACGTCAAACCAAGGTCACACAATGATGTTGCACACCTACGCCCCCTAACCAATGTCTCTACCAAGTTTCAACTTCCTACACCTTACGGTTTCTGATATAGCCCAGACAAGATTTTAAAGATCGATGTCACTCCAGCAAGGTCAAAGGTCAAATCAAGGTCACACCATGACGTTGCACATCTACACCCCCTAACCAATGTGCCTACCAAGTAACAACTTCCTACAAATTACGGATTCTGACATATGTATGTCCCCATTTCTGGGTAATGAAGCAGCAATGCTTTGAAGTCTAAATCTCAGAAGGGGCTGTGAAAACATTGTTTGTTACAACAGAAACACAAGACAGCTAAATCTCTGTTAGGTTGAAAACAAAGACTACACACCAGTATTTTTAGGTAACAGGACAAATTTCTATAAAAAAAGACTGCAAATCACTAGAAATTTACCTCTGATTTAAACCCAGCTCTATCCAAAAGCATTCTACACATTACATATACATTTAAGATGCTAGTCTTCACTCACTTTTCATCAAACCAACAATTCTGTCACTGGTATTTGCCCATTTTTAGAGATCTTTAAGTTCGCCATGAGCATTCACTACTATTGGTAGCATATTCTTCTAAGTTGTAGCTCTGTGGTAGGATATTCACCAACAAGTCGTACTACCTTCTTGTTCTCAGTAGATTTGCCAGCTATTCTTCCATATTTTCAACTGGTTTTCCTTTGTTGTAGAACATTCTTCAAAGATTATATTCATTCTCCCCAACCTGTAGCTAATTTGTAGGTAATTCGTAGGGTATTCTCAGTATATTCTTGCTTTGTCGAGTGTTAATCTCAGGACAGTCGAAAAGTATGGTAGAACATCCTAGAAGGGTCGTAGAAGTCCAAAGATCTTTTATCACATGACCACACTTTCCCACCTTTTTGGGCGAATTTGAAATCCCCTCTAGTTTTCTATATTCCCTGAGATCATCGTAGCTACTGGACTTACAATTTGTGATTGTTAAAACAGTTATTCTCATGCACAGGGATGTCTACAGAAAGTCAAGTGAAAGCTTTGAAACCATCTTTGATATCACTATGATCGGATTCACTGGAGGCCTTCCTGGAGTCCATTTTTTTTATCTCACCTTAAGAGTTTTGTCTTAGATTTGAGTCCAAAATTTGTCTTTGGAATTCACAGAAGAGCTCAACCAGTTTTAGGACAAATTTTTGACTTAACTTTTGAGCCTGGCACAAAGGAGACTTACCGGTAAGTCTAAAATTCAAAAGAATTTCAAAGTTTATGTATTATCATATCTGCTTCATTGGTGAAAAGACTCTTAAAAATATGCCTAAATAATAAACTACAGCCTCTGTTATTGAAACAACTTTGGAAAATTATAATTTGTTCAGATTATATAGATTTAGAACATGTAAGCCAATAAGACTAAAGACTTTTAGTACCTGGAAAAAATCTTAGAAAATAGTTCAATGGAAATTCTCGAACATAATCCAACCTTGGATTTTTGTTTCTTTCCATCATTTAAGAGAGTCTTCCTAAGATAATCAAAACTTACGTTGGGTGTTTTGGCTGTATATGAATTTAGGTATTGGTTATGTGGGACTTAGCCAAAATTAAAGTTTCAGCTGTATAATGGCTTCATTAAGTTCTCTTGTGAATCCCAACTCTAAAACAAAAGTAAGTTGAGACAAAAGTCTTAGACTATGATTAGGGGCCACTTACACTTTCACGGATCCCCCATGGATATAGGCCATGGTTCCTTGTATAGAAAGTGCCAAGGATCCCGTGAGGATCGTGGGGTTTGGGGGGGAATGTTGAAAAAGTGAGTGATTTACGGATGCGACACGGATCTCTCTCCGGATGATAGGGATCCCACAAGGACGTCAGGGATGACTCCATTGCTTTTGGATGACCTCCGGATACACTTCCGTGGCCACCCGATATGTGGCGGAAGCACCCCAGGATACACCAGGACAATATAGGGATGCATTAGGACATCACAAGGACACCCCAGATGGCATACGGATCTTGCGGAGATCTTGCTCAGACTCACGGATGGGCTTCACGGATCTTTATTTCTCTCGCGGATGTCAGGTTATCGATTAGGTATATTTATGATAACATTAAGGTGTCCTGGTGGGAGGCAGTGACCACTGGATACCTGGATCCCAATGCCTATAAAAAGGGTAAGGGTAAGGCCACTAGCCAGATAGAATTAAGAAGTGAGAATGGACAGACGTAACAGAGATCTTATGCAAATTCAGCTCTTAATATTAGAAATGGACAGGCAGTTAGTCATCATTACAGCTATGATAGACAGGCTGAGAAGGAGATGGGGGCTACGATGAGGACAGTAAAGACAAAGAAGATATTGGGTCAGGCCATGTCTAAGTCAGGCAGAGCGTGAAGAAGAGGGTCAGTACACCAGACTGATGCCGACGCTTGAGTTAGATGACCCTATGGCATACTGAAACTTCATCCAGATGCCACCAGAGCTTTTTCAAGAGCTGGAGTAGAGATTAGGCTCTGAGATCCAGAGGAAGAGGACCTGAATGAGAGACCCCCGGAGTCCAGGACTGAAGTTGGCGATCACCCTGAGACAAATTTGGCCAGTGGAGACAGCTACCCAACCCTGCAGTGTGGTTTCAGGGTGGCGAGGTTGACCATAAATAAGTCTGCGACACTATCATCAGGGCCTATCGAGATAAGGTGATGACATGCCCCACAAGTCCTGAAGACTGGCTGGAGGTCCAGTCCGTTTTCCGTCGGAGATGGAACATCCCACATGCCCTGGGTGCCCTGGATGGAAAGCACATTCCCATCAGATGTCCACGACGAGGTGGCAGCCCATATCACAACTACAAGGGCTTCCATTCGATTGTACTCCTGGCCTTGGTGGATGGAGATTACAAGTTCCTTTGGGTGGACTTGGGGACAGCCGGGTCAAGCTCTGATGCTCAGATTTTCAAGCACTCAGATTTGAGGCACAAAATAGAGGACGGCACCATCGGCTTCCCAGAGAGTGAATCCCTTGTTGATGATGGGCCAAAGGTGAACTATTTTATCCTCAGGGACGATGCTTCCCCCCTCAAGCTTTGGCTTATGAAGCCCTACTCAAGACGTGGTATGGACTTAAACCAGAGGGTGTTTAACTACAGGCTCAGCCGGGGAAGAAGGGTGGTGGAGAATGCCTTCAGGATACTAACGTCCCGCTTTCGGATATTCCAGAGGCCAATGCAGCAGGAGCCTCCCGTGGTAGCCAGGGTGGTCATGGCCTGCCTAGTACTCCACAACCTGCTGAGGATGCGATACCCCACAGGTCGACTTTGGGGCAGATGGCCAGTCCCCAATAGTGCTGGAGGGCAATGACATTCCACATGAGGGCTGAAACCCACTGGAGGCAGCCAAGACACAGAGGAATATTCTGAGGGACTATTTCATGACCGATGGGCAGGTCCCTTGGCAAATGGACTAAATTTAGACTTTATGTAAATGAAGTAAATAATTGTGTGAATTTAAATACTGTGATACAGTAACTGTCTCAATTAAATACTGCAATGGAACACTAAAATGTATGTGCTACCTCAAGGACTATATTATTTTACTGCAGTTTTACATGGACACTTATTGATAAACTGAAGTATTAATTGTGTATTTTTGTCAAACATTATTGTCCTTTTTGTTATGTTCTAATGTGTGCATTTTACACTTCTTGCAATAAAATCCTTGATTTTCTTATATTTCTTACTGTGTTTTTAATATTACAACTGAAAAAGTCATCTATTTGGTAAATGTTGACATTGTTCAATAGCTTAACATACAAACTTTGATCTGCAGTCATTTGAAACTTTACGATGGTGACATAATGGAAAGCAGTTGAAAAGCAAACACCTATTGTTAAAATGGCCAACAATGCATTTCTTTTCCTCTGCTTATGTACACCAATATGTGTCACCCCAACTCTGTGGTGACAAAATGAAAGGGTTCAAAGGAAGGCCATACATTGGCTTGGAACAATAGACAATCAAGCAATTAAGGATATAAGCCCTCCTCAAAGGCACCAGTACTGAGGGCAAATGTACCTTCCCCCCACCTGAAAGAAGCAAGTGACAGGAGAAATGCGTCCCGGTATATTGGTGGGACATTGGAGGGAACATAGGTTAAAGTACCCCTTCACCTCCTGTTTGTGGGATGTTGGGGGGGGGGGGAGGGGGCTTTGGGGTCTCTTACATAAACGAATTAAGTCATTTAGTTTATTTTTATTTTATTTTATTTTTTTTTTTTTTTGGGAGGGGTGTTTACTTTTATCTCCTCTGACTTAACCTGGAGGGGGTTCTGGCTGAATACAAATTTCATTAACTGTCTTGCTGGATAGTACACTTAGGGTTATATAAAGATTCACTTGATCATTGTCTATTGTTATTGCTTTTTCAATTTTTATAATGGGGTTTTGGTATGTTGTGCGGGGATTTTTTATATCATTTGTTTGGGGGTTTCTTTAATTTTATATATAACCACAACATAGCTCAAATAATTGTTTTGGGAAGATTTGGCGGCCCTTAAAAGAGCCTTTTAATAGTAGCAGCTTTCACTGCGATATCAGCTTGCTTCGGCTGGCTACTGGTCCCCTGCGGCTGTGTGGTCTCTTGGGGTGGTGCATGTTTCGTCAACTTGCTGGAACTGAGGCGTGTTGATGGCTGACCCGCTGCTGGGAGGAATTTGCGCTGTGTGATGCTTGTCTGAACCTGGGACAGTTTGTTGTATGGGCTGCTGCTGCTGCTGTTGTATTGGCTGCTGGTGGTGCTGCTGTTGTGTGGGCTGCTGCTGCTGTTGTATTGGCTGCTGGTACTGCTGCTACTTTTTGGGCTGCTGCTGCTGTTGTATGGGCTGCTGCTGCTGTTGTATGGGCTGCTCTGACAGCATGCTTAGGAACTGCTGTTGCACTGGTGCATGTGGCTGTGTAAATGTCTGTTAGAAGTGCTGCTGTGAATGATGTTAATGCTGCTGCTGTGGCTGTCCTTGTGGGACTTGTGTAAATGTTTGCGGCATCTGCTGCTGTGGGGCATGCATCTGGGTGTGAGACAATGGGTAGTGGTTTGAGGCCTGGCTGTAAGCAGCGGTACTCGTGCCCATTCCCTGGAGGTACCTTTGCTGCTTGTCACTCCGTTTCAGTCTCATCAACAAGTTAAATGTTTCTTGTGGAAACTTGTCATAGGAGGCAATGGTTAGGTGTACCACCTCCACCTTTAGAAAGTCACAGAAGCCCAGTCATGGGTTATCAGCCTTGTCATCAGTCAATCTCTTGGCCACAATGTCTTTCAACTCGGTTATCCCCCTCCGGGATTCCACGAGAGCTGATTGGAAGTTGGAATCTACTAAGCTTGAAGTCACGCTGACGCCAAGCGATCTAGGAGTAGGCGTATGTGTTTCGAGGTGCAACATGTCTGCTTGGTCATTTGTGGATTCTGAACGACAAGTATCCTGGAACGGTTCCATGTGCACAGTCTCCCATCTGGATGCTGAGCCTGCTGCTGCACTGGCTTGGGAAGCTGACCCCTTTGGAGCCCTGAAGTCACTTTTTCCTTTAAGATGGCGCACGATAGCGCATGTGGTCCATCAGGAAGTAAAAATTGTCTCTGGTCCATTTCTGACGCTCTGTCGGCTGTGGTCCCCCCAGGACCGACTTCATGTGAGTGACCTTCTGAAGAGTGTGCGCTGGCTCTGGAACCACTTTTGGCAGGCATCTTTTTCCAAGTTGTTCTCCTCACAAAACTTGTCTGACACAGCCTCCCTCTTGGACCTATCCTTGTAGTCCTTTAAACGCTTGTTGTAGAAAATTTCATTGTCACGCAAAAAGTCCACTAATTTCTGCTCATTCTCATCACTGAACACAACAGTTGTTTTCTTTCCCCTTTTGTCAGCCTTATCTTCTGATACAAATTACCCCTCCCTTGTAGTTAACTTGCCCTTGCCCTTGACTTTGCCCTTGCCCTTCTGTGTCCCCCCAGCGGCCTGTGTGTCCTGTGTCACCAATGTCCTCATCACTTGAATCCGAATCCTGCTGTGTCTCAGGTGCAATGTCACCCTGTTCTGTATCCAACATCTGCAGAGGATCTTCAACTCCCACCACCAACTCCTCCACCCCAGCTGCCTGCTGGCTCTGCTGAGTCTCTGGAACACAAGTCAACTCATCCACCTCTGGACTCCGTGCAGGGACCTGTGTGGACATCCTATCCATCTCCTGACTACCTCTCCTCTTGATTCTTTTCTTTGGTGGCATTTTACAGAGATATTCACCAAACTCCCTATTTTGAAAAAAAATAAAGTCTGAAATATTTTGGGGTAAATATGCTAGCAAAATATATCCTTAAAAATATACAGTATAAGCTGTAAAGTTCCAAAAATTGATGTATTCACATCGAATTGCAGAAAGTGTATGAAGAAAAAGCCAAGCCAAGTGGCACTTATATAGGCTTTCGTGCATGACAAAGCGTCATTCCGTAACTTCCCGAGTGTTGTGTGAAACTGAAAATGTATCCGTATACCCCATCCTTATTGTCCTTGAGGTGTCCTTATCATCCATAAACGGCGTCCCTATTGTCCTTATACACCTCCGGGAATATCTGTGTATATCCGCAGACAAGTTTCATATCTGTGACCTTCTCCAAGGACCATCCCTATTGATCCCAGTGGTTTCCGGCAATGTCCGTAAACTTCCGGAGGCGTCCTTACAGCCTCTGTACACACTCCGGGATATCCGTATCAAGTTTACGACTGATATTTGACACGGATGAGTCAAGGATGTCGCGGATGCCACAAGGAAACGTACGGGTGCCGTAAGGACATTACGGCCGACATACGGATTCCATACGGATCTGTTACGGATATTAAATACACCTCGGATCCACAAACCTTTTACGGAAAATTCAAGCAGTTTGCTTGCGGATGCCACAAGGATATTACGGACGGTACGGACGTGTTCACGGATGAAAAATGTCTTCCGTAAACCCATTACAATTTTCCATATTTTGTAATCTGCCACAATCCGGTGGTACATCCGACCATGTGTAACTGGGGTCTTATATTGAAGTTTCCTGCAGAATCTGGCCCATGGGTGACAGCAGTGTTACAAAGTTACATAATAGTACCTAGTTTGGAAGACTGAATTCAGAGGAGGAAAATTATTTAATCTAACCTTACTTTCACAACACTTAATCTTTGTATTAGCAGATTCCAAGACACTTGAATTATTCTTTGTTCAAAATTTATTTAGCCATGGGATGTGTGTGAGAAAACAATACAGTATATACATAGATTCATTAAGAAATAAAAAATTAGAAAAACATTGTTTCATTAGGATTTCAACACAATAGATGTTTGCAGATAACCCTTCTAACAGCTACAAATTTACTTCCAATGTCTTGAGGTATGTCCTGAGTTGGGTCCTGAAACTGGAGATGATCAGCTGGGATCTAACAATTAGTGGAAGCCTGTTCCATTCAACTGGCGCTGTCTATCGCCTTTTTTGTAAGGATTGAGGAAACTGATAGGCTATTTTCTCCAGTCAGACTGCTAAACTTTAAAGAGGCCAAATAGGGAAATGGGAAGAAATTTATGACCTGAAAAGTAAGGAGGTTATATTTAGAAGGATACAATATGAAATAAGAAGCCAGTGGAGCTTTTCTAGATATGGTGTGCTTGACAACTCATTCTGTTCAGTTTGTAAACAATGTGGAAGCGAGCATTTTGCACTTTCTGAAATTTAGCAATACTGGATTGGAATTACAGTAGCTTATTCAACTACTGAAAATAGCATTTGCCACAAGGCATATGTATAAATTCCGGATGGTATCACGTGTCATTGTTCCTATGTGTGGACCTGGAATCTTTGACATTCGACTAAACAGGGCTCAAGTTTAAATTGTTTGTATTTTTCAGAATACAGACTTTACATTAATTGTTGATTACCTTGAACATATTCAGGAGAGTCTAAAGGGATGAAAATATACTTTATCTTAACCAGGAATTCCAGGTAAGTAGGTAAATTAAAAAATGACTTTCAAAAAGAATACTCTTTCAAAAAAGCTCTAAAAATTCAGTCTGGATTAAAGTCCAGTACTGCAATGCATGTAACCTTGAAAATTACAGAGGAAAATTTTTATGCTGAGGGGCATTAAGATTTTACTACGGAGCAGTGTCTATCATTTATCAATCTTTAAAACATAACACTGAAAAACTTGTCTTATCTAATCTAGACTTGGATACTTCTTTATGGTTTATTTAACATTTAGTTGCATCTCAGACAGATGGAAAAGATACACAACACCTATGGAGCAAAGAAACCTTGCTAAAGGCTCAGTGTACACAAAATAGTTCAAACTATTTTTTCTGTCTAAAGGTCAGAAAATGCTATATTTTTCTTGGTATAACTAAGAAGTTAACCATATTCTAGTTACATTGAGTCTTATGTAGATAGAAGATGCACATCACTGCAAAGAATAATAGAATTTCAAAATTTGGTGTTTTGGGCTTCTTTTCAACACGTGGAGTCAAACTGGGACAGACTCTTAGTATTTCCCACAAGCTGTCACTGGGTGAATTCAAAGATTTAACAAATATATTTAACCACAGTATTTGCCAACATTGGTAACCACCAGGCCATACAGACAATCACAACATAGACTGGATGATAAATATAGCTTGAAATCAGACAGATACACTATGCAGTAAGCTGTATAGCTGGAAATAGTGTAAAATACAAATTAAAGTGCCATTGAAACTCTATCTTACCTAAATTATCTGATAATTAATTTTTCTGAACTCATTTCCACTGGCCCAAATTTGTATTTCCCTGTTGATTTATACTAAAACACCTCTTACATTTTATGAACATTCTGTTATCCAAACAGATTCTCACTCTCTGAAACAGTTCAGATAATAGAGGTTCCACTAAATAAATAAAATCAGTTTTGAGGTTAATGGGAAAACTTCGCAAAATGACATATACAGAAAAAATATATCACAAATGAAGATAACAATATTATACAAGTGCACAGGACGAGTATTACCGGTATATTGTTAATCTTCATGAGTAATATATATTTTTTCTGTATATGTCAGATGAGGGATATTTTACTTCTATTATCCACTATTTTGTATGATTTATGGGTTAAAAACATGAATATTTAATGAGAGAATGTGAAAAGCCTGTCAAGAAGTACAGGCAACAGTGAATATAAAAACTTCAATCTTTAACTTGCAACAGCTCCTTTATTTTTGCATGGATTTTTATTGAACAAACATGAGCAAAAGCTCTGTAAAATGACCTTTCTAATTATATATAATAAATATTTGTAGGTAACATAGTTTCTGCATATTGGTGAAAATCCAAATGTTATTGATACTAATTATCCATGGTACAGAGGGGCCGCTGTGTACAAATAAAATATATCCCACTCCATATATTCCCCTATACGGGTCAAATATGGCCATGGTGGATAATAAAATATAAATATCTAGGTATGGAATAAAGTCAGTAACAATCAAAACCAAATTATGTGGATATTGGAGGTTTTCACTGTATTCGACTTTTTATGTAAGTTACTGACAAGGAAACGTGTTGTTGAATTTGAGACGGAGGGTAAATTTTCAGCAAATTACAGCTAACAGATATGATTTGATAATAAATAAGACATAATAAAAGAGCATTTTTTTATTTAGAATTTAATATTTCTTATAACATTGTTATTTAACATTTACATAAATGTGATATTTAATCTATGTTTTTGTGATTAAAAAGCACTGTTCAGTTTTACTAAATTATTGATCTATATATATTTTACAACTTTACAGAGAACTGATTTACGTTAAATATGACATAGACATATATTACAAAGATACATTGATATATGCAGAAAAATAACAATTTTAATAAATTCGATGTTAATGTCAAAATACACATATTTGATAAAAAATGTCAGCTGTTTGGAAGATATGAAGACTGACTAAAATCATAAAGATTGTTTTGTCACTTCAAAAAATAATTAATAATAAAGTTTTAGTTACTAACTTTTCAACTAAAATGAGGCATATCCAGTGAATAGTGTTTTTATTTATTCAATAATATATTTTAGCCTTACACAAGGCCATGGGTGATGATAAATGATGTGAATACATTGCACATGAACAGAGTGGCACAAACATTACTGTACTGCCTTGAACAGAGGACCACATTCAAATATCTTTAAAACTGCTTCAGGTAAAAATATACATTCTGGAAAGATTCTCTATTTTTTCAGTCTAAAACTTTACATAAGTCTAGATAAGTTTTGTCTTCTCATTGAGGTATTCAAACTGTATAACTATGAGATCTCAGGTGTAACTGAAATGTTATAGGGAATACTGTAAAGGTATATAACACTAGGCGGGTTCCTAGAATTTCTACAATTATATTTTATAACAGTATCAACACCTTTAAACTGTTTTGTTACCATTACAATTCTTTGACAGATGTTTACTTTAACACAAGGATATATTTATCCTAGTTCCTGTCATATCATTGCAAATATCCTGTGTAAGTTTTTGTATTACAAATGCCTGGAACATGAGTCCACACACTGATACAGGCACAAACAAAATGGGTGTGGCCAATGTGCTATAAGGAAGAGTATACATATAGTGTGGACTTTCACTTGTATGGATGGAACTCTATACCCCAAATAGGAGCCTACTTTGGCTAAAAATAAGCTTGAAATAAGGTCCTCCTCTGTCCAAGATATTTATCATTTATAAAAAAGGCTTTTAGTCAGAAAAATCTGCTAAAATAGTTGCAGCATTCTAGAGTAACAAGTACATGGCAAAATGAGATCAAATTTGCACTATCTCTTACAACATCCAAGATATTAAAGACCACAGTGCATGAAAAATTTTACAGTATAGTCCCCCAAAATGCCAATTTGAAAAATTTTGGACAACACCTTCCAGCATTCCAGCACTCTTGTGCACCCTGTAAGGATAAACAGAACTCAGAATCAAGAATGAACATGAGACATTAGATTTCAACCATCACCCAAAGAATATTTTGCTCAATATATTTCATACATAAACTGGAAGGCAGTTTTTGTTAAGACAAATATGAAGTGTCCCTATCAGGAAGCTGATGATTAATAAAGATACCATATTTATCCATATTAATGCCTCCTCCCTATTAGTTGCCCCCCTCCCCCCCTCCCCTCCTGTCTACCTTTGCAAAGATCATATTTCGGGGTTTTACATCTCAACAGCCAGCACCTTTGCGATTCTGGGATTCCAAAAAAAGATGGGTTTTAGTACTTCCCCAATCGAATACCGCTTATGAGAAATAAAGAAAGTCACAACAAGACAAAGCAATTATGATCACAAACGCAATGAAATCTGCAAAAATACGAGATAAAGTTTGTAATTTCTTCAAGGTTTGTTTCCAATATTTTAAGCTCTCTCACCATTATACATGCTGGCAAGTGAGATCAAGGCTGTAAGTGTCCATTATTGCCCATTTCCACTACATTCGAGAGATGATTTTTAAATAGGTAATAGTCCCCCCCCCCCCACCCCCCCACCCCCACCCT
Organism: Sabellastarte sp. h YS-2021; assembly: GCA_964017235.1. Taxonomy (NCBI): domain Eukaryota; kingdom Metazoa; phylum Annelida; class Polychaeta; order Sabellida; family Sabellidae; genus Sabellastarte; species Sabellastarte sp. h YS-2021. The sequence goes on along the minus strand of OZ024930.1, from coordinate 40,576,242 downwards.
TTTGAAAAATACATCGCCCCCGGGGCGTTTATACGAATAAATACAGTAATCTACTTAACAAACTGGAAGAATAATTGTGTAAATAATTTGAAGTGAAAATTATAAATCATATTGCAATATTTCATTTTTAATCTTCCTGCAATGATAAGTTTGACCCTATGTTTAAGTATTTAGATGGTTGACTGTATATTCTATAACAGGAAGTTCAAACATATGAATATGTTTTCAATATATATCTGTTTTTAATGTATTAGCTGAGATAAAATATTATACAATGTTGTGATTATATCTTAAATCACTGATTTTTATATGTTACAATTTTTGATTTTTTTAAATTTGTCAATACATGTACACTTCTTTAAATGAAAGAAAGAGACCATTTTGCTTTTTATTGGATTCATTAGAAATATGTATATGTTAAGTAAATATGTGAAATCAGTAAATACGCGTATTCCCTAAAATTTATGACCTGTGTTATTTCCCAAGTTTATTGATTTGACAATATCACTTGCCCTTGGGCTTCATAAATAACAATATTGCCCAGGAAGAAGTGTTTTATTCTGTAAATATCAAAATATATTAGTTAGCACCCAGCTATTAAAGATATAAAGTCTTCATGGTGATTTTAGTGAATACACATATTTACTGAACCAAAAAAAAACAGTAAATTTTCAGGGAATACGCATATTTACTGAAAATTTCAGTAAATATGTGTATTTATTGATTACGTATATTTACTGTAACATATATATACAATAGCAATGAAATATTCAACAATGACACCATTGATATAACAACTGACTGATATCTAAATATTAATGTGGTTAATACACCTCACTTATTGGAAATAACTATCTTAAATAGTTCTGGTGTATGGCAAAAATAAATGAGAAGTCCATATAAGTGAACACAGATTTTTTAGTCATGTGACATTGAGAAAGGTTAAATGTTAACTTCATATATTTAACAAATTTACCCCATATCCAATTAATATATATATATGCTAAAAACAATTTGCATGCTATTACCAATGAATGAAATTTTAAGGAGAAAGCTAACTTTTCTCACAGTATACAGGTCAAGGACAGTTTAAGTATCCCAATACATTGTATTCTTGAAAAAGTAACTGATATATATTAAAAGAGATATCAGGGTAGACCATAATGTCGTGGAAGCCAGAAAACCTCACCCAAAACCAAATAAGCACTTAATGTTCAAAATAAATTACCGTTTATCACTATAAATAGTTATACAAGAAGTATTTAAGTACAGTAAATAGTATTAAGATGTGAACATAAACCACTAAATTGATTACATTTTTTTTTGTATTTTGCACAGATTAAAGATACAATATCAGACATAGCTTCATATAGACCAGTGAAAAGTGTCGTTCTGGCTCATTTAATCATACCTTCAATATTTTGGACATATTTTATTTTCATCTCAGCTAGAGACACTCCTATATGCTTAATTAATCCCCACTACTTGGAGTGTTGTGGCATTCTTGTCTGATTCTGACATCCAATGATGATAACTACCTGCTGGGCATATAACTTGTTGATAAAATACCTTCCATCTGAACTGTTCTGCTGAATGATGACCATCCCGATATGCGGAGGAACCATTTAAGTAGAATCCTGTCAATTGTAACTCTCATTTATATGGAAGTAAAAAAAACATGTTTTCCAAGAATTATTAATTACATTTTGGCCAGTTCTATGGAATTTTTGTTTTAAACTTGTATTACTGGCTCTTTGTGAATCAATAGCACAATGATAATGGGTGAATGATATATTTTTTATCTATGGCAACTTGAGCTCATAATATAAAAATATTATCTTGATATTCACCACATTCTTACATAGACCTTCAATTTTTGTGGAAGTTAAATGTTTAATCTTTGAATACAGAGGACAAGCACAATAGAAATAAGATGAGAAATTTATGTGTGAATTCTAATTCAAATTGATGCAAGTCAGGTTATAAATCTGACAAATGCTTTACACCATATTTGAAAGAGAGTTAACAGATTGCATGGCAATTTTCAAATTTCAAATGAGTATAAGTTTAACTATGGATGGATTAATAGAAATTGCATATTTGTATCAAGAAAAATGTATTGAGATACTGCAAGGAAACACCATTACCTAGATTGTCAACATGAAATTCCAAGAAAATAAAATATTAGCAATTGGTTAAAAATCTAAAAATAAGTTCATCTTTTATAATATTTTTGTAGAACTTTTGGCCTTCGTAGGAATTTTAATAAGCATATCTTCTTATTATAAATTCCACTTCCTCTTTGTCGAAAGATTAGAATTTTCAAAAATACAATAAACTTTTTTTTTCATTTACTTTTCTGTCAAATAATGGATTCATGGATATCAACAACTAAAATAGTTACACAATCTGTTTTCTACACAGCTATATTAATTTACAATTAATATTTTTTTGAATTTCTAAACATTCTCAAGAATTTAAAATTGTTCTTAGAAAATGATTGCTCTCTCAGAAAATTGAATTCTAAAAATAAGAACAATTTTTTTCTCAATTTTCAAGTAGCAGCACAAGTCAAATGACTGGACAAAAAGTGTAGAGGTTCCTTCAATGTACAGGTTCTTTCAATGTACAACACCCTTTCCAAACTAGTAGGCACTTGAGATTATAAAACACAGGTATATTTTCCTCCAAATACAAATGTACTGGCACTGATGTGTGGTGATACATCACTCTATCATCCTGGTAGAAGAGGGAGGGCCAGGGACGGATCTATCTTCTCTTTTGCGGCTGCCCTATGGGTGAGGCCAGTGTTTCCTCTCCACCATTCTCACCTCTAATCATCGTTTGATTAAAATATTTACACTCACCCACACACCCCTAACTTTAACCAACCCAGAGGATACATCACCAATCTCAATTTTGACCATGTAGTAAAGAAATCAGCAAACAAATAAAACATCATATTAAATAAAAGCAAAGGCATATGCATCATATAATGGTCACATTAATAAGAACCCAGTAAACATTTAAAACGTCTTAAAATTGTTTAAACATTTTAAAAATATATTTAAACCCCATCTTTCAGATTAATAAAGGTTTCTCAGTAAACATTTACACTGTAATGTTTACACTGTAATTTTTGAGGAAAACATTTATTAAACATTTTAAAAAATAACTCAAGAAACTAGGTTTGACTGGAAACTTTTCAAAAACATTTATTAAACAGCTTAAGAAGTGAAGGTTATGTTGGAAATGTTTTTCAAACATTCATCATGAATTGTTTGATAAACAGTGTACATGAAATGTTTAAACAGCAGTTGTTGACAATGTTTTGTAAATGTTTGGACTGAAAATGTTTTACAAATGTTTAATAGCAACTCGTTTTCATACTTATCATTTTTAAACCTTTTTGAAATGTTTCTATCAAATGTTTTGAAAACATTCTAGCAGAAACATTTTTTATACCCATATTTTCAGAATGCTTATTAAATGTTTACCTTCAAATATTTCCAAGAAAATATGGCGGTGAGCAATAATAGCAGATTTTAGAAAATTTTGTCAAAAATTGCCCCACATGCAATTCCTAAAAGTAAGAATTAAATGGGGGTACAATTTATAAGCCACTATCTTACAAGTTTAGACATTAGACATAAAAATAATGTTCCCATCAGTAAGCAACCTAAAAAGTTATGGAATTATACCTCGGACCCCAATTAAGGTAATATTTTTGAGACATTATTATGTTAATTTGTAACGTTTTTCTAACATTTGTCATTAAACGTTTAATAAAGGGTGTACATAAATGTTTTGAAAACATTCTACTATACATAGTTTTTGTACCCATCACATTTTAACCTTCGGCAAACATATCCTTTCAAACATTTGCAAAACTCAAAAATGTTTTACTGACAAGAGACTAGTGAAAGATTATGAAGGACTAAAATGTCATGAAATAAATAAAGTAGTGGCTGCCAATAAGCCAGTTTCATATGACTCAAAAATTAATCTATTGTCTGTGAAAATGCCAAAGAAAACAACCATGAGTCTTGCACAGATACTGTGTATATACTGTAAGTAGAAAGTTCAGCTAAAAAAAATTTAGCAAATTTTCCAAATTTTAAGAATTTCACTGGGGTTGATTTTCACTAATGGCCAGATTGTACCAAAGAGACAAATTGTAAAAATTTTATTGTAATTTAACTTTTTATAAGTTAAATACTTACCTTATCCTCACTAGTGCTTACGGGTTAGCGGGAGCAAACAAGTACGACCAAACGAGAATATCTTTAAAATAAATATTCTTGTCGGTACCAGTATGTATACGCATGACCGCGCATGCGCGTGCACCGGAAGATCCCCGTTAAGCCTCACTTTAATTTTGGGAGTCAATATAATATATTGCAAACCCAAAAATCTTGAAAATGTGGGGTTGGCAGGGCGGGAATCCGAATCTAGTGAGGATAAGATAAGTATTTAACTTATAAAAAGTTAAATTACAATAAAATTTTTACATTTTATTGCGTAAAATACCCTTACCTTATCCTCACTAGTGCTTGATTACAACCATACTGGTGGTGGGATTTTTAATATTTTTGCCACCAAAAGCAGGTATAACCAAATGAAAAGTCAAAGTACATATCTCAAGAAATCTTGTGAGTACCAGACTATATTATCCAATAAAAGTAACTTAACAAAAATAACCTTTAATAGTTATATATGTAAGCACTACCTGGCAACCTTCCCAAAGGTGCCTTGGCTCTGCATGTATCTTTATATCCAATGTACTAATTTAAAACACACTTGTGGCGATAAGTACAAGAGTATGATAGGCATACTTAACAACATAACATAACCTATGTAGTTATATTCTGTTATTAAGTAAACTGGAATTGTCCAGAATATGCATTGAAAAATTCCCACCTTGGAATTTTATAACACTAAATACCAATGTGTTCCCCAACCATGGACAGGCGCATTGGTAATAAAAGGAGATTCTGCTCCTTTATATGGATAAGACCACCTATTAACCCATTCCTTGGGCCTTTACACCAGATCAGATGCTTACCCAAAAACAGGAACATGATTGGGTATTTCCAATGGGTCTAAACAGTGTGATCTGGCCATTGGAACTGTACATATACATACAATTACTGTAATGTATCATACAATACACAACTTATGAAGGAACCACATGGCGATACTATCGTTCCAACGATTAATCTGACCTTCATTAGACTTTCAAGTCACAAGTTAAAGTATAAATTGTGGAGTGTGACTTCCAGCCATAAAAGGAGCAATTTGAGCCTTGGCCAAGGAAACATTCTAAGTTTCAAGGTCAAATATTTGACCAGCTAGCAGAACTGTCTGCCTGTTGACATGGTAGCTCCTTGAATGCCTCCTGAAGAGTACATACATATACACACATGCACAGTATAGCACATACTTCCCCTATCTAAGATCTGAAAAATATCAAGATAAAATCTTAGAGCTCTAAAAGGGGCAAAAGGTCATATCTTCAGTCAAAGAATGATCCAGACTAGCATAAAAGCAGGAATGAAAACCAGCTTGAACAATACCGTGACCCTCTGAGGTCATCTGTTCTCTGCTAGGAGTACTGATGACGGAGAAACTGTGAACTCCTTCCAGTTCTGTGTTCAATGATCTGAAAGACCAAACACCCTCACCTGTCTATCTACCCGAGGCTAAGGTCATGGATACAGATGATTCAAAAGAGACTTTGTCAAGACTAAGAATAATCAAGACATGTCCAAAGAGAGTGAAAGGTATAGCACCATCCTACATTGAACCATCCTCAGAAAAACCACTATCAATCCATTTAGTCCATTACTATGGATGATTTCCAAAATGAACTCAAATGAAACCCATCTATCAGTCTACTGAGTTCATAAGTATGAATGATTTCCACAGTGAACCCAACTGGAAAACCATGTATCAGTCCATTGAATTCATACCTATGAATTACTTCAGTAGTGAACTCAAATGAAAACCATGTATCAGTCTATTGAATTCATACCTATGAATTACTTCAATAGTGAACCCAAATGAAAACCCCTTATCAGTCTATTGAGTTCATAACTATAAATGATTGTAGTAGTAAACCCAACTGATTAGTAACAACATCCCTGTATCAGTCAGTGTGGTAGAAATCGGATTTTGCCTGTGAATCCAAGGGTCAAAAATCTGCTATTAAGAAGAGAGAAGGCTATTGGAAGACCAACTGAATCTCCTTGAATCAGATTCGAAAAGAACCACCTTGCCTCTTTTTTTTTTTTTCTTTTTTTTTTTTTTTTTTTTTTTTTTTTGAAATATGGCAGCCTTTCATGATTTTCTAGTTGATAGCTGTTCACAGAGATTCCTCTATTCCATAGGGCAAAAGTGATTTTGAGTCAACTAGGTCCCCAAACCAACATATCCCTGGTCACCCTGGGGCTCCTGGTAAAATGGAAGAAGTATAAATCCAATTTTTTGTACCACCTCTGTAATGAGAAATACTCCACAGTAGGATACTCAATACATCTACCGCCATTGTATTGCATTGCATTAGGGTATTGGATTGGTGAAATAAACACAGATAGTTTGTTCTTTATCTTTGAAACAAAGCTATCTAACCTTGCAGTGTGCAAAATTTGGCAAATAATGCGAAACTATGGGATGAAGAACATTCTGTTTGAATGGCTTATCCCTGTATGTATGGATGTTGATATCCCATTATGACAGCCCTAAATGTAGTGAGCCCTCACAATTTGTTGTGGGCTTACAAAGGAACATTAGATGTCAGATACATATCTAATGAAAGGGTAAGATAAAACAACAGTGCTATGCTGTTATCTGAAGTAAAACCCTCATGTTTTGAAGACCCTTAACATCAGAAATGCAGCCCTAAGAAGCCCCTGACAGTAGCCCTGGATTCTGTGGCTGACCATAAGATAGCAAATGGGTCTCCCAAATGTGTTTTTGACCCTCTAAAGTTCCAAGTCTTGTAAACTATGAACATGTCTGAAAGTGAAGAGATTGTGAATATTCCAACGGAATTTCCAAGCAACATTAATGTGAAGAATGTCCATTGAAACTGAATGTTCTAAGTTATAGATTCCTATAAATGACATGAGAATTATGGGAATGGCTAATAAACTTGTATGTACACCATGCATAAGCTTCTCAACTACCCCACTTTCCTTCTATGGGGACACTTCACCCTTGCCATGTATGAATTAGTAAGTATTGTGATGGGATGAGTTCTGACATCCAAATACCAAACTTCTTTATATAAGGAAACTTCACCCTTGCAAAGGTTGAATTTGTCACCAACGAAGCAGAAGTGTTTTATTGGGATGAGTTCTAACCCCATAAGCTTATCACCCACTGTAGTTCTGTACACAGGCCAGTAATTGCTTCGATTTCTACAAGCAAATATGTGATGTTGGTGACCGCATATAACCAGTGTTTTCAATACTGATGAATGTGATGCTACACAGACAAATTCGAATGAATCCGTTGCTGTACTGAAGTGTTGGGCTGTGAAATGAAAAGAACGACCTATGACAAGGTGCATTCTTTCACCATCAAACAAACAATGAAGCATGACCTTTAGATGTACCTGGGATTGAGGAAGAACGCGTCTGATACCGGTAGATGAAACGCGACTACCTATCCATCTTCGCAAATGAAGAACTAACTACCTTGCGGTTTGTATCCTCAAAGCTGAGACCGTGTGCTGTTTGATGCATACACTAACCTCACAGGTCACCAATAAACTATAAAACTGTAAGCTTGTACACATTTTTCTGAACTTAAAAACGTATAGAAGCATTTGATGGACACTTTAACCATTAAAGTTGTTGATTCCTGTCAGAATATATAACCGCTATGAATTGTGGGAATTGTCGACAATTCGATAAGGTAGTTCCAATATTAAACCGCATTGCAGAATGTGCCCAACCTCGAGATGACATTCATTTTAACTAAATATTGCAGTAAAACAACCTCCAGCCATCATTTCCTCAAACCTTGGTTGTCACTTCCCAAAGCAATACCTCTGATGGATTGTGATGCATTCTGTTAATTCTTGTCTGTATTACCACAAATAACTTGACATATTAATTAGTGTATATTTGACACTAAGGCGTTGCTTCTAAAAACTTCCCAATAAAAGAAAGAAATTAGGTCTGAATGTAGCTGAGTAGTACTTCCATGTGTTAATGAAGTGTTGGTCCACTGAAACCAAACCCAAATATTACAGCATTTCCCAAATTTGAGAGTTACTTGACGAGAATTGTGACCAGAAGATGGACAACCATAGCATTTAAATATGCTGTGTTTTAAACTGCATGGTTGTAAACTGTGAAATATGCCCATAACGTTGTAGAAGACAAGGTAGATTGAAGAAAAACTTCTGAAAAATCCTGGCATCTGTGTGTTGTTGTTGAGAAATCTGTTGATGTGTTTCTACAATAAGGAACCCCAACAGAGACCTTCCATATGGTAGACAAGAGATGAAAACCAGCCTTGTAGTGACCTTCTAGTTCCTAGTTAGAACAACATGATCGTCTTCTTTAGTTGTTGTAAATCACTGACCAATGAAATTAAATTTGTTTCCATTATGATAAGTTTGAAGAAAATCTTGTTGACCAAGTGCATTCTCTGCAAGCTGTAGTTGTGAAACCATGTGATGAGAAGAACCTTCATTCCTAAACCCTTCTTATGTTACAGGGCTGCCTCAGCCCTATTTACCTCACTAGAGGAGACAGAAGAATTACTCTTTTACGAGATGAAGATCTTATTCTGGCCACTCTTCTGCCTCAAGGAAGAGATCTGTGGTAGTACTGTGACGAGGTCGATCTTGTAAAAATGCAGTGTCTGTTGTAGGGGTTGCCTCTGCCATATTTACCTCACTAGAGGAGGCAGAGGTACTACCCTTTATGAGATGAAGATCGTATTCTGGCTACTACACTGTGAAGAGGTAGATCTTTAAGAATTGCAGTTCCTGCCATCTTCTTCTGTATAAAAACCAATGAAGCAGAAGACTTACGAGGTTCTTCTGTTCATTAATAAGACAGATGATGGACCCTGTATAGCTTCTAGATGTGCTAGTATAAGCTGTATGCAGAGGGTCAGAAGATGAATTCTTTTCTGAATGTCGAGGAAAAACTTCTTATAAAATGGCGAACAGGACCCTACCACTAACCATAGCTTCTAGACGGGCTAGTATAAGCTGGAGAGGGTCAGAAGATGAATTCTTTCTCAATGTCGAGGAAAATCTTCTTTTAAAATGGCTAACAGAACCCTACCACTAACTAAGTAAAAGGTCTGTAAAAGCCGTATATTCACTGAAATGCAGACTTCCTGACGACAATGGCTGACAAATAACAAAAGAAAAGAAATAAAACCTTCCAAAACTAATGAAAGCGTGAATTCTTTTCAAAACATCTCCTTTATTGCCAGCCATGGTGAAACTCTTCGCAAACGAAGATCGTGTCAAACGATGTTTACTCCCTCACGGCCAAAATAAAAGTGAGGCTTAACGGGGATCTTCCGGTGCACGCGCATGCGCGGTCATGCGTATACATACTGGTACCGACAAGAATATTTATTTTAAAGATATTCTCGTTTGGTCGTTCTTGTTTGCTCCCGCTAACCCGTAAGCACTAGTGAGGATAAGGTAAGGGTATTTTACGCAATAAAAAAAGATGTTAAATTTCACTGGGAATTAATCTTCACTATCCAAGGTTATTTGCTAAGATGTGTGTGCATGTGTGTGGGTGTGTGTGTGGGGGGGGTGGGGGGTGAATAGACCCCCTGTAGAAGTGTCCATCCTCCCATCCATGAATGATAGCTTCATGTAAATCTACAAACAGGCACAAACACAAGATGGATCTGATAATAATTATGGAGTGAGAAATGAGGGATTCATTACAATTTTAAATTGTAATAATAATGTGTTGAATGTAACAACTATTTAAGTTATATACATGTATATCTTAATCCCCCCCCCCCTCCCCACAAAAAAAAAGAAGAAGGAAAGAATGGAAAAAACTATGGAGCCCCTATTATAGGACATTGCAGAATACATATCATGGGCCATGTTGTAAACTCTTGATCATCTCATGTACACAAGATGATTAAGCTGGCCTCAAAAGATTATCTTATGAGCACAAGAAGATCTTCTTGTGTGCACAACTTAGCACATAATATATATTCTACAATGTCTTAATAGCGGATCTGTGAAAAAAGAAAGATTAATGCTAAAATAAAACTCACACATTTGCAAATAATGTAAAATAATTCAGTGGTGAATTTTCAAATTCTTATTCTCTACATCACACAGGATGTGAATAATATACCAAACAATGTGGAAAATTCCTGACTAATCAAGCCTCTCCCTAATATTCATAGATTTTTTAAATATTTATATATGCTAAACATTTTACATCAAAATACAACATGCACTGTTGAATTAGATAATCTGTTTTGATTTCAACAAATTGGTGTGGCTGACTTCAAGATGGCTTATCTTGAAATCCCACCCAGTCTCTGACAAATTACAATCTCAGAGAATGATTCATCTTTCTCCTCACTGTATACAAATTTTTTCAAACTTTCAGTTTTTTTCTGTTACAGTAAATGAAAACATTCAGTAAGTTTTTATAAAATGCAAATTGTGTACTGTGAATGGAGGACACTGATGCAATAAATCAGAAAATAACAATGATTGTCGCTGGCTTTGCTTAATCAACAGAATACGAACGCATAACTTCCCTATTAAAAGTAATTTTTAAGTGACACAAATTTGAAATTCACCACAGTTTCAATAAATAATCTACAAATGTTGAAGACAAATTTGATAACAATGGCCAATGATTCAATGATTCATTGTTAAACATGGGAAATTTCAGTTTTAAAATTCATGGTATAGCAAATTTTATTTTCCTCTGTATGATTTCACTGCCAATACACAACTTTTTGTTATACTACAGTGAGAAAAGTTAAGGCTTGGCACATAACTTGTCACACTCCAATACTGTATTAAAAATAACCTCTATATGCATAATTCATGTAGAGTAAGAAATCTAAAATTCGCCACATATCTGAAATTCGCCACCTGTGAAAATACTAATAAAATAAATGAATTGTGGTGAGATTTGTTGAATGTATAGTAAATTATGGCTTTTTGAACTGAAAAATACCAATTTTTAGACAAAAACATCATTTTCTTCATAAAATTAACTAAGGTTTTAGAGGTGGCGAATTTTAGATTCCTGGCGAATTTTAGATTTCTTACTCTACATCCTGTCTGCATCTTAAGTAGCAATATGCTAAGCTCACACATTTATTCTTGTTACAATCAGCACCAAACATTAAACCAACTAGGTCTTGCCTCATTAAATCTTATTCTAGTATGGCATGAATTAACTATGTCTTGCCTCATTAAATCTTATTCTAGTATGGCATGAATTAACTATGTCTTGCCTCATTAAATCTTATTCTAGTATGGCATGAATCAACTTGAGAAGCACTCAGGCAGTGCAAATCTCTGCCAAGCAGCTCATTTTACACACTTTTCCTGTTCTGGTTCCTGGTTGCTGAAATATTGCTGGGGGACTGGATCAAACTTAGGTCTATTATAGACATATCTTTTGCCAAGTAAGCTGACAATTAATTATGGAGGTATGTGCACATGTATTGAAAATGGCCCCTCTTTCACAATGATAAACCATTCTTAAAAATATTAATGAATCCAGATCACCAACAAAACTAAATCAACATTTCCTGAAAGATTCATTAAAATCTGTCTACAAGTGGTAATAAATAGGTAGCAATATATAAACAATTAAATTCCCTATACACTCGACAATTTTGAGTCAAGCTTTATCAGTAATTGTTTGTAAGATCTGGCAGACAAAGAGGTGAACACACAGAGGTGAAAACATTACTTGCTTTTCAGAGAAAGTTTAATCTTCAAGGCTTTATGTCTGGTCCAACAGCAAGTGTCATATTGGTACAGACCCTGGCTGTTGAATGCAATATAAAACCCTAACTTTAACCTTTGACCATATTAGGACAGACCCTCAGCATTGCCACTGGTGAGAGTCAAACCCACAAAGGTGACAGCTTGTGCTAAGAGGCCAAACTTGCTAACCACTAGACCACCAAGGACCTTCATTTGCAAAGGAAATGAGTTTCATTAAACTGTTGCACAGAAGTATCTGTTTTCATGGAAGCAATTTTGACTGAGAATCAGCCAAGGAAGGGGTACCATTTCATGTGTATTTGTTGATAGTTTAACATCAACAGGTGATTGGGCCAAATCAATAATTTCAATCCTGAATCACAATTAACAGAAGTCTCAAGTTCTGTCTCAACTTTGTTTCAGCTGAGTTTTTTGCTCACGTTGAAGTGAGATTTACAAAGCAAAATTTATCCAACACAAGAAATAGTAGCTGAGATTTTACCTGTCAATCAAACTCCTGTGAGGTTTCCTTATCAACACTGTGACAAAGTGTTCAACTTATGTCCCCCATCAAAGCTGCCTTACATACAAAACTTGGGCCAAAACTCTGAGACCTTTAGTGAATGTACACTGAGATAAAAAGTCCAAGCAGATATGAGATAAATAACCCTGAAATCTGAGACTTGGGATTTTTCCTGAACCTGTCCTCAGGTAAAATGACTGGCTTGATTCCATGTCTTTAAAATACAGACACAAAAATATCATCCAATGCACAACTAGAAAGACAACACAACTACAAATAGATAAATACAAAACACTAAAAATGCATGACTGAACTTATCACAAAAATGGCTCCACTTCACCAACATGATGATTTTTCAGATTATAAATTAAAACATCACTTGGAATTCAAAAATTTGATTCAATGAATAGTTAAGAAGAGTAAATGAAAAATGGCCCCACTACAGGGCCATACATCAACCCCTGTAAATCTAATCAATGCAGTCTGGAATACATTGTAAATTGTAGCCAAACAATTGCCATTCACTCATATGATATCTTCTTCAAAAGAAACCTATCCCTCTCACTAACTGTACTGCACAGAATTTAAATTACAACATGAGGACTCAGAGAGTGCATACCTCTGCAAAGGCACATAATAAATAAATGGGAAAGCCCAGATTATTTATTTGTATCCAGATGGTGATCCAGATGACTCTCAAAATTTAATGGGATCTAAATTCGAGAAAGATCCATCTTCTGACTTTTTTTCAGGAAGATCCAACCACCAGTATTTGTGTAAACCTGCTAACAAACACATTGTCATGAAAATAATACCTTCTTGACAGAGGTAATAAATATATAAAAATGCAGACATAGCAGTTAATATTATACATATTACATATTTGTATGTACAGACATGTAACAACAATATTTGACAGGTTTATACTGAACTATCATAACTTTACAAAATAGCATCAGAGATGCCCGTACCCCACAGACTGGGGAAATATTTTTCAACACCATGAGATATAGAAGTAGTGAAACAGTACACAGATTGGGATACTTTCAGAGCACTGCATGTAAAGATTAAGAATTAAAACAAGACAATTCAGTAAACTAAAAGTTATGAAGCTGTAAAATTTCTTAACTGGAGAACAGCTGTCAATGAAAATATCACAATTATGTATGGTCGAATTATGGTTTGAATGTTTTGAATATTACCCATACATACAGATGTGGGAATACATGCTTACCGTATTTATTGCAAAACGCCCCCTCCCTATTAATCGCCCCCCCCCCTCTTCTCTACCTTTGCAAAATTCATATTTCGGGGTTTTACATCCCTGTCAACAGCCAACACCTTTGCGATTCCGGGATTCTGAAAAATGGTGCATTTTAGTACTTCCCAAGCGAATATCGCTTACGAGAAATAAAGAAAATAAAAACAAAACATGGCAGTTTTGGTCACAGATGCATTGAAATCTGCAAAAATAGGAGATAAAACTACATAATTTCTTCAGATTTAAGGTTTGTTTTAAATATTTTAAGCTGTCTCGCCATTATACATGCCAGCAAGCGATATCAAGGCAGCAAGTGTCCATTATCGCCCATTGCCACTGGACTCGAGATATGATTTTATTTATCTGTAATAGTTGCCCCCCCTTTTGAAAAATGCATCGCCCCGGGGCGTTTATTACAATAAATACAGTATATGTAGAGTTGGGGCAAAACCTGTGACTCACTTGATGCAACACCATCTGTTACAATGGGAAGTTGCAAAAGTAAAACCCTTAATGAATTCTAATATGACTTTAACAGTGCTTAATCCACATCAAAAGACACCCAAAGGTGCAACAACCAAGATTCAAATAAAAAGATATGAGAGATATAAGAGAGATAAAATAGTATCACTTATCCCTGTAGAGAGATAACATAGCATCAGATATGCAAGATCAAAGGTGAAATCCAGGTCACACCATGACGTTGCACACCTATAACCCCCAACCAATGTCCCTACCAAATATCAACTTCCAGCACATTATGGTTTCCGAAATATAGCCTGGACAAGGCATTATAGGTCAAGGTCACTACGGCAAGGTCAAAGGTCAAATTAAGGTCACACCATGACGTTGCACACCTACACCCCCTAACCAATGTCCCTACCAAGAATCAACTTCCTACATCTTACGGTTTCTGAGATATAGCCCGGACAAGATTTTATAGGTCAAGATCACTACGGAAAGGTCAAAGGTCAAATTAAGGTCACACCATGACGTTGCACACCTACACACCCTAACCAATGTCCCTACCAAGTATCAACTTCCTACACCTTACAGTTTCCGAGATACAGGCCGGACAAACTTCTTCCCACTCGCCCATCCAGACACCATGGGTGAAAACAATACCAATGTGGGGTAAAAATGTCACCCAGCTTTATCAATTAACTTTCCTGGTGTTGAACTTGGGTTTAGTTCCAATGAACACCAAGTCTAGGTAAAGTTTTGCCCCCTCTAGGGTTTTATCCGTTTACCGATTCTTATAATTGTTCTGATCAATTCAATTTATTTAAACTATATTTAATTATACCAAAAAATCACATTATGTAGGCTAATGGGGCTGTTCCATATTCATATGGGGCAAGTATGTCTTTTGCTGTGTGGGGATACATGACTTCAAATTTTGAACACATAGCTGTTAAATTGGTTTTGGGAGATATGGGTGGACCTGGAAAGAACCACTAACCACTAAGGGAAAGAAGAACCACCAGCAGCAATACCAGGAGCTACACAACTCCTAGGTGTCTTTTCAAAATGGAGTGTCAAGATGAAGAGTAATAATTAATTTTTTAAAACAGTGTAAAAATGTTTATGTAAGTTAAGTGATATCCTTGCTCATTAGTGTGAATGCAAAGTGTGAGCAGAGAATTTATACTCAGACGTAACCACATTGGGTACCAAAGCTCAAACATAGTCCGGCAAATGTGACCTACATCTTCCCCAGACAACCTGGGAGTACTTCAGGGTAACCATGACATCAGTCGGCTGATTTTCATGTCAATTGGTGCAATTTCTTTCACATGGGATACTATTATTACAAGTTAGATGCGGGATGCATTTAGGTCTCTGTTGATGACATGCCAGATGCCCCTTAGTACCCTTGATTCGTTGTGAACAGCACGTGGTATTTTTTCTTGTGGGTGTGGGTGTGAAATTCTAAACATGTTTACAATTTTTTTCCAAAAGACAGCCAAGGAGCAGCTCAAAAAATACCACGGAAGCTGCCATATGTACAAGATAGCCCATGGACACCTACAAGGATGGCTACAATAGGGGTTGCACCCAATCTATCTTGAATATGGAATAGCCTTATCTGCTTATAACATAATAAAGAAATTTCACTTGCTACATTGTGCTAAGCATGTTTCAAAATCTGCACTGCACCACTAGGCTACAAACTGCCACCTGTTATAATTAATTGCAAGAAACTGTGTTACTGCCACAAGTGCCTGACTATGTGGCTCAAAGTTGCACTTTTCAAAGTAAACACATACCAAACAAAAACAACTGGTACTTGGATCAGATAAGAAACACCAGACTGAATGATATGGCTGGCACTAAGACAAGTCAGAAGGACCTTTCACCTATCTGTCCTACCAAGTTTGACAAGAGTTCTGCTTATTGTAAGATCCAGATCCATAAATCTTATTGCTGATCTCTGGCTTAACCTGGACTAAAGGCTCAAAAGTTTGTGTTCATGTATTTATTTTGTATCACCTGTTGAGTAGCATGTCACATTAACCAATGATTCAGAACAACTTTGAATTTTCTTTCAGAAAATGACTTCAACGGAGAGCGTATAAAATATAGAATCAGTGCGTCATTTTCTATTATGTTACTTTGTGTTTCCATATCACTGACCACCTAAGTCTGGTCCCAGATGCAGCCTATGCAGATATCCAATTTCTGATGACAGCCTTTGTTGAACCATTATTATAATGATTAACTGTCAATATGTACAGGGAATCATTATGATTAATGAAATATAAACACATGGGTAGTTTAAAGAGAAATCTTATGGTCAACATAAAAACTATTTAATTTTTTCAAACTAATCCTTAAATAAACATGCTAATCAACTAAATAATAAGACAAATATCAAATTTTGTATTCACATATTCAGGATCAAAGCCTTTGTATTTCTGTACTGCAGTCACAGCTAAAGAAATCATCAAAATCGGTTGGGAAATGGAAACTTATGGATTAGAAAAAAATGTTTAAAATATGGCTGCTGTTGCATCAAGAGCAGCCTTTAATATCTGGTGTTTGGAAATACCCAGTAAATATTAAAAACATTTTAAAATAGCTTAAATGTTTACAAAATGTTTTTAAAGCTTTTGGGTTACTAAATGTTTCAAAGAAAACGTTTACACTGTAATGTGTAAAAATTGTTTTATAAACATTCTCCATGAAACATTTTTGCTGAAAAAATTTATTAAACGTTTACAATATAACTCAAGAAACTAGGTTTAACTGGAAACGTTTTATAAACATTTATAAACAGCTGAAGAAATGAAGGTTATGCTGGTAATGTTTTTAAAACATTCATCATGAAATGTTTAATAAACATTATACATAAAACATTTAAACAACATATGTTGAAAATGTTTTGTAAATGTTTGCTCTGAAATTATTTTACAAACATTTAATAGCAACAAGTGTTTATAACTGATAAAAATTGTTTGTGTTTTTTTTCAGATTCTGTCACTTTTTCAACAATAGACCAATTGCAGTCATTTGAAATATTTCTGCAAGGACTACAAATATTCATAATTTTATGCCAAATTGCAATTCATGTAGAAATCACAACAATCACTTCTGGTGCCCTTTGTATCAATATCTTTGCACAGGATTAAGGCATATAAATTAAGCAATTACTTCAAGGCAGTAAGTCTACTGGTTACAGTACCACTACACTCAACCCTTGTCTACCCGGATTAAGAGGGTTCAAATCGGCTTCAATCCACCCCTTGAGTAGGGTTAAGATTTATCCTTAGGAACACAGATTGAGACCATTCACACCTAATCCCCAATCTGCTTCAATCTTTGTCAACCCAGGCTGAATCACTGGTCTGAACATCAGGAATATTGTACATGTTATATTTGTGTGTACAAGTGGATATTGCAGGTTCTAGTTGCTTTGATTTCTGCTTAAATTTGTACCATAATGACTTAAAACAGTTTACATGTCCTCAACTATTTGTAACTACTAATTGCAACTATTTGTATGCATAAAGTAATTGTACATGTTAGGAGATATAATCGCACAAGACAGATATGGCTTAGCAGCTTGCAGTTTCAAAATAAGAATGACATGCACAAAAAATATATGAATGAAGATGACAATATTATATGGGCACGTAGCATGAGTATTATTTATTTATAGTTTATTTTTCATATTCAAGATACATTTGTAAAAAAAAAAAAAAAAAAAAAAAAAAAAAAGAGCTAGAGTTATACTGTTCATATTCATAAGTTATATATTTTCTCTACATCTAATGAGGAATTTTGTACTTATTTTATCCACCATTTTCGTAAGAATAATAGGTGAAATAAGTCCATATTTACCACAAGATTGTAACAAACAGCTGTGAAAGTCAAAATAGGGTTTCATGTCCCATTAAACAGCCACGGTCATATTGGGACAGGTCCTCATCATTGTCACTGAGTCAAACCCACACAAGGTGACAGCCTGTGATTAGATGCCAAACTTACTAACCCACTGGACTGGTGAGGACCTTAAAATAGTGATGAAACCAGTGGCAACAGTGAATATAAATGCATCAAAAAGGAGCAGAAGCTCTGTAAAATACCTAATGAAAATACACATCTTTGTAGCTTACGCAGTTATTGAAATATAAAAGAAATTAATGGTACTTGTTGATAAATTTGTAATATGAAACATGTCCTCATCTGTATTTCCCACTATTTAGGTCATATACAGCTCATGGTGGATAATAAAACCAGTACATCTACATGTGTAACAGCACATTATGCACACTGAAACTTTATTATTATGTATACATTTCCTAATTACAAAGAAACTTGTGCCTTAAGCAAGACTAAGGTCCTAAAAATAGAGCTTAATGTATAAGGTAAATTATGATGATGAATATGCACAAGGATCTGATTAGTTTTTGGGAGATACTTTGCTTTTAAATTGCCTCTAAGTTACTAAGGTAGCTATAAAACAATCTGATTCACACTGAACATATTGGGCACCATCTTGTTTGAACTCCAGTTCAACTTCCAAAACTCATAGAAGACATCCCTGATTTATATCTCAGGAGACGGCTACAATTGATCCCATTAAAAATAGTAGGGAAAAACTAAGAAAGCATGTGATTTATCTGGGAGTGAAAAGATTACAAAAAATGAAAACCCATAGGACCTGCTCCTGACTGTTATGTTTCATAAAGATAAGTTGTGGCACAGGGCAACTTCTCTCTTGTATTCTTACATTTTTACTCTTGGGAAGCAGAAAAGATCAATCGGCAGATTCATTACACTGCTAATTGTCTCCTGGGACATGACTGTCTCCATTTTCACAAAAGAAAGTACAAGATTGGTAGTTACACTATAAAGATAAGTCATAACCCCCGAAAGACAACTCATACCAGCCTTAAGAAACTTATAACAGAAAAGATTGGCCATGATTACTCAAGACAAAAATGCTCACTGACAAAGGCTTTTAACATCTTTCAAAATGAGCAATTACCTTCCCGACCTTCATAACTGGAAAGATAAGTTGCTCAACAAAGATTAGGCTCAGGACTACATTCTTTGGGTATTGGGTAGGCAAACTTGTAACAATGGAACAGGGGTCTTACTAGATTAAGAAGGTTTGGCTTCAAAGCCATTTAAGATTCACCATTCACTCAGTCTGGTCTAACACTCAAATTTAAACAAAATATTTTTATAACCATGCACACAAAGACTTGGTATTCCTAAATAAATCATAACGAACTCATATATGTTGAGAAATATTTTCTTGTCTCAACAGAATTCTGATGTAAAAGCCACTATTATATGTATAAGTGCAATATGAACGCTGACAAAGTTTGCAAAGAAACTCGAGCCTCGTGAAAGGCTACCACTCACACTGCAAACAACCTATGTTTTATAATTATCTGACAATAGTTTTGGAAGTCTTCAGATGACAGGTTAGAACGGCATAATTAAGCTTCATCTTATCACGTGGGATGAATATTACAGACTTATTTTTCACCATTTAGATTCCAAAATGATAATCGTACAAAAATAAAACTGATTACAGACACTGTTTTGATCAATACACAATCTTTTTAGCATATCATTAAATTTTTAGTATGTTCATGTGCTTTTTTTTTCTTGCTTTTTTTAAAAAAAAAAACCCTGGTGGAATGTTATCAGAAAACAAACATGAAAACTTAATTTTGAAGGTGTGGCTGTTTCAACAAAGTAAATATTTAGCTTACTTTTTAATAATACAAAATAAGCCTTCTTGTTTCACAAGTGTCTATTAGAAAAAAAAAGATTCCAAAGATTACACATTTATAAATCAGCTGTTTATGGACCTATCTTTGCTCAAATTTGGCCATGTTAATATAGAATTTTTTTCACAAAACTGTATCCATAATTTCACATTTTCAATCATTTATTTACTTAATTACAGCAACTTGCTGAATTTGATGACATAAAATCTTCAACATTGCCAATTAGAATAATATTATCAAGTTAATGGATCAATGCATCAGTTTAAAAAAAAGACACAATCACATAAGTGGCTGTTCCACTGTGTCAATCCGATCATAAACATAGCATCAGAATGGAAAAAGCTGTGAATCAGGATTGTAGCTCCCGATAAAGGGGTCGAGAGGGGGAGATTTTATGACCAAAAAAAGTATGCTCTCCAATTGAAAACGAGGGTCACAACCAATGAGATAGCCTTCTGAGTGACTTTGCGATTGGATATGATGACAAGGATCGAGTATACAACTGAAAAATGGGGTTCCCACCTAGAAAAGGGAGATATACAATTGACCAATCAGAAAGTTGCTCCTGATTTGTTTATGGATTTTAACATAGGTTCATGACTGGGTCAGGAAAAAATGGCTTCACAAAGTTTAGCTGACTGTCCCGAATGTTCAGATTGTGTTTTATGAACATCCTGAATGAAAAGATTTGGATAATTTTCCGGAGTGCAAACCTATCAGGGAGGTGGATAGGCATAGTGGAACAGATATGGGATCCTAGAATGCAAATTTAATCAGTAAATTAAATTTTTATAAGTTAATACCTTACCTAATAGACAATTAGCTATATTGTCTCGATAAACATCAGAAAAAGATGTCCTGTGTCTCCACTGGCAAGACCGGGTAGGTTGCCACCATTCGCTAGGTGCAGCACTTCCTTCCTGGCTAGAGAATGTGACATCATAGCATCTTTTTTGTTCTTCTAACTTTAGATGACCCCAAGTAAGATGAATGCAGGGTTGGTTGGGAGGCCCTCTCCTGTCCATTAGGTAAGGTATTAACTTAAAAAAATTTAATTTACTTGTCAAATTTGCAATTTTATTACGTTAATACATCTTATCTAATGGACAATTAGCTAGAATAACTTGGAAGGTGGGTAGCTGACTAGGGACTTAAGATTGAACTCAAAGAGACATTACTGGTCTCAAGAGTGACATCAGCTGGTCGCATTGGTGGGTTGCTGGTTGCAGGCAGGTGCCGACTTCGATTCCCTCCCCTTTTTTTACAGACCTGCTCTGAGGTAGTGGAGTAGAGGTGAGTTCAGTCCCTGGAGAGGTCCTCCTAGGAAGGAAAAGGAATCTAGCCTTTAATTAATGAACAGGGCCTTGCACCTTGAAAACCCCTGCTGGGTAAGATGATAAACTGTATATACATATCTGGGTTAATGGTGTCTTTTCTGGGCAGCCACCACAGGGCCCAAATGAAAGAGCTCTGAATCAGCCCAAGCCACATCCTTCAAGTAAAACTGTGTGAAGGTGTTATGGGATTTTCAGTGACAGGCTGATAATAATTGTTCTAATGAAACTCCCGACTGGAAGGACTTAGAAACAGTAAAGGCCCTAACATCATGACCTTCAATCTGATGTAGGGTGAGGGTCTCCTGATCAGAGAGCTCATAGCATAGGATCACAGTCTGTTTGATCCATGATGAGATAGTGGCAGAGGAAACACCTTTGTTGAAGCCTTACTTGAAGGAGAAAAATACCAACTCCTTGTTCTTCCTGAGGTCTGAGGTCCTATCTAAATAGTGCAGGGCTCTAACTGGACATAGCAGCCTATCAGCCTTGAGTGAGTTGGGGCCAGGGCAGGAATTACCACTGGGGCCACACTGTCTGGAGTCTGGACCCTCTTTGGCTGGCTAATTATTCAAAGAAAGCTGGGTGAGGGGTAGAGAGACATTTTGTTGGTGATGTTTTGTTGAGCCAAGTATGGATCTCGCTCCTGTGTGTACCAGAACCCAGAGCTAAGAGGAACACACTTTTGAAGGTCAGGTGCTTCAAGGAGGCTTCTTTAAGGGGTTCAAAGGGAGCCTTTGTGAGTTGGTGAGGTACCAGAGAAAGGTTCCACGTGGGGATGCCTCTGAAATGGTCTAAAGTTTTTCTGCTGTCAGTCAGTCATGTTACATAAACTGGAGCTAAACAGTAATTGTCATTTATAAGAACACTGACCTTTGGCTGGTCGGGATGAGTAGCTGGATGTCTTCCCCCGACCCCCCCCCCCCCCATCTTTCCAAATGTGCATTGATAGTTTTCCAGGCTGATTGTCCAACCTGGCTGTTGTCGTGAGATGACTTGACCTATCACTCATAAGGGTGGTACCAAGCCTTCTTGTGAGATGAGGAGCCAGATTATCCTTTATTTTCATGCTGGGCTATGTCATCTTTAGCCATTTTTGAAGCACTGTTCGTAAAAAGTGTGGCCATCTGTAGAAGTGCAGTCTGAGAGCAAAGTATCTGGGGCTTGTTTCATAAAGCCTCCTTTGGAAAGGACCTCCTTCAGTAAAGGAAGGTCATTTTTTATTCCTTTTGGAAGGCCACCTTAAAATTCAGTTTTACAAAGCCTCTTTTAACTCTCCTTACCAAAGGTCTTCCTTGAAACTTAAGGAGGGAGCATATGTTCTTTAAAGTTATTAAACATTCCTTGGAGGACACTTTCTTAAATTTCCTAAAGTCCTTAGCTTCCTTGAAATTTAACGGAGCTTTCAAGGTCTCCTTTAAGGAAGGAGTCTTTGTGAAAGAAACTGAGATTATTTAAAGGAGGGACAAAATCAAGAAAATCCTTAAATTTAAGATGACCTTTATCTTAAGGAGGCTTCGTGAAATCGGCCCCTAATTTTATGCTGGATCTGAGGTGGTCCAGATGGGCGTCTCTTCTTGGCAGTGTATATTTGCTATGAAGACAAAAACAATGTTGCATTGTCCTGGCCATTGGTAGACTGATGCTTTGGTTAAAGTTCACTAGATACTGCAGTTCATCAGTAGCTGTCTGACTTCTTGTAGTAGATTTCCCTTTACTCCCATTCCCTTTGGTCCCATTCGATGATCTTCAGTTTCATTTGAATAGTGTCCTGCCCCCTATTAAGGCACCTGTGTCCTGGTTGCAGGTGTAACTTGACTCTTTTGCCGCTTTCTCCCTCTTCCTCAGGGTTTCTTGGGAGATGGGTCAAGATGCTGGTTGTGTGGATGACAGGCCTAAAGATCTGGCAATATGGCTATAAGAGCTGTTAAGACAAGCCGACTTATACCAAAGACACTAAACTGGATCTTGTCTGCTTGTCGGTGTGAACACCATACCAGTTACTCTGTGACCCGAGTATTTTGATGAATTGATCCCTTTATAAGCCCCCAGCCTCAGAACTTATAGAGGGATGACGTAACGTTAAGTCTGTCCACTGATATCTTGCCATCTGGTTGTTTTTTGGCCCTGTAAAGAGGTTATCATCTGCCAATGACAAAGAACTGTCAAAGTCGGAGATATGAGTCTATCCCATGTAAGATCTTATGCTTCTGTCGTTCAACAGGTCTGTTCATCAGAGTGAGCCTGGTCAACTTCAGTGAGTGGTAAAATATTGCTAATGGTCAGAAAACTCCCCTTCTTCCTCAGGAGGTTTCTATATGAAATGGCTGATTAGTTCAGTGTCCATATCAGAGTCCACAGATCCAATTTCTGATCGATGAGAACTGGCAGCTGACGCAGAAGGCACTTGTTTCTTCTTGGCAGGGACCTGGTTGGTGCTAGCTTGGTTGATCGGATTGGTTGGTGGCAGGTCGGTTGGTTTGGTCAATGGTAAGAAAGTTCTAGTGTTCTGTACTGCATCGGCCAGTGCAGCCTTGGTCGGTGTCAGTTTAAATGCCGGCTTTGTTTCTCCAGAGCTTTTATGTATTTATCAAATGAGGACTTAGATGGTGTTGATTTTTTATCTCCCGCCTGCATCCATCCGTGCATCACGTTTTTGCATAAACCTTAATATCTCATTCATTTATAAAGATATCTTCACTACATTTTGTGGGGAATGTTTATGGCTATGAAAACCTGTCTCTGCAAAATTTTAGCCTCATTCTGAAAAACAAAATGGCCGCCATAGCTAACTAGAAAAAGGTTTTTGCTAACAAAAACGAGCGGCCAGGATGGAGAGCTGTAGCAGTTGCTGTATGAGACTGTAAGCAGAATGTAAGCTTTACTGTGTTTTGTATCTGATCGAAAGGTGGATGATTTAAAAAAGCTTTACCAGTTACAGTATTAAACTGTAAGCAGAATGTGAGCTTTATTGTGTTTCGTAAAGTAGTATATTTTACGAGTCATTTTTGCTAGAGGTTGGCTGAAGAGAAACTGTAGCTGTAAATGTGGAATCGTAAAAAGGATATATTTAATTTAAGGCTTTTTCCATTCTCTCAAAACAGACAAGACGCCGCAGAGTGATACCATAATAAAGCAAAACCATTCGAAAAATTTGACATTTAAAAATTCAGGGTTTTTGTGTCCAGAATGTGATCTGGATTTTTCACAAAATTTAATTTAATTTCCTTTAGTCAGGCCCTATGTACATAAAAAATTTCATAAAGATTTGTTCATGTCTTTTTGAGTATTAAGAAACAGAGATACAGACAAACACACCCAAAACATAACCTCCTTATGGTAATAATGAGAACAGATATTAGTATAATGTAATATTTCTGAATATGTCAAAATATGAATTTAAAATACTCTTCATTGATCATATATAAATTGTGCATGTAATAAGGAATGTTTATGGATTTTCTTTGCTAATGTATTTATTTTGACTTTCGATAAAGTAAGGCTGACCATAACAAGCTTTGTTTTTAACTTAGAGAAACATTTTTTCTGGGTAATTTGTCAAAATTCAAGTACATCTATATTGCAACCCCTTTCCATTAAAAACCTGAAAATATGTGAATATAGAACAGTATTGTAAACTGGTTTTCTAATTCTAAATTAAATATTTTTAAAGTTAACATGCAACACAAAATAAGTCAAAGTATTAAATATCATAAAATTTAAGTGATATTTGTGCCTCAATAATGTACACTAAAGAGAAAAACAAAGAATGTTTGTGTGTGCACTGCAGTAAATTGTATATGCAGGAGTGAGTGTTTACCTAAGTTCAGTCACCTGAGCAGATGTTGAAAAGGTCCATTGTAAATCTTCCCCACCCTCCCCACACCCCTCTCCATTTCAATTGAAACACTGAAGGGAAAAACACAGACATATATAACACACAAACATAGAGGCAATTCTTTTTTTCTGTAACACACACACACCACACCCACACAGGCAATTCTTTTCTCTGATGCAGATTTTGCACAGATCAGAAAGTGTGGCAAATGTATAGTTTTATATGCAGCTATAACATAATTTTCCAATCAGCTACAAGTCTGAAATTTTACTATGTTATAGCTGAAAGAAACATAGGTGTTATAGCTGAAAGAAACATAGGTGAAAAACATATTTAACAAAATGTTGTAAATGCAATACTTTTTTAAGTTATAAGTGATTTACTGCATGAACTCATGCATTTTAATGCCTGAAAAAATTATTTTAAAAATTCATAAAAAAATTAGGAAAGATCCTGCCCTGATACTCACACAAGGGAATTTACTTATGGCCTAGTACATATATGCAAGATATGAGAGCGATCCCTGAAATAGTCAATGAGAAAATTGTGATAAAGTGTTGAAATTTTCATACTTTGAGTTGGGGTACCTCTCTTCTAATGGCTCTAGCAAACAGACGAACAGACTGATCTGCATGAATGTTATGATTTATCATCCTCGATAGATAAGGTGTCTTTTAAAAGTAACAGCATGTCTCTGGGTGTTGTGGTTTTGGAGGAGAAGTTGTTTGCAGAGTGATGCCATAATGTCAGCTGACTGATAAGTCAACTGACATAAAAATGAGGTGGGAGCAAGGACTATATATTTACTATGTTAAGATGGCCAAAGTCACTGAAATACAAGAATTTTAAGTAAAAAGAACATAAAAATCTTCCTTAAGCTTAATCAATGTGTCAAGTTAAAGTGATGTTTTTGAACTGTAAGTCAGTTGGCAGCTGAAAACACTCATTTTTACGTCAAGATGGCCATGGCTGTGCTTTTATTGGAACTACAAGGTGGAAAGAAAATTAGAATGTCCCTATTGTCATCTTTAATAAGTGTGCAAAATTTAACTGAGGTCAGCCGAACAATATGATAGCTGGAGGTTAAAAACTCCATAAGGTGGCCATAACTTCATTCATATTGGGACTTTAAGGTGACCATAAAAGAAGAATGTCCCTTTTGTCATCTTTTATAAGTGAACAAAGTTTAGCTGAGGTCAGTCGAACAATAAGATAGCTGAAGGCTGAAAACTTCCTTTTTTCACTGTAAGGTGACCATAATTCATTGATATTGAGACTTTAAGCTGACCATAAAATCAGAATATCTCTTCTGGCAACCTTTATAAATGTGCCAAGTTTTATTCTAAAAATTTAAATATTAACTGAACTTAGGGCTGAAAAATCCTACATTTGAAGTTTAAGATGGCCATAACATTATCAATATTTAAATCATAAGGTAGTTACAGTCTTCTTTTGATCAACCTCAATATCAATATAAGATAGATTCTTTAAAACAGAAAAAATAAAGGGGCCACATGGTTTTATTCCTATTTTATGACTTTAGGGGGACCATAGCTCCAATTATATTAACAGTTTAAGGTCACCATAAAGTCAGGATAATCCTTTGGTAAATCTTAATACATATGCCATGTTTGGTTGAAAAAGGAAAAACTAAGTGAACTGGAGGGCTAAAACCCCCTTTTTTGACATTAAGGTGACCTTAAGATTGCCAAAAAGTAGCTGAATAAGTTATTCCAACAAAACACCGAAATCCTGACCGTTTTTGAGGTACAGATCAAGTACCCATTTTAAAAAATTTTACAAAAATAAAATGCCTCCCATTCAGGCATCTATGGTCCGATTGATCAGAAAATCCTTTCAGACCTTTGAAATTTGGTCTGGAATGTACCTGATAAATTTTATAGCCCAGGTGTGTGTGTTTTTTTCCGAAACGCGATGACAGGGTGTTTTTGAAAAATGCTTAAGGTTACCTTAAGTAAAGCTTAAGGTCTCCGCAAAGTATCCCAAAAATTTTTCCGGCCCCTATAGTTTTAAAGAAAGATAAGAAGGAAAGAAAAACTTGAAAGCCCAAGAAGTTATTCAAGGGAGACCATAATCCTGCGGCGGCGGTGATCAGTTGAACTTACCTGAAAACAAATAAGCATCCCTGACGGGCCACTTAACGGGCCGCTTAATTATTTGAAAATCATAAAGGTGCTCTAAATCTTGAAATATTCCAGCTAGCTTCATCAAATTTGCACAAAAGCTATATGGCTAGAAAAGCTAGCCTGATAGTAATTTTGGCCTAGTTCAAAAAACAAAATGGCCGCCATATCGCATGTTTAATGTCAAATGGCATTACCTATTAAAAAGGCCATATATCTTCCCAAATATCACTCATAGAGGTTCGGAATGTGAAAACAACTTGTAGGAAGTCATGGCCTGGAAATCTTTTCCAGGTGTTGAATTTGACCTTTGACCTTTGACCCAAGGTTAAATGGGGTCGTCACTATAAAATGTCCTTATTTTTCCCTTATTATTGGTGCTATGGTTTCAGAATATAAAGACAGACCATCAAAAGTCCTGGCCATCAAAAGTTTTGCCTGAGAAAAATTTTGGCCTTATTTTGAAAACAAAATGGCCGCCATAGCCAATTATTTAAAAATAATTAATATGCTCTAAAACTTGAAATATTGTAGCTAGGTTCATCAAATATGCGCAAAATATATATGGCTAGGAAAGTTAGCCTGATAGTAATTTGGCCTAGTTTCGAAAACAAAATGGACGTCATATCACATGTTAAATGGGATTATCCTATTAAAAAAGTCTTATATCTCCCTTATCATTGCTACTAGGGGTTCCAAATGTGAAAACAACTTAAAGGAAGTCAAGGCCTGAAACGCTTTTCCAATTGCTGACTTTTACCTTTGACCCCTTCTTCAATGTCATGTGGGGTTATCTTACTACAAAGGCCTTATATCTCCTTTAGTTCTCCATTATTACTGATTCTAAGGCGGGAGATAACCACTGCCGCAGTGGCCTTGTTTAACTTTTGCTTCTCTTTGACCACCTTTTGGAGTTTTCATGTTCACAGCCTTTAAAAGGGACACCTGGTCCTGATCTATAATTGTGGTACTGCCATTGCCAGAGTCTTTCTTATCAACCTTCCTATCCTTTTTCAGCTTATATTAGGTTGTGGCAAGTTGGGCTTTCTGGTCATTGGTCAATACATTACAAAAGGTACAGTCCTGGTGCATCACGCAGGGATCAGATCCATGGCCCTTGTCACAAAAAAATGTTCGAATTCTGCCATAAGGTGGATTTAAGCCTCTTGTTTCTGGCCTGGTGATGCCATGATATGTCCACAATACTTTTACACAAAGAAATTGATGAAATAAAGTTTATTTCTGAAGAAAAGAACAACTTTCCTTTTACTTTCGAGAGCTTTCCAAAATGCATCCACACTGTACACGCGCAAAACGAAAAAACTGCTGTGACATCACATTCTCTAGCCAGAAAGGAAGTACTGCACACCACCTGGCGAATAGTGGCGACTTGCAACCTAGCTAGTCTCACTGGTGGAGACATGGGACGTCTTTTTCTGATGTTTGGCGAGGCTGGCCAGCATCAGCAATATAGCTAATTGTCCATCAGGTAAGATGTATGCAAACATATACAAAAAAAATCAAACCTCACTGGATTTATTTGGTTGTATATTTATAGATGTCTTACTTTTCAACAGAATAGTTTGAAATATTTAAATATGCACTAATTCACATAGTTCATACAGGCAGTATACCTAAGATTTCACACTGATGTATAGAAATTTATGAAAATATGACAGTACTAAGTCTAAAGCATTTCGTTAGTCTTTGATTAACATATCCTCACAGACCAAAGTTTTTGCCCAAGGATAAAGTCATTATAAATTTTATTTTTAGTGTGTATAAAGAGTTCTTCTGTACAACTCAAAGCTGAATTGACAAATGGCCCTACTACAGAGTCATAAATCAGCCCCTGTATATCTAATCAATGTGGTCTGGAATACATTGTAAATTGTAGAAAAACAATTGCCATTCACTTATACAATATCTTCTTTCAAAAACCTATCCCTCTCACAAACTGTGCAGTATAGCTATGCATTACTTTACTCAATATTTAAACCTGCATTTAAATTACAAGAGCACTCGGAAGCACAGACCTCTGCCAAGGCACGTGGTAATAAGTAAAATGGGAATCAGATGATAATCCAGATCACACTCAAAATTTAATCGGGTCTAAGTTGGACCAAAATGCATCTTCTGACTTTTTTTCATGTACTTCCAACCACTAGTATTTGTGTAATCCTGCTAACAAACAGACAAATGGACAAATAGATAAAACAGTCCAACTGGGTGCTGTGGTATTATAGTCTTTGTGAAACTGAAATATGGTTTAAAGTCTCATGCAGCAGGGACACTTTTGTGATATTTACTATAAATTTCCAAAATAATGCCCAGGTTCAAATAAATGCCTGGTTCAAATTAACGCCTGGTACCAAGCACATGGTTTACAATTTATAACACTGTTTTTTGTATTTCAAAAGAACGCCTGGTTCAATTTAACGCCTGGTCTGATGCCATTTGAAAATAATTAATGCCCGGGCCATATTTTGAAAAAATACGGTATATCAATTATGAGGCACTTGACATGTATATGTTCAATGTTTATCTGAGATTTGAATGATTGTGAGTCACCTCTATCCCCTAACTATTGGGCTTCAATGCTGTCTAAATGCAATGCTGTACTCAATTGTGTTTGTGAACTTCTCCTTGTCTACAGATAGAAAGAAATAACAATACAATGGTATATTTTCATAATTTTGTATGTACAAAGGTCAAAATTAGGGTTTTATGTCTCATTCCAATAGCCCGGGTCATATTAGGCCCTCAGTATTGCCACTTTTGGGAGTCAAACCCACACATGGTAATAGCTTGTGATTAGATACAAAACTTACTAACCAATAGGCCACCGTGGGGCCCCTTTCTTATAGATAAGTATTTGCGTGTGGATTACTATTCACTGGTAGAATTTTTAATATAAACAGAGAGCCAAAGTGTTGGCTAGTGGGATAGCAGGTTTGGCATCTAATCACAGGGTGTTACCTCCTTGTGAGTTCACATCCCACAAGTGATAATACTGAGGACATGTCCCAATATGACCCTGGCTGTGGAACAGGCTATAAAACCCCAACCTTGAACTTTGAGAGCCCATGTGTACACTAAGCAGATGTAGGTTCGTAGTCACAATTCAGGCAAATATGGGGAAAACACAAATGCTGAAATGATCATTAATCCTGCAAGTTTCTGGATTCTAAATATAAACAGTAAAATAGCACTGAACATGCCCATACCCCACAGCTTGGAAAAATATTTTTCAACACCATGACACATAGAAGTAGTGAAACAGTAGAAAGATCGGGTGACTTTTAGAGCAGTGTCAGTTATATAAAGGTTCAAATAATGTTTAAGTAGAGAAAATAATGACTAGAGAAAGAAAATGTATGTAAAGTATTAAAATAAGATACTTCAACAGCAAGATGACAGCATTAATCAGTAAACTAAAAATTATGAAGCTGCAAAATTTATTAATTGAAGTATAGCTGTCAATGGAAATTTGCAAATTTAATAAGTAAATTAAATTTTTATAAGTTAATACCCTATCCAATGGACAATTGCCATTCCGGTCGGTGCAGACCGGCCCGCAAAACGTCTAGACAGCGTGACATCATAGCATCTTTTTCGTTATCTAAACCTATTAGACCCCTAGTAAGCTGATAGCGGGGTTGGTGGGAGGGTCTTGTGTGTCCATTGGATAGGGTATTAACTTATAAAAATTTAATTTACTTATTAAATTTCCAATTTTATTGCCTTAATACATCCTATCCATTGGACAATTGCTGAATAACTACCGCTTGCTTGGCGGGTAAGTTACTAGGGACTTAGATGAACTCATAACAGAACTAACAAAAAACTTCTTCCAGGCCTGGGTCGACCCTGAGGTCAGGAACCCTTAAGGCCAGAGTCGGTTAGTAGAAACCGGCCATCTGGTCCAACCGATTTCCCCCACCCCTTTTTTTAACAGACCTGCTCTGAGGAGGGGAAGAGAGGGGTGAGTTCAGTCCCATAAATAGTAGGAATAAACCTCCCGAAGAAAGCAAAACACAGTTTTTTTTTGTTTTTTTTTTATATTTACACTATTTACATATGTACATAATCTCCTCTATTTCTGGGCTACTTGTGGATCTGCTGAGCAGCCACCACAGGTCCCAGGTGGTAGAGCTCTGAGTCAGCCCATGCCACATCCTTCAGATAAAATTGTGTGAAGGTATTATGTGACTTCCAATGGCAGGCTGACAAGATCTGTTCCAAGGAGACTCCCGACTGGAAGGCCTTGGAAGCAGCAAAGGCCCTGACATCATGGGCTTTGACCTGATGTAAGGTGTGGGCCTCTTGGTCTGAGAGCTCATAACATAGGATCACAGTCTGTTTGATCCATGAGGAGATAGTGGCAGGTGAGATGTCTTTGTTGAACCCTTTCTTGAAGGAGACAAAAACCAACTCCTTATTCTGCCTGAGGTCTCGGGTCCTGTCCAAATAGTAGTGGCCAGGGCTGGTATAACCACTGGGGCCACACTGTCTGGACCCTCTTTGGCCAGCTGGTTCTTGGAAAGAAAGCTGGGTGATGGGTACAGGGACACCTTTGACCAGTCAGATTGGTCTCTGATGTTCATATTTTGTCAAGCATGAATCTCACTTCTGCGTTTGCCTGAACCAAGGGCTAAGAGGAAAACTGTCTTGAGGGTTAAATGCTTCAAAGACGCTTCTTTAATTGGTTCAAAAGGAGCCTTTGTCAGCTGGTGTAAAACCAGAGATAGGTTCCATGAAGGGATACCCCTTCTACCCTTGGGTCTGTCTCTATGGAAGCTATCCAAGAGACGAGTGAGATTTTCATCTTTGCTGATGTTGAGGGTTGAGCTTCAGAGTTTGTCAGCAATGGCCGATCTGTAATCATCAATGGTGCTGGGCTGTAACTTCCTGTCATCAAAAAGGTACATAAGGAAGTCAGCAACTGACTTTACAGGGGGTGTCCTGAAGTCCACCTGAGTAGTGATGCACCACTTTGTAAAAATGGTCCACTTTGCCTCATAGACGGATCTGGTTGATCCTCTTTGAGGAGCCTCAATCCTTGCTGCCACTGCTTCAGAGAAGCCCTGCTCTTTGATTGCTGAGGCTCTAGGAGCCATGCATGGAGATTTAAGTTTGTCAGATTTCTGCGAGGGATCTGATTGAAGGGTTGTGTCAACAGATTTGGCAGGTTGGGCAGGCTCAGTGGGATCTGACTGGACATGGTCACTAGATCCCAAAACCAAGGCATCTTGGGCCACCCCGGAGCAATGAGAATGATTCTCTTGCAAGGGGAGTCCTGTAACTTCTCCACCACTTTGCCCAAGATGGCTGTTGGTGGAAAGGCGTATGCATCCAGATCCTCCCATGGCATACTGAGTGCATCCACTGCTACTGCCAAGGAGCCCGGTACTGGTGACACAAACTAAGGTAACTTGTTGTTGAACCTCGTCAGTAAGCCTATCAGGGACATGAACTGTCGGACCAGACAGGCTGGTAGTAGCAAGATTTCCAATATCTTGTCCTGAAGACTCTGCCACCAGTCTTGAGGTCAAACTGGTAACCTACAAAATCAAAGATTTGTTTTGGTTCCAGTTCCGACTTGTCCAAATTCACCAGCCAGCCTAATTTTTGGCATATTTTTATCAGAATTTGTGTATGCTGGAGACAGGCCTGGTAGGATCTGGCTCTCACCAACCAATGGTCTAGGTACTGGTGGATCCTTATACCCTTGTGTATTGCCATCAGTTTCACCTCCTTTGCCACTACAGTGAACTCCAAGGGTGCTGTGGACAGACCAAAGGGCAGTGCTTTGAATTGGTATGTCTGACCCTGGACATGAAATCTCAGATATTTCCTGGACTGTTCCTGTATAGGGATATGGAAGTAGGCGTCCTTGAAGTCTATTGAGGTAACCCACTCCCCCTGCTGGAGGGATGTTCTGATGGTTTCCGGTGTCTCCATTTTGAATTTCTCCACCTTGAGGAAAAGATTTAGTTTGCTCAGATCTAGGATAGGTCTCCACTTGTTGTTTGGCTTTGGGACTAAAAATAGTCGGTTGAAAAACCCAAGGGACATTTGGTTGTGTACCAGCT
This sequence comes from Sabellastarte sp. h YS-2021, assembly GCA_964017235.1. Lineage (NCBI taxonomy): Eukaryota > Metazoa > Annelida > Polychaeta > Sabellida > Sabellidae > Sabellastarte > Sabellastarte sp. h YS-2021. The sequence continues at coordinate 40,542,828 of OZ024930.1, read as the reverse complement.
CCACTGCGTTCTTGTCCATAAGCTGATGCAATGCCTCCAGCAGGTAGCTGTTCCTGTGGGGATTGGCATAACAACTTATGACTGTCGGAAACCTTGTGAGTTTTGGCCGGTTCCGGAACGGGAGGGTATAACCCTCCCTCAAGATTTGAAGCACTTTGGGACTGGCCCCCAGATCCAGCCAAGTTTGCCAAAATTTTTGAAGTCTGGCCTCTACAGGTAGATTTAGGGCAGCATTTCTGACATTTGAAGCAGTATTGACACAAGACAATTGAGTGACACAAGAAACACTTTTGACAGATTTTAATTTGCATTTTAAGTAATGACAATTTGCTGGCCCGGGACTTAAATCTTTCTTTTGCGATTGCCCGGGCGCAGAAGTGGCAGTGTGAACAACAGGAGATTTTACAGTTAAAATGTCTCTGGTCTGTGCTTGTGGAGTGCTCCCGGCCAGCAGTCGTGTCTGCAACTTGGTCAAACAATAATTGTCATTTGTACGACTGCTGGCCCTTGGCAGGTCGTGAGGAGTAAGAGGCAGTGCGACCTTTCCCTTTCTTGAACTGCTTCCTGCCAATTGTTTTCCAGGCTGGCTTGTCTGACCTTGATTCCTTGGTGACCGACCTCTTGTCTGGACGTTCATATGGATGATACCGACCCTTACTGGGAACAGATCCAGAGTGTCCTTTTGCTACAAACTGAGCAATGTCTTCTGCTCGTTTGATAGTGGAGTCGGGGAACAAGGTTGGAAGATGTAGGTCATATTCTGCTGGACCCTAAACAGACACCGATTGAAGCTGGCTGCCTGGTTACATATGACAGAGGCTTCTCTGGCCGACCTCTCCCATCTGCGCAGTGTTTCCTGAGATATCCTGCGAGAGACTGGGGGGGTAGATGAGAGTCCAGTGTATCTAGCAATACAACTGTAGCTGCTATTAAGTTTGGAAGCATCAGTACACCATGTCGACACCTTGGATGGATCTGTCTTGGGGTCGGTGTGGAGACCATACCATTTGGTCTGTGATCTTGCCGGCCTGAGCAAAACATCTTTAGCCAGGCCACCGGCCTCTGAGCCACGGGAGGGGTAACCCTCAGCTAATGTCAAATTCAACTTCCCCAGTTTTTTACACAACCACTCCTCAGTGGGCATTTTAACTGACATCTTGCCTGGAATAACAGTCTTTGGTCCGTCGAATGGATTGTCATCTGAGGTGGCTGTTGTGTTATCTACCTCTGGAATATGGGACCAACCCACATAAGAGCGAATGCCCTGCATTGTTTCCCGGTAGTTTTGTTCTTCGGAAACTGGTTGATCCTGGTCGGCTACAGTCTGATCCGGATCCTCAGACAACTCCCCTTCTTCAGTGTACAAATCCAAGCGAGGTTGGTCAGACATGGCACTACCGACATCTGAGGAGAGGCTAGATATGCTGTCCCTTTTTGGCCTGTGTAGAGCAGGGGAGCCGGTGTCAGCAGGCTCAGATGATAAAGGTCGGTCGGTAGCAGAAGGTTGGTGAGCTTCCCGTTTACCAGTGGACTGTGTCTGGGCTGAAGGGTCGGTATCAGTGTCCACTGCCGGTGTAGGTCGGTTGGCTCTAGTTTGACTGGCAGGCTGATGCGCAATAGCAGAGGAGCCCTGTCCAGGAAACTTTGTCGTTAAGGTCTGAAGGCTGGTTTTAGTTTGACTGGCCGGCTGATGCTTACTAGCAGAGAAGCCTGTACCAGAAAACTTAGATGAAGTCTGTCTGCTAGTTACTGCTTTACTGGTCGGCTGATGCTTTTCAGCAGAGAGGCCAGATCCAGGAAGTGTAGCTGAAGTAGAAGGTCGTATAAATGGCTCAGACACATTCTCTACAGTGGATGGAGGTGAATGGGTCGGTGTTACCTTCACGTTAGCAGAGAAGGTCGGTTTAAAATTCTTGGCCAAAATCAAGGTTTCCAAACGGCTGAAACGTTCCGACCACTTGTTGTCCAATTCTGCTATTCTAGAGTCAGCACTAGTTTGACTTGGTGGTTTGGAAGCTTTTGAAGAGGGAGACTTTTCTTTCTTAGTGACTTTCTTAGTGTCTTTCTTAGGCTTCTTATCAGGAGGCGGGGCGGAAACGGGAGATTTTACAGATCCCTGCTTGTCCACAGCCCCAATAACAGACACGTTAGACGGGTCTACTAATTCTCCACTATATTCGGGAGGGGGTGCCTTTTTCAATCTATAAGAAGGGGTAGCCAGTTGTTGACGTTGCTCACTGGTGAAAGTTTTACATATCTGGCAATCAGAAGACTGAGGGTTTTCTACACAAAAGTCCGTACCCTTACCCTTCTCTCTGCAGCGGGCACAATGAGAATGAGTGTCAAAATTAGCTATACCGTGTCCGCAGCTCCCTCTACGTTGGCCAGGAGAAGACATGATGTGTCTGATATATGTTGAAAACAAATAACCTGACGAATGAATCAAAATGGCTGATAAAAACTGAAGAAATCTTCTCAAATTAAAATTCTGTGTGCACTTGTTCGCGCCAAACGAAAAAGATGCTATGACGTCACGTTGTCTAGACAGGAAGGAAGTACGACACGCCATCTGGCGAGTGCACTAGTACTAGGGACCGGCCGGCTGGTGGAAACACAGGACATCTTTTTCTGACGTTTGGCGGGCCGGTCTGCGCCGACCGGAATAGCAATTGTCCATTGGATAGGATGTATTAACGCAATAAAAAGCACAATTAAGTAAAAGTACATATAATAATCAGCATGAACACTTGGCAGAGCCAAGTTTAAAGGTCACACCATGATGAGGCACACCTACATCACCTAACTACTGTCCCTACCAAATATCAACGTCCTACACATTATGGTTTTCGAGATAAGGCTTGGACAAAATTTTAATGATCAAGGTCAATATGACAAGGTGAAAGGTCAAATTAAGGCCATATCATCACATTGCAAACCTATACCCCTAACTATTGTCCCTATCAAGCATGAACTTCCTACACCTTACGATTTCTGAGATATGGCTCAGACAAGATTTTAAAGGTTAAGGTCACTATGGCAAGGTCAAAGGTCAAATCAAGGTTGCACTACACCATTGCAGCCCTACATCCCCAACCAATGTCCCTACCAAGTATCAACTTTTTACAACTTATGGTTTCCAAGATATAGCCCTGACAAGATTTTTAAGGTCATGGTCACTATAGCAAGGTGAAAGGTCAAATCAAGGTCACACCATAATGTTGTACACCTACACCCTCAAACCAATGTCCCTACCAGGTATCAACTTCCTACACCTTACAGTTTCTGAGATATAGCCTGGACAAGATTTTCAAACTCAAGGTCACTATGGCAAGGTCAAAGGTTAAATTAAGGTTACATCATGACGTTGCACACCCACACCCCCAACCAACGTTTCTGCCAAATATCAACTTCCTACACCTTACGGTTTCTGAAATACAGCCCGGACAAACTTTTTCCTAGGGCCTACACACCCACCCACCATAGATACCTACACAATACCCACACAGCCCTGAAAGGCTGTGGGTTAAAAAAGGTGAGGGATATTGGTTGATCAAAAAATGTGTGTATATCATAATAACAATCTGATAAGCTTTCAAAGGTACATAACTTTACAAGCATGTTTTTCTCAAAACATGCCAACAGTCTTTATGCATGACAATTAGTCATATTTTTTACACCTGAAAATCTGGATGTTTTGAAGTCACAGGCACATTCTGTATATAGATTTACTGTAAGTAATAGCCTTTCTGCAGTCTAAACATTAGATATGCCAGATATGAATAAAGTCAGGTGCTGCACCTGCATCCACTCAAGAGCTTAAGCCCTATCAGAACATGCTTTCAATAAATCCCACATTTCAAGTTTCAGGAGCCAACAAAAGACATACCTGTTCAGACTGGCCACCACCACAGTCATCGCTCCCTCGCATTTGTTCACTGGGTCATGACCTGTGCCTGGTTTTTGACTGTCCTTTTTTTTATTCCAGCACAACAAGTCTGTAGTAATTATGTGCTATATAAATGTATGATGGGTAGTTGACAGGGTAGAAAAAAGCAATGGATGTTGTTTGGTCAAGTTTCCCAACAAAGCTGCTTCATAAATTTGACTGAGTTATTTACATTGCACCAAAATTGATGAGAACATCTTCTAAAGACCTGACTTCCAGGAAGGGAGAGTTCAATAGCTAGAAGGAGCTCATTAACAAAAATAGCATCTTTCAGGGGACACATAGGTGTTAGGAAGGCAAGTCTGAAAAGCTTGGTCTTTAGTTTGCTTGTTAAAGATTACAAGTGACAATATATTCCACTCAGATGGAGATCAACAACAAAAATCCAGTTACCAACTTAGTTGTTAGTATAGACACCTGAAGATGTGGATGTTTTGTAGTCACAGGTACATTCTTTGTATCAAATCAAATGGCAAGGATCTAAATCCTAGAAAATGATAATCTGTTGCTAAGACTGAGATTGCTGGAATTTACCAAATAAGCAGGTTTACTTAAAGTCTTAGTCTTAACTTCTAAAAGTTGTATGTGAAAAAGATAGCTTTTATTAATTTAAATTGAAGGTTTCCTTTAAACAATTTTTGACATGTTGCAGTTTGCTGATTTCTGAGCCTAGTTTTCTGTGTAGAATAAATTGAGTGCTTGATGAGTGTAAGACAGACAAACTTCAAATAAAGGTATGTTTATATTTCTACATATGTGTATATGAGCATGTTTTGTGGCAAATATTGTCTGTCATTTCAGGCTGAAGAAACGTGTATAACAATAATAATACAGATATGGATTAAATACAATGAATTAAACCAATGAAAAAGTAAAGGCTTTACGACATCAGTCTTTTATATCTGATGTGTGAAAACAGTGGGTGCAAGGTGTCGGAAACTGACCATCAAGCATTGAGGTTGAAAAAACAATATTCCAACAAGGTAAAACTGCCCTATTCAAGGCTAGACACATATCTTATGCAAGAATTCCATACAAACACATCAAGTCAGATTAGGTAGTTTGAAGTATGCTATCTAATCAGTGCACAGGCTATATATGAAAAACTCTGCTATTATGATGAAGTCTGGGCTGAACTGATCTGGCAGTGCAGTGAAGTGGCAGATTGTACACAACAAGTCTTGCCATATCAGATTACATTCTACTACAAACCATTCACCCTGTTCACACTACATTCTGAATTGACAAGGATTGAGAGTTCAAGCAGATTAAATCAAATTCATCTCAATCCAGGTTGAGTGTCCACACTAACAGAGTTTAATCTGGATTGAAAAGTGTGAAGAACACAAGAACAGTAAAATCTCAATATTTAACTTAATGAATGAAAGCAAAATTGTTTAAAAGACTCTTATTTTATTAAATATTGATCAAAATATAAAATATCCCAACATTATGTATCATGCAGTTAAATGGTTTATTAAGGGTTTATAATTAATCAAAAAATGTTACATTATTAAGATTCAATCACTTTTCAGCAACAGACTAATTGCAATCATTTGAAATATTTCGGCTTCTTACATTATCCTACAGGAATTACAAATATTCATAAATTTTATGCCAAGTTGCAAGCATGCAGAAATCACAACAATCAGTTTTGGTTTTTAGTGCCCTTTGTATCAATTAATATGCATGTAAAGGATTAAGGTATATAAATTAAGCAACTGCTTCAAGGCAGTAAGTCAGTTGGTTACAGTACCAATACCCTCAACCCTTGTCAACCCGGATTAAGAGGGTTCACAATAAAAATGAGGTTGAGCCAATTTGCTTCAATCTGCTTCAATACACCCCTTGAGAAGGATTAAAAGATTTATCCTTGTCAACCCGGATTGAGAGTGATCACACCCAATCCCAATCTGCCTCAATATGTGTCATCCTGGGTTGAATCACTAGTCTGAACACCAGGACTGAAGCCAGGTACATCTCAACTGATCATACTGGACCAAAGTCATGCCAATAAGAAGCACAAGCAAAAGTGTTTTTGGTTGATTGTTGACAGCCAATCATGGATGCACAACCATCTGTTTTGAGAAATAAAAAGAAAGAAATGGAAGGAAAAATAACATGCTTTACAAAATCAATGAGCATGCTTTTTTATAAATATTAACAAGCTGACAGCTAATGTCAATCACTTTTACAGTTCAGGTAGCCAAAATTCATACACAGGACATTCGAAAACAGGAGACATAACTGATAGTTAGATCAAACAGAATTAACCACAGGGAATAAAAATGCAACATACATAAATAATGAACTAAGGATATAAAAAACATTTAGGATGTTGGGAGCCTTTCTTCACTGTTATAACGCCCAGAAATGTACTTTCAAAATCAAAGATATACTTCCTAATCCTAGCTGTAGGCACATACGAAATTCTCAACAGTACCAGAAATTTGCCACTGACCCCCTCATAATCTTTCATTGTATAAGGGTCATTCTTATGAAATTTGGGATTTTTGTGATGAACATTTGTCTTTTGTGTTGCAAAATTAATTACACTGATTACCTGTTTTTTTTAAATTTTGCTCTATGGGTGAATTACAAAAATTATGGTAAAATCCACATATTCTGCTGATCTCCAGGTCACTCATACTGTAGTAATAACAAACATGGGCGGTGTCAACCAACACTGAACTTTTTATTTCCATCTTTTTTCCAGATTATAAACTACAACACTTGTTTTCTGAACACTCCCTTTCACTTCATCAAGAATCTTTGTGCCATTCAAAAGTAGTGGAATTAAAAGATGATTAATGATTTCAATTTTTAGACTTAGCTTGTGTTTCCTCAACCACAATCGCTAATTCCTGACTTCTACATTTCTCCTCAGATTCCACCAATGTCCTCAGCATAAGACAATGATCTTAACATGCTCATATAAATGAAATATCCCCATGTAAATAACTTGTGTCATTTTTGTACAGCCTGACCCCTGATGTACCTGATTTTTATGCTACTACAAAGATAGGAAACTGAGACTGACTTTAGCAATTGGTGACCTTTGTTGGCCAAATTGGGTAGACAAGTGAAAGGAATGGAAACTCAGTGAACTACACCAGTAATATTTTTTTTTCTGGATTAATTGTTCATTAGAATCGATAAACGCACAAAGCTTACAAATCATAAACAACCAAACATACAGAACTAGTCTCAGTTGTTTGACTAATCTGAAACAGAATATTCTGGCATTATTTTACAGCTCTTGATAAAGCCTGAAACACATTCCGATAAAATGTGGTAAAAGGTAAAATGTATTTTTTAGTCACATGCAGTCAACACCTGCCATCAACAAACTACTAAAGTTTTTTTGGCACAAACACTTGTCTGTTTAGTGAAACAGAAATGTACAGTAAAACAAGTGCCTAAAATAACTGGCCACAAGAAACAGCAACTTTTTAACAGAATTCAAAACAGCTTAAGGCCACCTTGATACATACCCAATGGGATTTCTTGGAATAAAACTGGGATGCTGAAAAATTTTGTAAATGGTCTTTAGTGTCGAGTATCCCACAAGAACCTAGAGTATTGCTTCGCAAGAGAAAAACAAATTGTTTTTGCACAGCAAAAACAAAGTGCCCCCATGAGCATTAATGATTTTGCTGAAATGAGTGTCTTGGTCGGTTTAATATGTTTTCCATTTATAGAAAAATTCAACCTGTCTGAAAAAATGGCAGGAAAGAGATGACGCCAAAAAAGGTAGACACAATTTTGGTAAAAAGTGCCAGATGACTGCGTATGCTCTGCAGGTGAAGAATTTTCTCAAAATTGCTCTATCTCACACCATTTCCAAGATAAATGCATTTTGGGGTTTTACGCAGAACTTCAAGATGGCTGCCGAAAATGGCAGGAAAACAATTTTTGGTAATAGGCAGCAGATGACTCTGCAGTTGCCTGCCGGTAAAAATTTTTTTTATCAAAATCACTCAGACTTGTACCATTTCTGAGATAAATGCGTTTTTGTGTTTTACCCAGAAATTCAAGATGGCCGACAAAAAATGGCGTGACCTGTGGGTCAAAATGTTGTTGAAATCGCGCTATCTTGCTACGTTTCTGAGATAAATGCATTTTACATTTTATGCAGAAATTCAAGACAGCCTCCAAAAAACGACAGGACAAGGATTTTTGGTGGAATGTGCCATACGTGTTGTTGCTTCTCAATCGAATGACCAGGTCAGCTTGAACGGACTAGAGAATGTCAGACAGTCTGCCTATAAACATGGTCACTCAACTGAATCTGCATTGCTTTCAATTAAGAATGAATCTTCATTTGGTTTTTGCTAAAGGTGGGGCTACTGCTGTTGTTCTCTTGGATCATTCAGCTGCATTTGATACTATTGACCATGATACGCTAGTTGATTCTTTTAGCTCCTTGTCTGGCATCAGTGGGGTAGTCCTGGATTGGTTCAAGTCTTACCTCTCAGATCATGTTCAATGCATTAAGATTGGGTCAATTTTATCTGATGCCAAAAAGTTATGGTATGGTGTACCCCAAGGCTCTGTCCTGGGGTCAATCCTTTTTTCACTCTATACTACTCCTCTGAGCAAAGTCACACAAAATCATCCTGGTATTAGTTTCCAATTCTATGTCGATGATACACAACTGTATATGTGCATCTCTCACACAAAAATGTTGCCTCGGGCCTTAATAACCTGTCACACTGCCTAGATGATGTTAAGAGATGGCTCTCTACTAACAAGCTAAACGTAAATCCTGATAAGACCGAATTCATTGTGTTTGGCTCAAAGTCTCAGCGTGAAAAACTTCATCACTCTTCCCAGTCAATATACTTGGTGATCTTATATCTTTAACCAGTAGATGCAGTTAGGAACCTTGTTGTCTGGTTTGATTCAGATTTTTCATTCTCTTGCCATGTTATGAAGGTCTGTAAGGCTTGTTTTGCTCATGTCAGGGATCTTAAGCTACTCCGAGGACATCTGACACATGAAGCTGCCCTTATGGCTGCCAATGCTCTGGTGGGAAGTCATCTGATTACTGTAACTCTCTGTTCAGACGTCTCTCTGCTCTGGATACGTGCAAACTTCAGTGTGTTCAGAATAGTCTTGCCAGAATTGTGGCCAACACCACCAAGTATTCACACATCACTCTAATTAGAACAGCACTACATTGGTTACCGATTAAGTACCGCTCTATCTTTAAGACTGCCATGCTTGAATATGAATTTCTACACAATTTTAACCCCAAATACTTTGAACGCTTTCTGATACCCAGATATAGTGAAAACACTCGTTGAAGTCAATCTGATAGCATGTTTCTTGAGGTTCCCCTCTTTGCTTCAGTTTTCAAGTCTCGAAAGCATACTGGCCTCAGTTTTGTGTATGACACACCTATGATCTGGAACGACCTTCCTGACAAGGTCCTCTCTACAAATTCACTTGCCTCCTTCAGGTCAAGGCTGAAGTCTTTCCTCTTTGGAAAAGCATATTCACTCTAATTTTCCATTCTTCTCCTGTTCTCTCTACGGTGCTGACATGTGCAATATCTCTGGCTTATCAATACTGAAATGTTTTTTTTTGGTGTGATGTGCCTTAGAATCTGTCTTTTGACAGAGATTAAGTACTGTACAAGAGTAGAGTGCCCGTGAACGGGCACTGTGTCAGCTGAGTGAGTGTTTTTGATTTGTGAAGGTGATAATGAGAGGAAAGCATAATTATCAGGGAAAGTGCTGTACAGAAGTACAGTAAATGGTAATTGAACAGCATGTTCGAAAGAAATTCCGAAGCTGACAGAAGGACAAATAAGTTGTGCCCCGCAAATGGGATTATGAAGGAAAGTAACAAGGTAATTGTTTAAGTGTAAAAAGTAGGCTAAAACATATTTAAAGAAATACTGCAAATACAATATCCTCGTTTGACCCTGAAGAAGGGGTCCAAGGTCAAATCCAACCTCACAAAAACATTCCCAGCCCATGATTTCCTATAGGTTGGTTTACCATCCCAAACCTCTAGGACCAATAATAAGCGAGTTATAAGCACTTTTAAGTTTGGCTGTCCTCATTTGACCTTGGAGGAGGGGTCCAAAGGTCAAATCTGACCACACCAAAAGATTCCCAGCGCATGATTTCCTATAGGATGGTTTACCATCCCAAACCTCTAGGACCAATAATAAGCAAGTTATAAGCACTTTTAAGTTTGGCTATCTTCGTTTGACCTTGAAGGCAGGGTCCATGGTCAAATTCGACCACACCAAAAGATTCCCAGCCAATGGTTTTCTATAGGTTGGTTTCCATTCCAAACCTCTAGGACCAATAATAAGCGAGTTATAAGCACTTTTAAGTTTGGCTATCCTCATTTGACCTTGAAGGAGGGGTCCAAGGTCAAATCGGACCAAATCAACAGATTCCCAGGCCATGATTTCCTATATGTCTGTTTACCATTCCAAACCTCTAGGACCAATAATAAGCGAGTTATAAGCACTTTTAAGTTTGGCTATCCTTGTTTGACCTTGAAGCAGGGGTCAAAGGTCAAATTTGACCACACCAAAAGATTCCCAGCCCATGATTTCCTACAGATTGGTTTACCATCCCAAACCTCTAGGACCAATAATATGGGAGATATAAGCACTTTTCATGACTGACAAAGAAACACCTGTGGCAGCCATCTTGTTTTTCAAAAGGAGGCCAAAAATACTCCCAGTCAAGATTTTATAATGAGGAACATATCCTGCGAATTTGAGATCTCCATCTATAATACCCTTTGCTCTAGAGGGCCAACAAAAGTCCTGGTTTAAAGTCGAATTAACGTCCCTGGCAGCTATCTTGTTTTTCAAAATGAGGCCCAAAATATTCCCAGGCAACATTTCATGGTTATTACGGTAATATATCCTGCAAACTTAAGAAGGCTAGCTATAATATTTTTTTCGTTAAGAGCGGTAACGGTGAAATCTCTCTACACACTGTGGCTATCCAGTGGATACAATGATTTACTCAACAGTGAGACCTGAAAGTAGCTATTGCTCAGCTATGATATGACATAGAGGTCTGCAATTTCACTATGTTATAGCTGACTAAAAATTATGTGAATAACATATTTAAACGAAATACTTAAATGTAATAGTTTTCAAGTTACAACTGATTTACTCAACAGTGATAACCTCAAAGTAGCTATTACTCAGCTATGCAATGAGCTACATGTCTGAATTTTTACTATGTTATAGCTGACCCAAAAGTAGGTGAACAACATATTTAAGCAAATTACTGTAAATGCAATATTTTTCAAGTTACAACTGATTTACTCAGTAGTGAGAACCTGAAAATAGCTATTGCTCAGCTATGCCATGAGCTATAGGTCTCTAATTTCACTATGTTATAGCTGACCCAAAAGTAGGTAAACAACATATTTTAACAAAATACTCAAAATGCAATATCTTTCAAGTTACAGCTGATTTACTCAACAGTCAGTACCTGAAAATAGCTATTGCTCCGTTGTGCCATGAGCTATAGGCCTCTAATTTTACTATGTTATAGCTGACGCAAAAGTAGCTGAATTGAAAAATTTTGTTGTAATTTTAATTTTTATTAGATAAATACTTACCATTTCCTGACCATAGCTATTTGTTGGTGCCATCCAACTCACTGGCCAACGTTGAGAAACGTTTTAAGCTACCTTAAGAAGCCAGTGAGTGAGTGTGGAAGTAGGAAGCCCCCCAATGGTCATGTGACCACGCCAATAGGCGCCATTCATTGTTTTTGTTGCAAAGCTCACCCCTAGTAACCTAGTACTAAATTCTGCGGGGAGGCTGGGGGGGACTATCCTGGTCAGGAAATGGTAAGTATTTATCTAATAAAAATTAAAATTACAACAAAATTTTTCAATTTTATTGCGAAAAATATACTTACCATTTCCTGACCATAGCTGAATTCAGCCTTCATGGATGGCGGGTAGTACTAGAATATAAAGACCCTAGTTACAAACCAAATGAACAGTAATAAAGCACACCACAAGCATACAAGCATTCATACTCAGACTCACCTCAATCACGAGGAAGCCGCTCTGTTGAGTATTACTGTGGAAGCCATAATCCATCTATTGATACCGTTCATACCACCACCACTAACATCAAGAAAACATCAAACTAACAGCAAACTGGAATATTTACAGCTGTACACCCATCTCAGAACTCATCTGAAAAACAAGAAGCCAAATATAAGAAAACAATACAAATACTGGCTTCAAAATACAATAACCTAGTCCAAATAGAATGACATTATAATAATAGGATACTAATAATGACATTACCTATTAACAATTTACAACATGTTGAGCCGCCACCACAGGCCCAATTTTCATTACATCACCATTATGCCAGCACAAATCTTTCAGATAAAAATTTGTGAATGTTGAATGGCTTCTCCAAAAGCAAGAAGCCATTATCTCATCTAGAGCAACTCCTCCCTTAAAAGCCAAAGAGGCAGCCAAAGCTCTAACCTCATGTGCCTTGACCTGGGAAACATTTTGAACCTCCTGATCAGATTTTTGGTAGGCCAAAATGATAGACTGTTTGATCCAAGAAGATATAGTAGCCTTAGAGATATCCTTTGAGTAGCCCTCCTTAATAGCTACAAAAAGAAGTTTCTTGCCTTTCCTGAGATCTTTTGTCTTGTCAAGATAAAATCTCAAGGATCTCACAGGACAAAGAGACTTATCCTGAATCAAGGAAGGATCCAATGTAGGTTTCAAAGCAGGGATCACTACTGGTTGAATAGCCAAGGGTCCCTCAGAAGCCAACTGATTTTTAGCTATGAAAGCAGTTGAAGGTGAAAAAGTAACTTCTGACCAATCCCTTTTCCTACTGAAGGAGTCAAAAGTCCAAGCATGGATTTCACTACGCCTCTTACCAGAAGCCAAAGCCAGCAAGAACACTGTCTTGAAAGTCAAAATTTTGAGATCAGCTTTTGCCAAGGGCTCAAAAGGAGCCCGAGTAAGAGCAAGTAAGACCAAAGACAGGTCCCAATTCGGAATAGATCTATTTGCTGAAGGTCTGTCCCTATGAAAACTAGCAATCAAACGATTCAAATCTACGCTTTGAGAAACCATTTGACCTGTAGAGCCTAGCCCATCTGCTACCGAGGTTCTGTAACCCGCAATAGTTCTAGGTTTCAAGTTTTTATCAGTGAAAAGATGATTCAAAAAATCAGCTATTTGAGGAATAGTTGGTTTTGTGACATCCACCTGATTCTCCTGGGCCCACTTTTGAAATATGGCCCACCTTGAATCATATACTCGCCTTGAGGATTCTCTCTGAGGTGCCTTAATTCTATCTGCCACCTCAACAGAGAATCCTCCTTGACCTTCTTGAATGAGTCCAGATACCACGCATGGAGATTCAGATACTCCAGATTCTTGTGGAATCTGAGACTGAAAGGTTGCTTCAGTAGATTGTGCACTTGAGGAAGCCGCAGTGGAATCTTGGCTGACAATTCCACCAGATCCCAAAACCAAGGCATCCCCGGCCACCCTGGTGCTATCACAATGACCCTGCACCTGTAGGTGATCATTTTCTGAACTAACTGGGGTAGGATGGCCACTGGACAAAAAGCATAGGCGTCCAGAGCCTCCCAAGAGATGTTCAATGCATCTATCTGCCAGGCCTTGTCGTCTGGGACAGGAGATACGTAAGTTGGCAGTTTGGCATTCAGGCTGGTGGCAAAAAGATCCACCATTGGCTTGTGCCAAACTTGGCAAATTTCTTGAAAGACCTGAGGATGGAGAGACCACTCTGTCTGGATGGCCTTGTCCCTCCTGGACAGGGAATCTGCTATTACATTGAGATTCCCTGGGATATGTCTGGCTCTTATATGGATCTCCCTGGCATTGGACCATGCCAGAATTCTCCACATCAAAGCACACATTTCGAAGGAGTGAGTGCCTCCTTCCTTGTTGATATATGAGACCACAGTTGAGTTGTCTGAGGAAACCAACACTATTTTTTGCCTTAATTGTCCTTGAAAATGTTTCAGGGCTAGAAAAACAGCTTTCATCTCCAAAATATTGATATGCAAGTCTTTTTCTGATGGCTGCCAGAACCCACTTACAGTACAATTGTTCAAGTGAGCCCCCCAACCCTTCTCTGATGCATCTGTGAACATCAGCATATTGTGTTCTTTCTGATGAAGATTCGAACCCTTGAGTAAGTTCTGAGGATCCATCCACCAAGCCAGATGGTCCTTTATCAACTGAGAAATTGGGACCACCTTGTCCAATGACTGGGGAAACTGCCAGTTGGTCTTCAGAAACCACTGAAACGGTCTCATATGGATCCGACCCAAAGGAACTGTTTTCTCCATGGAAGCCATGACCCCAATTAGTGACATGAGCTTCCTTGGAGTAGTGTTGTGACCTTGCAAAATGGAAACTGCCAAAATTTTGAGCTTGTCCAATTTCTTTTGATTTGGGTAGACCAAACCTTCTCGAAGGTTGAACCGATAACCCAGAAACTCGAGATCCTGAGTTGGATTGAGTTCTGATTTTTTCAAATTGACAATCCAACCCAACTTTCCGACTAAACTGATCAATTTTTGAACATCCCGAGCACAAGAATCCGGATCTTTGGCCCTCACCAGCCAATCGTCCAAATACTGATGGATTCGAACCCCTTGTGAAAGAGCTATGAGCTTGACCTCCTTCACCACTTGAGTGAACTCCAATGGAGCTGTCGCAATCCCGAAGGGTAGGGCTCTGAACTGGTACGCCTGACCCTGTACATGAAAGCGCAGATACTTTTGAAACTTTTGGTGTATGGGTACATGGAAATAAGCGTCGGTGAGATCTATGGAAGCCACCCACTCGCCTGCTTGAAGAGAAGCCCGAATGACTTCTGCAGTTTCCATTTTGAAAGTGGGAACATGTAAGAATGTATTTACCACACTGAGATCTATTACTGGTCGCCATTTGTTTTCTGGTTTTGGAACCAGAAACAAACGACTGTAGAATCCGAGAGAGTTCTTGTTTTGAACCGGAACCACTGCCCTTTTTTGAACCATTTGTTGAACCGCCTCCAGCAAAGCTTTTTGCTTCACTGGAGCCGAATAACTGCTTTTGATGGTCGGAAACCGGGTCAGAGGTGGTTTTTCTTTGAATGGAAGACAATAGCCCTGTTTCAGAACAAGAACTACCCTCGGATGCGCCTTGAAACTTTCCCACACTTTCCAATAACCTTGTAAACGGGAACCAGGAAACTTTGTGCTTACCTCCATGCAGTCACTTCCTCCTGCCCCTACCCCCTCGGGCAGAGCCTCTGTTAGAATTGAAGGAACCAGACTGTCTTTTGTTCTGATCACCTTGCTTGTTTTGCTGACGAAAATTCTGAAACGCAGCATTCTGGTACCTGTTTTGTGACTGATCTTTCTTGGAATCTGTGAAATTTCGGGAACCATAAGATTCACTTCTGTGTTTCTTGAAAGCCGGCTCCCGGTTGATTTGACTCCATTGGATGAAGTTCTGTTCCACCTCAGACAACACTTTAGAATTAAATAATTCTTTCTTGGTTAAGGAAGCATTTCTGAGTTTAGCAATATCCTTATCTGTCACATCCCTATGACAAAGTTTGAGAAAATTGTCCCTTCTATTCAGCAACATATTAGAAGCCAAAGACATTGAAGTATCCAAAACATCATCCAGGGCCTTACCCAAGCACCCCATAGTAGTAGACTGAAGATGAAGACAATTTTGCAAGAAATTCATACTTTGTTGAATGTCTTCTTGATCCACTGACTCCTTCATCTTAGACACCTCCGAAAACATTTCATTTGTAGACTTTTCAATTGCAGACTTAAACCAAAACACATGATTCAAAATCTGAATAGTCTCCCTAGAAACTGATTCCCAGGCCAAGTACTGTTTCATTGGAGTAACAACTGAGGTAGGAGCTTGATAGGGAGAAGCTGCAATATTCTTGAAAGCATCCTGAATCCTGGGAGCAGCTAGAGAAAAAGATTGAGGAGATACTTGATAAAAGCGCATTTGAGGCTTTGGAAAAGACAAAAACTGTCCTTTAGACAAAGGAGGGTGATGGGGATCATTGTCATCCACATTACTACTTCCTAATGCTGAAAACTCTTTATATTTCCAAAGTTCTACCAAAGGTTGAGCCGGAGGTAAAACTATAGACTGTTGTGCAGACTTTTTAACCTGATCCCTTCCAGAAAACACTGAGGGAGGTACAAAGCATTCCACATCCTTGACTTCCAGATCCAACCACTTTTTAATGGTTTCTAAAGTCTCAGAATAAGCTGGAGAATCATCCTCCAAAGTGGTAATTTCACCTTGTTCCACCTCCGGATCCGGTTCATCAGAAGATTGAGACAAAGTCCTCTTCCTAGAAGAAACCAAACCGGTTTCCTGATGAGTGTGAGAAGCCGAAGCTTGCTGTTCAAATTCTGTCCTAGTCAACGTGGCTGACCTTCTCTCCAGTCGACCGGGAAGCACAGACGAACTGGCAGAAGCCGAAGCTTTAGAAATCTCCACCGGTTGCTTAGCAACCTGTAAACTGTCCCTGCCAGAGTTACGACTGCTGACAGTTTCAGCCCCTTTCTGCTCTAAATTCTGCAATCTTTGTGAAAAAGAAGCAAATTCAGTAAAAAACCTGTCCAACTTGTCTTCTAAAGACTTATTCTTTTGAGAAGAAATAGCTTGAGAAGCCACAGAAGCCGCAGATTCGTCCTCATCCAACAAAGAATCATCAATGTTCACCTCTTTACTGTTATCCACAAAAACAGAAGAATTCTGATCCTTCTTGCTTTTATATCTGTTCCTATTCTTAATTTTCTTCTTCTGTTCTTCAGAAAACGAGGAACAAACAATGCAATCTGAAGAATTAGCACAGGGGTCGTCACCCTTATAGTCATCTCTGCATTTAGGACAATAATGGTGGCCGTCCCAATCTGCCATAAAATGGCCACAAAAAGAACTTTTCCTTTGTCCTTTCTTAACTTTATCCTGAGTAGACATTGTTAACACAGATGCCTTACCTCAGAACAAACACAATCCACAATAAATCCACAAAACTTCCACAAAAAACGAATATTTCCAAAACACATCCACACTCAAGGATGGCCAACAAAAACAATGAATGGCGCCTATTGGCGTGGTCACATGACCATTGGGGGGCTTCCTACTTCCACACTCACTCACTGGCTTCTTAAGGTAGCTTAAAACGTTTCTCAACGTTGGCCAGTGAGTTGGATGGCACCAACAAATAGCTATGGTCAGGAAATTGTAAGTATATTTTTCGCAATAAAATAACATATTTACACAAATTTCTGTAAATGCAATAGTTTTCCAATTATAACTGATTTACTCAACAGTGATAAGCTAAAAGTAGCTATTACTCAGCTATGCCATGAGATACAGGTCTGAAATTTTACTATGTTATAGCTGACCCAAAAGTAGCTGAATAACATATTTATATGAAATACTCTAAATGCAATAGTTTTCAAGTTATAAGTGATTTACTCAACAGTGATAACCTAAAAGTAGCTATTACTCAGCTATGCCATGAGCTACAGGTCTGAAATTTTACTATGTTATAGCTGACCCAAAAGTAGCTGAATAACATATTATATGAAATACTCTAAATGCAATAGTTTTCAAGTTATAAGTGATTTACTCAACAGTGATAACCTAAAAGTAGCTATTACTCAGCTATGGCATGTGCTACAGGTCTGAAATTTTACTATGTTATAGCTGATCCAAAAGTAGCTGAATAACATATTTATACAAAATTCTCTAAATGCAATAGTTTTCAAGTTATAAGTGATTTTACTCATGATGGAAGTTACTGAAAAGCCCAAAAGTAGCTATTACTCACTTAGCTATTGAGACAGACACCCAAGTTACTCACCATGTTGTAGCTATGAAAAAAGTAGCTGAATAACATATTTTAACAAAATGCTCTAAATGCAACACTTTTCAAGTTATAAGTGATTTAGTGCATGATTTCATGAATTTTAGTGCATTAAAAATTAATAAAAAAATTTATTAAAAAAAAGTAAGACAGATCCAGGTATCATACTCACACAAGAGAATCTACCTCTGGCCTAGTACATATATGCATGATATGAGAGAAATCCCTGCAATAGTCACAGAGAAAATTGTGATAAAGTGTTGAAATTTTCACACTTTTGGTGGGGGTACCCCCCTTGTAATGTCTCTAGCAAACAGACGAACAGACAGATTTGCATGCCTTGAACAATTTTTCATCCTCGATAGATAAGGTATCTTTTAAAAAAAACAGCATGTCTCTAGGCCTTGTAGTTTTGGAGGAGAAGATGTTCACGCGGACGCGGACGCCCACGCCGCAGAGTGATGACATAATGTCAGCTGACTGACAAGTCAGCTGACATAAAAAGTGCTATTAGAATTAGAATAAGTTAAAATGGGAGTGTCTGTGCCTTGCCCCATAGGGTGTTCCAATGGGGCATCGTGTCGGTAACTAAGGAGTTTTGAGGGTTGGCAGCAATGTTTACAGATTTAGTTGGGGTTGGTTACGGTTTCACGACTTGACTTGGTGGGTTGGCAAACTATCAAATAGATCTTTGCCAAAGGTAATCACTTCTTCCTCTGACCAGACCCTACTCGCATAAAAAAAAATTCATGAAGATCCGCTCATTAATTTTGGAGGAATGTCAACCAGAAAGCCAATGTCATTGATAATACACTGAAATGGGACCTTTGAAAATTTGGCATTTTTTGAATCCAGAGTATGATCCAGATCTGCTCCTAAATTTAATTTCTTCTTCCTTTTTGCAGGCCCGACCAATGTAAAAAAGTACAAAAATATTCATTCCTTTATTTTGGACTTATTACAAACACAGACAGTTAGACAAATGTATCCAAATACATAATCTCCTAGAGAAAGTAATTTGGTACATCAAAAGGAGCTTTGGAGTACAAACATTACTACTTCTAGCTAAGACATTAAGTCCTTTTCAGCTGACATCTTGAATTTTAAGAACTCTTGTAATCCGAAGAAAATGCTACATATTTGGCCAGTTTAATTTATTTAATAAAGAATATTTAATAAATGGTGAAGAAAGAATGCTAAGATAAAAAGTGGACATTTCCTCAATCCCAACGAAAGACAACGAACGGTTGATGGCCAATTTTAGCGTGGTATTGTTAGTTGATGCATGTTACTGACCTAGCACCAATCCCAGTATTCCTTCAATGTAACAGAATAATAGCGTGCAGTAAATAAACAAGACTGAACCTTGTATTGGTCTTCATATGTGACCATCTGAAACATGAGCAATGTGTTAGAGTATTGTGGTCTTGCTGAAGGCTCAAGTTTCTTTGCAGTTAGGGAAAATTTTCAGTTTAGATTATGAAGTTTCAGTTTATATAATGTATTCATAAATGTAAGCTTATATCTCCTTATATGTCTGAGTGTTTTGTGAATACTGAATATCCATGGGCATGTTTGAAAAGATATCATGCAAATTGGAAAATTTAAGAATTAAATTAAATTTTTATAAGATAATATCTTACCTAGTGGACCGGTGCAATAGTCCGGCGCCTAGCCGGTCCCGCCAAACATTAGAAAAAAATGTCCTGAGCTGGGCTCTGGCCTGGACCGGTAGTGTAGTATTCACTCGCCAGGTGTCACCGGACACCCAGCTCCCCTACTGCGCGTGTGCGCGCATGCGCACTTCCTCTTTTTGTTGCCTACCAAGTAAAGTCCCCTTGAATTAAGCGGGGAAGGTAGGGTGGGACTCTCCTTGTCCACTAGGTAAGATATTATCTTATAAAAATTTAATTTAATTCTTAAATTTTCCATTTTATTGCGTTAATATATCTTACCTAATGGACCGGTGCAGAATAACTACCCATTGGATGGCGGGTAGCTCAATCAAAAATTCAGGGGACTCATTATGGGAGATAACTCCCAAACCTCATATAGACCGAGGTAACAAACCTAGACTGGTTCCTAACCCTCTCAGTTACATTACATTACCTCCCCCCCCCCCCTTTCTTTCAGAAATCTGACACTCATGAAGAGGGGAGGAGAGAAGAGTCCCAATGAGTCCTGAGGAAGCAATAGGGAAAAATTCCATTTGGTCCCTCATCTATCCTGAGAGGTAAGGAAGACTGCAGAGACATTTTTTTTTTTTTTTATACATATTTACAAAGAAGATTCAAACTTAATCTCTAATCTGTTGAGCTGCTACCACCGGGCCCAGTTGGTATAGCTCAGAATCTGCCCAGGCTACATCCTTTAGGTAGAACTGGGTGAAAGTGTTATGAGACTTCCAATGGCAGGCTGATAGAATTTGATCTAAGGGTACGCCTCCCTGAAAGGCTTTGGAAGCCGCGAAAGCCCGGACATCATGAGCCCGAACTTGATGCAAATTTTGAGACTGCTCATCCGAGAGTTGGTAACATAAGCCAATCGTTTGTTTGATCCAGGAAGAGACAGTGGCTGGCACAATGTCTTTCTTGAAGCTTTTCCGAAAAGAGACAAAAACCAACTCCTTGTCTGACCGAAGGTCCTTGGTTTTGTCTAGATAGTAACGCAAGGATCTCACCGGACACAAGGTCCTGTCCTCCTTAAGAGACTTGTCCAAGGTCGGAACAAGAGCCGGGATTATAACCGGGGCTACACAACCCGGACCCTCCTTAGACAGGTGGTTCTTGGAGATGAAACTTGGGGAAGGGTACAGGGAGACATTAGACCAATCCTCTTGATGCCTGATGTTCCTATGTACCCAGGCATGAATCTCGCTTCTTCTTTTGCCCGACCCTAAGGCAAGAAGGAAGACCGTCTTAAAGGTAAGGTGTTTAAGGGAAGCCTTCCTAAGGGGTTCAAAGGGAGGTTTCGTGAGCTGATGAAGAACCAAGGAAAGGTTCCAGGAAGGAACACCCCTCCTACCCTTAGGCTTGTCCCTATGGAAACTGTCCAACAGTCTGGTAAGATTCTCATCCTTACCAATGTTTAACCGGCCATTTCCTATCTTGTCGGATATAGTAGTCCTATAGCCATCTATCGTGCTAGGTTGCAGATGTTTCTCCTGAAAAAGGTAGAGCAGGAAGTCAGAGATCTGCTTTATAGAAGGAGACCTGAAGTCCACCTTATGTTCCTCACACCATCTGACAAAAACGGACCACTTTGATTCGTAGATGGCTCTGGTTGAACGTCTCTGAGGAGCTTCAATTCGTGTTGCCACTTCTTCAGAGAAGCCTGCCTGTTAGATGGCAAAGGCCCTAGGAGCCATGCATGCAGATTCAGACTGTGAAGGTCCCTGTGAGGACACTGATTGAATGGTTGAGTCAATAGATTCCCTACTCTCGGCAGCCTTAGGGGAATTTGTACTGACATGCTGACCAGATCCCAAAACCATGACATGTTGGGCCATCCTGGTGCAATGAGAATGACTCTGCGGAATCCCTGATCTATCAACTTGGAGACCACCTTCCCTAGGAGAGCCACCGGAGGAAAAACAGAGGCATCCAGATCTTGCCAGGGAACGCTGAGAGCATCCACCTTCCAGGCTAGCAGATCTGGAACCGGGGACACAAACCTGGGAAGTTTGTGATTGAACTTGGTCGCAAATAGGTCCACCTCCGGCTTGTGCCATCTTCTGCAAATCTGGTCGAAGACTTCCTGCAGGAGGGACCATTCCGTTTGTATCACCTGACCGTGCCGGGACAACTTGTCCGCAATGACATTGAGGTGACCCGGAATATGTCTTGCTCTTAATACAATCTGCCTCTGGTTGCACCACATCAGCAGCCTCCAGAGGAGAGCACAGAGAGAGCCGGATTTCATACCGCCCTCCTTGTTTATGTAAGAGACCACTGTTGTGTTGTCGGAACACACCAGAATGGTCTGGTTCCAACACAATCGCTCGAACTGTTTTAGTGCTAGTAAGACAGCCTTGAGTTCCAGCAAGTTTATATGCAAGGCGCTTTCTTGTGTGGACCAAAGGCCTCTTGCGGTGAAGTCGCCTAAGTGAGCACCCCAACCTTCATGATTTGTAATGTATGTTCCTTCACGAGCACATTTCTCCCACCGGCGTAAGATATCCTGAGGTACCGGTCGGGAAGGAGGACCAGATTGAGGGTAGGATGAAACCTTAGCAACCCTAGAGTACTGGGCGTTGAGGCGGGCCTCAGAGTCGGACCAGCTGAAAATGGTTCTGCCTGGTCTAGTGGTTGAATCCTGCCTAAGTCTATGTTGTTTGTACCATTTTGCTTGACTCTTAGGCGTGCGAATAAACTGATCCACTTTCAGACCAGCCGATTCCTGGGAACGAGAAGGGTAACCTTCAGCGACCCGGCAGTTCAGTTTCTCCATCTTGTGGCAAAGCCAGTCATCCGAGGGTAATTCTACTGATACTTTGCCGGTTTTTCTTGGGTGTTTCCCCTTCCACGGGTTGTCTGACCTATCCCCGTCTGATACAGAGAGCTCAAAGTCTGGGATATGATTCCAACCAAGAAAGGCCCTAACTGACCTGCACGTTTCCCTGTAGTTCATTTCTTCGTTTTGTTCTGTTGCCTCTGAGTCTGAGATTTCACCCTCGTCAGATGCCTTATCAGACCGGTCAAGATTAGAGTCCACATCAGACACGTCCTGTTCAGCAGAGAAGGATTGACCGGTACCGGTAACACCGGTAGTAGTGTGAGGCAATGAACTGAAATATGAAGTTTCTGGCTTGGATGTAGACTTCACACCGGGTATAAGAGACGGGGCAGGGCCCGGAACGGGAGCATCCACTTTAACCGGTTCCTCATGTCTTTGAGCAGGCAGAGATTCAATAACAGTCTGGTCCTTCACCGGAGCCGGTGCCTTGGACACAACTGTAGCAGTAGGGGCAACTTTAGTCTTTTTAACCTTCTTGCCCGTGCCCTTATTTTTCTTTTCTTTAACCTGTGGATTCTGCCCATCTGTAGCCGGAGGCCTCACCGGACCGGTGGCTCCTGGCTCAGAGGGATTGAAGAAGGGCTGTTCAGAAGTAGTAATAGAAACAGCGGAAACTGGGGCTTTTGGTGTAGAAAATATATTAGTCCTAGAGAGTAGAGCCTCGAAACGGGCGAATTTCTCCTCTAGCTGATTACTGAGAGTGTCAAAATCTCGTTTAGAGACAAAATCCTCAGGAGTATGATGGGAGATAGAAAATTGTGGTTCACCGGAACCGGAAGCAAGGACCGGAACACCATCCAACTCTTCTTCATCTTGTTCTCCACCCAAGTCCTCCTGGTTAGCTACACCAACGACGGTGACCTTTGAGGGAGAGACTAAAAGTCCGGATTTCTTATCCTTGCGGATTTTATACTGAGGGGTGGAGAGCATAGAACGCTGCTGTTCCAAAAAAACATCACAAATGGAGCAAAATAAGTCCTTCACACACGGATCATCCCCTAACTTCTTCTCCCTACACCTAGCACATTTTTTATGTCCATCAAATCCTGCCATGATGTGCCCGCAGTTTCCTCTACGTTGTCCTGGTGATGCCATGATATATGCAGTAAGTAATAATCCACAATAGATAAACAAACAAAAGCTAAGTCACTGTATATAATAATAAAAAGTTTCTCTTCAATATTTCCGATTTTAAACACAATGGCGCCAAACAAAAAGAGGAAGTGCGCATGCGCGCACACGCGCAGTAGGGGAGCTGGGTGTCCGGTGACACCTGGCGAGTGAATACTACACTACCGGTCCAGGCCAGAGCCCAGCTCAGGACATTTTTTTCTAATGTTTGGCGGGACCGGCTAGGCGCCGGACTATTGCACCGGTCCACTAGGTAAGATATATTAACGCAATAAAATTGAACATTAAGCGAGGCTAAGAGTATTGCACAATTTATGAAAGTCCAGAGACACCAAAAGTGATCTCCAGAAGTATGAGCCTCAGAGAGCTTGGGCTTAAAATGAACAAATTAAATCTAACAGGTATGTTATGCTGTACATTTCAACCTCTATCATCTAAACAGGAAGAAAGAGTAAGATTTGGTTTGGAAAATAGAGCTGCAAAATAAAAGTAATCCAAATAAAACATGGAAATTCAAATTATGGACACTAGAATTGTTCACAGAACAGGATATTCAGATGATAAAAATTTGGATAAAAGAGGGAATACTGTACATAAAACATACATGGTGTAAAACCACCATATAGGAAATAGGCAAGTTATGCTTTTAGCAACAATAATATAATCATACTTATTTGAATGGTCTATCACTCAAATCATTGAGTGCTGTCTTAGTTAGAGAGAATGTGAATGATAAAACAGATATCACTAATTAAAAGTCCTATGTGTAACCTAAGTCTTGGGTTACTCATCAAAATAATTTCCAGCTAAAATTTCCAGATGTATAGTATTTTATAGAGGAGTAAACTGATCTGCCACCACTCCAGCATGTGATGATAAGAGGCCTGAGAGAGACATAAAACCCAACCCAACAGGAAACTGAGAGATTTGGGAGATTCAGGAACAGAAACCAACATCAAAAGCAGACAAGCATAGCATGTGTTTTTTGTAATTAATGAAGTGGATTATTGGCCCAAGCAGAGATGATCCACTGACAGTTTAGACCATGATCAAACAGCTCAGGAAACAGGGAGGTGGTAGATCCAAGAGAGGCAGAAACAGAAACAAAACAAAACTCTACCAGTTCTTCTATTTCAAAAGTTTAAGGCTGATTCACACTGTTTGGATTGCCATCTGATAATAATAAAAGATATTCTTGAGCCAAAACAAAAACAAGGCTATTGATGAATTATCTGTATATGTTTCATACATCAATAATGTTATTTAGGATTGCTTTATTTTCTTATATTTTTGGCTTGATTTTGTAAGGAATTTATAAAAGAAAATGATACAGATTTGAAACAATTTATTTTCTTCCTCCTCATAAGGTCAAAGTTTTTTCTTCTTATACTTTTACTTTCTGGGGTCAAACAGGGTTTTAGCATTAGTATTTCTCACATTGTCATGACCTGAATTTGAACTCAGTACCACACAAGTGTGAGCTAAGTGATATGTTCCACTTGATAACCTTTTTAGGCTATTTAGGCAGTCTTTCCCTCACAAACTAAAAGATACTGGTATTCTTTTATTTATTTGTTTACAAGTCAGGATGATTTAAAAGGGATTACTGACCAAGTCTTGAGTTTTGAATCTCTTTATTCTTGAGGTAGACTTAAATGTGCATTTCCTTTAAAAGATATTAAAAGTTAGTTTAAACATATGACATGAACCTTAACAAAATACTTAATCTGTTTAAATTTATTCTGTTGATTCATGATCAAATAATTTCCACTGGCTATATGAATTCAACAGAATTTAGAGACATATGCACACACAGTGCAAGGAAAAAATGTCTCCTAGAAAGCAATTTTTTCTTGAAGACATTCATTCTAGGAGGCATTTATATTCAGGAGGCAAATACCCAGGCGGCAGAACTTTTCTGGATTCTACATATACCTATATATTCCGAGGGGGTCCTCAACTGTGTAAATCTGTCTTTAGTACACAAGAAAGTATACCCCCTAGTGATGAAGATACTTATTCTGTTAGTTTGCTACTTTATGGATATACATCAACAACTTCATTTTTGTCTCCCGCGTGCGGCCGAAGGCCGTAGTCGGGAGATTATAAAACGCCGTCCGTACGTGCGTCCGTGAGTCCATCCATTCGTCATGTTTTTACATAAACCTTAATATATCATTCATTTATAAAGATATCTTCGCCAAATTCGCAGGGAATGTTTATGGCTATGAAAACCTGTCTGTGCAAAACTTTGGCCTCATTTTGAAAAACAAAGTGGCCGCCAAAGCTAATTGTTTGAAAATCATAAAGGGGCTCTAAATCTTGTAATATTCCAGCTATCTTCAACAAATTTGCACAAAAGCTATATGGCTAGAAAAGCTAGCCTGATAGTAATTTTGGCCTAGTTCAAAAAACAAAATGGTCGCCATATCACATGTTTGATGTCAAATGGGATTATCCTAGTAAAAAGGCCTATCTTTCCTAATATTGCTCCTAGAGGTTCGGAATGTGAAAACAACTTGTAGGAAGTGATGGCCTGGAAATCTTTTCCAGGTGTTGAATTTGACGTTAGACCCCTGCTTCAAGGTTAAATGGGGTCATTACACTAAAACGTCCTTATTTCTCCCTTATTATTGGTGATATGGCTTCAGAATGTAAGGACAAAGCATGAAAAGTCCTGGCCTGCAAATATTTGGCCTGAGAAAAATTTTGGCCTTATTTTGAAAAAAAAAATGGCCGCCATAGCCAATTATTTCAAAATCCTTAAGATACTCTAAAACTTAAAATATTGCAGCCAAATTTGCACAAAAGATATATGGCTAGGAAAGTTAGCCTGATAGTAATTTGGCCTAGTTTCGAAAACAAAATGGCCGTCATATCACAGGTTTAATTTTAAATCAGATTTTCCTATTAAAAAGGCCTTATACCTCCATTATCACTGCTACTAGGGGTTCCAAATGTGAAAACAACTTAAAGAAAGTCATGGCCGGAGACTCTTTTCCAATTGCTGACTTTTACCTTTGACCCCTTCTTTAATGTCAAGTTTGGTTATCTTACTTACAAAGGCCGTATATCTCCTTTAGTTCTCCATTATGACTGATTCTAAGTTGGGAGATAACTGCTGCGGCAGTGGCCTTGTTATAGTGATGTCTCTGTTTTTTTCAGATGTCCTGTCACGTAATATTTTATATATTTGCCTCTATAATATTATTACTCACAAAATCTAGTCGAAACCATTAAATGAAAGAGAATATGTATTTCCAGGGTTGATAATTATGAGTTTTAATTGGAATACAAATACTTTCTATGTTTTTTTGGATCACTTTTAGTTTTTCTGACACATTAGGAATCATGTAGGAAGATCAGACAACATCAGAGCCTTTCAAGGTGCCAGTTTTGTTATAAAAATCTTGACATTGTGGCCTAAAGGTATTTTCACATTCATTATCCAAAAGCTCTTCTGTATACAGAAGAAAGTGGCTTGAGAAGTGAGAGAAAACTTGAAAATTCTCCAAAAGTAACTAGTTAAGTAATGATAGTAAAAACTCACCTAGTCACCTCTTACCTCAGATATGTACATACCTCTGATACATGACCAGGTGAGCTACAAAGGAAATCTCATCACCACATCAGAAGTGGTTTTCTTACTTCTTGTGACAATAACTATATTTTATGCACTAAACAAGTCTATTTTATGACATAAACCAATATAATGGGAGGAGGATGGAACAGTGTTACTGCCAGTCAAACTCTCAACTCACACCTTTGAGGATGTGGGCTTGAATCCTGGCCAGTCCTTTACTAGATGGCAGCTTATCAATATCTAATGATCTACAGTAAAAAATTCTGACCAGTTACGTTCCTCCCCTCCCCCTCATGTAATTCTTCTGATAAAAACCCATCAAAATATGTTTAAAAGCAGCATTGACTTCAATTGACTAAAACAGTTAACTCGCAGCCACAGAAAGGCAAGGGAGTAGAAATAAGGTGGAGGTGTTTTGTCATTTCCAGCAGTGTCTATGAGCTCTCAGTACTGGGTGTGCCTCTCTGCAACTCTGATTAATGAATTGAGACCCCGCCACTCCCGGGTAATAGAATAGCTGGCATAAAAGGCTCAAAGTCCAAACATAAGAATCTGGGAAGAGGCTCAAAGTTGTCAGATTGTAGTAAAAGTTGGGTTATCACTTTCAACAGCTATCAGTCCCTATTTCCCATATTTTGTGTTAAGAGCAGGATTCAAACACAGGGCCACAGAAGGTAATACACCGGACAAGAGAGTTTTGTGTAAACTGCCTAGAGAAAAAATAACAGTTACATTTTTTTTTTTGTAAATCACCCTAACATGGACTATATGACCTAAAAATTGCATTCTTACAAAAATATGCTTATACATACTGGGTAACTCAAAATATTATGTCTGAGAAACCAACCCTGGTTTTATCTTTTCACAAAACAAGTGAGATATAGAAGGCAGTAATGGCTTTCCTGACAAACTACCATTGAGATGATGACATTATCAGAATGTAGCCGAGTACTGCAGGCAATGCTTTTTTTGCAGAGAAAGTGTGAGACTATCTGTTAATACTTATGACTTTGTCTACTTCCCAAGCCTGGGATCAGTGATAGGTAATTCATAATTTGCAAACACCACTTTCAAAACCTTGAATTCAGCGTTGAATATGAGGCAATCTCAACATTAATTTCTAAAAGTATTTGTTCAGCTAAAAGCTTGTTCAGAGAAAACAAAACTTTTGGCTGGTTAGGAGTTACTGTTAAACAATTTGCAGTTGGAACTACTGTTGACCGGGTTTCATGGAATTACTAACACAAACATTCACCAGAAATAAAATTCTATGAAACATTTTTTGTGAAAAGAAAAAACAAACAACATAGAATTTAAGAAGAAAAAAACATTTGAATAATTCAAGCAACAGCGCACTTGATCAAATATAGTTTTCATAATATACAAAGTATGAGGTATACTTTTTACATGGCACATTTCTGAATTTTGGTGAATTTGATATTTATTTTCTCTGTAATAGTGTGATAATTCCTGTCTTTCCGGGCTCTCAACATTCTGACAGTGCAAGTGATGAAAAACTGCAGAGCAGTATTTATGACATAAAAACAGATGGACAGGTTTTTAAGACACAAAAAGACGCCACAGTAATACTTATTTCTTTGGTACATTTTTTAGGCCATATCCGTCAGATATTCTTATGGAGAGGTTTTCTTGCATTTGGTGAATAGATAAGCCAAAATCTAGAGGTTTTTATTCTTGTTTTGGTGAAGGTTCTGAGCTATGAATTAACACTGGCAGATGAAGTAAATGGTCTATGAATTGTAATGTTAAAATGTACAAGTGTAACTTGCTGTCAGGTCCATTTGGAATAATTCTGCCTTTAGCAAACGCACTCATTAATTCATGATGCACACATATAATACGGGACAAGTACCACCTGCATCACAATACATGCTAAAATATGTAAGCCAACCTATGCCATAAATGTCAGTTAAGTGAGAATCTTAAAATAATATCAGGCATCGCCTAAGTTCACGATATAAGCATCATTTTATTCAGTGTTGTTATAGGAAGTCTGATGTAAGTTAAAATTTGAAAAATAAGAAGCATATATATACAACTCTGAGATCTTGTAAATTGATGAGTATTCAATAAACATGATAGGCATTACATGTAATGCCTAGAACTCACTTTCAGTGATTATGTGAAATGTCTAGGCATTTCATGGAATGCATGACCTGTTCAGACATTTCGTGAAATGAACAAAATTTCTTCAGTCATCATATGTAATGCCTGGTTAAACAGATTGCCTGTACCATGTAAACATTGTTGGACCTAGTGTAAGTTCCTTCCTTAGTGCACCATGATTCTCTAACAGTTTCCTCAGGTGGGAGTGTAAAATCAAGACTGTTACAAAATGTACTCATTCATTGTCTCAAAAAACCCCACAAAGTAATCATCAAAGTAAGCAAGTCTACTAAACTGTTTTTTCCATGTATCTGAGTAAAATCAAAGTACAATACAAACATCCTAAGACTGTAGATAATAAAAGTAGTGGATAAACAACATGTAGCAGAGTGACAAATGTTGTTTGTTATTTATTTTAAATTTTATTATCACTGAATATTCACAACAGCATGCTGGCCCTGCTGGCCACCTCCGTTTTCCAACAAATATGTGTCTCTGAACTTACCAGTCCATATTCTGGCTTTCTCTTTTTGGATCTGTGATGATGTAACATAGGACCCCATGTCATACTGACCACATATGGAAATTGTCATGCGTTGGATGGGATTTGATTCCACTGTCTTTGGATCACATAGAGAAATAAATGCAAGTCTGACTCTGACCAACTGAGCCAAAGGGGAATACCCAGAAGTTGCTTACAGAGCCAATACATACAAGGATATTATACATAGCAGCTCACACAAATTTATTGTCTACTTTTTTGTATTACAATGTCTGTCTTATATTATGCAATACAATATCTCCTCTACACCCCACATGTTCAGATAACAGAAGTTCTACTGTATTATCCAATCTTCATCTGCCCACAAGTTCAGATAATGTAAGTGCCATTACATTCTCTGATCTCGGAATCTCTTACAGTGCGAAACCCAGGAAACATTTACTGATCATCTCTATAAGGTAAAGCTCTGTAGTGACGTAACATGGGTCTGCGCACCTTCACTCCTCCCCCAGCCATTGTGTCTCTTGTAAAGTCAATGTATGGCGGCAGGGATCCACCACCCTTCTGTAAGAGTAAAATTAAATTGTCAAAAATATACCAGCTAAAACCACTATGTGTTGGAAGATTGCAAAGCTGGATTTCTTGACACAGAAGTACACTACTAAGCATCAGCAAGCCTTGACTTCAAACTTCAAATACCACTGACCATCAGCAAGCCTTAACTTCAAATTTCACACACCACTGACCATCAGCAAAGCTTTAACTTCAAATTTCACACACCACTGAGCATCAGCAAAGCTTTAACTTCAAAATTTACACACCACTGACCATCAGCAAGCCTTAACTTCACATTTCACACACTACTGAGCATCAGCAAGCCTTAACTTAAAATTTCACAAACCACTGAGCATCAGAAAGCCTTAAATTCAAAATTCACACACCACTGACCATCAACAAGCCTTAACTTCAAATTTTACACATCACTGAGTATCAGCAAGCCTTAACTTCATATTTCACACACAACTGAGCATCAACAACCTTAACTTCAAATTTCAAACACCACTGACCATCAGCAAGCCTTAACTTCAAATTTCACACGCCACAGACTATCAGCAAGCCTTAACTTCAAATTTCACACACCACTGAGCATCAGTAAGCCTTAACTTCAAATTTCACAAACCACAGACTATCAGCAAGCCTTAACTTCAAATTTCACACACCACTGAGCATCAGTAAGCCTTAACTTCAAATTTCACAAACCACAGACTATCAGCAAGCCTTAACTTCAAATTTCACACACCACTGAGCATCAGTAAGCCTTAACTTCAAATTTCACAAACCACAGACTATCAGCAAGCCTTAACTTCAAATTTCACAGACCACTGAGCATCATTAAGCCTTAACTTCAAATTTCACAAACCACAGACTATCAGCAAGCCTTAACTTCAAATTTCACACACCACTGAGCATCAGCAAGCCTTAACTTCAAATTTCACACACCACTCGATGAAATTGTATGCATAGCAATCTCCACCACTCAAACTGCTCATCATGGAGAGAAATTATATTCAGCATAAAACTACTCTTCATTAACTTTTATTATCTCAAGTTGGGCTAATATGTGCTAGCCTAACTTAAGATAGGGTGCCCAGCTTAGGATCCTAAACAGGGCTATAGCTCATCTTAAGATGGGCTGACTCCTAAGTTGGGCTCCATTATATACAATGTGTTGAAAAAGACAGCAATTTTTTTAAAAATATAAAGTACACATGACTATCTGATACTGAAACTCTCAAAAACTTACCCAGTAATTCACCAATCTTGTATTTGATAAAATAACTTTCAAACTTTTACAGGTTGCAATTAGAGTAAGCTGTGTACTGTAGACAATTTTTTAACCTGGACTATATCTTTCTGTGCTCGAATGTATACACAACATAAAGTTTAACCGAGGTCCTTGAGATGGTGTCTCCCACTAGCTTCAGATGGCCATATTACACACGTCCTAAAGTAAGTGTTTTAATCTCACAGCAAGTTATCAGTAGAGTTGTAGAAGGCTGGCAGTCTAGAGTGCACAAATGTTAACCTACTAAAACTTCATTGCTAAGTCAAACTACCCTAATTTTAATGAAAGCCTGTATTAGCCCCCAAAACTTCAAACACTACTACAGCGCTAAAAGAATATTAACATTTACATAACGTATCTGCAGCACAGTCAAAACCACAACTTGCTTCTCACCTGTTTCAGAAGCACCTGCGGAGGTAGATCCAAAGCTCCTCGAACCAAAGCATTTACATCTCTTAAAACATGCTTATGCACTGGAGTTAGGATGTAGAAAACCTTCTTAACTGGATCAATTCCTCGGATTAAACCTGGAAAACAAAAGCTCTATAATTTACCAAGCATTCCAATGCAGATTTGGCCAAATGAAAATTTACAGGTACTTATACAGCTGGAGGGAACGGTGTAAATACAACCTGGACAAACTTTTCCCACTGCCCGCCTGCCCACCCATTCGGATACCATGGATGAAAACAATACCCTGACAGCCCTTAAGGGCTGTGGGGTAAAAATGAATAGAAGGTCATCAAGAAATAGGCTTCTTTCCCCTCCCCGTATACACACACACACCAAATTTGAAAGCTCCTGTTCAAATACTTTTGAGTTGCTTTTCAGAAAATCTCTGTGGTGACGATGGTATGACAAGATCAAACTTCCTGAGAATAGATTTCAGTTGTATGTGACTGAATTAATCTCCTATATCAAAGGACAACTGTTCAATTGGCAATATATAATTCAAATCAAGCTTACTAATTATGTTCAAAAAAAAGTTTAGATATTTAGAACAATTAGTCATAATGTTTTATGCCTCACCAAATCCAAGATATCCTCTTTTTGGCTGTTTTGTGAGTAGTTTGGGGTAGTCATCAATATCTGATTTACAAATCTGAAAGAATACAAACAATTCACATGATTTAGACACTGTGGGACATATTTATATACACTGGAATAATACTACTTGGGAGTTTTTTAACCTAAGAAGAATTACTCATTGCTACACTTTCATGATACAAAAGTTGAGAACACTTATGCAAAATGGCTGCCAAAACAGCATCAATGGTTGGACCTTGTCTCACATAATATCAATTTAAAATTTTACTCATAAATACTGAAACATTGTTAAGACACACATAAATGTAGGGAAGACAGTCACTAAATCAAAAAAGCCAGCCTCAGCAGGCAAGAACCCCAGTCCACAGATACAACTAAATGGGCAACAACACTGAGATTTGGGAAAATTTAAGGACTAAACTTCAAATGTACCAAGGATACAGAGCCCAAGAGATGTTGTTAGATTTTCTATGTAGCTGAAGAAGGGGGAAACTTACACATTTTATTTGTTCATGATGTGAGGATTTCTTTTAATGATAGAAAGGTATCTGTCAATTTAGTTGGAAGCCTATTATGAAGCAACAATTTCTCTATCATACATATCCATACAAAATTGCAACTCTAGTAACAAAAGTTTAATAGTGCCCCTTTTAAATTATTATTAATAATAAGTTTAAGACTGAAAAGTTTTTAAAAAAATGATCACCATGGCAACATCTGTTGCCTGACAATACTAAAAACCTAATCAGCTCTGGATCCTCTTGGGCTAAATTATCCTGAAACATTAGGTAAAAATCTATGAATGGGTTTAAGGCTGTGAAACACCTACAAATTTTAAGATCCCAAAATCTTTAAAAGCATTGCCATGGCAACCACTCTTGCCAGATACCACCTAAAACCTAAACAGCTCTTGGATCATGTTGTGGTAAATTTATCCTGAAAATTTGGTAAAAATCAGTTCATGGGTTTAAGCTGTGGAACACCCACAAATTCTATGATGAAAAGAACATATATTTGTAGAGATTCTGACATCAGGGGGACTTGTCTATCATAGAACTATGAAAGTCTACAACACACTACTACAATCGCTCTACAACATAAAATTCAATAAAAATGAAGCCAATTCCTCTTGCATCTAGTGCCAAACACAGTTTGTGTACTTTCATACAATACAACCAAGGACTTCTCTAAATCACTTACATTGAAAGCCAAACCAAATTAAAAGTCACCAAATTTTCCTCACCATTTCCTGTGGTACTTTATACAGTGCCACAATACTGGCATTGAGAGCATACAGCAGCTGAGTTTGTGGTACATCAGTATGACTAATGTACACTGCCATACTGTACCAGGGAACACTGTAAGGTGGGATGGCTGTCAGGGACCGCTGGGTAGAAATCGGCCCAAAGTACGCCAACAAGGACAGATGTCTGTGATCAGCAGCCTTCAGCTTTTCATGGTGTCTTGAAAGTGAAAGTAAAATTAGCAATAAACAAAAGCAAATTTCGTAATACATCTGTAAATAAAAGTGACAAATGAAAGTAATAGTTAAGTCGAGGTATCATTCTGGCCTCGTCAGATTCAACTTAACAAGGTGTAAAAAGTGTAGATGATGGTCAACCATAAACCTATTTGCTAACTGAAAGCCATTGATCTGGCTACCTTCTGTTTTCTTGTAATCAGACTGGTTTCCTTATGACTTCAATATTTTTACATAAGTTTACCAAAATATTCAACTGCAAAATAAAAATTTCACAGTATTTTATTAAATTCTAACAATATACACATTAGACACTTTGTCCTCAAAAGTCTTCAAAAGGCACACTGCAGGGGGTTCATATTTATAGGGGAGTTATAGCTCATATATATACACATTTGTCATGGTGTTTACTAAATCAAACACACCCATTTTTTGGCCAAATTTCCACTTTTGGTAACTGATTCTATAATTTGCATTCAACCACAAAACAAGGTACAAAATGTATTGGCACGGTTTACCATAATGAATGGTATACACAATTGTTCTCACTACCATTTTTCATTGAAAAGTGAACAAAATAGGTCATAGCAGCAAAAACTAAGTCATAACATCATAATGTGAAGCACCCAAAAGATTAGTAGTAATTACCATACAAAAATACTGGTTGTGTACACTCAGTGCAGAAATGTCTACTCATTAACACATTGAATATTTTCAATTTTCATCAGTGCTGATAAAGTGGTACAATCTCCACAATTTTCCTCCCAACCACAAACTTGTATAGTCAGGAGCAAAATCGTAACAGTGGAACTGGGGTTTAAAGAAATGTTTGAACCGACAACCAAATAATTAAACATTGATAAGATTAAGCTAAGATTATTGTTACATCATTATTCTTGTCTCTGACTACAGGCAGTCTCTTTACAGAAATGGACTCTGATGGTATTTATACCACATAAAATATCTGCATTCTCTTTGCAGAGATGGAGTTAGATCAAATTTTTACCACATTAAAATATCTGCATTCTCTCTATTTTCAAAGCTAATGGATTTCACCTACTCGTGTTGCCTAGTTGCAGAACTGATGATTGCAAACTGGTACTCAACAGCAGACTCCTAGAAAAAATGACATCAAAGAAATACTTTTAGCCCCTTCATAGCTTACAATTGTTTGACCATGCCACATGGCTTTCCTTCATCTATAGTTTGGCTGACACTGGTAGTAAATTTCATAAAATGTTAGATATACTAGTATGCTTCATGTTTTACAGGAACCTGTAAACAACACATTTCCTATATTTGTGATCATTTTACCAAACAGTTGTATAATTAAATGCAGTAATATGATCCTTGTTTTTTATTATATTGTGAAATATCAATTTTGTTTTTATTTTAAGGAAATAATCCAAATCCAATGCAAATAGGAAACCAATCTAAATTTGTATTTCTTCAATATATCGGTAATGTATCTTCAAAAAATTAAATGTGGCATGTGGGTATATTGTGTGAAATCTCTCCCCCGTGTCACTATACTTGTTCAGGGCTTCAGATATACTAAAATCTACATGTTACAGTAAATATGTGAAATCAGTAAATACACGTATTCCCTGAAAATTTCAGTAAATACGCGTATTTACTGGGATTTTGGTCCAGTAAATACACGTATGTACTAAAATCATCATGAAGACTTTATATCTTAAATAGTTGGGTGTTATCTGCTACGTCTTCATATTAACTGTTATTTCAAACTTTAAATGGCTTTGTCCTATTCAAAGTTTGATACTTGTTTACAATCCAGCACTAATTCTAATAGCACTTTTATAGCGCTTAATCTCTGTTAAAAAGACAGACTCTAAGGCACATCACAAAAATAGCATCAGAGATGCCCGTACCCCACAGCCTACGGAAATATTTTCAACACCATGAGATACAGAAGTACTGGATCAGTACAAAATTCAGGATACTTTCAGAGCACTGTCAGTTATATAAAGGTCCAAACAATGTTTAAATGGAGAAATAATGTTTAAAAGAAAGATAATGCATATAAAGATGAAGTATTAAAACAAGATAAATCAATAACAAGATGACAGCATTAATCAGCAAACTAAAATTCAACCCTCTTTATCTACATCTGCAAGGCCCGAATTATGGTTTAGATGGTTTGAATATTACCATGCATACAGAAGTGGTAATACATGTAATGAATGCTTATGTGTGGTGTTGGAGCAAAATCTGTGGCTCACTTGATGAAATTCTATCTCTTACAATGGGAAGTTATGAAAGTAAAATTCTTAATAAATTCTAATTGACTTTAACAGTGCTTAATCTGCATCAAAAGAGAGACCCAAAGGTGCAACAAGATTTTATAGGTCAAGGTCACTACGACAAGGTCAAAGGTCAAATTAAGGTGACACCATGATAATACACACGTATAGCCCCTAACCAATGTCCCTAGCAAGTATCAACTTTCTCAACCTTACGGTTTCCAAGATATAGCACGGACAAGATTTTATAGGTCAAGGTCACTACGCCAAGGTCAAAGGTCAAATCAAGGTCAGATCATGACGTTGCACAACTACATCCCCAACCAATGTCCCTACCAAGTATCAACTTCCTACACCTTACGGTTTCCGAGATATAGCCCGGACAAGATTTTTGAACTCAAGGTCACTACGGCAAGGTCAAAGGTCAAATCCTGATCAGACCATGACGTTGCACACCTACACATCCTAACCAATGTCCCTACCAAGTACAAACATCCTACACCTTACGGTTTCAGAGATACAGCCCAGACAAGATTTTTGAACTCAAGGTCACTACGGCAAGGTCAAAGGTCAAATCCTAGTCAGACCATGACGTTGCACACCTACACATCCTAACCAATGTCCCTACCAAGTACAAACATCCTACACCTTACGGTTTTCGAGATATAGCCCGGACAACATTTTATAGGTCAAGGTCACTATGGCAAGGTCAAAGATCAAATCAAGGTCAGACCATGACATTGCACACCTACACCCCCTAACCAATATCCCTACCAAGTATCAACTTCCTACACCTTACGGTTTCTGAGATATAGCCCGGACAAGATTTTATAGATTAAGGCCACTACGACAAGGTCAAATCAAGGTCAGACCATGACACTGCACACCTACACCCCCTAGTAAATGTCCCTACCAAATATCAACTTCCTACACCTTACGGTTTCCGAGATATAGCCCGGACAAGATTTTATAGGTCAAGGCCACTACGGCAAGGTCAAATCAAGGTCACACCATGACGTTGCAGACCTACACCTATCCCTACCAAGTATCAACTTCCTACACCTTACGGTTTCTGAGATATAGCCAGGACAAGATTTTATAGGTCAAGGTCACTACGGCAAGGTCAAAGGTCAAATCAAGGTCACACCATGACGTTGCACACCTACACCCCCTAACCAATGTCCCTGCCAAATATCAACTTCCTACACCTTACAGTTTCCGAGATATAGCCTGGACAAGATTTTATAGGTCAAGGTCACTACGGCAAGGTCAAAGGTCAAATCAAGGTCAGCCCATGACATTGCACACCTACACCCCCTAACCAATATCCCTACCAAGTATTAACTTCCTACACCTTACGGTTTCTGAGATATAGCCCGGACAAGATTTTATAGGTCAAGGTCACTACGCCAAGGTCAAAGGTCAAATCAAGGTCAGACCATGACGTTGCACAACTACACCCCCTAACCAATGTCCCTACCAAGTATCAACTTCCTACACCTTACGGTTTCCGAGATATAGCCCGGACAAGATTTTCAAACTCAAGGTCACTACGGCAAGGTCAAAGGTCAAATCAAGGTCAGACCATGACGTTGCACACCTACACCCCCTAACCAATGTCCCTACCAAGTATCAACTTCCTACACCTTACGGTTTCTGAGATACAGCCCGGACAAACTATTTCCCGCCGCCCGCCCACCCACCCAGACGCCCGCCCATCCGGATACCATGGGTGAAAACAATACCCCGACAGCCCTTAAGGGCAAAAGGGTAAAAAACATTGTTCAATATTCATAAACCAGAGACATTGCAGGGGTCAGCACCACGGAGAAAGCAGGAGGAGAAATTTAGGGTGGATATGCTTTTCCAAAGAGGTATGACTTCAGCTTTGACCTGAAGGAGGCAAGTGAGTTTGCAGAGCGGACCTCGTCAGGAAGGTCATTCCAAATCATAGGTGCGTCGTACACAAAACTGAGTCCAAAATGCTTTCGAGACTTGAAAACTGAAGCAAAGTGGGGAACCTCAAGAAACATGCCATCAGATTGACTTCGACAAGTATTATTTGCACTATGTCTGGGTATGAGAAAGGGTTCAAAGTATTTGGGGTTACCACTGTGTAGGAACTTATAAACAAGCACGGCAGTCTTAAAGATAGAACGGTACTTAATCAGCAACCAATGTAGTGCTTTTCTAACTGGAGTGATGTGTAAATACTTGGTGGTGTTAGCCACAATTCTGGCAAGACTGTTCTGAACACATTGAAGTTTGTGCAGATCCAGAGCTGAGAGACCTCCGAACAGAGAGTTACAGTAATTAAGACGACTTCCCACCAGAGCATTGGCAGCCATAAGGGCAGCTTCATGTGTCAGAAGTCCTCGGAGTCGCTTAAGATACCAGACATGAGCAAAACAAGCCTTGCAGACCTTCATAACATGGCAAGAGAATGAGAAATTTGAATCAAACCAGACACCAAGGTTCCTAACTGCATCTGGGATAAGTATTTAATATCACTTCATAATTTCAAAAGCATGTGATATGTGATAAAAACTTATATTTTTTTTTCATTTGAAATAAATTGTAATGTAAATGGACAAGTTTATAAATTTAAATGTCCAAATATTTATCAAATTATGATGCTTTATGTATAAGGAACAACAAGCAAAGGTAATAAGATTAAGATATATTTCTATTCAAGAACTCAATTTCTGTAGTTTTAACAATGTATTTTAACAATGTATTTCTTTTCCAAAGGTCACCAATAAAATTTAGATCTATAATTAGGGTTGAATAAAATTTCCCTTTAATGCTGTCCCTTCAACAGAGGAAGCCACACCATAACTATAGATGCCTTAAAAGAGATTAAGTCCCTCTGAAAGACTATGCCAAAATCCAATTAGGGCTAGCTGGCCTTTTCATTGTTTCTAACAACAATTCTTTGATCAAGTAGTCAGTACCTACACTAAAGTCATAAATCTACCAGAAAATGGCAAAATATTAAGCCTTGACTGAAATAAAATAAAGAAACCACTTACTAATAATCTCTGTTTAAAAACAGATTCTTCGAGAATACATGCAGACTTGTTTGGGTGTAAATCATGTTGTCTTAAATGATAAGGTAAAATTTCTGCTGAATGAAAGTACAGTTAAAATATGTTAAAATTTAGAAATTTAAATTAATTTCTTAAACTTTTATTTATTTCCAATAAAAACGTTTTTTATGTATCAGTCACATAAAAATAGTGAAAAGTTAAATGATCTTTAATCATTTGTAGGGATGACATAGGTCCTTAGTAGCTGTGGAATTGAAAATAATATAAGCTTAAATGAAATATCTACAGATTTAGATTTATTTGTTTTACGTCGCGTTCAACAGCCAGGGTCATATTGCAATGGGTAGTTTACAGGTGGAGGAAACCAGTGCATACTGCACTGTAAACCACCAGGCATCGGCAAGTAACTACCAACTTTCCAACATGTAGCGCCCGGCCCGAGATTCGAACCGGCGGCCTCAGAGGTTGGAGGCGAGAACTCTAACCGCTACACCACCGAGCCCCCACAAGGCACATATCTGAAATTTTAAAAATAAATATTTAAAAGCCCCGTGCTATTTTTTCAACATATTTGCATTTAGTGTACTGTAAAATGAAGTATGCTTAGTATGTTCTAATAGTGATCAAAATAACTAAAAAACTAATAATTCCCATATAAGTTACAGTTTGGTTTACCATTTAATATTCTATAATTACAACTAGTGAACATCAAAGTTTCATTTCACATATTTACTGAAAGTCAAATCAGTAAACTTGTGAAATAACACAGGTCATAAATCAGTAAATACGCGTATTTACTGAAAATTTTAGGGAATATGCGTATTTACTGAAAATTTTAGGGAATATGCGTATTTACTGATTTCACATATTTACTGTAACATATATACAATATCAGTGTTGATTCTAAGAATTTGAAAAAGTGGGGGCAATCCACCACCACTGCACAAAATGTGGGGGAGGGGCTAAAAATTCTGGGGGACGACTTTATGATAAAGTTTAAACTAATGGAAAATACTTTTTCAGTTTATTTAGACATTTTTAACAGTGGACTTCCATTAATTAGTGATCAAGGCCACTTGGCTACCCAATAAGTAGTGGTTATCTTAACATTGTTAAGAAACCATTATGAAAATCTGTGACCTCATTAATATTAATGAGTTGTCCGTGAATTTTGATCTTCAAGTAAAATATTTTCTACACATACATTGTTTGAAGACCCCACAGATACGTACTGTAGGGTCAGCACTGGCTTGACTCTATTGTGGTAGCAATCCAGTTTACTGTCAGTTTCGTTTTTCTTGCTGCCATTTTTCATATAACCATCCACTTTAAGCTTAATTTCATGTTTTTGGGTACAATATGTCTAAATACTGGCTGTAGCACATAATATGTTTGAGTTCTTTTACACATCGGCAACATGCATTATTCGAAGAACGTTTCGATGGAAAAATCAAAACCTCGACAAACTCTCGCTCCATGCATCGTTTTGATTTCCTTGATCTCTCGTCTTTTCGCTTCGTATATATATCCCGCATTGCCTTGTGCTGAATGCGTTCTTTTATAATCTCGTCCCCGCATACTTCGATGAAATCTGCGAGCAAAAGCAAATTAATGCGAGATACTGCATAAAACGCATCCTAGAAGCAACTCTGAATATGCTCTGTGGCATGTGTATGAATTATAATATATCACATACACCATAAAAACTAGAGGAATGCTTTTGCTAATAAAAGCGAAGCGTCCCTGAAAGTTTAAAATGCTTTGTGGTTTTAATAAGCATGCTGTAAAGCTAAGAATGCACAAAGCTGCACCGTATGCTTTCCCAATACCTCTTAATACATTCTGAAGCTATAAAAGCAACGATAAAGGAGATATAAGGCAAAAACTCCAAAGCAGCTATTTATGACCCCAGTTTGGCCCATAAGGAGGGGTTGGGGGGTAAAACTGACCGGCTATTTAGACTCTCCACATATGCTTTCCCAATACCTCTTAATACATTCTGAAGGTCTAAAAGCAACAATAAAGGAGATATAAGGCAAAACTCCAAAGCAACTATTTTATGACCCCAGTTTGACCCATAAGGGGGGTTCGGGGGATAAATCTGACCGACTATTTAGATTCTCCACATATGCTTTCCCAATACCTCTTAATACATTGTGAAGCTATAAAAGCAACAATAAAGGAGATATAAGGCAAAAACTCCAAAGCAGCTATTTATGACCCCAGTTTGGCCCATAAGGGGGGGTCGGGGGGTAAAACTGACCA
Source organism: Sabellastarte sp. h YS-2021 (assembly GCA_964017235.1). Taxonomy (NCBI): domain Eukaryota; kingdom Metazoa; phylum Annelida; class Polychaeta; order Sabellida; family Sabellidae; genus Sabellastarte; species Sabellastarte sp. h YS-2021. The sequence goes on along the minus strand of OZ024930.1, from coordinate 40,501,154 downwards.
GCTATTTAGACTCTCCACATATGCTTTTCCAATACCTCTTAATACATTCTGAAGCTGTAAAAGCAACAATAAAGGAGATATAAGGCAAAAACTCAAAATCAGCTATTTTATGACCCCAGTTTGACCCATAAGGGGGGCCGTGGGGTAAAACTGACCGGCTATTTAGACTCTCCACATATGGTTTCCTATTACCTCTAAATGCAATACTTAAGAAGATAATAGGGGGGTTGGCCTAAATTTAAGGCTTTCAGATTGGAAGGTGTCAGAAAATCACTCATAAATGAGACATTTTTCAAGGCATTGCTCCCAAAATCTAATCAGCTCGTGTTTTCAATAGTATGAACACGTGTGTCAAATTATAAGGCTGTGTAGCAAGTAGTTTTTCCTGAACTGCGATGACTGGGGGGTGTACTTCAAAAAAATTGTTTTTGATCATGTGACCTTCATAAAGGTCAAAGGTCAAATTTAAGGATGCAGAAAAATGTTCCCACGCCTAAGGTATATAACTGCCAAATATGGTTTGAAACCTTCTAATAATAAGGGAGATACCGTATAAGTGGTTATTTTCGCGGGTACTTAAGTTCGCGAATGTACACTGTAGGCCTGCTTCGCGAGAATTTATTTTCGCGGTGAAATATATTCAATTATCGCCCAAACTAACAGCATGTTCAAATTAAAATATTACGCGGACTTCTCCTGGTTTGATTGGAAATGCATAGTTAACGTCTTTTCTTTTATACACGTTGTCAGTGTGTGAACCTACTCTGGGAGATTATAAATTTACGAAACCCAATCGAAGCCCAAGTTATATAGCGGGGTCGTGTAATTGAATTAATCCCTCCCTATTGGTGATAAAGATCAAAGAAGTTAGGTGTTTCTGTGAATAGTACATTTGATTTGTTTCCGTGACAGTGTTAAATTTTGTATCTTGCATAATCTTGTATTACCGCTCACGCTAGACTGGTTCTACTGGATATAAAAATTGGCTACAAGTTATTTTCGCGTTTTGTAGTCACTCGCGAATATAGCGAAAATTCCACGCGAAAATAACCACTTATACAGTATTCAAGGAGACCATAATGCGGCGGCGGCGGCAGCGAGGAAACTGAGGCCAAAACAAATAAACGCCCTTTCAGGGACGCTTAATCATTTTTATCATTAATTACAAAAATAGCATCAGAGATGCCCGTACCCCACAGCCTAGGGAAATATTTTCAACACCATGAGATACAGAAGTACTGTATCAGTACAAACTTCAGGATACTTTCAGAGCACTGTCAGTTACATAAAGTTCCAAACAATGTTTAAATGGAGAAATAATGTTTAAAAGAAAGATAAGGCGTATAAAGATGAAGTATTAAAACAAGATAATTCAATGACAAGATGACAGCATTAATCAGCAAACTAAAATTCAACCCTCTTTATCTACATCTGCAAGGCCCGAATTATGGTTTAGATGGTTTGAATATTACCATGCATACAGAAGTGGTAATACATTTAATGAATGCTTATGTGTGGTGTTGGAGCAAAATCTGTGGCTCACTTGATGAAATTCTATCTCTTACAATGGGAAGTTATGAAAGTAAAATTCTTAATAAATTCTAATATGACTTTAATAGTGCTTAATCTGCATCAAAAGAGAGACCCAAAGGTGCAACAAGATTTTATAGGTCAAGGTCACTACGACAAGGTCAAAGGTCAAATTAAGGTGACACCATGATAATACACACCTATAGCCCCTAACCAATGTCCCTAGCAAGTATCAACTTCTTCAACCTTGCGGTTTTCCAAGATATAGCACGGACAAGATTTTATAGGTCAAGGTCACTACGCCAAGGTCAAAGGTCAAATCAAGGTCAGATCATGACGTTGCACAACTTCATCCCCTAACCAATGTCCCTACCAAGTATCAACTTCCTACACCTTACGGTTTCCGAGATATAGCCTGGACAAGATTTTTGAACTCAAGGTCACTACGGCAAGGTCAAAGGTCAAATCCTGGTCAGACCATGACGTTGCACACCTAAACATCCTAACCAATGTCCCTACCAAGTACCAACTTCCTACACCTTACGGTTTCCGAGATATAGCCCGGACAACATTTTATAGGTCAAGGTCACTACGGCAAGGTCAAAGGTCAAATCAAGGTCAGACCATGACACTGCACACCTACACCTCCTAGCAAATGTCCCTACCAAATATCAACTTCCTACACCTTACAGTTTCCGAGATATAGCCCGGACAAGATTTTATAGGTCAAGGCCACTACAGCAAGGTCAAAGGTCAAATCAAGGTAAGACCATGACGTTGCAGACCTACACCCCCTAACCAATATCCCTACCAAGTATCAACTTCCTACACCTTACGGTTTCCGAGATATAGCCCGGACAAGATTTTATAGGTCAAGGTCACTACAGCAAGGTCAAAGGTCAAATCAAGGTCAGACCATGACGTTGCACAACTACACCCCCTAACCAATGTCCCTACCAAGTATCAACTTCCTACACCTTACGGTTTCCGAGATATAGCCGGACAAGATTTTCAAACTCAAGGTCACTACGGCAAGGTCAAAGGTCAAATCAAGGTCAGACCATGACGTTGCACACCTACACCCCCTAACCAATGTCCCTACCAAGTATCAACTTCCTACACCTTACGGTTTCTGAGATACAGCCCGGACAAACTATCTCCCGCCGCCCGCCCATCCGGACACCATGGGTGAAAACAATACCCCGACAGCCCTTAAGGGCTGTGGGGTAAAAAGTATATTTAGTACAAGTACCAGCACCTGTTAAAAACATTACTACTCAGTGCTTCTTAGTACATCAAAATTTATAATTTAGTACATTACTAATTTAGTACAAATGTACATGATCCATCACTGTGTAGAACCAAGTGTTAAATAAGTATCAGAAAATTGTTTTTGTAGGTAAATGTGGAAGCTAAGCACAATTTAAAAACAAATGCTATTGATAGAGTCCACTCTATTTATTACCTCAGTCGAGCAGCTTATGTGATCATTGGGTTTTGTCTGTTTGCTTGTATGTATTTTGAAGGATAGAAAAAAAAGACTACCATGCAGATTTACATCAAATTTTCATAGGTGAGTTTCGGTTTTTTGTCCACCCTGCCCCAATACAATGCAGTTTGTCCCTTCTTGCAATTTTGACTGGCATTTTGTCCACTGGGATTTTCTCCACTGACATTTTGTCCGAACACCTGGCATAACACAGAGCTGATTTAATTTTGAGAATGATCTACAATAACGTTTGCATTTAGGATTTATTTAAAGGATTTTTTATTATTGCACTCAAAAGCAATAGTGAGGGTATGTGTTCCCCATACATCCTCGTCTCCTTATTCACTTACTTCAGTGGAGGACATGGATGTGACCCACCCAGGGGTTCTGTTCACAAACTCAGGTCTCATGGAAGGCAAGTTGTGAGCCTGTCTTGATACATCTATCTGGACAACAAGAGCAGGATTTACTGTCCTCAGGCTGTCAATAAGCAAATGAATTCCCAACCCTGAAAAAATGCAATATTAACACATGAGTTACACAATATACTTAAACTTCTTCAGGTAAAGGTTAACTAGAGGATCGCTCGCAAAAAAAAAAGATAATGTTTTTGCATAGCAAAAACAAAGCGTCCCAAAAAGGCTATAAAGGTGAGTGCTAAAGTATTAAGAAAATGCTTCGTTTCTAGCCTTATACTGTTGTGGCAACCAAAGTCAGCGCAGTCTGCTCTATCTAACACGGTTTTCAAAATATAAGCATTTTTGTGTTTTGCAAAAAATAAAAAAATTAAAAATGTCCGCTATATTTGGCGAGACAAAAATATTTTGAAAATTGGCATGGCTACTCTGCAGAGATACCCAGCAGGTCCAAAATTTTGTTGAGTTCGCTCCATATAGCACGGTTTTCAAGATATAAGCATTTTTGTGTTTTGCAAAAACTTTGAAAATTCAAAATGGCCACCATTTTTGGGGAGACAAAAATTTTTGTCAAGACCACTGCCGCGGTGTGTATCTCCCGCCGAGCATTAAAGCAGAAGAAATAGCTTTTCCGAGATATTCACAATTTTTCATTTTCGTGTGTGAAAGCTCTTCCAAAAGTAGGTGAATGAGTTATTTGAGAAAAATTGGCTATCTGCAATACTATTAAGAGATAATTCACATTTACTCATTTTGAGTAGGTGAATAATTATCTATGGGTCTGAAACTTCAACAAGTGAAAGCTCTCCCAAAAGTAGGTGAATGAGTTATTTGAGAAAAATTGGCTATCTGCAATACTTTTAGAGATAATTCGCATTTACTCATTTTGAGTAGGTGAGTAATTAGCTATGGGTCTGAAACTTCACCATGTGAAAGCTCTCCCACAAGTAGATGAATGAGTATTTGATAAAAATTGGGTATCCGCAATACTTTTACAGATAATTAGCATTTACTCATTTTGAGTAGGTGAATAAATAGCTATGGGTCTGAAACTTCACAGAGTGAAAGCTCTCCCAAAAGTAGGTGAATGAGTTATTTGAGAAAAATTGGCTATCTGCAATACTTTTAGAGATAATTCACATTTACTCATTTTGAGTAGGTGAATAATTAGCTATGGGTCTGAAACTTCACCAAGTGAAAGCTCTGCCAAAAGTAGGTGAATGAGTTATTCGAGAAAAATTGGCTATCTGCAATACTTTTAGAGATAATTCGCATTTACTCATTTTGAGTAGGTGAGTAATTAGCTATGGGTCTGAAACTTCACCAAGTGAAAGCTCTCCCAAAAGTAGGTGAATGAGTTATTTGAGAAAAATTGGTTATCTGCAATACTTTTAGAGATAATTCGCATTTACTCATTTTGAGTAGGTGAGTAATTAGCTATGGGTGTGAAACTTCACCAAGTGAAAGCTCTCCCAAAAGTAGGTGAATGATTAATTTGAGAAAAATTGGCTATCTGCAATACTTTTAGAGATAATTCGCATTTACTCATTTTGAGTAGGTGAGTAATTAGCTATGGGTCTGAAACTTCACCAAGTGAAAGCTCTCCCAAAAGTAGGCGAATGATTAATTTGACAAAAATTGGCTATCTGCAATACTTTTAGAGATAATTCGCATTTACTCATTTTGAGTAGGTGAGTAATTAGCTATGGGTCTGAAACTTCACCAAGTGAAAGCTCTCCCAAAAGTAGGTGAATGAGTTATTTGAGAAAAATTGGTTATCTGCAATACTTTTAGAGATAATTCGCATTTACTCATTTTGAGTAGGTGAGTAATTAGCTATGGGTCTGAAACTTCACCAAGTGAAAGCTCTCCCAAAAGTAGGTGAATGAGTTATTTGACAAAAATTGGCTATCTGCAATACTTTTAGAGATAATTCGCATTTACTCATTTTGAGTAGGTGAGTAATTAGCTATGGGTCTGAAACTTCACCAAGTGAAAGCTCTCCCAAAAGTAGGCGAATGATTAATTTGACAAAAATTGGCTATCTGCAATACTTTTAGAGATAATTCGCATTTACTCATTTTGAGTAGGTGAGTAATTAGCTATGGGTCTGAAACTTCACCAAGTGAAAGCTCTCCCAAAAGTAGGTGAATGAGTTATTTGAGAAAAATTGGCTGTCCGCAATACTTTTAGAGATAATTCGCATTTACTCATTTTGAGTAGGTGAGTAATTAGCTATAGGTCTGAAACTTCACCAAGTGAAAGCTCTCCCAAAAGAAGGTGAATGAGTTATTTGAGAAAAATTGGCTATCTGCAATACTTTTAGAGATAATTCGCATTTACTCATTTTGAGTAGGTGAGTAATTAGCTATGGGTCTGAAACTTCACCATGTGAAAGCTCTCCCACAAGTAGATGAATGAGTTATTTGATAAAAATTGGGTATCCGCAATACTTTTACAGATAATTAGCATTTACTCATTTTGAGTAGGTAAATAATTAGCTATGGGTCTGAAACTTCACCATGTGAAAGCTCTCCCAAAAGTAGGTGAATGAGTTATTTGAGAAAAATTGGTTATCTGCAATACTTTTAGAGATAATTCGCATTTACTCATTTTGAGTAGGTGAGTAATTAGCTATGGGTCTGAAACTTCACCATATGAAAGCTCTTCCAAAAGTAGGTGAATGAGTTATTTGAGAAAAATTGGCTATCTGCAATACTTTTAAGAGATAATTCGCATTTACTCATTTTGAGTAGGTGAGTAAAATGGCCGCCATTTTTGGCAAGACAAATTTTTTTTGAAAATTGGCATGGCTACTCTGCAGAGATACCCTGTGGGTCAAAAATTTCGTCGAAATCACTCTATCTAGCACGGTTTTCAGGATATAAGCATTTTTGTGTTTTGCAATTTTGCGAAAAATTCGAAAATTCAAAATGGCCGCCATTTTTTGCGAGAAATTTTTTGTTTGAAAATTGGCATGGCTACTCTGCAGAGATACCCTACGGGCCAAAAATTTCGTCGAAATCGCTCTATCTAGCAGGGTTTTCGAGATATAAGCATTTTTATGTTTTGCAATTTTTGCGAAAAATTCGAAAATTCAAAATGGCCGCCATTTTTGGTGAGACAAAATTATTTTGAAAATTGGCATGGCTACTCTGCAGATATACCCTGTGGATCAAAAATTTCGTCGAAATCGCTCTATCTTGCAGGGTTTTCGAGATATAAGCATTTTTATGTTTTGCAATTTTTGCGAAAAATTCGAAAATTCAAAATGGCCGCCATTTTTGGCGAGACAAAATTTTTTTGAAAATTGGCATGGCTACTCTGCAGATATACCCTGTGGATCAAAAATTTCGTCGAAATCGCTCTATCTTGCAGGGTTTTCGAGATATAAGCATTTTTATGTTTTGCAATTTTTGCGAAAAATTCGAAAATTCAAAATGGCCGCCATTTTTGGCGAGACAAAATTTTTTTCAAAATTGGGATAACTACTCTGCAGAGTTACCCTGTGGGTCAAAAATTTCATCGAAGTCGCTCTATCTAGCACGGTTTTCGAGATATAAGCATTTTTGTGTTTTGCAATTTTTACGAAAATTTCGAAAATTCAAAATGGCCGCCTTTTTGGTGAGACAAAATTTTTTTGAAAATTGGGAAAAGTACTCCGCAGAGATACCCTGCGGGTTAAAAATTTTGTCGAAATTGCTCTATCTAGCACGGTTTTTGAGATATAAGCATTTTTGTGTTTTGCAATTTTTGCGAAAATTTCGAAAATTCAAAATGGCCGCCATTTTGGACGAGATAAAATTTTTTTGAACATTGGGAAAACTACTCCGCAGAGATACCCTGTGGGTCAAAAATTTCGTCGAAATCGCTCTATCTAGCACGGTTTTCGAGATATAAGCATTTTTGTGTTTTGCAATTTTTACGAAAATTTCGAAAATTCAAAATGGCCGCCATTTTTGGCGAGACAAAAATTTTTTGAAAATTGGGAAAAGTACTCCACAAAGATACCCTGTGGGTCAAAAATTTTGTCGAAATTGCTCTATCTAGCACGGTTTTTGAGATATAAGCATTTTTGTGTTTTGCAATTTTTGCGAAAATTTCGAAAATTCAAAATGGCCGCCATTTTGGACGAGACAAAAATTTTTTGAAAATTGGGAAAACTACTCCGCAGAGATACCCTGCGGGTCAAAAATTTCGTCAAAATCGCTCTATCTAGCACGGTTTTCGAGATATAAGCATTTTTGTGTTTTCCTTATTTGGAAAATTCATAATGATTAATTAATCATTAATTACTCGGCCATTTCTTGACCAATCAATGCCAAAATCTAATAATTTCCAGACTTTAATAGAATGAATGTATTTGCCAAGTTTCAGGTGAATTGATAAAATTCCTTTCAAGTTATCATCCGAACAAGCTTCCCCATCGAAAAAAGACATTTTTGGTCATGTGACCTCTCTGATTGGTTGAAATGTCACTGCAGCATATTCAAAAAAATTCCCCAAGGCTACTGCCTAAACCTGCCAAATTTGAAAAGAATCCGCCTAACGGTTACAGAGTTATAAGGAAAACAAAATGCGGAGCCGGCGGAGCCTGAAGCTCTCCCATACACAAACAAGCGTCCCTTGCGGGACGCTTAATAACTATAAATTTGGACTGCCTTATATATTCCATGTTTTGTTCATGTCAGCTAAAAACAAAACAGCCCATTGCTCACAGTGGAAGCCAGTTTATTTCATACATTCTAAAGCTTTAAAATTGCAGGGATATTTGTCGTTTTCATTCCTCCTACTCCACCAGTAAGCAGACAATTCACTGAAGATCTAAGCATTAATTGCTTAGTGAACCCCACGAATCCTTTGTCAGCCACTGAATTTTTCTCCAAACTTAAAACTTACCTTTCCATACTTTTAATAAGTATTGAATAATCTTAAAACCTCCCAATGACTTTTGTATTGAAATATACTGTACATTATAACAAATAACAGGTCATGAGTCATGACTACAGTCACTCAAATGAATCACTCCTGTGATAGGAATAACTCAAGTAGAAATTCTTGTGTTTAAGTACTCTTTCCGATGGAACTGTTTAATGTGTTTTCCTTTCAAAGAGAATTGGACTGATTTTCTAGTAAAAGTTACAGAAAATGACATATTTTGGGTCAATTTTATGAGAAAAATTTTCAGCATAAAACAAGAAAAAGAGTTCCCATTTTGTAATTCTTCACTCTATTCTTTTATGAGTACTCAAGCTCTCTTACAGCCCTATCCTATGGGAAGTATTGAACTAGTATAACCGTGACCATTTGGGCACACTTAATGCAGTCATTCAGTAACCATTAACCCTATCTGCCCTCAATAGCATGCATGATCATCCCTCCAGTAGCTGTATGTACAGAAATTAACAATAGATTAGAAGGATTTCTTTGTAACAAATAACTTTTCGATATTAGAAGTTAAATTCATTTAACCACCAGATATAATTTCAAAGACTTAGTGTAATTGAATGTCCATTAACAGACATTTCAGCTTTGTATTAGGGATGGGTTATGGTCAAAAATGTTTAGATTGGGAGGACGGCAATGTAAAACTGTTCCAACTCCAGGTTTCTAAAAAAGATGCATCTTAGTTTACCACGATTCAAATAGGCCACTAACAGGCAGTGAAACTCATGAAACCAAAATATTAGGGCTGTGAACAGTTACTTGAGCCTCGACGGACAAGTCAATCTTTGCTAGGACTCGAGTCCATTTTAAGTAAACGTTACTCGCGAGGTATTGTATTATCACCCGCGTAATGATACGTTAATATGCTATATTTCAGCATTTTCATCGCATAATATCAATTAAAGTTGTGTTTTTCACTTAAAAACATATAATTTACTCCATATTCTATAGTATCTTGTTAAATAGAAGATGTTTTTTTCAAAATTTTTCAAAAGTTTTCTGGAATCAACTATTTGTTTACAGAAGATCGTCTAATGTTAAGTACTAAATCTCACGGCTACTCAAATTTGGGCCAGTTGTCAGAGGGCGAGTACTCGGGACGATTTTTTAGCACCCGTCCTGCTCCCAGCCCTACAAAACATGGCAGTTTCCTCTCATCAATATCGGAAAGAAATTTGTACAAAAATATGGGATAAAAATGTGCATTTTCTTAGATGAAGCTACCTAAGTTCCAGCCGATGGTGTTGACTACCCCTAGTTGATATGACAGGCAAAAGTGTACTCTATACAACTGTAATAAGATGACATGAACCTACCTTTGTTCCAGCCCATGGTGTTGACTACCAGTGGGAGATGAGACAGTTCAGTGGTGTAGTGCTGATACAAGTCCTGGACACACTCCATGTAAAACCCTGGATCCTCTGCTGGACTCAAGTGTCCATAAAATGTACACCTTCAAATACATACAGTGTACAATATAGTGTTTATTTGCTAGAAGCATCACGACACTAAATGGGCATCGTAATATCAGCAAATTATCAGGAAGATATCATGATACTAGTGGATACTTTGTTTATCGATATAGACTATATCGATAGTTTTGGGACTGGGTTGCCGATACTGATGTCTTAAGACGTATATCAGTATCAGCATTTCAAGTAAAACTGTAAAACTTACACTGCAAATATTTAAAATAAAGCCTAAATCTAAAGAAATTGTTAACTTTTATCTTGTCTTTTTGTACTTTTTAATGTCTTTATGATCATAACTGCCATAGTTTTGTTTTGATAAATTTTGCTTCCTGTGAGCAGTTGGGGATATGCTAGAACAAAAAATTATTCAGTATCCAAGATTCGGACTACTCGGTAGTCAAAATCACCCAACCCCTGAACCCCTCCCCCTCATTTACATTCAATAACAATATCCACACAGCAAAACGATTTACCCACATGATACAATCACAATTAAAACACTGATGTTGTCTTAGTGTCATGAAGTATCATTGACCACAAAATGTTTTTTATGCCATTTTTACAGTAGAATAAACAAATGTCCAAGAAGTGTCTTTCTTATTTTTGGCAAATATATATATGTATACAGATTAGGGCTGCGAACGAGTACTTGAGCCTCGGTGTACGCGGCGGTCTTGGCTTGTACTCAAGTCCATTTTAAAAACTTGGATACTCGCGAGGTATTGTATTATCACCCACGTAATCAAACGCTTGTATAAAATATTGCAAAAAAACATCATATTTTATATATTTAACATAATATATAAATAAAATGCATAAAGTTGATAACTTTTAGGTTATGACTCCAAATAAAGATCATGTGAAATTCCATATGAGGTTATACATATGAGAAAACAGTTAACCGTGAAACTATACTGGCACCAGCTAATGCTTGGGTAACCCGATATTCGGTTGGTATGGTTAACTGTTTCTATCTTAATGTGTACTTAACAGGAACAATGTTTGCCAAAATATCAGCGACTTATGCAGTGCAACATCTGTGATCCAACCATGCTGGGACAGAAAGATGAATGATTTTAATCTTAAAGACGATGAGTGGTAAAACAGAAGTCATCTTTACATAAAAAAACATTAATAATAGAGAAATACAAACTTGGTGAGAGTGGAAATGAGTTCATGGAACTCAATTTTTGGATAATGAAAGGTCAGACAGTAGAGGTTTCTGTGTAGTTTGTGCTACTTCATTCTAAAGGCATATTTTTGTGACATTCAAATTTATAAATTTGACAATGAAAACAACAACTGGGCCATATTCACCAAAGAGATTTGTGAAAAATCAGCAAAAATGAAGCCTAAGTAGAACACTTTTCACAGTAAATGTTAGCTAAGTGTTCACTAATCTTTTTATATTGCATACGGCTGAAGGTTTCAAACATTAGTTACTGGCCATAGGTATTTTTTAAGAAATCAGTCAACAAATAACTGGAAATATTCCAGGACTATTATCAAAACACTTACACAGTAGGCTGGGTTAGGTGAGTAAATGGGGGTCCCAGAAGAGGCTTCTTCACCACAGTCAGAGATACACAACCTGATAGAGTAAACTCAGTCTGTCCCACATCACACTCCAGGAAAGCAACCTCATCTACACTGAAAGGACATATTCATTAATACCTTCACTATCACTCAAAACACACCTTTTTCAATCTTAGACTTCCCACTTTGAATAGTCATTAAAAATGTAGTGTCTTTGTAGAGATTTGACTTATTTATGTTTAATGTCTTTTTTCAACAAATGGTAGAGATAACATTAAAAGGGCATGAAAATGGATGGAGGAAGTGGTGCACACTAGACGCACACCAGATGACCGACATTTTGTACTATAAATCACAGGACATCAGCAAGCAACTACCAAGTTTTCCAATTATAGTCCCAATTTGTATTCTCATCTCCAGTCCGTGATTCATTCTACATTTTCATCCACTGTTCAGCCATAGCAGTTATTGAGGACATAATGAGAACATACTGTATCTGTGTAATATGCTAAAATTTAGCTGCTACAAAATACAAAATTAGTCTGCAGTGAAGAGAATCAGATCTATTTTTAACAGTTTATAGAACCTTGCCTTTTAGTTAAAAAGTACATGCATATAATGATTATAATCCTAAAACCATATGCTGAGCTCAACTCAAACATCAGCTACTCCTTTACACAAAATTTTACCTGGTTTGACACTACTTACCTGGTGACAAATTCAATTCAGATTGACTTACTGGTTCAGAAGAATGTTGGTCAAATATCTACAGAGTGTAGACTTTCCCACATTTTTCCCTCCACATACGGCTACAACAGGTGCTCTGTCACCTACAATCAGACAACATATAACAAACTACAAGTTCTATTTATATCCTGAATTTCAAAAAGAGATACACTATCATGGAACAAAATCCAAACTTCCAAACTACTTCCAAACTACTACTGCTGCGACGATGTTTGAAGAAGTTTGATAGTTCACTCGTTTACTGAGTTCGGTTTCAAACGTCTGAAATTCGGACTTTGCAAAACGTTTAGAAATCCCCAATATCACACCACATCCCAATAGATCCTATTTTCGCCCATCTATAAAACTTGTTTCTTTTGTTGAAAATATGGCGGAATTTATTTAAAATATATATGGATTTTATATTTTTGCTATATTTTCAATAAAGTGACAAGATTTTATGTGAGATTTATGCATTTTAACTGGTTTTAAAAACGTTGTTTCGAAGATCACACTAGACTGAAGTTCGCTAGCTTGTACAGGTACCAAACATCGAACCCGATATTCGAAGCAATTTCACAGCACTAACTTCTACACTCTGAGCTGTTTTACGTGATTTCACTTGTCTTGAGAACTTATTCTGTTTGGATGTAAAAACTAAACCAGATTGTTGTGTAATTAGCTAATAATATAATATTTTGATATTTTAAAAATAAATAAGATAAAATGCTTTAATTTGGTACCTTTTAAGGTCTCAACTCGAAGTATTCATAGTTTTAATGATTGCGTAAAATCCCATAAGGGGTGATATACAAAAGAAAACAGTTAACCGGTTTAGCAATATTGGCAACAACTAGTGCTTTGATAACCTAAAAATCGATAAGTACGGTTAATTGTTTCAGCTTTAGGTCCTACTATTCCATAATATCCTCATACAGACTATTCTAGTGAGGAGTTGTCGCACTGGTATCTTGGAAGATTCAGATCATTTCACTGGAATATTGTGACAACACATTACACCCCATATCGCAATTGTCAGCACATATAACTGGGGGAAAACAGTTTTGCTACAAAAACCAACTGCAATGAAATTTCCAAAACTGGTTGATGCTTTCAGCATTCTAAATGCACATTTATAGTAAAGTTTCTTTTAGCAATGAAACATTGTTAAAGGTTATTAGTGGGAGACCTAGTCAATCAAACACCATTGTTTTAACCCCTCGCTTTGCTGTTGCCAAAATTATTGCATGAATCCATTTAATAAATGCCTTGTGATTTTCATTTGTAAAATGATGAATTGGTCCCAACTTTCTATTTTTGATAACATTTGTACCGCATTTAGATCCTATTTGTCAAAACTTTGGAAACAACCAAAAATCAAAAGAAACTCAGCCTTTCAATACATCGTTCAATACTGATAACTTGATAAGTGATTTCTTCCCTATCAAGACCTCCAAAATGTGTCCTTTGTGTTTAGCTTTGTCACAATGATGGATTTCTTTGGACTTCATACATTGTCTTAGGTGTCTGATATCTAAAATATATCTAGAATCATTGGTATTGAAATTAAAACAGTATTTCTATACATATACCACTCACAAACTGCATCTTATAGTAGACATAATTTACGCACCTTGTTGTATATATTTCAGCAGATTCTCTTTCACAAACTGGTAGTCCTCAGTCACGGTGAACCTACTGACACTTGGATCGGTTACTATGGTAATGTCTATGTTATGTATCCTGTGATTAGCACTGTCTGATTTGGATGTACAATGTAAAAGATTCTGAAAAGGTGTGTAGCTGGTCACAAAATTGAGAACCACTGATTTGAAAGGTTTAATGCATATCACAGAGGGATGTTCACATTTCTTAGATATCCTTAGTATGTTTTTCCTCACACTTCCATCACTCACAAAGCCTAGATCTGGTGATCCTTTCAGTTTTGATGAACTGCTGTTTATATTAGTAACAGTTAATAGGCTGTTACTACTGGGTGAGAATATTCTAGTGAACTCTTCAGATTTGAAGAGATTGTATCCCAATATCTGCACAGAGCCATGTAAAACCTTGATGTCAGCAGTGCCTTGCAATACCAGTTCCTCATCGTCCAACATCACCAAGACAGCATCAGCAGAGCCAGAAGCATCTGTAAGTATCCTAAAAATATAACACGAATACTTGTAGCGAATACGGACATACTTGGTTAAGGACCTCGAAATTGAACAGATTCAATAGTCAAAGTTCTATTTTTTATACTTTTCAATTTTTGTAGCAGATATATTTGTTGGGGTTTTATGTATGGTTTTTTCACATTACAATCACAATCCATCTCTCTGCATGTGACTTTACCTGTATAACTACCTAATAGACTGGTAAGCTCTGTGACAATTCACACAGGTTTGAAGGGGATAAATATTTCTTAAATAGAGAGTTTGTGAACAATGTTTTTGATGCCCGTATCTACTTTCCGCTATGTTACATGTCATTGATTTCTGTGTCTAACGTAATTTCATAAGGTTTTAACTGCATAAGGTTACGTTTTTCACGTGGCAAATGAATTCGCCACATAATTTATTTCCCTTGTGGATTTATTAATTATTGGAGCAATAAAGTGTGTTATACATGTCAGTACAGAGTTCTTGAGAGACTGTAGATTATTTTTAGCAACTTTGTCAATTTTTGAAAAACCCAAGTGTACAACGACCAGCCTTTTTTCATCCCCTGTCATAAATTTTTTTGAAGTAATGAACACAATCCTCCAAAGTTTTGTGTATGTGTGTTTTATAAGCTATTTAACTTGTGGGTTTATTCGTTGTTGGACCAATAAAGTTTGTAATATATATCAATACCCAGTTCATTCAGTACTGCAGATGATTAAAACCAGCGTATTTATCTTTATTGACTTGTATAATTCCCAATAAATTTAAAAGAAATACTTGTAAAAATCCTAGGTCAAACACTGTTCACAAACAAAACTTGCCCCTAATGGCTTTCTCCCGTATTGATTAATTATGTTGCGTGTTTTTGCAAGGAGCGTTTGTGAAACGTTGTTCGCAAACTCTCTAATATGATCATACTTCCTAACCCCTTCTTTACAACAAGGGCAGTTTTCACCTGTACAAAACGATATTCCGGGGGGGTTGAACACTATTAAATTCCTAAATCTTACCACTGATACATGTCCTTCATACCATCTTCACATCAAGGTTGTTAATAGATCATTACAAAAAATATACTAAGAGTTTTATTTACCACACTTAAAGGAAAGTAAAGTTAAAAGCAAACTCTAGAAGAGGTCAAAATTTAGTTAATCTGAATATGGCAAAGAATCAATGTGAAGTGACTTGAAAGTGAGGAAACTATTAAATGTTTAGGTGAAAGTTTAAATCAGTTATTTTGGAGTCTATGATTTGTTTTATTCAACTTGAACTTGTCAAAGCTGTGAGAGGAATATGAAGAGAAGTCATGGCACATGGCAATAAATCCTTTTTACCTAGGAGGGGACAAAAGCCAATATGATCCTGTAAAAGGTGCAGCCCATTGCTTTTTTCCAAGTTGTTTGCAGTGTAAAAACCTCTGTGGGGAATCATAAAGAAACTAAGACAATGTTTTTGTACAAAAATAATGGTTCAGTGACCAGACATGACACATTCTAATATCTTGGTGTGTTCATTGGTAAAAGGTTGACATTGTCCTTTAAAAAATACTACCTGTTCTTTACATCAAGGTAATCTCCACTGGGGTATCTTTCTTCAGTATTGACGGCTTCTTAAAATAGAAAAAAAAATATATTTATAAAGTTTTAATTTTGTACAATCGATTTCCTGAAAATTGGAGTTACTTTGACACCAAAATCAAAACTTATTTGTCTTCAGTGAGACACACATCTTGGGAAATGTAAGATTGTATTTGAAGCCTCAGATTGCTATTATGTACAATAAGGAATATCCACAAGCAGAATCATCACAAAAACTTTGTGAAAATACTCCAAGTGTCAGATTAATTTTAATAACGGACACAGAACATTTCATCCCATGTTCTATATTTGCTACATGTTATCACCAATATCAGTATTTATATTCTCATATTCTGTGAAAGATATCAGTCAGTTATGTGCCATGCATCTACTAGTATGCAACCACATTAAATGAATAAGTGGTTCCCACTGTTATTTATGCTTTAGCTTTTGGGGTGAAACGTTTCCAAGAGAAACAGACTGATAGACAGAGTGCCAAATATACGTAAACCCCTTTCTCATTTAGCGATGGTAATCGACCACAATCTTACAAGTCAGAATAATCAATACTTAATACTTTAACATATACCTTTCATATGGTCTTCTGGAAAATCTTCAAGATTACTAGACTTTCCGAGTGCATGGTCATCTCTTCCAAGTTTCTCCATGGACTTCCTTTTCAGCACAACACTTGGGCCTGCTGTACCATTTGACTTCCTCTTTTTCTTGCATTCTTGCAACACTTCCTCTTCTCTTTCCAAAGACTCATCCATTAAAAACTTTTTTCGTCTCTTCTTTGGTATCTTTCCCATATTTATAAAGGTCACTATATGTGTGAAACTGAAACAAAAAATTAAAACTTACAGAAATTCCTTGTTATTGATTAAGTGGGGTTTTTATTTTTATACCTCTGTTCTCTTTATGACCAACTTAAATTAGTGGTCGGACCGGTTCTGAAAATAAAAACCATTTTTTTGGGCTTTGAAACTAAACAAAATCCAGGATTTTGAAAGTTTACAAAGATATGTGTTACGGTCACGGGCAAGCACGATAGCAATTACCGGTTGTCTTTAAGTTGTAACAGAAAAAAAAGCAAAAAGCTTAACTTAACAAATTTATTTAGCGATTAACAATAATGATTACAGTCAACTGGTATGCCCTTAACTAAGCACACTAATACAATAACAAGATCTAGCTGACCTGACCACTGAGATTAAGAATAAGTTTATCCGCCGTATCCCGCAATCTGTTCTGTAATCCGTCCTGTGGTATATTCTGTGATCTGTCCAATGTCCTGTGGTCTGTCCCGTGATCTGTTCAGCGTTCACTCGCACACAGATATCTATATCCTGTGACCTGTCCCACACTCAACAACACAAAAGGTGCTTGTCCTGCTATCCTTTATATATCCAGTCACACAGAAGGTCTGTCTGGAGATTTTTAGAGAGTTAACACAATTGTACTGTCTGCTCCAAGATATGGACAATGTCCAAAATGCAGTAAATCCACTCTCTGTTATATAACTGTACAATATCCAAAAATATCCAAAGTGCAATAAATCTGTCCAGACAATGTATCTAGTTCACTCCAGTAAAAGTTCACAGCAACACAAGTTATATTATATTCCAAAACACAATAGCTCTCCTTATAGCCAGCGAATACAAAGTTTTTTTTGTGGTCAGATGTACATTCCTTATATACATTCACAGATTCCTCTGGAATTGTACAGAACCAACTCAAAAGAAGATTGAGCCATCTAGGCCAAATGAGGAAGTTCTAGAAACTACTGGCAATTGGGTTTCCCCAAATCTATCTTAACCACTGAGGGGGGGATTTCCCCCAGTCTGTGAACAAATCAATAAACACTAAAACACAAAAATCAATAACTCCCTTACTTTAAATGTTAACACACAAAAAGAACCAACAACACAATTATCTTTTATGACAATGTATAAACATAAAGCTTAAATTAAACAATGCACTAATATAGTGCCTAATATATGTAATATACAATGTACTAATATAGTGTCCAATATATGTAACATATGATAAAAAGTTTTATGCTAGCGTACATGAGCTGCATTATCAATAGGAAATATGCATGCGTGAGATATTTGAAGTTTGTAAACGTCATTTACCATGAATATAAAGCGAAAATGTAAGTTATAGCCTGAAATATATCTGTTCTTTATTGTTTTGACGAAATATTAACCAGTAGAAAGTCTAATATAATGATGTTTTCAATAACCGGTACTTAAATATTCTTTGCAGATTTCGTCATTTCTACGTAAACGAAACGAAATGCGGTATACCGGTTTACCGTTCACACCACTAATTTAAATGTCCCTGAGAAGCCTGAGAAAGATACATTTAAAACATGTACTTACAGTAGTAAAACGTTTTGACAACATTTAGAATTTAGCTTTTGTTCATACTGCTAATCATTTAAAGACACACTCTTAACAAGCAATCAGTGCCCGTGAACAGGCTCTGTGTCAGCTGACTGTGTGTTCGAGTTTCAGAGCAGAAGTGAAAAGAGGAAGGGACACAAACATTGTGCCCTGCAAATGGTATTCAGAAGTAAAGTACCAAGTTAACTGCTGAGAAGTAAAAAGTACGTGGAAAACGAATCCGGGAAAATTGGCCTCCTGGAAAAATGGCCTCCTAGAAAATTGGCCTCCTTGAAACTTGTGTGGGGTGGAAAATTGGCCTCCCTCTAGTCTTTTTATAATAATGGAAATAAGTAAAATTTTTGAAATCATTCATTACAAATAGTTTATTGCATTGCGTGACCTAACCAAGAAACTGTTTAACAACAACAACAAATGTAAAAAGTGTATATCATTTATTAAAACGAATATATTACATTACATGACAAAACACAAAGTTAGTTTTAAAATAGAAATATATAAATCAAAATATAGGGATAATGTGTAATATAATGTAGGCAATGTAGATAATGTAGAGTATAATGTAGAGTATAGTTCTGAACTAGTTGCCTCAGTAATTATATGAAGGAGTTATATCTTTGTTCTTACAATCCTGAGCAGGTATTTGTGTCCTGAGTATATTTCAATCAGACATTGCTGTCTTTGAAATTTAATGATTAAAAGATCTTTATGCATAATTTTAATCCTGATTAATCATCAAAGAGAACCAAATCTTTGGTGTTTTAATCCTGAGTAGTTATCCAGTATTAAAATTACCATATTACAGAATAATTCATATAATCCAAATGGGAACTATGGAGAGCACTATAAAGTAAAAATAAACTGGTGTAAACATTTGGACCACCAAAAAAATTCAGGAGGCCATTATTCCATCCCCTCAAATTTCAAGGAGGCCAGTTTTCTAGGAGGACAATTTTCTAGGAGGCCATTTTTCCAGGAGGCCAATTTTCCATTTCCTGTGGAAAACATGTTAAAACAAAATACTGTAAATGCAATAGTTTTGAAGTTACAACTGATTTAACCAACAGTGAAAATGTCAAAAGTAGGTTTTGCTCAGCTATGCAATGAGCTACAGGTCTGCCATTTTACTTTGGTATAGCTGACTAAAAATTAGGCTAACAACACATTCAAACAAGATACTGTAATTCCAATAGTTTTCAGGTTATAACTGATTTACTCAACAGTGATAAGCTCTAAGTAGCTGTTACTCAGCTACGCAATAACCTACAGACCTGCAATTTTACTATGGTATAGCTGACCCAAAAGTAACTGAATAACAAATCCAAACAAAATACTTTGAATACAATAGTTTTTAAGTTACAACTGATTTACTCAACAGTGATAACCTGAAAATACCTTTTCCTCTGCTAAGCAATAAGGTACAGGTGTGCAATTTCACTATGTTATCGAAGACTGAAAAGTAGGTGAATAAAATATTTAAAGAAAATACTGTAAATGCAATAGTTTTCAAGGTTCAAATGATTTACTCAACAGTGAAAACCTGAAAGTAGCTATGCAATGAGCTACAGGTCTGCAATTTCACTATGTTATGGCTGACTGAAAAGTAGGTGAATAACATATTCAAACAAAAAATTCTTAATGCAATGGTTTTCAAGTTATAACTGATTTACTCAACAGAGAGAACCTGAAAGTACCTTTTTAGTTTTACTCAGCTATACACTGAGCTACAGGCCTGCAATTATACTATGTTATAGCTGACCCAAAAGTAGCTGAATAACATATTAAAACAAAATACTCTAAATGCAATAGTTTTAAAGTTAAAACTGATTTACTCAACAGTAAGAACCTCAAAGTAGCTATTGCTCAGCTAGGCAATGAGCTATACATCTGGAATTTCACTATGTTATACAGAAAACTGAAAAGTAGGTGAATAACATAATTAAAGAAAATACTGTAAATGCAAGTTTTCAAGTTACTATTGATTTACTCAACAGAAAGAACCTCAAAGTAGCTATTGCTCAGCCATGCAATGAGCTACACGTCTGCAATTTTACTATGTTATAGTTAACCCCAAAGTAGATGAATAACATATTTAAAAAAATACTGTAAATGTAATAGTTTTCAAGTTCCAACTGATTTACCCATCAATGATAACCTCAAAGTCGCTATTAATAGGCTACGCAATGAGGTACGGGTCTACAATTTTACTATGTTATAACTAACCCAAAAGTAGCTGAATAACATATTTATACAAAATTTTCTAAATGCAATAGTTTTCAAGTTACAAGTGATTTTACTCATTATGGAAGTCACTGAAAAGTCAGAAAGTAGCTATTACCCACTTAGCTATGGGGATAGATGACAAGTTACTCACCATGTTGTAGCTATGGAAAAGTAGCTGAATAACATATTTTAACAAAGTGCTCTAAATCCCATACTTTTTAAGTTATAAGTGATTTAGTACATGATTTCAGGAATTTTAATGCATTCAAAATTATTTCAAAAATTCATAAAAAAAATGAGTAAGAAAGACCCACGCCTGATACTCACACAGGGGAATTTACTTATGGCCTAGTACATACATATATGCGAGACAAGAGAGAAATCACTGCAATAGTCAATGAGAAAATTGTGATAAAGTGTTGAAATTTTCACACTTTGGGTGGGGGTACCTCACTTTTTAATGACTCTGGGGAACAGATGTATTAACAGATCTGCATGCTGTTACATATATGGGCACTGTGCGAGTGCATTGTTTAATCTAAGCTTTATGTCTATATATTACCATATTAATTGAGTTAGTGATTCTTTTTATGTGTTATATGTTATGAGGCTTATTGATCTATTTATAGACTGGGGGGAATCCCTCTGGTCTAACCTCAGTGATTCTATTAATAGATTTGGGTAACCCTATTGGTTACCTGCAGGTTCTAGAACTTCCTTGGTGAATCTGGTAACAGGTCTTAAATTCAAGTTAGTCATGTAACTGTCTGGAAGTTTCATGCTTGTATATAAGGACTGTACACCTGACCACAGAAAAACATAATATTCGTTGGCTATAGAGAAGGGTAACTGTGTCTTAGAGCTACTATCAACTGGATATATACTTTTTGTGTACCTTATACTTTGTGACTGAACTGTTACTGGAGCAAACTGGATTTAGTGTCTGGATAAATTTGCTGTACTTTGAATACTTTTTTGTCTGCACACTGTGTGTGGTTCTACCAGAGAGTGGATTTATTGCATTTTGGACATTGTCCATATCTTGAAGCTGATAGTGTAGTTGTGCAGTCTCTCGGAATATTTCTATACAGACATTTGGTGTGATTGGATATCGAAATCATCACAGGATAAGGGCATTTCGTGTTATCGGATACTGAACGGATTACAGGATATGGATATCTGTATTAGTGGACATCGGACGTATCACAGGAAACATCACAGGACACAGCTGGATACAGTGGACAAACTTAACTGCCGTTACAGTGGCCAGGTCAGATTGGTTTCATTAGTGTATCATTGTGTGTATTATTGAAAGCATACCAGTTGACTGTAATCATTGTTTTTAATTGTTAAATAAATTTGTTAAGTTAATCTTTTTGTCTTTTCCTGTTGCAACTTAAAGGCAACCAGTAATTGCTACCATGCTTGCCCATGACCGTAACAATGCCTTGAACAATTTTCAATCCTGGATAGATAAGGTATCTTTTAAAAGCAGAGGAAATGGTCCTTACTACCCAGGGTATCCAAAATTTCTTTCAGTTTTACTTACTCCTAACTCTTCAACAATCTTTAGAGGATTTCCCACTTGAGCTAAAATTTATTAAATCTACAATTTGAACTAATATGGGAAAAAGGTGAAAGAAAACAACATACATTTGATAGAACAGCATACACAGCTAGACCTCGTAACGCTCAGTGAAATGGAACCTTTCCATTTACCTTCATTTTCTTATATGGACCCAAGAAATTTACAATAATGCACAGAGGTTCACATGTATTGTAAATCTCCCCCACCCCTCACCACTTCAATTGAAGCACTGAAGGGAGAAACACACAGACCAATTTGGTTAATTTTATTGTAATTGGAATTTTTATAAATAAAAATACTTACATAATCCCAACAAATGCTTACGTGACCTACCGTTCGGTCAAGGACACAGACAATGTGTCTCGCCATGTTTTTTCTACTGAAAGTACACACGTAAACCCCAGGGGGCACCTGCTGGAGGTTATATCTCCACTGTAAGTTGCCATTCTTAAAATTTTGACCCTACCCCTCAGAAGATGGCAGAGGGGAGGAGGGTGGGACTCTCCTTGTTGGGATTATGTAAGTATTTTTATTTATAAAAATTCCAATTACAATAAAATTAACCAATTTTATTGCATAAAAACGTACTTACATAATCCCAACAAATGCTTGAATACAGCCCTGAGGTCCATGGTGGGTAGACTTCTGAGGACTGTCAAGTGCTATAGGAGAGTTCTTGAGGTTATACAGATACAAAAAATGCATAGACACCATATGTTATACTACAAACAACTGTAACATAGTACATATAGTTAAAACTGTAATTATATTATTGTTATTACAAGTACTGATAAAGTGAAAAAGTAGTTGTAATAAAGTAACTGCAAAGTACTCACCCACTTTTGAAAGCAGCATGTTGTACTATACATAGTATGATATTTATGAATCCCGTCACCGTATCTGTACAAATGTGCAGGGGTCAAAGGTCAGCTGTGCCCAGTTGAATAAAACTCCAGCAGTCAGAATGCAGCTGTCCTTCAAGCCAAGCAGTCATAACATGAAATCTTATCCATAGTCGTGTTCAAAAATCAAAGTCCTACTACATTCCAGTCCAATTCCATATATCCTGAAAAAATAAAGACTGATTAAACTATTAAGTCTCAATTGTTCACTATATGCTGTGCAGACACAATGGGACCTAACTTAAAGATATCATCATTTTCCCAGCAAATATCCTTCAAATAAAAGTTTGTAAAGGTATTGTGGGATTTCCAGTAACAGGAGCTCAAGACCTGCTCTAAAGAGATACCTCCTTTAAATGCAAGTGATGCAGCCATAGCTCTAACATCATGAGCTCTAACCTGAGTGACCTGTTGATCAGCCGTATCTGAAGACTGATAGCAAGTTTGAATGGTGTGTTTGATCCACTGGGAAATGGTTATTCTTGTGATATCCTTAGAATAACCCTCCCTAAGAGATACAAAGAGCAGGGCCTTGCCCTTTCTCATGGATTTGGTCTTCTCTAAATAGACCTTGAGGGCCCTAACTGGACAAAGTGACTTGTCCTCCACCAGTGAACTGTCCAACATGGTAGTAAGAGCTGGTATAACTACTGGTTTAATGGAATCAGGGCCATCCGAAGCCAACTGGTTTTTGGCCAGGAATGCTGGAGAAGGAGAAACAGTAACTTCTGACCAATTTCTCCTTGAAGAGACAGAAGAGTGAGTCCATGCATGTATCTCACTCCTTCTTTTACCTGAGGCTAAAGCCAACAGGAACACTGTCTTGTAAATTAGCCACTTCAAAGGAGCCTCTGACAAAGGCTCAAAGGGAGGTTTTGTCAAACCTAAGAGGACCAATGAGAGGTCCCATGTAGGTATGGACCTATTTGGTTTAGGTCTATCCCTGGTGAAGCTGGCAATAAGTCTATTCAGTTCTAGACTTTTTGAAATGAATTCACCCTGTGAACCCAAAGCATCAGCAATTGCTGTTCTGTAACCAGTGATTGTAGCTGGTTTGAGATTTTTGACTGTGAACAGGTAGTTTAAAAATTCTGCTACCTGGGGAACAGCTGTTGAGGTGATGTCCACCTTATTCTCTGTGCACCATTGCCCATAAATGGTCCACCTTGATTGATAGACTTTTCTTGAGGATTCCCTCTGAGGTGCCTTAATTCTTTCTGCCACCTCAGATGAGAATCTTCCAGAATTGGATTCCTGGAATCCAGAAGCCACACATGTAGATTCAGGTACTCCACATTGTTGTGGAACCTGTTGGAATGTGGCTGTTTCAGAAGTGTCTTCCAGTGAGGGAGCTGTAGGGGTACCCTGGTCGAGAGATCCACCAGATCCCAAAACCATGGCATCCCTGGCCACCCTGGAGCCAGTACTATCATCCTGCATGGGTATGTTATTATTTTTTGAATTACTTGTGGCAGGATGGCTACTGGACAGAAGACATAGCCGTCTAGGCCTTCCCAACAGATATTCAATGCATCTATTTTCCAAGCCTTTTTGTCTGGGACAGGAGATACATAAATTGGAAGTTTGTAATTTAGATGAGTTGCAAATAGATCTACCATTGGTGTGTGCCAAACTTTGCAAATTTGGTTGAATATCTGTTGGTGAAGTGACCACTCCGTCTGTATGACCTTGTCCCTTCGTGATAGAGAGTCTGCTATGACATTTAGGGATCCAGGTACGTGTCTTGCCCTTATCTGGATTCTTCTGGAATTTGTGAATGCAAGAATTCTCCAGATAAGAGCACACATTTCTATGGAATGTGTGCCTCCTTCTTTGTTCAGATAAGATACTACTGTACTGTTGTCTGAACAGATGAGCACGCTTTGACCTTGCAAGTGCTCCTGAAACCCCTTTAGGGCCAGAAGAACAGCTTTCAGCTCCAATACGTTGATGTGAAGCTGAGCCTCCTTGTTTGACCAGAGGCCACTGAGGACTATTTCGTTCAAGTGAGCTCCCCAGCCTTTTTGGGAGGCATCTGTGAACACCAAAGTGTTGTGAACATGAGGATGGAGGGGAGAACCTGCCATAAGATTTTGTAGATCCTCCCACCATTTGAGATAATTGAGGAAATTCCTTGTTACTGGAATGTTTTTGTCCAGTGACTGGGGAAACTTCCAGCTTGACCTTAGGTACCACTGAAAAGGTCTCATGTGCAACCTTCCTAGAGGTACTGTTTTTTCTAAGGAAGCTAATGTCCCTATGAGTGACATGAGCTTTCTTGGAGTCAAGACTAATGACTTTCTGATGGAAACAGTCTGAACTTTCAACCGATCGAGTTTCTTTTGGGTTGGAAAAACCAGACCCCTGTGAAGATCGAAGTGATAACCCAGAAAATCTAGATTTTGTGTGGGAACCAATTCCGATTTTTGGAAATTGATGAGCCAGCCTAGTTCTTGGACCAATTTCACTAATTTTTCCGAATCTTTGAGACATTGATCTTTTGTTGGTGACCGAAGAAGCCAGTCGTCCAGATATTGATGGATTCTGAGGTTCCTGGCTTGAGCTATGAGTTTTACCTCTTTCACAATGCGAGTAAACTCTAGGGGAGCTGTTGCGACACCAAAAGGGAGAGCCTGAAATTGGAAAACCCCTTTTTTCGTTTGAAATCTCAGATATTTTTGAGATTGTGGGTGAATTGGAACATGAAAATAAGCGTCTGTGAGATCTATCGAGGTGACCCACTCCCCCTGTCGAATCGACTTCCTGATAGATTCGGCTGTTTCCATTTTGAATGTCGGTACATGTAAATGGTTGTTTAACATACTTAAATCTATCACTGGTCTCCACCTTTTCATGGGTTTGGGTACCAGAAACAGTCTGCTGTAATATCCCAGAGTAGAAGGTTTCCTGACATGAGTTATTGCCTTTTTTGCAAGCATGGCCTGAACTGCTTCGTGTAGAGCGCCATCTTTGTTTTTGTTGTGATATTTGCTCAAAATGAGCGGAATTTTCGATAATTTGGGTAGAATTTTGAAGTCTAGGCGATAACCATGTTGTAGTAAACTTACTACTCTGGGATGTGCTTGATTTTTTGCCCATACCTGCCAAAAATCCTGCAATCTTGTCCCTGGAAAGTCACTTCCTCTTTCCGCCTCTGCCTCCTTGCGATGCGCGCGCAGAGAAGTGGTTATAGGTGTTTGGCTGCGTTCGTTTGTCACGAAACGATCTGTTACCTTCCTGTGAGGGCTTTGGATGTGAAGACCTCCCGAAATCGAAATTCTTCACAGAGTCTCTGTATGACTTGGAATCAGATTCCTTCATTATTGACAATCTTTTGATCATGTTATCCTCAACCTGGGATAAAATATCCGAGTTGAAGACCTCCTGTTGGTCAAAATGGTCTGTACGCAAGCTTGCCAAGTCTTTTGGACCTAATTTTGAGCTGCAGTCCTTCAATAAGCTGTCCCTCCTTTGAAAGAGCATATTGCATGCCAGAGTCATGTTTTGTTTGAGGACCGTATCCAGGGCTATCTCCAGAGAGGAGGTAACTGAAGCCTGTAGCTGAGAATATTTTATCATGAGGTCTGCTGACTCCTTGACTGTATCCAGATCTTCAGACCCTCTAATTTCAGTAGCCAACTCCTGGATTCTGTTGTTGAGCTCCTCTATAGCCATTTTAAACCACACTACATGGCCCAAAATTTGAACATTTTCCCTGCAAACTGTCTCTTGAACAATATGTTGTTTGGAAGGTA
This sequence comes from Sabellastarte sp. h YS-2021, assembly GCA_964017235.1. Taxonomy (NCBI): domain Eukaryota; kingdom Metazoa; phylum Annelida; class Polychaeta; order Sabellida; family Sabellidae; genus Sabellastarte; species Sabellastarte sp. h YS-2021. Next base: position 40,474,420 of record OZ024930.1, on the reverse strand, counting down.
CAGTGATGGAATTTGACAATGATTTCACTCTAGCTATGTTGAAGTAGGAGTCAGGTAGTTTAGGAGCTTTCAAAGGCATATTTTGTGGAGAGGTAGTGTAGTAGATCATGTCGGGCCTCTCAAAGGCCAAAAACTGTCCCTGGGACAATGATTCAGAGCTGGATTTGTCTTTGACTGAGGTTCCAGAGGCCTTCCTAAACCTGTAGTCCCACATGGACTGAATATCTTGGACAGGAGGTAAAGCCAAATTTTGTTTCCTCACCACCTGCTTGGAGGGTTTCTTGGAAAAAGCAGAAGGGGCCACAAGGCACTCCACTTGTGGTACCTCCAGATCCAGTAGACCTCTGATGGCATTGAGCATCTCAACATAAGAGGGATCTAACTCCTGTGAATGAGAGTCTGCATCCCCTTGAGGAGACTTAGATCTGTGTCTCTTGCTGGGAGGCAAAGAGGAGTCCTCATCAGATAGCTCTCCTTCTGAAGGCTGAGTTCTCGTCTGGGAGACAGGGGCACTCATACCCTGCTCCTGACAGAGAGGAAGACTGTTCTTAGAGGCTGAAGGTTTGTCACTGCGTTTGAACTCTTCAAACTGGGAAGCCAAGGAAGCCAACTGATTATTCATAGCTTTAATCATGTCTTGAAGCGAGGAATCAGGTTTGGAAGTAGAAGGCTGTGAAGATTTTGAAGGTGTTGGTTCATCCAAGAGAGAGTCATCAAACTTCTCAGAACTTTTGGACTTGGAAGCTTTTCTTTTGTGTGGAATTTTTAAGGCCCCAGCACAAATAGAGCAATCAGATTCTTTACTCACAACACACTTGTCTTTTCCCTTCTTGTCGTTTCTGCATTTTAAACAAGCTTGGTGATTATCCCATGGAAGCATATCACCCAAGCAAACTGAACATTTCCTTTGTTTTTCGGACATCTTGAATCGTACAAAAGAACGCGTGTGCACTTCACGGCGGTCAAAATTAGAATGACAACTTACAGTGGAGATATAACCTCCAGCAGGTGCCCCCTGGGGTTTACGTGTGTACTTTCAGTAGAAAAAACATGGCGAGACACATTGTCTGTGTCCTTGACCGAACGGTAGGTCACGTAAGCATTTGTTGGGATTATGTAAGTACGTTTTTATGCAATAAAAATAACACACGCACACACATGGTTGTTTCTAAAGTTCGGAATTTCCGTTGGGTGATACGGAAAATCACCTAAATATCGCTTAAAATCGCCCAAATATCGCCTAATTTACTTTAAAATGTAAAATGATTACAGAATACAACTAACAGTTCTTTAATCAATTAAAGGGGGAGGGAGGATAATATATCTCCATAACCTAGGTAGATTAAAGAATAAAGACAGACATACCCTGATGGCAATTAACAGTTAGGGTGCACACTTCAAACAAATATATATGGGTAGATTATAAAAGGCTATGTTAAAATCCCTGTAAAATGCTCAATATTTGCTTGATTTTAATCAGACACCACCAAATTGTTTATTATTGTGTATAAAATAGTCGTAGATAGATAATTAAACTGGAAACTTAACACAAGATATCTTATATGTAAGATATTAATCACCAACATCCACGGAAAAAATCGCCCAATTAAGTAACACTGGGAAATCAAGGGCTATGTTAAAATCGCTGTAAAATGCTTTGTAAAATATGTTATACTTAAGCAGATACAATAAATAAGTAAAATACTGCGTCATTGTTTCATTGTAACCTTATATATTCTTTTTGTAAAAGCGATAAAACTTATAATGCACCTAATTAATTCTTCATTCTGTAAAACTGACTCACCTAATAATATATAAATACTTTATTGCAATCTGTAGAATCCTCATATGTACTAATATATATATTAGGCGATTTTTAGGTGATTTTTTCCGTCACAGAATTCCATCACTTTTTCCGTGGTTTACACCCACACACCCCTTCTCTGTAACACACACACACACACACACACAAACACTCAGGCAATTCTTTTCTCTGATGCAGATTCTGTACAGATCAGAAAATGTGGCAAATGTATAGTTTTATATGCAGCTATTACATAATTAAGCAATCAGCTACAAGTCTGAAATTTTACTATGTTATAACTGAAAGAAAAATAGGTGAAAAACATATTTAACAAAATGTTCTGCATGCAATACTTTTCAAGTTATAAGCGATTTACTGCATGACTCGTATCAGTTTTAATGCATGAAACAATTATTTAAAAAATTCATAAAAAAAAAGTATGAAAGGAAAGGTCTGATGCTCACACAAGGGAATGATCTTATGGCCTAGTACATATATGCAAGGTGAGAGAGAGATCCCTGCCATAGTCAATGAGAAAATTGTGATAAAGTGTTAAAATTTTCATACTTTGGGTGGGGGTACCTCTCTTCTAATGGCTCTAGCAAACAGACGAACAAACTGATCTGCATGAATTTTATGCTTTATCATCCTCGATAGATAAGGTGTCTTTTAAAAGTAACAGCATGTCTCTAGCCCTTTGACTTTTGGAGGAGAAGTTGTTCACACGGACACGGACGCCAACGTCGCACAGTGATGCCATAATGTCAGCTGACATAAAAACACATAAACCTGATACTGAACAAGGAGGAGAGTGTTACAATTTCAATCTGATTAATTCCTTCTATGATGTGGTGCTGACCATTACTCTGTCTCTGGTTATATGATTATGGATTGTTGCTTTTCTGTATTTTGCGCCTAGAGTCTGTCTTTAAATGGAGATTAAGGACTATAAAAGTACTATTAGAATTAGAACTAGCAAAAGGTTTTTGTACACAAAAACAGAGCTTCCCTAGCTTGAAATTTTATATGAAATGCCAAAGGACCAATTTGAAGAGTTAAATAAGAAGGGGACCAAGGTCAAACCTGACCTCATCAGAAGACTTCCAACCCATGATACCTATAGGTTGGCTTAATATTGCAAATCTCTAAGTCCAATAATAAGTGAGTTATAAGCACTTTTAAGTTGGGCTATTCTCGTTTGACCTTGAAGGAGAGGTCCAAGGTCAAATATGACTACATCAAAAATTCCCAGCCCATGATTTCCTATACAGTTTGGTTTACGATCCCAAACCTTTAAGACCAACAATAAGTGAGTTATAAGCACTTTTAAGTTGGGCTATCCTCGTTGGACCTTGAAGGAGAGGTCCAAGGTCAAATATGACCACATCAAAAGATTCCCAGCCCATGATTTCCTATATGTTGGTTTACCATCCCATACCTGTACAACCAATAATAAGCAAGTTATAAGCACTTTTTATGACTGACAAAGAAACGCCTGTGGTGGCCATCTTGTTCTTCAAAATGAGGCCCAAAATATTCCCAGTCAAGATTTTTGTAATGAGGAACATACCCTGCGAATTTGAGATCTCTACCTATAATAACCTTTGCTCTATAGGGCCACCAAAAATCCTTGCTGAAAGTCGAAAAACGCCCGTGGGGGCCATCTTGTTTTTCAAAATGAGGCCAAAAATATTCCCTGGCAAGATTTTATATTTATGAAGATATCCTGCAAATTTGAGAAGGCTACAATCTCTCTACACACTACAGCGGCGGCGGCGTAACGAAGCGAAATCCATAGTATCCACCGGATGCTATCCGGTGGATACAATTAACAACCTGATTGTTTATGCCCAAAAACAAAAAAGCACACCGTCCAACACTTACACATCCCAACAGTACACAAAAAAATTGTGTGAATGAATGAGTAAAGTTTCAACAAGAAAAAAAATTTAAAAAAAAACTTTAAAAAATATTTAGGAAAAAAGAAAAAGTTAAAAAAAATTTGACCACCAAGAATTCCAAAGCAAGCCACTCACACCCCCCAACCCCACCAAAAAAATTATAAAACTGAAGTCCACCACTCCCAAAATAACCAGTAACAAACATCCAGAAATCATTCCACGTCCCTCCCACCCAAAACAAAAATTGGAAGGAAACACAAAATCCATACAAGTAAAAGTTGTTTTTTTTTTCAATGCGTGGAGGGACTGACAGATAAAACAAACAGCAAAACCTAACAAAACATTCAAAGAGTTTAGTTATGAAATCTTATTTTAATTTTTTTTTTTCCAGTTTCTGCACCAAATGGATCATTAAAATTGTTTCTGTTTTTGATATTTGGGGGCCAGAATTTATTTTAAAATGGGCGCATTTGTGTTTTACTATTTTGCAATTATTTTTTTTTAAATAAACCCAGGTAATTTTGGTGGTGGATGTGACATTTGTAAATTGAGGAGCTGGGTTCAAATCTGTATAAGATGATATTTAAATTGGTGAAATGGGCTTGGGGTGGATTTCTGTTTGTGATAGGGAATAGTTTTGGTGAAATTGAATTTGCATTAAATTGTTGGAAATTTTGTGTTATTTTTTGTGCTACACTTTGCTAAATAAAAGTTCTTGGATTATTTGGGTAATCCTGAAAAGGACTGATAGATGACAGCATGTTCTCCCCTCAGTCTTCTTAAACTCTGTCCTCCTGCCCAGCCAGCGCCCCCACGTGATTGAAGTAGTCCTTCAGTAGGTCTCGTTGATGTTTGGCCTCCCTCGATGGGTTTCTTAAGTTCTCATGATGTCTCTGTTCCCCCTGGACCCCTGTGGTGGTTGTATGTCGTCAGCTGGAGTGGGTGGTCTGTCTCAACATGTTATGTAGTACCACACATGTTAACACAATGTCTGTCACAACTTTGGGCCTCTGCCCCATGGTGGTCAACAGTACCCTGAATCGCTTGACAAGTATACCAAATGCGTTCTCGACCACCCTTCTCCCCCTGGATATCCTGAAGTTGGCTATTCTCTCTTCTCTGGTCAGCTGGCGTCTACTGTAAGGCTTGACCAGCCAAGGCATCAGGGCAAAGGCATCATCTCCCAGCAGGAAGTAGTGTAGATTTGGCCCCCCCAGGTCTAAGTGGTTCAGGTGGTGGTAGTCCCAAGGTTCCGTTCTCAATTCTTTTCAGTTTCCTGCGGTTGAAAATCTGTGCATCAGAGGATGACCCACTGGCCCCCCGCATTGACCCACAGGAACTTGTAAACTGCATCGACAAATTCTTTCAAAATGGCTTTGCAGACCTGGGGGACAAATTTACACATAGTCATTCTTCCAACCCTCCAGTAGTATTGCAGTGAGGTGTAGCTTTCCCCTGTGGATAAGTCTCTCAAAGTAACTGCCAGTTTCAACCCGACTTCCAGTGGCTTCCTGAAGTTGGTGATTGACTTCCTGAAGTGGGGGGTGATTCTTTCTTCAATCAAATAAAAAAATGCTGGCTCCATCCTGGTGAAATTTCTGTAGCCTGGTATGTCAGCAGTGATTCGCTCGTCCAAGAGTGTTCAGTAGCAACCTCTCTCCTCTCTCTGCAGTATCCAGAGCAGGACCAATGGATTCTGTGGCTTCCTTCTCCTTCTGCACACCTACACCCCTTAACCAATGTTCCTACCAAGTATGAACTTTCTAGACCTTATGATTTCTGAGATACAGCCGGACAAACTTTTTCCCGCCTCCTGCCCAAACACCTGTCCATCTGGACACCATGGGTGAAAACAATACCCTGACAGCCCTTAAGGACTGTGGGGTAAAAAGCATATTGGAGTGGTGTAAATAGGACACGGAAGTGTAACTACCCCTAAACCATTAAAATTTCATAACTTCTGTTTTATTATCTTGTGTTGTTATGTTAATGTTCTGTCTGAAAATGAGACTGTAAACTTTTGAGTTAAAGTGATCATACGTATACATATATCAAAAACATGTACATCTGATGTACTGTTTGACAGCATTAGATTCAGACAATTATTGAAATGGACCGATTTAAACAACAACATTAAAACTTTGAGCTTTACATTTAGCAAGCATGCATGCTCAGAAACAATTGACCTTACTGAGTGTAGTGACTATATATATAACTGCTTGGTAAATTTATTCCACCAAATTAAGAAATGTAATACAATGCATAAACTACCAATAATACCCACTGAGTGATAAATCCGACAATGCATTTAAAACAACACATGGTAACAGAAATTGTGAAAATATAATAGTTGAAGGCTATATACAGTCACATACACCTTTCATACCAGTTCCATACGTTTTTCTCACCATTCTATATTCCTTCATACACTCCCCTACACTTCCATTCACTCCCATATGCCTCCACACACCCCATATGCTTTTTAGTACTTAGTTTCAAAGAAATGTTGCCCAGCATAATCAGAGCATTAATTGTATTGCATGCCATTTGACAATTTGCTTGAATATGAATATAAACTAAATCTCCAAATATAATATAAATGTTCAATATTATCTTAAGCATCGGCATCCAATGGTAGAATGGAATCATGGACAACTCGGCCCCATTTTGATGCAAACTCGGCCTCTGCTAAAATTCATCCCCACCAAGTTAATAAATTGACCCTGTCTTTAATATATATTCCTTATGTACTGCTTGGCACCATATAATGGCACACGCCTCAAATTGGCACAAAACGGAAGTTAAAATATTTAATAACAATGGTTCTTTATTGCCCACACTCGCGCATTTCTGCTTAACAAATAAGGAAGTGGAAGTGACAACAAAAATAATTTAAATATCTTTGGCAATTTCCGTATGCAAATTATGCCAATTTGAGGCGCTGATTTCATGTAGAAATTATGTTATCGCCCCTTAAAAATGATTCTAACAGGATTATTGTTTTGATTTGATGTTAATAAAATAGTTTAATAACTTGCGCTTGTCAATTCATATTTTAATAAAAAGAAATCCACAAAACTACACTAAAAACAAGCAAAAATAAGGTTTTTGTGTCCAAGTTGTACCAAGTTACGGCGGGAGGCAGTATGCATCATATATTAATAATGTATTGTGTGTTTTAAGAGATAAATTAGCATGGAAATTGTTTATAGAAGGTAGTATTTTAACAAGTGATGGCTTAGACCAAGTTTCTGTCCACGTCGCCAATTGCTATTGATATACTGATGGACACAATGGCGAGGGACAGAGCTCACATGTACTTGTTTTCTGTGTAAATTTTGAACAGCATATTTGTACACATATTACCACAAGTATAAAGTGTTATTTGGTTCCTTTAAGGTATGTATATGTGCCGTTCACTAATATTTCATGCCAATCAAACTGGCATGAATATATTTGAACCTGTTTTTATAAATGTAAACAAACCTTCGACGTTACAAAGATATCTACAAAAGAAGTTCCTGGTTTGCAAAAGCAGTTTAGTTTAACAATATATGTATTGCAAACTGGATACAGCTATATAGACATAACAAGGACTTTTAAAAGTAACTGCAATGATTTTTCATAGTTCGAGATTTACACAGAAAACAGGTACATGGGAACTCTGTCCCTCACCATTGTGTCCATCAGTATATCAATAGCAATTGGCGACGGGACAGAAACTCGGTCTAGTGATGGCTATACATTATTAAAGCTGTTACTAATAGATTTGAAAAAAAAAAAATTTTTGTACATATTACTCTCATCGTGTAAACCTGTTTCAAGATTGTGTTTCTATTATATCCACGATTAGAAACTGTAAACAATGATACCTGGTGGCTTTCTACCAGTGAACGCCCATGCTGAAGATAATATATTGAATTTAAATTGTATTAATAGCTTTATATTATATTCTTCTACCAACAGATTGTCAAATGGTATACACTACAAGTAATAAGCCTAATCACGGTTTCGTCTGCGCATGCTCCAGCATACGTCCTTGAAGGGTCAAGTGGGTAAAAACAAACGTAGAAATCTAAACCAGGAAGTGATTATTACATAGAAAAAAAATGACAATAACATATGTTTCCCTTCATAACACACATTGGAGTCAATTTTTATTAAAAATATAAATATGGATCTACGAAATAGTAGTTTTTCAGCAGGAAAAGATATTTTGAAATATGGTTAGAAGCCATCTAAGGTGGGCGAAAATAGGGGGTACCAATAGCATTACAAATGCATGAAATGATCCCAGATATTTATTTAATGTCTTTGAAACTCAGTAAGCTGCAGATATGTTATACACATCATTAGAAACGTATTTTAACAGAGCTTCTGCTTCATTTTTATTGCATTAAAAACCAGAAATAGCGTAGAAATTTCAAGGTAAAAAATAAACAAGAGGAGAGTGCCCGTGAACGGGCACTGTGTCAGCTGACTGAATGTTTTTGATTTGTGATGGTGATAATGAGAGGAAAGCATAATTATCAGGGAAAGGGCTGTACAGAAATACAGTAAATGGTAACTGAACAGCATGTTCGAAAGATATTCCGAAGCTGACAGAAGAAAAGGACAAAAAAGTTGTGCCCTGCAAATGGTATTATGAAATAAAGTAACAAGGTAATTGTTTAAGTGTAAAAAGTAGGTTAAAAATATTTAAAGAAATACTATAAATGCAATATCCTCGTTCGACCATGAAGAAGGGATCCAAAGGTCAAATCTGACCATAGCAAAAGATTCCCAGCCAAAGAATTTAGGATGGTTTACCATCCCAAACCTCTCGGACCAATAATAAGTGAGTCATAGGCACTTTTTAAGTTTGGCTATCCTTGTTTGACCTTGACGGAGGGGTCTAAGGTCAAATCCGACCACACAAAAAAATTCCCAGCCCATGATTTCCTATAGCTTGTTTACCATCCCAAACCTGTAGGACCATTTATATTTATACTTGCCGTGGAATTCCTAGCCATTGAAATCAGGGAAGCAAATGATATAAACGGTATCAAACTTTTTAAAAAAACAACAAAACTTACCCAATATGCAGATGACACAACTTTGACCCTAGAAAATGAACAGTCAGTTATCAATGCATTGGAAAGAGTAAAAAAATTTGGAACAATTTCTGGGCTAGAGCTGAATGTAGACAAATGTGAAGGCATATGGCTTGGTGCTTTAAAGCATAACCCAAATATATTTGAAGGAGTTAAGTTTTCAAAATGTCCAGTGAAATGTCTAGGTATCTATGTAGGAACAGATCAAAAGGAGTGTGAGAAATGGAACTGGGAGAAGAAAATAAGTGAAATTGAAAAGCTTCTGTTAATCTGGAGCAGTAGGACATTAACATATTATGGTAAAATAGTTGTGATCAACAATCTTATTGTTCCTAGGTTGATATACAACTTGACAATATTATATACACCGACTCATATAATGAAAAAATTAGATGGAATGCTTTTCAAATTCTTATGGGGCAAAACTCATAAATTAAAAAAAAACATTGTTATTGCTACTTCTAGGGATGGAGGCCTAAACATGATAGACATTGTTACAAAACATCATGCTTTAAAAACCTCCTGGATTCCAAAGCTTCTGAATGAAGAAAGTTCAATAGCTGAAATACTTAACATGTATCTTGCAAAAATGTCTATTACCACAAACCTACTTCTAAAAATGAACTTTCGCAAAATTGACGAGTTTGGGGTATTCTTAAAGGTACCACCTTTCTATCAGCAAATTATAATATCTTATAACTTGTGTAAAACTATAAGACCAATTAACAAGTTGAATACTGTAGAAATTCTGTCACAGCCATTGTGGGGTAATGAATATTTCAAATCAAAAGGCAAATGTCTTTATTACAAAAACTGGTTAGAAAGTGGGTTTTTACATGTAAAAGATCTTGTTGAACACGATGGCTCTTTTATATCAGAACATAACATATTACAGAAACTAACAGTTAAAACTAACTGGATGAGTGAAGTCTTTATTTTGAAAAACATTATCAGCAAAAATGCCCTGAGGCATTGTGACACTAGTGTATGTAGGTTTACCCAAGTTTCACTTTACCAAAAATTAACATTATGCACAAAGACAAAAATTTTCAATCCAAATGAAATTAATTCCAAAGAAATGTATGTGGTACTTTTGGGCAAAAAAAACTGAAAGACCATACACAGAATACATGTGGCAAAGGAAATTTCAGGCTGAAATAAATAAAAATGACTGGGAAAATATTTATCTCACCAATTTTAAGACACTCAGATACAAAAAATTTTCAGAGTTTAAGTACAAAATATTGCTAAATATACTGCCCTGTGGGGAAAGCTAGGAAAATGGGGGAAAAGTTCCTCAACAAAATGTACTTTCTGTGGTGAATCAGAAGATATTAGTCATCTGTTGTACAGTTGTCCAAGGATTAAACATATTTGGTGTATACTGAGCAATTGTCTCAAGCTAAATATTACCCTTAAGCATATAATATTAGGTATACCTTGTCAGAATTATTTAAGTGAAAATAGAAACATATGTATAGTTATTGTGAGTTATGCCATTTTCAGTACATGGTCTAAATGTAGTTGGAACAATTCAGACTATAAATCGGTGAATATTGCAAACACAATAAAAGAACGGTTATCTTTTTATGGAGAGGTTTTTGATTCTTCATTGCTTAACAGTTATCAAAGAAAAAGCATGAAAAATATGATTAAATGTATGCTGTTTCACTTATGATAGTTATAAAACTGCTTATTTTTGGTCCTTCATATTCATTTTAACTGTCAGACTGTTCTCAAATGACTTTAGAAAAGGTTCTTGCAAATATTAATTGGATGTATTGGTTTTTTTGAAGTGAAACAGTCGGAATAGTTTTCCCTACTTCAGCAGCAAAAGGCTTAACTGGGGGTGGGACTATCCTGCTGTGCTTCACTTCTGTGTGAATTAGAATATACACTGTATTACAAGTTTTATAAAAACAGTTTATGTGCTAATTTAAAAACATTCTTGTAATTGTTTATCTTTCCGTAAATCTTTACAATTATCTTAGTTTTAGAAAACAATCTTGATATACATGGTATATTTGGTAACAGTTATTAAGACCGTGTGAACAGGGTTTTCTTTTATTAAATCAATTTAACAAACACCCTACAAAGTATCAATTTGAAATATCTTTTGTTAGTATACTAAAATTCATTTTTCATACTATATATGAAATGGCACTGGAAATACACCTTGACGGAGGGTTTGCTATCCTCGCCCTCCCAAGGTTGTCTTGCACCAATATTGTTACAAAAGGGTAAATAAATTTTTATTGTTTGAAAAAAAAAAAAAAAAAAAAAAAAAACCTGTAGGACCAATAATAAGCGAGTTATAAGCAATTGTAAGTTTGGCTATCCTCAATTGACCTTGAAGGAGGGGTCCCAGGTCAAATCTGACCACACCAAAAGAATCCCAGCCCATGATTTCCTATATGTTGGTTTACCATCCCAAACCTCCAAGACCAATAATACGCGAGTTATAAGCACTTTAAGTTTGGCTATCTTTGTTTGACCTGGAAGGAGGGGTCTAAGGTGAAATCCGACCACACCAAAAGATTCCCAGCCCATGATTTTCTATAGGTTGGTTTTCCATTCCAAACCTCTAGGACCAATAATAAACGAGTTATAAGCACTTTTAAGTTTGGCTATCCTCATTTGACCTTGAAGGAGGGGTCCAAGGTGAAATCCGACCACACCAAAAAATTCCCAGCTCATGATTTTCTATAGGTTGGTTTTCATTCCAAACCTCTAGGACCAATAATAAGCGAGTTATAAGCACTTTTATGTTTGGCTATCCTCATTTGACCTTGAAGGAGGGTTCCAAGGTCAAATCGGACCATATTAACAGATTCCCAGCCCATGATTTCCTACAGGTTGGATACAATGATTTACTCAACAGTGAGAACCTGAAAGAAGCTATTGCTCAGCTATGCCATGACATAGAGGTCTGCAATTTCACTATGTTATAGCTGACCAAAACGTCTGTGAATAACATATTTAACAAAATACTCTAAATGTAATAGTTTTCAAGTTACAACTGATTTACTCAAGAGTGAGAACCTCAAAGTAACTATTACTCAGCTATGCAATGAGCTACATGTCTGAATTTTTGCTCTGTTATAGCTGACCTAAAAGTAGATGAACAACATATTTAAGCAAAATACTGTAAATGCAATAGTTTTCAAGTTACAACTGATTTACTCAATAGTGAGAACCTGAAAATAGCTATTGCTCCGCTATGCCATGAGCTATAGGGTCTGTAATTTCACTATGTTATAGCTAACCCAAAAGTAGGTGAACAATATATTTTAACAAAATACTCCAAATGCAATATTTTTCAAATTATAGCCGATTTACTCAACAGTCAGTGCCTGAGAATAGCTATTGCTCAGTTGTGCCATGAGCTACAGGTCTGTAATTTCACTATGTTATAGCTGAACCAAAAGTAGCTGAATAACATATTTGCACAAATTTCTGTAAAGGCAATAGTTTTCCAATTACAACCGATTTACTCAACAGTGAGAACTTCAAAGTAGCTATTACCCAGCTATGCAATGAGCCACAGGTCTGGAACTTCACTATGTTATAGCTGACCCCAAAATAGGTGAATAACATATTGCAACAAAATACTCTAAATGCAATAGTTTCCAAGTTATAAGTGATTTACTCAACAGTGATAACCTCAAAGTAGCTATTACTCAGCTATGCCATGAGCTACAGGTCTGAAATTTTACTATGTTATAGCTGACACAAAAGTAGCTGAATAACATATTTATACTAAATTCTCTAAATGCAATAGTTTTCAAATTATAAGTGATTTACTCAACATTGAGAACTTCAAAGTAGCTATTACTCAGCTATGCAATGAGTCACAGGTCTGGAACTTCACTATGTTATAGCTGACCCCAAAATAGGTGAATAACATATTGAAACAAAATACTCTAAATGCAATAATTTCCAAGTTATAAGCGATTTACTCAACAGTGATAACCTCAAAGTAGCTATTACTCAGCTATGCCATGAGCTACAGGTCTGAAATTTTACTATGTTATAGCTGAACCAAAAGTAGGTGAACAACATATTTAAGCAAAATACTGTACATGCAATAGTTTTCAAGTTACAACTGATTTACTCAATAGTGATGACCTAAAAGTAGCTATTACTCAGCTATGCCATGAGCTACAGGTCTGAAATTTTACTATGTTATAGCTGACCCAAAAGTAGCTGAATAACATATTTATACGAAATTCTCTAAATGCAATAGTTTTCAAGTTATAAGCGATTTACTCAACAGTGATAACCTAAAAGTAGCTATTACTCAGCTATGCCATGAGCTACAGGTCTGAAATTTTACTATGTTATAGCTGACCCAAAAGTAGCTGAACAACATATTTATACGAAATTCTCTAAATGCAATAGTTTTTAAGTTACAAGTGATTTTACTCATGATGGAAGTTACTGAAAAGCCCAAAAGTAGCTATTACTCACTTAGCTATTGAGACAGGCACCCAACTTACTCACCATATTGTAGCTATGAAAAAAGTAGCTGAATAACATATTTTAACAAAATGCTCTAAATGCAACACTTTTCAAGTTATAAATGATTTTGTGCATGATTTCATGAATTTTAATGCACTAAAAATTATTAAAAAAATTTATTTAAAAAAAAGTAAGACAGATCCAGGTCTCATACTCACACAAGAGAATCTACCTGTGGCCTAGTACATATATGCAAGATATGAGAGAAATCCCTGCAATAGTCACTGAGAAAATTGTGATTAAGTGTTGAAATTTTCACACTTTTGGTGGGGGTACCCCCCTTGTAATGTCTCTAGCAAACAGACGAACAGACAGATTTGCATGCTTGAACAATTTTTCATCCTCGATAGATAAGGTATCTTTTAAAAAAAACAGCACGTCTCTAGGCCTTGTAGTTTTGGAGGAGAAGTTGTTCACGCGGACGCGGACGCCCACGCCGCAGAGTGACGACATAATGTCAGCTGACTGACAAGTCAGCTGACATAAAAATAGATTTTTAAATATTCAATGGTTCCCCTAAATATTTTAAATATGGTACCCAAAGTCAACAAATACAAAAGAGCTGATGTAAATGCCTAGGGATTCTCTCAAATGTGTTTACAGAAAATGAACAGTATTTTATTTTTTTGATGATAAAAGACACAAAACCTCAATTTTTGGAGGTATTTTTGACTATAAATGTATCAGTTGTATCATGTGTACTTGAATACATCAACATGAAGTCCTCTGTGGCTTTAAATACCAGAACAATAAGTAAAGATACCCACTGCATGAGACAGATTGCTGAAGGAATTTTTTCATATTTTAGTTACCAAAAAAAATTGTGACGGGATCACCATTTAGCAGTCATCTGGCTCACATTGGCCCATTTCTGGCCCCCAAATCAGTCACCCATCCAAGTACTAACCAAGCCCAGTACTTCAGTTATCAGATGGTAAATGGCCAAGCTACACCACAATAAACAAGCAAATACTCAAAGACTATTGCAACATTGGCCCAATGTTGGCCCAACAGAGGTCAGATCTAGAGATATGCAGCCCACAATAGTGGTCAGAAGGTCACAGATAGCCCAATATGTTGGTCCAAGGGTAGCAGAAGCTGAGCATATATTATCAATAGCCAATGTCAGTCAGATGGAAAAAGATAGAAAATCCTTCAAAAGTTGAAATAAATTAATAGCACCATTTTGATTACAGTTAAAGGCATAAGCAAACTAAAACATTTGCCCTGGGATTGAACCCAGTTAACATACCATTTATTTTAGTGAATTAATAACAATATAATTGTTATTTATTTAAAATATACATAGAAAGTAAATACATAGCCAACATTTATACTGATATGATAATAAATATCATATCTCAAAAGTACTGTGATTTAAATATAAGCCATGTGGTTTTTCACAGGTGGAGATTATCTATAGTTTCATAAATTAATAGAGGTTAAAACAGTCTTGTTATTGTATGGTATTCGTCTTTTCAACAGACATTAAGTGCTATAAAAGTTTATTAGATTGAGAATAAAAAAAGTCTCCATAAGTGAGACATACATTTTTTTTTTTTTTGGTTTGTTTCTTTCTCATGAGGCATATTTCACTTTTATTATCTACCATTTAGTTTGAATAATAAGTAAAAAATATTAGTATATAAAAATAACATAAAAAAGTATGTCACAAGGGGCGCCAATGGATGTAAAAACTATATCTCTAATGAATTTATATAAAATTATAAATACATAAAATTACTTTTGGGTTACACAGTCTCAGAAATTAATATTAGCACTAATGTTAATTTTTGAGAGTAGGTAGATTTATATGCGTAATATTCACCAGTAGTGGGGGAAAATAGATGATATTTTACAAAAAACTGCCCCAAATAACTTGCATAAATTCCATATTGTACATAGAACTAATTTATATAATTTATTTCACAATTTCCAGTATAATTTTTATTATTTACATGTGTATATGTATAGTATTCACATAAATGACATTTTCGCTACTTCCTGATTCGTCTGTTTGTTTTTACCCACTTCAACTTTCAAGGCCGTTTGCGAAAACAAGGCATCTGAAACTGTGAATTCGCATATTATCTAGGACAATGTTGTTACATTTGTTTCAAAGCTTTATATTTTCATAATTTATCTCTATAATCGGCCGTCTTTACAGCAAACCGGAAATACCAGTGAACGCCCATTTTGTATACTTATAGAAGCATTTGTCCTTGATCTCCAACAAAGAAATGTAAGGTGGGCGTTCACTGGTAGGCGGGCGTTTACTGGTAGAAAGCCACTAGATTATCAAAATCCATCCATAAAGAAAGATTTTATGTCAATTTGAATTACTAATTGAATGGGGCCGAGTTTGCATAAATGGGTCCGAGTTGGCAAAGGTCCGAGTTGACCAGTTTCCGAAAAATGCCACTGGCACAGTACAGTGCAGCAGACATAGCACAACAGTAGGAGTGCACTACTGTAGATACTAACAACTTGTGAAAATAACTTTTTGCAAAATGAAGTATTCATAACCAAAAACAAACTAGATCTACTGATATTGACATAATTAACGAACAAGCTAAGATTTATACTAACTTACAGCACGTTAGATCTGACTACAAAATCTGATATTATCGCTCGCGGTGAGTGGTAAACAAAACAAAAGGAACATCAGCGCTGCAGTGAGGGTGGTACCATTATACCTGGGTCTAATGGTAACACCGCTAATAGTTGGGGAGCATTTATTATTTCCTCGATTACAAATTTTAAGAACTACTTTTTACCGAACTCATACCTAACTAAATGGGTGAATGCTAAGCTCTGTATAGTGGTACAGTGGGACCTGCCTCCTTGCAGGTTCTTCCCTGGTGGTACAGTGGGACCCCACCTCCTCTCTAATTCTTTCCTAGTGGTACAGTGGGACCTGCCTACTCCCTAGTTCTTCCCTGGTGGCACAGTGGGACCCACCTCCTCTCTGCTTCTTCCCTAGTGGTACAGTGGGACCCACCTCCTCTCTGCTTCTTCCCTCATGGTACAGTGGGACCTGTCTTCTCTCTAATTCTTCCCTAGTGGTAGAATGGGACCCACCTCCTCTCTGCTTCTTCCCTAGTGGTACAGTGGGACCTGCCTCCTCCCTAGTTCTTCCCTGGTGGTACAGTGGGACCCACCTCCTCTCTAGTTCGTCCCTAGTGGTACAGTAGGACCCAGTCCTGCCAAACTACTTGCCTACTTGCAAATTCATCCCTGGTGGCACAGTGAGACCCACCTCTGCCCTAATTCTTCCCTACTTCACGAATTCTTCCCTACTGGTACAATGGGCCCTACCTCCTCTCCACTTTCTCCTTTGTGGTACAGTGGGACCCAATCCTGACAAGCTACTTCACTACATGCAAATTGTTCCCTGGTGGCAAAGTGGGATCCACATCTGCCCAACTCCTTCACAATTTTTCCCACGTGGCACATCTGGACCTGCCTCCTTTCTGGTTCTCCCCATGGTACAGTGGGACCCATCCCTGTTAAACTTCTTCCCCACATGAAAAATGTATTCCTAGTTGCACAGTGGGCCCCACTCATGCACAAATTCTTCCATACTTCATGAATTTTTGCCTTGTGGTACAGTGGGTCATGCCTCCTCTCTAATTCCACCCTGATGGTACAGTGGGACCGATCCCTGTGAAACTTCTTCCCCACATTCAAATTAATATTCCTAGTAGCACAGTGGGCCCCACTCCTGCACAAATTCTTCCATACTTCATGATTTCTTCCCTAGTGGCAAGTCCCTACTTCCACTGTACCACTAGGGAAGAACTAGAGAGGAGGCGGGTCCCACTGTACCACCAGGGAAGAACTAGCGAGGAGGTGGGTCCCACTGTGCCACCAAGGAAGAACTAGCGAGGAGGCAGGTCCCACTGTACCACCAGGGAAGAACTAGAGAGGAGGTGGGTCCCACTGTGCCACCAGGGAAGAACTAGGGAGGAGGCAGGTCCCACTGTACCACTAGGGAAGAAGCAGATAGGAGGTGGGTCCCACTGTACCACTAGGGAAGAATTAGAGAGAAGACAGGTCCCACTGTACCATTAGGGAAAATTTAGAGAGGAGGCAGGTCCCACTGTACCACCAGGGAAGAACTAGAGAGGAGGAGGGTCCCACTGTACCACTAGGGAAGAACTAGAAAGGACATGGGTCCCACTGTGACACTAGGGAAGAAATCGTGAAGTAAGGAAGAACTAGAGAGGAGGTGGGTCCCACTGTGCCACCATGGATGAAATTGCATGCAGGGAAGAAGTTTGGCAGGGGTGGGTCCCACTGTACCACTAGGGAGGAACTGGAGAGAATGTAGGTCTCACTGTGCCACTAGGGAAGAATTAGAGAAGAGGTGGGTCCCACTGTGCCACTAGGGAAGAAATCGTGAAGTAAGAAAGAACTAGGGAAGGAGTGGGTCCCACTGTGCCACCATGGATGAAATTGCATACAGGGAAGAAGTTTGGCAGGGGTGGGTCCCACTGTACCACTAGGGAGGAACTAGAGAGGAGGCAGGTCCCACTGTGCCACTTAGAAGAAACTGTGAAGTAGGGAAGAACTGGGGCAGGAGTGGGTCCCACTGTGAAACCAGGGACGAATTTGCATGTAGGGAGGAAGTTTGGCAGGGGTTGGTCCCACTGTGGATGAACTAGCGAGGAGACAGGTCCCACTGTACCACTAGTAAAGAACTTAAATATTTTTCATGAAATAATAATTGCTCTTTCCTGGGTCTCACTGTGCCACTTGGCGTTTGTTAAACGGGTCTCACTGTACCACTGGCACCATTAGACCCAGGTGTAATGGTACCCTCTCCT
Organism: Sabellastarte sp. h YS-2021; assembly: GCA_964017235.1. NCBI lineage: Eukaryota > Metazoa > Annelida > Polychaeta > Sabellida > Sabellidae > Sabellastarte > Sabellastarte sp. h YS-2021. The sequence continues at coordinate 40,456,272 of OZ024930.1, read as the reverse complement.
CTTTCTTCGCTGAACCAGGTCCTCGAAGTCTCTTCTATGGACATCTCCAAATGTGACATGGAGTGAGATGAAAATAGTGAATGCAGTGACAATGGTGAAAGTGATAATGATGAAGCAGATGAAATGGCAATTGTTCAGAAGTATTTGGATCAGTCATGTTACCCTTTAGATGCAACTAAAGCTGAAAAGAGCAGCATAAGGCGAAGGGCCAAGCACTGTACAATAAAAAATTCCAAACTGTTCTACATCCAGCCATCCAAGCTGAGTGATGAACCCATGTTGCGATAGGTTATCACATCAAAAGACCATCAAAGAAAAATCATTCAACAGTGTCACAGCATGAATGGAATTGATGGCCATTTTGGAGTGAAAAAAAAACAATCTCAGCAGTACAAGCACGGTTTTATTGGAACGGAATAGTTGGTGATGTAAAAAAAAATTGTGAAAGTGACCCATGCCAGCGTGAGAACTCTCAACTTGTGTCAACAATGCACACTATTCCTGTCACTGCCTTCTTTTGGCACCAGGTCGGGGTAGACCTTGTGGGGCCATTGCAAACCACAAAGAATGGCAACAACGTCATTTTAACCTGTTGCTGTTATTTCACAAAGTGGGCTGAGGCCAGACCTCTAAAAGACAAATCGGCCTTAACTGTGGCTAATGAACTTTACAAGTTGCAGTGTGAGAAAGGTGCCGCCTCCATTCTTAGCCATGATCAAGGGACAGAATTTATCAACCAGATACATGAAGAGATGTGTCAGAAGATGGATATTAGCAAGCGGATAGCCACTGCTTATCACCCTACGACAAATGGACTTGATGAGAGGTGGAATGGCACTCTACAAACAACTTTGCAAAAAGTTATTGACCCAGATAGCCAGGACGACTGGGATGAACACTTAGACCCCATATTATCTGCTTACAGAGCAACAAGACATGAATCTACTGGGTTCTCTCCATTCTTCATGGTGTACCACAAGGAGCCACGACTTCCTGTGGATGTAGAGTATGACAACTGTGATTCCCTTGAAGAAAAATCTCAACCTGTCCTTCATAACAAAGATGTGGTACAACAGTATATGGAAACTCTGCTGGCTGTTAAAAAAAGTTGGACAGTGTAGCATCTGATAATATACTGAAGGCACAAAAGAGACAGAAGAAAAAGTCATTGTGCACCTTCCTTTAAAGAAGGATTATATGTATTACTCAAAAATATGCAAAGACAGGGGCGCCAGAGTAGAAAAATGGATGCACACTTCACAGGCCCCTATGAGATTGTGGAAGAAATAGGCAAAGGTGTGTACAGGTTGAAAAATGTGAAAACCCAAAAATTACTTGCCAAAACTTGTAATTCCATGAGGTTAAAGGCATACCACACTGAATCTGTCAAAAAATAATGACTTAAATGACAATGATGCAAAAAAAATTGTAAAGAGAAAACATGAAACAAGTGATGGCGCCAAACCTATGAAAAAGCAGCCTACCAGTGACAGTGATGTATGGATATCAGAACTAAATCTAAAGTTTGCAGACAAAGACATCATTGAAAATAACCAAGAATTAAATGATAGGTGCATGGATGCAGTATCAGTTCTCCTGAAAAGAAAATTCACTGAAATCAAAGGGCTCCAGTCCACATTAGTAGTAGGAAACAAAGATCACTGTGAATTTATTGGCACTGAAAGTGACAGTGTCCAGTTGATTCACCAGATATCCAGACAACACTGGGTTAGCTGTGCTCTGCAAGATGGGGAACTTTACATGTATGACAGCATGCAGCCCCATGAAAGTGTCCTGCCAGTGGACACAAAGAAAGTTATACAGAACCTGTATGGTGATGTGAAAAAATATGTTATTACTGATGTAGCACAACAGACAGGATCCATAGACTGTGGATTATATGCTTTTGCATACTTAACTTTTCTCTGTCATGGCTTTGATCCATCAGACTACCGCCTCAGCCAAAGGGTGATGAGAAAACACCCGATTACATGGCTAGAAAATAAAGAAATCACCATATTTCCATCAACCAAAAACAGACAGAAGCAACCACTGAAAAGAGTAACATTGAATTAATTGCTATAAACAAAGCCTTTTGTACAAAAATATGATATGAAAATTCTAAAAGTATTTTTATTTTAACACTTTATATGTGAATATGTGAAGATATAAACCTAGTGAATAAAATGTGCAAAAGAAAAAGTGTGTAATATGTATATGTAAAAACCAATTTCTCTGTTTTAAACAAGGAAAAAAAGTTGTTTGCTAAGCCTTTGCTAAGATAAACCCATGTTGATGAAAAGTTAATGTGTGTATAGAATTATCATTTAATCTTTTATATGTAATAAATGGTTTGTTTCTTAAGAAATAATAAGTGTTTCATGATAATTATATCATTGTCTTTGTGACTCTAGTGATTAGCTAAGGCCAACTAAAGTCAATTCCAATGAACATATTAAAACCCCCCACCCCTATTGTTAATACTTTGTGAGGCAATACCATTGATCAAGACAAGGGGATACACTTTTTTGATGGGGATACACTATTTCTCTGCAACATTCTGCACCCCCTAATCCCCCTATTGTTTGGGATGCAAAATATTGCAGAAAAATAATGCATCCCCCAAAAGATCAAAGGAGGGGATACACTATTTATGGGGATGCATTATTTCGCGTTACACCGGTAACACTGATTAATGTGTAGAATGATCTATCATAAATACCTGTTTGGGAATGTCATGATAGGTGATGGTGTGATTTTTTAAATCAGTTTTAATGATACACTTTCCAAAATGTAAGCATTACTTGGAAATACTCTAAGTTTAGATAAAAACAGATTGGATTACTTTTCATGTATGAATCGATTATATTTATTAAAATAATAAAGCGTTATTTGCTTCTTTTTATTATTATTTTTAATGACAGTAAATGTTACACTGTTTTTTTAAAAGTTATTTTCTATTTGCAATGTATTTGCATGAGCTTTTCAGTTCTGCAGCCATTCAAACTCTGATCTCAGATGTTGGAGACATGTGTATCCCCACCACACCACTGTGACATAGATGAGATTTCAAACAAGAATCAGAGGGGGGAGAGAGAAATATGCAACTCTAAACATGCCAATACTATGGAACTACATGCACACAATAAATAGAATGCCTTGCATATGAAAAAAGAAGAATTACAGCAAAATGGACTATTTTGCCTTTAAAAGGGCACTTGAAACCATACTATATAAACAGACTATAAAGATAACAAAATTTAGAGTCTTGAAAGGAAAAATATCTTCCTGTTCCTTTATTGATTTACAGACCCTCACAGATTTTGGTATAATCATGAGAGATCCAGAAGGATGGCAAGCCCCGGAAAACAGGAACTAGCAATACTTGCAACAAGTTATCCAAATTATTGACAAATATTAATGTGTGTTTGAAAGCAACCAGAAAATCTTTGATTTAAAGAAGGGAAAAATACATTGAAAAATTTCTACATGCAGGGCTAATTGTCACACAAATATCAGGACATATAGCACACTGCCTAGACAAACTGTTAAAAAAGTGACTAAATGAGTGGGAAAAACTGATTTAGAAACCAGAATGTTGGTCCATAACATAATGCTTTCCCAGATAATGCAGTCTAAACCATGGCACAATGGATGCAATAAAATTCTTGATTTAGATATGGTGCCACAGCAAGTAGAATAGTAGAAATATTTATCAAAATGCAGAACCAAATTTCTACAAATAACTGCCTTGAAAAGATGACGCCAGAGGATCAGTTTACAAGTAATGTTATTTAGATACAATCGCTCCTTAACCCACCCCATGGACAGACACCTTGACAGCATGAACCAGCATTTGACAGATTTAAAGATGGCTTAACAGCAGTCATATGATGCTACAATGACTTACTTTAGATCTGACCAAACTAACAGACCCGATTTCAATACCCTTGCTCTGCCTCTTTGGAGACGAGAATAAGTATATGAAGCTTTTCACTTACCAAGTTTTCACTACATGTCAGAACTTAGGTCATTTTGATGACCTACTTTTAAAATGCCCATTGTAAGACTGAAGCCACCCATAATTTTCCAATTGATGTACGTTTCAACAAGGGTATATATGTCTGGAGGCCTATATCACAAGAGACTGAAAAGGAACAGAACTCATGTCTTTACAGAAAAAGACACCTTCTTACCCATGGCACAAACAGAAATGGAAAAACACAGCATACTAAATGAGCAATATAACAATTAAACAAAATGCTAAAAACAGCTAACACATTCATAAAAAAACTATTTTGAAATCAAATACTTTGTAACAGAAGCAAGATATCAAAACTATCCATTGTGACACAAATCATTTCAAAAGTTTAGATATAACCCGACCATTCGGCTTTTTCGGTTTTTATCGATTTTGAACCTGTAAACATAACAACTTCCGGCGTGAGTAGCTCTCCATTCTTTCTACGCTTCACAGCTTTGTAAGCGCCAACTGAAACTAGGTTCGTCCTACTAAATATTGTGCAATTATTTTCCTTTCCCCAATTATAGCATATCTCATAGGTAGAGGATATTTACCCAACGGCTGTGTACGCTAGATCAGTTTCACTGCTACTGTAGCGTACCCAACAGTTGTGTACGCAAGATCTATTTGACTGCTAGCGTACCCAACGGTTGGGTACGCAAGATTTATATCACTGCTAGCGTACCCAACGGTTGGGTACGCTAACAGAGATATCAGTCTAGCGTACCCAACGGCTGTGTACCCAAGATTTATATCAGTGCTAGTGTGCCCAACGGCTGTGTACATACACTACTGGCATACCCAACTACCCTGCAACCCAGGCATTGAACCCTATGTTCCCAAAGGCTGTGTACACTAGATCAGTTTCACTGCTAGCATAGCCAATGGTTGGGTACGCTAACAGGGATATCGGTCTATCGTACCCAACGGCTGTGTACGCAAGATTTATATCAGTGCTAGTTTGCCCAACAGCTGTGTTTATACACTACTGGCATACCCAACTACCCTGCACCCAAGGCACTGAATTCTATGTTCCCAATGGCTGTGTACACTAGATCAGTTTCACTGCTAGTGTAGCCAATGGTTGGGTACGCAAGATGTATTACACTGCTAGCGTTCCCAACGGTTCTGTACACTAGCAGGGATATCAGTCTCAGTCTAGTGTACCCAATGGTTGTGTATGTAAGATTTATTTCACTGCTAGCGTACCCAACGGTTGTGAACGCTAGCAGTGATATTGGTCTAGCATACCCAACGGTTGTGTACGCAAGATTTATATCGCAGCTAGCCTACCCAATGGCTGTATACATACACTAATGGCATACCCAACTACCCTGCACTCGAGGCAGTGAACCCTATGTTCCCAATGGTTGTGCACCCTAGGTCAATAGCTTTCTTAGCATACCCAACAGTTGTGTATGCAAGATCTATTTCACTGCTAGCCTACCCAACGGTTGTGTACGTTAGCAGTGATATGGGTCTAGCTAGCTTACCCAAAGACTGTGTATGGAAGACCCATATCACTGCTAGCATACCCAACAGCTGTGTAATGTACACTACTTAAACTTATTCAGCTTATTGTTACATTTTAACAAAGTTAATTTAAGGAAAAAGTGATTAAAATATGGGTACACTAGCACTGATCTTGTGTACATAGCCGTTGGGTACGCTAGCGATGATATAAATCTTGTATACACAGCCGTTGGGTACGCTAGACCAATATCACAACTAGCGTACACAGCCGTTGGGTAAATAACCACTCCGTATCTCATAGGAGTATGTAGCACCTTCCACTAAGGCTGTGACGGGTACAAAAAACGGCATCGAGTACTCGCCCTCTGACAACCGGCCCAAATCCGAGTAACCGCGAGATTTAGTTCCCACCATTAGAAGTCTTCTGTAAACAAATAGTCGATTCCGGAAACGAAACACTTGAAGAAAAACGTCTCCTATATAACCAGATATTATAGATTATGGAGTAAATTATAGGTTTTCAAGGGGAAACAACAACTTTAATTGATGTTATGTGACAGAAATGCTGAAATGTAGCATATTTTACACAAACGTTTCATTACGTGGGCGATAATACAATACCTCACGAGTAACCGAGTACTTAAAATGGACTCGAGTACTAGCCAAGATCGACTCGTCTACCGAGGCTCGAGTACTCGTTCGCAGCCCTACCTTCCACAACGTTCATTGACTCTGTGTCTCTGACGTCATTTGCTCAAATATTCATAATGACTCCTTCAACAGTGGCTTTCTACCAGTGAATGCCCATGCTATGATTAATATTTTGAATTTAAATTATATTAACAGCTTTATGTTATATTCTTCTACGATCAAATTGTCGAATAATATGCACTTCAATTAATAATTCGAGTGTACTGTGCAATATTTCACAGAAGGTGTCATATTTTAACAATGTATCTTGATTATCGGCCGTTTTACGACAAACCGGAAATACCAATAAACTCCCATTTTGTAGACTTACAGAAGCATTTGTCCTTGACCTCTAACAAAGAAATATAAGGCGGTGTTCACTGGTAGGCGGGCATTCATTGGTAGAAAGCCACTACTGGAAACAAGAATGCCCTCTTAAAGACCTTTTTCAAGAAGCAACTTTTTTTTAGATTTGTGAGTTAAATGGCCACCAGGGCCGGGATTCACAAAAGGTCTTAAGTTTAGGCAATTTTTTTGCTTAGACAAATCTTAAAGTTATGACTTTTGTCTTAGCTAAGATTTCTCTTAAATTGGGATTCACAAAAATTGCGAAGCAAAATGTTAGCTGAGACAAAATTTGTGCAAAAAGTCTTCACTATTTTGAATTCAAATTAACAAATTTTAGTAAAACCAAAACATTTTTCATCGATAAATACACCAAACATGCTCTTTAAAATTATAAAACAGATTTGTTACTTCTTTTTTGTAAAATTATGTAAAAATAGTACTATTTGTGTTTTATTGTGAGTCAGCCATTTTTATGACAATATTTTTACCACAAGAAGGTAAAATGTGGAAATTTATAGGTAATTAAATGATGTAAATTTCTATTACAATCCACAGAAATTACTTCCACATGAGGTATAGATCCCCATAGTATATACAGTAGAACCTCGATTATCCGGCCTTCTATTATCCGAATCTCCGGATTAACCAAACCGAAATCATGTCTCCCTACACATGTACATGTATAATGCACCGTCTACCGTGAGCGATAATACAGGATTTTACACAATCTCGGAAACTATTAATTCTAGTTCTTTATAAAACGTACCATTCACAGAAACGCCTAACTTCTTTGATCTTTATCACCATTGTTATAATAGGGGAGGGATTAATTCAATTACACGACCCTGCTACACAATTAACTTCTTTGATAATACGCCAATCAATGAAAGCATGTTCGATTGGGTTTCGCAATTTATAATCTCCTGGAGTAGGTTCACAGACTGACAACGTGTATCAAAAGAAAAGACGTCCTCAATGCATTACCAACCAAACACACCTATCACTGAAGGCGTGTTCGCTTTGGGTTTTACAATAAATAAATCTCCCGGAGTTTTCCAAATGACAAAATGCATGACGATGTTTATCTAAAATTAAAACGTCCACATTCATGTACCAACCGAACACAATCATTTCAAATCCGCGTAATATTTAAATAATAATACATGTAATATCCATAGATATGGAGCAAATAAACGACAATTGAAGGGTCACTTATATTATATGACACAAATATATTAAATTATTTTATTGATAACCACCAACGTCTATATTTATTGCATAAAAACGACAATTCTTCAATTATCGCCCACTCTGTAACCCATAGACCGTGAATTTAGGCTTCCTTCATCCATCAGAACCCCTCGATTATCCGGCCGGATTGTATGTCCCCCATAGGGTTCAGATAATCGAGGTTCTACTGTTTGTTGTTTTCATAACAAAGGATAAAATGTAAATACATGCAATGGAATATTTTAAAAATGACTTAAGTGTGCCCTGCAGTGGTCTTAAAGTTATGACAAAATCTAAGACCAATTTTTCTCTAAGACCTTTTGTGAATCCCATTTTGTCTAAGCAAAAAAAAGTCTTAACTTTATGACAAAATTCTTGCACAGTTAAGACTTTTCTCTTAAAGTTATGACAATTTTTTGCTTAAGACCTTTTGTGAATCCCAGCCCAGGTAAACATGGAGAATTTTTATCTTTCCCTAGACCAATTAATCTGTCATATTTAAAAGATGGTTGTATTGACGAGAGACAGATGGCATAAGTATGCAAAAAAACGTAAACGTCCTGAAGGGCAACAAATGGCACACACCCTGACATTAAACATGTACTAGGCTACCACCTTGAGTATCAAGGATGTGCCCCGCATTAAAAGAAATAAACTGTTTGCATAGTTAATGGATATATTTACCAAAATTTATTTCACTTACAAAATTTCATCATTGTTTATACAAACAGGAAGTGCAGAAAAATTGTCTATATTACTGCAAACACAGAAAATTGTGTTCCTGCATCTAAATGCTTTATACTGTTAATACATTTAAGTGTATATTTTAAAGTTTAAAGTGACAGTAATTTTCAGATATTGAAGTTTTTTGTGGCGAGGAACTCTGTCCCAAAATGCTATCCATCTGTTTTAAAAAGGCATATTTTGGGACAGAAAACTCGGTCTAATCTTGCCCAAACAAAATGTTAATATTGTGGGACAAAATTTTATCCTCGTGAGTCGTGTTTTAATGGACGTAATTGACAACCACAAAAAATATTCCTTTACAAGAGATAAATTATTCAACTGTCATATGCATTTACATATATATTATTGAACGATTATTTTGATACACTTAAAGTTTAAATATCGCAGATAACTTTCACATTTTAAGTGAACCTTGCATTAATGTCATTATGTCACATGTCAAAACATGGATTATTAGTGCTGTACTTTGACAAAAAATAAACTTATGCCTTTATAAATCATATATTTGAGTTCTGTAAAAAGGGAAATAATTCTAAATATAGTTCCTTAATGAAGGCACAGCTTTTAGAAATATTTTATTTTGTCTTTAATTATTATTTTGATCCTTTTGTTAGCTCTATATCTCGACAATCCTGCACCCTAATGTTACTTTGCAAACAGTACCAGATAGGGCTGTAATCATTAGTGATTTCTGTAGATCGAGGATCACCTGTTAGATGCGAGTTGAACTTGAGTAAAATGGCACAAATATAAATAAAATAATAATGTCCAAATATTGTCATTAAGGGATCCGCCATTACGTAATTGTGTTTAGTACCATTTTATTACAAGGAAGTATATTTTGTTGACAATTAAATTTGTACAGATATGTATGAGCACTTTATGGAACGCCACGTAAATCAGGGAAATAAAAAACCGACCATTGCTCATTGATTTTTACGTCTTTATGGTTAAATAAATTGCAAAAGTGCTAGTTTGTAACAAGATTAGTATATCATTATTTATTTCTTAAAAACTCGAGTTTAAATTGCGTACACCGATGTTATCCCCAAATATCGCCCATTGAGTTACGACTCGAGTTTCGGTCAACTAGTACCAGATAGGCTAGTTCTTGTACTTTTATGCGTGCAGTTTTGAAGTCAATAAGATGTATATTTATTCTATAATTAATTCTTAAAATAAAGTTTCTCTTCCTATACATCCTGTGTGTTAACACACACATGTTCGTTCAGGTGTGATGTTTTGCCGTCCAAATCATATTACGTAACATTGTGACGTAAGATGCAAAGGGTCAATTCAACCAAAATTTACTCCAGAGACAAAAAAAAAGGTTTTCTGCATGTTCCTGTTTTCGTGGGGGAAACTAATATGCCTAAAAGGTTAAGGTAGTACTATAAATATTGCATAGTACACTGCATTCCACTAGGTTTTTTGTAATGTAGCATTTTCATAGCATATTCTGATTTGGAAAAATTATGCACCTTAATTTAAATTTTAAACTGTCTGTCAGTAACTGATGCATATTAGGATTGTCTGAAAGCTATTTCAATTTTGCATGAAGGAATGAATTTTTTTCATATGTGCTTCTCTGCAGTTAATATTCTTTAAATTTCACCAGTGGAAAATACATTAATTATTCATGGAAATTAAATTAAAAGATTTAAAAAAAATAATAACTTGTGGTCCCCACAAAAAACATTTTTGTTGCTTTATTGAATGATATATGTATTTATTATTTTCTACAGAAGGGGTCATTAATGTCTGACTTATGAGCTATTGTAATTTGAAATTTTCACTAAAACATTAACTTTAAATTAGTAAATTACTTGAAAATATATTTTTATTGTAGCAGTGTATGAGTATGACACAAAAACAATGGATAACCATAATTAAAATACATATTTATTCAGAACTGCATGATAACAAAACCGAATTTGTAATTTACTACCCATTTTTTTTAAATAATACAATTATTTTACAGACATCAGGCTATAAAACATAGGAAATAGTGATTAATTAAACCAGGAACCAGCCACTAGAATTCTCTGCAGATAAAAGAAAAATGGAAACCAGGCTATTGTTTAAAAAGGAGCAAACCACCACAAAAACACAATCCCCATGAAAATACGAACATCGGCGATAATATCCCCTACTAGTAGACAAGATTAAATTATTGCATAGAATGTTACTGAATGAACTTCAAAAATTTCAATCTCACCCAGGCAACATCAAAATTCGAATTTTACCTGGGAAAGATTAAAATTTTCTGCTGGTGATGTACCAGTAAATGCCAAGACTGTGGTTAATATTGTGATTTTTTTTAATTTCTAAGTTTTATCAACAAGTTTTGCATTATATTTCTCATTTAACTAGAGTACACTTTAAAAATTGTGAGTTTAGTGTGTAGGTAACATGCATACAGTTCTTTGAAATTTAAAAAAATGCTCTGATGTATTGTCTTTTGTAGTCATATTGATGGTGTAACATGGCTTTGAGTCTAGATGATCAACTTCTCGGGGAGAAAGTTGATAACTACTGTAGCAGTAGTGAAGATGAAGGTGAAAGTGGTCAACAAAGTACTGTCCCTGAGCCAGAACTTGATCAGTACCAGGGATTCTCCACAAATGTGAGACTATATTTAAGCTGGGACTAAGATATTTTGTTATTTTATCAGAGAAGAAACCATTGTGTTTACCCCACAGCCCTTAGGGCTGTCGGGGTATTGTTTTCACCCATGGTGTCTGGATGGGCGGGCGGGCGGCGGGAAAAAGTTTGTCCGGGCTGTATCTCAGAAACCGTAAGGTGTAGGAAGTTGATACTTGGTAGGGACATTGGTTAGAGGGTGTAGGTGTGCAGCGTCATAGTCTGACCTTGATTTGACCTTTGACCTTGCTGTAGTGACCTTGAGTTTGAAAATCTTGTCTGGGCTATATCTCAGAAACCGTAAGGTGTAGGAAGTTGATACTTGGTACGGACATTGGTTGGGGGTGTAGTTGTGCAATGTCATGGTCTGACTTTGATTTGACCTTTGCCCTTGCTGTAGTGACCTTGACCTATAAAATCTTGTCCGGGCTATATCTTGGAAACTGTAAGGTGTAGGAAGTTGATACTAGGTAGGGACATTGGTTAGGGGGTGTAGGTGTGCAACGTCATGGTCTGACCTTGATTTGACCTTTGACCTTGTCGTGACCTTGACCTATAAAATCTTTTCTGGGCTATATCTCGGAAACTGTAAGATGTAGGAAGGTGATACTTGGTACTGACATTGGTTAGGGGTTATAGGTGTGCATTATCATGGTGTTACCTTAATTGGACCTTTGACCTTGTCGTAGTGACCTTGACCTTTAAAATCTTGTTGCACCTTTAGGTCTGTCTTTTGATGCAGATTAAGCACTGTTAAAGTCATATTAGAATTTATTAAGAATTTTACTTTTATAACTTCCCATTGTAAGAGATGGAATTTCATCAAGTGAGCCACAGATTTTGCTCCAACACCACACATAAGCATTCATTGAATGTATTACCACTTCTGTATGCATGGTAATATTCAAAACATCTAAACCATAATTCGGCCATGCAGATGTAAATAAAGAGTGTTGTAATTTTAGTTTACTGATTAATGCTGTCATCTTGTTATTGAATTATCTTGTTTTAATACTTCATCTTTACATGCATTATCTTTCTTTTAGACATTATTTTCTCCATTTAAGCATTGTTTGGACCTTTATATAACTGACAGTGCTCTGAAAGTAACCTGAACTTTGTACTGATACAGTACTTCCATATCTCATGGTGTTAAAAGTATTTCCCTAGGCTGTGGGGTATGGGCATCTCTGATGCTATTTTTATATTTTATTTTCAATTTTATTTTTATTATTTATTTTTTTTAACAATTTTCAGTCATTAATTTAATCATAATCTACATGACTCTGCTTCTTCTTGGTTAATTTGAAAAGTTGACCCAGTTGTGAATTTAACTTGCTCTGGGAAAGTTCACAAAAAATATATGCATTTTAACAATAATAATAAAATGTTTTTGGTAATTAATTAAGTAGTTAATTAAATTATTAAGTAATATTGAGTTTTAATATCATACACTGTAAAATTACCGTAGCAGAGCTCTGTATCGCTCATGCTTTTGAAAGCGCCCATCCACAATCTTACGTTATCGCTCATAAATTGCTAATATGTTGTTTTGATTAAACTTTCTCCATGAACACCCAATAATCGGTGAAATTTGTTTAATTTATAGTCGTGTTCAACAAAATTGCCCTTATTTTAGTAGTTATGTCACCTTTTATTGCATCGAGATTTGTTTACCAACCGCATATTTTACTTCAGTCGGTGTGTGCTAAAACGCGGTTTCCCCAAATTCGGGTTATTTCTTCGAAACACCCGGTTTATTTTCGTTGTCGTAAACGCCCATTCCCAACTTTTGCAAATATTTGGTCACATTGCTCATGGGCGCTACAGAGCGCGGCTATGGTACTATCTAACGGAGTAATACCTACTTTGATAGTTCATGTTTAAGTATTTCACTCATAACTACAAAATCATTGAATTTAGAGTATTTTGTGAAATGTGTTGTTCACCTTCTTTTGGATGTACTGTTTCATGACCAATTTTCAGAGCTGTAAGCTCAGTAGCTATCAAAATAAAAGCTACTTTGGTACTTCAAGTTTGAGTAAATCACATATAACTACAACAATATTGAATTAAGAGCATTTTGGTGAAATATATTTCTGAACTACCTTTTTGATGTTCTGTGTCATGCTGAATTTTTAGAGCTGTTGCTCCATAGCTAATTGAGTAATAGATACTTTAACATTTTCCAAATGAGTAAATCACTGCCTGGTAAAACTTTAAAGTTGTGTGGGCTGTTGCGTCTTTTGCTTCAATAACTTTAGCTTTGTTTCTTATATCCTCAACATTTGTGCTGTTTTTGCAGATCTAGGTCCATAGCTAAGTGACTAATGGCACTAGTACCTACTTTGAGAAAAGTGCTTATAACTCCAAAATATCTGCATTTACAGCATTTCACTAAGGTCTTTTCTTCAGCCACTTTCTCTGTACCTACAAGATGGTATCTGTTTTTAGGTCTACCTCAATAGCTAAATGAGTAATAGCTATTTTCTGTGTTTAAAATGAGAAAATATATTTTTTCTTTGAAACCGTTATATAACTACAAAGGTTTTATTGAAATATGTTGTTCCGCTACTTTTTGATGTTCTGTGTCATGACAAATTTTTTAGAACTTTAGCTTGATAGCTAACTAATGGCTACTTTGACATATTACCAATGAGTATTTTATTGCGTTAATACATCCTATCCAATGGACAATTGCTTTACCAGTCGACGCGACCGGTCCCGCCAAACGCCAGAAAAAGACGTCCTGTATATAATACCAGCCAGTAGACCGGCCAGTAGTGTGCATTCGCTAGGTGGCGCATCAATACTTGCTTCCTGTCCAGACAGAGTGACGTCAGTTCATCTTTTTCGTTTGGCGCGTGTAGTGTGGAGACGCGTTTTGAAATTATCTCCAAGTTTGAAGGAAACACGGTTTATTCTACGAATTTAAAGCTTAATTTGATCTGACAATATATATATTGTGTTACTTACATATCATGGCCTCTCCAGGATTAAACGAGGCATTATCCAGCACTTTATAACCAGTTTTGAAGAATTTCTGTGTACTTGTCGTCGAGACGAAGTCGTGGGTGAGAGCTTGTGTGTCGTCCCTGCAGCATTCTTCATCTGATCAGAAGTCTTTGTGTCCACGATTCACCCTCCATTTACTTCTTACTTAGTCGAGTAACACTGTGTGTATGTCGACGAGAAGATATTAGAAGGAAAGAAGAATGGATCGTCTGACGTCATCACTTACAGCTTATGCTTATCACGTGAAAGGGACCTGGTCACGTGATACGCATTCAACAATGGAGGAATCGTGTTTTCAACAGAAGTTTTAGAAGAAAAGACGAGCTTTTACTACTCAACACCCACATTTTAACTGTCAAGAAGAAATCCAGCAACTCGTCTGTTGGCCTGAAGAAGTTAGATGACAAATGGTCATTGAACTCTGTGAATTTTTGCCGGTGCCGGTCATGTGACTTCACAGATTTCAACTCAACTACTGGCAAGCAAATCCCCAAGCATGACTGGTTCAGCTGACAGGAAGTGATGAGTTTTACCGGTACCAGTTCTGGTCAGACTACCGGTGGGGAGCACTAGTGATGAGTTTTACCGGTTCCAGTCTGTACAGACTACCGGTGGGTGCTGTTCCTGTGAAGAAACCCCTTCAGTGGTTGTCAGTGATCAGCCCTTTTTGATCCTGGAACCTCCACCAGAGGCCTCTCCACTGGTGGGACTGTTGGGGTACCGGTTCCAGTCATGTTCCTGTGAAGCTGTCAAGAAACCCCCCTTCAGTGGTTCCAGTGATCAGCCCTGTGTTGATACTGGAACCTTCACCAGAGGTCTTTCCACTGGTGGGACTGTTGGGGGTACCGGTTCTGGTCTGTACAGACTACCGGTGGGGGCTGTTCCTGTGAAGAAACCCCTTCAGTGGTTGCCAGTGATCACCCCTTTTTGATCCTGGAACCTCCACCAGAGGCCTCTCCACTGGTGGGACTGTTGGGGTACCGGTTCCAGTCATGTTCCTGTGAAGCTGTCAAGGAACCCCCCTTCAGTGGTTACCAGTGATCAGTCCTGTTTTGATACTGGAACCTCCACCAGAGGCCTTCGCCACTGGTGTGACTGTTGGGGGTACCGGTTCCAGTCTTGTTCAGACCACCGGTGCGGCTGCTCAGAGGGTTCACCTACCAGAAGTCGCAGTGACCATTGAGACCCTTATCTTCCCTGTGCAGAATTTTGGACCGGTACCGGTCCTGTTCAGGCTACCGGTAGGGTCACTAGCCAGCCAGTGATGAGGGATACCGGCACCAGTTCTGTTCAGACTGCTGGTTGTGGTCACAGAAATCCAGCAAGGGCTATCGGTTAAACAGGATTACCGGTTACACAGAGTTGCTGGTGACATACAGCAGGGCTACTGGTTCAGAGAAATACCGGCTCCTGAGTGTTGCCGGTTCCGGAGTGTTGCCGGTTACAGAGGAATCTGTACCCATCCTTAAAGGCAAGAAACCAGCTTCAAATCCAGTGCTGACAACAGGTTTGCCGGTTACAGAGAATTGCCGGTTCCGGAGTGTTGCTGGTTCCGGAACCGTAGTGCTGCTGGTTACAAGAAATCTGCTGTTCCCAGCCTTACTGGCAAGGAACCAGCTTCAAATTCAGGGCTGACAACAGGTTCAACAGTTAGCCTTCTCTCAGAGCCTACCGGTTTGACCGGTTACAGAGCTTGTTGATTGCAGAGAAAAGCTGCTGAACCACCACTGTGGACAGGAAGAAGGCAACTTCATATGAGCCTATCCTTGCTAGGAAGTAGTTTACCCAGTTCTGCCAACTCAGGTGAGTTTATGCAGAACTGTGGAGCCACCAGGAACCGGTTACAGAGCATTGTCTCGCGTATAACCGTTTAAGGCCTGGTACTGGGCAGGTCTCCAGGACTGACTGACAGACCGGCAGAAGTTCTTTAAAGGCCCAAACAGCTGTTTAGGCCAACCAGTGGCAGCCTAAGGAACTGGTTACAGAGGAATTCTTTGACCAGTCACAGGTCCCGGTGAAATGCCTGTCAAGCTACCTGACCAGTCAGCCAGCCTACCCTTTCGGGACCCAGTTGGCCAGACAGTGGCTAGAGATAAGAGGGAGACTGTCAAGCAGGAATTGTCCACTACCAGTCAACCTCCCCTTATCAGACCTCACACCTTGTAGACTGGCCATCCAGTTTGTCTTGTACCCAACCTGTGACCAGTGTCAGCTGCCTCAAGGTGTCCTGAGTTGGTAAGCTCAGCCTTCCCCTCAAGATTATACCAATTTTGCCAGTTTTCAAAACTCAAGCAGTGGGTAAAATATCTGTTAATCTGACCAGGGGTCACCGATGTTATAAATGGCTATGGGGATGAGTGAGGTCTAGTCTGTCACCAGTGTTGACACTATTTTTGGCTAACTATGCCTCCTCAAAACTTGGGCCGTCCTAGGGGCTAGCCCAAGTTCGAAGAAATCTCCCAGGAAGGCTACACCCTCACCTTCTGGAGATGACCGGCTTGACCAGATCTCCAGGCTGGAGAAGTGGCCCAGTACCCTGAGTACTTCAGTTTGGGAAACTTTGAGCACTATATTAACCTCTCTTCAGCAGGGGAGTGGAGAACTTCAAGGTTCCCTACTTCCTCACCTTTTTCCACCAACAAGGAAGTACCGGAATTTTTCATGTCCAGGGTCTTCCCCACCAGTTCAGTCTCTCCCCTTGGTCTGTTCACAGTACAATGGAGTCTACTCTCGGTGGTGGCGAAGGAGGTCTAACTATGGCATTACAGAGTACCACAATCCACCGGTACGACTGGTTGGTCAAGCCTGTTTTCCCACCAAGCCTGTCTCCAGCATACACATTCTCTAGGATATCAGTGTCAGGAGTAAGCTTGAATGGTAAACATGAATAAATTAGAACTGGACCTCGAGCAAGTCTTCGACTTAGTAGGCTTCCAGTTAGCTCGGAAGAGCCTAAGGTCAGACCCACCCTAGAGCATGGGTAGACCTTGAATGCTTATCTAGAAGCTTCTCCCCGGACCTTTATGCCCAGGGGCTAGCCCTGATAGCGTTACTGGCAGTCACAGAGAAGCAAGTACACCTAGCTCACCTCCACATGAGGCTGATTAAGTGGCACTAGAAGTACAGCTGGGGGGTGCCAGAATCACTAGAAAGGTGACTCCAGTTCCCTCCGCCCCCATCTTAAATGGTGGCTGCAGGAAGACCAGGTGCTTCAGGGTCAACCATTACACCCGCTATATATGCTCTCAATCCTTACAAATGCATCACGAAGGGTGGGGTTCTCACTTAGGAGAACACACTGCAAGGGGAACCATGGTCCCTTCCAGAAGCAAGTTACACTTTTACTCTCTGGAACTAAGATGGTCATTTGGCCCCTTAAGAATTCCAAGACCACTGGTTGAACAATATTGCTGTTATATCTACAGACAAGACAATAGTGGTTGCCTGTATGAAGGGAGAAGGGGGATGAAGTCGGGCCCTCTTTGTGCCCTTCTGTGGAGAATCCTGACCTGGTTTTTCAGGAAACAGGTGACTACCCCGACACATTCCAGGCGGCTGAATGTCATAGCACACAAGCTATCCAGTGTCATGCAACTGAACAGAGCAGACAAAATGGTCCCTCCTGTCAGTTTTCCAAACAATATGCTTCTGGTGGCACCAAGGCTAAGTGGGCCTGTTTGTTGCCACCTGGCTCAACAACTGTCTCAACTTTCATCACTGGTGATAGATCCCCCAATATGGACAATGATACAATCGGTCTGCCATGGGAGGATCTGGACCCATATGCCTTCCCATTGGTAGCCATCTTGGGCAAGGGGTGGAGAAGTTGCAGGACTGCCCATGCAGGGAAATCATTCTGATTTCTCCAAGTGGCCCAACATGCCTGGTTCCGGGATCCCTTGTTCATGTCAAGTCAGATTCCTTGGTACCTGTCCAACCTGCTCTCTCAACCATTTAATCAGACTCCTCACAGGAATCTGTCAAAATTAGATCTGCATGCATTGCTCCTAGAGCCTCTGCAATCAAGGAGCAGGGTTTCCTCTAAGGCAGTGGCAGTAGGAATTGAGGCACCTCAAAAGGATCAACCAGATCAGTCATTGCTGACAACTGGGTAATTCACCAATCAATTCATCACAATGAGAATCTTGCTCGTCTTTTGGGACAGTTTACAGAGACTGACCTACGGGTTGGAGGGGCATCCCCTCCTGGAACCTCCCCCTGGTGTTGCACCAATTGGCAAGGCTCCATTAGAACCCCTTAAAGTGGCCTCTTTGAAGCATTGAGCTTCAAGACTGTTTTTCCTCTTGACCCTGGATTCTGCCAAAACAGGAGTGAGATTCATGCTTAGTAAAGAAACACATCAGACACCAGTCAGACTGTTCAAGGGGTCTTTGTACCCAGCACCCAGCCCTTTTTTCCAAGAACCAGCTGGCCAAGGAGAGTCTGGACAGTTTGGCCCCAGTGGTTATACCAACCCTGGCCCTAACTCTGGATCACTCCCACAAGCCTGATAGGTCCTGTGTCTGTTCAGAGTACTGTGCTACCTTTTGGGACAGGATCTCAAACAGAACAATGAGTTCATCTTCTCCCTTTAGAAAGGTTTTGACAAGATATCTCACCATCTCCTCATGGATCAAGCAACTGTGATCCTACGTTATGAGCTCTCTGAGCTCTCTGATCTCTCTCTTGCTGCTTCTAGGGCTTTCCAGTTGGGAGTCTCCTGAGAAAAATTTTCAGCCGGCCACTGACGTAACAACACCTTCACACAGTTCTATTTGAAGGATGTGGCTTGGGCTGTTTCAGAGACCCTTCATTTGGGCCAAGTTGTGGCTGCTCAGCAGATCCACAATTAGCCCTTATTTTGAGATTTGTATATATGTAATGTTGATAGTTCTTGGAGCTAACTACACTCCTTCCTTTGGGAGGTTATTGCCTTCTGGGACTGGACTCATCCCTCTCTTCCCTACCTCAGAGCAGGTCTGTTAAAAGGGGGGGGGGGCAACGTCGGTATACCCCCCGGCAACTGGGCACTGGTATCCGACAAAAGGCCTACAGGTTCCTGACTGAAAGTTAACCTAGGGCAGAGGGAATTTTCTTATCATTTATGAGTTCACCTAAGTCCCTAGTAACTTACCCTCCGACCAAGCGGTAGTTATTCAGCAATTGTCCATTGGATAGGATGTATTAACGCAATAAAATTGCAAATTTAATAAGTAAATTAAATTTTTCTAAGTTAATACCCTATCCAATGGACAGGCAAGGCCCTCCCAACCAACCCCGCTACCAGCTTACTAGGGGTCTAAATCTGTTTAGACAACGAAAAAGATGAACTGACGTCACTCTGTCTGGACAGGAAACAAGTATTGATGCGCCACCTAGCGAATGCACACTACTGGCCGGTCCTGCTGGTATTATATACAGGACGTCTTTTTCTGGCGTTTGGCGGGACCGGTCGTGTCGACCGGTAAAGCAATTGTCCATTGGATAGGGTATTAACTTATAAAAATTTAATTTACTTATTAAATTTGCAAAATCACTTGTAACTTCAATACCTTCGAATTTGCTGGACTTTTTAATAATTTGTAAATGCAGAACTATTGAACTAAGAACACTATTATCAAATTCAGTAGAAACTCTGTTATCCGACCCTCTATTATCCTAATTTTCAATTATCCGACCTCCAGTTCACTCTCCCCACTCCATTTAAACCTGTTATTTTAGGCTTTCTATAATCTGACCTCTCTATTCTCTGACCTAATTGTTACTCTTCCAAGAGGGTCGGATAATAGAGGTGCTACTGTATGTTGTTCACCTACTTTTTGATGTATTGTGTCTTGGCCAAATGTCTGGGCTGTAGCTTGATGGCTAACTGAGTAATAGGCACTTTAATAGATAATAATAATTGAGTAAATTAATTTTTTAAGTATTTCTAATAAAAATTTTAATTACTATTAAATTTTCGAAATTTATCCAATATCAAATTTGAAAGTTACTACTTTAATCAACAAAATGTTATTGTTTTTGATAGTGTTAGTTTATTTATTTATTTGGGGTTTTTACGTCGCTTTCAACACTGTACAGGTCATATCACGATGGGTAGTTGGGAGGGCAGAGAAAACCAGTACATACAGTTTGTTAGGGTTCTGTACTGTAAACTGCCGACCAACGGCAAGCAACTACCAGCTTTCCCACTTGAGGCCGTGACGGGGGATAGTGTTAGAAAATAGCCAATGTGTATTATAAACTGAAGTTATTTTAATTTACTTATTTACCAATAAAATTTATAATTGTATTGAATGGGGGATGGTTGATGTCACTGGTATCTCAGTATCAAGACCATTTTGGAAGAATAGTGTGACCACACTTTGGCCATATCAGTTGTCATGTAACTAATACTATTGTAAAACTTAAAATATTGAGAAGTTACCCAAAATCTTGACAAATTGACTTTCCCTCCATAATTTTGTAAATTTGAACATTTATATAGTGATTTCTGGAAACGGAACTGCCATGTTTGGTTTCCATGAGTGTCACTTCCTTTTAGTGGGTGAAAATATATAGATTTGCGATGTACTAAATTACATCTGCTCTTTTTTGTCTTTTTTTTTTTTCAAAAACCCAGAATCGGGACTGGCCTACATTGGCAGCCTCCTGTACAGCGTATTTTTGATAATCACGAATCCCCAGTAATAGCAAATCTCTGTACATTAAGGTCAGTTGTTCAAATTTACTTTTTAACCCTTCTGTACCTTGAGGTATTGTACACATTCAGTAATTTTCCAAATTCAACAGAACATATACATTCTAGTATCGAATCCACCTTCAATACTACATGTACATTCTAGTATCAAATCTGACCATAGCATAATTAAAATAAATTTTATCAGTGTAGGTTGAGGATGTTATAAATTAACTGCAAAAGTGCTAGAAGATGCAGAATATGTGGAAAAATGCAGAAAGTACAATTTTTGCAAATACATCTCTGCAGAGATAAAAATTAGGTGAAATTGGAGGATATTCTATATCCTACTCCTCATACAAAGAGTAAGGCAAAATACACATCAAGAAAAGCTTCTAAAAGTGACATTCTTTGTTTTTGGCATTTCAGTTGGTCTCTTTAACACTGTGTGATGGGGAGAGGGGCAATCTAGATCTCGGCTATATAAGATGCAGTCATAGCATTTTATGATATTTCATCTTTCCACTAATATAATATATTAAACAGCAAGATTATTGGCAAGTAATCTTGTTTCATGAATGTTCAGGTGAATACCAACCGTCACTGACCCCCAGGAGAGGATTTGAGTTTAAAAGTCCTCTTTGTAAGAAAATTTCAGTGTTCAGCAAGCTTTTACCTTTCACATGATTCATTAGCCTCATACACATTGTATTTGTAGTTTGAATGCTTCAATATCATAATTATTTTCAGACAGGTCCAAAAGGAGTCATAAATGATTGGCGAAGGTTTAAGCAATTAGAAAATGAGAAAAGAGAAGACCAAGAGAAAGAAAAAGCAGAGCTGATGAAGAAATTATCCATAACCTGCAGAACTGATGTGAGTACTATCCTTTTTATGTCAGCTGACTGACAAGTCAGCTGACATTATGGCATCACCCTGCAGTGTCCGGGTACACGTCCATGTACGCTTCCGCATGATCAGCTTCTGCTCCAAAACTACAAGGCCCAGAGACACGCTGTTTTTTTAATAGAGGGTGAAAAGTAGAGGGTGAAAAATTGTTCAAGGCATGCAGATCTGTTCGTCTGTTCCCCAGAGCCATTACAAGTGAGGTACCGCCAACCAATCTGTGAAAATCTTGCATATATGTACTAGGCCACAAGTAGATTCCCTTGTGTGAGTATCAGGCCTGGATCTTTCTTAATTATATCCCCAGACGAAAGTCGGGGATATATTGGATTCAGGTCCGTCGCGCCGCCGCCGCCGCCGCCGTAGAAATTTCCTTGTGGACGCGATAACTCAAAAACAAATTAATATTTTTTTTTCAAACTTGGTACACATGTTAAGGATGCCCAAAGGAAGATCCCTATTTTAAGGTGACCTTAAACTCCCAGTAAAAAAGAACTTATGGCCACCTTAAGGTCAGAAATTGGACTTTTGGCCACTTGGAGCCCTGTAGGTCACAAACTATGATGCTCAGCTGGCTGAAATTTTACCTGACAACACATTAATATATTCTTAGTACATGTGCCGAAAATCACGACTTTAAGTTGAGGAGAAAATTGTGTTTGAGGCCCATAAATACCCCCACTTAGGGATTTTTTGCTATACTTTTCACATATTTTGCCCTATAATTTTGGAAGTGGTAATTCTGATGAGTCTCAAACTGCGCTAGGTATAACTTTGATATGTAATCCTTGTCTGTAGAAAATTTTAGGGCTGTAGGTTTACCCAAAGGGGTCGACTTAAGGTCTCAAAAGTGCCCACAGAGACCCAATTTATGCACTTTTTGCCACTTTCAAGCACTGTAGCTTTCAAACTATGTCTCTCATCTAAGTTAATTATCATCTGGGAATATATCTATGTGTTTTCTTATATGTGCCCCAACATTTAGGCCTTTAATAGACAGTTAACCTGTGTATCAGGACCATAAACACCCACCCGAGTGACCCTTATAAGACATTTTTCACATCTTTTTCCCTGTAACTTGGAAATGGTAAGTCTGAGAAGTTTCAAACTGTATTAGATATATATTCTGTGTGTAATCTTAGTATGTAACAGATTTTAAGTCTGAAGCTTTAATTTTGAAGGTCAAATTGAGGTCTCTAAAAGGCCCCCAAAGACCCAATATTTGGACTTTTTGCTACTTTTAAGCCCTGTGACTGTCAAACTATGTGACTGATAGAGCTCAAATCCTATCTGGGAAGATATTAGTATGTTATTTATATATGTGCCAAAAATTAAGGCTTTAAGAAGACATTTAACCTGTGTATGAGGACCATAAATCCCCACCCGAGTGACCATTTTTAGACATTTTTCACATATTTTTCCCTGTAACTTGGAAATGGTAAGTCTAAGAAGTTTCAAACTGTATTAGATGCATATTCTATGTGTAATCTTAGTATGTGACAAATTTTAAGTCTGAAGCTTTAATTTGAAGGCCACATTTAGGTCTCTAGAAGGCCCCATAAAGACCCAGTATTTGGACTTTTTGCCAATTTTAAGGCTGTTAAACTATGTGACTGATAGAGCTGAAATCTCATCTGGGAATACATTATTATGTTCTTTTTACATGTGCCAAAAATCAAGGCTTCAAGTAGACATTTAACCTGTGTATGAGGACCTTAAACACCCACCTGAGTGACCCTTTTAAGACATTTTTCACATATTTTGCTCTGTAACTTGGAAATGGTAAGTCTGAGAAGTTTCAAACTTTATTAGATACATATTCTATGTGTAATCTTAGTATGTAACAAATTTTAAGTCTGAAGCTTTAATTTGAAAGCCACATCGAGATCTCTAAAAGGCCCACAGAGACCCAATATTTGGACTTTTTGCCACCTTTAAGCCCTGTGACTGTTAAACTATGTGATTGATGGAGCTGAAATCCCATCTGGGAATGCATTATTATGTCCTTTTTACATATGCCGAAAATCAAGGTTTTTAGTAGACATTTAACCTGTGTATGAGGGCCATAGACACTCGCCCAAGTGCCTTTTTGGACATTTTTTCCGTATTTTGCCCTGTTATTTGGAAATGCTTAGTGTGACAAGTCTTAAACTGTATTATATATAATTTTTGTTTGTTATGTATGTCCCCCAAAAAGTTTCAGATCTGTAGTTTAATTGCTAAGGTCTCTTTAACAATTGTAAAATGCCCACAGAAACCCAATTTATGGACATTATGCCACTTTAAAGCCCAGTAACTGTCAAACTATGTGGGTTATAGAGCTGAAATCTTTGAATTTTTAAAAGGAAATGCCTGTCTATTTAAATTTTGAATATTAATAATGTTATGGCTATCTTAGTCTTTTAAGAACTTATTTTTGTGTGTTATACCTCTGCTTGCTGAGTTTTTAACTTTTTAAAATGAAACTGGTTAAACGCCGGTTAAACATATTCAAGTAGACAAAATGGACACTTTAAGTGAGCTTTAAGTCCCAATATTAATGAAATTATATCCGTATGTAGTAAAACTAGGGGATTTTTAACCCTCAACTAGCCCAGTTTTATTCAACTTGCCTCAGTTAATTTTGACACAGCTCCTACAGTTATGAACTCATTTCAGTTGATAATCACATACTTAAAATTCTCAATTCTTTTTGTATTTGAGTACCCCTTTTATATAGATTGTTTGTTTACCATTTATGCTGTAGCACTCCATCTCTTTGAGAGAACATGTAAACTGTGTAAAAAGATGTAGAAGATGAGATACATTTTGTTTGTGTTTGTCCAGCTTTAGAGCTGATTTGTATGAAATATTTCAAAATTTTAAATATAGATAAATCTGAATTATTAATAGATCAATTATCAAGGGTATTAACTCATATGAATGTCAATATGGTTATTAATTTTATTTTTGATTTGTGACAAGAAAGAAAAAGTAAATTATATTGTTAATTTTTATGTATTGAATTGCTGTCTTTGTTTACTGTATCTTACCTCAAAATATGTTTGCTCTGTTTGTTATTAACTCTCTATTTAAAGTGACTTATAAGCCCATATAGGGCTGGGTATTACTTCAATAGTTTTTGTATAATCCTTGTCAGCATAATACATGTCACTATAATAAACTAATAAACTAAACTAAGTCCCAACCCACATCCCCCACCCGGATTCCCCCCACCCACCTCTGGGACCTCCAGCTATATTGAGTGACACTAAATAAACAAAGGTATTTAATGATATCAGATGAGAAACAAAGAACTCAATGGGGTTGCAGATCTTGTGTAATAGTGAGAGAGGTGTGGAGAAGGGGAGAGGGGTGGGGGTGGGAGGTGGTGGGCTTCATTACATATAACACAAAGGGGAGTCAGAACTGAGATTGTGTCACATATTTAGGTTGCATATATATGGACCACATATATAGGTATAGAGGAAATGAATAACTGAAAACAATTTGCAAATTCTAAAAATAATATAATAAAATAATAATATAAATAATTTTTTTTTAAATAATATTTTAGTTGTGAACAAATATAGAAACAGATATGCGCTTTTGGGATTATGAATTTTAGAATGGACATTGAATCATCAATCATTTAAATACTTTGAAGGAAGATTGAAAAGTATGATGAGTTGAGTTAAAAATAATATTTTATTTGTCAACAAATATAGAAACAGATATGCTCTTTTGGGATTATTATTTTAGAATGGACATTCAATCATCAATCATTTAAATACTTTGAAAATAGGTTTAGAGTTATCATTGCAGGAAGATTGAAAATATAATTTGAGTTATGTATTCGGCGTCTGGGGATACACCATCTTCCTTGGGAAAATATAAACAGAGTAGATTGATGTGCTGAAGTTCATATAATAATGGGTAATTATGTTTTTAAAAATTCCCGATCAAAACCTGTGGCGTGAGTGATGACCTGTCTGGGGATATGTTGGCGCCGAGTTGGCCCAATCTAGTTATTTTTATGAATTTTAAAAATAACTTTAAATGCATTAAAATTCATGAAATCATGCACTAAGTCACTTATAACTTGAAAAGTGTTACATTCAAAGAATTTTGTTTTAATATGTTATTATTTAACTTTTTGGTCAGCTATAACATAGTAAAATTGCAGACCTAATTTGGTGTGTCTGATAACGCCATTGCGTAGCTGAGTAATAGCTATTTTAAGGTTATCACTGTTGAATAAATTGCTTATAACTTGAAAACTATTGCATTTAGAGAATTTTGTTTAAATATGTTATTCATCTACTTTGAATCAGCTAAAACATAATAAAATTGCAGACCTGTAGCTCATGGCATAGCTGAGTAACAGCTATTTTCAGGTTCTCACTGTTGAGTAAATTAGTCGTAACTTGAAAACTATTACGTTTACAGTATTTTGTTTAAATATGTTGTTAACCTACTTTTGGGTCAGCTATAACATAGTCAAATTGCAGACCTGTAGGTCATTGCATAGCTGAGCAATAGCTACTGTGAGATTTTAACTGTTGAGTAAATCAGCTGTAAATTGAAAGCTATTGCATTTAGAATATTTTCTGTTTAATCTGTTATTCACCTACTTTTCAGTCACCTATATCATAGTGCAATTGCACTATTGCAGACCAGTAGCTCATTGTATAGCTGAGCAGTAGCCACTTTCAGGTGATCACTGTTGAATAAATCAGTGGTTTTTTTAAAAAGATACCTTATCTATTGAGGATGAAAAATGTTCAAGGCATGCAAATCTGTCTGTTCGTCTGTTTGCTACAGCCATTACAAGTGTGGTACTCCCACCAAAAGTGTGAAAATTTCAACACTTTATCACAATTTTCTCAGTGACTATTGCAGGGATTTCTCTCATATCTTGCATATATGTACTAGACCACAAGTAGATTCCCTTGTGTGAGTGTCAGACCTGGATCTTTCTTAAATATTTTTTATGAATTTTTTAAATAACTTTTAATGCATTAAAATTAATGAAATCATGCACTAAATCAATTACTCGCTGTTGAAAAAAATCAATTGTTACTTGAAAACTATTACATTTACATTTTTTGTTTAAATATGTTATTTACCTACTTTTGGGTGAGTCAAATTGCAGTCCTTTAGGTCATTGCATAGCTGCACAAAAGCTTCTTTGAGATTCACACTGTATAGTAAATCTGTTGTAGCTTCTGAATACCATTTGTAGACCACAACTTTTGTGTCCTCTTGTTTCACTTGTACTGTGAAACTTAAAACACACAGTCAGCTGACACAGTTTTTTTTGTTTTATTTATTTATTTTTTATTTTATTTACTTTGCTAAATTTTAATGGTTTTTAGGAATTATGTCATAGCATCGTCCATAAAATAAATTTAGGAAAACAGATTGAAAAGAGTTAATAATATAAGACATACATTTGTCGAACTGATACCTCTTTCCCTCAAACTTATAAAACATTTCTCATGTTTGTGCACACAGTACAGACTTTTATTGCTCTAACTTGAACATCTTACAATTTTGAATAATTCCTCATGATCTTTTATAATAGTGGTACATATGCGTGGCCTTGTAGATAGCATAAATATATACACATGAAGGGGATAAACTGTGCAACTCTTAGGAAAAAAAATTGAAAAACTCATTGTTTTATTGCCCAAATTCCATTGAATTTTACTTTTTGTTCTTTATTGTATCCACAGATGAAAATTAGAGATGTGCTAGTTTCACACATGTCGTGCTGCTGTATGTTTTGATGTGTGCATGTCTGCACAATAATTTAAAAATGCTTTCACAATGAAAGCTATGATGTTAATTAAACTTAGTTTCACGGATGTCATACAAATTCGGCAGACACATGTATTCAGGCCAGGAGAGAACCCTTTTTAAGGTGGCGGCCTTAAAACACACAATATTAATGTATGACCACCTAAAGGTCAGAATTGGATATTTTACCACAAGAAGTCCTATTACTCTCAATGCCAGTGGCTCATCAACAGAAACTTTCACCTGAGAACATCTGTTCTTCTACATATACCAAAATTAAGTTTTAAGTTGACATTTAAACTGTTTCAGACCTATAAAGACCTACCTCATTTGGTGATGTTTTTCTACATTTTTCTCAAATTTTCCCTTGTAATTTGGAAATGGTAAGTCTGACTAGCCTAAAACTGAACCAGCTGTAACTTCTATACAAGATCATTGTGGAAAATTTACCTTAAGATCTCTGAAAATGCCCACAGGGACCTATTTTGTGCACTTTTTATCACTTTAAGCCGTGTAGCCTTCAAATTATGTGACTCATAGAGCTAATATTTCATCTGAGAATATCTTAATAGTGTCATTACATTTTAGATTCATTAAAACCAGATCCCTACAAAACAGATAGAACTATTTGGGGCTAGCTATTTTAGAATCAGCAGATGACCGTTGAGATACTTTGAAAGTGGATCGACCTTATTTTGGCAGGAAGATTGAAAATAAAATCATGAGAATATTTTATATTACTTATGGCACACAGAAAATAGGTCCCACAAAAAAAATATCCTATCAATGCCTGTGCCACGAGAGATGGCATTTCTGAGGATATGTTGGCACCGAGGGCAATCTCATTTTAACTGTGTGATCTCAGTAGCTACTTTCATATTTCTTATTCAATAGCAAGAAGATGAGGCAGCCAATGCACAGGCAGATCTCGAGGCGGAGATGTTAGAACTTGAAGATGACTTTATGAAAGAATACAGAGCCAGAAGACTGCAGGAGATGAAGACCATGTTCCAGACTCATACGTGTGTCAGCTTCTTAATATAACTCAGTTATATCTTGCACATGATCATAGCTGTGCTTGTGTGGCACCTAATTGTTGTAGCTCTGTTACTATTTAATCATAAATGTACACAGTTTAATTCTGTTCATATTGGTCAGTCCTCTACACGTTCATAGTCGTGGCGTAAAGTGTGAAAGTAGATATAAAAATTATGTTCAAACTGGTGCATCAATTAACTGCTCAGCATACTTATTTTATTCACTCTAAGTGTGATATACAATACATAATAGAGCAACACCCATCCCAAGTAAATTTAACTTTTTTACATCAAGGAAGATTGAAGCACTCACAGATTTAGAAAATTTCATAATTTCAACCATGTTAAAAAATGCCCCCCATCCCCCTCTTCCTCACAAACACTGTCTTTTTCTCATTGCTTGTAAAGTGTTTCTGTATTTTGTTTTTCAAGATTTAGTGTACCTAATTCTTTAAATGTATATCTTTTTGCCATCTAAGAATATGCTGGTATCAGGCATACCCTTTGAAAGTTTCTGTTTCTTGTTTGAAGCATGTCTGTGTGGTATGTTTCACATCATTTGGATTTCTAGAAATATGATAAAAGACTAGAACACTGTAAAAACATTGATATTGTGACTTGTCACATGTCATTAACAAGTTTCTCACCATGGAATTTTCAGGCCACAGTTTGGTAAAGTCTTATCAGTTACAAAGGACCAGTTCATCAAAGAAATAGATGAAGAAAGGTCTGATGTTAACATATGTGTTCATATTTATGAAGAAGTGAGTATGTCTTCAGCCCTCTTTATTGTACATTTGATAAACACAAAAGTTCAATTCTAATGCTAAAAATTTCTTAATAATAACAAAAAAAATTCAAATTTAACAGGTTTTGTGTTGCAACATTGAGTACTGGATAATATTCCTGAGATAGGTAACAAAATACATGTGACACTGTTCACACTCCCCCCTCGACCCCTGAGGTCAAAGTTCAGATCTTAGTGCCAAACTTAACTAGAAAAATGTTGATGGTTGTGTGCTGATGCACAGTGGTTTTCAGTCCAGAGTCTTGACCAATTACATTTATATATATGACTTGAACCTACAGTATGTTGAACCTAAATCGATCAATGAACTGGAATAAAAAGGGAAGATGCTCATGAATATCTGGTGATGTACGGCATCGAATCATTACCAACTCACACATATGTACTGCCTTATTGCACCTTTATATCTGCTTGTTAACATGGCAAATTATTGTTGACAAAAATCGCCACTGACAATGCCTAAATATGCCCAAACTGTTGTAATTTTATAGCTACCCATCATGCGACGGTGTGGCCTATACTGTATGTTGAAATTAATGTTTTACATTTTTGACAGAAAAGTAGCCCCTGTGATGCAATGAACCGCTGCCTGGCTTGTCTATCACAGCAATACCCAGCGGTCAAATTCTGCAAGATGACCGCTTCCGATGCCAACCTTAGTCGTAACTTTGTGAGTACAATATAACCTCAATCATCCCTCAAACTTTATGAATTGTCACTTATGTTCTCTTAAAACTAAACCACAGTTCCCTGCTACATTAAACTGCCACTTCTCTTCTACTTCATGAACCTTCTGTTATCCTAACAAAGTTCTATTTCCCAACATGTTCACATAATGAATGCAAGTTTTTTCACTTCTAATGCCAAAATTTTTGAGATAGGTGAATGATAACAAAAGTTTTTTTGATATTGAAAAAGAGCCCATTTCGAAAATCATTTTGGCTGCCACAGCCAAAAACTTGAGAATAGTTTTTACCCCACAGGCTGTAAAGGCTGTGCAGGTATAGTTTTCACCCATGGTGTCCGTATGGGTGGACAGTGGGAAGAAGCTCGTCTGGGCTGGATCTCAGAAACCCTAAAGTGTAAGATGTTGAAACTGTGTAGGGACATCGGTTAGGGTGTGTGGGTGTGCAACATCATAGTGTGACCTTGATTTGACCGTTGACCATGTTGTAGTGACCTTGAGTTCTAAAATCTTGTCCGGACTATATCTCAGAAACCATATGGTGTTGGAAGTTGACATTTGATATTGACATTGGTTAGGGGGCTGTAGGTATGCAACATCATGTTGTGACCTTGATTTGACCTTTGACCTTGCTATATTTTACACACAGTTGAGTTTTCAGTGGCTTTTGTGTTAAACCTTATACCTTTATCATTTTTATGTATTTTGTTTTCAGGCTGTTGGTGCAGTTCCTGCTCTATTAATTTACAAAAATGGGGAATTAATAGGAAATTTCATACGTCTCACTGATGAATTTGGAGAAGATTTCTTTGCATCTGATGTTGAGAGCTTTTTGATAGAGTAAGTTTTGTCTGTAGAACTGAATAAATTGTTTGAATAATCTTAACTTTTAAATGTACAATGAAGATAAGTAGTATTTGGCATTTTAAATAATATTGACAGCTATATTGTGTCTTTACTTAAATTAATCTCCTGTAAATATCTTGATATTTCTGGCATTGTGGTCATCAGAATTGGTGATGGTATGTTCCGGCTCTTTTATGCAAAAATATACTTTCTGCATTCTGTTAACATTATGCTCATTAATTGTCCTTTGATCATTGCATACATTTATTCTAAAAGAATTTTTTTCTTGTTTTTTTTGCACATGTACAGACATGGTATACTGCCAGACAAGATCGTATCCACCCCATCTCTAGGACAGACATCAGTTAGATCTGCAACACAGGACTCAGATTCAGACTATGATGTGGACTGATAGGCTCACTCTGTAAATCATACTAGATACTAAACAGATACTGGGGGCAGTTTCACAAACCCTTACTGTCTGCCAAGTAGCCTTGTATATGATAATAGTCTTCAGAATCTCTTCTGTGTCACCAACTTAAAGAATGTAGTTCACTAAATATTTACTGAAACTTTCTTATTAGGGATCTAAATATTTAGTAGACTTCTAAATGTTTGATAGTTTGGTCAGAGTTCAATTGAATCCTTGCAGTAAAAAATGTGTTGAGTAATAGAATTCCCTTTCATGGTGAATATCATGTGCGAGGAGGCACTTATGGATCTTGCCATCTGAAATTCCTGTTTGAGGACATTTTTACATCTGAAGTACAGTTTTATCACTACTTATTATTCTAGTACCTAATCAGTCTAGTGATGGAACACAAAATGGGGTAGAAGATTATTGTAAAAGTAACAAAGTGCACCATTTCACACAAATTTTGAATCTGAATATTTGAGAATCTGAACTAAAAAATGTGCCATTACTGTATTTTTTAGTCGAGTACACTTTTCAGAGTTCTATTAATTACTAGTGCAGTGACGAATTGTATCGGCCTTCTGTGGAAAAGACGCCACAGGACTTTAGATGCAGCCACCACCTGTGTTTATCGTTGAAATTTTCAAATGTTATTGTCATTAGTGTTTATTTAGTGATGTTAGAAGTATACATATTTTGTGTGTGTCCACTTTTTTAAACGATGATGTATTTATTGCATTTTTATGTTGTATGCACTTTGATATACCGGTATATCATAGAAATTTATATAATTTAAAGTGGGGACTTGCCACTGATTTGGATTATCCAGTCTGTGTCCAAAGTTTCTGAGCATTTTTACTGGCTCAAGTGTTGAGGCTCCTTTTCTCCAGAAACTGTATCTTGTGAAAGACTAAAACTTGCATGAAGCAAGAAAAGAGTATTTTTGACAAATATGCATCAGGTTGTGTAAAGCACCTGCCCCAGGTACAGGCAGGTACAGCATTGTACTGTAAATGTAGCCTAATCAAGAGTATAAAAGAAAACCTTTAAATTGAAACTTTGCATTTAGTTCACGGAAAAGTATTTTTAAAGTCTATAAAGATTATGTGTATTTTCCTAATGTAATAAATTATCAAGCACCTCTTAAAATATCTTTTTTTATGTGGATGATTGCATTGCCTATCACTTTATCTGATGCAAACGTTAAAGCCTCCCTTTATCTGATGCAAACATTAAAGCCTCTCTCTAAAAAACTTTAAATTTTCACCAGTCCTTGAAAGGTTCAAAAGTTATTTCAGACTAATCATGTGAAAATAATTTCTGGAGAAAGAAACGTGAAATTTACTATGAGTTTGAAATATTTCAGAGAGGAGACTCTCCTACTTACACGCTTATGTGAAGCGTGACAAGTTTGAACCAATGATGGAAGTTGTCACACATTTCCAATAATTTTGCTTCTGATTGCCTAACTTTAAAATAGCAGTTGTCAAATTTCAAACCTGTTGAGGGTGAATAATCTTTTTGGTACTTTTGATGGTCAGTGTGGTCAATTTTTTTGTTCAATGTTCAATTGAGCAAAGGGAGAAAATTCTCATGTTATAAATAGGCCCTCAGCATTGCCACTTGTGTAATTCAAACCCACACAAAGATGACAGCCTCAGATTAGATACCAACTCTGCTTACCTACTAGGCCACAGAGGACCTTTCCTGGTTTATTTTTGGTTTTACGCCATGCCCTGTACTGTTATATTGGGTAT
Source organism: Sabellastarte sp. h YS-2021 (assembly GCA_964017235.1). NCBI lineage: Eukaryota > Metazoa > Annelida > Polychaeta > Sabellida > Sabellidae > Sabellastarte > Sabellastarte sp. h YS-2021. Next base: position 40,423,188 of record OZ024930.1, on the reverse strand, counting down.
ATTGTGATGGATAGTTGAAAGGGCAAAGGAAACCAGTACATACAGTTGGCCAACATTCTGTAAACTGCAGACCATTGGCAAGCAACTAGTAGCTTTCCCACTTGATGTTGGGAGTGGGACGCAAGTGTGTTAACTGGCCCCTAGGCCTTTTCTTGGAATCAATAACACCAAATAAGGTGGATGTGATGGCAGCAAATGTGATGATGTAAATCAAATGTTTTCTGGAATTTCTCTCAATTTTTGTGGCTTAAGTTTGGGTTTTTACGTCCCAATCAACAGCCAGGGCGATATTGCTTACTTAAATACAAACATAAATAAGGCTTTTGTGTTTAATTTTAGCCAAATTACAATAGCAAGTAAATGGTCAAAGTTAGGTTTTTACTACCCATTCAACAGCCAGGGTCATATTGGAACCAGTCCACAGCATTGCCACTTGTGGGAGCAGAGCCCACACAGAGGTGACAGCCTGTGATTAAATGCCAAACCTGCTAACCCACTAGGCCACCGAGGAACATTATGGCGATCAACACATTTATTATTGTGTAAAATGTCATTGTTGTGAAACAATAATAGCCATACATGCTATGACATGAATTAAGGTATAGGCAAGAAAACTTCACACCTGATCTATTCATAGTACATAACTTAATTGTGTGGTCACTTCTCTGTAATGTCAATTTATTTATTTATTTATTTGGGGTTTTACATCACTTTCCACACTGTACAGGTCATATCATGACGGGTAGTTGGAAGGGCAGAGGAAACCAGTACATACAGTTCGTTAGGGTTCTGTACTGTAAACTGCCGACCAACGGCAAGCAACTACCAGCTTTCCCACTTGAGGCCGTGCCGGGAATCGAACCCCGGCCTCAGAGGTGGGAGGTGAGAGTGTTGCCACTCTGCCACCGTGGCCCCCTCTGTAATGTCAAATTAAATGTTAATATGTTACTGTACTCTTACTTGTGATTAACTCATTCAATGTAACTATTCATTACTCACTTTTATATTGGAATTTTATTCACAAAAACTGACAACACAGTGAAGTATTATGGTTGAAATTATACATCTAATTAAAAAAACATTTAGCAAATGTGGTGGTATTTTACAAAATCTGTTAGTTTGTTAAGATCCAAACATATGATATAGTGACTAAGCGACTAAGCCATTTATATCAAAATTAATCACAACCATCTCTGTGACCTGATTATGTGTCAACAGTAAAACGTTGGATGCAAAGGCAAATATATTTGAGGATATGTCCTGACCAAATTTGGAAAAAATACAAACTTCTCTTGACAGACCAAGTAGGCGTATTTCACAACCATAATCCGTCGAATCTAGATTCCTCGGATTAACAGATTCGCTTGTGAAGTGACTTGAATCTGAATACGGATTATGAATCCGCTGATCTACCTCAGGAGGTAGATCAACAGAGTCAGATTCATTGGATTACCCATAATTCTTTGCAAAATCATGGCGGCAAACTGTGGCACAAATAAAACAAGAGGGTCAAAGATGCCCCAAAAGGTGGGTTGCGCAAGCAGCAATAAGGTTAGTGACTGCTGTAATTAAATTTAGAAACAAGGAAAGAAATGTTAGGTCACCCAGTTAAGGTAAATCTGTTAGACATGCTAAGAAATGTAAAACTTGTAATCTAGGTTCCATAATTGTATCTATGCTATCAACGGACAAACGAACGGATGGAATTACACCAATTTCGAAAGCAACTTAGCTATGATGGTGATCTATCTCCCGTCAAGATTGAATTTGATTGGACAAAGCGTTTTCGAGTAAGAGTCCGGAAACGGAAATGCTGATGGACAGACAGACAAAAAACAGACAAATGAACAGACGGAATTACACCAATTTTGAAAGGAACCTAGCTATGATGGCGATCCATCTCCCTATCAAGTTTAAATTCGATTGGACAAAGTTTTTTTAGTTAGAGTCCGGAAACGGAAATATCCACAGACAGACAAACGGACAAATGAATGGATGGAATTACACCAATTTCAAAAGGAACCTATCTATGATGGTGATCTATCTCCCTCTCAAGTTTGAATTTGATTGGACAAAGTGTTTTCGATTTAGAGTCCAAAAATGGAAATATTGACGGACAGATAAACGGACAAAAATGAACAAACAGAATTACACCAAGTTCGAAAGGCGCCTAGCTATGATGGTGATCTATCTCCCTGTCAAGTTTGAATTTGATTGGACAAAACGTTTTAGGGCTAGAGTCCGGAACAGAAATATTGACGGACAGACAAAAACGAACAAACAAACATACGGATTTACACCAATTTCGAAAGGAACCTAGCTATGATGGTGATCTATCTCCCTGTCAAGTTTGAATTCCATTGGACATAGCGTTTTCGAGTTAGAGTCTAGAAACGGAAATATTGATGGACAGACAAACGGACAAAAAATGGACAACGAACAGATAGAATTACACCAATTTTGAAAGGAACCTAGCTATGATGATGATCTATCTCCCTGTCAAGTTTGAATTCGACTGGAGAAAGCATTTTCGAGTTCGAGTCCGGAAATGTTGACGGACAGACAAATGGACGGAATTACACCAATTTCGAAAGGAACCTAGCTATAAGGGTTATCTATCTCCTTGCCAAGTTTAAATTTGATTAGACAAAACATTTTCGAGTTAGAGTCCAGAAACGAAAATGTTGACAGACAGACAGACGTCGGACACATCAATCTAATAGGCGGATTGGTTGCAACCCACCTAATAAATAAATAAATAAATAAATAGAGTTTATTTAATTTTTGTATAAGAAACATACGTCATCATAAGAATTATGTAATTTTTATGATATTTATAGTTGTTTATCTTAATTTTTTCACCATGTATTCTGATGTAGAGAAAAATGCATTTCACGAATTTAGTTAATCTAAAGAATCCAAATCTGAATCTGGATTGCACAGATTATGCAGATTCTTGTTTGTAAAATACGCCTAGTGTGTTTAAGTATTTGAGAAAGTTTGTCAAATATTAAGGTTTGACATCATGTTTAACAGGAAGAAGTTTCTAGCAAGACAAAATACAAGGTTATCAATATACAGTAGAACCTTTATTATCCAATTTTCAGTTATCCAACTTTTTATCCCACTTTACTAATTCCATTTAATCCTATATTAGTCTTTCTACTATCCGGCCTAATTGTTACTGTCCCAAGAGGGTTGGAAAATAGAGGTTTTACTGTACATGTGTTTCTCTCTCAATAGGATTCTGCCAAACTGAATTCCGTTAAAAATAAAGTAAATTGCTAGATTTACCCCATGTTATGTAAATAGTTTACTGGTCCCATAAGAAACTTTTAACGTTCAGCTTTGTATATACAGTTATAATGAACAACACAATAGAATTTGTTTCAGTGCATTTAGACAAAGATATACCAAATCATAAGAATAAATCATCACTGACTATCAAGAAATGAAGGCAAATAATTGTTGTATCTTCATACTTGTGACAAAGCAATAATACAAATTAAGTTTACACAGTACAAATCACTACATATAATTGACTTTCATACGTATTTTGACTGGGGCACAGAAAATGTTTTTAATAAATCTTGACTCTTTTGTTACCATGTCAGTGGACGGCTGTTTAAGTTGTGCACATGTTATATGACACTAGCTCTTATATCCAATATTAGATGTAATTTTATAGATAAATCCTGTTTTTTTTCTGGAATGCAGACAAGAATGTCACACCTGTGTCCATCATGAATTAAGGTTGCAATACCTAGTTCACACCTTTCTGTACAGACCTCATGAGCTACATAAAGGATGAAAACATTTAACAGATTTGTGGCTCAATGAGTTTCCTGCTTTAGTAGTATCCATTGGGTTACATAAGTTGGGTCTCATACCTGGGTAGGATGCATTTAATTCTAATTGGACTTTTATAGCGCTTAATCTCCCCAAATAAGAGGACTTTAACACTAAAAGAACAGCATTTCCAGAATGTAGTAGACTTTTCTCTCATGAGCTGTATTTAAATATACAGGCAGGAGAGGGTGTAGTAGGGGAGAGGAATAGCCATACGGGGCAGCTTGTTTTTTAAACACGCATTACCAGGATATTATTATTATGTATTTATACTCAGCGCAATATCTCCATGTACTACAGGACTCAAAGCGCTATTTAACCAATCCAACTGTACAGGTACAGCCCAACTCACAAGTAACTGACATTCCCCTAACTTGAAGATAGAGGCTCAAGGATGACCATTTATCAACGTCCTTGAGGTTCTTTAACCTGCCACAAGGTCTGTTTTAGTAGTCATAAGGGCAAGGTTGTACAGCAAAGTTAAAATACCAATTGGTTCAACAAAATGAGTGGGTTTAACAGGACTTGAGCTTAATAACGCGACAAATACCAGAAATTTTTTCTGTACATATATTTAAATACATTTCCCTTGGTAATGAAAGGGTTATAAGTTCCATGTAAAATTAATGAATTTTGCCAGTTAGATTTACATCATTAATACTAGACCTACGCATCGGACAACCGATGCAAATTTGTATCCACCGAAAAGACAACTCACCAAAGCCAGTGAACCATCGGCTATCCTGGTTGGACCTTGAAGGAGGAGTCCAAGGTCCAATCTGACCACACCAAGAGATTCCCAGCCCATGATTTCCTATAGGTTGGTTTATTATCTAAAGCCTGTATGACCAATAAAAAGCGAGTTATAAGCACTTTCAAGTTTGGCTATCCTCGTTTGACCTTAAAGGAGGGGTCCAAGGTGAAATCTAACCACACCAGAAGATTCTCAACCCGTGATTACCTATAAGTTGGTTTACCATCCCAAACCTCTAGGGCCAATAATAAGTCAGTTATAAGCACTTTTAAGTTTGGCTATCCTCGTTTGACCTTGAAGGAGGGGTCCAAGGTCAAATCTGACCACAGCAGAAGATTCCCAGCCCATGATTTCCTATAAGTTGGTTTAAATTCCCAAACCTGTATGACCAATAAAAAGCGAGTTATAAGCACTTTTAAGTTTGGCTATCCTCATTTGACCTTGAAGGAGGGGTCCAAGGTCAAATATGACCACATCAAAAGATTCCCACCCCATGGTTTCCTATAGGTTAGTTTACCATCCCAAACCTGTACGACTAACAATAAGCATGTTATAAGCACTTTTAAGTTTGGCTATCCTCATTTGACCTTGAAGGAGAGGTCCAAGGTCAAATCAGACCACATCAAAAGATTCCCAGCCCATGATTTCCTATAGGTTGGTTTACCATGCCAAACCTCTAGGACCAACAATAAGTGAGTTATAAGCACTTTTAAGTTTGGCTATCCTCGTTTGATCTTGAAGAAGGGGTCCAAGGTCAAATCTGACCACACCAAAAGATTTCCAGCCCATGATTTCCTTTAGGTTGGTTTACCATGCCAAACCTCTAAAACTAATAATAAGTGAGTTCTAAGCACTTTTAAGTTTGGCTATCCTCGGTTGACCTTGAAGGAGGGGTCCAAGGTCAAATATGACCACACCAAAAGATTCCCAGCCCATGATTTCCTATAGGTTGGTTTACCATCCCAAACCTCTAGGACCAAGAATAAGCGAGTTCTAAGCACTTTTAAGTTTGCCTATCCTCGGTTGACCTTGAAGGAGGGGTTCAAGGTCAAATATGACCACACCAAAAGATTCCCAGCCCATGATTTCCTATAGGTTGGTTTACCATCCCAAACCTCTAGGACCAAGAATAAGCTAGTTCTAAGCACTTTTAAGTTTGTCTATCCTCGGTTGACCTTGAAGGAGGGGTCCAAGGTCAAATATGACCACACCAAAAGATTCCCAGCCCATGATTTCCTATAGGTTGGTTTACCATCCCAAACCTCTAGGACCAAGAATAAGCGAGTTCTAAGCACTTTTAAGTTTGGCTATCCTCGGTTGACCTTGAAGGAGGGGTCCAAGGTCAAATCCGACCACACCAAAAGATTTCCAGCCCATGATTTCCTTTAGGTTGGTTTACCATGCCAAACCTCTAGAACTAATAATAAGTGAGTTCTAAGCACTTTTAAGTTTGGCTATCCTCGGTTGACCTTAAAGGAGGGGTCCAAGGTCAAATATGACCACACCAAAAGATTCCCAGCCCATGATTTCCTATAGGTTGGTTTACCATCCCAAACCTCTAGGACCAAGAATAAGCGACTTCTAAGCACTTTTAAGTTTGGCTATCCTCGGTTGACCTTGAAGGAGGGGTCCAAGGTCAAATCTGACCACACCAAAAGATTTCCAGCCCATGATTTCCTTTAGGTTGGTTTACCATGCCAAACCTCTAGAACTAATAATAAGTGAGTTATAAGCACTTTTAAGTTTGGCTATCCTCGGTTGACCTTGAAGGAGGGGTCCAAGGTCAAATATGACCACACCAAAAGATTCCCAGCCCATGATTTCCTATAGGTTGGTTTACCATCCCAAACCTCTAGGACCAAGAATAAGCGAGTTCTAAGCACTTTTAAGTTTGGCTATCCTCGGTTGACCTTGAAGGAGGGGTCCAAGGTCAAATATGACCACACCAAAAGATTCCCAGCCCATGATTTCCTACAGGTTGTTTTACCATCCCAAACCTCTAGGACCAAGAATAAGTGATTTCTAAGCACTTTTAAGTTTGGCTATCCTCGGTTGACCTTGAAGGAGGGGTCCAAGGTCAAATATGACCACATCAAAAGATTCTCAGCCCATGATTTCCTATAGGTTGGTTTACCATCCCAAACCTCTAGGACCAAGAATAAGCGAGTTCTAAGCACTTTTAAGTTTGGCTATCCTCGGTTGACCTTGAAGGAGGGGTCCAAGGTCAAATATGACCACATCAAAAGATTCTCAGCCCATGATTTCCTATAGGTTGGTTTACCATCCCAAACCTCTAGGACTAAGAATAAGCGAGTTCTAAGCACTTTTAAGTTTGTCTATCCTCGGTTGACCTTGAAGGAGGGGTCCAAGGTCAAATATGACCACACCAAAAGATTCCCAGCCCATGATTTCCTATAGGTTGTTTTACTATCCCAAACCTCTAGGACCAAGAATAAGCGAGTTCTAAGCACTTTTAAGTTTGGCTATCCTCGGTTGACCTTGAAGGAGGGGTCCAAGGTCAAATCTGACCACACCAAAAGATTTCCAGCCCATGATTTCCTTTAGGTTGGTTTACCATGCCAAACCTCTAGAACTAATAATAAGTGAGTTCTAAGCACTTTTAAGTTTGGCTATCCTCATTTGACCTTGAAGGAGGGGTCCAAGGTCAAATATGACCACACCAAAAGATTCCCAGCCCATGATTTCCTATAGGTTGTTTTACCATCCCAAACCTCTAGGACCAAGAATAAGCGAGTTCTAAGCACTTTTAAGTTTGGCTATCCTCGGTTGACCTTGAAGGAGGGGTCCAAGGTCAAATATGACCACATCAAAAGATTCTCAGCCCATGATTTCCTATTGGTTGGTTTACCATCCCAAACCTCTAGGACCAAGAATAAGCGAGTTCTAAGCATTTTTAAGTTTGGCTATCCTCGGTTGACCTTGAAGGAGGGGTCCAAGGTCAAATATGACCACATCAAAAGATTCTCAGCCCATGATTTCCTATAGGTTGGTTTACCATCCCAAACCTCTAGGACTAAGAATAAGCGAGTTCTAAGCACTTTTAAGTTTGTCTATCCTCGGTTGACCTTGAAGGAGGGGTCCAAGGTCAAATATGACCACACCAAAAGATTCCCAGCCCATGATTTCCTATAGGTTGGTTTACCATCCCAAACCTCTAGGACCAAGAATAAGCGACTTCGAAGCACTTTTAAGTTTGGCTATCCTCGGTTGACCTTGAAGGAGGGGTCCAAGGTCAAATCTGACCACACCAAAAGATTTCCAGCCCATGATTTCCTTTAGGTTGGTTTACCATGCCAAACCTCTAGAACTAATAATAAGTGAGTTATAAGCACTTTTAAGTTTGGCTATCCTCGGTTGACCTTGAAGGAGGGGTCCAAGGTCAAATATGACCACATCAAAAGATTCTCAGCCCATGATTTCCTATAGGTTGGTTTACCATCCCAAACCTCTAGGACCAAGACTAAGCGAGTTCTAAGCACTTTTAAGTTTGGCTATCCTCGGTTGACCTTGAAGGAGGGGTCCAAGGTCAAATATGACCACATCAAAAGATTCTCAGCCCATGATTTCCTATAGGTTGGTTTACCATCCCAAACCTCTAGGACTAAGAATAAGCGAGTTCTAAGCACTTTTAAGTTTGTCTATCCTCGGTTGACCTTGAAGGAGGGGTCCAAGGTCAAATATGACCACACCAAAAGATTCCCAGCCCATGATTTCCTATAGGTTGTTTTACCATCCCAAACCTCTAGGACCAAGAATAAGCGAGTTCTAAGCACTTTTAAGTTTGGCTATCCTCGGTTGACCTTGAAGGAGGGGTCCAAGGTCAAATCTGACCACACCAAAAGATTTCCAGCCCATGATTTCCTTTAGGTTGGTTTACCATGCCAAACCTCTAGAACTAATAATAAGTGAGTTCTAAGCACTTTTAAGTTTGGCTATCCTCATTTGACCTTGAAGGAGGGGTCCAAGGTCAAATATGACCACACCAAAAGATTCCCAGCCCATGATTTCCTATAGGTTGGTTTACCATCCCAAACCTCTAGGACCAAGAATAAGCGAGTTCTAAGCACTTTTAAGTTTGCCTATCCTCGGTTGACCTTGAAGGAGGGGTCCAAGGTCAAATATGACCACACCAAAAGATTCCCAGCCCATGATTTCCTATAGGTTGTTTTACCATCCCAAACCTCTAGGACCAAGAATAAGCGAGTTCTAAGCACCTTTAAGTTTGGCTATCCTCGGTTGACCTTGAAGGAGGGGTCCAAGGTCAAATATGACCACATCAAAAGATTCTCAGCCCATGATTTCCTATTGGTTGGTTTACCATCCCAAACCTCTAGGACCAAGAATAAGCGAGTTCTAAGCATTTTTAAGTTTGGCTATCCTCGGTTGACCTTGAAGGAGGGGTCCAAGGTCAAATATGACCACATCAAAAGATTCTCAGCCCATGATTTCCTATAGGTTGGTTTACCATCCCAAACCTCTAGGACTAAGAATAAGCGAGTTCTAAGCACTTTTAAGTTTGTCTATCCTCGGTTGACCTTGAAGGAGGGGTCCAAGGTCAAATATGACCACACCAAAAGATTCCCAGCCCATGATTTCCTATAGGTTGGTTTACCATCCCAAACCTCTAGGACCAAGAATAAGCGACTTCTAAGCACTTTTAAGTTTGGCTATCCTCGGTTGACCTTGAAGGAGGGGTCCAAGGTCAAATCTGACCACACCAAAAGATTTCCAGCCCATGATTTCCTTTAGGTTGGTTTACCATGCCAAACCTCTAGAACTAATAATAAGTGAGTTATAAGCACTTTTAAGTTTGGCTATCCTCGGTTGACCTTGAAGGAGGGGTCCAAGGTCAAATATGACCACACCAAAAGATTCCCAGCCCATGATTTCCTATAGGTTGGTTTACCATCCCAAACCTCTAGGACCAAGAATAAGCGAGTTCTAAGCACTTTTAAGTTTGCCTATCCTCGGTTGACCTTGAAGGAGGGGTCCAAGGTCAAATATGACCACACCAAAAGATTCCCAGCCCATGATTTCCTATAGGTTGTTTTACCATCCCAAACCTCTAGGACCAAGAATAAGTGAGTTCTAAGCACTTTTAAGTTTGGCTATCCTCGGTTGACCTTGAAGGAGGGGTCCAAGGTCAAATATGACCACATCAAAAGATTCTCAGCCCATGATTTCCTATAGGTTGGTTTACCATCCCAAACCTCTAGGACCAAGAATAAGCGAGTTCTAAGCACTTTTAAGTTTGGCTATCCTCGGTTGACCTTGAAGGAGGGGTCCAAGGTCAAATATGACCACATCAAAAGATTCTCAGCCCATGATTTCCTATAGGTTGGTTTACCATCCCAAACCTCTAGGACTAAGAATAAGCGAGTTCTAAGCACTTTTAAGTTTGTCTATCCTCGGTTGACCTTGAAGGAGGGGTCCAAGGTCAAATATGACCACACCAAAAGATTCCCAGCCCATGATTTCCTATAGGTTGTTTTACTATCCCAAACCTCTAGGACCAAGAATAAGCGAGTTCTAAGCACTTTTAAGTTTGGCTATCCTCGGTTGACCTTGAAGGAGGGGTCCAAGGTCAAATCTGACCACACCAAAAGATTTCCAGCCCATGATTTCCTTTAGGTTGGTTTACCATGCCAAACCTCTAGAACTAATAATAAGTGAGTTCTAAGCACTTTTAAGTTTGGCTATCCTCATTTGACCTTGAAGGAGGGGTCCAAGGTCAAATATGACCACACCAAAAGATTCCCAGCCCATGATTTCCTATAGGTTGGTTTACCATCCCAAACCTCTAGGACCAAGAATAAGCGAGTTCTAAGCACTTTTAAGTTTGCCTATCCTCGGTTGACCTTGAAGGAGGGGTCCAAGGTCAAATATGACCACACCAAAAGATTCCCAGCCCATGATTTCCTATAGGTTGTTTTACCATCCCAAACCTCTAGGACCAAGAATAAGCGAGTTCTAAGCACCTTTAAGTTTGGCTATCCTCGGTTGACCTTGAAGGAGGGGTCCAAGGTCAAATATGACCACATCAAAAGATTCTCAGCCCATGATTTCCTATAGGTTGGTTTACCATCCCAAACCTCTAGGACCAAGAATAAGCGAGTTCTAAGCATTTTTAAGTTTGGCTATCCTCGGTTGACCTTGAAGGAGGGGTCCAAGGTCAAATATGACCACATCAAAAGATTCTCAGCCCATGATTTCCTATAGGTTGGTTTACCATCCCAAACCTCTAGGACTAAGAATAAGCGAGTTCTAAGCACTTTTAAGTTTGTCTATCCTCGGTTGACCTTGAAGGAGGGGTCCAAGGTCAAATATGACCACACCAAAAGATTCCCAGCCCATGATTTCCTATAGGTTGTTTTACCATCCCAAACCTCTAGGACCAAGAATAAGCGAGTTCTAAGCACTTTTAAGGTTGGCTATCCTCGGTTGACCTTGAAGGAGGGGTCCATGGTCAAATTTGACCACATCAAAAGATTCTCAGCCCATGATTTCCTATAGGTTGGTTTACCATCCCAAACCTCTAGGACTAAGAATAAGCGAGTTTTAAGCACTTTTAAGTTTGGCTATCCTCGGTTGACCTTGAAGGAGGTGTCCAAGGTCAAATATGACCACACCAAAAGACTCCCAGCCCATGATTTCCTATAGGTTGTTTTACCATCCCAAACCTCTAGGACCAAGAATAAGCGAGTTCTAAGCACTTTTAAGTTTGGCTATCCTCGGTTGACCTTGAAGGAGGGGTCCAAGGTCAAATATGACCACATCAAAAGATTCTCAGCCCATGATTTCCTATAGGTTGGTTTACCATCCCAAACCTCTAGGACCAAGAATAAGCGAGTTCTAAGCACTTTTAAGTTTGTCTATCCTCGGTTGACCTTGAAGGAGGGGTCCAAGGTCAAATATGACCACACCAAAAGATTCCCAGCCCATGATTTCCTTTAGGTTGGTTTACCATGCCAAACCTCTAGAACTAATAATAAGTGAGTTCTAAGCACTTTTAAGTTTGGCTATCCTCGGTTGACCTTGAAGGAGGGGTCCAAGGTCAAATATGACCACACCAAAAGATTCCCAGCCCATGATTTCCTATAGGTTGGTTTGTCATCCCAAACCTCTAGGACCAAGAATAAGCGAGTTCTAAGCACTTTTAAGTTTGCCTATCCTCGGTTGACCTTGAAGGAGGGGTCCAAGGTCAAATATGACCACACCAAAAGATTCCCAGCCCATGATTTCCTATAGGTTGTTTTACCATCCCAAACCTCTAGGACCAAGAATAAGCGAGTTCTAAGCACTTTTAAGTTTGGCTATCCTCGGTTGACCTTGAAGGAGGGGTCCAAGGTCAAATATGACCACATCAAAAGATTCTCAGCCCATGATTTCCTATAGGTTGGTTTACCATCCCAAACCTCTAGGACCAAGAATAAGCGAGTTCTAAGCACTTATAAGTTTGGCTATCCTCGGTTGACCTTGAAGGAGGGGTCCAAGATCAAATATGACCACATCAAAAGATTCTCAGCCCATGATTTCCTATAGGTTGGTTTACCATCCCAAACCTCTAGGACTAAGAATAAGCGAGTTCTAAGCACTTTTAAGTTTGTCTATCCTCGGTTGACCTTGAAGGAGGGGTCCAAGGTCAAATATGACCACACCAAAAGATTCCCAGCCCATGATTTCCTATAGGTTGGTTTACCATCCCAAACCTCTAGGACCAAGAATAAGCGAGTTCTAAGCACTTTTAAGTTTGTCTATCCTCGGTTGACCTTGAAGGAGGGGTCCAAGGTCAAATCCGACCACACCAAAAGATTTCCAGCCCATGATTTCCTTTAGGTTGGTTTACCATACCAAACCTCTAGAACTAATAATAAGTGAGTTCTAAGCACTTTTAAGTTTGGCTATCCTCGGTTGACCTTGAAGGAGGGGTCCAAGGTCAAATATGACCACACCAAAAGATTCCCAGCCCATGATTTCCTATAGGTTGGTTTACCATCCCAAACCTCTAGGACCAAGAATAAGCGACTTCTAAGCACTTTTAAGTTTGGCTATCCTCGGTTGACCTTGAAGGAGGGGTCCAAGGTCAAATCTGACCACACCAAAAGATTTCCAGCCCATGATTTCCTTTAGGTTGGTTTACCATGCCAAACCTCTAGAACTAATAATAAGTGAGTTATAAGCACTTTTAAGTTTGGCTATCCTCGGTTGACCTTGAAGGAGGGGTCCAAGGTCAAATATGACCACACCAAAAGATTCCCAGCCCATGATTTCCTATAGGTTGGTTTACCATCCCAAACCTCTAGGACCAAGAATAAGCGAGTTCTAAGCACTTTTAAGTTTGCCTATCCTCGGTTGACCTTGAAGGAGGGGTCCAAGGTCAAATATGACCACACCAAAAGATTCCCAGCCCATGATTTCCTATAGGTTGTTTTACCATCCCAAACCTCTAGGACCAAGAATAAGTGAGTTCTAAGCACTTTTAAGTTTGGCTATCCTCGGTTGACCTTGAAGGAGGGGTCCAAGGTCAAATATGACCACATCAAAAGATTCTCAGCCCATGATTTCCTATAGGTTGGTTTACCATCCCAAACCTCTAGGACCAAGAATAAGCGAGTTCTAAGCACTTTTAAGTTTGGCTATCCTCGGTTGACCTTGAAGGAGGGGTCCAAGGTCAAATATGACCACATCAAAAGATTCTCAGCCCATGATTTCCTATAGGTTGGTTTACCATCCCAAACCTCTAGGACTAAGAATAAGCGAGTTCTAAGCACTTTTAAGTTTGTCTATCCTCGGTTGACCTTGAAGGAGGGGTCCAAGGTCAAATATGACCACACCAAAAGATTCCCAGCCCATGATTTCCTATAGGTTGTTTTACTATCCCAAACCTCTAGGACCAAGAATAAGCGAGTTCTAAGCACTTTTAAGTTTGGCTATCCTCGGTTGACCTTGAAGGAGGGGTCCAAGGTCAAATCTGACCACACCAAAAGATTTCCAGCCCATGATTTCCTTTAGGTTGGTTTACCATGCCAAACCTCTAGAACTAATAATAAGTGAGTTCTAAGCACTTTTAAGTTTGGCTATCCTCATTTGACCTTGAAGGAGGGGTCCAAGGTCAAATATGACCACACCAAAAGATTCCCAGCCCATGATTTCCTATAGGTTGGTTTACCATCCCAAACCTCTAGGACCAAGAATAAGCGAGTTCTAAGCATTTTTAAGTTTGGCTATCCTCGGTTGACCTTGAAGGAGGGGTCCAAGGTCAAATATGACCACATCAAAAGATTCTCAGCCCATGATTTCCTATAGGTTGGTTTACCATCCCAAACCTCTAGGACTAAGAATAAGCGAGTTCTAAGCACTTTTAAGTTTGTCTATCCTCGGTTGACCTTGAAGGAGGGGTCCAAGGTCAAATATGACCACACCAAAAGATTCCCAGCCCATGATTTCCTATAGGTTGTTTTACCATCCCAAACCTCTAGGACCAAGAATAAGCGAGTTCTAAGCACTTTTAAGGTTGGCTATCCTCGGTTGACCTTGAAGGAGGGGTCCATGGTCAAATTTGACCACATCAAAAGATTCTCAGCCCATGATTTCCTATAGGTTGGTTTACCATCCCAAACCTCTAGGACTAAGAATAAGCGAGTTTTAAGCACTTTTAAGTTTGGCTATCCTCGGTTGACCTTGAAGGAGGTGTCCAAGGTCAAATATGACCACACCAAAAGACTCCCAGCCCATGATTTCCTATAGGTTGTTTTACCATCCCAAACCTCTAGGACCAAGAATAAGCGAGTTCTAAGCACTTTTAAGTTTGGCTATCCTTGGTTGACCTTGAAGGAGGGGTCCAAGGTCAAATATGACCACATCAAAAGATTCTCAGCCCATGATTTCCTATAGGTTGGTTTACCATCCCAAACCTCTAGGACCAAGAATAAGCGAGTTCTAAGCACTTTTAAGTTTGTCTATCCTCGGTTGACCTTGAAGGAGGGGTCCAAGGTCAAATATGACCACACCAAAAGATTCCCAGCCCATGATTTCCTTTAGGTTGGTTTACCATGCCAAACCTCTAGAACTAATAATAAGTGAGTTCTAAGCACTTTTAAGTTTGGCTATCCTCGGTTGACCTTGAAGGAGGGGTCCAAGGTCAAATATGACCACACCAAAAGATTCCCAGCCCATGATTTCCTATAGGTTGGTTTATCATCCCAAACCTCTAGGACCAAGAATAAGCGAGTTCTAAGCACTTTTAAGTTTGCCTATCCTCGGTTGACCTTGAAGGAGGGGTCCAAGGTCAAATATGACCACACCAAAAGATTCCCAGCCCATGATTTCCTATAGGTTGTTTTACCATCCCAAACCTCTAGGACCAAGAATAAGCGAGTTCTAAGCACTTTTAAGTTTGGCTATCCTCGGTTGACCTTGAAGGAGGGGTCCATGGTCAAATATGACCACATCAAAAGATTCTCAGCCCATGATTACCTATAGGTTGGTTTACCATCCCAAACCTCTAGGACCAAGAATAAGCGAGTTCTAAGCACTTTTAAGTTTGGCTATCCTCGGTTGACCTTGAAGGAGGGGTCCAAGATCAAATATGACCACATCAAAAGATTCTCAGCCCATGATTTCCTATAGGTTGGTTTACCATCCCAAACCTCTAGGACTAAGAATAAGCGAGTTCTAAGCACTTTTAAGTTTGTCTATCCTCGGTTGACCTTGAAGGAGGGGTCCAAGGTCAAATATGACCACACCAAAAGATTCCCAGCCCATGATTTCCTATAGGTTCTTTTACCATCCCAAACCTCTAGGACCAAGAATAAGCGAGTTCTAAGCACTTTTAAGTTTGGCTATCCTCGGTTGACCTTGAAGGAGGGGTCCATGGTCAAATATGACCACATCAAAAGATTCTCAGCCCATGATTTGCTATAGGTTGGTTTACCATCCCAAACCTCTAGGACTAAGAATAAGTGAGTTTTAAGCACTTTTAAGTTTGGCTATCCTCGGTTGACCTTGAAGGAGGTGTCCAAGGTCAAATATGACCACACCAAAAGACTCCCAGCCCATGATTTCCTATAGGTTGTTTTACCATCCCAAACCTCTAGGACCAAGAATAAGCGAGTTCTAAGCACTTTTAAGTTTGGCTATCCTCGGTTGACCTTGAAGGAGGGGTCCAAGGTCAAATATGACCACATCAAAAGATTCTCAGCCCATGATTTCCTATAGGTTGGTTTACCATCCCAAACCTCTAGGACTAAGAATAAGCGAGTTCTAAGCACTTTTAAGTTTGGCTATCCTCGGTTGACCTTGAAGGAGGGGTCCAAGGTCAAATATCCATAATATCGAAATATCCGAAATCCATAGTATCCACTGGATGCTATCCGGTGGATACAATAAATAAGCAGCAGAAAGCAGACTATATGTAGGAAACATGAAAAAGTATTTTGCTTTAGGTTTTTTTATCAGAAAACAAAATAATACTAGTGAGAACCTCTAACATATAAAAATATACAATTTTCAGTAAAATAATATAAAAAAGATACAAACAATTTAACAATAAAGAACTATGATAGAAACCACTAACGAGAATACATACTTTCAATTGTTTTTAAAATACCAACAATAATCAGGAGTAATGCATACAAGAGAATCACTATAAACATGTCACGGAGTCGACAACAGAACTCAGACTAAACCAATACATTTGATTACATTTATCACCATGTAATGGTCTACATGCAATACAGTTTGTCTTTTCTGTCTGACATGAAATTTGCTGTGGAAATTGTCCCTAAAAGATACAAGGAAAAAAACACACTGATATTCCACAAAATCATTAGATAAATGGACAAAAATTGTCATTAAAATCCTGGATTCCTTGAAATGTTCCAAATTTCTGTTACTTCTGTGTGGTTTGTTCACTTCCAAACATGCAATAGTAACATGAACTAATAATTTATATCACAAGGAATTACAACTAGAGGATCGCTCGCAAAAAAAAAAATAATGTTTTTGCATAGCAAAAACAAAGCGTCCCGAAAAGGATATAAAGGTGAGTGCTAAAGTATTAAGAAAATGCTTCGTTTCTAGCCTTATACTGTTGTGGCAACCAAAGTCAGCGCAGTCTGCTCTATCTAGCACGGTTTTCAAGATATAAGCATTTTTGTGTTTTGCAAAAAATAAAAAAATTAAAAATGTCCGCTATATTTGGCGAGACAAAAATATTTTGAAAATTGGCATGGCTACTCTGCAGAGATACCCAACAGGTCAAAAATTTTGTTAAGTTCGCTCCATATAGCACGGTTTTCGAGATATAAGCATTTTTGTGTTTTGCAAAAACTTTGAAAATTCAAAATGGCCACCATTTTTGGGGAGACAAAAATGTTTGTCAAGATCACTGCCGCGGTGTGTATCTCCCGCTGAGCATTAAAGCAGAAGAAATAGCTTTTCTGAGATATTCACAATTTTTCATTTTCGTGTGCGAAAGCTCTTCCAAAAGTAGGTGAATGAGTTATTTGAGAAAAATTGGCTATCTGCAATACTATTAAGAGATAATTCACATTTACTCATTTTGAGTAGGTGAATAATTAGCTATGGGTCTGAAACTTCACCAAGTGAAAGCTCTCCCAAAAGTAGATGAATGATTTATTTGAGAAAAATTGGCTATCCGCAAAACTTTTAGAGATAATTCGCATTTACTCATTTTGAGTAGGTGAGTAATTAGCTATGGGTCTGAAACTTCACCATGTGAAAGCTCTCCCAAAAGTACATGAATGAGTATTTGATAAAAATTGGGTATCCGCAATACTTTTACAGATAATTAGCATTTACTCATTTTGAGTAGGTGAATAAATAGCTATGGGTCTGAAACTTCACATAGTGAAAGCTCTCCCAAAAGTAGGTGAATGAGTTATTTGAGAAAAATTGGCTATCTCCAATACTTTTAGAGACAATTCACATTTACTCATTTTGAGTAGGTGAATAATTAGCTATGGGTCTGAAACTTCACCAAGTGAAAGCTCTGCCAAAAGTAGGTGAATGAGTTATTTGAGAAAAATTGGCTATCTGCAATACTTTTAGAGATAATTCGCATTTACTCATTTTGAGTAGGTGAGTAATTAGCTATGGGTCTGAAACTTCACAGAGTGAAAGCTCTCCCAAAAGTAGGTGAATGAGTTATTTGAGAAAAATTGGCTATCCGCAATACTTTTAGAGATAATTCGCATTTACTCATTTTGAGTAGGTGAATAATTAGCTATGGGTCTGAAACTTCACCATGTGAAAGCTCTCCCAAAAGTACATGAATGAGTATTTGATAAAAATTGGGTATCCGCAATACTTTTAGAGATAATTAGCATTTACTCATTTTGAGTAGGTGAATAAATAGCTATGGGTCTGAAACTTCACACAGTGAAAGCTCTCCCAAAAGTAGGTGAATGAGTTATTTGAGAAAAATTGGCTATCTCCAATACTTTTAGAGATAATTCACATTTACTAATTTTGAGTAGGTGAATAATTAGCTATGGGTCTGAAACGTCACCAAGTGAAAGCTCTGCCAAAAGTAGGTGAATGAGTTATTTGAGAAAAATTGGCTATCTGCAATACTTTTAGAGATAATTCGCATTTACTCATTTTGAGTAGGTGAGTAATTAGCTATGGGTCTGAAACTTCACAGAGTGAAAGCTCTCCCAAAAGTACATGAATGAGTATTTGATAAAAATTGGGTATCCGCAATACTTTTAGAGATAATTAGCATTTACTCATTTTGAGTAGGTGAATAAATAGCTATGGGTCTGAAACTTCACACAGTGAAAGCTCTCCCAAAAGTAGGTGAATGAGTTATTTGAGAAAAATTGGCTATCTCCAATACTTTTAGAGATAATTCACCATTTACTAATTTTGAGTAGGTGAATAATTAGCTATGGGTCTGAAACGTCACCAAGTGAAAGCTCTGCCAAAAGTAGGTGAATGAGTTATTTGAGAAAAATTGGCTACCTGCAATACTTTTAGAGATAATTCGCATTTACTCATTTTGAGTAGGTGAGTAATTAGCTATGGGTCTGAAACTTCACAGAGTGAAAGCTCTCCCAAAAGTAGGTGAATGATTTATTTGAGAAAAATTGGCTATCTGCAATACTTTTAGAGATAATTCACATTTACTCATTTTGAGTAGGTGAGTAATTAGCTATGGGTCTGAAACTTCACAGAGTGAAAGCTCTCCCAAAAGTAGGTGAATGAGTTATTTAAGAAAAATTGGCTATCTGCAATACTTTTAGAGATAATTCGCATTTACTCATTTTGAGTAGGTGAGTAATTAGCTATGGGTCTGAAACTTCACCAAGTGAAAGCTCTCCCAAAAGTAGGTGAATGATTTATTTGAGAAAAATTGGCTATCTGCAATACTTTTAGAGATAATTTGCATTTACTCATTTTGAGTAGGTGAGTAATTAGCTATGGGTTTGAAACTTCACAGAGTGAAAGCTCTCCCAAAAGTAGGTGAATGAGTTATTTGAGAAAAATTGGCTACCTGCAATACTTTTAGAGATAATTCGCATTTACTCATTTTGAGTAGGTGAGTAATTAGCTATGGGTCTGAAACTTCACCATGTGAAAGCTCTTCCAAAAGTAGGTGAATGAGTTATTTGAGAAAAATTGGCTATCTGCAATACTTGTAAGAGATAATTCGCATTTACTCATTTTGAGTAGGTGAGTAATCATCTACGGGTCTGAAACTTCACCATGTGAAAGCTCTCCCAAAAGTACATGAATGAGTTATTTGATAAAAATTGGGTATCCGCAATAGTTTTTGAGATAATTAGCATTTACTCATTTTGAGTAGGTGAGTAATTAGCTACGGGTCTGAAACTTCACCAAGTGAAAGCTCTTCCAAAAGTAGGTGAATGAGTTATTTGAGAAAAATTGGCTATCTGCAATACTTTTAGAGGTAATTCGCATTTACTCATTTTGAGTAGGTGAGCAATTAGCTATGGGTCTGAAACTTTACCAAGTGAAAGCTCTTTGGGATAGCTGCTCTGCAGAGATACCCTGAAGATCAAAAATTTCGTCGAAATCGCTCTATGTAGCACGGTTTTCGAAATATTAGCATTTTTGTGTTTTGCAATTTTTGCGCAAAAATTCGAAAATTCAAAATGGCCGCCATTTTTGGCAAGAGAAAATTTTTTTGAAAATTGGCATGGCTACTCTGCAGAGATACCCTGTGGGTCAAAAATTTCGTCGAAATCGCTCTATCTAGCACGGTTTTCGAGATATAAGCATTTTTATGTTTTGCAATTTTGCGAAAAATTCGAAAATTCAAAATGGCCGCCATTATTTGCGAGAAAATTTTTTTTTTGAAAATTGGCATGGCTAATCTGCAGAGATACCCTGTGGGTCAAAAATTTTGTCGAAAGCGCTCTATCTAGCAGGGTTTTCGAGATATAAGCATTTTTATGTTTTGCAATTTTTGCGAAAAATTCGAAAATTCAAAATGGCCGCCATTTTTGGCGAGACAAATTTTTTGAAAATTGGGAAAACTACTCCGCAGAGATAGCCTGCGGGTCAAAAATTTCATCGAAATCGCTCTATCTAGCACGGTTTTTGAGATATAAGCATTTTTGTGTTTTCCTTATTTGGAAAATTCGTAATGATTAATTAATCATTAATTACTCGGCCATTTCTTAACCAATCAATGCCAAAATCTAATGATTTCCAGATTTTAATAGAATGAATGTATTTGCCAAGTTTCAGGTGAATTGATAAAATTCCTTTCAAGTTATCATCCGGACAAGCTTCCCCATCGAAAAAAGACATTTTTGGTCATGTGACCTCTCTGATTGGTTGAAATGTCACTGCAGCATATTCAAAAAAATTCCCCAAGGCTACTGCCTAAACCTGCCAAATTTGAAAAGAATCCGCCTAACGGTTAGAGAGTTATAAGGAAAACAAAATGCGGAGCCGGCGGAGCCGCAGGAGCCGGCGGAGCCTGAAGGTCTCCCATACACAAACAAGCGTCCCTTGCGGGACGCTTAATTACTTTCAACCTGATCAGCTATATCACTGAAATTGTCCCCAAATCCCAAATGCAAAAAGAAGCTTCCATAATTGAAATTCAAATAACGAGGTTTCCTCAGTAATACATTATATATATTTCAGACTTTAAAATAATTACAAATTTCTGACTCTTTACAATACCACAAGCATACCATAGATTTAAAAAGTGCATTTAGTACAATTATAAAACCTCTATACCAGACAAACAGCAAACTGCACATATTTCACATGTATTAAACTGCCACTTTGTAACAAAATAAAAATGTCTTTCACTATGTCCATATAAAGTTCAAAAATTCTTCAGGTTTTGAAGTAAGTTCTGTTTCAAAACAACAATGTTATTCAGAAGGAAAGATTTGTATTTATTTATTTAAAAAATGATTCATCTCAAAATTTTAAAAACACTGAAATTTCCTTTCAACAAAAATTTGTACTTGTACTTCAAATTAACAAATCAGTGAAATTACTGGGATAAATATCACATAAATCCAATAAAAATGTCAAGAGCATTCTCAACTAGAGATTGCGTCTCGATGCAATATATCCCCGGATGGGACATAGTTAAGGCGTGAATATGTCGGTCTTGAGCCTGTTTCCTGGAGCACCAGGTCAGGATTCTCCAAAGTACCAGATTACTCCCAAAAGCTAATCACTAGTTCTTTCACTTATATCTGTCTTTAAAAATTACATTTCATGGATCCAGAAGATCCATATAGTGACCCGGATCACTTCCAAAATTCAATCATTTCATCCTTTTACCTTTTCAGACATATCCTAAAAATTTCATCAAAATCCGTCCACAAGTTTTTGATTTATCTTGTACAGAAACACATCTGGCAGCCTGGATCCAGATGATCCAGATCACTCCCAAAATCTAATCACTTGTTCCTTGTCCCATTTAGGACATTTCCTGAAAATTTCATCAAAATCCATCCATGACTTTTTGAGCTATTTGTCTTTAAAATTATATTTCATGGATCCAGAAGATCCAGATAGTGGTCCAGATCACTCGCAAAATTGAATAATTTCTTCCTTTTACCACTTCTTCCTTTTACCATTTCTAACATATCCTAAAATATCATCAAAATTCATCCTAAAATTCTGTTGCAGCCTGGATCCAGATGATCCAGATCACTCCAAAAATGTAATCACTTGTTCCTTGTACCATTTAGGTCATTTGTTGAAAATGTCATCACAATCCATCCATAACTTTTTGAGGTATCTGTCTTTAAAAATTACTTTTCATGGATCCAGAAGATCCATATAGTGATCCGGATCACTTCCAAAATTCAGCCATTTCATCCTTTTACCTTTTCAGACATATCCCGAAAATTTCATCAAAATCCGTCCATAAGTTTTTTCAGCTACATTATACACAAACACATGTGGCAGCCTGGATCCAGATGATCCAGACAGTGATCCAGATCACTCCCAAAATCTAATCACTTGTTCCTCGCACCATTTAGGTCATTTGCAGAAAATGTCATCACAATCCATCCATAACTTTTTGAGCTATATTGTACACAAACACATCTGGCAGCCTGGATCCGGATGATCCAGTGATCCAGATCACTCCCAAAATCTAATCACTTGTTCCTCGTCCCATTAAGGACATTTCCTGAAAATTTCATCAAAATGCACCCATAAGTTTTTGAGTTATCTGTCTTTAAAAATTAAATTTCATGGATCCAGAAGATCCAGACAGTGATCCGGATCACTCCCAAAATTTAATCATATCTTCCTTTTACCATTTTGGACATATCCTGAAAATTTTATCAAAATCCATCTGTCAGTTTTTGAGTTATCTTGTTCACAAACAAACAAACAGAGGGCCAAAAATGATCCTCGGTCAGGTACTTTGGCGGTCAGTGGATGACCTTAAATGAAGATCTGTAACCGGTAAGCCTGGATGCTGGTAGTCCATCATGTACTCAACCTCCAAAGCCATTTTCAATAGTTTCCATGCAATGTAGTCAGCATTAAGTGTGAAAATATCTCCAAATTTGCCAATAATGACCCTTGGTCAGGTACTTTGGTGGTCAGTAGATGACCTTAAATGAAGATCTGTAACCAGCAAGCCTGGATGGTAGAAGTCCATCATGTACTCAACCTCCAAAGCCATTTTCAATAGTTTTCATGCAATATAGTCAGCATTAAGTGTGAAAATATCTCCAAAAAGGCCAAAAATGACCCTCGGTCAGGTACTTTGGCGGTCAGTGGATGACCTTCAATGAAGAGCTTCAAGGTCAAATTTCTGCATGCTTACAGAGGACATATATATGTATTATATATACCAGCCATAGGATGATCTGACTTTCTGTATAGGAGAACTGGGCCAAAAAGTGAAAAAAATGGCCAAAATCTGACCTTTAAGGGGCCACCAGTGACCTTGGGATTAAAGGTCAAGGTCACAAAACAATAGCGTTCGTGGCATTGCCCATATATACCCACATACCAAATTTGAAAGTTCTAACTAAAATATTTTTTAAGTTATCGCGTCCAAAAGGAAATCTCTGCGGCGGCGGCAGTTTCGTCCAGGATACAATTAATATAAAAAATTAGAATTTTTCAAGTTTTGTGTCACTCTGAGTACACTCTGTAGGTGATACCAATGGGAGTAGCATTAGATGTGGTAAAATTATTTTATATATTACTTGGTTAAGATCATGTACACTATTTTCCGCTTAAGGCTGAGGCCAGTGTTTGAACCCATGATCTTAGTGGTGGAAAGCAAGTGTGTGTACACATCCCTCCCTCTTACACAGAGAAATATATGAGAACATTTTTAACATCTTCAACCTACAATTCTGAGTTGACCACAACATTTTATCATCTGCAGCAATCTTTTTTAGGTGGGTTTCTAAATATGTAATAATATACACAGTTTATATACTTATTAAATTACAGCATTACAATATTATCATACAACAAACAGTACAACAAATATACATGTATTACACAGATATACTTAAACATATGGATACACTTTATTTGTACACAGTTCAATGGACAGCTTTCACTGCATGGTGGAAATACTACATAAAACACATAAAATGGAATGGCACAGAGACAACAGAGAAAAGACTGAACTTATTATATTAATGCAGAAATGAAGACTGTTAAATAACTAAAATAAATTTATTCATTCAACTGTATACGATACAAAGAACATACTACAATAATTTGTTTAACACTGAATACCCTACAACTTCACAACACTTGTACAATACTGCCAAAAGTGCAAAGATTTAAAACACTTCAATGGAACAGATTTGGTTCCCACAATAATAGACCACTTTTTTTTTCTTAATAATGACAACAATAGGTTTGCAAATCGTCAAAAGTTGAACACAAATGTACAGTGCGTCATATCGCTTCTATCACATGGACGATCAGAATCATATGTTTAATAATTTGAGTATTATGCCTGAAAAACTTGTTCAAAAGACAAATTATCTACAGAGTAACAGACTACTAGGTCTTCTGTGTATGAATACACTATCCTACAGAGAGTGATGCACAAACTAATAGAGAGGTTGCGAACAAAGTTTTATTGAAAACGTAGCACAAAAACGCAACATAAATTAAAACAAGATTGGGGCGGAGATCAACGTGGCAAGGCTGTATTTAATGTGAAATACGTAACAGCTGGTACTTTCAATGTTGTGAAATGACGTTCAGCACACAAATCAGTGACGTGTAACGTAGTGGAAAACAGATACGGGCTTCAAAAATGTTGTTCGCAACCTCTCTAATATCTATGTACTGATGCCTCCCCAAATATCAAATGTATTACTTTTAGCACACTTTTGTTGTACATAACTTTATTTCTTTAAGGAACTTGTTTCAGTAGATATTTTTCCCTAGACTAACAGAACAGATATCCTGAGGCAACATGCAGGAAACTATACATACAGCTCAGCAGGATTACTTTATTAGTCAACAGAAGTTTGGAAACTAGAGGTTAAACTTGTAATAAGACAAGTGGGGATCAAGCAGAAGATGAACATTACCTGCTCCTTCACTACTACCCTATTTTTCCTAACCACCATTTTAAAAATATTTTGCAAAAAGTTAAGTACTTTAAGTACCATCCAAATGTGTCATCATCTCCTTTGATGTATACTGACAATCTTTATTCACCTACCCACACAGAAAAATACCCCTTCCTCTTGCCTTAGTGACTTCACACCCATCAGAGCATTAACTGTACCCTATTTGAGAAGTGTGTTGCTTATTTCTTGATACTCCTAACCCTTGCTAGAGTGACCCACCCACTCATGTATATCTGTCCCAAAGCCCTGTATCACTTTAAGTCCATCAGTCCATCCAATCTTTTTCAACGATTTCTTCTCTCCACTATTTACTATCCTGTGTTCTGATTACATGCACTAGATTCCAGTCTGGTTACCCTCTCCTTTTGTTGTCTCATCATAAAGATTGCCCTAGAATGTAGTTGAGGGTAGATTTAGGCTCTGTTATCAGGTGAGATGGTTGCTCTACTACCCGTATCAACACCCGCCAACCTACAACCCTACTTCCTCCCCCCACCACCAGCAGTAACTTATTAATTCACTAATCTGTGACACATTTGCCTGATTACCCCTATCTCCAAACTCTGCCAATAACTTGCTGTATATATTATGTATATGTATAAACGCCCCAGGGGCGGTGCATTTTTCAAAGCAGGGTATGACTATTTGACATAAAGAAACTACTAAAAAGTCTAAGAGCAATGGGTGATAATGACATAATTTACAACATCTCGATTGTCCACACATGTGGGAACATGTGTGGGAACATAAAATGTTAGAAACAAACCTTAAATCTGAAGAAATTATAAACTTTCATCTCATATTTATGCAGATTTTAACTTGTTTTTGATACAAACTGCAATATTTTGTTTTGATTTTCTTCATTTCTTGTTAGTTATTCAACTGGAGGTGTACTAAAACACATCCTTTTTTGGGAACCCTGGAAGTGCAAAACTGTTGAGGAGGTAGGGGCATTTAATTCTGAGGGGACATTTATACGATTTATACAGTATCTATTTACGATGGTGAGGTCTAAGCTTGTGCACTTGCTCTCACTCCGGTTCTTCCTCCCTGTGTTGCAATCACCATAACAATTAGCATAGAACATAGCTCTTGAAGTAAAAACTAAACTCTGTTTTGATGTAAGACGCTTGCTCTACTATCCCTATCTCTCCTCTCTCCAATAACATCACCATTGTGTATTCTGAGGTGGCGCACTTGCTCTGGCCCCAGCTACCCCTTCCCCACCTCTTGCCTGAGCAGCCCCATGCTGCTGTGCCCGTACACCTTTCTTCTTCATGTAGGCCAGCACCTGGTCAGGCACCTCAGCCAGAACCTCCTTAGCAAGGTGCGCCTGACTCACCTGAATATTGTTGCCATAGCGACCACCCACAAACTCACGGAATGGAACAAACTGCAAAGATAACAATGTGCAACAGGAAAACTTCCCACATGACATAAACAGAAAAAAATATATCATGAATGAAGATAACGATATTAAACAAGTGAGTAGCACAAGTACTTTATTGTTAATCTTCATGAGTGATATATTTTTTTCTGTATATGTCTGATGAGGGATGTATTACTTTTATTATCCACCATGATAATATGATATTTACAAGTTAAATATATTCACATTTAAAGTGAGGATGTGACAAAGAATGTCATATACACAAGGGCACCAGTGAACATAAAACACTCAATATATTTAACCTGTGATTTCTCAGCCATTTCATCATGGAATTTTATGCAACTAAGACAACTAAAACAAGTAGAAGCGCTGTCAGAAGACCTTTATAATGATATATAATTCATATTTGTATAGGTTACACAGTTTCCAAGATATTGTTTACAAAACCAGGGTTTGTTGATGCTAGTTATCCATGGTAAGGAGGTGCTGTTGCATGCAAAAGAAATATATCCCGCTCTGTATATCCCCAGAATGGAAAATACAGCTGAACTGTATGTTAGCCTCCCAACCATTCTGATTTATGTAAACAGCATCGTAATCTTGTCTAACATGCAACCTATTTTTATGCTTGTGGTTGAGTCTACAATCACAACAATTCTAGATGCTCCTCATTAATATTAAACATGTGTGAGTGAGATGCCTTGACCCAATTGTGTCCGACGTTCAGGCATAACTGTGTTACACTCAATCTTTTAGGTGTTACAACCTGTCTGGTCTACTCTTTTCATGAAACAATAAATATTCTATTAAAATGAAGCTGATGTTGTCCCAAAAGAATATTCCAATGAATTATTTCACTCAAGACAAATTGCATGTTCTCACCAGTTCTCTCAGTTTTTAAACACGAGCTCTAGAGAGGCTCCCGCTTCAAGAGATCACTTTTTTTTTTATTCTCCGGACTTATATGAATTGTGGTGTAGCGTGATGAGTATCCGTATCTTCACTGAAGTTAAGCGGTGATGGACTACGTTAGTACTGGGATGGGTGACCGCTTCACTGCACTACTCATGTCTGTGATGGGTTTGCAGCTCATGCAAGTAGGCCAAAACCCCTTTCTGCCTTGTTTCAACATGAGCTTAAAATCAGCTGACCATACAATTAATCAAACAATATGGAAATAAAAGTTTAGGAGAGTTGAAATGTGTTCAAAAAATTGAAAAGTTGGATAATAGAAGGTCAGATAATCGAGGTTTCACTGTATTCATCTAAATATACACTACTGACCTGTACAATGTCTCTCTCTGCAACTCTATTTCCTTGCTGTAACTTGCGATCATCTGCATCTAGAATTTCCATGGCTACAGGGACCAAAATAGAAGTACACATTTTATTACTGACTCTAATGAATTCATTATGCACACAGAATTGTAAAAAATGCTTGCCTAACACAAGACTTGCATGTCCACCCTAATACATGTATAATACTTTGTCTTATGACCTTAACAATGGAATCTGCGAAGACCGCCTGCAAGGAGCAACCACTTTTGCAATTTCCCCTGGGTTGTTGCTCTTCACAGGGTTGACTGTACATGAAAACACTAACAGTCTATATGAGATATAAAAGCTGATATTTAGTAACAGTACTTGGTTTTCAATATTGCATATTTTATTAACACTTATGTTTTCTGTTAATCTTTTGACAATTCATTGTCAAAGTTTGCTGAATATACCCTTTGTACATTTTCACAATATTTCCTGGAATCAATTTAACAACCACCTCAAATAAAATCCTAAGCTCAAACATATAATTTGCAAGTCAAAACATAGTGATAATACAGTGACTATAAGTACGCAGATAATGTAAATTATTGTCCAAATATATATCCAATCATGATATTTTGCACAATCATAAGATAATGGTTGCATAAGTATGTTTTCATTGTAAGTAGTATTTAGTGCAGACAATTTACAGACTTCACACATTTGTAGATTTCACATACAAAATTATCATGATTTAGAGAATATTTTGTTAAAATTGGAAAAACAAAGATCATATTACCAGTAAAATCGGCATCTCCTACACCCACTATAATGATGGACATTGGTAACGTAGAGGCCTGAAACAGACAGCAATTAACGAGATCTTCAGCAATACACAAACTATTCACTGAAAATTGTTTTCACCATTTCAAAAGGTGGCTTCGTGCATATTTTAGGGTCAAGGATATCAGTATTTCACACCAGATGCCATTATGTGCCATAACATAAATATAAATTCACCATCGAATTTGTGCACATACTTAATATTTATCAAAAACAAACCTTTATTCAGAATAATGGTTCGAAGAAAAACACCAAAACAGAATGCCACTTCCTAATAGCCACAAAAATAGTAGCGACTGCAGAGATGTTATTTTGAAGGTATAAAACTTCAGTTGTACAAATCCAATGACCATGTTTATTCACTATTGTTGATGGCCATTCCCTTAAAAATCTATTTTTAAAGTTTTGAATTCACCATAGCTTTGCACCAAGCAACCAGTTTCACATCATTTTCATCCAGAATTATCATAAGTAACACTATATAAAATTTCAGTACACTTCATTAAAATAGCATCAGAGATGCCCGTACCCCACAGCCTAGTCAAATGCATAGTTCATTAGTGAGGACCTCCAACACATGTACAAGAACACGAGCAAATTACACTTACGTTTACAACAATCAATGCAAATTTTAATCAAAATTATCACTGGCTGCAAAATAGAGCTATGAGAACAATTAGTAGGAATAAAAATGAAATACATTAATGTGGATTATGTGTATATTTGTACTTTTATACTCTGGAACTTTTGGAATATCTTTCCGAAAGATGTCAAATCACTGTTGTTTAAAGTAACAGGGAAATACATTTTCCCAACTGTGAACAATGATTCCCAAGCCACTTTGATTTAAATTTGCTGAAATTTTCTCTATTATTAGGTTAGAGTAGTGATATTCTGCTATAAAACACTCACATTAATAATGGCACTAATAGTCTGCTGCATATCTGTGATGACTCCGTCTGTGATGATCAGCAGTACAAAGTAGTGAGAGCCAGTTTGATAGGAGGATGCAAACCTGCAGGATTAAACAAAAATAGCATCAGAGATGCCCATACCCCACAGCCCGAGGAATAGTTTTCAACACCATGAGAAAAAGAAGTAGTCAAACAGTACACAGATTGGGATACTTTCAGAGCAGTGTCAGTTATATAAAGGTACAAATAAAAGTAGATAAAATGTATTAAAACAAGACAATTCAATAGCCAGATGACAGTATTAATGAGTAAACTAAACATTATATTTATTAATTGGAGAATAGCTGTCAATGGAAAATATCACCATCATGTAAAAGTGCATATAATAATCAGTTGCAACAATCCATATGTCTTTGTCATAAGAGAAACATGTCTCAAATACGGCAGGTGAACACACTTTGGCAGAGCAAAAGGTCACACGATGATGCACACCTACACCTCCTAACCAATGTCCCTACTCCCTACCAAGTATCAACTTTCTACACCTTACGGTTTCCGAGATATAGCCCGGACAAGACTTCATAGGTAAAGGCTACTACGGCAAGGTTAAAGTTCAAATCAAGGTCACACCATGACATTGCACACCTACACCCCCTAACCAAAGTCCCTACCACGTAACAACTTCCTACACTTTAAGGTTTCCAAGATATACCCCGGACAAGATTTTCAAACTCAAGGTCACTGCAGCAAGGTCAAATCAAGGTCACATCATGACGTTGCACACCTACACCCCCTAACCAATGTCCCTACCAAGTATCAACTTCCTACACATACAGTTTCTGAGATACAGCCCAGACAAACTTCCAACTCCCCCCCCCCCCCCCCCCCCCCCCCCCCCCCCCCCCCCCATCCGGACACCATGGGTGAAAACAATACCCCAACAGCCCTTCAGGGCTGTGGGGTAAACAGCAAATTCTGAAACTCAACCACCCACAATAGTAAGATGGACTGCTATTAGACTAGTTAGGTCTGGAAAGAATTCATAATTATGCAAAAATATGATGTATGTGTATTACAAAGAAATGAGATACAAACATTTAAAACATAAACTGAGACATTCGAGTACTGTAATGAATTTTCCCTGAGCAGGCAAGGTGTGGAAGAAAGTCCATTTAGCAAGAAATTTGATGTGATCAAGTGCATTACAAACAAGTGAGAGCTGGTTTGACAGGAGGGTGCAAACATTGAAACAGTTATAAAACTCAAACACATTCTGGCACAGCAGGTAACATACTCAACTAGGAACACAGTGGACGTGGATTCAATCCCAGGTACAGAGACGTACATAGTGGCTCGAACAATCACTTAAAATGGTGGATCTCTGTCATATAAACAATACAAACTACCAGGTACATTGTTTACCAGTTATAAATCACAAAAATTTATTGAGATACTTTCTCAAAAATAATATGATATTGACAATTTTATTATTGACATTGAAACTCTGAACAGTCGTTGATATATAATACAGTAGAACCTCTATTTATCCGACCCTCTTGGGAGAGTAGCAATTAAGTTGGATAACAGAAGGGTTAACAAAACAGATTTAAAGGTAGTTGGGAGAGTTGGTTTGATGTTGGATAATTGAAAATTCAGACAACAGGTTCTACTATATCACTGTCTCAGTTTTCATACAGAACACCGACCTCTCATGTGTCAGGTCCCAGGTTTAATTCCAGGTCAACCCTGAAGTGAGAAGGTTGGTTGTCACTTGCTTGGGCCCAATGCTTTTCAGTGTGAAATATCGACCAACTAGGATACACCGCTCGCCATTAAACCCCTCAACTGCCTATCATGATATGACCAATACAATGTGTTAGAAGCATACATAAATTCAAGGAAATTGCAAAAATTTTATTGTAAATTAACTAAAATAAAAGTGAGGCTTCACGGGGTTCTTCCAGTGCATGCGCATGCGCTGTCATGCGTATACATATTGGTACCGACAAGAATATTTATTTTAAAAATATTCTAGTCTGGTCGTCCATGTTTGCTCCCGCCAACACGTAAGCATTAGTGAGGATAAGGTAAGGGTATTTTATGCAATAAAAAAGTAGGTTGAACATACACCTAAAACTGTAAAATGTTTACAGTAAATTAACTTTCTGTAAGTTAAATACTTACATGTACCTTATCCTCACATATGCAATATGTTTGGGAGAGCAAACATCAATCACCACTATTTTTTAAAAAAAATATTCTTTTTGGTATGACTGCATGTGTTGGGAATGTTCATGCACCGCATCCCTAGTTTCCCATTATTCCTCACATTTATGCAGTAAAAAATCTCTTACTGGCACCAGGTATGATAGCCTGGTAGTCAAATGCCACTTGACAATTATTTGTTAGCCCTGGGATAAAGTAAATCTCCACTATTCCCTCAACTACTCATCGTGATATAACCTATACAATCTGCTGAGAGTGACGATTAAACCCAAATCCATCTGTTTGAAGTCTAACCTGGCCACATGGTTGATGACTGGGGAGAAATTGGTTGGGCCATATAGCTGTACACTTCTCAGGGTGGTATTGTACGCATCCACCACTCCCTGAATACCACTGCAGAAAGGGTTACTCTGGTTACCATTCTACAAGCAAATCAAAAATAGTCAAAATGTATGAAAGGAGGCTCCTCCTTAAAGGGAAGAGTGATCCCAATGTGTGGTACTCTATACAGATACAGTGGCTTATTTTGATTTTTATTCTACTAAACAAAAATATTCAATTAAGGTAAATGGAACCTCTCCAGACAGCTTCAGCAGAATGTTTTTCATGTTTGTAACTGACATCCAGTTGAAAATTTCCCAGTATATTGCCATTATTGACTTATAACCATCTGGAAATCAAAGAAAATAGATTTGATATGTCTTTTAAAAGGCTGTCACTGTAATTTTATATGAAATATTTTTATTTAAATTAGTTTAGGATAAAACCTTATATCTTATATTAGCAGCAGCATTTCCTGGTTTCACATGAAAAACAGCCACAAAATTCCTTGAGTGGAATTTCTCTCATTAAAATATATATCTATGTTTTCTCACACATATATTTTCACCAAGAGTATGGCTGTACCTTATGTACGTTGTTGTAAAAAGACTGTGCTAAAACTATCTTATGAAGGAAAAGCTTACTATAATTATCCCCAAATTAGTTGTAAATTTTTTTTGTGTACTCAAAATTCAAATAGGATATGGTTTACTTTGGTTACCATTCTATAACGCAAATGTAAAATTTATTTAAATGATAGCACTATTACAAGATTCTGCACTAAAAACAATTGGTAGCCAACTACTAACTCTCCCTGTTAAGGATGGGGTCAGATCTGAATCTTTACCCTCAGAGTTGGGAAATGAGCACTCTTATACATTAATATCAAAAATGTCGCAATTATTTTATGTACTGTAACACAAAATATCTTAAATAATTCTGGTCAATTATTTAACAATTTCTGGGCAGCTTTCACAAACAGACATTTTAACTTAAAAGTGCAAATATAAACACTAAAGGTGACACTAGTAAAGGTATTAAACCAAAATATTTAATGCAGGCTCTACTTACCAGAGCAAACAAACCAATATAAACACAGTTGACATGGTAAATATAATAAAGATATTTAATGCTCTCTTTACTTACTAGAGCAAACTCATGGGAGACTTGTCCATTGGGTGGCAGACGAGCCCCAAACCCCAGAGCAGGGAACATTTTGTCACTGTAAAAGTAACATACAAATATACAAACCAACTATGTGTGTACAAATATTTAATCAATATACTTTCTATTCATTTACTCATTCCACTTTCCTTTTCAATACAGTCCCTGCAGGACAATTCTGTCAAGTAAATTATTCTTTTATTGGAAAGAAGAAATATATCTCATGACCTTAGAGGATTTAATCCATTGCATTACAGCCTGTTATTTGGAATTCTAGCCACTGTCTTCACAAAGGGATTAATGAAAAGGCAGGAGAAAGGTTGACATTCACAAAGAATTTAAACTGATTTTTTGCTTAACTTTTGGCTTAACTTTGATCCATCCATCAAACTGGATTAAATTTTTTAATGAAACATGGTTAAATTTTCTGCATTTAAACCAAGATAAACCCCTGAACTTTGTGAATAGCAATTTAAGGCAAAAATTGGCTGAGCCATTTACTGTAAGCTTTTATCTGATTTTTGGCTCAGCCTGATCCATCCTTGCGAATACATTTATGGTTAAGCAGAAGTATTTTTTGGTCTTATGCGATTCAAGTTAACGGGTTCTACAGCATATGTAAGAATTAGGGATGGGTCGGTAGTTCCGGTATCTTGGTATCGAGACCATTTTACTGAAATACCATGATGAGATTTTACAACCGCCACTTCGCTTGTCAGCACATATAATGGAAAAAAGAGTTAAAATATTCAAAATCTGAAGAAATTATAACCTTTTCTCACCAATTTTCATGCATTTGCAGACTTTATACAGTACTATCGATTACGTTGAGCAGAACTGCCATGTTTAGGTTACGTCTATTTA
This sequence comes from Sabellastarte sp. h YS-2021, assembly GCA_964017235.1. Taxonomy (NCBI): domain Eukaryota; kingdom Metazoa; phylum Annelida; class Polychaeta; order Sabellida; family Sabellidae; genus Sabellastarte; species Sabellastarte sp. h YS-2021. Next base: position 40,389,486 of record OZ024930.1, on the reverse strand, counting down.
CAATCTTAATATCGCTTGTCAGCTTATATAACTGAAGGAAGAGGAAACATCCATGTTTGTTTGGGGTGTACTAAAACGTGAAATTCCGGAATCGGTACGGATTTGCATTGGCGACCTCCCGATGTACACATTTTTGATACCGACCCATCCCTAGTAAGAATCCATGTTATAACATTATCCTCACAAAAGCCACAGTATCATTGTGAAGAAGGCTCCTCAAGAAATCTTAAATTGAAGTTTTGGATTGGAGTAGGGCAATACAGTGCGCAGAAAATATGCCTCCTAGAAAAATGCCTCCTTTCTACATTTTACTTCCATCAATGGAAGCCATTGTCCATAAGTGCAGAGAAATTGTGCGAGAGATATTCTCAACAGTGGGTTCCAATACAATGAGTATATATTTTAAACAAGTTTAACTAGAGGAATGCTTTTGCTAACAAAAGCGAAGCGTCCCTGAAAGTTTAAAATGTTTTGTGGTTTTAATAAGCATGCTGTAAAGCTAAGAATGCACAAAGTTGCGCCGTATGCTTTCCCAATACCTCTTAATACATTCTGAAGCTATAAAAGAAACGATAAAGGAGATATAAGGCAAAAACTCAAAATCAGCTATTTTATGACCCCAGTTTGGCCAATAAGGGGGGGTCGTGGGGTAAAACTGAACGGCTATTTAGACTCTCCACATATGGTTTCCTATTACCTCCCAGTACATTTTATGGCTCTAAATACAATACTTAAGAAGATAATAGGGGGTTGACCTAAATTTAAGGCTTTCAGATTGGAAGGTGTCAGAAAATCACTCATAAATGAGACATTTTTCAAGGGATTGCTCCCAAAATCTCATCAGCTCGCGTTTTCGATAGTATAAACAGGTGTGTCAAATTATAAGGCTGTGTAGCAAGTAGTTTTTCCTGAACTGCGATGACAGGGGGGTGTACTTCAAAAAAATTGTTTTGATCATGTGACCTTCATAAAGGTCAAAGGTCAAATTTAAGCATGCAGAAAAATTTTCCCACGCCTAAGGTATATAACTGCCAAATATGGTTTCAAACCTTCTAATAATAAGGGAGATATTCAAGGGAGACCATAATGCGGCAGCGGTGGCAGCGGCGGTGGCGAGGAAACTGAGGCGAAGATAAATAAGTGCCCTTTCAGGGACGCTTAATTACCAATAAATGTCAAGGTTTAGCACTCACCTGTCATAATCCTGAATGATACCCCCAACTGCCTGCAAAGCTGAGATATAGTGGTTTGGCTGGTATGGGTTAATATAGTGTAAAGATGTGGGGTTACTAGGGTCTCCATTAGAGGCAGTAAAATCCACAGCAACAGTGAAATTCATCTGTAACCTGAAAGACAAGAAAACAACAATGTGTTGTAATGTAGTGTTTATCCAAAGACATTAAAATGTTAAAGAACCCTCAAAAATGAAACATTAATGATACAGTACTTTAAAGGTGTTTTATATTGGTATCAATTCCAAAACAGAAAGAGAAGTTGGACAATGGTGTCTTTTAAGATAATATAAATGGAAGTTCATGGAACGAAGTAAATTTTCATGCATTGTTTAATGACAATGTCTGTTAGTTATGGAAAACAATGTGTATTAACCAGTTCCATGTCTGTCAGGTGTCAATAGTGTATTAGCTAATACCATGTCATTAGCTAGTAACACGTCTGTCAGCTAGAACTTCACAGCAATGTGTATTTACAGAATAAAACACTTCTTTCTGGGCAATATCGTGATTTATGAAGCCCGAGGGCAAGTGATATTGCCCGAGGGCCGATAGGCCCAAAGGCAATATCACTTGGCCAAGGGCTTCATAAATCACAATATTGCCCAGAAAGAAGTGTTTTATTCTGTTTATTATACCGAAAGTATTTATTTTTCATCTTTTGTAATTGCATACAAAAGTACATAAGTCTGCCTTTGCAGAGGTTAGGTGCTTTAAAAGCATAGAAGAGAGTAGAATGTTTGTTACAAGTCTCTTTAAATATGATGAAATTTGATGTCACAAACTCCATATACGTCATTCAGTATCCAGTTGTAATGGTGAAGAATTTAGATGAAAATGCTTAATTATTAATAATCTTTAAATTCCATAAAACACAGGCAAAGTGCCTCAGTAAATTAACTCTCTTTCGATTTAACAGTAGAAATCAATAGTCACATAGCACACCGCCTCTAATAATAGCCTCAGCCAATCCCCGCTTCTGTGAGATAGACCTCTCAGAAATAAACCCAGTAATTGGTAACAGATAATATGTGTTAGTGTACAGTGACGAGTATAAGAACTTCAGCCTTGAGCTGAGGACATCAAGAGAGATCAGGACAATAACAGTGAATGAACATGAAATAGTATGCAGAGGGGGAGAGCCTAGTTTGCTCTCCCACTCGTGAGAATGTGTTGAAGTATATTTGGGACTCGTGTTTATTGAACTAGAATAAAGTGTGGAAGAGTTATCAAGTGTTTCGCTTCTGTCCTTGTGGCGATCCTAAACCTCTCAATAGTTGCTGCCAAGCGAGTACAGACAGAAGTGGACATAGTGGAGATCTGGTAATCCACAGCTGCCCAAGGCACTGCTGGAGTCCACCTTAAACTTCCCCCAAAACTCAACATTTGGACATGGTGGAGATGCCGGGTACCGATCCCGGTACCTGGAGTCCACCTTAAACTTCCCCCAAAACTCAACATTTGGACACCAGTTCTACTGCTGAAGAAAATCAATATCCCCCCCCCCCCCCCCAAACTTTTTGTTCTCACTAAATAACGTCATTATGTGACGTAACACTGACGTATCCAGTAAACAACATCTAGTACGTAGTTTGTTTACACTCCAAGGCGAAAAGGGCATCAGCGTCATTTTTTACTCAAAAAAGGGCAATATCACATCATATTGCCCGCAAATACGGCAATCTGATTGGCTGAAACTCACTTGAGGTATAATAAATCGCTAATACTGGGTCTGTCAGGAGTCGAAAGCAATGTATATTAGCTAGTATAGTGTCATGACAGTAATGTGTATTTGCAACTACCATGTCTGTAGCTAGAACCATGTTTATCAGCTAGAACTCCACAGTAACGTGTATTAGCTAGTACCTTGTCTGTCAACTAGGACTCAACAACAATCTGTATAAGCTGCTGTTATTTCTGTCAGTTAGCAGGCATGCCTTATGTTGTTATTTAACTTTTCTTCAGCACTGTGTAATTAAAACTCTTGGTATACTAGAATTAGCCTGAAATATTATGTATGAGGATATTATGATGAGAAACACTACTAGTGGTGTAGGTTTCAATATTCTGGACTGTCAGAAAAACGTTCAAACCTGCCGTTGACACAGGTACACTTGAACACTGCTCCATTGTTAGTGAAAAAGCTAATAGTTATGCACACGTGCAACAAAAACCTGTGACTATAATATTGCCAAAATTGTGTTTCCGAATATTTTCCTTGTTTTGCACATGTTTTACTTACACATGAGATGTTTACAAGAGTTCTGTGACAGAGTTTGACACATTCAGCTTCATCTAAACAAGTTAACAGGTTATGGTTTTGGGTATATTCGTCTGTCTGTCCATTTGTCTGCTGTCTGTTTGCTCAACTGTGTTTGCAATAACTCCAAAAGTTATACACAGATCTTTCTTAATTTTTTTAAATGGGTAAGGTCTGGCCAAAGGAAGAAATGATTAAATTTTGGGAAAGATATAGACTATATACTGGATACAAATTGGATATTCTGATTAAGAGATTTCATAGTAAATAACTGTTTACCCTCCCTGTATGAAGTCTAGGAAAGTGTCCTCCATTTGTACTTTAATGTCCAACAATGAGACCTGGAATGATAAAAACAACTGTTTCCACAACATTTTCCTCTGAATTATTACAGTGTAAAAAGTGTAGGAAATGTGAAACATACTAAAGTCTATTTTGCTCTGAATTATTGAAAATTTTTAATAAATTTACATTTCTTTTGATTGACCATTTTATGACCAAATGAAAACATTAGTAAAATTTATATGTTCTAATCTACATCAGTTCTCAGTTCTATGATTTTTGTAATTCTTCAATAATAACTCTTGTACATACATCTCATGAATGAAATTATTTATTTTTTATACCTTCCAGTAAATCACTGTCCTAAATTAATGGTACATTGTCAATCAACAATACCTGTATGTGAGTAAATAACTCTCTTTTGCTACAAACTCATTTACTATTAACCAATGCCTATAAAAATTAAATATAATAAAATAGTTACCATTCCTGAATTTTTATAGTTTTTCTTCTTGGCCCTTTTCTTTGGATTTATGACCTGAACAAATATTTAATGAACACACAATTCTAAAAGCTTGTCACTCACTGTTAGTATATATTTTTTTAATATTTCTACAGTAATTGTATTAAAAGAGGAGTTTGGCACATTTAACCTTTAAATCCATTAAGTATCTATTATTTAAACTACATTTAATATTGCAATAAAAATTGGAAAATTTAATAGTTAAATTAAATTTTTATAAGATAATATCTTACCTAGTGGACCAGTGCATTTGTCCGGCGCGCAGCCGGTCCCGCCAAACATTAGAAAAAAACGTCCTGAGCTGGGCTCTGACCGGGACCGGTAGTGTACTCTCCATTCGCCAGGTGTCGTGTCGACACCCAGCTCCCCTTCTGCGCGTGCGCGCGCATGCGCACTTCCTCTTTTTGTGGCCTACCTAAGAAAGTCCCCCTTTGAGCTATAGCGGGGAAGGTAGGGTGGGACTCTGATGGTCCACTAGGTAAGATATTATCTTATAAAAATTTAATTTAACTATTAAATTTTCCATTTTATTGCGTTAATATATCTTACCTAGTGGACCAGTGCAGAATAACTACCCAGTGGATGGAGGGTAGCTCGCAGGAAAAGGAGGGAGATAAAGAAAATCCAGATACATATTGCTAAGCCATAGGAGATCACCCGGGAAAGGTTTCTAACCACCTTGGCTAGGCACTGTCTCCCCCCCCCCCCCCCCCCCCCCCCCCCCTTCTTTTCTGTCTACTGACGAGTCCACGAGGAAGTAAACAAGGGAAATGAAGATTAAGATGATCCCTCATCTTCTTGTGAACACAAGACAGACTGAAGAGACGTTTTTTTTTTTTTTTTTTTTTTTTTTTTAAATAAGTACAGGGATATACATATATACATATAGTATGTACATGGAAGCCTCTCAATTAATCTCTGATTTGTTGGGCCGCAACCACAGGGCCCAAATGGTATACCTCAGAATCAGCCCAGGCCAAATCCTTCAGATAGAACTGGGTAAAAGTGTTATGAGACTTCCAGTGACAGGCTGCCAAAATCAGATCTAACGGCACACCTCCTTGAAAAGCCTTGGAAGCTGCGAAGGCGCGGACGTCATGAGCCCGAACCTGATGTAAATCTTGGGCCTGTTGGTTGGACAGTTGATAACATAAGATAATGGTCTGTTTGATCTAGGAGGAAATCGTTGCAGGGACGATGTCTTTCTGGAAACTCTTTCTAAAGGAGACAAAGACCAATTCCTTGCCTGACCGGAGATCTTTGGTTTTGTCCAAGTAATAACGGAGTGCCCGGACCGGGCATAAACTCCTATCCTCCTTGAGGGATCTGTCCAAGGAAGGAGCCAAGGCTGGAATGATCACCGGAGCCACACAGGAGGGACCCTCCTTGGCCAAGTGATTCTTTGAGATGAAACTTGGAGAAGGGGACAAAGAAACATTAGACCAATCTTCCTGATGTCTAATATTCTTGTGAACCCAAGCATGAATCTCACTCCTCCGTTTCCCGGAGCCCAGGGCTAGCAGAAAAACGGTTTTAAACGTTAGATGCTTCAACAAAGCCTTCCTAAGCGGTTCAAAAGGAGGTTTGGTAAGTTGGTGAAGGACCAACGAGAGATTCCAATTAGGGATGCCACGTCTGCCCTTTGGTTTGTCCCTATGAAAGCTTTCAAGCAGTCGGGTCAAGTTTTCATCCTTGCTAATATTCACATTGGAATTGCCTACTTTGTCGGCAATGGCAGTTCTATAACCTTCGATGGTACTAGGTTGAAGGTGTTTCTCCTGAAACAGGAAAAGGAGAAAATCCGCAATCTGCTTTATAGAGGGAGTCCGGAAGTCCACCTTACTCTTGTCGCACCATCGGACAAATACGGACCACTTTGATTCATAGATGGCTCTGGTAGATCGTCTTTGAGGAGCCTCAATTCTTGTTGCCACTTCTGCAGAAAACCCTGCCTGTTTGATGGCAGAGGCTCTAGGAGCCAAGCATGGAGGTTCAGATTGGGGAGGTCCCTGTGAGGGCACTGATTGAACGGTTGAGTTATCAAATTCGACACCTGAGGAAGCAGGAGGGGAATTTGAGTTGACAGTCTGACCAGGTCCCAAAACCAAGGCATGTTGGGCCAACCTGGTGCAATCAGGATGAGACGACGGAAGCCGTGGTCCAATAGCTTGGTCACCACCTGAGGGAGGAGAGCCGTAGGAGGAAAAGCGCAGGCATCTAGCTTTTCCCAATGGAGACTTAAGGCGTCCACCGCCCACGCTGACTGGTCGGGAACCGGTGAAACAAACTTGAGGAGCTTGTGATGGAACCGGGTGGCAAACAGGTCCACTGACGGGAGGTGCCAACGCCGGCATAGCTGAGCAAAAACCTCCGGGAGGAGGGACCACTCTGTCTGTATCACCTGATTGAGATGGGACAGTTTGTCGGCAATGACATTCAGATGACCTGGAATATGTCTGGCCCTCAGGACAATCTGCCTTTGGTTGCACCAAAGCATCAGTCTCCAAAGGAGAGCACAGAGAGAGCCTGACCTCATACCCCCCTCTTTGTTGATGTAAGAGACCACAGTGGTGTTGTCCGTGAAAACAAGCACAACCTGGTTGTAACACAACCGCTCGAACCGTTTTAAGGCCAGAAGGACTGCTTTGAGTTCTAGCAAATTGATGTGTAAGGCGCTTTCTGACTCTGACCAGACGCCTTTTGCCATGTAGTCGCCTAAGTGAGCGCCCCAACCTTCGTTTGAGGCGTCTGTAAACAGTTGGAGGGCGTGTCGAAGAGGGTGTAAAGGTTGACCTGAGAGCACCTTGGTTGGATCCAACCACCATCTTAGATGAACATGGAGAGAAGAAGGAATTGGGATGATCTTCTCCTGAGATTCTGGGACATGCCAATGCCTTTTCAGGTGCCATTGAATGGGTCTCATGTGCAGCCGCCCCGAGACTACTTGTTTCTCTGTTGCCGTCAGAAGGCCAATTAGAGACATGAATTGCCTGACTGTGCAAGATTGCAGCCCCAGGAGAAGATTGAGTTTCTGGGAAAGACTTCTCCACCTTTCCTGAGTGGGTTTGACTAACCCCTGAGATAGGTCGAAATGATAACCTACGAAGTCGAAGGTTTGCTGGGGAATCAGCTCTGATTTGTCCATGTTGACAACCCAACCCAGAGAGCGGCAAAGGTCCAAAAGGGTCCGGGTATGACGTAGGCACATTTCCTGGCACGGGGCTCTCAGTAACCAATCGTCTAGGTATTGGTGGATCCGAATACCCCGAGCTTGAGCCATAAGTTTTACCTCTTTGACCACCTTTGTGAACTCCAACGGAGCCGTCGACATGCCAAAGGGAAGTGCTGTGAACTGAAAAGTCTGACGTTTGATGTGAAACCTTAGATATTTTCGCGACCTGTGGCTTATCGGAATGTGAAAATAAGCGTCGCTGAAATCTAGCGAAGTGACCCACTCCCCCTGCTGCAGGGAGAGTCTGATGGTCTCCGGAGTTTCCATCTTGAACGTTGCTGGAGCAAGGTAAAGGTTCAGTTGGCTTAGATCTAGAATGGGCCTCCATTTTCCGTTGGGTTTTGGAACCAAGAACAACCAGTTGGCTTAGATCTAGAATGGGCCTCCATTTTCCGTTGGGTTTTGGAACCAAGAACAACCGGTTGTAGAAACCCGGAGATGACTGAATGGACACCTTTTCTATAGACACCTTTTTGACCTAGAGAATGCAATGCCTCGTTCAGATTTTTGTTTCGTAAAGGATTTGATGAACCACTGACTATTACAGGAAATCTTGCTAGGGGTGATCTCTCCTTGAAGGGTAGTTGATACCCTTCCCTGAGGATGGAGACTACCCTTGGATTTGAACCCAGGGAGAGCCAAACCTGCCAAAACAGTTGCAGACGGCCTCCCACAGGTGGATCTTTTGCAACACACGGGGCATTTGTCACATTTGGGGCAAAAAGACACTGATTTACAGACAAAGCACTGTTCACAGATTTTATTTCTATTTGAGAATGAGAGGGTCTTACGTTTTTCTTTTGTAACAGCCCTTTTACAGAAGGTGCAGGAAGAACAACATGCAAATTTACAGTCTCTGGAAAAGTCCCTTTGTTTGCTGATGACACTAGATTGAGATCCCCTAAACTTGAACTTAACACAACTGGGGGACTCAATAGATATTGATTGTCATTTATATGGTTTAGTACCACGGGCAGGCTTGGCGTAGTATGTAGAACTAGATCCACCTCTACCACGACTCCTACCCCTGCCTCTGCCCGAGAATTGCCTCCAAGGTTGTTGATTTTGGGAAGAGAAGCCGGATTGACGACTCTCTTTCTTTTCATATGGCTGGTACCTGAATTGATGCTTCTTTGAGTGCTGATATGTGCCCGAACCGGGACCAGTAGCACTCTTGTTTGATTCATGCTTTTGAATATCCTGCTCCGCTACTGCCAGTACATCATCCGGGAATAGCCCGTAAGTGAACAGGGGAGCATTTCGTAGTTTATTCCAGGTATCAGGTTTCAGGCCTGGTTTTACGTACTCGAGATAAGAATCTCTTCTCAACAAAATGAAATTGGCTAGCTGAACAAACAGGCTCTCCGCGAGGTGCTGGAAAGCAGTACCTAAGGCCACAGAAACGCTACTGTGGAAAGCTGACAAGTCTTTCAAGTCCTTGATGGCGTCAGTGACTTCCTTTGGGGCCTTGCCCTGAACAATGGTAGCGTTCAAAAATGAAATATGTTGATTCATCTTGTCCTGAATTTCGCTCACACACCTGTTGAACCCAACTGCGTGGTTGGTAATCAAAGAGCCTTCCTTAGCACATTGCTCCCACCTTCTAAGTATCTCCTGAGGGATAGGCCTAGACGCCGGTCCTGAAGATGGATATGAGGAAGTCTTGGCAATACGGGAGAATTGAGAGTTCAGGCGTGCTTCAGAACCCGACCAGCCAAAGATTGTTCGTCCAGGTCTTTGATTGACATCTTGTTTGAGTCGGGACTGTGTATACCACTTTGCCTGGCTTTTGGGTGTTCTGATAAATTGGTCTTGTTTCAGACCTGCGGCTTCCTGGGAGCGAGAAGGGTAACCTTCTGCAGCACGAGTGTTCAGTTTTTCCATCTTATAGCAACGCCAGTCGTCAGCTGGTAACTCTACTGAAACTTTGCCTGTGCGACGAGGATGTTTACCCTTCCAAGGGTTGTCAGAACGGTTGTCTGTATCACCTACTGAAACTTCAAAATCTGGTATGTGTGACCAGCCAAGGAAAGACCTGACCGACCGGACCGTTTCCCTGTAGTTCATTTCCTCGTTTTTCTCAGTGACCTCAGAATCTGAAAGTTCACCCTCCTCACCAGAGTCTTTATCTGACCGGTCTGGAAGGGGTTCCCCATCTGACAGAGCCGGATCCGGCTGAGCAAAACTATCCGGTGCAAAGGAAGCAGAAGCACTGGTATACTGTGGACCGGTGATGACCGGTTGAGAGACGGACCCTAGGGAAGAGACACTGGTGATGGCAGGCACAGTTTCCTCCGATTGGCCAAGAACTTGTAAACCCGGACCGGGTACCATTGTCTTGGGAGGAGGAATAGGGTCCATAGCAATTTGATTTGAAGAACCGGCAGCAGCGGCCGGTTTGATAGACTTCTTGTGTTTTGACTTTCCTTTATGTTTCTTAACAGAAGAAGAAGAAGAATCCTCTACGTCCTGACCCGGAGGCCTCACCGGACCGGTGGCTCTGGGGTCAGGAGAGGGATTGATAAAAGGCGTGTCAGAGATAGGGGCTTGACTTGTTGAAACAGGCATCTTGGGAGTTGAAAAAATGTTGGTTCTGGTAAGGAGAGCCTCAAAACGGGCGAATTTTTCCTCCAGCTGATTGTTTAAGAGTTCAAAATCCTGACGGGAGACAAAATCTCCAGTACTTGCCTGATCAGCAACCGGGAAAGCACCGGTAACAACCCGTTCCTGCGCATGCGCAGCGTCCGGGGACATCTCAATTTCATCCTGATCCTCCACCGAACCCACAACAGTAACTTTACTAGGAGAGATTAAGATCCCTGCTTTTTTGTCTTTTCTGATTTGATATTGTGGGGTTGCTAACATACCTTTTTGGGAGTCAGAAAATTTATCACACAATTCACAGTCCTGACCTTTGACACAAGGGTCATCTCCCACCTTTTTGTCCCTGCAGCGGGCACACTTTTTATGAAGGTCAAACCCCGCCATAACATGGCCACAACTACCACGCCTCTGTCCTGGTGATGCCATGACAAATATATTTTGCAAATATCCAAAACTTTCCTTCTAACACACTTGCAAAGAACAAATATAATTCAAAGTTTATTCCACTGAAAATTATCCGTTAACACACTATGGCGCCAAACAAAAAGAGGAAGTGCGCATGCGCGCGCACACGCAGAAGGGGAGCTGGGTGTCGACACGACACCTGGCGAATGGAGAGTACACTACCGGTCCCGGTCAGAGCCCAGCTCAGGACGTTTTTATCTAATGTTTGGCGGGACCGGCTGCGCGCCGGACAAATGCACTGGTCCACTAGGTAAGATATATTAACGCAATAAAATTGAAAATTTTAATTACTTAAATGTAGCTTTTATAAGCTACAAGCTTACCATGTGGGACTTAATGCTGTTCTCGGGTTGCCACACCCGGGGCCAACGTCTTAGAAAAAAAGACCGTTCTTGTTAGCCACCGGATATACTGGTAGTTGTCGTCACGTGATACCTTCTGACCAATCGTCCTACTTTCTCGTTGAAATTTTTTAAACCTACCCCTCAGCTGTAAACAGCGGGGAGGCAGGGTGGGACTCTTCTAAGTCCCACATGGTAAGCTTGTAGCTTATAAAAGCTACATTTAAGTAATTAAAATTTTCAATTTTATTACGCTACAATAGCTTACCATGTGGGACTTAATGCTGAATTCAACCGCCCGGTGGCGGGATTACAGCTGAGACTGGAAGGTATGTCATTTTTTTCTAAGATTTTGAATTAATATTTATAGAATAGTGCCAGAAATACCAGTCTGAGTCCCATTTACAGTGCCCCGACCCCGAAGGCCGGGCCTGTAACGAGCCAAAAACCTAAGTAAAGGAGAGACAGTACTAAAAACTGTCTAGATGTTTTATTGTAGGACGGAAGTGCAGCAATGCTCACTCCGAGGTCTGAGGGTCCAAAAGGGCCCTTCACGTATGACTGACCAACCCAGTGGTTGGGCGTCTCATAAAAATTTTTACAAGCTGAATATGAGATTAATGACAACTAAATAAGTCCTTAATAGAAATTACTTGATAATTAAAGAATAAAATGACCTTACCCGTAACATCTTGAAGGTAAAGGAATACCTAGATCCTGGGAAAGACTCCTGAAGACTTGGTTGTAGCGGATGTGTCCCCCCCCCTTTTTTCTTTCCGAGGACAACTGGTCTGAGGGGAAGGATCTAGGACTTGTTGTGCAGCTACTACGGGTCCCAGGTACAAATTGTTGTCGGTGTCCGACCAAGTAAGGTCTTTTAGGTAAAAATTTGTAAATGTGTTGTGAGCTTTCCAGTGACAGGCTTGCATGATTTGGTCCACCGATACCCCACCGTAAAAGGCCTTAGAGGCCGCGAAGGCCCGGATGTCATGCGCTTTGACTTGGACCAAGTCCAAGGCTTGTTGATCTGCTTGTTTGTAACAAAGTAAAATGGTTTGTTTCAACCATGAAGAGAGTGTAGCGGGTCTGATGTCTGAGGTATGTCCTTTCTTAAAGGAGATGAAAAGGAGAGAACGAGACCCTCTCAGGTCTTTAGTTCGGTCCAAATAAAACCTCAGGGCCCGTACGGGACACAGGGTCCTGTCTTCTTTAAACTGTCTATCCACAATGGTAGTCAGAGCAGGGATAGTCACCGGAGACACACTTTGAGAACCTTCTCTTGCTAGTTGGTTTTTGGCTATGAAATCAGAAGAAGGGAACAAGGCAACCTTTTCCCATTGGCCTAAATTGGATACTTTGTTAGCGACCCAGGCATGGATTTCGCTGCGGCGCTTGCCGGAGGCCAAGGCTAGCAAGAAAGCAGTTTTTAAAGTGAGATGTTTGAGGTCTGAGTCTTTCATGGGCTCAAAAGGTGCTTTGGTGAGCTCGTTAAGGACAACAGAAAGGTTCCACTTGGGTAAGTTTCTGGAACTTTTAGGACGATCCCTGTGAAAACTGGAGAGTAACCTATGAAGGTCTGCATTGTGTGCAATATGTTGGGCCGTTGGGCCCAAAGTGTCAACGATTGCAGTCCTGTAGCCATCAATGGTCGAGGGGCGCCTGTTTAGGTCTTGGTACAGGTACATGAAGAAATCTGAGATTTGTTTCACAGATGGAGTGGAGAAATCCACCGAATGTTCTCTGCACCATTTTTCAAATAGGGCCCACTTTGACTTGTAGATGGTCCTTGTTGATGACCGCTGAGGGGCAGCAATTCTCTCTGCCACCTCCACAGAGAAGCCTTGTTCTTGGAGTTGTCCGCTCCTAGACACCAGGCGTGGAGGTTCAGGTGCTGGGGGTTGTTGTGGAACACCAACTTGTGGGACTGTTTGAGTAGGATTGTTGACACTGGGAGTTGCAGTGGGATCTCTGTTGAGAGCTGCACTAGGTCCCAAAACCAGGGCATCCCTGGCCAGCCTGGGGCTATTACGATGATCAGGCACTGGCATTGCCTGATCTTTTGGATCACCTTGTGAAGGAGAGCCGTAGGAGGGTACGCATATGCTGTGAGGTTGGTCCAGTTTATGTTCAGAGCATCTATGTCCCAGGCCTTTGGGTCTGGGATAGGAGACACGTATAGAGGGAGCTTGTGGTTCAGGTGAGTGGCAAACAAGTCTACATGAGGGGTGAACCACTTCTGGCAGATCTGTTTGAAGACCTGTGGGTGCAGAGACCATTCGGTTGACTGCACTTGGTTGGACCTGGATAGCAGGTCGGCCATCACATTCAGGCACCCTGGAATGTGCCTGGCTTTCAATGTTATGTGATAGTGATGGCACCAGGTCATGATCTTCCACAGGAGAGCACACATCTCTGCCGAGTGTGTTCCTCCTTGTTTGTTGATGTAGGCTACCACTGTTGAGTTGTCCGTCGCAACCAACACTGTTTGATTCTGGCACTGGTCCTTGAAGTCTCGAAGGGCCAGGGAGACCGCCTTCAATTCTAGGACATTTATGTGAAGCCTTTTTTCCCGATCTGACCACAGACCTTTGGTAAAATTTTGGTCTAAGTGAGCGCCCCAACCTTCGTTTGAGGCGTCGGTAAAGAGTTGGATACTGTGGTCTTTGGGATGAAGGTCTGCACCTTTCATCACCTTGGAGGGATTTTGCCACCAATCTAGGTGGGCTGCAATGGCTTCTGTCCAGGGAAGGAGGTTGTCCAGCGACTGAGGATATCTCCAGTGCTCCTTGAGATGAAACTGAAAGGGCCTCATGTGAAGGCGTCCCTCCGGGACCATTTTCTCCGTTGAGGCTAGCAACCCAATTAGAGACATCAAACATCTTGCAGTCAAAACACGTTTTGACTTGAGTCGTAGGATCAAATCCTGAAGTTTGAGCCATCTCTCTTGAGTGGGTTTTACAAGGGCTGAATCGAGGTGGTATTCGTAGCCCACGAACGAAAACACCTGTGTAGGTTTCAGTTCTGATTTTTCCTGATTTATTATCCATCCCAAGGACTGAGTCAGTTCTACTACTGCCTGAGTGTTCACTTGTGCTTCCTCCTGAGACTGGGACCTGATCAGCCAGTCGTCCAGGTATTGGTGAATTCTGAGTCCTCTTGAGAGGGCCATTAGTTTCACTTCCTTTACGATCATTGTAAAGACCTGGGGGGCTGTGGCTAGTCCGAACGGGAGGGAGGTGAATTGGAACACCTGAGCCTTGTAGCAAAACCTTAGGTATTTCCTTGAGTTTGGGTGGATGGGGATATGCAGGTAGGCGTCCGACAGATCTATCGACGATACCCACTCCCCTGGAATCAGGGAGGTCCTGATGGACTCTGGAGTTTCCATTTTGAACTTTTCTACGTGTAGAAAAGTATTGAGCCTGCTTAAGTCTATGACTGGCCTCCACTTTTGGTGAGGCTTGGGTACTAGGAACAGGCGACTGTAAAACCCGAGAGATTTTACATTGTCTACCCTTTCGATAGCGTTCTTTGACAGGAGAGACTGGATACAAGTAGCCAAGGCTTGGTCTTTTTGTTGGGCCTTGTACTCTGACAGAATCAGAGGAAATCTGATCAAGTTTGGCTTTGAACGGAATGGCAGAACGTAGCCATTGGTGATAATGTTTAACACGTTTTGAGAACATTTGTTTGTGAGCCAGTCTCTCCTGAAAGAACGGAGGCGACCTCCTACTGGTGGACTGAGTGAGGCTTTGGAGGAGTCATTGGGGAGGGGGGTTTCCACGCCCCCTTCCTCTATTGTGGGGTCGAAAACGACCCCTGAAGCCTCTGAAGTTGGATTTTCCTCTTCCCGAAGGAAAGGACTGGTTACTGCTTTGAGAGGTATTGCCCCCATAGGGGCGTTTCCTGTAGGAGCCTCTTTTCTTGTGGGGACCACGAAAGGGCTTATTCTGGTAGGGTGGAAAACCCTGAGAATCTTTTGAGGTGCCTTTTTTGAGAAGGAAGTCCTCACCTTCCTTCACTAATTGAGACTCGAACAAGGAGGCGTCCCAAAAGGACGAGTTCCTGAGTTCTTGACGTCTCGTTTCTCCTAATTGAGGATGTAATAGAGTCATCTCGGCTTCGCGCCTAAGCAAGCCGGTATTAGCCATAGAGTATAATTCCCTCTGCAAAATATGGGCTAGAGATTTGCTGAGACAAGTGAGGGCCCTGTGTTGAACAAGTACTGTCTTGTTCCAAAAATCTAAGTAGTCAGCTACTTCCTCATATCCGCGCTTTGCTGCTCTCTCAGGATCGGCACCTTTTTGAATCTGAGATTTAATCTTCTTGACCGTAGACTTGATGCTATGTTGGCATTTTTCCAATGAAGCATTGCAAGAAGAGGAGGTCTTGGCAAAAGCAGCGGTGAAGTTGAGGGTAGAGATATTTTGTCTAGCCTGAAGTTCTAGCTCCTTGAGGACTGGAAGGGGAACTCTGGCTACTGGGGGCCCAGACGGTCTAGGAGTAATACAGATCTTAGCAAAGTCTGTATTCAACTCCTGGATTTTGTCTTGAAAAGTTGGTTGTCCCACCTTGTACCACTTTGAAGTTGAGGGAGGAGGCTTGACATATTTTCCCTCAGATAAGTTGGCAGCCTTAAAGTCATGTTGGAATTTATCAAAGGCGTCCTTGATAACTGAGCTAAGTGGAAGAATAGAGGAGGGACCTCTAGGTCTGAGCTCTTGACGGCCTTTTTCATCATCCAGACCCAACACCGAGGTGGAAGACCTGGGCATAGATTCCCTGGGGTCAGGGAGAGACAAAATACGCCTGAAGGTATCAACTTCCTCAGAGTATTGTGAGGGCATGTCAGACAAAGCTACTGCCCTATAATAAGGGGGGTCTGGATCATGTTGTGGGAGGTCTTGATCAGAAGCAACTCCTGAGGGCTGAGCCCTAGAGGGCTTAGAAGACCTGTGTCTGGCTACAGGGGAGTGGTCCTCCTCTGAGGTAAAAGACACGTATCTAGACCTTGATTTATGTTTGCTCTTGTCAGAGTGCTTTTTGGGTCTAGAAGAAGGGATCCGAGGTTCATCGGAATCCTCATTTAGTTGGTCCGAGGCAGAGCTCGGGTCAACTGGCTGCCTATGGCTTTGCTTTTTGTGAGAGTACGAAACCTCTTCGGGATGACCTTCAGAGGGGGCAACGTACTGATCCGAGGAAGGTTGAGTAGATACTAAACGGGGAGGAAGAGTTGGACCGTAGTCCACATCCATATCCTCGCTTGGAATGTTAGTACCAGATCTCGGAGGGGGCAAATCCAGAGGGGCAGCAGAAGTACTGGACAAGCCAGGTTTTGAAGCAAGAGTCGAGGGCTGTGCCTCGACTTTCTGTTTTACAGTCAACTCCTCTCGGAGTGACCTAAAAGCTTCCAACATGGATGCCTGAAAGGAACCCATTTGCTGCTGTAAGTGTATATTTAAGGAATCACCGAGTGATTTCTCTAAATTTGACTGGATTTTATTTTGCAAAGCAGTGCCAGGGGTGGGTGGGACGGTTTTTGCTGGCGTTTTCAAAGACAAGGAACTGAAGGCAAGAGGTTGTGGACGGGGGGGTGAAATAAAAAGGCTATCAGCCGCACACTCGAGGTCAGCATTAGACCCAGTGAAGGAATCCCCGTCGCCTTCACCCAAAAGATCTAGTTCATCTTTGGAACTAGTTGTCGCTTTCTGCTTTTTCAAATACCGTTTCCGGTTTTGGATTTTCTGAAGTTGCTCATCTGTAAAAGACGTGCAAACTTCGCAAGGGGTTTCAAAGGTGACACAGGGGTCATCTCCCTTGCCAGCCTCCCTACAGGTAGGGCAGAAATTATGTGTATCAAAACTAAAGCAGAAATGGCGGCATTTCTGCGCTCTCGGTTTGTCTTTATTTGCTTGATGTGTAGACATTTTGTACGCAATAAAAGACGTAGAAAGAAATAGCCTGAACCGAGGAAAACTCAAAACACGCGACTGCAATAAAAATACTTATCCTGTGGAAATGAAACTTTAACAGAATAATCTATGATATATATTACAAGAAATATGCAAATATTAGCCTCCAACAATAAGTAAAGTCTGAGAAATAAATGAAAATGTCTGTATATTTACAAACTGCTACCAGTCAATCGTGGCCAACGAGAAAGTAGGACGATTGGTCAGAAGGTATCACGTGACGACAACTACCAGTATATCCGGTGGCTAACAAGAACGGTCTTTTTTTCTAAGACGTTGGCCCCGGGTGTGGCAACCCGAGAACAGCATTAAGTCCCACATGGTAAGCTATTGTAGCGTAATAAAATAACACATTCTAATTATCAACCTCTGATGTATATTTTACCCCTCAGCCAGAAATGTGAAATTGTTAATGTTTTAAAAACATTATTACCATATTCAAAAGAGTAATGTTTTCAAAACAGTAAGGTCAAGGTAAAAAGGGCGTTATAGAGTATAAATCTTATAACTCTTAACTTTTCAAAATAACACCTGGATTGAAAGCAACACCCAGTTTAAATAAACGCCTCATATAAAATACCTTGTGTCTTCTGAACACTCACAGGACACAGTGACACAGTCACATACTCACCTTCCAGCTCTCTTCTGAATACTTGCACGGCACAGTCATATGCTCACTTTCCAGCTCTCTTCTAAACACTTGCAGGATATAGTGACACAGTCACATACTTACCTTCCACCTCTGCTCTGTGATAAATCCAGCCCTACCTTGTGTGGGAAAGTTGGCAGTTACTTGTCACTGTCACTTGTTGTCTATTTCAGAATCTTAAACAAGTTGTACGTATTGCCTTCCTCCACTTCCTCAAATACTCATCGTGATATGGCCTATACAATATCTTGAAACTGAAGTAATAACTGAATTAATGAAGAGTAAGTTTGTTCACCTCATATTCATTGTAAGTGCCCCTGCCCCTGGTCAGTTCTCTCAGAGAAGTTTGGAACACACCAATTAAGTCATGACTGCTGAAACAGA
Organism: Sabellastarte sp. h YS-2021; assembly: GCA_964017235.1. Taxonomy (NCBI): domain Eukaryota; kingdom Metazoa; phylum Annelida; class Polychaeta; order Sabellida; family Sabellidae; genus Sabellastarte; species Sabellastarte sp. h YS-2021. The sequence goes on along the minus strand of OZ024930.1, from coordinate 40,371,542 downwards.
CACAATGAAAATCACTGACATAAACCTGAAAATCTCAGACATCTATTCATTTGTCACAATATAACATCTTGAATCCCTTTAAATTCCCTGAAATCTCCATTATCTGATATTCAATTAACTGTTTATTCACTATTAACTCATTTCTTCTCTCCTAATTATTATTTCCCAACTGTTTTGTACTACAGTACCTCTCCTGCTTTACAAACCTTGCATCATCCAGCCACAGTTCCACCAAGATCATATGATACTGGTCGTATTCATTTAACAAACAGAATGGTAGGAATAGAGTACAGTAGAATCTTTTGGTAATGACCAAGGCTGCGATGAGTCTTCAAAATCTACCCTGAGAGCTGAGTTAACCACACTTGTCTCACATATCGGTATTCACGTGGTTTAGTATGCACAGTTCTTTCTCTCCAGAAAAACAATGATGGTTTCCGGAAACAACACCTTTGCATTAAAATAGTTGTGAAATCTATGCAAAACTTATTATATTATTGTAAAATGAGAAATATGATATAAAATTCCCCAATATACAAAGAATTCTGATGTTTTGCTGTTCTCATGTTTTGTTGTACTAAAAGCGTGACCAAGTGGGCGACAATATAACATACTACAACAATAGAGTGGACCAGAAAGCACTCAAGATCTTCCTAAATCGACCCCAATCATGAATATCGACCACCCAGTCACAGCCTTAGTAATGACATTAAAATTATCCATAAATAGGTCCTTCTCACTATGTACGTATTATATCACTAATCCTGTCAAACAAAAAATACACTGTGCAAATAACACAGTTAAGTAAGGTACAAGGCATCACTAGAACCTGATGGTGCTGTGACAAAGCACCGTAGCAGGCTGATGGGATTAAATTAGTGACTAGTGTTGGCATGGACTTCCCAGAGCTCTATCGATGTGAAAAACTGCATACAAAAGGCAGATTTCTCAGTCTGGACCAGGCTTCATCTTCAGCATATTTGAAATAAATATGTTTCCAGTGTAAGCAATGGGTACACTATGTTTGCTTCCAATTAAAAAAAAATATTGTATTTATGACATTTGAAGTATTAATCGCTATGGCCATTTGCACATACCTTCCATCACTGTCCCAGTCATACACGTCAAACTTGATGACTCTGTCGTAGTCACCATTACACAGAACACGCCCCAGAATATTAAACGGCTGCCAAGTGGGGTTCAGAGTGTTTTTAATGACTTCAGACCGATGAACCACAGTAAAACTAGACAGAGAAAAAACAAAAAAAAAAACAATGAAGTTAAAGCAATAAGGTGTTTTCACTGTGAAACTTCTTGTAGTAATGCTGACTTGAACCTTTTTAACTTGTAATACGGTTAGTGGTGAACAGAGGTCCAAAAACAAAACTTTTGACAACATTTTCCAAAGGTAAATTAGAGTTTTATGTCAATTTTTGAATTGTATTTTAATCTCAGACTAGGCAATATACATAGGCAATATATAGGCATAGGGATGGGGTGTGACGGTCAGTGTGAGAAAAATAGCATTCACACAACTAAAGATTCGTCTGTTCAGCATCAATCTGTGTGGACCCTGCTACTTGGATGTACGTCAGGCTAGAGCAATATCTTAGAAGAAAAAAATTGCCTTCTGAAATACTTCTAACACATAAAAGAAACAACAACAATTTTATTTCAGACAGTATTAGTTAAAACACACTGAAATTCTTAAACTTTTTAATCCATAAAAATAATGATTTAATTTTTACAATGGCTTCATTTAATGTGGTAAACTGTCCTCTTACACTAAACCTCCTCTCGTCATACGCGAGTACATTGTTACACCACAAACTATCATAACCATACCTACAGTAATGAAAGGTGTATATTTCAAAACCATTCCAAAGCTTAAACTTCAGAATAACAGGATAACTTCTTACCTCAACCAAAAGAAGGCTGTGATTGCTGGATTCTGTTTGTTTGTATGTTAACACAATTACGAAAAGCTACTGCACAGATTTACATCAAATTTTCCCAGGCTTGGGTCTTGGTTTATAATGTAGAAGTGATTTAATTTTGGTACTGATTTGCAACCAATTCTGAATCCAGGATTTTTTCGAGGGATTTTCTATCATTGGACTTGTATAATAGCAGAGATGGTGGGCCGGATGAGTGTTCTTGTTATGAAGTTCAGAAGCAAAATTCTATTTTAATTAAACTACTTGCCAGTTCTTTTATACTGAAAAAAAACACACACTAAAAAGGTTTTTTTCATGGGCTGAATGATTTTTACCTGCAATAATGTTCACTTAACAGTATAAGTTGTTTAATTGAAATTTGTATTTGAAATGCAGTTTTATAATCGGAATGGCATTTTACTAGGAAAGGCTAAACCTTGTTGCATACAGAGACAGTTCACCCTATTTTTGAGTCTTTTGACCTTGGCATTGTTCTTTTAAAACTCTAGCATAATGCCAATACTTATTCAACATTGGCTGTATTAACCAAAGTTGGTTGTGCCTGCTACTACCATCTCAAAGATCTCAGACACATTCGTAAATTCCTCAGTGAGGAGACTGCAGCCCTGCTGGCCAACTCAATGATCAGTAGTCGGATTGACTACTGCAATTCCCTACTTTGTGGTGTGAAGAAATATAACATGGCTAAACTCCAAAAGATTCAAAATGCCCTCTGCAGAATTGTTTTCACATCATGTATCCTGTTTAAATATGATTTTATTATATTCAAGGCTATCAAATTCTCCCAACCATCATATTTATCATCCTTAATCAAACCCAGTAGCCTCACTCGTGGAAATCGGCTTTCTCTTTCTTTAGTTTGTCCCAAGAAGGCCAGTTGAATGGAACAGACTCCCACAATCGGTCCGATCTCAGAACACAATTGTAGGGTTTCGAAGCCAGCTAAAGACCTACTTGTTTAGACTTGCATACCCCCCACCATAGTATTTCTCCCCTTGCGGCGCTAAATCAGGATTTTGACCCGGCATGTCCCTCGAATTTCCATTTTTGCCTTAAGTACCTTAGAGGATGTTGCATCAATTACGTGCTATATAAATGATTCTATTCTATTCTATTAAAAAAAGGTGTTGAATGTATATGGAGTAAGACTTTAAGGGGTAGAAATTTACAGTTTTAAAAATACCCAGAATAAAATCCAATAAACATGTTCACAAGATCTTGGATGTCAGAGGGTATGTAGATGTGACTCTTTTTGTCTTTTAGTGGTTTTTCATGGCCTATGAGATCATGGATAAGTGAATTACAGTGATTACTTTTTGTAACCTATTAAATACAAGTCAGCAATAAATAAAATCTTTTCCAATTTTTATTTCAATTTCACTCTTTTTTTTTAACTCAACAACTTCTCAATTATTTTTCTTAAAAGTATGAAACATCCTGGACACCTCAGATTTATCACTCTGGGTTAGTTCTAGGGAATATACATGAGGTCATAGAGTCATACTCAAGTGCACTAGTGTCTACCATACTTTTACAAAAATGACCCAGCCCAATATAAAAAATCAACATTTTATTCTCAGTAGATTCATATTCTAATCATTTCCTCAAAAATAGAGGTTCAACGTCTCTAGAAAAATTCTGACACTAAAAAAAAAACAAAAATCTCCACAACCTGTAGAATTTCCAAAATTCTTAGAAATTTAAAAGTTCATAATGTCAGATATTTTTATAATCTTTAGAATTTTTGTTACACTTAGTGGTTTACTTTAAAAAATCATAGAACAGGAGTGATTCTGAGAAAAAAAGTCAGTAAATATGAACAATGGGTACAAATTAGTGTCAAGCAGTGATACACAAGACATTCATTCAAACTAGGTGTTTGTCTAAAATACAACAATGACGTAAAAACTTATTGGATGAAATCTTCACTGTAAAATGTATTTAGTTCTATTATCTTAGAGTAAAATTAATCCTTTGCTGGGTAATGTACAAAGATTATTAATTTGTTATGCATTCAGACAAAATTAAGGTGATTTACTGTTATTTACTGACAGTAACTCACTAACTTATGAAGTGACACTCAACAACAGAACATTTTAAAAGTTGTATATCAGTATGGGATAATATATTCTCTCTCCAATTTGTGATTTTTTTTTTTAAGTACGAGCTCTAGAGGATAGCATCTGTTTTTTTGTTTCTTTTGTTGTTTTCTTTTTTTTTTTTTTTTTTTTGGGGGGGGGGATGGGTCACTGGACTTTCATAAATTGTTGTGTAGTGCATACCTGTCTTATCACTGGAGTTAAGCAGCAATGGACTACGTTAGTACTTGGATGGGTGACCATAACAGTCCTAGGCCAGGTATAGAATGTATCAGACTCAATTTGTTTTTGTAGCCAGTCTTTCATACATTCTAGTGTCTCTGATGGCTTTGTAGCTTGCACATGTAAAAATACTTGTTTTCTTCACATATTTATTGACAACAACATCATCCCAATCCAGGGCTGTTTGAATATACTTATCCTTGAAACATATTACTAATCATGCTTATAGGCAATTTTGTGCGAGTATTTTACCCAAGTGCATGTGAGCCTTAGAGCTGGGCGACATTCAATTCACATGTCCAGCACCTTAACAATACTTGAGGGCTGATGGTGGAGATGTGCACTCTTCAAGTGCCTATTTAACTTTTCACTTCGAGAGACCAGGGACAAAGTCAAAGTTGAAGCTCAGGGTTTTATGCCCTGTTCGACAGCCAAGTTTACATTGGGACAAGTCCAAAGTACTGTCACTTATAGCAGTCAAACCCACACAGAGGTGACAGCCTGTGATTAGATGCCAAACTTGTGGACCACTAGGCCAAAAGGCACTTAGGTTCAGTTATCTTCACTTTGATTATAAACTGAACCAGGGACCCTAGCCTTACCTGCCTACAACTGTCAGAGTTGTGAGCTGTTAAAGTCCTTTTATTTAAGCAAGGATGGTGGTAGATTTCATTCCCCAACCCTAAATGTTAGTACTCTACAAGTTCTCTTGTTAAACCATCTTTCATTATGTCAGGATCTAGGGACATCATATCTTATTCCACTGAAGGAAGAGGAGGGGGGGGGGGAGGGTCTGGCTCCTATGAGGTCATCTATAAGTGAATTACACTGGCTATCATACTCTACTTACCTTCCATCTTCATTACTCCTGCTGATGACTAAGAACGGGTCTGATTTCCCAAAGAAATCTTTCTTGTCTAACTTTTTCCCTTGAAAGTGAAGAGTCACAATTTCCTAGAAAAGAAATAAAAAAACTGTAACAGTGAGTAGGCAATATTTTATTTCATTCCTTAATCACTATAGCACTTGCAAATGTTTGTACGTTTATTTGTTAATATTTGTAAAACACTTTGTTTTTTTCCTTTTAAACAAGTATCAGTTAATTATGTACATGTAGATTGCACATTCTTCATGAAAAAAACTGCATTCCAAAGGTGGAAGCAAAAACCACATTGACGGCACATTGTGTTTTTTCTTTAAATTAAACATAAAAAGATATTCAGTTTTTAAGTGTATTTTTTCACTGTGATGTAACATGTTTATAGCTAGGCTTTTATCAGGATGTTGCACAGAATGATATCTATGATTTCATAGTTTATGTTATGAGATCAGGTTGATTAACAAGTTGATAACACTGCAATTTACCTTTCAAACACAAGTAAACATGTATAAAAAGGTCAAAACAAAAATAAATAAAATAAACTTACTTCACAGCCAAACCAATACATTTGTTATAAACAACATTGGTTAAAATTTTTGTATTATAATCAAAATATTATGTGAAAACTGTTGCTAGCTAACAAAAAATACTTTGAGTTTCAAACTGTTGTCAGACTAAGAAATGTTGAAATCACTGCAATGTGTTAATTTTCCAAAAGTTTAAAACTCACAAGAATCCTGTGACAAAAATTACTTAAATACCATAAAATCTCTTTGAAGTTATCAAGAATATTCCATCATTCAAGTTCAAATTATGGGCTTTCTCTAGTGGCATATATCATGTACAGTGACATGTGTCATATGTTTTATTGCATAAAATACCATTCCACATTAATTTTAAAGCCAATAGTCCACAGGTCAAAATGTATTCAAAGTCAGTCATTCTTGCATAATTACATACATATGGCAAGTGCCACTTAATGCAGGTGTTCCACTGGAGCCGACCCTACAGCCGACCCTATGACTCTAGGGTAGACTGCAAAAATCGGGGGTCGGGGACAAAAATCCACAAAAAAGGGCAGGAAAATACTGGGTCGGTTGCACCTCCCAGACAGGATTTGAAACATCCAGGCTTGTCTGTATCTAGAGGCCGATCTGCCTTGGGGTCGGAATGTTTTCTACAGGACTGGTCGGAAAACTACCAGGACAAGCCCTAAACCCCTAACAGACAAGCTGTAGCAGGTCCCGACAAGCCGTACTGACAAACAGACAGGACTGGAGAAACATACAGAACCCCACGACCAGACATGCAGTCTGTATTGCTAGCACAAATTTTGAAGAATTTATGGGGAAAAAGAGGATCAAGTGTTATCCAATAAACAAATCTTAAACTACATCACTAGTAAATATTTGAATCCCATCACGTGACCTAAACATTTAACTTTACTCTTTTGTTATCTTAATTATAGTTTTCAGGTTTTTGCTTTAATATTTAATGAGAAAAAAATCAATGTATGTCTGCTTCTAGATTATGAACGAAAAAGCCATGAAATTTTTAGTTAAAATGTTATATCCTGTGCAAACTAGCAGAGAGAGATGTGCTTCTAACAATATCTCACGTGATAATCAAACCCTCTTGCTTGTTGCTACCTTTTATAGTCCAATTTCAAGCTTCTGGGAAGGACCCCTTCAAAATTCCGTCCCTCTGAGCACTTTTCTACACATTCATACCAAAGCCTCTGAGAAAGTACATTTTTCTGGAGGTGAAGGTAAATACCCTGTAGTTCTGGTCATGTGATGGGATCCCATTATTTACTAGTGACCTAGTTTTAAATTTGTTGATTGGTCGACACTTGATCCTCCTTTTGCCCAAAAATTTCTTTCCTGAAATAAGCTGGGATTTTACTTTTATTTAACCAAATAAAAACACTTTTTCAGGTTTCTTAATTAATTATAGCATATATATGGAACTTCACCTGAAACTTATGATCACTTGCACTGCTTCTTTGGTCATTCTTGAAATAATTTTTGATCATATGTTTACCTCACATCATGCTGGAAATGGACTGCAAATGAGCAGTACTTAAGTTACAAAAGAGAAGCTGGCTTCATGTTAGGACAGGCCTGCAAGTGATAAGGACAAGCTTGGAAGGGTAACAGACAAGCCTGGAAGTGTAACCGACAGGCCCTTAAGTTAACCGACAGGTCTGTTGCTAGGTGGATCAATTTAGTGTCTGTTACAAGGGTCGGCAACGGTCCGAGAAATATCAAACATGTTTGAAATTTCACCGACTCTCCCCGACAGGCCGGGAAACTACAATCGACCCTAACCGACCTTATAAACATTGGTCCCAACTCTCAAAAAATACATAGTTACTGACCGGTCAGCTCCAGTGGAACACCTGCATAAAACATACCAAAGCAGCAACACTTTTAAAACTATTTTCATTTGGTCGTCCATGTTTGCTCCCACCAGCATGTAGCATAAGTGAGGATAAGGTAAGGGTATCTTACGCAATAAAAATATGGGTTTATTGAGGATTTCATAGTTAGAAAAATGAAAACTTTACCCTATAAAGCTCCAATGTTTACACATTGCAATTTTCTGCGTATAGCACCTTGTACAGCAAAAAAATGCAAGTATGTGTGCAGCAATCTGTTCACTGAAACTTTGACAGTTTTGTAATATCTGAGACTGGACAGTTCAGGTTTAAACAACCATTGTAGGAACATCAAGGCAGCTGCTTGAATTCAAAGATTTTAAAACTATACAATTGTGTATAAATAATTTCCTTTTTTATTAACTGATTTTGACAAACTTATCCATATCAAACTAAAGCCCTTGTTGTATGTGGAATCTGTTCTATATTTCAAATATTGGACAAATTTTCTAAATTTTATTGTTTCATTAAAATCTTTTTTTTTTTTAAACTAAATCAGTTGTATTATACAGATGAGCTGAGTTTGTAAATGCACAGGGACCAAGTTTGTACCATGAAGGGGCCAAGATTGTACCATGAAGGGGCCAAGATTGTACCATGAAGGGGCCAAGTTTGTACCATGAAGGGGCCAAGTTTGTACCATGAAGGGGCCAAGATTGTATTGGTGGAGTCAAGTTTGATGGGACCAAGTTTGTAAAACAGCTGGGTTTACCATAAAGCTTCAGATATAATACCACAGATGTAGATATTCTGGGGATGCCTATGAGGTATAGGTATCATCTTAAAGAGGTTGACAAGAACAAAAGGAATATGACATGACACATAGAGTGCTACCATTTGAGTGCCATACGCCCTTTACTTGGAAGAGAAGATGTTACTCACCACCATTTCACTTAAATACATCTTTATGTTCTATTATAACAATAATAATAACAAAGGCTTTTCTGAAAAGATATATCTGGTATTGACACAACACCTTGGGAGTTTGTGTAAACAGATCTAATTGTTTTAACAAGCCATGAAAAGGACCACAGACAGGCAGATTTCTTTATTATAACAGTTTTTCCTTGTTGTGCTACAATTTGTAACTACTTTGTACTTCCACAGATCAATCAGATCTGTAGTTTTTAAGCCATCCTGCAGCTGCTTATCATCTCAGTCTGGTATATTTGAGGAAATATGTTTAAGGCCAAACTCAGTCTCGATTTAAATGCAAGCTATGCGAGTTTTATTGAAATACATGAAAAATTTGTAAAATATCTAATTCCTTTGACACTTTTGTTGATATGTTTCTTCCAAACACATATATTTCTTACAAATCAAACTTTAAGTCAACTGTATTATTAACTACAAACAAGATAAAGATTTAGATAATCTATATTTGAGTTAAGTACAAGTTTTCGTTGAACAAATTTGGAAATACAATAGATCCAGATGGGTTTAAGATTAATGGTGTTTTACCTGCAGAAAGACACACTGTCTGACATAAAACTCAGTTTATGACAAAATGCTCAACATATATATGCTAGACATATATCTAATCCACAGGACACTTGTTGGTAATGTTTTGTCCCCCCCCCCCCCCCCCCCTTCATTTTCTTCTTACACATTTCACTTTACAGGAACCTCTATTTTTTGACACTTTCTATTTTTTTCTTTTTTTTGCGTGTATGAATGGCAATGGGTACAGATTTAACAGTTTGCAGTAAGAGTGATAACTGTCAAGGTTGTGACAAGTACATCAGTCTTGAAAAAAAAAGCTAAGGTATGCTGGTGTTGCTGTTAGTTCATGCTACATAGGCCTCTACAAGACTCAAAGTAAGACTCTATATGAGAAAGTAGCATAAGTAAGTGACAGATGCCTGAGTGGCTATCCAATAGTATGTAAGTTTAGCATTTCACTGCCATGTACTTAGCTCTCAGCTTTGAGGTCAGGAGTTTGAGACCAGCTCACGATAGCTTGGGTGTCAAAGAGGGCCCGTCATGTTATGATCTTACCTGTTAAATGGGGTTTAAAACTCAAGTCTAACCTTTGTTATACACCAAACATGTAATACTGCAAACATAAGAATACCCAGATATTTTTCTGTTGTAAGAAATTGATGTAATTGGAATTAATGTGGTTTTCAAAACAATCTGCAGATCATATCAGGAAACATCAATCAGGAGAACTTTTGTAAAAAAAAAAATGTTCAATAAAAGGGACTATATAAGGAACAGGAAGATACATGGTTCATTAACACATTGACAAAAAATTCTTACATTGTTCAAATGTTGGAGGAACCCAGTGCAAACTACTCGTACTTGGTCAAGACTGTACACTGTAAACCATCACACATTAATAAACAACTACCAGGTTTCACATTTAAGGTCAAGGATGAGATATAGGAAGCTGACTGAAAAACATGGGAGGCATGTCACACTGATGAATATCCAGAGGATTCTTTTTCAAATTGTAGCCTTTTAGAAGACTAGATATGTAAAGCCAATTCATTTTGAAAATATAACTGCATTGGGGCTGTTCCATTATGGCGATTGGATGGTAAACCTAACTTATGATTCAGAATTTTCCTGGATCGCCTGCTTCCTCTGTGATTCAGTATACAGTGGGTGATAGCAGAAAAGGGTTTGTAATGGTGTTTGTGATGGGATCACAAAGTCATAGAAAAGTACACGACTGCCGTATGATGCTTGCGATTAGGAATATGATGGCTGTGATCACCTATATGATGGGAATGATAACATGTACAATAGAAAAGAATGGGTACACCATCCCAAAAGATCACTTAATGACATCATCTCAATGCCCTCTGGTGATTTTCACAATCTGCGATACCCTGGATCCCTGTATATAGGGTCACTGGACTGGTCAAATTTATTGAGCATTTCAATTGTGACTAAGATGGATCAAGTACTAAATGACCTGCTACATATACAAGTGATATATCTGAGACTATTCAGGGAAACTTTAGAGTTAGATAAGCTGATTATGAGGTTAAAGCAGAGAGTTGTTCCAAGGAGGAGGCGAAGGAGGGCCCAAGTGACTTGGGTTAGGTAGTGGCTCAGGAGATGGGAGGACAGGGGCCAATATCACAACCTCATTGCAGAACTGTACCGGGAAGACCAGCCTGCATTCAGAAATTTCATGCTGAGAAACTAATGCTGTGTGAATGATGCAGTAGACCCAAATGTGGTGCATAGGGCCTGCTGCTGTAGCCGCCACTGTCCGCTGATGGCCCAGCATCGGGTGGCCTGGATGCTGTCGCCTCATGTACAGGTTTGAAGGCACTCTTGCAAGAGATATGATGCACTAATAGTGGCAGTATGTGCGTGTGAAGGAAGGAAAAATTGTCTTTCAACCATTTCTGCCTATCCGTCAGATGAGGTGTACCTTCATGTGATGTAGTGTGTGTTAATTTTCCGTATATTGTCCTTCTGACTCTTAAACCAGCGCTTGCAGACAGCCTTGTCCATCTTATTCTCTGCACAGAAAGTATCCCACAGTGCTTCCTGCTTGTTGGTGTCTGGTAGTCCATGAGACGTTTATTATATAAGAGTTAGTTATTCTTCAAAAAGTCCATATCATTCATTTCCTGTTGTTCTGGAAATGCAGCTGCGGCCGCTCTCTTACCCCTTGGATCATATCCCTTCTCAGTCACCTCCTGTATTTCCTCTTATGTAACCTCCTGTGTAGCCTTCTAAGTAACCTCTTGTGTGGCCTCCTGAGTATCCTCCTGTGTAGCCTCAATCTCTGGAGCCTCCTGGGTCAAACTGCCACCCTCACTTTTGGCTCTAGTCTGTCTGTCTGTCTGTTGCAGTAGCCATTCACTTTTGCTTCTTCTTTGGTGGCATTTTAGATATGTTTTAAACACCCTATAAAATTTAACTCATGAAAATTTTTTTTTCAAAAATCCAAGTAAGTGATATCCAATATATCTGCAAAGTATTAAGTCCCATAAAATATGTCCAATTTGATCACACAAGTGTCTGTACTCCTCGATTTTTTGCCATGAAATGAATGCTGAGGCCTGGATCAGGGTAATTATATACACAGCCACATGTCTTTGATGAGATCTTTTCAATACCATCCCCATCGTGAAGCTATTGCAAACCTATCTTTTAATCCCATCTTGATCTTTCCAAACCCTATTCTTTTGGAATGTCATGGCTTCTTTTGACATCGCAGAGGCAATCTTATTGGTTCACTTGAAACATTTTAAACCTCACAAAATGTTTGTGAGAGGTATATGATGTAAGAGTTTGAGAAAGGTTTGTGACCAAAAACCTTGCTTTGCTACTAACATGACCCAAAAGATTAACTTGTGATTAAAGCAATGGGTTTGCGATAGGTTTGTGACAAGATCTGATAAGAATCGGGTAAAATTTGCAATAATTTCAAACAGTTTAAAATTATCGCCAAGCTGGACTGGCTATGAGATATGTTTGCAAGCCTGGTGATCAGAGTGATTGTGTTTTGTGATGAAAAAAAATTCAAAAGAGTGAGCTCATGATTGGAAAAAAAATTGGGGATCGTAGCTTGATCACAGAGGAGGATCACCACAATGGAACAGCCCTATTAGGGATGTATAATGTCAGTGTCAGACTCCCTCCTTCTCCTTTTTTGTTGTGTCTGGAACCTTCCCACAATGTTACTGAGACACTTTCACACACATATAAAACTGGGTGGAACACCTGTATGCATAGAATATCTAAAATTGATTTTGGTGTAAGGTTTCTTCCATAACTATGGTATAGTTAGTTTGGTACAGTTTAAGGGGTGGCAAAAATAGTGCATACTATCTGGTCATGACTTTACAATGTACACTGCCAATCATCAACAAGCAACTAGCAACTGGTGTTTCTACACCAGATGTTCATTAAGAAACTACTTTGTTTAATTGAACCTGGAGTCATATGTTTGTAAATTCTTAGAATGTGCTATTGTTGCCAACCATATTTTAGACCTTCAAAGCAACCTTATCATCAAGTACCCAATCATAAAAAGAACTCTACCAAAATGTGAAGTACAAAAGGCAACTGTTTGAGTTACTGTCAATTCAACATTTTCAAATCTTTTGTTTATTTCAAACAATCAGTATCACATGGCTGCTCCTCTGTCCCAGATTTGCTGAATGGCTTATGAATGTAGGAACAGAGGGTTCACGCAAGGCACTGGACTTGGTCAGGGATAAATGTATACCTTTTGGAGCATCAGGATGTAATTTAGCCATGTTGCCAACATTCCCCAGATACGGTTGCTAATATCCGGAAAGTAGCTCCTGAAATCCAACATTTCAATTATGTTCCTCTTGGGTTCCTACATCTTTTGGGGAATGAATGTTCATAGCATGATTGTTAGCCCATTTTATTGATCTTTGTCAGCACAAGATATTCTTTCATGTTCGCTGCACTTTTTTTAAGTTTGATCTGCGAAAGAAAATACTAAGCTACTCACAATTATCACAAATCACTGCAAAACATCACAGGATCACTTCATGTTGAGGACAACTTTGGTAGTATTTTGCAATCTTTGCATATCCATTGAAGGGACTAATTCCTTACCTTAAGGTAGTGTCATTTTGTGGTTGGGAGGGCATTAATACCTGTCAGGCAACAAGGAATATGGAGTCTTGTTGTGCAAAAAATCATCACAAACTATTTTTAATGCAAAATGACAAGGAATGGAAAAATCTGGTCATTTAAGGTTTCCCAATCATTCATGAGACTGGACAGACACAAGGGTGATGATCATGCTTTTCCTTTGCTCAAATAGAAAACATAGAGTAATCAAGTCTGCCTGAAGCCTTGATTGCTATCCCTGGACTTTTCAGGATTAGGAGAATATGACCAATAACAAGGTCACAAAGTAAAGAAAAAACTGTTCTGACTAAGTATCGCTCTGATAGAGAGATTTTCACACAGGTAATTATGACTTTTAATTAGTCAATGAATGACTGAATATATAAACAAATAAGGCTGGCAATATTAACAACAAACAGACAACAGAGATCTTCATGATCCATTACAAAAACTGTGAGAAGCTAACTGTAGTTTTACGACTTTGTGGTGAAGGTGTGAACAAAGTGGAAAAGTGAACTGGAAGTGTAAAGAGTGCAGTATGTTAGCCTCTCCAGGCTCTATGTATTATTGATTGACTGACTTAGGTTTAACCTCACTTTCAATATACTGTATTGGTCATATCAGGACGGGTAATTGACGGCATGGGGAGAAAGCTCTGCTTACTCTTGAGTCAAGATTCTGTACTGAATACTATCAAGTTCATGCAAGCAACTACAAACTTTCCCACTTCTGAATGGAAGTGTGTCACTTGAACCTTATTTCTGATGACCAATCTAAACAAAATCGTTTTCACTTATGCTAATTTATCATTGATTCTTTCTGTAATTTCTTTTGTTTAATACTGTCTTGGAGGAATGAATTTAACCAAAATAGTCTTAAAAAAATATGTGAAAAGCACATCAAAATAATGACTCTAGATAGAGACATGTTCTGGGTCTTGTTCAAAAGGAGACTAAAAACATTCACAACCAAGGTTTTATAGTCAAGGTTGGAATGATCAGCTTAACATGGTCATCCAGTAGCTGCTTGAATTAATTGTCAACTAACTGGTCAACTGTTTCCTGTACAGTATCCATGAGGATATGCCAAAAAGCCAGATACTCTTGTGCATGCATGAGTATTGTAAACAATATAACGGATCTCAATGTGCTAGAAAAGTTGAAAATTCATGCAAACTATTGAGTCATATTTTATATTTTTAAAATAATGTATGTACAGATATAAAATATACTTACATTGGTCGCATAAAGTATGTAGTAAAAACCCATAGGAAATTATATACATAAGAAAACAGTAATCTGGTTCAACAATTTTGGCACTGGCTAGTACCTTGGTAACCTTATATTTATATTTAATTACTACAGTTGATTGTTCCAGATTTGGACAAGATAAGCACTGATAGTTTTCCTATGACAGTACTAACAAGGGACATTCTATGTGAGCCTTAAAGTCTCAGACCTGTTGAACATTTAGAAAAAACATTTACTGAAGAAAAAATTATTATTACCATTGTTATTACATGTATTTTTTTTAACACGTATGTTATGAAAGTACATGTTTAAAATAAAATCTTGAAACATAAAAACAAAATTTGAAGTTAAAGTAGGCTTTCTTTAACATATGGTTCAACAGCCAGTGTCATATTTGAAAAGAGCCTCAGCACTTGAGTGAGATACACAAACAGGCAAAATGTGTATTGACAAGGTGGTTTCCTCCATGCTTCACTTTTCTTTTGCATACTCTTGAGCCTTGTCAGGGCTAGCAGTGAGAGACAGTGTGACTGCTGGAAGAAGCACATACTCAGAGTGCACTGGAAGTAAAAGATGAGTCCAGTCAAGCTCAAAGCTTTTACCATAAACTGTTAATTAATAGTCCCTGCATAAAAAGCAGGTGCTTCCTTCCAAACCACAAAACCACAGCTTTCAAATGGACATTGCCAAAGTTTTCCTGTTTATCCTCAATCAACTAAGATTACAATAAGCCTTCTCGCATAAAGAACTGCACAGTAATCCCCATGTGTCTGTCGGCATAAATGCCGGTGACACCAAAATACAGTAGAACCTCTATTATCCCACCTGCTATTATCCAAATTTTCAATTATCCAACCTCAAAACCACTCTCCCAACTCCATTTAAGCCTGTTATTTTAGCCCTTCTATTATCCGACCATTCTATTATCCGACCTAATTGTTACTCCACAAGAGGGTCGGATAACAGAGGTCCTACTGTAATACAACTAGACAATAATTATAAAGGTGTGACTGTGTGAGCCAATATAAACTATAAAAACCATCCTGATTTCTTTAAAAATTCAACTTTAATATTGAACTACATTATGTCGGACTGCAGTGTATAGTTGTTCTTACATGTGGGCCTTCAGCACAATAAATAAAATTCCTTTTTGGTAGATATAAATGTCGAGTCACTGGGGTACTCTTCCATTGAATTGTAACCAGTTATCTGTTGGAATTACTGGTGACCTCCACCAGGTAGTGTTTTTGGGTGTTTTCATCTGTCAGCCTGTCTCTCTGTCTGTGTGTTCTTAATAACTCCAAACGTAATGAACAGATGATTTAATATTTTCTGTGGATAAGGCCATCATCACCAAACTAAGGAAGAAGTTATTAAAATTTTGGGTAAGACACTGATCATATTCTGACTACAAAAAACAAATCACAAACTTTCAAAGCTCCCATTTTCAAGATATTTTAAATAATTCTGGCGTTCTACTTGACTATGCTCTAAAAGTCATGAGTGGATCTTCATGAAGTATTTTATGTGTGTATGGCCTGGTCAAAGGAAGAACTGATTACATTTTGGGAAAGATCCAGGTCATATTCTGGATATAAAAAAATCCAAAATCTTTCCCAAACATGCCCTGGTGGAGGTCTATGGTGTACGAGAGCTTTCTGGTTAAGCAGCATTTTTTTGTTTAAAGAATTGACTCCACAGGGTTTAATGAAATCTTATATACTTTCAATGGGAATGAATATTAACTATCTTAGATACTAGTTAGGACAAGGACAACGAATTCCCATGTATTTATTTTTGTATTAGAAAATTTTATTTCAGCTTAAATTCCTGCTGACATGGTATTACAAAATTAGACCTTGGCTGCAGAGGGGAGATGCAAGTGTTAATCTTCCACAACTTATCTTTATGATTATTGGTCTGTCTGTTTGTCTGAAGGTCTGTTGGTGAGATTCCAGTAACACCTCTATCATCTGGCACTCAATTGTACAAAATATTCATATTTGTGAACCCATTCATACTTTTCCTAAATGGCATTACTCTGTCAATTTATACCAACTGACTCTTCTATTTTATGAATCTTTTGTAATTTGAACAAAATCTAACACTTTCAAACATACATGTATTTGGATAATAAAGTCTATACTTCATCTAAAAGACTGCCTATGCAAAATTAATGAACATGGATTATGTAAAAGATAACAATATTGTGGTAGAAACACCGGTAAGGAAGATTTTTTTTTTCATTTTCTTTGTGGATCTTCATGGCAAAAAAGTACCTATGGCACTTTGTTGCCTCAGTCATCTCAGGTCTTAAATTTAGACTGTAATTTGGCAAATGAATGTACTCCTTTTGTTATCTATGAATGAATGGGTCAAATGTTAAAGCTTGGGTTTTACATTAATTCATTGCAATTAGCTGATTTTGAAGACCACAGAGGTGAGAGCCAAAACACCAAATGCTAACTACCTGTTTATCACTTGTTTACCATTCCGTCATTAAGCCTCTTCAATATTAATCACTTCTTTATCACTCCGTCATTAAGCCTCTTCAATATTACCGAATTGTTAACCACTCTGTCATTAAGCCTCTTCAATATTAATCACTTGTTAACCACTCTGTTATTAGGCCTCTTCAATATTCACCAATTGTCAACAGACTCTGTCATTAAGCCTCTTCAATATTAATCACTTGTTTAACACTCCATCATTAAGCCTCTTCAATATTAATCACTGTTTACCACTCCATTATTAAGCCTCTTCAATATTAGTCATTAAGCCTCTTCAATATAACCAATTGTTACCAGACTCTATCATGAAGCCTCTTCAATATCAATCACTTGTTTACCACTTTGTCATAAAGCCTCTTCAATATCAATCACTTGTATACCACTCTGTCATTAGGCCTCTTCAATATCAATTAATGTTGGTTCTAAGTTTCAATATCAATATTAAATTGTCATCACTTCTATTAACAAGAATTCAGTAGAATTGTACTTTGTCACCAGCTTTGGTTAAAGACTGAAGCGGATTAACTTTGAAAGGACAAAAATTATGCTGGATAGACAAAAATGTTGACTGGCAGAATTTTACAGATCCAGACCATCTTTCAGAAGGATTGAGCCATGGTGGAGCTCCACATTGTTGAAAAATATAACCTAGAGTCCAATGTACAGGTTATGACAAATGCAGACAGGCAGACAGTGAGGCAAACACACAAAGTTATCACTTATCAAGATTTCAATAGATGTCAACAGAAAATTCAATAAAATATCATTTTGGTAACCTATTGTTAAACTGCTAGTCATATGACCATACAAGTTAATGCATTGTGCTAGCCTTGCTGAAGGCTCAACTTTCTCTGCAGTTAGGGAAAGTTTTCAGTTCAGATAATGGAGTTTCAGTTTCTATAATTACTCATACATGCACTGACTTTTGACAGCAGCATACAGCTAAGAGTGTCTGACACCAATGAAAAACCAATGAAAAAAAAATTTGACAAATTTATCCATGATTTAGAAGGTATGTATTGTTAATATTACTTAAAGTATAGACTTCTAATATTATACTTGGTTTGGAAGAAATGAGGGTGGCGTCACAGACGTGAACGATACAAACGGAAAAATGTTGAAAATTGGTTTCTGTTTTGAGGTTTAGTCTTTGGTCACATAAAAATTTTTTTCGATTTTTAATTAATATTACAAGGCAGAATGCATCACATTTAAACCGTTGCACTATGATAACACCAAAAGTGCCAGACCACACCTGGCAAAATGCCATGAATGTGGGAAATGAACTTGTTGGGGACGGGGTTGCTGACTGTACAGTTTTGAGTATAGCTGACTTTTTTCATGCCATAATGTGTGATGCAGGTACAAATTTGTTGGTTTTTACTTATTACTGTTTTTTGATTTGTTTACCACACAGAGACAGGCTATTGTTGCTGATTGACGTATCAAACCTTTTGCACGACCTTTTGTTTCACTATGCTATATTTTCCAAAAATGGGAGTAAACATTGGGATACACATAATGCAGATGTAAATCTAATGTTTAAAAAGCCTTGTAAAAATGGCTGATACACTTAAAGTATTAAGCATGAATGTCAGGGGTTTGTCTAATAGACAAAAAAGACAGGATGTCTTTCACTGGCTACAGTCAAAGAAAATGTCAATCTACTGTCTAGTAGATGTACATGCAGATGAGGAGCACCATCAAAATTTTAAACATGACTGGGGCTCTGAATGCATTTTCAGTTCTTACTCTTCAGTAAGCCGAGGGGTTGCTATTCTATTCAGTGAGAGTGTTGAGTACAGTATTTTAGAAGTTGAAAAAGACACCATAGGAAATTTATTGTTAGTAAAGCTAAATATTTCTGGAGCATTTACCTTCTTGTTGGGGGTCCTATATGGACCTAACAGAGATGAACCAGAATTTTATAATGACCTTATTGTCAAACTGTCAGAAAAAGAAAACCTGCCATTAATAATCTGTGGAGATTTTAATTTAGTTCAGGACTTTAGTTTAGACACCTATGGCTACATCAGGGAAAATAATATTAAAGCAAAGGCGAAGGTAATGGAAATGCAGTCAGTACTAGATTTAGAAGATGTTTGGCGTGTGAATAATGAAAATAAAAGAATTTACACATGGTCTAGTAGTAAGGCTCCACGGCAAATGGCAAGATTAGACTACTTTTTGACAACCTCTGACATCCACTCAAAGCTCATATCAACTGCAATCACTCCCGGATATAGAACTGATCATTCAGCTTTAACTTTGGAAATACAGTTACATGATATAAAACGTGGTAAAGGCTTCTGGAAATTTAATACATCCCTTCTCCGTGATGTAGAGTATTATCACACTGTTAATTTTAGGTGTGATTTAAGTAACTAAAAAAAGTTCATTTATTTCCTCTTTATCTTTTTATTGTTCCTTTACTTTTTGGGGGTGTAACACAATTATAAACAAATAACATAAACACAATCAAATATCATATAAAACTTAATCACCCTACAGATTAATGTCTGTTCATATAATCCAGATGTAATACAATGTAATGTTAAAATCACAAATACCAAACTGTCTATTATTTATTTATCATAACTGCCTTTCCAATTTTCAAAAGTTACTCTAATTTATTTTCATATTTTAACTGTCTCAATCTCTATTTAATTTCTTTATTCAATTCTCATTTCTATTATCTCTAGTTTGTTCTCAGTTTCAATTCTCATTTAGATTTCTCAGTCTCAATTTCAATTCTCATTTTCCTTCTCTGAAATTCAATTCTCCCTTGTTTTAGATTCACCCCACAATTTATAGTAAAATATAATAATGCAAAATACAATAATTCATGGATTGGCCAATCAGATTACAGAAACATGAGACAATACAAAACACTAGATAATAAAATGAGTGACCAATGACATGACAGAAAAGAACAATAACTATTTATAAAGCAAGACATCACAAGAACATAAATTACATCATTACACAATCACACAGTCATTCCCACAACTTCAAATAAACTCATCAATAATAACCTCCTGCAGATACCATAGGCCTTATACAACAACTGGATATCTCTGATTCCAGATGACAGATAACAGGAGGATACAAAATCAAAAGGGACATACAGGACATAATGACAGATGTTTTACAATAGGTATTACATCATGAAAGACATAAATTTACAAGCAATATGAAATAAACACAAACTACAAAGAAAAAATAATTCAAAGAACAACATTTACAAACTACACATTTTAACTGTAAAAGTAGGGGGTAACCTTAAAATTTATGAAACTCCTAAAACTACCGAATTTTACACTGTGATAGTATGTAAGTTTGGTTAAAAATACAATTGAAAATACTGTGAGAACATACTCTAATGACACTGGATCTAAGGACCGATTTGGTTACAATCTTTCAACTGGTTACCAAACTCTATTCGAGATGATAAAACTAAATATAAGAGGTCAAACAATTGCTTTCAGCTCTAAAAAAGCCAGAGAAAGGAACAAAATTGATGCAAATCTTGAGGAAAAAATAGCAATTTTGGAAAAATCTTTACTAGAACTCTGTAATGTTGGAGACACAGCAAAAACATCCCAGTTACAAAATGAATTAGAGCAGGCAAAATTGCAATTAATAAAAGTACGTGAACCATTAGTAAAAGCTGCCATTTTAAGATCAAAGTGTCAGTATTATGAAGAAGGGGAGAAATCAACAAAGTTCTTTTGCAATTTGGAAAAACGCAACTACATTAGTAAGACAATTTATAAGCTTAATGTCAATGGGGAAATAATCACCTCTCCAATAGATATACTAACAGAACAGAAAAAATTTTACAAGCATATTTATAGCTCAAGAGTTCCCCATTCTGAAACCAATAACCAAAGGTTTTTGGAAAATGATGGTAGTGTTATACCTTTGACTGATGATGAAAAATTAAAGTGTGAAGGTCCTGTCACCGAACAAGAGGCAAAAAGTGTAATAAAAGATATGAAAAACAACAAAAGCCCTGGGACAGATGGGTTTCCTGTAGAATTTTATAAATTTTTTTGGTTAGACATTGGAAAGCTATTAATAAACAGTTTGAATGAATCGTTTGATAAGGGTCACCTTTCTCTTACTCAGAGACAAAGTATTATCACCTGTATACCAAAGGGCAACAAACCCAGAGAATTTATGAACAACAAAAGGCCAATTTCACTTTTGAACATCGATTATAAGATTTTATCTGGTATTCTTGCTCACAGATTAAAAAATGTACTTCCAAAAGTTATTGGGGACACACAGAAAGGTTTTTTGAAAAATCGATACATTGGAGAAAATATACGCCTGGTGTATGACATCATGTCAGAACTAAATGTACAAAATAGAAAGGGTCTTCTCCTCCTGTTAGACTTTGAAAAGGCATTTGATTCTTTAGAATGGCACTATATAAAAAATGTACTACAAAAGTACAATTTTGGTAAAAGCTTTATCACTTGGTTTAATACACTCTACTCAGGAGCATGTAGTTGTGTAATAAACAATGATATCTTTTCTGAATTTTTTGAACTAGAAAGAGGATGTCGTCAGGGTGATCCACTGAGTCCTTATATCTTCATCCTGGCTATAGAACCTTTAGCCAGGGCAATTTTAATGGAAAATGACATTACAGGAATTATGTTATGGGATAAAATGTTTAAAGTTGGACAATATGCTGATGACACCTTTTTATTACTTGATGGGACAGAAAAATCTTTGAATTCTAGTTTAGACTTATTCAATAGCTTTTATAAATGTTCTGGCCTAAAGTTAAATTTTGACAAGACCTCAGCAGTTTGGCTCGGGACAATGAAAGGGTCAAAAGAAATTCTTTGCCCTGAACTCAATCTTTCATGGACAGATACATTTATGTTATTGGGAATCTCTTTTCACACCGACCTTGAGACAATGACCGAGTTGAATTACAATGCAAAGGTCACTGCAATTGAAAAAATTCTTCAAAGTTATGGAAAACGTAGGCTGTCACTTATTGGAAAAATCACAGTCATTAAAACACTTGCTATTCCAAAATTAGTTTATGCAATGAAAGTTCTCCCATCACCAAGTAAGGGAATTATTGATAGACTCAATAAACTCTTTAAATCATTTATCTGGAAGGAAGGTAAACCTAGAATAATACTGTCACAATTAGAGCAAGATATTTCCAATGGAGGACTAAGGTTGACAAATATAAGCTTTTTGAATAATGCCCTCAAAATATCTTGGATTCCGGATGTAATTAAAGGAAACAAGAGTTTGGGATATATATTCCAGAATATTGTTAATTATGACAAACATTCCATATGGTTTTTAGATACATGTTCCCTGCAAAAATTTCTGTCAAGAGTTAATAATTCTTTTTGGAGTGATGTGTTGAAGGCATGGAGAGTATATAAGATTATTTTTGAAAAGGATATTAATGTAAGAACATATCCATTATGGGACACATACTTTTTGACAAATACAAACATAACTACCAGGAAACTAGAATTCCAAAGTAGAAACATTAATATATTAAACGATTTGTTGCATGAATCTGGTAGAGTGATGGGTTTTGAGGATTTTAAATCAACTTTTGACTTAAACATAAACTTTGTGGACTTTTACTCTCTTACACACTGTCTTCCAAGATCATGGAGAGAGGATATTGTCCGAAATCCAGTTAAACTAAGAGGTAATGAAATTAGTCAACCTGTTGTAACAGATTTGCTCCAAATGAAGAAATGTTGCAAAGGGACATATTGGAAATTTATTGACACAGTCAGTGTGAAACGGAACCATAGGTCTAAATGGTCAGAAAGTCTACAAACCCCTATTTCTGAAGAGGTTATGTCAGAATATTATTCATTAAATTTCCAATGTACTGTGGAGACCAGATTAAGGAGCTTTCAGTACAAAATATTACAACGTATTTTGACAACTAATAAGTTTTTAAATATTTGTAAAATAAATGACAATCTTTGTTATTTTTGTAATAATGAAATTGAAACTCTTGAGCATTTATTCTGGCTGTGTCCTGTGACAAATAATTTCTGGAAGGAAGTTACTGTTGTTTTGAAACCATACATTGATCTCAATGGATTACTTTGCACAACTACAGTACTCCTAGGTATCAGATCAAAAGAAAATTCTAGAATTTTGAATCACTTACTCAATTTGATAAAGAATTATATATACTTAATAAAATGTGTTGGTCAAAATTTGTCAATTTCAGGTGTAATTGAGAAGATAAGGAGCACATACAAAATAGAAAAAAACATTGTTATACAATTTCAAAAGAATAAGGAAATCATGGACAGTAAATGGAACCTTTTGATGCCATTATTAGAATAACAATAAAGCTAATAACCAACAATTTCATAATGCAACACTAGCCTGTAGATGTTTTTGGTACAATGTCTTGCCTTTTAATGAAAGTTTTGTACACTCAGTGCCCCCCCCCCCCCCTCCAACTAGTTCAATTTTTTTTTATGTATATATATGTGTGTATGAAAAATGCAGTTTTTCAATGGAATGTAATTAGTTACTATACACAGCTAACAGTATTGAAAATATTAATGTAACATCAAAAAATTTAGAAAATAATTTTATGTGTAAAGCGTAGTAAATTCAAGTAATCATTTATGTATGTAACCCTGTTTGAATTTAAAACCAGTGTACCTGTGTATAATAATCATACTGCGTTATGATTGAAATTGTTAAATCATACCCCTGATGGGGTGTCTGACACAGTTCTATCTCTAAACATGTATGAGTGCTTTATGAATACCAAATATCTGTGTGCATGTTTGAAAAGATATCATGCAAATCTGAGCCTTAAGCAAGGCTAGCATTGTGCAAGATGGGGCCTGCCCTGTCTGTCTCCTCTCTTCATTGAGGAAAGAAGGATGTATATCTGTTCACCTCCTCTCTTCATGGAGGAAAGAAGGACTTATATATGTCCACCATTTTGTGGGACAGCAAACAAGCAAGATCATTGTCAATACTGTGGAGTGTTAGGTCACTTTACCATACAGGTCTTCTTCTGGACTTTTTATATCCACAACCTAGAAACAGAAAAAAAGTGTTGCCATGGCAACACTTGCTGCCAGATATTGCTGAAAAGCTAACCTGCTCCTATTCGTGCAGGGGTTTAGAATGCAAAGAACCCACAAAAATATAAGTCCAAAAAACAGAAAAAAGTGTTGCCATTGCCAGGTGTTGCTAAAACTAATCAGCTCTAATCTGTGCAGGGGTATGGAAAGCAAAGAACCCATAAAAATATTTGTAAGTCCAAGAAACAGTAAAATGTATTGCCATGTGTTGCCATGGCAAAGGTGTTGTCAGTTATTGTTGTCAAACTAACCAGCTCCAATCCAGCTCCAAGGCTTTGGAATGCAAAGAAACCCAAAAAAGATTTTTAAGTCCAAGAAACATCAAAAAGTGTTGCCACGGCAATACTTGTTGCCAGATATTGCCAAGAAAGCAATTACACATAAATTCTCATGCCAGGAAACCTTCACACCAATTTTAGCTGAGACACCTAAACAACTACCCGTAAATGAGCTGCAATGAAGAGTGATTCAAAGAAAAAGGCAAAATAATATCCATGTCCAGCAGGATGGATATAACAATCAAAACTAGAAATAGGACGCCCTGTTAAGAGTAGCTGCAACATATGAAAAGAAACAGGATAGCATAGAAGAACACACATTATCATGTGTAATGTCCAAACCATGAATATTTTGCAACAATTGTACAGTAGTCTTACAAAACCCTGTTTCATTTGTGTTTTTACATTTTTGGCGAAAATTTGAAAATTCAAAATAGCCACCATTTTTGGGGAGAAGACAATTTTTTGAAAATTGGCAAGAGTAGATTATTTAGACACCTTGTGGGTCGAAAATTTCGACGAAATCCCTCTATCTCGCACAGTTAAGGAGATAGAAGCCAATTTGTGTTTTTCCATTTTTGGCGAAAAATCAAAAATTCAAAATGGCTGTCATTTTTAGGGAGAGAAAAATCTTTTGAAAATTGGCAAGAGTAGATTGTTTAGATACCCTGTGGGTCGAAAATTCTGACGAAATTGTTCTATCTCGCACGGTTAAAGAGATAGAAGCAAATTTGTGTTTTTGCATTTTTGGCCAAAATTTGAAAATTCAAAATGGCCGCCATTTTTTGGGAGAGGAAATTTTGTTGAAAATTGCAGAGTAGTTTTGCTGTGATACCCTGTGGGTTGAAAATTCCGACGAAATTGTTCTATCTCGCACGGTTAAGGAGACAGAAGCAAATTTGTGTTTTTGCATTTATGGCAAAAATTCGAAAATTCAAAATGGCCGCCATTTTTGGGGAGAGGAACATTTTATGAAAATAGCATCAGAGATGCCCGTACCCCACAGCCTGGGGAAATAGTTTTCAACACCATGAGATATAGAAGTAGTGAAACAGTACAAAGATCGGGATACTTTTAAAGCAGTGTCAGTTATATTAAGGTCCAAATGATGTTTGAGTAGAGAAAATAACATCTATGAGAAAGAAAATGTATGTAAATGTCAAATCAAGGTCACACTATGACGTTGCACACCTACAACACCTAACCAATGTCTCGACCAAGTATCAACTTCCTACACCTTACAGTTTCTGAGATATAGCCCAGACAAGCTTTTATAGGTCAAGCTTCACTACGGCCAGGTCAAAGGTCAAATCAAAGTCACATCATAACGTTGCACACCTATAACCCCTAACCAATGTCCCTACCAAATATCATCTTCCTACACCTTACAGTTTCCGAGATATAGCCCAGACAAGATTTTATAGGTCAAGGTCACTACAGCAAGGGCAATGGTCAAATCAAGGTCACACCATGACGTTGCACACCTACACCCTTTAACCAATGTCCCAACCAAATATCAACTTCCTACACCTTTTGGTTTCCGAGATATAGGCCAGACAAGATTTTATAGGTCAAGGTCACTACGGCAATGTCAAAGGTCAAATCAAGGTCACACCATGACGTTGCACACCTACACCCTTTAACCAATGTCCCAACCAAATATCAACTTCCTACACCTTTTGGTTTCCGAGATATAGGCCAGACAAGATTTTATAGGTCAAGGTCACTACGGCAATGTCAAAGGTCAAATCAAGGTCACACCATGACGTTGCACACCTACACCCCCCTAACCAATGTCCCTACCAAGTATCAACTTCCTACACCTTACGGTTTCCGAGATATACCCCGGACAAGATTTTATAGATCAAGGTCACTATGGCAAGGTCAAAGGTCAAATCAAGGTCACACTATGACGTTGCACACCTACAACCCCTAACCAATGTCCCTACCAAGTATCAACTTCCTACACTTTACAGTTTCCGAGATATAGCCCGGATAAGATTTTCAAACTCAAGGTCGCTGCGGCAAGGTCAAATCAAGGTCACACCATGACGTTGCACACCTACACCCCCTAACCAATGTCCCTACCAAGTATCAACTTCCTACACCTAACAGTTTCTGAGATACAGGCTGGACAAACTTTTCCCACCGCCCACCCACCCACCCGTCCGCAAATTTGTGTTTTCCATTTTTGGCGAAAATTCAAAATGGCCACCATTTTTGGGGAGAGGAAATTTTTTTGAAAATTGCCAAGAGTATATTGCTTAGATATCCTGTGGGTCGAAAATTTCGACGAAATCGCTCTATCTCGCACGGTTTAGGAGATAGACATATTTATGTTTTTTGCTATGTAGCTATTACTCAGGAGGTTAAAGCTATTACCATCAACAACAATACCAAGCAAGCAATTGACCCCATAAATCTTCACACCAAATTTTACAAAGATGAGTTAAATATGTTTCTTTTAAAAGAGTGAAAACAGAAACACAATTCAGAGTAGGTTCAAAGTAGCAAAGCAGCTGTTACTCAGATAGCTACAAAGCTATCATAGACCAAAAGCTATCCTGGCCAAACTATTGACCCAATTATCCTTCATATAAATTTTTGTGAAGATAGAAAACATTGTTTCATTAAAATGTCCAGAAAAAAGTCAACTCAAAATAGCATAATAGCTATATAGCACAGTTACTCAGTTAGCTATAAAGGTATTATCATCGAAAGCAATCCCAAGCAAGCTACTGATAATAATCCCCCATCGCAAATTTTGTGTACATAGGTGAAATATTTTTCCTTTAATCTGCTACTCAAAGTAGCTAAGTAGCTATTACTCAGTCAGTTATATAGCTATTATCACTAAAAGCAATCCCAAGCTAGCTATTGACCTAACTATTGGTCATACCAAATTTGGTAAAGATATGTCAAATAGTTTTCCTTAAAGTGCCCGGAAACAAAAGAAGTACACAAAAGCAGCCAAGTAGCTATTACTCAGTTAGCTACAGCGCTATCTTCACCAAACGTAATCCCATGCAAGCTATTAACCCAATAAACACCCATACCAAATTTGGTAAAGATAGGATAAATACTTTTCCTTGAAATGACTGGAAACTGGACGGCAGATGCCAGACGGCGGAAAAAGCAAAAACTAGAAATAGGACGCCCTGTTGATAGTAGCTGTGACATATGAATAGAAACAGGATAGCATAGAAGAACACACATTATCATGTGTAATGTCCACCCCATGAACCTTTTGTCAAAATTGTACAGTAGTCTTACAAGACCCTGTTTCATTTGTAAAATATATCAATGATGCTTAAATATTTATTAGTGTACATGTAAATTATTTCAGCTTCATGCCTTTTTGCATTGGTTGGGTCGAAAATTTTGACGAAGTCACTCTATCTTGCACGGTTAAGAAGATCTAAGGAAATTTCTGTTTTTCTATTTTTGGCAAAAATTCGAAAATTCAAAATGGCCGCCATTTTTGGAAAGAGGAAATTTTTTTTGAAAATTCCAAGAGTACATTTCTTAGATACCGTATGCGTCGAAAATTTCAACGAAATAACTCTATTTTGCACGGTTAAGGAGATAGAAGCAAATTTGTGTTTTGCCATTTTTGGGAAAAATTCGAAAATTCAAAATGGCCGCCATTTTTGGGGAGGGGAAAATTTTTTGAAAATTGCTAAGAGTACATTTCTTACATACCCTGTGGGTCAAAAATTTCGACGAAATCGCTCTATCTCGCACGGTTAAGGAGATAGAAGTAATTTTGTGTTTTGCCATTTTGGGCAAGAATTCGAAAATTCAAAATGGCCGCCATTTTTGGGGAGGGGAAAATTTTTTGAAAATTGCAAACAGTACATTCCTTAGATACCCTGGGGGTCGAAAATTTCGATGAAATCACTCTATCTCGCACGGTTAAGGAGATAGAAGCAAATTTGTGTTTTGCTATTTTTGGGAAAAATTCGAAAATTCAAAATGGCCACCATTTTTGGGGAGGGGAAAATTTTTTGAAATTGCTAAGAGTACATTTCTAACATACCCTGTGGGTCGAAAATTTCGACGAAATCGCTCTATCTCGCACGGTTAAGGAGATAGAAGTAATTTTGTGTTTTTCCATTTTGGGCAAGAATTCGAAAATTCAAAATGGCCGCCATTTTTGGGGAGGGGAAAATTTTTTGAAAATTGCCAAGAGTACATTGCTCAGATACCCTGTGGGTTGAAAATTTTGACGAAATCGCTCTATCTCACACGGTTAAGGAGATAGAAGGAAATTCGTGTTTTGCCATTTTTGGCAAAAAATGCAAAAATTCAAAATGGCCGCCATTTTTGGGGAGGGGAAAATTTTTTGAAAATTGCCAAGAGTACATTCCTTAGATACCCTGTGGGTTGAAAATTTCGACGAAATCGCTCTATCTCGCACGGTTAAGGAGATAGAAGTAAATTTGTGTTTTGCCATTTTTGGCAAAAATTCGAAAATTCAAAATGGCTGCCATTTTTGGGGAGGGGAAAATTTTTTTTAAATTGCTAAGAGTACAATGTTCAGATACCCTGTGGGTTGAAAATTTTGACGAAATCGCTCTATCTCGCACGGTTAAGGAGACAGAAGCAAATTTGTGTTTTGCCATTTTTGGGAAAAATTCAAAATGGCCGACATTTTTGGGGAGGGGAAAATTTTTTGAAAATTGCAAAGATTACATTCCTTAGATACCCTGTGGGTTGAAAATTTCGACGAAATCGCTCTATCTCGCATGGTTTAGGAGATATGAGCACATTTGCCTTTTTCAGTACTCAAAATAGCCAATTACTCATTTATTTAATTAATTACTCACTGATCTATGAAGCAATCCCCCCCAAAAGCAATCCCATACAAGCTATTAACCCAATGAACCTCCATACCAAATTTCAGAAAGATAGGCTTAATAGCATTCCTTAAAATGTCTGGAAACCAAAGAGATACTCAAAACTAGCAAAGTCGCTATTATTCAGTTAGCTATAGAGCTATCATCACCAAAAGCAATCCCATACAAGCTATTAACCCAATAAACCTGCATGCCAAATTTGGTAAAGATAGGATAAGAACTGTTGCCTAAAATGTCTGGAAACCAAGTGTGACGCCGGACACCGGAAAAAGCAAAAATAATATGTCCACCCCACTGGGTAATAATATGTTCATAATAAGTTGTTAACTTAAACCAGGGTTAGCGAAGTACCTCTAAAATATGGAGTCCAATGGACTACATGTCCTCCTCCGAGTCCCAATCATTTTTTTCTGAGTCCAGTGTTTGCGTTAGGGTTATGAAACGTCGGGTACCTTGTACCTTATGGCTCATCAAAAAAGGGGTACCACTGTGTGAAAATTGGGTGCAAGTAATAATTTTTCTCCCGTAATTCGGATACATTTTAATATATACAAGCACTATCCAATTTCCTTTATACTGATAAATAATATGCATCTGTCCATAAATAAATTTTAAAAATATTTTAAAAAGCTGAACCCCAGTCAACAAACTTCATTTTAGTGCAATTAGAATGAAATTTATTTTGTATGATTATTTTATTTAAGCTACAAATATGGCATTGATACTGTTTGAAAGACAAAAATTTGTAGTTTTTCTTGCTTTTTGTTTGACAAAAATTCATTGGGTAGTTCCAGAGATATAGTTTTTTTGTTAAATCCCCTGTAAATATTGTCGAATGTTACAGCTTTTATTTTCCGGGCAACTTTCTGGGGTTAAATATCAAGAGTTTCCGAGATTTAGTAAAAGAGTTTATCTCCCACGAAATTCACCGTTCTGGCTTGTTGTTTCGACTGTTTCCGTGCAGATTACAGGCTTTCTTTCGATATATAACGTTTTGAGTAGATTTGCTAGTGTAGAGCACCAGCACTCACTGGCTGTTTTAGGATCTCGTCATGCATGAAATCTCGCTTTACAATGGTGAACGTAAACAACTTACCAGGAAATCACTCAAAACCATTTAATTTTAAAATATAAAGCTTATCTTCAGTGTTATATATATTGCCTGCATATCTACGCTTCCTGCCAACCGAAATTCGCTTCTAAAGCAGAAATATTTTCTTCATAAAAAGCGTGTCCCGATGGACGCACTGACAACCGCAATTTGTGTCCAAATCTGAAATACCGCGTGTTTAACATACTCGGACGGCGTAATCACGAACCCTGTTAAATTCGTTTCTTTAATGAACAGTTTTTTATGGTAACATTACAATAAAGATCCTGGTTGGTCTAGATACATGTACATGGTAATTTAAATGAAAAGTCTCAACTACCACTTTAATATTTGCCAAAATATCACAAAAAAATGTCCTAACCTTAAACTGAATGTAAGTCAATGGAAATGCTAAGAGTTTAAGGTCATGTTAACCATGCAGACTCTGTTCAAGGTTACTTATATCCACAATTTAAATGTGCTTAAAATCTATAGCACCTAATTTAAGATATTATCCAAAATTTTAAAAGAAAAGTAATAATAATTATGCCATTACTGAGAGTTCAGGTCACCTGAATGTAGTCTCAGGACATTTCTGTAACATCAGTTACATGTACCTGCAAAATATAGATCAAATATGTCATGACATTATTGGTATACTTTGTGGAATCATAGAAAAAGATGAGCTCAGTAACATTCTTTTACACATGGGAGTTTATGGTCATCTTAAAATAGGGCACACCTTCAGGACTAGATACAGCAACATACCAAATTTAAATTAAATCTGTCATGCAGATTTGAAATACTCTCCAGAAATTGAAAAATTTAAATTCAATATAGTTATGTTAGCACTAGGAGTTTAAGGTCACCTTAAAATAGGCCACACCTTAAAGACAAGTTACACCTACATACCAAATTTGATTTGAATCTGTGAAGCCATCTTTAAGCTATGGCCCACAAATCTCAAAAGTAAAATTCAATATAAATCTGTCATCAGTAGGAGTTTAAGGTCATCTTAATATAGGGCACATATTGATGACCGGCAAAACCCACATGCCAAATATGAATTTCATCCCACAAGCAATTTTTGACATATTTTCCAGAAAAAAGTGTGATGATGATACTGGACCTATAGGTGATCCATCACAGTTGAGTGACACCAAACTGTTACAACCTTAAACTCATAAGTTTTTAAAATATCAGCAATTTATTGTAACCTTACAAAAGATACCTTTTTCTTTTTGCCTTAATATATGTACATGATGAATATCAATGAAAAAAATCTCAGCATATCAAATATCTTCCAAACACCAAAACAATTGTCCCAACCTTAAAGTCAATAATAGTTTAAGGTAAGGAGTTTAAGGTAATCTTTTCCTGAAGGTTCTGTTCAAGGTTTGTTACATCCACAACTGAAACATGCCTAGAATTGCACAATATTTGAAATACTCTTCAGAAATTACCAAACTTAAAGTGAATATAATTCTGTTATTACTGGGAGTTTAAGGTCACTTTATTGTATGGCACTTACCTATGGCCAGTTACATATACATGCAAAAGTTGAATGAAATTTCTTAAGTTATTTTCAGTATACTCCATGGAGAAAGAAAAAACGTAAACTGGACATAGGTTTTTATATGTGGGAGTTTAAGGTCACCTTAAATAAGGCACATCTTCAAAACTAGTTACAACCACATGCCAAATGT
This sequence comes from Sabellastarte sp. h YS-2021, assembly GCA_964017235.1. Classification (NCBI taxonomy): domain Eukaryota; kingdom Metazoa; phylum Annelida; class Polychaeta; order Sabellida; family Sabellidae; genus Sabellastarte; species Sabellastarte sp. h YS-2021. Next base: position 40,339,549 of record OZ024930.1, on the reverse strand, counting down.
GAATTGAATCCATCAAGCTATTTTTGAGATACTGTACAAAAAGACTTAAACTCAATATAAGTATCTTACTAATGGGAGTTTAAGGTCACCAAACTATACAGCACACCCTGAGAAGCAGTTACGTCCACATGCCAAATTTGAAATAAATCTGACAAGCCATTTTTGAGATACTGTCTGGAATACAAAGGGTGACGCAGCTGCCACCGCCAACATACAACGCCAACGCCACAAAATGAGATGATGAAGCAATCCCTATATGCCACGCAGCATAAATGCTGGTAACACAATAAATCTAATCTAATCTAATCTAATGGGACTTTTATAGCGCTTAATCTCCATCACTGATGGACTCTAAGGCGCATCTAAACATAAAGCAAGGCAGTTAGCATTAATCAAGGGACATAGCCAGGTCGTACCAAGGAGACACAGATGTGACGGGGGGAGGCTATGGTGGGTAGGCTTTTGCAAACAGGTATGTTTTAAGCTTCTTTCTGAAGGAGGCAACTGATGTTGCACTGCAAACATCTTGAGGCAGGTCATTCCAGATCTTCGGAGCATCAAAGGCAAAACTATGGCCAAAATGTTTGGCTGACTTAAAGACTGATGAATGGAAAGGAGGAACTGTAAGGTATTGACGATCTGGGTGACTATGCCTAGTACTATAGGGACAACTACTAAAAGACAAGAACGGTTCGAAATAAGAAGGAGAACCACTATGCAAAAATTTATACACAAGTGTTGCGGTTTTGAAAATACATCGGTACTTAACAGGCAACCAGTGGAGTTTCTGTAGAATGGGTGTAACATGAGCATACTTTCTATGATTTGTAACAATACGAGCAAGGGTGTTCTGAATACTTTGCAATTTGTGCTGATTGAAACCGGACAAACCTCTGAACAGAGTTACAATAGTCCAGACGACTACTAACCAAGGCATTTGCAGCAAGGACTGCCACTTCAGGAGTGAGATACTTTCTAATTCTACGGAGGTCACACATCTGAAGGAAGCACGCTTTGCAAGTCCTCTTGATATGCTCAGAGAATGAAAAATCTGCATCAAACCAGACACCTAGATTTCTGACAGAATCAACCAGATGAAGAAGGCTACCAAGAATGCTAACAGAAAAGTGAGAGGAAATCTTCTGACGTTGAGCCTTGGAACCAAAGACAATAAACTCAGTTTTCTCAGGGTTGAGCTTCAATTTACTGAGAGACATCCACTCTTGGACATCATGAAGGCAGGCATTTAGCTTGGCGAGAGCCGAAGAAGCATTCTTATGGGAGAGATGGATGTATAACTGAGTATCATCCGCATAAAAATGGAATTTAATATGCGGGTGGAGGCGAATAATAAAGTGGGCAATTTCCTCAAAAATACTTATAATTTATCAATTTTGAAATTAAAATTTAAAAAAGTCATAAATTCATAGGTCACATGATATGTTGGCAGATACACTTTTATGTGTCAATGTTTTAATGAAATGTATGATGTTTCTTTATATGTGATACAAAATAACACATTAATGGAAAATAGGCACATTCTGATCAATTTATGAATTCTTGGGATACTAAAATGTACACTTTTACAAGAATATTAATTGTGAAAGCAGAACACATACCACAGCAACAATTTGTGAAAAGATGAAGAAAAATACAAACAAAGATGTGTTGATAAATTGTGTGGTATTTTTCATTTCTGCAACAAATTTACCTCATATGAATAATTTCAACCTAATCTTTGACCTTTTAATTAACTCTGACATACATCTACAAATATAACATAACTTTTCTCTTCAGGAATTTGAAAGATTTTACACACAAATACAATATCTGTATTATAAATTTTTCTTGACAAGTAAAATTGCTAACTCATGATCTATTTTAAATGTCAATTTTTTAAATTGAAATTCTTTGCTAATGGTGCCCCCAAAATACCCTTAATTGGCTAATCTTCACCTCCAAATCTTAGAATTCCAAAGTGTAATTTGTCTCAATACTGACGTAAAACTCTCAATGCATACTAAGGTATGTTTGAAACAAGATATGTCCACATATAGAGGTTGCTGACTTTACGCCAGACATTGATTCATGCAATTAAAGTTATTCTGCCCCCACACTGACTGATAATTAACTTCTGACCTAATTACACAAACACTGTTTTTAAATCGCCACAGTTTTCAATGCCTACCTCAGTATTTTTTATACTTATTCGTGCTGTTGTGTGTGTGTTGGGAGAGGATTTATAGACTGACCTCCCATCTACAACAACTGCAGGGTTTAAATCTTGGATTCAGCCATAATTTGGAAAAGAACACTGGTGGTGTCAACATGCACTTCTTACATCCAAGATTGAGGAGTTAAATTGTAGTTTTGACCTTAAGTGAGGGAAAATTATTTACTGATGCCCTGTGATGGACATTGAACAATTTTATCTAACAAATATGCATTACCCTCCATCACCCATTACAGATAGATTTAGATTAAACATCACTTTTAAGAGCATTGTATTGGTCATATTGCAATAGCTAGTTGAGGGGATGAAGGACAGTAGTACATACTGACTTGTTAAAATTTTACGATGAAAACCATTGGACACTAGAAAGCAATTACCAACTTCCCCACTTGAGGGTAGGGTCAGAATTTGAACCCATAATCTCATACAGTATAACCTCTATTAGCTGACCTTCTATTATCCAAATTTTCAATTATCTGACCTCAATCCCACTCTCCCAACTCCATATGAACCTGTTATTTTAGGCTCTCCGTTATCCAACCTATTTATTATCCGAGCTAATTGTTATTCCCCCAAGAGGGTTGGGTAATAGAGGTTCTACAGTACTAATCTGAGAGGTGGGAGATGAGTGTGTTACCCACTACACTACCACTGTGCTCCCTACACCCTTCATAGAGTCAAAGTTCGGGTTTTATGTATTGGTGTCGTATTGGGACAGGTCCTCAGCATTGCTAATAATAATAATAAGTAATTACCTGTGATCAGAATGTCATACTTGCTAACCCATTAGGCCATTGAGGCCCTCTGCTCCCTTTATAGAAGCCATTCTAACAAGAACAATGGATTCAAATAAACATGTGTGTATGTTACACCCAAATACATTAAAATATATACCTGTGTGCTGTCACCTAGCCTATAAACAGGTCACCATGAAATTTCAACTTCCATTGACAGTACACCTATTGCCCTCAATAAAACATATTTTTCAAGGTAAAAAGGGTGACATGTTACAGGAAACATAAATATCCTCAAAAATTAATCATAGCTCCATGGCAGCAGTTTCCTTTGTGTCTTTCAACTCAAACACAGCAAGAATATGGTTGACTGCGTTGTGCAGATTTGGAGAATATCTGTCAAATATCCTGTTTTGTAGGCACGGGTACATACCCGGTAATTTTTATGTAAAATCACAGAAATTCAAAAAAGAAAGTTACCATCAAAACAATTGTCATCATAGATTTCAATATTGTTGAGAATGTAACTTTGGGTTTGTTCAATGATAATATATATTCTAGGAATGACTCGGGCCATTCACACTGTTTTAAACCAGCACCCACACAAGTTTATGGATTTTCTATCTCCATTTACTCGACAAAATAATGCACTATTCTGTGATGCTGTGTTGAAATGATTAGCATCATAGTGCACTCTATGGAAAGTTATTGTGGAAGAAAATGACACAATATTGGGAAATACCATTCCCAGTATACAATGTCAAGTTAAACTTTAAAACACGGATTAAAGGGTTAAATTTTAAAAATCAAACACTGCATAAAATATCCCTGTTTAAACATCTTATCTTCCAAACTTGTTGCATAAAATTCAGTTTTTTATTACACTCCATATATTGATTTCATCATGACCATTTAAATAATGAATAGTGATTAAAATGATATTTTAAAATTATGACATAATTTATATTCATATTTTAGTACATGAACATTATATATTGAAAAAAATATATATGCCAAAGAGTATTTAACTCTGTGAACATATCTTTTTAACTCTTTGAAATTTCTTTAGAGTAAGTATATTCTCCTGTCAATCAGCACTTAATGAACATTGTATTGTCATTAAGATTTTTTTTTCAAAAACATAATACAAAAATCCATACATGTACAACATATCAGAAATATAGGTATTAAGAAAAACATCAACAGGGAATTGTTTAACATGGTTGTTACAGGGAATTTTATGCCCCTGTTCCACCAAAGGACTAAGCCCCGATCCTGTCTGGGACCCTTAATCGTGGACAGTCGCTGAAAAAAAGGTAAAATGGGCGGGAATACTGAATTGGTATTGAAGCCTGGGATTAAGGTCAGATCGGTCTCAGGAAGCCTCAGGAGGCCCCAGGTGGCCCCAGACAGTCCCCGACTGTTCTGGGACTAAGAACCGACTAAGCCAGTTTTCTGGTCATTTTGAAGCACGATCTTGTCGTACACATACCGACTGGGTCCCAGGACGCCTCGGGCCTCCTGGGACTAATCCCCAACTAACCCTCGATTAAGTCCCGGCCTTCTCAGGCGTCCTGAGGCCTCCTCAGTCTTCCCCAGACCAATGTGGCCAATTCTTGTTTTGCAATGGGACTAAGGGTCGCAGCAGGCCTGGGACTAAGGCACTAAGGGTCTGGGACTAAGGGTCGCAGGCGGCCTGAGACAGCATAGGACTGTGTAAATTTGGTCTGAGGAGGCCTGAGGAAGCCTGGGACTGGACATTTTGTTTATGGTAGGAAAAAAGAGTTGGTTTGGGACTTGGGTCGGGAAAAATATCAAACATGTTTGATTTTTCTCACGGCCCCAACCGACAACTACCGACCCTTACAGAACGCCTGGGACTAAGCAAATTTTTGAAACCGACCCCCAAAATCCCTAAATCAGGAGCCTTAGTCGTGTGGTGGAAAACCCACATTAGTTTTTACAGTATTATTATAGGTTATACATAAAAACACATCAACTCTCTTTGATTCTATTCAGCACAGATCAATTTGTTTGGAATTGATCAAATTGAAAATTTAATTTTAGCTATATATTCTTGGTCAGCATTCATAGTTTGAAGATACTTTTGAAAAACATTGATATGTGATATGCTGGACTGTCTCCAATAATCAAACGTGTTTCTTTGCAGCAATAATTTGATATTTGGGGTAAAAAATCTATTCCTTTTTCTTACATACTAAACATAATATTCATCGGACTTAGATAGAGGTGCAAAGTTAAGACACATTAAAGCCAAACTTTTAAGTTAGTCCAAAATTTAAGGATCATTGGGCATAAAATAAATACATGTAAATGAATCAACGCCTCAACTGACATTGCATAGAAAACACACAATGATGCATTGCTTATATCCATGGATTCATTGTGTAAATTCTTGTACCCAAAATTCTGTGAATGGTTCTGTACTGAAACCTACCAAAATCATTTCTCTTAAGGGTTTTGAAACATGAGTCCCCTGAAACATACTATATAAATATTCTCCCAATCACCTTTATCAATAACAATGTTGAGTGTTAGAATTGACTGGTTCTTTAGTTTAAGTCTTTAAGATTATTATATTGCTAATTTATATATTGGAGAAATGGTGACTTCCTCTGCTGGGGATAAGTAATAGTTTCAAATATGTGGGAAGGATAGATCTTTCACTAGAAAGATTTTTCACAGAAAATTTGGCAAGAAAAGTTTTCAAACATCTTCTCACTCTTAAGACTTAGTACTCTAAGAAATTAACATTAGGCCTTCATGACACCGAAATCACCTCAGTCTGTCCATTTAGATGATATTGAGAAATTATCCTGAAAATCTGGTGGTTTTGCGATGCCAATTTTGTGTTAAGATGAGTTTGTTTTTGTTTTTTGAAGTTCGTTATTGCGGCTGCTTAATATTTAAGCAGTACACTTAATGGACAGCTAACTGTAGAAATGGGTCATTTCCTTCTTTTTTTTTGCCTCTATATTATTCAATACAAAATTCATATCCTCATTCCCTTCCTTTTGAAAAAAAACATGTCTTAAGAAAATACACAGTTTCAAATTAGCAGAAAACAGCTTCCCCATTTGATCCCTGGATGTTGTGTAATGTTGGCCAAGCATTTTAACTCAATTTAATTGAGACTGTGATTCACTCATAGCCCTTTCACACACTTCTGACAAGATATCTAATGATGCTCATCTCTCCGACCCCAATTCACTCCATTTTTGAGTTACCAAAAGTTTGTTTAAGGAACCATCTTGAATGAAAATATCTCCAAATTTGCCAAAAATGACCCTTGGTCAGGTACTTTGGCGGTCAGTGGATGACCTTAAATGAAGATCTGTAACCAGTAAGCCTGGATGGTAGAAGGCCATCATGTACTCAACCTCCAAAGCCATTTTTAATAGTTTCCATGCAATATAGTCAGCATTAAGTGTGAAAATATCTCCAAAAAGGCCAAAAATGACCCTCGGTCAGGTACTTTGGCGGTCAGTGGATGACCTTCAATGAAGACCTTCAAGGTCAAATTTCTGCATGCTTACAGAGGACATAGGATGATCTGACTTTCTGTATAGGAGAACTGGGCCAAAAAGTGGAAAAATGGCCAAAATCTGACCTTTAAGAGGCCACCAGTGACCTTGAGATTGAAGGTCAAGGTCACAAAACAATAGCGTTCGTGGCATTGCCCATATATACCCACATACCAAATTTGAAAGTTCTAACTAAAATAATTTTTAAGTTATCGCGTCCAAGAGGAAATCTCTGCGGCGGCGGCGGCGTGACCGTACTGAATCCTAAGTATCCCCGACTTTCGTCCGGGGATACAATAATAATCATCTTACATTTATGTCAAAGTGGAAAGTATTCATTTGAAATAAAAATCATGTTGTAACAGTCAAAGTCGAAGCTGGGTTTGTTGAAATGCTTTTCAGACAGTTGAGGTAACATGAGGGCAGAACATCAGTACAAATCACATGTAACAATGAGCTGGATTCAAGCCCAGGACCGCAGAGATGAGAGACAAGTGATTTAATGCAGCACCCGTGTATACACATGCCCAGACACATCTGTTGTAACAGTAGAGCTGCACATTGTTAATACAAGTATGTGTGTTCTTAAACAGTCATCATAAGTTTCAGTGAAGTCTTTAATGTCCAATCAAATGCACCCTTTCACAATTCCTCTTGTTTATTGCACTAAATACGTTGGTTTGGAAATTCTGACCATCTGAAAAGGATGCAATGATTGTTGAAACTCCAGGGTCATTCCATGAAAAACCAGTGATTTAATTCAACTTCCTCAAAGGAGATGCATCAGGGTTAAAAGGTAATGGGGCTCTCAAACTTTGCAGACAAAACGGATTCATACTGAGAACATGTCCATTGAATAGCACACACCAAATGTAGCTTTAAAACGGTATTATTCATCTGTATTCCATGTGTCAATGTCACAATTCAACATAATTCTCTGAAGTTCTTGCATAGTTTTGAGATGATGAAAAGTGTCACTACATAGTTCAACACAAATGTGTACCCTCAATTACCACTGAGGAAACATAACATTCGTTAGACTTGCAATGTTCTGGTTTGTGCTTTACTGTCGGAATTGCTGAATGTGAACATACTATAAAAACTCTGAAAGTGGAACCAAATCCAACAAGTTTGCATAATTTACACTTTATTACCAGTGATAGACATGTATCAGTGCTGGTGTCCAGTCTATCCAGTCTTAACTCTGTTATAACCTATCTTTTGGGAGGTGAAACAACCTACTCTTACATCTCTTTTCATGATATTACTAATCTTCCTGTTTTTTTAGGGCAGGGTGATCAAACCCCACAAGAAGGTAGTTCTTATGAGTCTCCCGTTTTATTTTCCCAGTTTGTCAAGAATAACTGTAACTTGGTATTAACAGTAGCATCTAAGACCTATCTCTAAGGTCATATTACTTATCTTTTTGGTCCTTGAAGGAAGACAATGTTAAATAAATGAAGCAGTCCTTGCTCAATAAAAACCTATTAATTTAGGTATGGTGTGGAATAATTCCAGATAAATAAAGTAAATTTTAATGGAAAAGAGTCCCTAAAGCGCCCGATATTTATTCATTCTTCTGTCAAATGTGAAACTTTAAGTAAACATCCTGACACAAACACGTCAAGTGCCACATAATTTATGCACATGTCAAAACTTGTTGCTGTACATAGTATGTCCAAATATGCCAGGAATGTAATTTAAAAATTTTCTTCTTTAAATGTTCTACTCATTGGAACTTTTGTTAAAGAGGGATTAATAATATGTTAATGAACACATTTTGAAGAAGTGAAAATTTTTTATTGTTTTTATCATCTCTCCTTTGCTACACCGGAAATGCTTATTATAAATATATAACTCTCAGGGTTTTATGTACTATGTTTTTTATTTTAATTTATTTCTGTGGGTCCCTTTTGAAAAACATTCTCTCGAGCAAAGTGAAGCAGCAATAGCAAAAAAGTTTATCCTGGCTTGTTAATTGGGAGATAAAGTTAGGCACTTACTGCCATAATATTGCTAATTGTTTTTTGTATTCATATTATTCTTTGTATATGTTACGCCCAATCCACAAAATTGCCCATTTTATGAATTAGGCAAGAATGTCCAATTATGTGAAATATGTTGTGTTATGACAGGTGTAGCACTATAATTAACATTTTTTTGCAATAAAATACACTACTTTTAGCAAAATATGAAAATAAAGTGTGAATAAGTGTTTGCAGTAACATTAAACCAATAAAATACTTTTATGCATGAAACTTTATTTTTCATACATGCTGTTGCCTATTTCATATTTCATGAAATAGGCAACATAATTTTTGCCCATTACACAAAATGGGCAAGAGAATACTAGAAAAATTGCCTATTTCTTGAAATGGGCAAGTCAATTGCCCATTTCACGAAATGGGCAAAATTCTTGCCTATTTCACGAAATGGGCAATTTCATGGATTAGGTGTAACATATACATATTCCAGCCTTACTTCTCACTGAAAAGAAACTGTCCACATTGAGCTTTACATGCAACAATGGTAATAGTTTTCTTTATATTTCACAACAATCATTGTCAAATCGACACAAAGAAATCGTCACACATTTCTTTGTGGCACACTTCCATACTTTAAACCCACCTATTTTGTAAACAGGTAGTTCCACGAGTGACATCATTATTTGTAACTTATCATAAATAACCAACACAAACAAGGAACTGAAATTTTTCCCACGGTAATGAACACTGACATAATCCAAGTCTTCTCTCTTTCATGAAAGTTATTAAGTCTATTTTATATATATAGTCTGTATTGCTTTTACAAAATACTTTGTTTATGAGAAATAATTTAATAGTATATTCTAATTTTGTACCTTTTTTCAAAATTAAAATTATGGAAAATTTAGGGTAGCTGAAGACAAAATATTGTGCATTATTGGTCACATTCCTTTTCACATAAATCACACAAATATGCCTGCAGGCTTTTTTCCCTATATCTTTGTCCTTATTACCGAACCAATAAAAACTGACACAACCTTAAACCAGGAATTAAAGTGCATGTGTGTAATTTGTTCAACTCGATCACAACATTCTCAGCTAATACTGTCATTTAAAGTGACTATGAGATCAGAGTATTGCATAAATTACAGTAAGAAACGTAAAATTTGTCAGAGCAAGTCAAATTCGCCACGTGAGATGGCAACCCCTTCAAATCGAGCATCAAGATGCAATATCATAGAAATTTGGGTATAGATAAAATAATCAGTCTAAGAAGTGTCACAAAAGTATTTTACGAGAATGTCCTACAATTTAAGCCTTAAGGAAGACATTTCCATGGCAACAGATTCTACATACTATGGCAAACTTTTTATTTGTTACTCCAAAAAGGCCCGAGTTTATTGGAGCTGGTGTGCTTTCTTCACACGGATATGTACTGAAACATGCTGAGTTTCATGAGCAGTTTACAGCCTCAACCTGTTTCATGGAACAACTTCAGGATAAAGATAATTTTTTGCAATATGTTTCCCCCAATCACCTTCATTTTAAACACTAAAACTGTTGAAAACTGTTACACAAACAAACAGGGTTGAAGTTACAGTCTATGAGGGTTGTCAGTCGTGTCACAGTAATGCTTGAAACATAATTTAACTATCCATATCAAATTCTTATTCAGCCTTGCAATTTGATTGATTATAATTATTATTATCATTAATTATTATTATTATTATTGGCAGAAAACAATATTACATGAAGTTACAATAGCACAAACCCTAAACATTAATTGACCAACATAATTTATCAATATTTACTTTCAAGCTTTCTCAGAAATCTCAAACAAACAGAAAGGAGTAGTAAGAGAATAAACTCAGGATAAGACAGGAAGATGCACATTCACATGTAGACATATACAAATTTGTGAAGCTATTTTAGACAATCAAACAAGATATTGATTGATTTTTTTAATACATATTGTATAAAATAGAAATTATAGTGAGAATAAAATTTCACTAATTCTTCATTTTTAAAAGTTTACCAGAATTCAATTTTCACCAATGGCTAATTTGTACTTCAGATATTTTGGAAAAAAAAATTCACTATATTCTGCATAAAGCATAAGTTTATAGTTGGGTGGAAGTGACATCTGATGTGCCACATGGGTGATTGCTAAAAGTTTGCAGAGTCTGAATTTCAGTTATTTGAACTAATCAAACCTATTACAAAATACTTTTAGACCAGCCTTTATTTGCATAAATGACTTCATCTAACTTAATGTTCAATGCTAATTCCCTTGAAAACACATCAAAATGAAAATTTGTATAATTTGGTTAGACTTAAACATATAAGATTTTGCAATAGGTAAAAATTAACTAGGAAGCACTGCATATGGTTTTTGAGATATAGTCCAGACAAGATTTTCAAACTCGAGGTGACTACAACAGGATCAAAGGTCAAATCAATGTCATACCATGACGTTGCACACCTTGACCCCCCCGCCCCCAACCAATGTCCCTACCAAGTATCAACATCTTATACACCTCATGATTTCTGAGATACAGTCCTGACAAGTTTTTTCTCCCCCCCCCCCCCCCACTCAACTGCTCACTGAACCACCCACCCATCTGGATGCCATGGGTGAAAACAATACCCACACAGCCCTTAAAGGCTGTGTGGAAATGTTAAAAATTTGGGATTTTTGGTATGCAGAGTATGATCTGAGGGTTAAGTACTGCATGTGTGCAATAAAGGACAGCACTTCTGGTGGAATAATGGACACGTACAGTGATATTTCACCAGTTGCACTTTGGGATACATTTTACTGTAATAAAATAATATTTCTACGTACCTATTTGTCGCACTAAATTTTGGCTGCACATTATTGTTTCAGATAATGTACAGCAAAAAACATGTGCACTGCAGGGTTTTTGGGTGTCTGCACACTTCCAGTCATTATAATACTTGCTCCTTTTTCATATTTAATGTTTTGACAAGGCTCTTGATGTACCAATCACATAGCCATATATGGGGGTGAGTTTTATTTATGAATGGATGTTGATGTCAAAGCGATGGTTCAAAAAATATCAGCAATTAGCACTATTTTGATGTAAAACTTGACATTGAAAAACACTGCTTCTCCTTATAACACTCAACTTGGCACAAAACTGGACAGATTAATAAGCAACTGTTGGCTGTCACAGGCAACACTCTTACAATTTGAGGGGGGAATGAAGTTCACTGAACAAAATCATATTAGGTGATAGAAGCCAAAGTGACAATTTAAATATAAAAATTCAAGAATTTCCAAGCGGAGATTCTGAGTTTTGTGCAAATATGGGGCTCTAGGACAGGTTTCACGAAGCATCCTTAACCCTTTCGTTACCATCTATAACGACTAGCAGTCGACACTAATGTGTATTCTAAGGTACCATGGGTCGACGGCAATAATATTGATTTCTTCTTTCCCTTCAGTATACTGTAATACATTTCCTTTGGTTTATCAGTATTAAAATGATTGCTTAAGTAAAATATATGTCAGTTATGCTATATTTTCAAAAATTTCAACATTTTCACCTATTTTAACTGGTTTTTGTAGATATTGCTGTATTTATCACATATAGCTGCATATTGTTTACTCGTGGTTATATTTATTTGGGGAATTCCCTGGAGTTTCTCCATTCGACTTTCATCAATTCCTAGTGAAATATACCGCAAAATACCGCAAATAAAGTGTATAAGGTAGTGAGTAAATGTTTTAGTTTATTGGCGTTTCTGACGTGATATGACGTCATATGGCTACAGTCCCCCAGAATAATGATCCTTCAGTAGCGAAAGGGTTCAGATAAATGTCACCTTAAATTCAAGGATTTCCTTCTCCCTCCTTTAAAAGATCTCAGTTTCACAAAGCCTCCTTTTTTAAAGGAGACCTTGAAAACTCTTTTAACAACCCAAGGACCCACCTCAAATTTAAGGAAGGGTCCTTCAAGGAATGTGTAATAACATTAATGAACATTTGCTCCCTCCTTAATTTTCAAGGAAGACCTTTGGTAAGCAGAGTTGAAGGAGGCTTTGTGAAACTGAATTTTAAGGTGGCCTTCCCAAAGGAATAAAAATACCTTCCCAAAGGAGGCTTCGTGAAACCCGTCCCTGATAACAAGAAGAAATCATATTATTGTCCCTTAAAAAGCAGTCAATTGATTGGATTTTTCTGTGGCTTAATTATTTAATATAACCTTAGATTTTGATTGTTTTAACAAGAGCTCTTGGAGAACATACAAATCCAAACAGACAGACAAATGGTCATGGTAATTAAAACAAATCCATGTAAATGCAGATAACACAAGTGCAACCAAGGATTCTGTGTTATAGGAAAAAAAACCATCATAAAGCATGAGAATTTGTCTTTTATTCCTATTCTAAAATGGTTACATAAATATTTTAGTAAAAATAAGGGGTAAATCTTATGCAAAAATCAAAACAAATCCAACGCCATGTTGACTGTTCCATAAATGCAACATACATAGTGATATCTAGGGTAAAAATAAAATGATTTTTGTTACTCTATTTTCACAGAAATGACATATTGTCATTGTAGATGCTTTCATTTTGTTATAAGCTTTAAAATGATATGTTATTTGTTAAAATCAAGCAAGAAATGACAATTTTATGAATATTTTAACCACTTATTCTACCGCGAGTTGTTTGTTTACATTTGTATGCGAAGGGACGATGCACGCAGAATTCAACAGCGTTGTTTTATTTACCGTTCTATATACTCGATTCAAGCATTGCGCAAAAGTCGTGTCCACGTTCACTGCGCAGCCTACCACTTTAGAATAAAGTTATACCACATTACAGTTAGCAGCAGTAGGTGTATACTCCAACATTTATTCTACAAATCCGACTGAAGGAACCTGATACTTGGCTGCGTATATTACGCATAACACTGACCACATGTTATTACTACATCCTCTTATGTGACCAGAAAAGTACTCCCAGATATCCAGGAATTCCAGATAATGGGGATGGTATTCACAAAAGGACTGAGCCAAATCTCAGGCTTAAGATGGCTATATTTGTTGACAGAAGTGAAGCCTAAGACTTGGCCAAGAACTTTGGCGAATGGGGCCCTTGGATTCATTTCAATGGAAAATGTCATTTTATGACCCGATAATTAGTTGTATTTACTTAAAAGAGTTCTGCTTACAGGAGTTTAATTAATAAACTACTTACTTTGTTGTTTGACACCTCTTCAGCTCTTACTGTTATGGTCCCTGCTTTTCCTGGGAGTCCTCTGAAAATATTACAAAAATTCATGGTACAGAGTAAGCAGATGGCAATTTGTTGTGACACCTTAAATTTTTTCAATGTCTAGTTGACATTAATGCAAAAGAAAAGAAGATTAATATACAACCTCTTTTATCCAAAAAAAAATTATGGAAGAAAAATATTTTGCTTAAATAATAGAAAGTTATGCTGCATGCAGACGGAAATTCACGAGTGGTGCGCACCACCTGTGAGTACAGCGGACAGTTTTGACCATTCTTAACAATCCACCGTCTGTGTGTTTTTGTGTGTATGTAAACAAACACAAATCACAAATAGAAAGAAATAAAAGAAATCACAATATTTCACTATCTGCCATGCAAATGATTCATATTTCATTTGTTAAACCTTTTCCAATATTATTTATCAAAATCCAGAGTCCCGAAACACTTTAACTTGTTCGTATAACGAAAGCACGTGTATTCTGCATCTTTGTTGTCATTAGAGGTGAAGGTCAAAGTTTGGAAAGTCTCTGGAGGTACCCAACAGGTATATACCACCTGTGAGACCGTTCTTGACCAATTTACAGGCTGCGAGGTCGTGTTTACGGCCGGTAAGAACGCTGCATAAATAAATGAACAAGGCATTCTAATATAAACCTACAGAGACATATAACCTGTCAGAAGAAAGAAATGAGGTAAAAAATGAAATATTTGGCATACAGAAGGTCGTTTAATTGAGGCTCTACTGCATTTTAATATAGTTAACAACCAGATCATATGGAAAGCCTATGGTATAAAATTTTTCTCCACTGACAAAAACAAGGAAAAACAATTACAACTTTACACATATCATATTTCATGTGAATTTACTTTGCATTATAGTAAAGCTGGGGAACATTAACACTGTGGTCTGGTGTGAATGATTTAAATCATATTCTGCCACCAACAGTATCAGGTACAGACATAACAAAAGTAGTAATGAAGATTTACCATTACTTCACATGTTGCACCTGATAATACCACACTAAGATGAAATTATCACAACATCTTTGTGAAAAGTCCAACCACATTTTGATGACAATTAATTTTTAATAAAATCAAGTCCCAAACTCCCTCAAGCATAAGTCTACAATTTCAATGACTTTTGAAATATACCCAAAATTCTGATCATTTTGAGAGGATTGGATATGACCATATCCTGCGAAATTTGTCACCATGAAAAACGAGATTATTGTACTTGTAATATGTTAGAAAGTACCACACACACTGGAACTGTGGTATTTCTCTAAAGTACATCACAATAATTCTGAATAGTTTAAAGCATTAGGAATGATTACTGACAAATCCAACCACTGTGGTAAACACTATGGATTCGAATTTCAAAGGCATGTTTCAAAATGGCACGGCAGTAGGCTGGTTTACCTTATAGTAAAACTTTAAAAGAAGTGTTCCCAAACTGTATTCAATGCAAAGACATTTTGTTTAAAAATTGTCTTTTTATACATAACAATATTTATTGGTTAAAGTTGTAGCTCTGATAAACAAGTATTACCGGTATTAGCACATGGGAGTGGCATACTTTACCATAACTGTTCACAGGCCCAAAAAAATTCAACAACAATATCTTCATGAAAGATCTCACAACATAGCAAAGTAAATTTATCTTTATATTTCAAAACAGGTAAATAATTGTTTTGATGTGAGGCAAGATATAAAACATAAGACAGTTAACAAACAGCAGATTCACCAAAGGCAAAACAAACAGAAAGCACTACAATTCCTTTTTGCTCTACAAAACAAAGCATCACTAGAACAGGTAACAATATGACAAATAAATCTGAAGTGACAGGAAACCACTACACTCCCTGCATGGAAAACAACTGGTTACAATACAAGTCTTCAATTCTCAGACCTGTTGCAATACATTAATATGTGAGATACAACAACATTGTTTGACTTTGTTGTTTGAAAGAAGGGTCCATGGGTGACATCTAACAATGCAAACAGAATTGCATCACATGATTTCCTATATACTCTGTATTCATTTGTAAACAGCTAGGAATCAAACTAAGTGGGATACAATGTCTGGTTGACCTAAAAAGAAGAGTCAAAGGTCAAATATAACCTAGTTTAGAAAACAGGAGATTCTAAGTTTCTCATACATCTCCAGCAGTAATCATAAGAGAAATACAGTGTCTTTATGCATAAATATGCAGTTTGACCTAAAAAAATGGATAAGGTCAGATGTAACACAAAAGCAACTGCCGGCCATGATTTCCACATCTTAAATCTGTAACAGGAATAATATGCAAATTCCAATAATTGTGATTTCATTATTCGGGATAAATACAAACAACAAATATCACTTTTTTCTGTATGTTTTTCAACACTGTTGTTTTTGTGTTTTTGTATTACCTCTATTCACCAAAGTCTTCCTGTAACCAAGTAAAATGCTTGAAAGCCATGGTAACAGTTTTTATTGCATCCTGCCCAAAACTAAATTTGGTGTGGATCTCTTTACTCTTTAGGGTAGATGTTTTCAACAAATTTTGTGAAAATTATTCACAAGGTTCAGTCTGTAGTACAAAATCCCAAAAACAGAAAATTTCAATAAAATAGGTTGGTATGGCAACACTTTTCATTAGATCATGCCCAAAAATAATCAATTACAGATCTGATTGAGTTGCAAAGTTCCACTGAATTTTGTGAAACCCTGTCACAGGGTTAAGCCCAAGGCATGGAGAAATACAAGTCAAACAAAAAAGTTGCCATGGAACACATTTTATTGGACCATGCTCAAATACAATGAGCCATAGATATCTTTAGGGTACAGTTTTGAACAAAACAGGTCAAATCTGAACTGGCATGAAACCTTGTTTCCTTTTTGTAAGATATAGGCTGTTTTCACTTCTTTCTTAAATTGGTAATCTTGAAATAAAGTAAAAATGGCTATAAGTTGAGAGGATCACACCTGTAATATCACAATTTACTAAGAATGCAGCTACTGGAAAAAAAGTTCTATATCAGAGCTTTACTACTGATAATCAATAATCGAATCAGCCAATCCAAGGAAAGGTGTTCACAGAAGCTCAGAGCTCTAGACCTGAGCACACTCTGGCTGGGGACTTTCACTTTTGGCTCTCCATATGTTGAGATATACAAATTCTAAATTCAGTAGAACTCGGGGGGTCAGATACTTGACTTGTGTGTTTATTATGTAATTAAGAGAATAAAGCCGGAGAACTGAACATCTGTCTCTCACTCTACCGAGTTACGCCCTCTAGTCTGTGGGGGCATAGACTTTCCTCAAGTCCTTTTGTCTTAGGTATTGTACGAGGACTGAATGACTTTTTGGCCAGAATGTGGGGCTGACAAAAGTTTTGTATTTCATCCCTCAGTAATTTCCCCAACCATCATGATGGTTTCATAATGAGCCCATGTATATCAGATTTGGTGGAATAAGAAATACAAAGACTTGGAGCAAGTCTAGTGGGGGCAAAGCAGACCCTAAAATCTATTGGGTCAGAGATTTTCTTGTTATAAATCTGTCAGCTACATTTTCCACCACCTACTTTTTGGACAAAAAAATAATGGTGATGAGCAAGTCTTTTAAAATTAGAAAAAAATTTAATGATGAGAGTTTGTGAAATGTCAAAAGTCATTGGCAGAGTGTCGGAATTTTTTTTCACCAGGCAAACTCTAAACACATGCCAAATTTGAATAAGTCTGCAGGTAACTTTCTGTGTTGTTATTTACAAGCTATAATTCACACTTGGTTTAAGCAATTGTAAGCTACAAGTAACTTCAACAAAGTCCTTTTCAAATGGTTAACCAAAACAGATAGAAAAACAAACATCCAAAACCTTTACATAATCTTCTGTTACATTTGAAGGCTTTGTGAAAAAAACATGTTAACATAACAAACAACTTACATTCACTTTTTGACCTTAAATAAGAGGAAACTGATGAGGGGAAAAACAGTTAATACTTTCCTCAGGCAACAAATTATATTTGTTGGAAAATCTTTTGATTTGATTTTATTATGTTTCTTTTTTTGGTTTCTTGTTTATTTAAGTTTTCCTAAGTGGTGAATAAGATAGCTGACCTCCCAAATATACAATATGAGTTAGAAACAACCACACATTATGACGCAGAATCACAGTAACATTTGCCAGTGGATATGCATTGGTCCTACATCCAGGAGTTGGGTAAACATTTGCCTGTTCATTACACAGTAGTTTTACATTTTATTACCTCCCCTGATCCCCTAAGGAGGTTATATTTTTGGCTGTGTTCATTTATTACTTTGCATAAGTCTTACAAAGTATATTACACAGTCTGTTTGCTTATTTGTTTCTGTGCAAAATTGTTGCCAAGTATGTTACTCAGTCTGCTTGTTTGTTTGTTTGTTTGTTTACAGCAAACTCCAAAACGACTGAACAGATTGCTGTGAAATTTTAATGGAGCATCAAAAGTGTTACAAGGAAGAACTGATTCAAATTTGGCCATGATTGGATCAATATCCTTGATTCTGGAGCAATTTTTAACCAAAATCGTCTGCGGTAACACTAATGTGAGCATGGGCGAAATCAATGAGATCATTCGGTTAATGCTCTGCACAAAAACCTTACAAAGTCTGCACTTGGCTCTCCCCTCCGCGTGCTCTTGTTCATAACTCAAAACCTACAGCATGGATGGTTATGAAATTTTTTGGGGAGCAACAGAACTATTACAAGACAGAACTGATTCAAATTGGGCATGATCAGATCAATATCCTTGATTCTGGAGCAATTATTCAGCAAAATTGTCTGCGGTAGCGCTCATTGGCCCTAATGCGAGCATGGGCGAAATCAATGAGATCAAAAATCCCCTCCGAGTACTCTTGTTTGTAAGTTTGCTTGTTTATTAGTATGTTTGTTTGTCTGTCTGTGATTACTCAAACACAAAAGTTTGGGAATGATCCAGATCATATTCAAGATACAAAAAAATCCTGAATTTTTAACAGGCCCATTTTCAATGATACAGGGTTTGTGGTTGAGATTACTTCAGCAATAATGAATCGATTTTTCTGATTTTGTTTCATGTCCACATGGACTGATCATACGGAGAATTCATTACATTTTGGCAAAGATCTGCATCATATTCTCCATACAAAAGAACCCGGAATGTACAAAATGTCAAATTTTTAGTGAATTTTTAATTTTGCCTTTGTATTGAGCATCACTCTTTATATTCTATCTGATTATGAGGATTAAAATTAAAAAGCAGTATTTTGATATTCACCAGCTCCCATTTTAACAGATGTTTGTTAATTTTACTAACACCTGACAATTTTTTCATTGATATTTTAAAAAGAATGCCACCCAAGAATATAATAGGAAAACTTCCCGAATGACATAAACAGAAAAAAATATATCATGAATGAAGATGACAATATTATACCAGTGTGTAGCATGAGTATTATATTGTCAATCTTCATGAGTGATATATTTTTATGTATATGTCTGATGAGGGTTGTTTTACTTTTATTATCCACTATTTTCTAAGATTTATCAGTTAAATACATTCATATTGAAAGAGAGAATAATGAAAAGGCTGTCGTATATGCAGTGGCACCAGTAAATATAAAAACCTCAATACTAGTACCTTAAATTGCAATATCTCAGTCATTTATGCATGGATTTTTATGCAATAAAACAATCAGAAGTGCTGTCACATACCTTTCCAGTGACATATGACCTATATTTGTAGGTTACATAGGTTCTGAAATATTAAAAATGAAAATTGGCACTTGTTGGCGTTAATTATCCATGTTAAGGAGGTGCAGCTGTACATAACATAAATATATCCCACTTTGTATATCCCCCTATATAGGTCATATGGGGCTCCTGGTGGATAATAAACAATAAATACTCAAAAGCTCATTCTAATTTGGAAATTTTTTAGAGTGAGTCCAGGAAATATTTTCCAATACTGTGCCAATGATCTTTGACTTTTCACAAAATTACATGATTTAAATTTCACATTTTTTTATATATACACAATTTCCAATTTTAAGTTCTATTGACAGAATTTTAAATTATGTCAGATTTTAAATTCTGTTAGGACATATAATAATATATATTTATATACATATGTCATTACACACGGAAAAATTAATATTTAAAAGTTTAAAGATTTGAATGTTTTCATGATGGAACAGCAAATATGAAAGCACATATCTTGTGTTATTTTCAATAATATTCTGGTGATATGGTGTCATTCAGAGTGTGGATATTAAAGTCAAGCAATGCTCTATGTGTATATTTTAAAATTTTATCATCTGAGAAAACTCAGATTCTCCACAATCAAGTATATTGATGTCTCATTTTGTCTTGACAATAAAAGAATCATTGCACACCGTGACAAAAATGTAATCTAAATTTTCATATTTTAAGTTTTTTAAATTTAAAGCAGAGGTCAAAGGTGATATCTCACTCCACAAAGATTTACAATCTATGATTTTCACTCTGCTGTTTTGACATTGCTAACCTGTGGGCCTAATTATTATGACCATATGAAAAGATTCATAGACACATGATTTCCCGTAGGCTACACCTGAAGATGTCCGAGATATAGCCAGGATAAGATTTTAATGGTCAAGATCAAAGGCACAATTACACCCCCTACCAGTATCCCTACTGTCAACTTCCTACACCTTACGGTTTCTGAGATAAAGCCCAGACAAAATTTTTAATGTCAAGGTCACTATAACAAGCTTAAATGTCAAATCAAAGTCACACCATGACGCTGTACACCTACACTCAATAACCAATGTCCCTACCAAGTATCAAATTTTCCTGCACCTTACGGTTTCCAAGATATAGGCCGGATAAGTTTTTTATTGTCAAGGTCACTATGGCAAGGACAAATGTCAAATCAAGGTCACACCACGATGTTGCACAACCCAATTAACAATGTCCCTACCAAGTATCAACTTCATACACCTTACAGTTTCCCAGACATAGCCACGATAAGATTTTAAAGGTCAAGGTCAAAGGCACACCTACATCCCCAACCATTGTCCCTACTTCCTATGCCTTAAAATTTCTAAGATATAGCCAGGACAAGATTTTAAAAGTCAAGGTCACTACAGCAAGGTCAAAGGTCAAATCAAGGTCACACCATGACACTGTACACCCACACCCCTTACCAATAACCCTAACAAGTCTCAACTTCCTATGGCTTACGATTTCTGAGGCACAGCCCAGATAAACCTTTTCCTGCGGCCAACACAAAATTGATAAAAATCCTCTAATGCACTGGAATCCAAAAGGGACAGTGCTTAAACCTGACAAAGTCATAACCAAGCAAGCTCCCACCACTGGAAGATGACTATAGTGGTGGGTAAGCTAGTCTGAACAAGCAAGTCTTGTGCTGGCTTCTAAAGCTTGAAATGGTCTGTTGTGATCTGATTCTAATTGGGAGCCTATTTCAATCCACTGTGCAGCCATGGCAAAACCACGCCTGCCTATGGTCTTTCTGGGACAGATTGAAGCAACTGATAATTTATTCCACGTGTCAGACTACCAGACTTATCAGACATGACAAATAGGGAGGCTGGGAGAAGTTGTGACTTTTTACTGAACATACAAGTATGTATGTTCAAAGCTTCAATACTATACATTCCTACAACTTTTACTTAAACTGAAAACCAAATAACAAAAATTTGCTAATTTAAAACAACAAAAATTTGATAATTTTAACTACCTGTGAAACTCATACTTCCAAGGTATCTTTCTTCAATTTTTCATGTAAATGTAAGCTTTGCAATTATACGATTTTTTTAGTACTAAGTTTCATTTATTTTTAATTTTCAGACTAAAACATTAGTTACAAGTAGAAGTATAGTTGGGGGATGATTCAATAAGATATTAAATGCCTGTGAAAATTTTATATTTTATAATGACTTTCTGGTTGATAGGAGTACTGAAAGAACATATGATGGTTTTATATAAGAAACCAGGTAAGCTACCTAACCTTTTAAAACAGATAGCAAATATTCAAAATTAACCATGACCTTCCTTACTGGAATAGTGATTTTGCTATTGTTTTTACATATATGAAAATGTGTGTAGCTTTCGACCTTTCTTTTCTCAACATCTATTTAAATCCTTTAAATTCACACAGTATAACTTTTCTTACTTTCCAAATGGCCAGAATTTAGATTTTAACATAGTTACAGGGGCCTGAAAAAGTCTAGATTGCATAACACATACAGTTAAGCATAAACCATAACTTTTGCAAAATGACTGAATTGTCCAATTAGTTTGTTCTCTGTGCCTAAACATATTGGTATTTATTAATTTAATTAAAAAGTAAACCAAAACTTTGAATAAAAAATTTTAAATCATCTTTTTGAGTTAACTTATGTTCTTAAAGTTAGCGATAACAAAGACAAAGGTCAAAGTTGGGGTTTTAAGTCCCGTTCAACAGCCAGGGTCATATTGGGACAGGTCCTCAGAATTGCCACTTGTGGGACTCGAACCCACAGAGGTGACAGCCTATGATTAGATGCCAAACTTGCTAACCACTAGGCCACTGAGGACCTGCGATAACAAAGAAACCTACATCTTCCTGTAACTGGAAGTCCATGTAACAGGGAAAATATCTCTGACTGGAGGACTGAAGACTCGCTCCACTTAATCGCAAAAACAATTTGTAAAAGTTAGAGCTGGGTTGTACAGGAGAAACTGACTTTATGTATTGGTGTTTTACACTTTTGGTGGCAAAGTACTCTCAAAATTTCTCTAACTTCATCTGTTGTAAAATACACATTGGTGTTTCCAAACTTTTGTTGCTAAGTGTAGTCTGAAAATAAGTTACTATAACATCCGTATTGTGGCCAAATACCCCTGTGAAAAAAAAGTTCCATTTCAATAACAATTAAGAAAATGTTCAAAAGCTTATGTGTTACTCTTCTCAACATGTGAATTTTATTACCTCTGAAAATGAAAATGTATTTTTATGTTCATGTTGGCAAGAAAATGCTAAAGGCATTTTATTTGATATACTACATTAATCATAATTGAATATCCATGTGGCTTAGACTGAAGCCCATTATTGTGCCTGATAACATAGCAACAGAATATTAACTGTGGAAATTTCTATTCACTTAATCTGTTGGATTTCTGGAAATTTTTGATGCTAAATTACAATTTCTTTTGAACAAGAGCATTCATATCGGGTAATAATCTTTACCAAAGGAAGTTATTTGACAATTTTCTGCTTGTCTAAAAGTTTTAATCTATCTTTTTCCAACTTAATGAATATATTGTCTGAAATAAAATCAAACTCAGTTCAGTGCTTCGTGCATAATACCATAAGTATGCCCCTAGAATTAGACACAATAGGTGAGACATAGTAAAGGCAGATAAGTTTCCTGAAAGTATTCTGGTATTTAACTGCTGCTTTATTTTGGAAGTCTTCATCAAAAGTTTTGATCATTATTCATTTAATGCTGGTATTCTATTCTGATATTTCAACATTGATCAAGAAATTAATGCGGAATTTAGTTACCAAAGTTTTCTAACAAATAAATATTAAATATTAAAATAAAAAATTTATAACTTACAATAATTAAATAATTACTTTTGAGGTATAATTCGATGTTTCAAAGCTCTCTTAAAATGCTTCATCACATGCATGATCATTCTTAAATTTGTTACAGAAATAACATATTATTGAATTAAGCACCAGCTTACTTGTAAAGTGATACATTTTATGACAGGCACAATATTTCAATGTAAATCGCTATAAAACTTTGCTGCAGAATTTACCGGTATATCAAGAACAATATATTAATATATCAATAAATATGGGGATTTGATATTTCATTACATTATTTATTATTGTTAATATTGCACAATCTATTGAAAAAAATGGTCACCAGTATAATAGGATATGTCCACATTCAAGGATATCCTTACAACTTTACTTTCACTACCGTACACTTCTATAATATTGCCCAAGTGATGTAGATGCTGTGACAGATCTTAAAGGGGGCCAATAATGGTGCAGTGGTAACACTCTCGCCTCCCACCTCTGAGATCAGAGTTGGTCGGCAGTTTACAGTGCTGAACCTTGACCAACTGTATTTACTAGTTCTCTCTGTCCTTCCAACTACCTGCAACATGACCTTTAAGGTACTGGTTGTGACATAAAACAATGAATAAAAAAATAAATGACAGAACTTCCCATTGAATTGTGTGTCAATTGACAGAATTTTTAAATTATGTAAATAGTTCTTGTACAATGTGATTTCATGTGCCTTGTTGGTCCTTATTGTATCAATTATCAGTTCATAGTGTGGCTCTGTTGATATTTTACGTAAAGTTTATACATCTGGTATGTATATGTATATTTGAAAATACATGTGATGTATATGTCATGACAGAACTTATATCAAACATATACATGGATTTTCAAACACTGGGCTAAAGGTCAACGTTAGGTTATTATGTCCCATTCAACAGTCAGGGACATTTTGAAAGTTAACTCCTCAGCATTGCCACTTGTGGTAGTCAAACACTAGCCTTGCTGAAGGCTCAAGTTTCTTTGCAGTTAGGTAATGTTTCCAGTTCAGATAATGGAATTTCATTTTCTATAATGTACTCATACACATACATAGCATACGGCTAAGAGAAAGAGAGCTTCCTTTAAAATTCTGAATGCGTACCTTATGATTGCCAAATGTTTCTGCACCTATTCTGAACATATTATATACATATGGACCTTAATAAGCAAGGCTAGTCAAACACAGACATGACAGCCTGTGGTTAGATGCCAAATTTGCTAACTGCTACTGCCACAAAGGACCTGTTTCAGAAAACTACAGAAATCTGACTGAAGATTTGAGAAAGGTGACCAAAAAAAATAATATGAAGTTTGGTGAAAAAAGTTTTAAAAAAATTAAATACTTGAAAAAGCTTTCTTTTGATCTTCAAACATTGAATTCACTTGGAGTAAGCTCGTATTGGAAACATAGTTGGAACCTATTACATCAAATCTCACCTGGGTGCTAAAACATTCTTCCACCTAATCAAGATACACAGATAATTAGGTAACTTTCAATGAAACTCCCATATGAGGGCCTAATATTGGCCATCATGTGAGAGAATTTTACTCAGTTGAGTTCTTCTAAAACAGGTTTGACTTTACAAGAAATAGCGATGTAAACTGCAATACAGGTATTTGGAACCAAGCATTTATTTTAATGTAAAAATACTCAAAGTAAATACATGCATTTGTAAAGGTTAGGGATGGGCAGTAATCACAATGAAAACTGGCCAGGTATTCCCAGAAAAATAACTAGATGAATGCTTTTGCTAACAAAAGCGAAGCGTCCCTGAGAGTTTAAAATGCCTTGTGGTTTTAATAAGCATGCTGTAAAGCTAAGAATGCACAAAGCTGTACCGTACTGTTACATAAACCACCCCCCTTAGTGATATCATGACAGGGAAAATCCTACAAAGGTCTTCTTTAATTAACATAAACAAGCGTTGTAGACATAGACAAGCTGGAGAAAGTGTTGTACATTGGATGTACAACATTGGATGTAACTTTAGTAAATTTTGTGTAAATGCTACAAAGCATTTCAGTAACGAGTATTGATAACTTCATATATAATCATGTGTGCAAGTATGTATTGCTATTTAGATTGTCCACAGGGTTTTGCAATAGGTTTTAATACATTGTGAAAGCATAAAAGCAACAATAAAGGCAAAAGCTATTTCATGACCCCAGTTTGACCCATACATGGGGTTCAGGAGGTAAAACTAACCGGCTATTTAGACTATCCACATATGGTTTCCCAATACCTCTTAATACATTCCGAAGCTATAATAGCAACAATGAAGGAGATATCAGGTAAAAATTCCAAAACAGCTATTTTTTACCCCAGTTGGACCCATAAGGGGGGGGTCGGGTGGTAAAACTGACCGGCTACTTAGACTCTCCACATATGCTTTCCCAATACTTCTTAATACATTCTCAATCTATAAAAGCAACATTAAAGGAGATATAAGACACAAACTCAAAATCAGCTATTTTATGACCCCAGTTTGACACGGGGGGGGGTAGGGATCAGGGGATAAAAGTGACCAGCTATTTAGATTCTCCACATATGCTTTCCCAATACCTCTTAATACATTCTGAAGCTATAAACGGAACAATAAAGGAGATATAAGGCAAAAACTACAAAGCAGCTATTTATGACCCCAGTTTAGCCTATAAGGGAGGGTTGGGGGGTAAAACTGACTGGCTATTTAGACTCTCCACATATGCTTTACAAATACCTCTTAATACATTCTGAAGCTATAAAAGCAACAATAAAGGAGATATAAGGCAAAAACTCCAAATCAGCTATTTTATGACCCCAGTTTGACCCATAAGGGGGGGCTGTGCGGTAAAACTGACCGGCTATGTAGACTCTCCACATATGGTTTCCTATTACCTCCCAATACATTTTATGGCTCTAAATGCAATACTTAAGAAGATAATAGGGGGGTTGACCTAAATTTAAGGCTCTCAGATTGGAAGGTGTGAGGAAATCACCCATAAATGAGACATTTTTCAAGGGATTGCTCCCAAAATCTAATCAGCTCGCGTTTTCGATAGTATGAACAGGTGTGTCAAAGCATAAGGCTGTGTAGCAAGTAGTTTTTCCTGAACTGTGATGACGGGGGGGTGTACTTAAAAAAATTGTTTTTGATCATGTGACCTTCATAAAGGTCAAAGGTCAAATTTAAGCATGCAGAAAAATTTTCCCACACCTAAGGTATATAAGTGCCAAATATGGTTTGAAACCTTCTAATAATAAGGGAGATATCCAAGGGAGACCATAATGCGGCAGCGGCGGTGGCGGCGAGGAAACTGAGGTGAAAACAAATAGGCGCCCTTTCAGGGATGCTTAATAATGAGCAAATATAGTACATGTAAATCAACGTTTAGTATGCACCTACTGGAAGCAAAATATATATGATATAATAGACTTACCTCAAATAAAACATATATGATGTAATGGACTTACCTCAAATAAAATATATATGATGTAATGGACTTACCTCAAATAAAATATATATGATGTAATGGACTTACCTTAAATAAAATGTATATGATGTAATAGACTTACCTCAAATAAAATATATATGATGTAATGGACTTACCTCAAATAAAATATATATGATATAATAGACTTACCTCAAATAAAATGTATATGATGTAATAGACTTACCTCAAATAAAATATATATGATGTACTAGACTTACCTTAAATAAAATATATATGATGTAATGGACTTACCTCAAATAAAATGTATATGATGTAATAGACTTACCTCAAATAAAATATATATGATATAATAGACTTACCTCAAATAAAATATATATGATGTAATAGACTTACCTCAAATAAAATATATATGATGTAATAGACTGACCTCAAATAAAATGTATATGATGTAATAGACTTACCTCAAATAAAATGTATATGATGTAATAGACTTACCTTAAATAAAATATATATGATATAATAGACTTACCTCAAATAAAATGTATATGATGTAATAGACTGACCTCAAACAAAATATATATGATATAATAGACTTACCTCAAATAAAATGTGTATGATGTAATAGACTGACCTCAAATAAAATATATATGATGTAATAGACTTACCTCAAATAAAATATATATGATGTAATAGACTTACCTCAAATAAAATGTATATGATGTAATAGACTTACCTTAAATAAAATATATATGATATAATAGACTTACCTCAAATAAAATGTATATGATGTAATAGACTGACCTTAAATAAAATATATATGATATAATAGACTTACCTCAAATAAAAATATATATGTGTACACAAGGTAATCAAATTTGACCAAATCTAAGGTTTCAATGGAGTTAATTTATCTCGGAACAGCAAATTTACAATTTGTAGGGGATACCACAAGATTGGAGGGTGCGTGCTTATATGCTCAGGTCAGACCATTTCTTGTGGTCATTTCAAAACATATTTGCTTTCCAGTGGATGACCTTACACCTCCGAAAAGAGACCTGGAATACCGAGACCTCAAATCTGGGTAGTATATGCTGAAGAACGAGCAACAATAAATATCCATCTCGCACCCTCTTCACCGCTTTAGTATGTATATATATTAATACAGCTCATTAGATGCCATAACAGCTGTCTCAAAAATTAAAAACATTTCTGAATGCTAATAGTTTTCCAAAATGTGCAAATAGCCTCAAACACGTCATATACAAATGCAAATCCCACAGTATGCATCCTACCCAAATATGAAGCGGACTGTACCACAGTTGGGAGTAAAAGAGCTTGTTTGATTCTACCTTGAGACCAAAGCACAGAAAGTGTGACCTGGATACAACATAGATATGGGAATTATGCACAGTAGTGATGGTGATTAGAAACCCAGTAATATTGTGTATGTTTACCATAATAACAAAATACTTTGAAAATCGACAATATTAAGTAGGAGTTTGTGTTTTGTGATAAAAATATCAAACCATTATTTTAGCAATGTTTTGACAGTATTTTAAAATGCATAAATGTGATTTTTTTTCAGAGGTGTGGGAGTGACCCGTTTTTATTCAATTATAAAACACTTACACATTTTACCTAGAAAATGACAAAAATGGTTCTCAGGCTATTAGCAGAAATCTATATTAGCCAATGTCGATAACTTGTTCGCCATAACTCAACCTCAATGAGACAGGACAAAATTTGATTGCAAAAGTTTGAACATTTAAAATTAAGAAGTAATAAATTCTAGCTTTTTGTAACAATATCATTTTACTTTAGTGGTAGTTTTTCATAATTTGGTCCCCATTTTAATGCTAAGGCTATGTTTCCAATTATACGACTGGCTGGCGATCAAATGATGAAACTGACAAATTTGTCCTTGCTTATTTCCTTATAATGTGATATTAGGTGAATACAAGAAAATGGCTGAAACACAATTACTGAAGAACATTAACTTTATATGTTTTATAATTATTTGTTGAATATTTACTGCCTTAAGGATTATGACTATGAAAAAAAAATCACACCAAAAATCAGACACATGGAAACACAATGTACCACTAATGCAGTGCACATGATGTATTACAGACAGGCTGAGAATTCCATCCTCCCTCGCAATACTTACACCAACGGCTTTTCTAATTTAGTGGTCGGGGAACCTACAATTTCACCCAATGTACACTCCATTCTTCCAAGAAAGTCCTAAAAACAGTAAAAAATACATTTTTATAAACATTTTAGTGGGTTTTTTAATCTATGTATATTTTTTTGCAGATATGAACTGGCTCTTATGTGGACATTATGATCTGAGAAAACTATCATGAAATATCTGTTTCATATTAAATTGAAAATTTTAATTACTTAAATGTAGCTTTTATAAGCTACAAGCTTACGATGTGGAACTGAATGCTTACTCGGGAGGCCACAGGCATCCGGCCAACGTCCAAGAACAAGAGGAGAGTGCCCGTGAACGGGCACTTTGTCAGCTGACTGAGTGTTTTTGATTTGTGAAGGTGATTAGAGGACAGAATAATTATCAGGAAAAGGGCTGTACAGAAATACAGTAAATGGTAACTGAACAGCAAGTTCGAAAGAAATTCCGAAGCTGACAGAAGAAAAGGATAAAAAAGTTGTGCCCTGTAAATGGTATTATGAAGGAAAATAACAAGGTAATTGTTTAAGTGTAAGAAATAGGTTAAAACATATTTAAAGAAATACTACAAATGCAATATCCTCGTTCGACCTTGAAGAAGGGGTCCAAGGTCAAATCTAACCACACAAATACATTCCCAGCCCATGATTTCCTATGGTTTACCATTCCAAACCTCTAGGACCAATTATAAATGAGTTATAAGCACTTTTAATTTTGGCTGTCCTCATTTGACCTTGAAGGAGGGGTCCAAAGGTCAAATCTGACCATACCAAAAGATTCCGAGCCAATGATTTCCTATGGGATGGTTTACCATCCCAAATCTCTGTCACCAATAATAAGCGAGTTGTAGGCACTTTCAATTTTCGCTATCCTCATTTGACCTTGAAGGAGGGTTCCAAGGTCAAATCGGACCATATCAACAGATTCACAGCCCATGATTTCCTGTCTGTTTACCATCCCAAACCTCTGGGACCAATAATAAGCGAGTTATAAGCACTTTTAAGTTTGGCTATCCTTGTTTGACCTTGAAGGAGGGGTCATTGAAGGTCAAATGTGACCACACCAAAAGATTCCCACCCCATGATTTCCTACAGGTTGGTTTATCATCCCAAACCTCTAGGATCAATAATAAGGGAGATATAAGCACTTTTCATGACTGACAAAAAACACCTGTGGCGGCCATCTTGTTTCTCAAAATGAGGCCAAAAATATTCCCAGACAACATTTTATGGTTATTAATATATACTGCAAACTTAAGAAAGCTAGCTATAATATTTTTTTTCATCAGAGCAGTAATGGTGAAATCTCTCTCTACACACTGCGGCTATCCAGTGGATACAATGATTTACTCAACAGTGAGAACCTGAAAGTAGCTATTGCTCAGCTATGCCATGACATAGAGGTCTGCAATTTCACTATGTTATAGCTGACCAAAAATTCTGTGAATAACATATTTAACAAATTACTCTAAATGTAATAGTTTTCAAGTTACAACTGATTTACTCAACAGTGAGAACCTCAAAGGAACTATTACTCAGCTATGCAATGAGCTACATGTCTGAAATTTTACTATGTTATAGCTAACCCAAAAGTAGGTGAACAACATATTTAAGTAAACTACTGTAAATGCAATAGTTTTCAAGCTACAACTGATTTACTCAATAGTGAGAACCTGAAAATAGCTATTGCTCCGCTATGCCATGAGCTATAGGTCTGTAATTTCACTATGTTATAGCTGACCCAAAAGTAGGTGAACAATATATTTTAACAAAATACTCCAAATGCAATATTTTTCAAGTTATAGCTGATTTACTCAACAGTCAGTACCTGAGAATAGCTATTGCTCAGTTGTGCCATGAGCTATAGGTCTATAATTTCACTATGTTATAGCTGACCCAAAAGTAGCTGAATAACATATTTGCACAAATTTCTGTAAATGCAATAGTTTTCCAATTATAACTGATTTACTCAACAGTGAGAACTTCAAAGTAGCTATTACTCAGCTATGAAATGAGCCACAGGTCTGAAACTTCACTATGTTATAGCTGACCCCAAAATAGGTGAATAACATATTGAAACAAAATACTCTAAATGCAATAGTTTTCAAGTTACAAGTGATTTACTCAACAGTGATAACCTAAAAGTAGCTATTACTCAGCTATGCCATGAGCTACAGGTCTGAAATTTTACTATGTTATAGCTGGCCCAAAAGTAGCTGAATAACATATTTATACGAAATTCTCTAAATGCAATAGTTTTTAAGTTACAAGTGATTTTACTCATGATGGAAGTTACTGAAAAGCCCAAAAGTAGCTATTACTCACTTAGCTATTGAGACAGACACCCAACTTACTCACCATATTGTAGCTATGAAAAAAGTAGCTGAATGACATATTTTAACAAAATGCTCTAAATGCAACACTTTTCAAGTTATAAGTGATTTACTCAACAGTGATAACCTAAAAGTAGCTATTACTCAGCTATGCCATGAGCTACAGGTCTGAAATTTTACTATGTTATAGCTGACCCAAAAGTAGCTGAATAACATATTTATACGAAATTCTCTAAATGCAATAGTTTTCAAGTTATAAGCGATTTACTCAACAGTGATAACCTAAAAGTAGCTATTACTCAGCTATGCCATGAGCTACAGGTCTGAAATTTCACTATGTTATAGCTGGCCCAAAAGTAGCTGAATAACATATTTATACGAAATTCTCTAAATGCATTAGTTTTTAAGTTACAAGTGATTTTACTCATAATGGAAGTTACTGAAAAGCCCAAAAGTAGCTATTACTCACTTAGCTATTGAGACAGACACCCAACTTACTCACCATATTGTAGCTATGAAAAAAGTAGCTGAACAACATATTTTAACAAAATGCTGTAAATGCAACACTTTTCAAGTTATAAGTGATTTAGTGCATGATTTCATGAATTTTAATGCATTAAAAATTATTAAAAAAATTTATTAAAAAAAAAGTAAGACAGATCCAGGTCTCATACTCACACAAGAGAATCTACCTCTGGCCTAGTACATATATGCAAGATATGAGAGAAATGCCTGCAATAGTCACTGAGAAAATTGTGATAAAAAGTTGAAATTTTCACACTTTTGGTGGGGGTACCCCCCTTGTAATGTCTCTAGCAAACAGACGAACAGACAGATTTGCATGCCTTGAACAATTTTTCATCCTCGATAGATAAGGTATCTTTTAAAAAAACAGCATGTCTCTAGGCCTTGTAGTTTTGGAGAAGAAGTTGCGGACGCGGACGCATACGCCCACGCCGCAGAGTGATGACATAATGTCAGCTGACATAAAAATGGACGCATAATAGTAGCGAGATGCCTTGCAATCGAGGTGACCGCAGTAGTGACATAGCCTTCCACTTCCTCTTTCGAGTTGGAAATTTGCCCATACCCCCTCAGCTGTTATTCAGCGGGGAGGCAGGGTAGGACTCTCTTCAGTTCCACATGGTAAGCTTGTAGCTTATAAAAGCTACATTTAAGTAATTAAAATTTTCAATTTTATTGAGTTACAATAGCTTACCATGTGGAACTGAATGCTGAATCCAACAGCTCGGTGGAAGGATTACAGCTGAGACTGGATGTATTAGTCAATTTTTCTTGGATTTAGAAAGAATTAGATTGGAATGGATGAATTAGAATGACCAGTCTGAGTCCCGCTTACAGTGCCCCGGTTTCGGAAAACTGGGCCTGTAAGAAGCCAAAAAACCAGAAAGTAAATGAAATGACAGTACCGATACTGTCTGGATGTCTGGATTTTGGAGGAAGGAGTGAACCCATGCTCACTAAAAAAGGCATAAATAGTCCCAAGGGCTGCACTACCAATGACGCAAAGCCCTGGCTTGGAAATCTCATCATCTTGCCACCCACGAAAAGATGAAAAATTAAAAGGGGATTATGGGGTCACCTGGGGAAAACATAATACATTATATATATTAAGTACTGTCTTAATAAAAAGTTAAAAGGCCTTACCAAACATCCTGAGGAGGTAGGCATTTACCTAGACCCTGGAATTTAAACGCCTGAAACTCGGTTGAAGCGGGTGTACCCCCCCCCCCCCCCCTTTTCCTTCCCAAGGATGACTAGACTGAGGGGAAGGGTCTAGGACTTGTTAAGTCGCTGTTAATGTACCCAGATACATATTGTTGTTATCTGACCAAGGAAGGTCTTTTAAGAAAATAGTTGTACATGTGTGTGAGATTTCCAGTGACAGGCTTACATGATTTGATCCACCAAAACCCCACCATATGTCATATGTCCAAGGCTGATGGTCTGCTTGTTTGAAAACAAGGTAAGATAGTTATTTTAAACAAGACGAGAGGGTAGCGGGTCTGAGGTGTCCTTTTTAGAAGGAAATAAATGGTAGGGACCGAGACCCTCTCATGTCTTTGGTTTGATCCAGATAATACCTCAGGGCCCGTACCAGACACAAGGTCCTGACTTCTTGAATTATCTATCTACAATAGTAGTCAAGGCAGGAATAGTCACAGGAGACACACTTTGAGAACCTTCTCTTGTTAGTTGGTTTTTGGCTATAAAATCTGAAGAGGGGACCAAGGTAACCTTTTCCCATTGGCCTAATTAGATACTTGTTTGCAACCCAGGCGTGGATTTCCAGGCTTGCCGGAGGCCAAAGCTAGCAAGAAAGCAGTCTGAGAGAGAAGATGTCTGAGGTCTGTGTCTTTCACATGGAAAAAGGGTGCTTTTGTGAGCTCATTAAGCACAACAGAAAAGGTTCTATTTTGGAAGATTCCTGGAACTTAGGGATGATCCCTGAGAAAACTGCAGAGTAACCTGTTAAGGTCTGAGCTTGGAGAATATGGTGCCCAGCTGGGCCCAATGTGTCAACAATGGCCGTGCTGTAACCATCAATGGTCGAAGGGCGTCTGTTTAGAAATTGGTATAGGTACACAAAAAAATCTGAGACTTGTTTCACAGAGGGAGTGGAGAAGTCCATCGAATTTTCTCTGCATCATTTCTCAAATAGGGCCCACTTTGACTTGTAAATGGTCCTTGTTCATGACCTTTGAGAGGCAGCGATTCTCTCAGCCACCTACACAGAGAAGCCTTGTTCTCGGAGCTGTCCACTCCTAGACACCAGGCACTGAGTTTGAGATGTTGTGGCTTGCTGTGAAGCACATAATCATGGGACCGTTTGAGAAGAGTTGTTGACACTAGAAGCTGAAGTGGGATCTCTTTTGAGAGCTGCACTAGGTCCCAAAACCAGGGCATCCCTGGCCAGCCTGGGACTTTTACAATGATCTGGCAAATGAACTGCCTGATTTTTGGATCACCTTGTGAAGGAGAGCCGTAGGAGGGTAAACATAAGCAATGAGACCCGACCAGTTATGTTTAGAGCTGTGATCTGTTGAACACCTGCAGATGCAGTGACCATTCTGTTGATTAAACTGGGTTTGATCTGGACAGAAGGTTGGCCATCACATTCAGACACCCTGTGAATGTGTCTGGCTTTAAGGTATCTCGTAATGATGGCAAAGGTCATGATCTTCCACAGGAGAGTGCACATCTCCGCTGAGAGGGTTCCTCCTTGTTTGTTGATGTAGGCTACCACTGTTGAGTTGTCCGTTGCAACCAACACTGTTTGGTTTGACACTGGACCTTGAAAATTGAAGAACCAGAGAAACCGCCTACAAATACATGGGGTTAGCATGAAGTGGGTCAATTCATGAAGTGGGTCAATTTATCAAGAAATTCTACCAAAATAAAGTTTGCTTTATTCCTGTATCATATTTTTTGGGAAAAGTTTTACAGCACATAGTTACATTACAAAAGATCAGATTTGGATGTTTTGATGTCGTTAAATTTAATAATTTAAATTATAAAAAATAAATTTTATTGCCCTTCTCATGGGAGGGAAAATCCTGACTGCAATTACATCATGGTACATTTACAAACCAAATCTATTAATCATGGATTTATTGCTATTTTCTTTCTTTTGAACATCGATCTCAGTTTCTGGTAGAAATAATGGTCAGTAATTTTCTTTGAAATCTATCAATCTTTCCTGATATATTAATGATATATATGTTGTACTGTGGCTCTATGTTATTTTTAATTCATTTACTATCAGAAAATAGTTATTTTCTGGAATAAAATGGACGTAAGTTCTGTCACTTTATTGTCAAGAAATTTCACAACTTGTAGTTAAGTTTCGTAGATGATAATTAATATGTAAACTTCTAAATAGTGACAAATGTGTTGAAGTATTAATATAAAATATTCTTAGTAGGACAGAATTCAGCTAATTAAACATAATGATGAAAAAATTATAAAAATTGGACAAAAAATAAAGAAGTTATGGCTACTTAAACATACATTGAACATAACGAAGTACCGTGATCGCATATTTTCCCGATTATTGCCCTTAAGTACTTCATAAAACAATAAAAGTTCATTAAAATTTGTAAAAACGATCGCACATTGTAGCTAGTATTTCTATTATACAATAAAAGTCCATAAAATTTATAAAAACAATCTCACATTTTAGTATTTCTATTATCGTCCACTCAAAACGTCTTTCATAGTTTTATGTTTTTTGTGTTCATCGCTGACATTTCCAATGGGATCGATGTAGATGCTAAAATGCGGAAATTCTCAGCAATGTGTTCGGAAATCGAGTACTCGGCGAATCGTTCCACCACTACACTCTAAGGAATGTGTCAGGAACTTCCTTGAGCTTGGAGGATGGGAATGAGAAAGTACGCGTCTGACAGGTCTATCGACGACACCCATTCTCCTGGAATCAGAAAGGCCCTGATGGACTCTGGAGTTTCCATTTTAACCTTTCTACAAGTAGAATGGGGAGTGAGCCTACTTATGTCATTGGCCTCCACCCTTGGTGAGGCTTGGGGATTAGGAACAGGTGATTGTAAAACCAGAGAGATTATACATTTTACACCCTTTCTATTGCGTTCTTTGTAGTATAGGGATCGACTGCCATGTTGAGGATCAATATCGAATGAAAATTTAGGGTGGCAGATCGATCGATATTTCAATATCGGGACCAGTAACATAAGCCGTGGGCGATAATACAAGTTCTTTGAAAACGTGCACATATTAATTCACGAAATTATCAAAACATATTATTTACACACCAAAAATATATTTCTGCAATATAAAATAAAATAAAACAAGCATTCTGACGCATGCATTTATCTCCCGCCATATAAATTAGATGTACTAAAGATAACATATTTTAACAAGGTGCTGTAAATGTAATACTTTTCAAGTTATAATCGATTTAGTGCATGATTTCATGAATTTTAATGCACTAAAAATTATTTAAAAAATTCATTAAAAAAATTTAGCATGTGAAAGCTCTCCAAAATGTAGGTGAATGAGTTATTTGAGAAATATTGGCTATCTGCAATACTTTTAGTGATAATAGGCAGTTATTCATTTTGAGTAGGTGAGTAATTAGCTACGGATCTGAAAATTCACTAATTGAAAGCTCTCGAAAATGTATGTGAATGAGTTATTTCAGAAATACTGGCTATCTGCAATACTTGTAGAGATAATTCGCATTTACTCATTTTCAGTAGGTGAATAATTAACTACGGGTGTGAAACTTCACCAAGTGAAAGCTCTCCCAAAAGTAGGTGAATGAGTTATTTGAGAAAAATTGGTTATCTGCAATACTTTTACAGATAATTCACATTTACTCATTTTGATTAGGTGAGTAATTAGCTACGGGTCTGGAACTTCACCATGTGAAAGCTCTCCCAAAAGTAGATGAACGAGTAATTTGATAAAAATTGGATACCCACAATACTTTTAGAGATAATTAGCATTTACTCATTTTGAGGAGGTGAATAACTAGCTACGGCTCTGAAGATTCACCAAGTGAAAGCTCTCCCAAAAGTAGGTGAATGAGTTATTTGATAAAAATTGGCTATCTGCAATACTTTTAGAGATAATTCACATTTACTCATTTTGAGTAGGTGAGTAATTAGCTACGGGTCTGGAACTTCACCATGTGAAAGCCCACCCAAAAGTAGATGAATGAGTTATTTGATAAAAATTGGATATCCGCAATACTTTTAGAGATAATTCACATTTACTAGTGGTGGCATCGATTACAGAAATCAAAACCGGTTACCGGGGCTTTGAAACGAAACGAAATCCGGTATTTCGTACGCTTGTTCTGTGCACTGAAAAATTATTCGTGGGTGTACATGAGCGATAACTTGTAAATGGAAGTGGCTTTCGCGAGATGTTTTTATGCATGCAAAAGTGATTTTTCCTCAATATAAGGTAAAAATGTGACATATTTTACAAAATATATATATGTTTTGTTGTTTTGATGAAGTATCAGCCATTAGAAAGCCTAAAATAATAACGTCTTCAAAAACCGGTTCCCAAATATTCTTTGCGGATTTCGTTTTTTCTACCAAAACGAAGCGATATTCCGCATACCGGTAAACCGTTAACAACACTAACATTTACTCATTTTGAGTAGGTGAATAATTAGCTACGAGTCTGAAACCTCACCAAGTAAAAGCTCTCCCAAAAGTAGGTGAATGAGTTATTTGAGAAAAATTGGATATCTGCAATACTTTTACAGATAATTCACATTTACTCATTTTGAGTAGGTGAGTAATTAGCTATGGGTCTGGAACTTCACCATGTGAAAGCTCTCCCAAAAGTAGATGAACGAGTAATTTGATAAAAATTGGATATCCACAATACTTTTAGAGATAATTAGCATTTACTCATTTTGAGTAGGTGAATAATTAGCTACAGGTCTGAAACTTCACCAAGTGAAAGCTCTTCCAAAAGTAGGTGAATGAGTTATTTAAGAAAAATTGGATATCCCCAATACTTTTAGGGATAATTCACATTTACTCATTTTGAGTAGGTGAGTAATTAGCTACGGGTCTGGAACTTCACCATGTGAAAGCTCTCCCAAAAGTAGATGAATGAGTTATTTGATAAAAATTGGATATCCGCAATACTTTTAGAGATAATTCACATTTACTCATTTTGAGTAGGTGAATAATTAGCTACGGGTCTGAAACCTCACCAAGTAAAAGCTCTCCCAAAAGTAGGTGAATGAGTTATTTGAGAAAAATTGGATATCTTCAATACTTTTACAGATAATTCACATTTACTCATTTTGAGTAGGTGAGTAATTAGCTACAGGTCTGGAACTTCACCATGTGAAAGCTCTCCCAAAAGTAGATGAACGAGTAATTTGATAAAAATTGGATATCCACAATACTTTTAGAGATAATTAGCATTTACTCATTTTGAGTAAGTGAATAATTAGCTACGGGTCTGAAACTTCACCAAGTGAAAGCTCTTCCAAAAGTAGGTGAATGAGTTATTTAAGAAAAATTGGATATCCCCAATACTTTTAGGGATAATTCACATTTACTCATTTTGAGTAGGTGAGTAATTAGCTACAGGTCTGGAACTTCACCATGTGAAAGCCCTCCCAAAAGTAGATGAATGAGTTATTTGATAAAAATTGGATATCTGCAATACTTTTAGAGATAATTCACATTTACTCATTTTGAGTAGGTGAATAATTAGCTACAGGTCTGAAACCTCACCAAGTAAAAGCTCTCCCAAAAGTAGGTGAATGAGTTATTTGAGAAAAATTGGATATCTGCAATACTTTTAGAGATAATTCACATTTACTCATTTTGAGTAGGTGAGTAATTAGCTACGGGTCTGGAACTTCACCATGTGAAAGCTCTCCCAAAAGTAGATGAACGAGTAATTTGATAAAAATTGGATATCCACAATACTTTTAGAGATAATTAGCATTTACTCATTTTGAGTAGGTGAATAATTAGCTACGGGTCTGAAACTTCACCAAGTGAAAGCTCTTCCAAAAGAAGGTGAATGAGTTATTTAAGAAAAATTGGATATCCCCAATACTTTTAGGGATAATTCACATTTACTCATTTTGAGTATGTGAGTAATTAGCTACGGGTCTGGAACTTCACCATGTGAAAGCTCTCCCAAAAGTAGATGAATGAGTTATTTGATAAAAATTGGATATCCGCAATACTTTTAGAGATAATTATCATTTACTCATTTTGAGTAGGTGAATAATTAGCTACGGGTCTGAAAGTTCACCATGTGAAAGCTCTCCCAAAAGTAGATGAAGCAGTTATTTGAGAAAAATTATGTCATTATTTTGCCACAAATAAGAAAATAGCTATTACTCACTTATGGCATGCAATAGAACCCCAAACTATATGCATTTACCCTACAGTCACAATTTCAAAGTAGGTATTACTCGGCTATCCAATGTGCAACAGGTCTGAAACTTTACTATGTGATAGGTTGTCAAAAACTAGATGAATAACATATTTGAAAATATTTCCCTAACTTTAATACTTTTGAAGATATTTGACATTTACTTCTTCTGTTATTTAGCTACAAATGAGAAAATAGCTATTACTCACTTATGGCATGCAATGGGACCCCAAACTATGTACCATCTTATAGCTAAGGACAAAGTAGCTGAACAACATATTTGAAGAAAAAGTTGTTACTGCAATAGTTTTTGAGTTATGAGCCCTTTACTCAAAGTAGCTAAGATTGCTATTACTCACTTATCTTTAGGCCTAAGTCAATAAAACCAAAAATTTTTTCAAGGGCATGAAAATTCATTGGGACAATTAATTTACAAAAAATCTGTAGCTGTAGTAGTTTTGGAGAAATCTGCGTGACTAACTAACGCACGCACGCACGCACGCACGCACACACAGACATCATTTCATAATCTCCCTCCCGGGCTAAAGCCCGGCGGGAGATAACAAACAAAAATCCAAACAAATAAGAGTTTTCATGCTTTTTTGTGTACTAGCTGTCAGGTTTTGTTTCTCTTCCGTGAAACCGGAAGTTGTTACTGACAATGTAAACAAAGATGGCGCCAGACTTTAACCAGTTTATTTCTGCTGTAAATGTGCTTTTTATTGTGTTTATATAATAAATGTTTATTTTAGCAGTAAAATTACTCTGTTTATTTTATTTTTGTCTGTTTCTTATATGTGGTTTCGATATTGAAATGCTGGTAGCATGTGTCGATATCGGGAGTTTCGTGGGATGATCGATCGATATTGAAAGATCGAGCACCAATCCCTACACTAGTTCTTTGACAGAAGAGACTGGATAAGAGGCCAGAGCTGGATCTTTGATGGCCCTTGGGTCCTGGGAGAATCAGGGGGAACTCTGGCAAATTTTGATTGATGAAGAATGGTAAGAATGTTTAACATAATGTTTGAGCATTTGTTTGTTTGCCAGTCTCTTCTCAAAGAACGGAGGCGACCTCGTGAACTGAGGAGGCTTTTTAAGGAGTCATTGGGAGGAGGGGTTTCCACACCCTCCTCACCTTGAGTGAGATTGAAAACGACCTCTGGAGCCTCTGCTACTCTGCTACTCGATTTCCCCTTACCTGGGGAGAACGATGTATACTGCTTGGAATGAAATGACCCCCCATTGGGGTGTTTCCTGTAGGAGCCTCTGGATAGTGGGGAGCATGAAAGGGCTGATTTGATCGGGCCTAAACCCTAAGTGTTTTTACGGGTGACTTGAGGAGGAACTCCTGTCCCTCCGAAACTAATTGTGAATGGGGAACTCTTAAGTTCGTAAGATCTGGTATCTCCCCTGAATTCCCCATAACCATTCTGACTGCTTATATGCACCCTTAAATTGAGTTTGACCCGTCTGACAGTAGCCTTGCTACTGTCTTAACAGATTTCCATGACCAGGTTGCATTCAGAAAAGACCTAG
The DNA here is from genome assembly GCA_964017235.1 of Sabellastarte sp. h YS-2021. Taxonomy (NCBI): domain Eukaryota; kingdom Metazoa; phylum Annelida; class Polychaeta; order Sabellida; family Sabellidae; genus Sabellastarte; species Sabellastarte sp. h YS-2021. Next base: position 40,298,747 of record OZ024930.1, on the reverse strand, counting down.
TAAACAGCAAACTCATGACTACCAGAAGGGGGGGTTGCCCATAGAGGCCCCAAAGGGGCTAGGGAGATACAGATTTGAAAACTTGTAGTTGTCTACAAGATAAAACACAATGTTGTCCCAATTGAGCTACTTAAGATTGGGACCAGGGGGGTTTAATAGCAGCCACCAAATCCTCTAAATTTAAACTCGCATATTTAGTTGAAGAAAAAGCTGAAGGGCCCTTGAGCCTAAGCTTTTGTTGGCCTGCTACATCATTCAAAGTTCAGACTGGAAGAGGACCTAGGCTTACTGTCCCTGGGGACAGGGTGGTTCAAATCACCGCCTAATCTTAAAGTCCTCGGTATGTCCTGAGGGAAGTCAGACAAGTCTACTTCCCTACAAAAATACAGGGACTGGTTTGAAAAACCTGTTCAGAAGAAGCCCTTTGGCCTCGAGGAATTTTTTGACTTGCATGGATAACATGGATTCCTCTAATAAGAGTCTTCAGATGCAGCAGCAACAGACTTGGACAGGTCCATGTACTTGGGACCCAAGGTTAGGCACCCGAGAGGGCCGAGACCCTTGGTTAGGGACTGGAGAGGGCCGAGATCATTGGTTAGGGCCCGCGAGGGCCGAGACCCTAGGTTAGGGGCCTGAGAGCCGAGACTAGGGGCCCAGCATGGAATGCAAGTCAGGTATTGTCAATACAAGGCTTCATATCCGAGATGGATCTTAAAACTAGTCTCACAAGGACTATAAAATCATCATAGAAGCCTGATGAAAACCCACATGTAGTTGAAGTTGGATATACAATTTTTATGTAAGCTTTCCTTAATTTTATAGTTCTTTGAAAAGAACTACACAACTGTAATTATTTTTATTCACAAGTGACACATGGTCATCTCCCCCACCTGCCTCACTGCAGGTAGGTCTAGTTGTGTGAAAAGGAAAGCATTAATATTTATTAAATAACATAAAACCTTAAATGCAAAATATATTTATATTTGTACTTTATAAAATTGGATGACTTAAAATATTGCCAAACCAAGGTCTCCCAAACCGCATTGGAGACCCTACTTTGCAAGCACCTGGGGCGGATTTCATGAAAGGTCTCAGACTCAGCCCAGTCTCAGGCTGAGCCACTGGCTCAAATCTGAGCCTTTTGGCTCAGCTAAGTCTTTGGCTCAAATGGTTTTCACAGAAGGGGTCTCAGTTGAGACCAAGCTTATCAAATAACCACAGTGGTTTTCTGTGTCATGTGACCATTTTTTGTAGTTAAAATATTCTACTGAGTACATATATGTTCCTTGTTTGACACATAATATCTCTGGTTAAATACCATTTTGCAATGGGAAACCTTGTAAACATGTAAAAACACCCAAAGATTACTTCAGGGGGTTGTTTTATATACTTGTACCCTATTTTCATCCAGTTCAAATTTTGAAGTGAAGAAAGAATTATGGCAGTCATATTTGAGCCTTTGTTTACAAAACTTAAGCCCACTTTCTACCAGTCTCAACATTTGAGCCAGTGGCTCAGCCAAAGCTGAGACTGAGACCTTTTGTGAAATCCATTAAGGCTGAGCCCATGGGCTCAAGTAAAATATTCCAATAATTTGAGACAAAAGTCTCAAGTTTGAGTCTGAGACCGGGCTAAGACCTTTCGTGAAATCCGCCCCTGCTGTCTAGACGAAGAATTGCAAGGACTCGATATTGAGTTTATTTCATATTTATTTCATATTTTAACCCAAAAATGGTCAAATACTTCGACAGGTAAAGGTCCTGTATAAAAAACTACATACACGTGTCTCTCAGCACTTGGTCAAATAATGTAGCAGATAAGGATAAAATATCTTATTTTATTTTACTTTGACAGGTAAAGGTTCTGTATAAAAACTACATACACGCGTCTCTCAGCACCAGGGCCCATATTCACGAAATATCTTAGCCAGGGCTTAGGCTTAAAGTTGAGACTTTTGTCTCAAGTTTCTGCCCAAAAACTGCTAAGACCTTTGTCTTAGGCTTAGTGGTATTCACAAAGAATTTAAGACCGGTCTTAGGCTTAAATAAGGGCTCAACTTTAAGACTGGTTGGCAGTGGGCTTAAATTTGTAGAGAGGACTTAAATATGGCTGCCATAAACTTTTCTCCACTTCAATATTTGAAATGGCTGTAAATAAAGTATAATTTTACAGAACACCTCACTAAAGCAGTCTTTGGGAAGTTTATATGTGGTAACAAGGTTTTCAATGTCAAAACAGCACTTTTTGTTAGATAAAATGCATTAAATGAAGGATATATGTCACCAATAGTATAGTTTGAATAGAAAAGAAAAGTTACATGACACAGAAAACCACTGTGGTTATTTGATAATCTTGGACTTAGCTAAGTCACCCTTTGTGAATACGGTTTTAAGGCAAAACTTAGCTGAGACAAAAGTCTTAACTTTAAGACTGGATTTAAGCTTAAGACCTGGCTAAGTCTAAGACCCTTTGTGAATACCAGCCCACGTCTAGACAATGACGTCACCACAGGGGTTTCCCCAAAGATTCCCCAAGTTAGTTTCGTGCTTTATTTCATATTTTCACCCTTAAAATGGACAAATACTGTAGCAGAATGGGGATAAACCCTTTATTTATTTTATTTGGTTTCAACAGGAATATATTCCTGTATATAAGCTACATGTACGAGTCGTGCATTACTAGCAACATTAGTTTGCAAACAATTGCCGTCTAGACAAAAACGGAAGTTGTGTCCGATGATTTATTTCAACAAGGACTCGTTTTGGTTAATTTATATATTTTAAACCCTTATAATGGTCAAATAATGGAGCAGATAGGGGTTAAATATTTTATTTTTATTTTATTTTGACAGGCATATATTCCTGTATAAAAACCACATACATGAGTCATTGTCACCCACTGTTTCTTTACAACGTGAACCCGGAAGTGGACTTTAAGTTGTAAAATACTAGTATGTTAAAAATACTTATCTGTACTGTGAATTGACACAAATTAAGATTTTATGATATACCGTAGCCGCGCTCCGTAACGCTCATGCTTTTGAAAGCGCCCATCCACAATCTTACGTTATCGCTCATATGTCGTTTCGAGGTAAACTGTCTCCATATAAACCCAATAATCGGTGAAATATTTTTAATTTATATCAATTTTCAACAAAAGTTTCCTTATTTTAGCAGTTATGACAACTTTTATTGCATCGAGATTTGTTTACCAACCGCATATTTTACTTCCACTCGGTGTGTGCTAAAACGCGGTTTCCCTAAATTCGGGTTATTTTTTTCGAAACGCCCGGCTGGTTTTCATTGTCGTAAACGCCCAACCCCACCTTTCACAAATATTTGGTCACATTGCCCATGGGCGTTACAGAGCGCGGCTACGGTATAATAAGAAACTGATGTAGTTTCAGTATCAAACAACATGTCAATCCATATAAAATTAAATCTCTTTCTTGCAATAAAAAGGCACGAATTCCATATTCGCAGCCAACTCGAAAGAGGAAGCAGAAGGCTACGTCACTACTGGGGTCACCTCGATTCCAAGGCATCTCGCCACTATTTTGCGTCCATTTTTCTTGGATGTTGGCCGAATGCCTGCGACCTCCCGAGTAAGCATTCAGTTCCACATGGTAAGCTATTGTAGCGCAATAAAAGTATGTTCTGTCAAGGTTCACTGTTAAAGCATGTAAGCCGCAACAAATACAACTGAAGATGATCCAATCCAAAATTTAAGCTTAAACTTAAATTTTATCTATTTAAGGTGGACTCACTTTATCTATTTACAGCAACCATGACAAAAAGCTGAAACAAAACAATATTTACTCTGAATAATTCCTGAACTCATATCAAATTGGAACAGTTGAATTGAAACAGATTGCCAGCACGGACCTCTGGTTCAAATGAACAGAATTTTCTTATTACTAGGCCAATTTTGAACATTTCTGGGGACTCACCATCAGTACTGGAGATAGGCAAATAAACCTTCATCCCCTATATTAAAATGTCACTTGTTACAATGACTTGCCCAAATAACAATATGATGTGACTTTAACTCACATATCCAGCAACAGTCTTCTTTAGTCATGACAAATAATTCTCAACATACACTTGAATTAAAAGTGATGTTATAAACACTTCTTATAAACCTGGAATGCAAGATAATGGGAAAACTATCAGTGGAAGATGTTTAAAAAACCTTAACAAGGCAGCATTTCTATCTCCAGTAGTCACATTCAATTGCTTCAGTCTTATGTCGCTTACTACTTATCTCTGAGTTGCTAGGACTTAGGGTGCTAACAGTTTATCTTTGTGGGTATGTTCAGATTTTTGTGAAAATGGAGCCAACTAATCCTATGATGAGATAATATATTCAATTATAACCTTATATGGTGTAAATTAATATAACAAATAACTGCTCTTTTATTTAAGTTCAAAGACTTCAAACAGAGCTCAAATACACACATCTAATGTTTCAAAAGCTGAGTGACACATAACAGTGTCCTCGGTATACTATGACAACTAGAAATAACTTTATAAAAATATAGCCTTTCTTAGGTTGTATTCCCAAACAGAGAATACCCTTTCAATAGTTGAGGTAATATCAAAACAAGACCTTAGTTGGTAAATCATTTAGCAGTGTGGACATCGATACTGAATGTAAAAATAACTGAATATTGTCTGATATCAGGGGGTAGTAACATTTTCAACTGAAATGTCTGAGTCAGTGATACTGAAAAAATTTTGTTCTGGTAGCAGGAAACAAACTTTATCGAAACAAAACATGGCAGTTCTGATCAAAAATGCACTTAAAACTTTAAACATATGACATAAACATGTACAATTTATTCAGATTTGGGGTAATTTCACTTATTTGCACGCTGTATCCATAGTTCCCTCTTACTCTTCATTTTGGCTGTTTTATTTATTTAATTTGATCATGAGAGGGCATTTGCAGTATTTTTTACATTATTCAGAATTGTCCTGGATGTTTGCTCTCAACAGAACAGTGCTACAAGGATAAGGTAAGGCTATTTGATGCAATAAAATATAACACATATTACGTCACATGTCAGGATTACTCTAGTTTAAAGGCAAAAATATCAGTAGTACAAGAACATGATTTTGTAGGGCGTCATAGGTTTTTAGAAGCATGACATTAATTATTAACGGCCCTTAATAATTAATGAAGTGCTGTTAAAAAGCTATAATGCCCGTACAAAATCAGGTTGTTACGACTGTTATTAGATGACTGTCATATATTATAATATATTATTATTTTTCGAAGACTTATTACATCATAAAAGCCTTGCTATTTTCTGCTTTTTGTTTATGATCTTATTCACTTAATATATTATTTTTTTCACCAAATTAAATTGTTTTCAAAAATGTAAGCACCAAAGGAATATTTTTGTTTTAAAAGTAAAAATAGATACTCTTAATGATATGGATGTGGGTATGGACAAGGATATGGATAAAAATCCTACTACATTTTGGTTTTGGCAGATTTTGTGGGGTTGTCTTAAAGAACCAACAGACCAAGCTACCTGTTGGGATATTTGATAACAACTGCTTGACAGTGAATTCCTGTACAAAAGTAATAATTATCGAATTATAAATTTATATTAATTTCGACATAATTGTCATATTTATATGGTTGAATGTTCAACAATAAATTTGACATGGAAACAAATGATATATAAAAAAATGCCCTTTAACCTCTCTACTTTGGAAACTTTAAATGTAAAACACTTCTGGTTGATGCGAGTTTAACTGTAAAATGGGGTTAGACCTTGAGAAGGCTAGAAAAAGTAAGTGGATGATGCAGATAATTTCCACCTGATTAGCACCAAAAGAGTGCAAAGTTTTCACAAACAAACAACTCCACAGACACAAGGGGTGATCTCATCTAAGAGTTTCTGAGAATACACAGCTTCTGAACACTTAGCCACGATTCTGGCTTTAATAAACCCACAAGCAAAACTGGGTTTGCAACAGTTAATGTCACAGGTGCATCGTCATAACGTCATTGGATAAAATGCAGGTGGACATAATGCTGGTCAAAATTGCAAGAAAAGAAAAAAATGCCAGTCAGGTTTGGGGCAGGGTGGACAGCTACATAGATATTACCATACCCTGGACTGAATCTAGAACCATAGAGATAAATGACAAGTGGTAAAATGTCAGTTTCTTAGCACTAATTAAATTTTATTTCTGAAACTCTAAATGAAATGTGCCTGTGTGACCTTAATTGTTTGCTTGGGTTTAACGCCACTTTCAACTCATTGCATAAGGTACTAATCAGCAGTGTACACCAGTTTGCCAACATTCTGAAATGAAAAGTAAAAGGCATCTGCAAGCAACCACCAACTTCTTCATTTAAGATCAGTGACTGCATGTATCCTTGAAACCTTATACGCTTGAGGTAGGCGTGTTATCTTCCAAATCAGACCTTAATAAATAAGTTAAAATGTCTGACATAGCTCAATAAACTTTAAAGAAAAAATTTCATAAATGTGTACAAGCTTAAAAGGCTGAAAACCTTACAAAGTATGCATATAAGCTAGAAAAGCAAATATAATTGCTGTAGAGTAAGAAATCTAAAATTCGCCACATATCTGAAATTCGCCACATGTGAAAATACTAATAAAATAAATGAATTGTGGTGAGATTTGTTGACTGTATAGTAAATTAAGGCTTTTTGAACTGAAAAATACCAATTTGGACAAAAACATCATTTTCTTCATAAAATTAATTAAGGTTTTAGAGGTGGCGAATTTTAGATTCCTGGCGAATTTTAGATTTCTTACTCTACCTATTTCCAGTCTATTACTAAAAGTGTACAGACTTTGTTAGTTGTAACATTTAAAACATTTTATCACACTTTTCTTGTCCAACAATATCGTGTGTATAACTAAAAGCACTTCTACTTTAAGAATATATAGCTTATTTTTATATTTTTGGACAAAAACATGTGTAAGTCTGGCCTTAAAACCATTTAGACCGGAAAGTGGAATGGACCGGATTCTGGTTCACAAAGGATAAATTAAAACTTTCAATTTTACAAGAAAACGAAGTATAAGCGCCTGCTTAGATAAGGAAATAAGCTTTATCGCCCGAATACTATAACAAAGTGGCCTCAAGGGCCTAAAACTCACATAAAATGTTCATAAAAAGCTTTTAAAACCCAAAAATTATGGTCATAACCATTGTAAAATGTCCACAGATGCACAGAACCATAAATTATTTCAGATATCTACAAAGCAAAAACAAAATTCAAAGTTCCCAGTACAACTAGATAGAACTTAAAAAATAAAAAGAGGAAAAAGACAAAATTAAATTGAAGTTCAAGATTTAATAGTAACAGTTTGCAATAAAATTCTTAATCCTTGAGTCTTGAGATACTTGCTTGCGACAGGCTTTATTTTCATATGCTCAATCCATACACACAATAAAGACTTGGATCAAAATGAGGCATTTTGAGAAATGTGAGCCAGAGCTAGACTATGACTTTTAAACCACCTTTCACTTTTGATTGTCCTACTGCAAATCCTACACATTGAGAAAATAGGAATTTCTTTTCTGTTTGGGGGTCTTCTGTTTTTGTTTCTCAAAATAAAATACTAGTAATAATCCCTGGTGGGCATTTTATAAGCATGTTGTCATACTGTGTCCCTTTTGTCCAGAAAATATGCTGTCCTGTTTTACAATAAACCACAAAATTTTGTCAACAACATGGTTAAAGCCCTAGATGAGTAAGGGACAGTAAAGTTTGTAAAGACAGACCTTCTATATATTTTGCCATTCCACGAAGGCTGAGATTGCCTTTTATAAGATCTAGTTACTCAGGAATATGGAAACATAAATCAATATTTATTTATTTTCAAACTTACTGAATACTAAATTTTTACTATTTTCTAATATGCATCCTTAATCAAAAGGTTATAAGTAATCAGACTACTAAACTACATATCTGTACATTTAAATCAATCGTTGAAAATAAATGTTCATGCAATATAAAGTTTATGGACTTTGTTTGACTAGTAAAAACAGTGAAAACCTAATTGATATAAAAAAATGAATAATAAAAAACTGAATGTAAGAGACAAATAAAGTAAAACATGAGAAATAGAAAGGTAAACACCAACACAATTGTTCCAGTAAACAATTTCTTGGAGCATGTTGATTTATAAATCACACTCAAATCTAAAAACAATGAGCACTATCAAATGCCCTTGCACAACACTAAAAAATACTCTTATTTTTATCTCACTGTCCAGAATTCATCAATCATTTTGGATGTTTATAATTATTATAGTGAGAATACACATTCATATTAAACATTAGATTTATGTTCTTCAGAAACTGAACAAGTTTTAGGCATATTACATTAATTATCCTGAAGAAGGCTATTCAATACTTCTGCAGGGCATATTTGGTGGCGATCCGTAAACAAACAGTGTGTGTATATATGGATGTATCTTTTCACGAGTGTTTTGATCACTTTAAATGAATCTGTATGGAGGTCCTATGACAGAAGAATAAGTTCCATTGTCTTGAGGCCCCCAAGTGTGTGTATGCAGTAAAGGAGGGGGGGATTCGTTGAAAGCACATAGCCAGATTGTTCCAGTGGGGGTATGAATAATAAAATAATAATATAACAGTTTGGGAGTCTGTCAAATAAAAGTTATGTTAATTCTAAAAGCCCTGTTAAGTATCGAGTCTAAATGAGCAGAAACCAAGTCTGGCAGAATTCTTGTGAGTCACTTTTACACAAAGATGGGTACACCACATGAGTCAATGAAGATTATGAGCTTAAGCAAAGAAGTAGCAATAGCAGAAAATTTACAAGATATTAATTTTCATAAAAAAACAAGACCAGTGCTGTGACAATTATCTCCTACTGTGTATATTGGTGTGGACATTTTCCCAGTGGACAGCAAATATTTAATCCAACAAAACCTGTACATTAATATTATAAACATTTATTTGCTCAGTCTGATTGTCTCTAATATTATATATAACATTTAACTGAAATCAGCAATTCTGCACAGGAATCAAAAGGCACCATACATAAGATTCTTTTACCCAGAATCTATTATGAACAGAATTAAAACTAAAAATAGGTCGCCCTGTTAAGAGTAGCTGCAACAAATGAAAAAAAATAGGATAGCATAGAAGAAAACACATTATCACGTGTAATGTCCACCCCATGAACGTTTTGTAACAACTGTATATTAGTCTTACAAGACTCTGTTTTGCTTGTAAAATATATCAACGATGCTTAGACATTTATTACATGTAAATTACTTTGGCTTCATGCCTTTTTGCATTGGTTCAAAATTTAAACAAAACTAGAGGATCGCTCGCAAAAAAAAAAGATAATGTTTTTGCATAGCAAAAACAAAGCGTCCCGAAAAGGATATAAAGGTGAGTGCTAAAGTATTAAGAAAATGCTTCGTTTCTAGCCTTATACTGTTGTGGCAACCAAAGTCAGCGCAGTCTGCTCTATCTAGCACGGTTTTCAAGACATAAGCATTTTTGTGTTTTGCAAAAAATAAAAAAATAAAAAATGTCCGCTATATTTGGCGAGACAAAAATATTTTGAAAATTAGCATGGCTACTCTGCAGAGATACCCAGCAGGTCCAAAATTTTGTTGAGTTCACTCCATATAGCACGGTTTTCGAGATATAAGCATTTTTGTCTTTTGCAAAAACTTTGAAAATTCAAAATGGCCACCATTTTTGGGGAGACAAAAATTTTTGTCAAGACCACTGCCGTGGTGTGTATCTCCCGCCGAGCATTAAAGCAGAAGAAATAGCTTTTCCGAGATATTCACAATTTTTCATTTTCGTGTGTGAAAGGTCTTCCAAAAGTAGGTGAATGAGTTATTTGAGAAAAATTGGCTATCTGCAATACTATTAAGAGATAATTCACATTTACTCATTTTGAGTAGGTGAGTAATTATCTATGGGTCTGAAACTTCACCAAGTGAAAGCTCTCCCAAAAGTAGGTGAATGAGTTATTTGAGAAAAATTGGCTATCTGCAATACTTTTAGAGATAATTCGCATTTACTCATTTTGAGTAGGCGAGTAATTAGCTATGGGTCTGAAACTTCACCATGAGAAAGCTCTCCCACAAGTAGATGAATGAGTATTTGATAAAAATTGGGTATCCACAATACTTTTACAGATAATTAGCATTTACTCATTTTGAGTAGGTGAATAAATAGCTATGGGTCTGAAACTTCACAGAGTGAAAGCTCTCCCAAAAGTAGGTGAATGAGTTATTTGAGAAAAATTGGCTATCTGCAATACTTTTAGAGATAATTCACATTTACTCATTTTGAGTAGGTGAATAATTAGCTATGGGTCTGAAACTTCACCAAGTGAAAGCTCTGCCAAAAGTAGGTGAATGAGTTATTTGAGAAAAATTGGCTATCTGCAATACTTTTACAGATAATTCGCATTTACTCATTTTGAGTAGACGAGTAATTAGCTATGGGTCTGAAACTTCACCAAGTGAAAGCTCTCCCAAAAGTAGGTGAATGATTAATTTGAGAAAAACTGGCTATCTGCAATACTTTTAGAGATAATTCGCATTTACTCATTTTGAGTAGGTGAGGAATTTGCTATAGGTCTGAAACTTCACCAAGTCAAAGCTCTCCCAAAAGTAGGTGAATGAGTTATTTGAGAAAAATTGGCTATCTGCAATACTTTTAGAGATAATTCGCATTTACTCATTTTGAGTAGACGAGTAATTAGCTATGGGTCTGAAACTTCACCAAGTGAAAGCTCTCCCAAAAGTAGGTGAATGATTAATTTGAGAAAAATTGGCTATCTGCAATACTTTTAGAGATAATTCGCATTTACTCATTTTGAGTAGGTAAATAATTAGCTATGGGTCTGAAACTTCACCATGTGAAAGCTCCCCAAAAGTAGGTGAATGAGTTATTTGAGAAAAATTGGCTATCTGCAATACTTTTAGAGATAATTCGCATTTACTCATTTTGAGTAGGTGAGTAATTAGCTATGGGTCTGAAACTTCACCAAGTGAAAGCTCTCCCAAAAGTAGGTGAATGAGTTATTTGAGAAAAATTGGCTATCTGCAATACTTTTACATATAATTCGCATTTACTCATTTTGAGTAGGTGAGTAATTAGCTATGGGTCTGAAACTTCACCAAGTGAAAGCTCTCCCAAAAGTAGGTGAATGAGTTATTTGAGAAAAATTGGCTATCTGCAATACTTTTAGAGATAATTCACATTTACTCATTTTCAGTAGGTGAGTAATTAGCTATGGGTCTGAAACTTCACAGAGTGAAAGCTCTCCCAAAAGTAGGTGAATGAGTTATTTGAGAAAAATTGGCTATCTGCAATACTTTTAGAGATAATTCGCATTTACTCATTTTGAGTAGGTGAGTAATTGGCTATGGGTCTGAAACTTCACCAAGTGAAAGCTCTTCCAAAAGTAGGTGAATGAGTTATTTGAGAAAAATTGGCCATCTGCAATACTTTTAGAGGTAATTCGCATTTACTCTTTTTGAGTAGGTGAGCAATTAGCTATGGGTCTGAAACTTCACCAAGTGAAAGCTCTTTGGGATAGCTGCTCTGCAGAGATACCCTGAAGATAAAAAATTTCGTCGAAATCACTCTATGTAGCACGGTTTTCGAAATATTAGCATTTTTGTGTTTTGCAATTTTTGCGCAAAAATTCGAAAATTCAAAATGGCCGCCATTTTTGGCAAGACAAAATTTTTTTTGAAAATTGGCATGGCTACTCTGCAGAGATACCCAATGGGTCAAAAATTTCGTCGAAATCGCTCTATCTAGCACGGTTTTCGAGATATAAGCATTTTTATGTTTTGCAATTTTTGCGAAAAATTCGAAAATTCAAAATGGCCGCCATTTTTGGCGAGAGAAAATTTTTTTGAAAATTGGCATGGCTACTCTGCAGATATACCCTGTGGGTCAAAAATTTCGTCGAAATTGCTCTATCTAGCAGGGTTTTCGAGATATAAGTATTTTTGTGTTTTGCAATTTTTGCGAAAATTTCGAAAATTCAAAATGGCCGCCATTTTGGGCGAGACAAAATTTTTTTGAAAATTGGGAAAACTACTCCGCAGAGATACCCTGCGGGTCAAAAATTTCGTCAAAATCGCTCTATCTAGCACGGTTTTCGAGATATAAGCATTTTTGTGTTTTCCTTATTTGGAAAATTCGTAATGATTAATTAATCATTAATTACTCGGCCATTTCTTGACCAATCAATGCCAAAATCTAATGATTTCCAGATTTTAATAGAATGAATGTATTTGCCAAGTTTCAGGTGAATTGATAAAATTCCTTTCAAGTTATCATCCGGACAAGCTTCCCCATCGAAAAAAGACATTTTTGGTCATGTGACCTCTCTGATTGGTTGAAATGTCACTGCAGCATATTCAAAAAAATTCCCCAAGGCTACTGCCTAAACCTGCCAAATTTGAAAAGAATCCGCCTAATGGTTACAGAGTTATAAGGAAAACAAAATGCGGAGCCGGCGGAGCCGGCGGAGCCGCCGGAGCCGGCGGAGCCGGCGGAGCCAGAAGCTCTCCCATACACAAACAAGCGTCCCTTGCGGGACGCTTAATTACTATATCTAATTCAAGAGATCTGCCCGAAAACATTTTATCTAGGGCTTATAATACCCATAGGCTCCAAAATTTGCTTAAATTCGTTCTATGTTTAACAGCCTTTGAGATAAATAACAGTTTCAATTTATGCCCAAATTCAACATGGCTGCTGAAATTTCAGAAATTCAACACTTTTGCAGAGGCACTACAACTAAGGTGTCTTATAACACCTTATTTTCAATTTCCGACAAACTTCAAGACGGTGGGGAAATTTGAGAAATTTGACATTTTTCAGAGGCAATATACCTAATATCTCAAATATCCAATTGGTCCAAAATTAGCTTGAAATTGCTCTATCCCTTATGGTTTTGAAATGAACAACATTTTCAATTTTGTCCGCCATCTTGAATTTTGGCGGACAAAATTCTAGAAATTAAACTTTTTTCACAGCCACCAGTAGATGAATGTGTATTTTTTTTTATTATTTTCATTTTACACAAAAATTCAAGATGGCCCCCGAAAATGGCGAGAAAACGATTTTTGGGAAAAGTCGCCAGTAAACTCTGAAGATACCGCGTGAATCAAAAATTTCGTCGAAAATGCTCTATCTCGCACCGTTCCCGAGATAAATGCTTTTTTGCATTTTACGAAGAAATTCAAGATGACCGCCAAAATCAGCGGGAAAACAATTTTGAGAGAAGTCGCCAGTAGACTCTGCTGATCTCCTGTGGCTCAAAAATTTTTTTTCACCCTATCTCACACCATGTCCGAGATAAATACGCTTTTGATTTTTTCGCAAAAATCCAAGATGGCCGCCAAAAATGACAGACTAATGATTTTCGGGAAAAGTCACCAGTTGACTTTGCTCATACCCTGTGGGTCAAATATTGTGTAGAAATCGCTCTATCTTGCAGATAGAAGCAAATTTGTGTTTTTGCATTTTTGGCAAAAATGCAAATATTCAAAATGGGCAACATTTTTAAGTGGAGGAAAATTTTTGGAAAAATACAAAGAACAGTTTGCTCTGATACCCTGTGGGTCGAAAATTCCGACGAAATTGCTCTATCTCGCACAGTTAAGGAGATAGAAGCAAATTTGTGTTTTTGTATTTTGGGCAAAAATTTGAAAATTCATAATGCTCGCCATTTTTGGGGAGAGGAAAATTTTTTGAAAATTGCCAATAGTACATCGTTTAGATACTTGGTGGATCGAAAATTTTGACAAAATCGCTCTATCTAACATGGTTAAGGAGATAGAAGCACATTTGTGTTTTTACATTTTTGGCAAATATTCGAAAATTCAAAGTGGCCGCCATTTTGGGGGAGAGGAAATTTTTTTGAAAATTGCAAAGAGTAGTTTACTAAGATACCCTGTGGATCGAATATTTTGACGAAACCACTCTATCTCACATGGTTAAGGAGATAAAAGGAAATTTGTATTTTTGGCAAAATTTCAAAATGGCCGCCATTTTTGGGGAGAGGAATATTTTTTTTGAAAATTGGCAACAGTACATTTTTAAGATACCGTGTGGGTCAAAAATTTCAACCAAATCACTCTATCTCGAACAGTTAAGGAGATAGAAGCAAATGTGCGTTTTTGCAATTTTCGCAACAGTTCAAAAATTTTAAATGGCCGCCATTTTTGGGGAGAGGAAAATTTTTTTTAAAAAGCCAGATACATTGCTTAGATACCCAGTGGGTCGAAAATTTCAACAAAATCGCTCTATCTCACACAGTTTAGGAGATATACATATTTATGTTTTTGCTATATAGCTATTACTCAGGAGGTTAAAGCTATTACCATCAACAACAATACCAAGCAAGCAATTGACCCTATAAACCTTCACACCAAATTTTACAAAGATGAGTTAAATATGTTTCCTTTAAAACAGTGAAAACAGAAATGCAATTCAGAGTAGGCTCAAAGTAGCAAAGCAGCTATTACTCAGATAGCTATAAAGCAAGCTATTGACCTAACTATTGCTCATACCAAATTTGGTAAAGATATGTCACATATTTTTCCTTAAAATGCCCAGAAACAAAAGAAGTACACAAAAGTAGCTAAGTAGCTATTACTCAGTTAACTATAGAGCTATCTTCACCAAAACCTATTATTCAGTTAGCTATAGCGCTATCTTCACCAAAAGCAATCCCATGCAAGCTATTAACCAAATAAACACAAAGATAGGATAAATACTTTTCCTTGAAATGACCGGAAACCAAGCGTGACAGACAGCGGATGGCAGATGGTGGACGGCGGACGGCTGACTCCCGAAAAAGCAAAAATAATTTGTCCACCCCCCAGTGCGGTGGACATAATCAAAAACTAACTGATAATAATTTGAGAAGTCATATTGAAACAATGGTATTCTTGTACAATGACATTATCAACTAAAGTTATTGAGGAGTTGCAAAATAATAGTAATATTTATTGTTTCCTCTAGCAAGGGTGTGTTTGTCTGTTTGTCTGACTGTATTTCTGTGTTCGCAATAACTCCAAAAGTATGAACGGATCTTTCTGAAAATTTTTTATGTGTGTAGGGCCTGACCAAAACAATCCGACTCATATTTTGGATACATAAGATCCCAAAATTTTCAAAGGTCCCATTTTCAATGTATTTTCAATGACTTTTGTTTTCGTCTGGTATGCATTACTCCAAAATAAATGAGTGTATCTTGATGAAATTTTTATATGGGTAGGAGTCTGGCCAAATGAAGAAATGCTGGGAAAGTTCTAGATCATATTCTGGATACAAAAAATCCTGAATCTTCAGAACCGTGCCCTGAAGGAGGCGTGCACTCTACAAGTGCTTTCTAGTTATAATTGAGAAACTGCAATCTAAGTATTTATAAACAAGACTTGTGCATATCAAGTATACTGAAAACATAATATTGTAATATAAACAATATCTGAACAAGTTATTTAATGAAAAAATCTCAGTTCCTTAGTTTCCTCGGTAAGTATCGTGGTTGTCAATGAAAACTACAGCTAGTGATCTGACTCTTTCACACAATAATTTTCAAGAAAGACTAGCTGTATATTATGAAAATGCTTAATTCTCAATAGCTTTCAGTCATAAGCAACACACGTGGGTCTATAAGGTTGGTGTAGCCCTAACCATCTTTGCACACCCACATACCAAGAAAGAATTAAATCTAATCTCAGTAATCTAGTCATGTTCAATTGGATTAACTCTTTAAGTAATAACCTTAATGTCATTATGATAAAGTTCTTGTTAAAGGTAACCTCAAACTAGGTGGCTTCCCATGGTTTGGTTACATCCACATTATGAATGAAATCAATGAAGTCATTTTTCAATTTGTCCCTTTAAAAGGTTACCTTAATCACAATAAAGTACTCTCATCTGAGGTCTAAATGTAGCCACTGGCTAAATATGAATGAACTCTATGAAAACAGTTTCAGAATAACAATTATTCTTGATGAAAGAAAATATGACACCTTAACACACACTGCATGTCATAATCTCAATCTAAATTTGGAAAAAAAACAGAAAAAAGAAATAAGAAGAAATGGATATGTTTCACATGATATCTGTGAAGCTATTGATAAGTCTTGTATCATCACTACCAAAGAGTTGTTTAAGGATGTGAAGTCAGATATGAAGACATATTTAATAAGACACCAAGTGTTTTGTACACATGACAGAGCAAAAAGTACAAAAATTGCCGCCACTAAGGAAGGACGCTTATTTTTCTTTTAATTATGAATTATTATTATCCAACTCATGATATGTGTCATAACTATTGGCCTTTAATCTTACTGTCATGCAGAATTTCCATATATTTATCCCTGGCAATGAATCTCGCATACTTTGGGGAGTTTGAAATCTCAAGTATATTTCTAGTAATCAGGGTATATAACCTCCCTTTATACAAAGATTTCTCCAAGACTACCAAAGACAATTTTTATTGGTGCACATTCTGTTTGCATGAATGCAAAATACTGAATCACGTAAAGTCATTTACTAATGCTCTGGCATTTGTTCCCGAAAAATTAGCCATGGAAAAGATCTGAAGAAATATATAATTCAACACAGGAATGTAAAATTTGCCACTCAGTGGTCATGTCTATAGTTTCAGTTTCAATTATTACATATGCCTGACAAATTTGTAAATTTTGTGATAATTTAAGGGGATTAAGGCAACCATGGAAAATTTCAGTTTATTTTATTTCTTGTTCTTTATTTTAAAGAGAGTTCAGAATTTCAAATGCTGAGGTAAATTTCTCACAGTACATATTTTTTACTTCAACTGCCAAATAAATCTCCTACACACATGATTGAGAAATGGACGAAATGGCATTTCCGCTCATCTTATGACAGTACTGTTAAATCAAAAAGATCTAAACATATAATGGTGATTAATAACATGTACTGAATGTGAAATAAAGTTTGGATGATTCTGATTGGTTGCCAGGGAGACACACCCCTTTTTTCTCGATTTCATTTATGCAAGTCACAGTTTATGAACCTTTGCATACTGTTAATCACTCCATACATTATCATGCGCAGATTTTTGCAACATCCTTTTTCATTCATCTTCTCTCTGTAGTGAAATGCGTAGATTACCCACCAGGCTTGTTCTCTGGTTTTAGGCTCTTTTCATATATATCATAATAAAACAACTGAGCTTTATAAATACACCAGACATACACACCACTTCAATTATACTTCTGATTTACACAGTAAACAGATGGGGGGAAGTCTATACAATGCTAAACTTAACCAGAGCTTTCATTGAAGTTCATTAGAATTGTAATTTCAATTTATTTGTGTAAACATTTTTAATGTTGCTTCTATTTTTGCAAACACACTGTATAGGTTATTAAAGGAAGGGCAGCATAAAATGGGAAAGAAAGGTGTATATCCCCTTCTCCCCCTCCCACTGAAGATCACTATAACAAATCTAAGTATAGTGATCAAACATTATTTAATTGGATATTTTGATATCAATCACTAAAACAATAACTTAAAGGGCTTCACCAGATTCTGCAAACCTGAAAAAGATTCAGTAAATCTATTTCTTTACAGGATGTCATATGGTATATCTAATGATAATTACATGATAGTTACAGTTGTTACTGGTTACAATCCAGTTCATGGCATACCCTACTATAACTGGTAACAGTATGGTTAAAATATAACAGGAAATAGCAAAAACAATGAATAGTAATATATCACGGAGGCCCAAACTCCACAGTCTGCGGAAATAGCACTGGACACCATGAGATACAGGACAGGTGAAAAAGTACAAAGATAAAGCGTCTTTCAGGACAGAAAGTTTAAGTTTCGTAAAGGTGCAAGAGAAATAATACTTAGAGAAATGTACACAAAGTATCAAAACAAGACAGACAATTTAATAGCAAGATTACATCATTCATTTGTAAAATAAAACTTATGAAACTGCAAAATTTATCAACTAATCTATTTGTTAATTATAGCTTTCAATGGAGATAGCATAATTAGGTAAAATAAATATAGTAATCACTTGCATCAATCCATGGCTTTGTAATAGAATATGTTTGCAACAGTCTGGCTGATCCAAGGTCAAACGTCATCAAGGTGTGATGTATTGCAGTGCCCAACAAGGTATTGAACACCCACATCCTCCAACCAATACACTTATCACATAAAAAATACCTACACCTTATTTCCCAGATATAGCCAAGACTAGACTTTAAAAGTCAAAATCACTGTGGCAAGTTGTACAATTACATGCCCAAAAAAATATTCCTATCAAGTATCAACTTTCTTTTAAAGACTGGGGTCTCTATGACAAGGTCAAAGGTCAAATCTTCCTATACTTCACGGTTTCTGAGATACAACCTAGGCAAGATTTACTGCGACCCACCCAACCTCCCATCCATCCACCTGGGCACAGCCTTTAATGGCTGTAAGGTAATAATTGAGGTAAATGAAAATTAAAATACAAAAAATTTCAACAAAAATGATGACGCAAAAAAGGTCGTCACTCAAAACTTGAAAGTACCAATAGTCTATATTACCACAGTAAGATGATAATTATACGTGTATAAAACTGAATATCTGATCTTATTTTACTTAATTTCCCATGCTTTCCATGTAAATAGAATTGATCTAAACATATCTTATTAATTGGAATGTAAACTGGTGGCTTCAATTATCAAAAGAGTTGTATTCTATCTCCATTTCAGGGACAAAAGAACAGTGTTTAACCACAATATATAAGAGTTTTATACAAAGCTAATCTAAACACATTTTATAATTAAATAAAAAGATATATACAGGTATATTCAATTATCACAAGGATTAGATTTCATCACCAGCTCCAAACAAAAAAAACTGCCAAACCACAAGATTCACACTTAAATTTCACTATTTTTTGCAAGGTACTGGTAAACAACACAAATTTAACTTGATAAAATATAAACTTTTTAGCATTAAAAAAACAATTAATAATAAACCTTGTATTGTATGTGTATTCTGCAAGAAAACTGCAATATTTTGATCCCAGTACTGAAAATTTATAATCAGTTATTATATTCAATAGAATGCCTTTTGTCTATATTTTTATTATCCCCATTAATCATTTCTATGAACACTGTTATAATCTCTGGTGTCAGGTAGAATTTATAAGGTATCCAGTGCTTAATCTACGAAATAACGGATTCTAAGGCATATCATTCAAAACTTGAGATACAAAATCAAAGGTCATGAAACGTGAACAAAGCCCAGATTTATAAACTCCCAATGTTTTCCACTTTCATTTCTTATCAACTTTCTGTCATGTGACCAAAATGTCCCTTACTGAAACCTGCAGCACAACACCAGCATGATACACAACTCCCCGTTAAACTGGACAAAATGGTGGAAAAAAAACTTGTTTAAATTGGTCCAGAAAATGAAAGCTCTTGTCATTTCAACTAGAACACTCTAAGCACAAGCTCTTATCTACTAGAAGTTTTCTTCACAAAAAGTGTGAAAACTTGGATCTTACAGGGGAAGAACCTAGGATTTTTTATTTGGTATGTCCTGATTTTTTCAGAAAGTCCTATTTATATGCAATACTTATTAGTGGATAGGGTAATGTATATCTCATTAATGATACTACTAACTAAATGGTAAGTCTGCGTATACTGGCTTATACATAAGCTATGCCCCTGTCTTACTGTCAAGTTACTGCTATTAGTACAATCTTTGTTTTTTTCTTCTTTCTCTTTCTCTCTCTCTCTCTCTCTCTCTGTTGAAATAATGAAGATTGCATGTGGAAAGTACCTGGGTAGATCCGGACCTTCATAAAAGAACATGTATTTTCATTTCATTGATAATTTTTTTCACCAATGTAATCCCACCAGGACCTGAGGTTCAGTTGCCAAATGTATTTCCTGGATAAGACACCAGAAGAGATCAGTTTTCTTCCACTACCATCCTTGGGGGTGGGGGTTTTGTTTTTAAAACCCCAGGGAAAGAGCAACAATTTTAATATAATGTTGTTGCTGTTGTTTTAGCATATGTGGAAGTTGTGATTACCTATGTTTACAAGAACACAGGTCATAAGGTTGTAAGTTAGAGCAGGTGGGTCACAATACTTAGACCCTTCTTGTGTGTAACACTCTCTCCGGAAGACACTGAACTTTCAGTTTACACAATAACAGCTTCAATCCTTGTTCTAGCTTTGCATCTTGTGTATTCTGAATCTATGTTTTCATCAACTTGAACCGAGATTCATTATTTGTTAAAACATTTCTTTCTACTTCTAAAAAGTGCTACAAAGTTTTTTTTAACGTGACAGAGTGTGATTTATGGTATGCAATGGTCAAAAACTGAAAGAAATCAAATGGAAACATAAATGTTTTTACATTTATATTGTCCATATTTGTTTGGTCAATATTTATTGATTGATTTGAGGAGGATCTATAGTTCACTGTTGCCAAAACCGAGGCCAAAATTTACATGCATGAAAATAATACCTTATAAATCGTAATCATAGGAAAATACATGAATTTTTCTTTGAAGAACTCTTAAACAGCCAAACTATGAATTTGGAAAAGTAAAAATTTGCTTGAAATCACTCTATTGCTAACCTTTCCCAAGAGGATCGACATTTTTTATTTCCACAAAATTCAAGATAGCGGCCCAATTTTGGAAAATTAAAAATTTTTCAAATATTTTCTCCAGAGTCTATAGTGGCCAAAGATTCCAAAATATGCTCGAAATTGCTCTTTACCTAACAGTTTCCGAAATAATCAACATTTTCAATTTCCAGGAAAATTCAAGATGGCATCCCGATTTCGGAAAATCAAAAATTTTCCAAAAAAATACTACATTCAGGGCCAGTACTGCCCAAAGGGTCCAAAAATTGTTCCAAATTACTCTATCTCTAACAGTTTTGAGGATAATCAACATTTTTTTTATTTCTGCTAAAAATCAAGATGGTGGCCTGACTTCAGAAAATCAAAAATCTTCAGAAACATTATATTCAAGAACAATAATTATTGTGCCCAAAGGGTCCAAAATTTGATCCAAATCACAGCATAATGGTTTTCAAGAAATCAACATTTTGGATTTTTGTTAGGCTGCTATTGGTCTAGCAGTGGAAGACCAAAGCAACAAAGCTACAAGTTTCGAGGCATTACCCATACATACCCACATACCAAATTTTAAGGTCTAAGTAAAATATTTTACACGAGTACTAGGCCAATATTTGAAGAAATATCAAAGTTGGACTTTAGAAGCCCACCACAAAACAATCGGCTCCTATTTCCTACCCTTATATACCCCCATACCAAATTTGAAAAGTCCACCTAAAATATTTTAAAGTTATCACATCTAAAAGGAAATCTCTGCAGTGGTGGCAGACTGGTGATGTAAAATCTAAGTATCTGCGACTTTAGTCTGGGGATACAACTTACACCAGACTTTTAATGCACAAATATAAAACTTACAGACTTTCAACACAGGAGATCAACAGGAAATAAAATTGCTTTAAGCTACCCCACTATATGAGAGAACACTGGAAGGAAAGGTTTATATATTTGTATGTATTACACCTAACAAAATTGCTTTTAGCATAGGCAATGTTATTAACAATAATACTTTTCAAAGGCCCAGATTTGTAATCATTTTCTGACTAAATCATGGCACACTCACACAATATCAAAATTCAATCAAAAGACTATTTTTAATATAGATTTCCTATTTTGCTAGTATTTTAGGCACAATATCCAAACAATGATATCTGTGGGCTGCAGCAAAACTGCATGTGTCTTCAACCAATGAATCTTATAACCACTAATTAATCCCCTCTCTCCTTTCTCTGTTTGAGAGCCCCGACGGCTCTGAATCTGGAAATTTGACATAAATGTATTATCTATCTCCAAACATGGAATAACATCAGTATTCATGGTTACTTTTTGATCCATTTTCTGAGTGTCTATAAAGCTTGAAGAGAGCAGGTTTTTTGCAGGTAAATGATTTCATCTCTTCTCTCTGACGACTGTGAGCGTAATAATGTTTTTCTTGTTGCTATACATGCATTGTAGTGATATACTGTATAAGTTGAAATTTTCATTAATCATTAATTTTAGCCATTTTAGCTAATGACTTTGGCCACTGAAAATTAATTCCTAACGAGTTATTAAATCCGTCCTAATATCTCATATAGACACTAGCCATTAGTAAAAATGAATTCTAGTGAATTTCTTAAAAATAAACAATCAGTGAAATCGTTTTCTAGCTGAAATTATTGCTTGTACAGTATCAGATAAAACTACAGTTAAGTGGAACCTCGAGGGAGCAAATATCAAGAGTTAACCAGGATTTCCAGATGACAGCATTAAGTTCAGTATAAAAGGCCCCCTGAGGAAGTGACATTTATTCCAAACTAAAAGAAATTGTTACTTATTAAGCTATTATTGTATTACCGTGTGCTGAATTGGGACATCAAAATTTAAAATAAAAGTGAAAATATAACATTTTTATACCACATTTTTTAAGTTCAATTAGGGTGCTTCTGACAATGCATGTGCTTGTCTGGATAACTGTGAAAGGTTCCATCGGTCTCACCACTACGTCAGATCCTAAAGTCCCACTGTTATATTAATCATACTCACTAGGTTTGTTATTATAGCAACAATGAAGTTATCTAAATTTATCCACACAAGTGGCCCACTTTTGTACCACAGTCATACTCATAATAATATTGGAGTTTATACAGTGTTTTGAAGCTGTTCGGGTTTTTTAAAACTTAGTTATACGTCACTGTTTCTGTGAAGGATGTTTTTCCCCTGTTGATAATTTGTGAATAACATTTCCTATATTTTAAACAATTTTGAGATAAAAATAAACACATGATCCTTGTGGTGTACCTGAATAACCCAAGCTTTGATTAAAAACTCTTGTAATGTCCACTGTAAACTTAATTAGTTGTCAAAATATAAATACCCAACACAGAGGAATACACAAAGACTCAAATCTATTTCATTTTTTTAATAACTTCTTCAATACTGCATTTACAAAAATATGTACTGAATTATCTATAAAATATTAACTGTATCATTATATGCATGCATAGGATGCAAGAAATATTTCATCAGGGTTAGCATCCGGTAGTTACAAATTATAATATTATTACGATGAAGTAATCATTTCACTGTAAATGTTTATACTGAAATTTTATAGGAAACATTTATTTACCAAGCTATTTTTTGTTCATTGCTGGAAGGCATATTTAATTTATCCCATACTAGGCACGTTATATATTTACTTTTTACGCAGAAAACTGAAAATGTTTATTACTCACCACTAATTTCTATAAGAATAGGCACTTCCTTGGTCATATCTATTGTTTTCAAAAAAAATTTGTTGGGATATTTCAGTACTATCTTAAACAGTACTTCCGCTTTACAGAACCAAATCTATTAGGAGATGTTGGGACATGAAGACTTTGTTTACATGATATGCCTGTAGAACAAAAGATTAAATTTAACCTGGTATTGTATTGTATATTTATACTCGGCGCAATATCTCCATGTACTTCAGGACTCAAAGCCCCATTTGACCCATCAGCACTGCATAAACACAGCCCAAGCTCTCTAGTGACTGACATTCCCTTAACTGAAAGACAGAGGCTCAAGGATGACCATTTATCAATGTTCTTGAGGTTCTTTAGCTTGCCACTGAGGATAAGATCCAATGACAAGAGAACTGCCATTTTAAGAGGTCATCCTAGTCACTATTTATCTGCCTGTACCTGGGTTTGAACCCACATCCTCTGTGTTCCTAGGTAAGTGTGTAACCTACTAGGCCACAACAGGTTAAGTTGAATCACGGGAACAAGAAATATACATCTGGCTTGCAGAAATTTAAGTACAATTTCAACATCAATATTAATTTTAATTTGACTCTGACTATTGATCAACATTGAAATATTGTTTCTCGCAAGAAAATGTATCATTTAACAGTCACTTTTGCATTATTTTTCACAAATAGATAAATTATTTATAAAGCTCAAAAGTTCAAAATGTGAAATGTCATCTAGTAACCAGATTGTTACTTAGGGAAAATAAAGAAATTCAGAGATACCAGAGATTGACTTTAGAATTTTTATAAAATCTTTGTTTTCCTCAACTAGATCAAATAAATGCATGGAGATGTATATTTTTGCCATAGCTGCTCCCACTGAATGGAACAAACTTCCTCCGGTAAATATAACTGAGACTAGTGTCACTGTGTTTAGATGACAGTGGAAGACTTACTTATTCAGACTAGTTTATTCATCTGCATAGTCTGCATAGAGCTGAGGGGCAGGTTATTGGGACTCAGCATTGTCATCTGTCAGAGTCAAACCCACACAGAGACGACAGCTTGTGATTAGATGCCAAACTGCAAACCCATTAGGTCACTGAGGATCTCTCTCCCCAATCGGATGGTAACATCCCAACAGACTGGTAATTGTACCCTTCCTTTGGTGACACTAGACGTCACAGTGGTGCAGTGGTTGAGTGACTTTATGTTTTGAGCTTCCCACCTCTGAGGTCAGAGTTTGAATCTCGGACTGAACTCATGTGGGAAAGCTGGTAGTTCCTTGCCGTCAGTTGGCAGTTTACAGTACAGAACCAGGGCCACGGTGGCGCAGTGGTAACACACTCGCCTTCTACCTCTGAGGTCGGTGGTTCAAACCCCAAACCCTATGTGGGGAAGATGGTAGTTTCTTACCAATGGTACAGTGCAGAACCTTGACTAACTGTATGTACTGGTTTCCTCTGCCCATAAAACTACCCGTCGTGATATGACCTATACAGTGTTGAAAGCGATGTTAAACCCCAAGTAAATAAATAAAAATACAGTACAGAGGCTTGACCAACTGTGTGAACTGGTCTCCTCTGCACTTCCAACAACCCATCATAATGTAACCAATAAGGTACTAGGTATGATGTAAAACACTAAATATATAAATAAATTCTGGACACTGGCACCTTGGTAGATGTCTACATATACTTGGTGCTTTGTCAATACTTCCTTATTATTACCTCTACTGAAGGTTATGTTTTTGGCTGCATTTGTATTTGTTTTTGTTTCATGATTACTCCAGAAGCTATGATTTTTTTTAATGTGGGCTGAGCCTGACCACAGGAAGAAGTGATTAAATTTTGGGAAAGATCTGGATTATATTCTTGATACCAAAAAAATCCTAATTTTCAATGTTTTTAATGGCTTTGGCTTTCTCATTACATTACTCCAAAAGTAACGAACAGATATACATGAAATTTTCAGGTGGATGGGCCCTGGTCAACGGAAGTCCAGGGGTTACATTTTGGGAAAGATCTGGATCACATTCTAGATATAAAACAAGCAATCAGTGCCCATGAATGGGCTCTGTGTCAACTGACTTTATGTTTTGAGCTTCAGAGCACAAATGAAAGTAGAAAAACATACAAAAGTAGTACGCTGCAAATGGTATTCAGAAGTAAAGTACAAAGTTAACTGAACAGGTGCTTCCTAAGGAGCTACTGAGGACCTGGTTCTTATACAAAGTAGTGAGTTAAAAAAATAGGTGAATGGTGACTACAGATTTAGAGCTTATAGCTTCACAAAGTTATCTTCCTCTGGGCTAGTATATATTAGCAAAATAACAGACATATCCTTCCAATGTTCACAGAGAAAATTATGAAAGGGTATTAAAATTTTAACACTTGTTATATGCATAGGCAATCTGCCAAGACATGATTTAATTTGTGGAAAGTATTGTGTTTGTGTGTTGCCATGTAAAAACCTTGAGTTATTGATTTTTCCCACAGAAGTGGTTAAGTGGTATTTATGTTTATTGTACTCTGTTAGACTGATCTATTTATAGACTAGGGAAATCCCTCTAGGCTTATATAACCTCATTAGTTCTACTGTACTGATCTATTTATAGATTTGGGGAGCCCCAATAAACTGGTTTCTAGAGCTTCTTCACTGATTCTGGTGACCGGTGTTACCTTAAAGTTAGTTCTATAACCTTCTGGCCATTTCCGCAGCCGTATATAAGCACTGTACATCTGACCATAGACGAACATAGTATTCGCTGGCTATAAGGAAAGCTAATTGTGTCTTAGAACTACTATCAAGTTGGTATAAACTTCTCGTGTTGTGGTGAACTGTTGTTGGAGTGAACTGGATACAGTGTCTGGATTTACCAGAGAGTAGATTTGCTATACTTTGGACATTGTTTGTATCTGGATATAGTGTGTGGATCTACCAGAGAGTGGATTTGCTGTACTTTGGATATTGTTTGTATCTGGATATATTTTGTGGATCTACCAAAGAGTGGGTTTGTTGTATTTTGGACATTATCCTTATCTTGGACAGCATATTTGTGCTAACTCTCTGAGTATCTGTACACAGACATTTTGTGTTAATGGACAGTGGACACTGAAAGGATCAGAAGATAAAGACATTTTGTGTGTCAATGGACTTAGAATTGGTCACAAGACGCAAAGAGTGGATCACAGGACAGATTGCTGGATACAGTGGACAAACTTAACTGTTAACTGTATAAATAGGTCTCTGGTCAGGTCAGGTTGGTTTTGTTATTGTCTTATTGCACAAGCTACTGAGAGTATCCCAGTTGACTGTAATCATTATTTTCATCGTTAAATAAATTTGTTAAGTTAAACCTTTGTCTCTTCCTGTTGTAATTAGAAGCAACTGGTAACAGGGTGTATCCACTAAATTTCAATATTTTTTCCATGACTTCTCCATGACAGAAGCTTTAAAATTAAGGACCTTTTACATGCTTCATGGCATGACAGAGACATGTACCAAGGCCACAAGCTGCCGCCGAGGCAACGAGCTCCCGCTGGTTTTGTCTTTGCGAACCACTAACAAGGTTCCAGTCACAGTACAGGAAGATGTGGAAGACACCAAAATTTGATCTGATTACATAAACCTATCCTTGTATTGAAATGTTGGATGAGGAAAAGGAACAATGCCATTTCGCGAAAGGATACCTTTTAATTTCCATGACTTTTTATAAATTTTCAAAACTTGGAATCAATTTCCATGACTTTTCCAGGCCTGGAAAAAAATAATGGAATTCCATGACTTTTCCAGGTTTTCCATGACTGGCTACACCCTGTCGTAATTGCTACCACGCTTGCCCCATGACCGTAACATACTAGATAGGGAACCTCACTTGTAACAGCTCTTCTTCACCCACAAAATTTCTAAGAACAACAATAAAGGAATGGGATTAAAAGTAGCAGGGACAAATTTGACTTTGGAGGGAAAGTAACTATTACTCACTTAGCTGGAATAGACGCCCACCACTCAAGTCACTCGCCATGTTGTAGTATGGAAAACTAGCATCAAAGATGCCCATACCTCACAGCCTGGGGAAATAGTTTTCAACACCATGACATATAGAAGTAGTGAAACAGTACAAAGACTGGGATACTTTCAGCGCAGTGTCACTTATATAATGGTCCAAATAATGTTTAAGTAGAAAAAAATAACGTCTAAAAGAAAGAAAGTGTATGTAAAGATAAAGTACTAAAACAAAACAAGATGACAGCATTAATCAGTAAACTAAACTGAAGCTGTAAAATTTATTAATTGAAGAATATCTGTCAATGGAAACAGCATAATCATGCATAAAATAGCATCAGAGATGCCCGTACCCCACAGCCTGGGGAGATATTTTTAACACTATGAGATATAGAAGTAGTGTATCAGTACAAAGTTCAGGATACTTTCAGAGCACTGTCAGTTAGATCTATATAAAGGTCCAAACAATGTTTAAATAGAGAA
The DNA here is from genome assembly GCA_964017235.1 of Sabellastarte sp. h YS-2021. Classification (NCBI taxonomy): domain Eukaryota; kingdom Metazoa; phylum Annelida; class Polychaeta; order Sabellida; family Sabellidae; genus Sabellastarte; species Sabellastarte sp. h YS-2021. The sequence goes on along the minus strand of OZ024930.1, from coordinate 40,270,854 downwards.
AATAATGTCCAAGAGAAAGATAATGCATATAAAGATGAAGTATTAAAACAAGACAATTCAATAACAAGAGGACAGCATTAATCAGTAAACTTAACATTACGACACTCTTTATCTACATCTGGCATGGCTGAATTATGGTTTGGATGTTTTGAATATTACCATGCATACAGAAGTGGTAATACATTTAATGAATGCTTATGTGTGGTGTTAGGAGCAAAATCTGTGGCTCACTTGATGAAATTTCATCTGTTACAATGGGAAGTTATAAAAGTAAAATTCTTAATGAATTCTAAAATGACTTTAACAGTGCTTAATCTGCATCAAAAAAGAGACCCAAAGGTGCAACAAGATTTTATAGGTCAAGGTCACTATGGCAAGGTCAAAGGTCAAATTAAGGTCACACCATGATGCTGCACACCTACAACCCCTAACCAATGTCCATACCAAGCATCAACTTCCTACACCTTAACAGTTTCAGAGATATAGCCCTGACAAGATTTTATAGGTCAAGGTTACTACGGCAAGGTCAAAGGTCAAATCAAGGTCAGACCATGACGTATCAACTTCCTACACCTTACGGTTCCGAGATATAGCCCAGACAAGATTTTATAGGTCAAGGTCAGTATAACAGGGTCAAAGGTCAAGTCAAGGTCACACCATGAAGTGGTATACCTACACTCCCTAACTAATGTCCCTACCTAGTATCAACTTCCTACACCTTACGGTTTCCGAGATAGAGCCCAGACAAAATTTTATAGGTCAAGGTCACTAGGGCAAGGTCAAAGGTCAAATCAAGGTCACACCATGACGTTGCACACCTACACCCTCTAACCAATGTCCCTACCAAGTATCAATTTTCTACACCATACAGTTTCTGAGATATAGCCCGGACAAGATTTTCAAACTCAAGGTCACTACGGCAAGGTCAAAGGTCAAATGCACACCTACACCCCTAACCAGTGTCTCTAGTAAGTATCAACTTCCTACACCTCACGGTTTCCGAGATATAGCCCGGACAAAATTTTATAGGTCAAGGTCACTAGGACAAGGTCAAAGGTCAAATGAAGGTCACACCATGACGTTGCACACCTACACCTCCTAACCAATGTCCCTACCAAGTATCAACTTCCTACACCCTACGGTTTCTGAGATACAGCTGGGACAAACTTTTTCCCGCCCACCCACCCACCATGGGTGAAAACAATACCCCGACAGCCCTTAAGGGCTGTGGGGTAAAAAGTAACTGAAAAACGTATTCTAAGAAAATGCTCTGAATGCAATGGTTTTCAAGTTACAATTGATTTACTCAACAGTGAAATTCTGAAAGTAGCTATTGCTCAGCTAAGTCATGAGCTACAGGTCTGCAATTTTACTATGTTATAGCTGACCCAAAAGTAGCTGAATAACATATTTAAACAAAATTCTCTAAATGTAATAGTTTTCAAGTTACAAGTGATTTTACTCATTATGGGAGGTACTGAAAAGTCAGAAAGTAGATGTTACTCACTTAGCTATTGGGATAGGTTCCCAAGTTACTCACCACTGTGCAGGTATGGAAAACTAGCATCAGAGATGCCCATACCCCACAGCCTGGAGAAATAGTTTTCAACACCATGAGATATAGAAGTAGTGAAACAGTAAAGAGATTGGGATACTTTCAGAGCAGTGTCAGTTATATAAAGCTCTAAATAATGTTTAAGTATAGAAAATAACATCTAAGAGAAAGAAAATGTATATAAAGATAAAGTACTAAAACAAGATAATTCAATAGCAAGATGACAGCATTAATCAGTAAACTAAAAATTATGAACCTGTAAAATTTATTAATTGGAGAAAAGCTGTCAATGGAAATAGCACAATTATATAAAAGTGCATATAATAATCAGTTGAAGCAATCCATATATCTTTGTCATAAGAGAAAGATCTTTCAAATATGGCAGGTGAACACACTTTGGCAGAGCAAAAAGGTGACACCATGATGCACACCTACACCCCTTAACCAATGTCCCTACTAAATGTCAACCTTCAACACCTTATGGATTTTAAGAAATAGCCCACACAAGATTTTAAAACTCATGGTCTCAATGACAAGGTCAAATCAAGGTATCCCCATGCTGTTGCACACCTACAACCCCTAACCAATATCCCTACCAAGTATCAAGTTTCTACACTTTACGGTTTCCAAGATATAGCCTGGACAAGATTTTATAGGTCAAGATCGCTACGGCAAGGTCAAAGGTCAAATCAAGGTCACACCATGATGTTGCACACCTACACCCCTTAACCAATGTCCCTACTAAGTATCAACTTCATACACCTTAGAATTTCCGAGATATGGCTCAGATAAGATTTTATAGGTCAAGGTCACTAGGGCAAGGTCAAAGGTTAAATCAAGGTCACACCAAGATGTTGCACACCTACACCCCTAACCAATGTCCCAACGAAGTAACAACTTCCTACACCTTATAGTTTCTGAGATATAGCCTGGACGAGATTTTATACGGCAAGGTCAAAGGTCAAATCAAGGTCACACCATGACGTTGCACACCTACACTCCCTGACAAATGTCCCTACCAAGTATCAACTTAGAGTTTCCGAGATATACCCCGGACAAGATTTTCAAACTCAAGGTCACTGCAGCAAGGTCAAACGTCAAATCAAGGTCACACTATGACGTTGCACACCTACACCCCTTAACCAATGTCCCTACCAAGTATCAACTTCCTACACCTTACGGTTTCTGAGATACACCCCGGTGTAGCGCCAGATAATGTATCCCCCACAAAGTGTGTGGGGATACAAAATATGGCAAGGGGGGCTGCCACAAAGTGTGTGGGGATACAAAATATGGCAAGGGGGCTGCCACATTTTGTATCCCCTGCCATATTCTGTATCCCCTTTGCCATATTTTGCACCCCTAGTTATTTATGAGCTTGTTCATTAGACCTATGATTTTTCCCCTTGTCTTCAAGTCAACAATATTAGCCTGTGCACTAATGGATTAAATGAGTGGCTGACTTAAGAATTAGCTCTAATTTTACATATTCTAATGATTAAATAAATTTGCGTATAGTTTTAAAATCATTCTCATTATGAATCTTTTTTATTAAATTTAATTTTTTTCTTGGATAGTAGTACTGTATTCTGATCCATATTCTACCTGTTCTATTGTTGTGTGTTATGGATATTTTGTTTGTAGTATTTAATATATTCTCCCCACTGCTTACATTCCACTGTTACAAGCTATGGAGAACTAAATAAGACATTTGAATTAATTTGTGTAAAATCTGGAAATTAAACCATCAGAAAAGTTGATGGTATGATCTTTTCCTTTTTACATGCAATTAATATACAGCGCTTGAGTGAATTTAACAAATGTAAATTATTTGTTCACTCCCCATTTACAATCTAGTACCACATGTGGGGAAGAATGTGTACAAGATTATAGGGAAAATATATGTAAAGTCTCATAATATAAGCTATTGTTCTGCTTAAAACTGTCTGATCAGGCTTACAAGTATTAATTGCAATCAACTTATCACCTGTAAAGACAGTACCAAGTCAACATGAAAATACTGCCTTCCTATTAACAGGGCCTGTGATTATTAGTTAGTGATTAGTTAACTGGATTTACTCAAGTCTTTGTTTGCTTGGATAGTGATTAGGCAACTGGATTAGACTGTGATATATCTATTGTTTCAACATTCTTTTAAGTTAATTTGTTTGACTATGTGTGTGACCAGGTAACTGCATTAGTCTTAGATTTATCTTTTGTCCTAGCATTCTTTTGAACTTGTTTCCTTTCACCTCTGGTTGAGTGATTACTGACAAAGTACTTCTGTACAAGGGTAAGTTAAGTTTAGCAATATTAAAGTCAAATTTTTCTTGAAAAATTATTTCCTTTTAAATAGTTTATATTATATTCAGCATAAAAATCGTTCTTGGATAGTATTGTCCTAAGTTGGGCTGATATGTTCTAGCCCATATTAAGATAGGCTACCAAATTTAGGATCCTAATTTGGGCTATAGAATTACTGTTGCAGATAACACATGTTTGTTCTTCTATATTTATTTTTCTATACAATCCTATGTGTTCATAACTCTGCCTTACTTCCAAATCTATTCAATCTTGAGTGAATCAAATCAAAAGTTGATCAGAAAGAGACAATTGGATTGCTTGACTGAGACCAATCAACCTAAACAATGGCAACTTAATTCCTCTCCAGCTGTGTTTGCTATTTTACCCCCACCAATTACATCTCTAAACTGAGGGGATACAGAATATAATGGGGATACAAAATGTGGCTGCCATATTTTGTATCCCCTTAATCCCCTATTGTTGGGATACAAAATATGGCAGCCACATTCTGTAAATCCTAAAAGATCAAAGGGGGGATACAGAATATGGCAGGCATACAGAATATGGCCAGACTAACTTTTTCCCGCCACCCGCCCGCCCATCCGGACACCATGGGTGAAAACAATACCTCATAAGCCCTTAACGGCTGTGGGGAAAAAGTAGGTGAACAACATATTTTAACAAAATGCTCTAAATGCAGTACGTTTCAAGTTATATGTGATTTACTGCATGATTTCATGAATTTAAATGCATTAAAAATTATTTTACAAGAAAGATACAGGCCTGATACACAAGAGAATCTACTTATGAGCTAGTACATATATGCAACATAAGAGACGAATCCCTTCAATAGTCAGTGAGAAAATTGTGATAAGTGTTGAATTTTTCACACTTTGGGCAGGGGTACCTCACTTGTAATGGCTCTGGGGAGCAGTAGATGAACAAATCTGCATGGGCCTTGTACTTTTGGAGGAGAAGTTGTTTATGCGATGCGGACGCAGACACCACAGAGTGATGCCATAATGTTAGCTGACTGATACGCCAGCTGACATAAAAATATCCCAAATTTTCAGAAATAACCCCTTCCTCTACAAGAGGTCTTGCACTCTAATTCTTTCTGGTTATTATTATTATTACTATTATTTTTATTATACAAGGCTTTGTAAAACAATGGAAGAGTGGAATCTGAGTGATCTGAAATGTGTTCATAAAGCTGAATACTCGACAGTAAAGGTTAATAGAAAAGAGGATATGTTGTATCTAATTTGTTTGTATATTTAATTATGGCTTTAGAACCATGATTTAAAAAAAAAAACAGTTTAGCTCTGACTTCCTAATTTTCATGGAGAAAAGTAGGCCATTTTCCTCCTCCCACACAAACTCATTTTGATGTACACTAAATAGAATATATGTGTCATACATTATCAACAAAAGTAACTATGAGATAAGCAACACATAACATTACTATTATATCTAATAGAAAGTGCATAAATGCATAACATAAATGTAATTCAAAGGTTGTTAGAACAGAAGAAGTTCTATTTAAGGTAAGTGAGTTTAGCTGAAAGATAAACAACATGAAATTCCAATTTGTCACTGTTAAACAAGCATCACTAAATTATCTTTAATCATTGGCTTTTTCTTTGACATATAACAATTATCTTCACCGTTGACACTATGTAGGCTATATTTTCAGTTTAACAGAATGGCTAATTATTTCCAGGCAGTTAACCGCATTATAGCCAGTCTGGAATAGTGTTAATCTATTAAAACTTGCTCCTAATGGAATCTGACTGATATCCATAAATAAATACATTTAAGACTTAAATCAAATTGTCTTTATTATTTCATGTATAGATCTTACAAAAGACATCTAGAATTCTTGGTAGATACACATATACTACAAAGAGATGGAAAGAAAAAGTATTTTCAACGTAGCAGAATTATAAGGATTTACAGTAATCTGGAAATGGCACAGTGGTTCAAGTACATAATTACATGTTAAAGGGCCTTTTGAAAATTATCTGGTGAGTTAAATACATAATGATGTTGAAATATATTTGACACAAACGATTTATTTACTGTGTATAATGAGAGTATAAAGTGTGCTGCCACATATAACTAGTCATAATAAACAAAAGCAACAGACAGCCTTATATAGTTTTTACAATGAGAATGACAAAATGTTTCATAATACTACAGTGACACTATAAAGATTAATAACCAACAATGCACAAAAAACACAAAACAGTCTCTCCCCTCACTCCATCCCCACCCAAATTACTTAATTTCAAAAGAAATATAAAAAAGGTTTAAAATATTTTGTCTATCCTATCTATACTGATCCAATTAATACATGCACATGAGAATTAACTACAAGACAGTGCAGGAACTGGACTGATGCTTTTAAACTTGAGACACAAAGCATTCCATGGCAAAAATGTGTGAAAGGCACAAGTGGAAAAAAAAGCAATACAAACTCAAACTAATTAATATGTCAGAGTGGAAATGCATAAATAGTTGCACTGGAAGTTTCAAAATGTGCAATTTACACAGTTTTTCTTCTTTACTCTGTACACAAGTGTAGTCTTATTGTGTGAAACACTTTCAACCCCAATCTTTGAACTTTGAAGTCATCAGTTTGATTCTTTACCCAAAGTGGGGAATCTTGGTTTACTTAACAATTTGTAGTGGTATACAAGGCCAACTTTTAAACCATAGTCACTAATTTATGGTCAGTATTAACATTTAATGGGTTCTTCTTTCAGTAATCTAGGATCAATATCAACCTATAATGGGTTCTTCCTTCAGTAATTTGCTAGTATCAACTTGTAATAACTTCTTCCTTTATTAATTTATGGTCAGTATCAGTATTTAATCAGTTCTTCCTTCTGTAATTCAGGGCCAATATGAAAGTGTAATGGAATCTTTTTTCTGTAATTTAATGGTCAATGTCAACATATAATAGGTTTTAACTTCAGCAATCTAGGGTCAATATAAACTTGTAATGGATTCTTCCTTCAGTAATTTGTCAGTATCAACTTGTAATGGATTTTTGTTTTATTAATTTATGGTTAGTATCAACATGTAATGGGTTCTTCCATTTGTAATTTTTGGTAAATATCAACTTGTAATCATTATAGGTTCTTCAGTCAGTAATTTTATATCAGTAACAACATGTTATAGGTTCTTACTTAAAGTTTATTGATTTATGGTAAAGCATTTCCACAGAAGTCATCTAGAGAGCAGTGGGGGCCATGGTGACAGAGTGGTAACACTCTCGCCTCCCACCTCTGCGGCCGGGGTTCGATCCCCGTCATGGCCGTAAGTGGGAAAGCTGGTAGTTGCTTGCCGTTGGTCGGCAGTTTACAGTACAGAACCCTAGCAAACTATATGTACTGGTTTCCTCTGCCCTTCCAACTACCCGTCGTGATATGACCTGTACAGTGTTGAAAGCGACGTAAAACCCCAAATAAACAAAATCTAGAGAGCAGTGGGTAATGCAAGGCAGATTTTTCCTCCTGTCTGGTGGAAAATATCACTTATGTAAATGCCTCTCTGTTAAGTATGTTGATTTCAATAAGTTTTATGTAACTGTAAGAAATGTTCTATTATCTAACATGTTACCTTATCTTGTCAATTTAAACATGGTTAAGTTTGTAAGAAATTGTATGATAATACATTTTTTACTACAGATATACATAATGTAAATACTAATTTGGAGAATTTATTACACTGAAGTACAAAGAGGCAATGTTTAATACCTGTGTTAAATACAATCTTATTCTGAATGATAAACTAGAAAAAGTTTTTTGAAGTTCCAGGAAGATGAAAATTAAAATGTACTAAAGTTTAAAGGAAGGGAAAAGGGGAAAAGTAAGCTGCCAAAAATATCCTAATACAGAAACAACCATCCCAGACACACTTTTCTAAAGTTGTTGTTGAATACTACACTGCAGAACAGATATTGCAAAGTGATGCATTTGATTATGAGGTATTTCTTTGTATTTCCTGTGAGATGAAAACAGCCTTGAGATAGTAGGGTGTTCTGATGAATTTAAGCTTTCTGATTACTGCCTGGTATAAAAACATTCATAAATCACTCAATTTTGGTCTGATCATTCCCCAAATTTAATCAAATCGAGATTTTGATAGTACTGACATATATGTCAAGTAAAAACCTCCTACAGTGAATAGTTTTGGCTGAGCAGTGATGACGAGTGGGTGTACCCCAATAAAAACAACCTTATTTTTGACCATGTGACCTTGGCAAACGTCAAAGGTCAAATATAAGCCCTTTTGGATACATACTTAGCATTTTCTCACAAGAGTGCTAAAACACATATATCCTATAAAAGACACTGTGTAATTGTATGATGTACATGAATGTTGATTTAAGTCAGTTGATTCCAGTCCCCTTATTGTCCAATGTTTACTGCTGACATGAAAATTAACTACCAGTACAACTGAGAGCACCAGTTGCTGGGTTTTTGTATGGACTGTGAACTTTAGATCATACAATTTTATACTAGTAATGTCTGATTATCATGTGCTTTGACTGAGATCTGATCTCACTGAGAACTCTTTTTACTTGTAATGTCTGACTCTACAAAGCAGTATTTTCAAGGTGACTAATATTTAATTACAGGTAACGATTTTTATTATTTAATCATTTGGTTTTCCCATATCTATGGTTATACATGTGAATCTACCTGACAGTAGCTTTGGCATCAGAAACTAGCATTTCCATGCAAATGCTAAACAATTTTTCTGTATTACTGGCCCCTCTCAACTAATGCACTTCAGTAAAGGGTTTTTGGCTTTGTAAATAATTGATTTCACAGCAAATTTATTTCAAGATCTCCTTGAAATACATATGTACGTTTTTCTATCACTCAACTTTTTACACTTGTCATAAATTATTTTAAAAATGTACAAAGTAATGACAATTATTCTCAAGCTTGGTTTCTCAAAAAACTTTTTTTCCTGCTAAAATTGGAAGTAGGTGTATAGTTTTTTTCATACTTGATATTCATGTATGACAAGATTTCAAGACTTTCAAAATCCAATTTTCAAATTACATTTCAGTTTAGTGAAAACTAGTATTTAAATCAAAGGTTTAAAAAAATCAATAGACTTTCCATGTCCACATCAGAAAGTTAGTTATCAGGTTATACAAATTTGCATAATGAATATATCATAGCGACCATTTCAGCAGGAGGTTGAATTTAATTGAATTATTAAAACTCTGTATATTTTTAAGATCTTTTGTGAAGTGAGAAATTTTTAAGCAAACTTAACATCATTTTAATAAAACTTTATATTCAATGACATGGTAAATGTGAAAAAATAACAGACAAAAAAATGAGATCATTGTAACTGAATACCTCTTGATATGCAAACACTAAGTTTTAACTTCTGAAAAATACAAGTAAAATTACTTAAAACAATACAAAAGAGTGGAATTGTATGACAATTAAAAACTACACATTGCGTCTCGATGCAGTGTATCCCCGGACGGGACATGGTTGAAGCGGGTATGTGTCGAGCTTAAGCCTTTTTCCTGGAGAACTTGGTCAGGATTCTCCATAGTAGGGCACAAAGAGGGCCCGACTTACTCCCCCCCCCCTTAAATAGGCAACCACCATGGTGTTGTCCGTAGCTATGGTAGCAATAAGGTTCAAGCAGAGGTCTTGGAACTCCTTTAGGGCCAAAAGACCGCCTTGGTTCTAACCTTGCTTCTGGAAGGGACCAGGCTCCCCTTGCAGTGTGTTCCCCTAAGCGAGCACTCGCCCTTCTTGATGCATCTGTAAGGATTTGCAGGCCATATTTAAGTAGGTGTAATGGTGACCCTGAAGAACATTGTCATCCTACAACCACCATTTTAGATGGGGTGGAGTGAACTGGGATCACCTTTTCTAGTGAGTCTGGTACCCTTCAGCTATTCTTCAAGTGCCACTCTATCGGCCTCGTGTGGATGTGACCTAGGTGGATTTGCTTCTGTATGGGTGTCAGTAACCCACACAATCCCACTGTGGAAAAAAACTAATAGCCATTTATGAGAACTGTGACCCCTGGTCTGATTAACAGATAAATTTACCATTGCTTGAGTTGTGAAAACCGGCAAATGGGTTATAATCTTGAGGGGAAGGCTGAGTTTGGAAACTCAGGCCCCTGGTGTCAGCTGACGCTGCTCACAGGTTGGGTAAAAGGCAAGCTGGGTGGCCAGTCTAGGAGGGTGGATCACTTATCTCACTGGAACCTGTAAGGAAAACTTGATGAACCTCCACAGTAACTGATACAGCAGACTTCTTGCTGGCAGTAGGCTGACCAGTCCGGTTGAGTTCGGCATCTCACCGGGACCAGTAACGTGTTGGTGTGGGGTCTGATAAGATAAGGCTGACAGGTAGTTGGACAAATCTTGTTGGGAAAGTCTTCTTATCTATAGTCACTTTCGACCAGCTATGAGGTCCTGATAGTAGGCTGGCTGACTGGTCTGGTAGGTTGAGACAGTCAATGTCACCGAGACCAATGACTGGTACAAGAATTTCTCTGTAACCAATTTCCTCGGGCAGTAACTGGTTGATCTGAGATGGTCACTTGGACCCTTAAAAGGCTACTGCTGGTCTGTTAGCCAGTCCTGTGGACCTGCCCAGTACCAGGGCCTAGCCGGCTATAGGTGAAGCAATGCTCTGTAACCAGTTCCTGTTGGCTCCACAATTAGGCGAAAACTCATAGGAGCTGGCAGAACTGGGCGAATTAGACTACATCTCAGCAGGGGTAGGCTTATATGAAACAACTGCCTTCTTCCTGTCCATAACTGTGGAATCAGCAGTTTTTCTCTGTAACCAACAATCCTGTGCAACCAGTAAGTCTGGATACTGGTACTCCATCATGTACTCAACCTCCAAAGCCATTTTCAATAGTTTCTATGCAATATAGTCAGCAATAAGTGTGAAAATATCTCAAAAAGGCCAAAAATGGCCTCGGTCAGGTATTTCGGAGGTCTAACTAAAACATTTTTTAAGTTATCGCGTCCAAAAGGAAATCTCTGCAGTGGCGGCGGCGCCGTGACCATACTTTCGTCCGGGGATACAAATACATTCACAATATTAAAAGCTAATAAAGTGTGAAGAAACCTGTGTTTACTTCCAAGTATATGTGATTTTCGGTCACAATTTAAGAATTTGTGCAGCTTTTGCACACAAATTTTTGTAATGGTTTTTGCAATAATGCATGTTCAATCTCAAATAAACAAATATATTGACAAAATAAGGACAGAATTTCACAAGCAATTTTGTACAACACTAGATGGAACAAAACCATTCCATTCTGGGAGGTAAAATTAGCAAATCACATGTGCATACTGTGAATTAGATTTCTTACAAATTATATATGTATATTGTGAATTAGATTTGTCACATTGCAAATCACAAGCACCTCGCCAATTAGAGTTGTCACAAACCACATGGTGGTTGTGTGAATTAGGTTTGTATATATATATATTGTGAATTAGATTTGTCGCATCGCAAATCACAAGCACCTCACCAATTAGAGTTGTCACAAACCACATGGTGGTTGTATGAATTAGGTTTGTCACAAACCACATGGTGGTTGCGTGAATTAGATTTGTCGCAAATCACATGTGCGTATTATGAAATAGATTTGTCGTAATCATAAGTGTTTTGTCAATTAAATTTGCTGCTTATCACATTTATGCATTGTGAATTAAATATGCATTCATGAAAACTTAAGAAGAAGACACAAAAAAAAATGTTGTCACAATTCAAATGTTACAGATTTCAAACTCTGTATATGTACCCCCCCCCCCCCCACCCCCCCCACCCACCCCCCACCCCCCAAAAAGTCAAACTTACAAAAAATTCAATTTGCAATTACAAAACTTTCAAAATGTGTGTCAAATCTGGAGTAAAACTACCATAGGACACAATCTTAGATCTTATCAAGAGGTTTCACTTCGCAGTAATTTTAACTGGCCTTTTTATGTAATCCAATCTGTAATATAACTGGCATGAATACATCACTCATAATCAAACATGATAAAGTTTTATGTTTCAATTAAGTGCTATTACAGGTATTTCAGATTCATGGACCTTTTCTCACACAAAATAACTTTCTTACAGTTATTTTGTATCAGTTCTTGATACAATTAACAATTCAATATCAATGCTTCAATTGTTTCCCATATTGGCCTTTTCCCTTAAATTGCCAGTGTTCACTGAACAATGCTTGCAATACATTACGTAAGTTAAACTGCAAAGGAATTTGACTGGCGGAGAAAACTTATGCATAGTAACATCGCTGTTAGTCAAAATACTAGTTATGTGCTCTGTATTGTCCATGTTTTCTTAAGTCCCACACCAACAATCGTAGGTTATCACCCAACAATTGATAATATGTTATTCCCAGGTAAATTATCTCAGTCAAAAGCCAATTATTGTTGAAATTTGTCTATTTTATATCTACTTTCAACAAAATTTTCCTTATTTTAGCAGTTATTTCACAATTTTATTGTGATTTATTTGCATCAATCCCACTTGACTTCCAGATGGTGTATACTAAAACACAAGTACCTAGATTTGGGTCGTTTTTATTGGAATACCTGGCTGCTTTTCACTGTCAAGGTCAATCCCCAACTTTTGGAAATACCTGGTTACTGAGTCACGTTGCTCATAGGCATTACACAGCACGATACCAGTATACACATGGTAAAGTACTGACCCAGTGTCACATTCTCCAAATTCATGCTGAAACAGTTGAACCTCTACTATCTGATCACCTTGGGAAAGCAAGTTTTTAGCACAAGAGTCAGTAAAGGTAGTGGGTTGTCAAGTGTAATATAAAAGGAAAAAAAGATAACACGGAATGAACATGAGGCCATAAAATTAAATATTTGGATAACAAAAGGTCGGATAATAGAGGTTCTACAGTACTTTTTTTGCAAGTGATGCAATAAAAACTAGTTTGCAGCAGATTTAGGTCAAATGACCACAGCATTGAACTTTCTCCACAGTATCTGAAATTCACCAGTCAATGAGAACCCCCATTCTCTTTAATCCAGTCCTGTGGCAAATTTTTCACACACTATTGACATTTTAAACTACCGGTACATGAGGGCCTCCGATCTTGCCCCACATTTAAATTATATTGTCTCCCCCCCCCCCCCCCCCCCCCCACAATGTTCAATAGTTCTACTGTCTGAAAGAGATTAAATTGCATGGGAGCTGAAACTTACATGTTGCCCCAAGCGGCCACTTGCTGAATCCACATCATACCTGTTCAAATATAAAAACCAAAAGTCAAAAGTCATACAAGTTAAATTTGCTGAAGTTTTTGTTACAATGCATGTTCCACAGTCACTTTTAATTGTTACTGCTACAATCAAAATGCCTATATGAACTAATGATGATACAAGGCAAAACAATCAGATGCTGACCAATCGTAAGCAACTACCAGCCTTCCCACTTGAGGTCAGACCTGCATTCGAACTCTGATCTCAGAGGTAAAAGGCAAGAGTGTTAGAGTAAGAAATCTAAAATTCGCCAGGAATCTAAAATTCGCCACCTCTAAAACCTTAGTTAATTTTATGAAGAAAATGATGTTTCTGTGCAAAAATTGGTATTTTTCAGTTCAAAAAGCCTTAATTTACTATACAGTCAACAAATCTCACCACAATTCATTTATTTTATTAGTATTTTCACATGTGGCGAATTTCATATATGTGGCGAATTTTAGATTTCTTACTCTACCACTGTGCCACTGTGGTCCCTACAGTGGATTGATATACATTGGCTTAAATTAAATTGGGAATATAATACTGTCTGCAATTTTCATTGGTTGATGATTATAATGTCCCCATAATATATATATATCTATCTGTTACCTCCACCAGGAGGTTATGTTCTGTATGTGATTGTCAGTCTGTGTTGTTTTTTGTCTGTCTGTGTTTGGGATAACTGTAAAAAAGTAATGAATGGAAATTTCTGATATATTCTATATGGGTTGGGCCTGACTAAAGGAAGTAGTGATTGAATTTGGGGAAAGATCCAGATCATATTCTTGACACAAAATATCCCGAATTTTCAAAGGTCCTATTTGCAAAGTGATTTCAATGATTTTGTCTTTTTGTTCACATTACTCCAAAAGTAATGAGTGGATCATGTGGGCAGGGCTTGGCCAAAGGATGTGCTGGTTTCTACATTACTTCACAATTACTTCACAAATCACTGCAGAAATTGAAGACCCACTTTTACACACCCTGTGCCATAGATAGATAGATACTTGTAATACCACTATGTGTGAAATTCTGTTTCCATAACAAATTAGCAACAGCAAGGACCTATATCTACCAAACTGGTCCTATAGGAGCGTGTACAATTATACTCTGACATAAGCCTTCATGGTAAACAGACAAAACCCCACTGGGCATAACCCCACTCAGACCAAACCCCATCGGGCAAAACCCCACTCAGACACAACCCCACTCAGATAAATAAGAATGAGGACAAAACCCCACTCGTCATGAAAAAATACAAAATATTTATTATGTGCAGAGTTTTCAAAAATTTGTAAGCACTTTGTCATGCACTTTCTAATATCCTAATATCTCACAAGTACCACCAAATATCACAAAATTTCTAAGCACTTTATATCCTAATATCCCATAATTGTCATAAGATATCACAGAATTTGTCAGCAATATTATGAAATCGAGAAGACAATGATTACTTACCATAGCTGCCCACATTTATATACACAGATTGATTTAACAAGATTAACTGTCGATTGCAACTGAGTAGCTACTACCACTGAACACAAAGCCCACTTCAAACACTACCAGATTTAACTGTTCCTTTAATCATAAAAGCCTGAGTAGTTAGTACCACTGAACCAATTCAAAATTAAGATTTAACTTAACATTTAAAAAAAAAAACATCCCCCTTAACATCTTCAAAAATTTAAAATAATTTTAAAAGTGGGGTTTTGTCCAGAAATTAGTATAAGTGAGTGGGGTTGTGTCTGAGTGGGGTCGTGCCTGATGGGGTTTGGTCTGAGTGGGGTTTTGCCCAGTGGGGTTTTGCCCTATATACTGTACAAAGTCATAAGAAAATTTTCAAAATCAAACCAGTGGAGGTAACTGTGCTAAAGTCTGAGAAATCTGCCAATCCAAATAACAGTCAGAGAATTCTTCAAATACAAATTATTTACTGTCAGCATGTATTGGTGTGGATTGGGGTATTGGTGCATTTCAGATTCAACTATATTATCAGACCTTGTCATCTTGTATTGTTTTACTGGTAGTGCCTAATGGGCCTTGACATGCAGTTTTTAGCAAATAGAATGAAATCTGACTACAGATTTCACTTCTTCGTTTGAGTGATTAATCAAGAGCTTGGTCATAGGCGGTTTCCGAAAAAAAAATTCACTTAATTTACACTATTTTCAAGAATTTTGACACATTGTAAAACTATTCAATTCTTTCCCTTTTTGTTAAATATCAATAGCTGTTAAATGGAAGCACAATCAACATATTCAAAAACTTTATGTTTTCAAAAACTATTTCACTCAGTCACAAAAGTTTTACAATATTTTTTTATTGCCATAGGAAAAACTGAGCCACCTGAAGAATTGGGGTGTCATTCTTCAACATACTTTTCTGTCATCCAAATAGAAGTAGAAAACACACTGGGGTCTTCAAATAAAACTGTCTTTCACTGACAATACATGAAAAGAACCACTTCAAAGAGGCGAGGACCACATCAAAACATACTGAACCAACCAGTAACAACACTCCACCGCTTGTTAAGCCTTATTTAACATTACTAATCCCCAAGCCTATTGTCTGTCTATCTCTAACGCATGTGAAATCCTTCAACGTGCCTTCAAATACATGGACCATTTCATGGGATTAGGCAAAGTGATGTTGCTTTGGAAGTGTGTTATTTTTTCTGTTCCAGCTTATTTAACCTGCCCCTCATTGGGATGGTCTCAAAACATTGAGACAACCGCTTGACAAGCAACAACACTGAAGAAAAGTCTTTAGTCCACCCTCTAATTCTTTCAATTACTATTCAGTTTTCCGAATTGAATATTAACAATAATAACAATAACAATAAAGCGACATATACACGCCAACGGATGACAACATAGAGGGAAAAAGATGATATTACACCAATGTTTCCACATCTTATATATGCATGAGAGAATGTTGTTCTAGAATACAACATTGGATCTATCCAACAATCATAATAGATTTAACATAATTTAAAGATAATAGCTCTAGACAGGGCCACAGTATCTTCCTTGTCTATGCTACAACAACAACTCTATACAAACTGTGAATGGATCAAATAGATGAGAGAAAATATTCATTTAAGAAAAGATCAAACATAAATGTGGGAAAGTTTATTTCTTTAATGTTCCTAACCTGGTATATATTATTTACGCCTTTAATAACCTGTTATAACACTTTGATTAGAGCCCTATATGGTTAGATATATTTAACAATATAGATATTACACATGTTAGTCATCCTAGCCCCTTTCTCCCCCTCTCATTCCAAACAACCCTCTACTTTTCCTTTTTATATACTTTATAAATTTAATTAAATTGCTCCAGTAATTGCCGCACAAATTAATGGTTATGGCCGAAATATGCTCCATTATATGACCCCCACCCAACCTCAAAAAAAGCCCTGAATATTTAAAATCCCCCAGACACTACAAGCATGACTTATTCCACGTCAACCAGTGAGAGAGAGTTTCTTAATAGACATAATCTGTTTGATCTGTCAATATTTTATACAGATAAGCTGTAGTGACAGAGAAAATGAGAAGACTTTGGGTATGTTTAGTATAATTGACTGATACTTCCGTCAGATATGCAAGTTTTGACACCATATATAAATATCATAAATCAGAATGGAAATGTAACAGGCAACATCCCAACTACTTCTACATTTTCACTCTTATGATCTGGTGTTTCACATGTGTGTCAAAAAGCTTCTGAGATATAATCAAGTTCTTTATTTAACTCACTTATTATGATAAAAGATATTTTTGAAGGTATCTGGATCATATCTGTAAACATAGTTTGTAAGCTTCTAAAATTCTAACTTTCACAATTTAGATACAAATTACTTTATTAAAACTGAAGACATTCACTTTGATATTGTACATGTTTAAAATTTGACAAAAATCACACAAGTCTAAAACTAATGAAATTGTGTCCATTGCCTTGAAGGGTAATGTTTCAAAGCACCTAGCAGTCTGATTTTGACTTTTCTTCTAGGTTTAATCTTATTTACATACCCTTTGCTTCTTTCAAATATACCTTGATACATATATTTGAAAAACAATTAAAATTCCACCACATACTTTAGCACTAAGATCTCTTTAAAGCAGAGTACCTATTCTATTTGGATGTTCAAAACAACCATCTAATCTTTTGACTATTAAAGTTTTAACTTAACTACAACTGTATGAAATTTTATTTCATTGAATACATTATTTGTTGACTGTCTACAACAAAGGACGATTTGTACATTATAAATAACTATCTACCCGCTCATGTGTTCAAGTCTATTGTTACCATTTTGTGGTGCATCTGATACAATCTTTAAGAAAATAGATGCAAATAAGGTCAATTTGATTCCTGATGTCAGATTTATTTCCATCCACCTTTATATATCAAATGACCTGCTTGTTAGCATCACCACAACTATTTGTCAAAGTAATTTTAATAGAAGCAGCATATGGACATATCCCTTAAGAAATTTGTGAAGCTTATGAATAGCCTGTTCCCTTCACATTAAAGTTTCACTCACTACATGCACAGGATTTGTACCATTCATCAAAAATAACTGGTGTGATCTCTAAAATCATCCTTGCTAATTGCCTGTATCTCACAGAATCATCCACAAACACTTGTAATTCACTTGAGTTTTATTCATACTGTAAATATAAACAGACCTGAGCTCACAGACTCAAAGGCTTTGTGAAGATCCATAAAAACTGTACAACTATCCCCCCCACTCATAAGCTCCACTACCTAAGAAAACATTACACAACATCTTCTCATCCTTGTTTTTGAAAGACTTTTTATGTCTTGTGAAATTGGACTGAAAAAACAGAAAACACATTAAAAGTGAAAAAATTGCCACTCTCGAGAGTGCTGGAAACTATCTGATTAGATAGCATATTGGAATTTTTCAAATACTTGTAAGAAATTTATGTTGATACAGAGATCATCAACTATGTTTATTTTCCCTCTTTCTGATTTCCAGGTTTCAAATATATCTTTAATATTGGAAAAGATACAGATATACAAACATTTGTTGCAGCTCCCTCCCTAATCTAGGCATCTAATATTTCAATATTTTTCTTTCCAAAATGTAAACCATTTGAATAGCTTTAATTAGGTTGTTTTAATTTATTTAGCACAAACTTTACACTGGCTATTTTTTTTACTTTTTCATTTATTAACCCAAACTGGTGGCCATGTATGTTTTGCTTTGACTTAGGTGTATGGTTTTTCACTTGCTAAGCGTGGATTTAGAGGGTCAATGTTTGTTTCCCCTATTTTCAAACCTTGACTTTGGGGCTCACGGTGTGTTTTCCCACCTTTTTAAAGCTCAACTTTGAGGGGTGGTAGTATGGTTACCCCATTTTAAAACTCTGACATTGGGTGATGATACATCTCTTTTTCTTAATGTCTGTATCTCTGTCTCTCTGCGTACCACATCATAATGCAACATACACAGAAACAAGGCTGAAAGTGGTTTAGGTCTTTCTAGCGGCAGCGTAAAGCCATCAGAGACAGGAGTAGTGCACCAAAGCGGTCACCAATCCTGGTACTAACATAGCCCATTGCCGCTTAACTTCAGTGAATAGACAGATACTCATCACACTAAGCCAAAATTCTTGAAAGTCCGGAGACAAAAAAAAGTGATTTCTAGAAGCGCGAGCCTCGATAGAGCTCGACCTTAAAAAAATCTTTACAACAGTGACTTTTTCCTTCATTTCCTGGCATCTCCAGTTTATAACCATTGTACATACATTGGGTAAATAAATTTGAAACTATGATTATGTCCCTACATTTCAGAATCTACTAGCTTGGTTAAATAAATCGAAGGGCTAAAATAACAGGTTTAAGGGGAGTTGGGAGAGTGAGTTTGAGGTTGGATAATTGAACATTAGGATAATAGAGAGTTGGATAACAGAAGTTTTACTGTACTATAAAAGTCGGATTTGATTAAAATAAATACCTGGGATCAATGTTCCAAACAAACAGAACCAAACAGTTCAACCACAACACATGTAAAACAAGGACAGTTCTACAACAATTAATATTTCCTTTAAAGTATAAGTAATTGTTTTGTATTTAAAATATTAAAATATAAAATCATATCTATCATTTTATTACCTCATAATACTAAACATACTAAATCCATGACAGTAAAAAATTCTTTCATCTTATGTTCAAAACTTTGTTACATAGATATTGTTAGGAGTATTGTTAAGTTTTACAATAACACTTACAATTCAAACTTGAGCTTTTGAGACTGCTCGAAGTAGTAATTCAACAGGAATTTCTTCACAAACTCAGGATGAAGTGTGTCTCTGATCATTTCTGTCCTCCCAACCTGAAAACAAGAGCATTGCTTATATTTGTAAACATACATGATGCTTGCCTAACTCCTTAACATGCTAGATCCTCTTGGCATTCCGTTATTGTGAGTCTACATAGGCATGTTAAATCTTTTATCCAAATATGCAACACCTTCAATTTTCAGACTTCAATTCTAAGTTTCAAGTAAAACATGGAAACAAGAATAAAGTTTAAATTGCCTTTCCTTGATGAAGAAGTAAAATGCTATATTTTATGAATTATGGCCTGAACATTAATTATTTTCAAATGCCAGTATATCAGGAATTTCTTTCTAAGAAGATATATTTGAAACATACAAATACATGTGTTGGCAAAAATTGCTATCTAGTGGTTCACCAAACCCAGGCTACATTTTGAAGTTTTATGGGGCCAAGGCAAAATACACAATTTTATTACTGTTTTCTGGGCAATCACAGCCAATTATATTCCAAAAATTGCAATTCTTTGACAAGAACAAATCCATTACTTGGTGCCAATTAAATGACATTTTAGAAATCAATTTAGGGTACATTTTTGATGTTTCCTAGTAATTAAAGAATGACAAAGGGCAAATTTATATTAAAGAAATTTCACATTTATGATTGTCATTAGTCAGTTCAAGTTTATAAAACTTATTAATATATCTATATATTATTCATAAACAAGCAATCAGTGCCCGTGAACAGGCTCTGTGTCAGCTGACTGTGTGTTTTGAGTTTTAGAGCAGAAGTGAAAAAAAGGAAAGGACACAAACATTGTACCCTGCCAATGGTATTCAGAAGTAAACTACCAAGTTAACTGCTGAGAAGTGAAAAGTACATGGAAAATGAATCCAGGAAAATTGGCCTCCTGGAAAAATGGCCTAGAAAATTTGCCTCCTTGAAACTTGTGGGGGTGCAAAATTGGCCTCCCTCTAGTCTTTTTATAATAATGGAAATAAGTAAAATAAAAAATTTTAAATCATTCATCACAAATAGTTTATTGCATTGCATGACCTAACCAAGAAACTGTTAAACAACAACAAAGGTAAAAAGTGTATATCATTTATTAAAACAAATATATTACATTACATGACCAAACACCAAGTTAGTTTTAAAACAGAAATATATAAATCAAAATGTAGGGATAATGTATAATATAATCATTATAATGTAGGCAATGTAGATAATGTAGAGTATAATGTAGAGAGCTCAGTTCTGAACTAGTTGCCTCAGTAGTTATATAAAGGAGTTATATCTTTGTTCTTACAATCCTGGGCAGGTATTTGTGTCCCGAGTATATTTCAATCAGACATTCACATCAGACAATCAGACTGTCTTTGAACTTTAATGATTGAAGATCTTTATGCATAATTTTAATCCTAATTAGTCATCAAAGAGAACCAAATCTTTGGTGTTTTAATCCTGAGTAGTTATCCAGTATTAAAATTACTATATTAAAGAATAATTCATATAATCCAAATGGGAACTATGGAGAGCACTATTAAGTAAAATTAAACTGGTGCAAACATTTGGACCACCAAAAATATTCAGGAGGCCATTTTTCCATCCCCTCAAATTTCAAGGAGGCCAATTTTCTAGGAGGACAATTTTCTAGGAGGCCATTTTTCCAGGAGGCCAATTTTCCGTTTCCTGTGGAAAACATGTTAAGAGAAAATACTGTAAATGCAATAGTTTTGAAGTTACAACTGATTTACTCAACAGTGAAAATGTCAAAGTAGGTTTTGCTCAGCTATGCAATGAGCTACAGGTCTGCCATTTTACTATGATATAGCTGACAAAAAAGTAGGCTAACAACACATTCAAACAAAATACTGTAATTGCAATAGTTTTCAAGTTATAACTGATTTACTCAACAGTGATAAGCTCAAAGTAGCTGTTACTCAGCTACACAATAACCTACAGGCCTGCAATTTTACTATGGTATATAGCTGACCCAAAAGTAGCTGAATAACAAATCCAAACAAAATACTTTAAATACAATAGTAGATTTACTCAACAGTGATAACATGAAAGTACCTTTTGCTCAGCTAAGCAATAAGTTACAGGTCTGCAATTTCACTATTGTTATAGAAGACTGAAAATTTGGTGAATAAAATATTTAAAGAAAATACTGTAAATGCAATAGTTTTCAAGGTTCAACTGATTTACTCAACAGTGAAAACCTGAAAGCAGCTATTGCTCAGCTATGCAATGAGCTACAGGTGTATAATTTCATTATTTTTATAGCTGACCCGTAAGAGGTGTGTAACATATTTAAACACAATTCTCTAAATACAATAATTTTAAGTTATAAGCAATTTACTCAACAGTGACAACCTCAAAGTAGCTTTTGCTCAGCTATGCAATGAGCTACAGGTCTGCAATTTCACTATGTTATGGCTGACTGAAAAGTAGGTGAATAACATATTCAAACAAAATACTGTAAATGCAATACTTTTCAAGTTATAACTGATTTACTCAATAGTGAGAACCTCAAAGTAGCTATTGCTCAGCTATACAATGAGCTACACATCTGCAATTTCACTATGTTATATAGAAGACTGAAAAGTAGGTGAATAACATATTTAAAGAAAATACTGTAAATGCAATAGTTTTCAAGTTACGACTGATTTACTCAATAGTAAGAATCTCAAAGTAGCTATTGCTCAGCCATGCAATGAGCTACACGTCTGCAATTTTACTATGTTATAGCTAACCCCAAAGTACATGAATAATATGTTTAAACAAACACTGTAAATGCAATAGTTTCCAAGTTCCACCTGATTTACTCATCAGTGATAACCATGAAGTAGCTGTTACTCAGCTATGCAATGAGGTACGGGTCTACAATTTTACTACGCACGCACACACACACACATACACACACATACACAGACAATTCTTTTCTCTTATGCAGATGCTCTACAGATCAAAAAATGTGGCAAATGTACAGTTTTATATGTAGCTATTTTATAATTATGCAATCAGCTACAAGTCTGAAATTTTACCATGTTATAGCTGAAAGAAAAATAAGTGAAAACATATGTTCTACATGCAATGTTCTACATGCAATACTTTTCAAGTTATAAGTGATTTACTGCATGAACTCATGAGTTTTAATGCATGAAAAAATAATTTAAAAAATTCATAAAAAAAAATTAGGAAAGATCCAGGCCTGATACTCACACAAGGGAATTTACTTATGGCCTAGTACATATATGCAAGATAAGAGAGAGATCCCTGCAACAGTCAATGAGAAAATTGTGATAAAGACATAAAGTGTTGAAATTTTCATACTTTGAGTGGGGGTACCTCTCTTCTAACGGCTCTAGCAAACAGACGAACAAATAGATTTTGCCTTGAACATGTTGAACAGGCCTTGAACAGTTTTTCATCCTCGATAGATAAGGTATCTTTTAAAAAACAGCACGTCTCTGGGCCTTGTAGTTTTGGAGGAGAAGTCGCTCATGCATACGCGTACGCATATGTACACACCGCAGAGTGACGACACAATGTCAGCTGACTGACAAGTCAGCTGACATAAAAATACATATATGAATATTTTTATCTAGAAATAGTGTGAAAAATTCAATAAAGAAGAAAATTATTTTTGCATTATTCTAAAAGTTTTGAGGTAGTTAGACATTGTAATAAGTGACCAGTCTGTGATGAAATTATTGTAGATTTTTATTACATATAACTACAGTTGAGCCCCTTAATGTAAAATCCGATAAAAGAAATTACCCTAAGTGGAAATAAATAGCAGATCCTTACAGAGGAAAAAGGCTTTGTAAAAGCTTTCATTGGCATTTACTCTATTACTGTATATAGAAATCCTGGTAAACAAGAAGTACATTTCTAGTCCCATGTCATTCCACTTAACAGGGATAAACTGTATAAATGACAGCCATTCTATTCTATTCTGTACTTTTATGGTGCTTAATCTCTGCCAGTTAGACTCTCAGGTGCAACACCAGAATCCAATTCAGAAACTCATCATTCCATAGCTGTTGCCAAGTCCAATACTACAAGAGACACCGGACAGACTGTATGCTAAGTTGGGAAAGCCTTTTTAAGAGACACGACTTTAACCTTTTTCTGAAACAGGCGAAGGTTGGGCAGAATGTATCTCATCAGGGAATTCATTCCAAACCGTGGGAGCATCAAAAGCAAAGTTCTGGCCAAAGTGCTTTTTTTATTTATGTACAGATGGATAGAATTGAGGAACCTGCAAGAACCTTTTATCTGGATGGTTGTACTTTTTCAATATTAACCATATGAATGGTAATCTGAAGGTCACTATAACTAAGAGAAGCTTTTTTATGGACAAAAACAGAGTGTCCCATAAATTTAAACAAGAGGAGAGTGCCCGTGAACGGGCACTGTGTCAGCTGACTGAATGTTTTTGATTTGTGATGGTGATAATGAGAGGAAAGCATAATTATCAGGGAAAGGGCTGTACAGAAATACAGTAAATGGTAACTGAACAGCATGTTCGAAAGATATTCCGAAGCTGACAGAAAAAAAGGACAAAAAAGTTGTGCCCTGCAAATGGTATTATGAAATAAAGTAACAAGGTAATTGTTTAAGTGTAAAAAGTAGGTTAAAAATATTTAAAGAAATACTATAAATGCAATATCCTCGTTCCACCATGAAGAAGGGGTCCAAAGGTCAAATCTGACCATACCAAAAGATTCCCAGCCAAAGAATTTAGGATGGTTTATCATCCCAAACCTCTCGGACCAATAATATGTGAGTCATAGGCACTTTTTAAGTTTGACTATCCTTGTTTGACCTTGACGGAGGGGTCCAAGGTCAAATCCGACCACACAAAAATTCCCAGCCCATGATTTCCTGTAGCTTGTTTACTATCCCAAACCTGTAGGACCAATAATAAGTGAGTTCTAAGCAGTTGTAAGTTTGGCTATCCTCAATTGACCTTGAAGGAGGGGTCCCAGGTCAAATCTGACCACACCAAAAGAATCCCAGCCCATGATTTCCTATATGTTGGTTTACCATCCCAAACCTCCAAGACCAATAATACGCGAGTTATAAGCACTTTAAGTCTGGCTATCTTCGTTTGACCTGAAAGGAGGGGTCTAAGGTGAAATCTGACCACACCAAAAGATTCCCAGCCCATGATTTTCTATAGGTTGGTTTTCCATTCCAAACCTCTAGGACCAATAATAAGCGAGTTATAAGCACTTTTAAGTTTGGCTATCCTCATTTGACCTTGAAGGAGGGGTCCAAGGTGAAATCCGACCACACCAAAAAATTCCCAGCTCATGATTTTCTATAGGTTGGTTTTCATTCCAAACCTCTAGGACCAATAATAAGCGAGTTATAAGCACTTTTATGTTTGGCTATCCTCATTTGACCTTGAAGGAGGGTTCCAAGGTCAAATCGGACCATATTAACAGATTCCCAGCCCATGATTTCCTACAGGTTGGATACAATGATTTACTCAACAGTGAGAACCTGAAAGAAGCTATTGCTCAGCTATCCCATGACATAGAGGTCTGCAATTTCACTATGTTATAGCTGACCAAAACGTCTGTGAATAACATATTTAACAAAATACTCTAAATGTAATAGTTTTCAAGTTACTACTGATTTACTCAAGAGTGAGAACCTCAAAGTAACTATTACTCAGCTATGCAATGAGCTACAGGTCTGAATTTTTGCTCTGTTATAGCTGACCTAAAAGTAGGTGAACAACATATTTAAGCAAAATACTGTAAATGCAATAGTTTTCAAGTTACAACTGATTTACTCAATAGTGAGAACCTGAAAATAGCTATTGCTCCGCTATGCCATGAGCTATAGGTCTGTAATTTCACTATGTTATAGCTAACCCAAAAGTAGGTGAACAATATATTTTAACAAAATACTCCAAATGCAATATTTTTCAAGTTATAGCCGATTTACTCAACAGTCAGTGCCTGAGAATAGCTATTGCTCAGTTGTGCCATGAGCTACAGGTCTGTAATTTCACTATGTTATAGCTGACCCAAAAGTAGCTGAATAACATATTTGCACAAATTTCCGTAAAGGCAATAGTTTTCCAATTACAACTGATTTACTCAACAGTGAGAACTTCAAAGTAGCTATTACTCAGCTATGCAATGAGCCACAGGTCTGGAACTTCACTATGTTATAGCTGACCCCAAAATAGGTGAATAACATATTGCAACAAAATACTCTAAATGCAATAGTTTCCAAGTTATAAGCGATTTACTCAACAGTGATAACCTCAAAGTAGCTATTACTCAGCTATGCCATGAGCTACAGGTCTGAAATTTTACTATGTTATAGCTGACCCAAAAGTAGGTGAACAACATATTTAAGCAAAATACTGTACATGCAATAGCTTTCAAGTTACAACTGATTTACTCAATAGTGATGACCTAAAAGTAGCTATTACTCAGCTATGCCATGAGCTACAGGTCTGAAATTTTACTATGTTATAGCTGACCCAAAAGTAGCTGAATAACATATCTATACTAAATTCTCTAAATGCAATAGTTTTGCAATTACAACTGATTTACTCAATAGTGAGAACCTCAAAGTAGTTATTACTCAGCTATGCAATGAGCTACAGGTCTGAAATTTTACTATGTTATAGCTGACCCAAAAGTAGGTGAACAACATATTTAAGCAAAATACTGTAAATGCAATAGTTTTCAAGTTACAACTGATTTACTCAATAGTGATGACCTAAAAGTAGCTATTACTCAGCTATGCCATGAGCTACAGGTCTGAAATTTTACTATGTTATAGCTGACCCAAAAGTAGCTGAATAACATATTTATACGAAATTCTGTAAATGCAATAGTTTTCCAATTACAACTGATTTACTCAATAGTGAGAACTTCAAAGTAGCTATTACTCAGCTGTGCCATGACCTACAGATCTGAAATTTCACTATGTTATAGCTGGCCCAAAAGTAGCTGAATAACATATTTATACGAAATTCTCTAAATGCAATAGTTTTGCAATTACAACTGATTTACTCAATAGTGAGAACCTCAAAGTAGTTATTACTCAGCTATGCAATGAGCTACAGGTCTGAAATTTTACTATGTTATAGCTGACCCAAAAGTAGGTGAACAACATATTCAAGCAAAATACTGTAAATGCAATAGTTTTCAAGTTACAACTGATTTACTCAATAGTGATGACCTAAAAGTAGCTATTACTCAGCTATGCCATGAGCTACAGGTCTGAAATTTTACTATGTTATAGCTGACCCAAAAGTAACTGAAAAACATATTTATACGAAATACTCTAAATGCAATAGTTTTCCAATTACAACTGATTTACTCAATAGTGAGAACTTTAAAGTAGCTATTACTCAGCTATGCCATGACCTACAGATCTGAAATTTCACTATGTTATAGCTGGCCCAAAAGTAGCTGAATAACATATTTATACGAAATTCTCTAAATGCAATAGGTTTTAAGTTACAAGTGATTTACTCAATAGTGAGAACTTCAAAGTAGCTATTACTCAGCTATGCAATGAGCCACAGATCTGAAACTTCACTCTGTTATAGCTGATCCCAAAATAGGTGAATAACATATTGAAACAAAATACTGTAAATGCAATAGTTTCCAAGTTATAAGCGATTTACTCAACAGTGATAACCTAAAAGTAGCTATTATTCAGCTATGCCATGAGCTACAGGTCTGAAATTTTACTATGTTATAGCTGACCCAAAAGTAGCTGAATAACATATTTATACGAAATTCTCTAAATGCAATAGTTTTGAAGTTATAAGCGATTTACTCAACAGTGATAACCTAAAAGTAGCTATTACTCAGCTATGCCATGAGCTACAGGTCTAAAATTTTACTATGTTATAGCTGACCCAAAAGTAGCTGAATAACATATTTATACGAAATTCTCTAAATGCAATAGTTTTTAAGTTACAAGTGATTTTACTCATGATGGAAGTTACTGAAAAGCCCAAAAGTAGCTATTACTCACTTAGCTATTGAGACAGGCACCCAACTTACTCACCATATTGTAGCTATGAAAAAAGTAGCTGAATAACATATTTTAACAAAATGCTCTAAATGCAACACTTTTCAAGTTATAAATGATTTTGTGCATGATTTCATGAATTTTAATGCATTAAAAAATTATTAAAAAAATTTATTTAAAAAAAAGTAAGACAGATCCAGGTCTCATACTCACACAAGAGAATCTACCTGTGGCCTAGTACATATATGCAAGATATGAGAGAAATCCCTGCAATAGTCACTGAGAAAATTGTGATTAAGTGTTGAAATTTTCATACTTTTGGTGGGGGTACCCCCCTTGTAATGTCTCTAGCAAACAGACGAACAGACAGATTTGCATGCCTTGAACAATTTTTCATCCTCGATAGATAAGGTATCTTTTAAAAAAAACAGCACGTCTCTAGGCCTTGTAGTTTTGGAGGAGAAGTTGTTCACGCGGATGCGTACGCGGACGCGGACGCGGACGCGGACGCGGACGCGTACGCCCACGCCGCAGAGTGACGACATAATGTCAGCTGACTGACAAGTCAGCTGACATAAAAAATAGAAAGTAATACAGGTTAAAGGAATGGAAAAAGAAGGAAAACAGTATGCTGTTGAAAATTTACTCGTACAGATACATATATAATCATTACAAAAGTAGGCTTGTTAATTTATTCTAAAATACTACACTGTGAAATAGATACTGTAAAATAACAGTTTGTTACAGTCTTAGAGGGGACATAGGTAAGGAAAATTTTATTTAAAATGATAATGGTCAAGATATATTTTACTAAATTATAATTTACTACTGATAGCATAGTGGTAAAGACAGCAAACCGGAGAGTATATTTCTATTCGATTCATACAAAAGTAAACAAAATTCGGTGACAGACATCCATGAATCAGTTCCCAAAAAGCTAAGTATATCACAAGCAAAGTATAAAATATTGCACAGAAATGCTTAATAATGTGTACTTGCATCATATTTTGTCATTAAACACTGAATTAATATCTGAAACATTACATTTGAATAACAAATAAACTACATTTTAGTTGTTGTTATGTTTCATGCACACATGTAGAAGATTTTATAATTGGGTGTATCAAACGAATCCAGTTTTTGTCAAATTATTGTTTTCGGGACCCAGTTTCCAAATGTTCTTTCAATTAACAAAACTATGATATGGGCATCTGTACACTGTATTTATCTTGTAGGCTTTTTCACCTGATTATATGGATTTAGACAAAGGGGTTTAACACTTAAGTGAACTTGGAAGAAAGTACAACAAAACCTATACATATATATAAATTTGTATAAAATAAACCAATAACTAGACCAAGGACGCATCTGTGGCCAGATGCAAGATGCATCCACTGGAAAAGGCCACCTAACATAGTTTCAAAGATAAACAGCATTTTTCAATAATAAGCGAGTTGTAAGCACTTTTAAGATTGGCTACCCTCAATTGACCTTGAAGCAGGGGCCCAAGGTCAAATCTGACCACATCAAAAGATTCCCAGCCCATGATTTCCTGTAGGTTGGCTTCACATACCAAGCCTCTAGGACAAATAATAAGGGAGATATAAATACTTTTCATGACTGACAAATGCCTGTGGCGGCCATCTTGTTTTTCAAAATGTGGCCAAAAATATTCAAGATTTTGTAATGAGGAATATATCCGGCAAATTTGAGATCTCTACCTGTAATGCCCTTTGCTCTAGAGGGCCAACAAAAGTCCTTGCTAAAAGTAAAAAAAATGCCTGTGGTGGCCATCTTGTTTTTCAAAATGAGGCCAAAAATATTCCCAGGCAAGATTTTATGGTTATGATTATATCCTGCAAATTTATTATATCCTATAATACCCTGGCCTCTAGCAGGGTAATGAGAAAATCTCTATACACTGCGGCGGTGACAGCGGCGGCGGCATACTCATGCATAATCCATAGTTCCACCGGATGCTACCCAGTGGATACAATTAGGACTTTTGGAAATAATTACATTCCCAAATAGAAGATATTTGTGAAAGAAGAAATAAGTCTCCGATATTGCATTAGAAAAAGTTCTGGCAGGGCTAAGGTCAAAGATCACACCAAGGTTATACTACACCTTATGGTTTCTGAGACATAGCCTGAACAAGATTTTAAAGGTTAGGGTCACTAGTAGTGACTCAGTATGGCAAAGTCAAAGGTTTAATGTCTTTATCAAGTATCAACTTACTTCACCTTACAGTTTCTGAAATATAGCCCACACAAGAATTTAAAGGTACAGATGACACAGCAAGATTGAAACTCAAATAAAGTTCACACTATTCCGTTGCACAACTACACCACCACCACCACCCCCCACCCCCAACCAATTTTCCTGACAAGTATCAACTTCCTACACCTTATGGCTTCCAAGATATAGCCTGGACAATATTTTAAGGTCAAGGTCAAAAGTCAAATCAAGTTCGCAATATAATGTTGCACACCTACACCACCAACCAATCTCCCTAGCAAGTATCAACAACATACGCCTTTCAGTTTTTGAGACACAGCCCACCTACCCATCCAGTTGGATGCTATGGGTAAAAACAAAACCTGCTCAGCCTTTAAAGGCTGTGGGGTAAAAATTAAACAATCTCAACAAAGTCACATATATAAGCTCAATACGTGTATTTGCAAAAAATCGGAAAAGGTTGGAATTTTTAAAATTAATTGTGAGTGAAACTTTATGCCTTTCCAGCATTTATGTGCTGGCAATCAGTTATCAGTTACAGTATTCCATTTTGGCATTTTAATTAATATACTTACATTACCGTCACATCCCTTATTCCCACATACCAAATTTGAAAGATCAAATATTTTTCGAGGTATAACATTACTTTGATTTTGGACCCATATCCCACTCATCCTTTAAGAACAAAGGGTACATACCTCATAAAATGTATTGTTTGCAAACTCCTGCATGTACAACACACACATGGGGTCTGATTTGGAAAACACATCCTTGTCTTTTAAATTTCTGTAAAAAATTAAAAAAACAAGATAAATTTTGTAAGGATTCAACCAGAGAGGAGTAATTAAAAGAATACATAACTTTGTCTAAAGGTCACATTGGCAAACTACTAGTAACTTGCTATTTCTGGGAAAAATAAATAACAGTATGATAAAAATTATGTTGTCCCTGAATGGCATTATACTGAGAAACAATTCACTGTATGAAAGTAAATGAACACTTAATAATCAAATTAAAAAAATATACTATAGTGTAATAATGTACAAATTATTGCTTAACATGCTTTTAAAAGTTCCAAAATAATATACAATTTAAACCATTTCCTGGCAGTGTGGTCAGTATAGTAACAAATTAGTTCAGCAGATTTAAAAGTAGGTCTACACTTGTATAAGTTGTGTAAGATATATATTATTCTGTCTTGTAGTCCTTTAAAACTAGGTTATCGCATCAACATCCTTCCAGGTTGACTGAAATGTGACTAAAAAAGATGATAAGCAATATATGCCTTTAGAAACCATCTGATATTATTTTTTGTTATTGAAACGTACAGCATTTTAGAGCACATATTACCTAAACCTTTTATCATTTTTGTCTGAGAAACCACATCCTTGAACATGACCTCCAGACATGACAGATGGACAAAGTATTACTTTCTCTTCGATGTGGGACATTGAATAATTAGCCATTTTGACAGATTTTCTCTCTGTACATAAGATTGGGAGATTAGCTTTCTGATTAAACTTAAATCATCAATGTAAAGAGGGTACAAGAACATCCTTGTTTCATTAGGAATCAGGATTTTATATTTTATCAAAAAAGAATTTAACAAGCAAAATCTGGATATCAGACTCTTATCTTAAATCTGTGAATTCATCTGGACCAATATTTCTGAGTAATGTATAACAAATAAACTGACAGTAAGTAAAAACTTAAAAAACCTCAAAAATTATTTCCACAAAATTTTAATATTTAACATTTAGAAAAATTCAATTTACATGTCTGATGGTAGTAACTCTTCATAAGTTTTTCAGAAAATTTATTGGTGCAATAAAATCACTGATATTATAAAGTAATAAAACTTAAGACATGAAAAGAATCTATGCAAAGTGGGCCTTGTATGCTTGTAAAGGATCACCCATTTTCTTTTTTCACTGAACTGGTTTATAACACATTTATATAAGCATCTGTGAAAAGTAAATACATATTTACAGTGGCCAAATCTGTTAAAGAAAAGATAAAAACTATCCTCTGAATGAATGCGACACAAACAGATCATATAAAATACACAAAATTATTTTTTACTTTATCCTATTACATAGTGTTAAAATAATTTCGTGAGAATGCACCATGGACACAAGAATAACTTTAAAATTCAAATCAAATTTTACTTACATTATCAGTGGTGACGAGTGACGACTGTACCAATGATTTATTACGTGTACAATTAAAAGTAATAAAACTATATGGTAATTTATAATAGTTTTTATATCCCACCAGTTCCTCATTTTTCTTGGACATGACAACTTTCTTCTGAAGTTTAAATTAACTTCACAAAAATGAAAAGTTCCAAGCGCATACAATAGCTGTAAGGGACCTATGTTGTCTGATCCACCTAAGTTTGTCTTTGTAATCACAAAACAGCGATGGCTACAAAGGATATTGAAGCATTATATTACCACCCATTCAGATTTCCACCTACAAGCTATATTGTACCCTATTACCTGTAAAATAATTCTTGCAATTAGAACATTTACTCAAAAGGTGGTTTTTATATTCTAAAATTTCTAAGAAGAAAATACAGTTGTATTTTGAATTTGGTAATATTTTGAATTACGAGTCTTAAAGTTGCTAAAATTGCCAATACTTGTTCATCTGTAGGCCTAAGTCCACAAAAACAACAAATTATTCAAGGGTGTGATCATTCATTATGACAATTAATTGACAAAAATTCTGCAGCTGTAGTAGTTTGGCGAAATCTGCATGACACACTAACACATGCACAAACACATGCACCCACACACATGATGCATTTTATAAACTCCACGGGAGATAAAAAGGCTTCTGAATATCTTTATAACTGTGATTATTTTAAATGTTGGGATGAAAATATAATTCATTATTTGATTTTGATTTTTACAAAGGAAACATCTTTACTCAAAGTATCTGAAACAGTGAAACTTTTAATGACAGGGATTCAGGATTTTTTATTCTGAAATTGGAAAAACTGGGATAATACAGACTGAATAAATGTGAGCCTAGAAATGAACACTAAATTAAGATATATATTTTCTCAATAACTCTCATGCAGGAATTAAATAGACATAAGTGAAGCACCTTCCAAATCATGTAAATATAACTGAAATGTTTCCCTCATAAAAAGTACAAGTTCACACAAACTATTTTGAATCCCTGGCCATTGCTGAAACATGACAAATTATTTTGGGGTGGTAATACTTGGTACCAATAAGAATAAATAGCAAGGCAGTAGCTGTTATCCACTTAATTCTCTTCAAAAAATATTTTAGGAACTACTGGCATTCTAGTACTAAATGCCCATGCTAAAGTTAATATTTTGAATTTAAATTATATTCACAGCTTGATATGTTATTCTTCTACAACCAGATTGTCAAATGATATGTACACTACAATTAATAACTGAAGTATATTTTGTAACATTTATTTCAAAATTTTGTATTTTAAATTATTTCTATTATTGCCCATTTTAATGCAAAACTGGTAATACTAATGAATGCCCATTCTCGTTGATTTATAATGCGATGCTGTGACTTTAGACAAAAACCTGAAACCACGATGCCATAACAGGAGTCATGCACTTTGTTTATCTTTATACATTTTTCATTTATGGGCACCGCCATATTGGAGTTTGTTTCCAGTCAAGGTTCTTACTAAGCTTTGAAAGGGCTCAATGTCGACTCAACATTTATCCATGAGCAATCAACCCCAATTATTAGTATTTGTCACATCCCTACTTTTTATATATACTGTACGATTACCAGACGTTTCGACCCTCAGGATGTTTCGACCTGCTTTTCCCCACACATTTCAACCCAATTTGGAAGTACTGACTTGTCTATGTCCGCGAGTTCTGTAGTTTAAAGTATTTGATTATCGTTCATGATTTTATTTCATGAAATATTGCAAGGAAATGCCAGGGGAAATCTGTGACTTCATATCTTCTTATGAGTATTAATGACTTGGGTGTTATGGCCATGAGTTCTCGAGTTTGAAGTATTTGATCTTCATCTATGCTTCCATTATAAAATATTGCAAAGAAATCAAAGGGGAAATCTGTGTAAACAACATAGCATAGGTTGAACTGCCTGAATAAAAGTAACTCGAAATGTCTGGAAAGAACACAGTCGAAACATCCAGTGGGTCGAAACATCTTGATACGTACCTACCGTACATGATAAGTTGCTCAGTACGCTGAAGTTATATTGGAACACCATAGTACCTCTAGTGGTGGACCAGTTCACGCCCATGTACCTATTCACGCCCACCCCTAAATTTATTCAAAACGATCACAGTTAAAGTATCAATTAGTAATGTATATGATAAATTTGATAATTGTCTATGTGGTAAACATCTTTTCTATGAAAACTTATTAATATCTGAGAAAATTGAGGTTGGGCGTGAATAGCTACTGTACACGGGCGTGAATTGGTCCACCACCACTATTATTGGTTGCAAATCGGAAATACCTGGGAAAGCCCACTTTGTAGAAATAGAGAACACTTGTCCTTGACCTCTAATAAAGGAATATAAGGTGGGCATTCACTAGCAGGCCAGCGTTTACTGGTAGAATGCCAATAAAATAAAGTTTCTGTGGGCGATAATACAGTGTTTCACTTAAATTCAACCACAATATGAAAAACATTCAAAACTATTTACAGGAAACTTTATAATAGTGCTAACCTGCATGAGACACTTATTTCCACTTGTGTAGCAGGCACAGCTGCTACACCAGGTTGAAAAGATTGTGGCGGAGGAGCTGTCATTGTTTTTCGCTATACACAAAATAACATCCGCATTTCTTGTTTCCGGGTTTTTCTCAACCCGAAAAAGCATTTCCCTTGACTTTTTAAAAACATACATTTTATATTTACACTCATACATTTTATATTTACACTATTTGATTTGACAATCGTCTCTATCAAAGAAGAGCTAAAGTGAATCATGCAAATGTATCGTCACATTAAATTAGTTTAAATATAGGGATATCACACACTTTTAAAACTATATAGATTTAACTTTAATAAGCTGTAAAATAAACTTAATATCACTGCTTATAAACATGCACATGTATTTTTGTAGTTGGAACAACTTTGAAGCACCCATCTATGTATTTGAGGCCTAACATCGCTATACAACTGCATAATACACGGTCGGGATATAGGAAATCCAGTAAATGGTTCTAAATCTTCTAAGAGTATTTTTTTTTCTAATGTAACAGTGAGAATGGAAAATACAATGAAACATTGATGCATAGAAATCGTATTTTTATACGATTTCTATGCATTGTTGTGGACAAAAAGGAAACCTGTAAAATTCTTGATTGAAATTATCAGCTGAATGAGGATTGACACTTTAATGCTGCATATGATAAATTATATTTTATGCTAAGCACTTTTAGTTTTGTTAAGTAACTATACAATTTCTTGCAAATTTAAGATTGTGTGTACAATACATTATACATGACATTTTCAAAAAGTTTTATAATTCATGGATATTTAAAGGATAAATTTCTTCGAACTTCAAAATTTAGTAGTGATATGAGAATCTGATATACACCTAGTATTACACTACCAAATTGCTAATTACCCAAGAACCTGTGATAAACACTTATGTTCGATGGCCATAAGAACGCATGCCATGATAATAATTGTAGATAAATGCAAAATAATAAAAAATATCTATACATGTATACTGAATAAGAAATAATTAGCTGCAATGGCTATATATAAAAACATGCAGCAAAAATATGACCATTTGAGCTGAAATTATATATTTACTGGTAATAATGAGGTTTTACAATTTCAATTTTGCTGTAGGTGATGCTGACGCTTTATTTTTTTGGCAAACTATATGTTACATCTAATTTTGACATTTCTAAGGCAAAACAATGTATCAAAATGAAATGATAAAGTAATGTTGTTATAAATCATGAAAATTGATAATATTCACCTTAAATACAATATGGAACAACATATAACATGGTGTTATCCACATCATCTACTGCAAAGAGCATTAATGCATCATTGAAAAATCTTATTCAAGAGATACTTCCTAATACAAGTTCTAATGGTAATGATAATGCTAGATGGTATTGATAAGATAATTATATGCGCAAAACAAGAATTTAATAGTATTTTCAGACCCAATGACACATCTGGTGACTGATCATCATCAGGTTTCTAGAGATTAAGCAGATGAGGTAAATGATGTCTTAACTATATTTGGTTTAAGTAAAATAAAAGCAAACATACTAATCACCAGACCAAATAGATCACAATGCAAGTCCAAATAGATTCATTATAAGGTACAAATATTGTGTGTAAATGCCTCAAAATATTTTTCAGGGCAAACTGTTTTATGCAAAAGCAAATCAATTATAGCCCATATATAACTAAATGGGTTATATCTGTACCCTCATCTGATATACTCAATCAAAATCTATGTGCTATACTCAGAAGTATATTATTTTAATACCCAGCAATTACATATTAGTTTACAGCAAGGTAATATTATTGAGTTTCATGATCATGTAAACTCAGCTTACTGTGTGAATCAATACACCATGTAGCTAAACAAACGACTGTCACAATATTTTCATTGGTGACCACTACAAACAATTCTAGGCATATAATTGGACTAATAAGACCAAACAGATATTAAAATTCACCATGAAAGATTTTCAATCAGTTCCACAAATTTGTACCACTTCTCCCATTGAAACCTTTCTGTGGTCCTTGTGGTTTAGCCAGTTATAATTCAAATATTTATTCAGGAGCATATTCCCATTTGATAAAAAGTCGAAAAAACCACTTATTAAGAAACAAAAGAAAATACTGTCATGTTAAAAGAGCTTATTTCGAGACATGGGACCTCCAAGAAGACAATATGGTCGTTTGATTTCAAACATACAAGACAACATAAACCAGATCTCCGCTTTAATAGCTGTGTTTACTTGATCTCTGAAATTAAGCACGTGTGGACTCATTATGAGTTACCAAACCCAGGCGAGTGGTCGTCTGGTTATGTAATGTAGTAATAACATTATAAAATAATAAACTCTTATTCACCACACTCTCCGAAAGACTTGTTTCTGCTTTTTCATAATCTTTTCATTATGGTTTCAGTTTTAATTGATTACATTTTGCAGAATTAAATGAAGTGAAAAAATAATCATCATAAATGAAAGATATTATGAAAACCTAAATGGACCTTCATATTTCACAAAGAATCTGTGTAAAACTAAGTTTCACTTGAGTAAATAATGAATCCACTAAGACCACAATTGAGATTGTGATATTCGGACGTAAACAATTGTAAATTATGTCTATGGTCACTGTATGAAATGAATCCAATAATAAAAGAAAACTCAATCTCCATTTCCTTTTTCTGTTTGGTAAAAGAGGTTTACTATCAGGTAAAAAAAACTCCAAAATAAATTATTTTATTTTCCAAGCATTAAAACTACATATCATGCCTTATACTACATAACACTAAAGTTAGATCTATTCAGATCTTGTGTATATGGCACGCTAATGGCAAATTCAATGATATTTTAAAGACTATGTTTTAACAGGAAAGTGTCAACTATCTAAGAGAACATCCATACCAGACCAGAATTGCTTTGATGTAACGGACGGTGACAATTACTAGAAGGATTTTATGATAACCACCAGTCTTAATAGCAAATAAATAACCAACTGGTATGCCAAGATTATTATAGAATTTCAACGTCAATGGTGGTCTCTCAATTAATAGACCAACATTTTTTGTTGTGAAGCCAAACGTTACCCCTTTGGTGTCATATGGATGGAATTAAGTTTTTAAATTTTATGAAACTTTTATCTTTTTGGTCAAAGGAATCCAAGGTGTTTAATAGAATGCCGATTCGTTTGAAAAAAAATCACATATTTAATTTTTAAAAGCCACAGGAAGTGTACTCGAGGAATTTATCAAATCGGGCAAATTAATCAATTCATGTTGTCATATAAGTTGAAATGGAAAATGTCTTAGTTTCTCCAGTAAACTGCATGCCTTGACTTTGGTGATCCACATTTTACAATTTAAAACATGGGACGTTTTATTATAGATAATTGGATGGAACTTTCATATGCCTCTGGGGAATATTTTGTTCAATTGGGGGTTGCCCTTTTGAAATTAAAATCTTGTCCCATAAAGGTTCTTCCTACGCTTAAAATTCACAAGATACTTGTATATTTTTACCAGTATTCAATTCAAGAGATTACACCTTTGGTCAGCAACAGGTAAATGTTTAAAAAGTAACAACATCCTCCAATATCTTAATAGTAACATATAAAATATGTCGATGTTTCCATTACATTTTAATGCTATATATATTCACTAAAAATGTCTCCAACAGATCAGATCATTATCAGCTATAGATTAACAGCACAGTCTAAATTCAGCCCAAATTATCACAAACTTTCTTCAGTCCGACCTATCGCCACGTCTGACGTCATTCTGTTCCTCCGCCCACGTGTTCGGACGAAGCAACCTTGAAAACTTAAAAGATTCAACAAACCCCCAACCCCAACTCATGCCTGTGCCTTGATTTATCGCCGATAAGACTCAAGCTTGTGAGAACTTTTTATTCATCTTTGACAATGGCTCTTCCGGGTGGATTAAACCATCATTAATCCATTGTGGGTCTGCACTTTTGATAAAAGGGTTTCACACAAACAACTTTGTCATTGGTAACAAGGGATAATGTTCAGATTATGGTGTACCTATGGGGTGAAGACAGGATCCTAGGACAAGTTTATGTCTTCTGTATGTCTCATCTTGTGTTTGTTTCTTTGGGGTTGTGTAAATGACAAAGTACACACGTGCCACCCACTTCAATATTCGAAGGTGTCCGTTAAAGGTGAACAACTGGGAACAGCTATTCAGTGATTTAGCACTGTAACTCGAAATTTAAAATAAATAATAAATAAATGGAAAGAAATATATAAAAATAAATAAAAACCCTAAAAGACAGGCTATATATAAGTTGGATTTGAGCCAAGGACAAAAACATTATTTTATTAACATATATAGTTTATCATAGATTAACTTCTCACACCAGTTTGTTGTACCATTATTGTTATTGTCTTTACCACTGAATGGGAGGTGTGACGATATTGTAATCATGTCCTTTTGTTTGTCTGCTTGTCTGACCATGTACATGACGCAAAAACTACACATTCGGTCATATTTTTACACACGGGTAGGGTCTACCCATCATTTGGTCCTCATGAAATGTGATCTGAGCTGCAAATCCAGAATTGTTTACCTGGAGAGCCTTTGAAGGCTTTGTGGGTATTGTCGTCTGGCTGGGCAGGCGATTTGGTGGTGGAGTAATGTAGCCTGGTTTCTTTTGCTTGTTTTGATATTTGACCTTTGACTTTGCTATAGTGACCTTTAAAATCATCTCTGAATTATATCTCGGAAACCGCAAGGTGCAGAAGTTGATACCTGACAGGGACATTGGTGTAGGGGGTGGGGGAGGTGTAGATGTACAACATCAAACTTTGCCCTTGGTCTGACCTTTGGCTCTACTAGTATATGAGGATTGCTGCAACTGATTGTTGTATGTACATTCCCCTAATAAATTGTGCCGTCTGATTTGACAACTACACACCAATTTATAAATTTTACAGCTTCGTAACTTTTAGTCTACCCATTAATGCTGTCATCTTCCCATTGATTTGTCTTGTTTTGATACTTTGTCTTTACATATATTTTCCCTCTTAAATGTTATTTTTCCTGCACCTTTACATAACTTACACCATCTGTTCTGAAAGTTTCCCGATATCTGTACTATTTCACTTCCCCAGTAAACATAGCAAAGGTTTATAAACGTTTATAAACGTTTAGTAAACCTATAAACGTTTTTTAAACCAAATATAAACCTAAATATTGACAATTATTCAACATTATGGGTTTATAAACGTTTCAGCAACATTAGTTTGGTTTATAAACGTTTATAAACATTTTTAAACGTTTATATATAAATGTTTATAAACGTTTATGCATAAACGTTTATAAACGTTTTTAAACGTTTACAAAGAGTGAAGAATATCTTAACCTCGCTTTCATTTGGGATAATGACATCAGCACAGCCATTTTGAGAGAAACTTGAGAAATATTTCTGTAAGTATATCTTGCTGTATCACTGTTGTTTGAATCCATCATTACATTATAAGTAGATATATAGAAGTATGTAATTTTATCAAATTACATACTTCTATATATCTACTTACAATGTAATGATGGAGTCAAACAACAGTGATACAGCAAGATATACTTACAGAAATATTTCTCCAGATTTTCAACACGTGTATAAACGTTTATAAACGTTTATGTATAAATGTTTATAAACGTTTATAGGCAAACGTTTATAAACGTTTATACATAAATGTTTATAAACGTTTATAGGCAAACGTTTAGGGACCCATCATTTTAAACCTAATCTAAACCGTTGCTACTTAGGTTTATAAACGTTTATAAACGTTTGTAATGTTTACTGGGTCTTTTATAACTCTGGGTGTGGGTACTGGCATCTTTGATGCTATTTTTGTTTTATTTACATTTTCACACAAGGCACGGTTTACCTGTGGCTTAATCTGCCTAAAAGCTGATCTAAATCAAAAATCCATAATTTTTACTTTTTTCCCAGGCGAGGGTTTGTGCACTCACAGGCAGTACGTCTATCAGATTGAGTTCACATAATAAGCTGCTACTTGTGTATCTCCTTGGTACAATATCAAATAGAGTATTTAAAGTGGGGCTAAGCTGCTGAATACCCTTCTGTACATTTGTCTTTGTTAATTACAAGAATATAACAACTGGCATGTCAACGTTTGAACCAATATTGCCACTTGTCTAATATTATAAAACCATTAGGGTTTCAGATGCCTGGTGGGTATCAGATCTGGCAAATCAACATTCTTCATCTCTATTGAGTCTAATCCACTCATGACCACATACACAAACAGTGATGGTTTGTCCCAATATGGCTTAATTGCTGATGGCATAAATTTTTTTTTTTCAAAAATGGCAAGACTCATTAACATTCAGCTCTTCTCGATTTCTGAGGTTACAGCTATGACTTTTGGCAATAACATGAAATGAAGGGACTGTGGTGGCAAATTTGTAACACACTCGCCTCCCACCTCGGAGATCAGAGTTTAAATCCCGGACTGACCTCAAGTGGGTAGTTGCTTGCTGTTGGTCAGCAGTTTACAGTACAAAACCTTGACCTAACTACCCGTCACATAGGACTGACACAAGGGTGTGATGTAAAACACTAAATAAACTAAATAAGCCAACATGATATAATTAACTACTCCTTCTTGTGTATTCACTCCAGAGATCTTTGGCCTTTTTCTAACGGGGGTTTGATACTCACAAATTTGTAATGCTCATGATGCAGATCTTATCCAAATGTATCTTGTGAGATTACATTTGGTCAATATTGTATTCTTCTTATTATTAGTAGTAGTATAATAAATAAAACAGAATTTTTGATGAAGCAGTAGTTGGAACTTGATCTTATTTTGATAACATATACTTAGGACATTCAGGTCAAGTTAGTCCATTTGTACTTCCCATAAGTTTTCATTACTTGGATTCAAACTCATGACCACATAGATAAGAAGCAAGTGATGTGTTGTCAGATGATATTCACTAAGCCAATGAGGGACTGGTCTTTTGGACAAAGTTCAATTTGTAACCTCTGTGATCATATGGGATATTATAATATTGTTTTTGTAATGTCAACAAAGTATCAAAATAAATCCACGGGAATTATAATATATAATTTTATTGTAATTTATAATAATTTATTATACACATATACAATTTAACAATAACAAAATGATGCATGAAGTCTATATGAAAAAAATGTGATTCTTTTTTGCATTATGTATGAACATCTACCTTAAATGCATTAACATGAATGTGGTTTAATGGGAGAGAGTCACTCTTACAGGTAACACACATTATTTCTTTTGTCAAAATTTCATCAAAAACATGGCAAGGTTATCTGAAGATGAACAGTAGTAATTTTTTTATATAAAATAAGGTTTTCATTTGTATTGACATTTTCAAAAATTAGTAATCAAAAATACAATCATGATTTTTTTCACATGTATAAATACTAATTGCATCAAAATGTAGGAGTATGTTCCCTCAAGGTTTTCTATTTTAACATGTTCCCATCATTTCTCTTGTAAAGAGTGATTTGAAATAATGATAAGAGATGAACTTAATCACATACTAATGAAATACAATCTGACTAGCACTTTTGCAGTTAAATTCTTTAAACTACACATTATTTTGTACAAATTTGATCTGTTTGCAACTATTTTTCATATGTTTGATCAAATCAATACAATTTGCTTGTCAATCAACCTGCATAGTTAAGGAAATAAATACACTTGGATACATTGAGTAGCACTCCATTTAACGGAAAAGAAAATTCAAAACAATACATTTTAAAAATATCACTCAACCTAATTGTCACTTGAACAGCAGAGGCCTTAACAAATGAAGACATACAAAAATAGAAACATATCCACACACATTATACATTATACACACCTTTTTCTTTTCAAAACTAGCCATTTGAAATTTACTCTAGAATATACATACACAAAAGTTGTTTTTAATTAAGGATAACTCAAAAAGAATGTTTTCAGTATTCTTGTTCTCAGTTTTAAAGACATTGAAACCTCAAAGTAGTGAAATGTATCAATGAAAACAGGTAAAGAGGTCATTTTTGTTTACACTTCTAAAGCCCTTGCTAAAATGAATCAACTTGTTCATGTTTAACGTTGCTTTTCAACCAACATCAATTAAGCAAAATAGCATGTAACCAGAAATAACCCTTTATCTGTGTTAACAGGGTAAATTACCTCCAAACACATGCTACAAAAAGAACGAGGGGCTCTAAGAAGGGCTATAAAGCATGTTGATGTATAAAAATTTGCAGAAAAGTTATTCACTGTAAACAGTGATATTTTGCCCAAAGTTATTTGGCTTCGTCAAGCTTTCTACGTCAAGTTTGTGCAACTGATTAAAAAGGGTGAAAAAAGAGATTAAACACAAATGTAAGAAACAGAAATGGTACAGCCAAAGCCAGGCAGATAGAACATTTGAAGAATTATTATCAAGCTTAAGGTTTTTGCTTGAGAAGTACATTAAAATAAATAACAGCTTAACAATATCAAGTGGCACCTCAACAACTATAACATAAATTATAATATAAATAACTACATCTGGGCACAAAGTAAAGCTTCTGTTTTGATTACAGTTCAAGGAGAAAATAAAAAAAGGTAATAAATAGATCAATAAATAATTCTACAACTACACTACAGGCCTTAATTTCAAAAAAAAAAAAAAAAAGCGTGTTAGCTATATAGAATTATACGTTTCCCCCATAAAAAGGAAAAGCAAGCGTTAAGTGTGGTTAGAATTGTTGATGTATTGGAACAAGCAAATTACAGCACTATAAAGTGGATGGAAACATAAAGTAATCTCCAATTACCTGCTTAATTTAATCCTTAAATAACAGGAGAATCCAGGCAGAAAGAAAACACACTGAGCCTAGACAGCTAAAGACACCATACACAGTCTACCGACGACATTCAAGTCGCCGCATACAATGATATGTAATTATTGAAATCAATTTGGGTATTAGAACTGAGGGAATATGAACCATTACCATATTTAGAGTAATAATAAGATTATACAAAGAGAGACATATATATTATGACAATGGAATGTTACGGGCTAATCATTGAGATTCATCGCAATAATATAAACACCAGTATCGAGCACTTATCATTATTATTTAAGCATAATCATTGAGAAAGAGATAAATAATTTAATATTAATTAGAGTAAAAGGGACATTCATTGACTTTCACACAATTTATATAAATGTAAGCTGAGACTAAAAATGCAACACACAACTGCTTTTTTGGGCATAAATAATTAGCTATAATTTATGTAATATAAAATAGTCATACAAAAATAAATACAAAAATACTTTATATTATTATTATTATTATTATTACTGCTATTAAGTGGTAAACAGGCACAAATTAAAGAGGCAAATATGCATTGATTTTGATACATAAAATGGACAACTTCAGATTACATCTAATTTGACATAAGGCAAGCTTCAACTGGAAAAAAACAAAAAACAAAAATTAAACCGCATCAAATATGACTATTTCAGCCAGAAACTAAAATTTAGTTAAATTTTCTCAAAACTCACTTGTAATTTCAAACAACTTAAAATATTAAATATTTCAATTACAGGATACATAAAATTGAAAGGCAAATGCAAAAGATTTTGCTTACATCAGATGGTTGATTAGTTTTGTAAATCTGAAAAAGTTAATAGGACTTGGCTGTAATACAAATTGCTATATAAATACACACAATTCAAGTAAAATGTCTTCAGTTCAAGTCATTGTCTGAGGTTTCATATTAATCTTACCATCACCATCTCCTGCCCCTTTTCTTCCCTTTTCTTTTAAATCTGCCAGAAAATGACTATACACGTAGTAGTAAGTGAACAGTGTCTCTGCCAGAAAAATAGACTACAATACTAGAACAGCCACTGTAGCCAAAAGAAATTTGGTGCCAAGAGAGGGTTAATGTAGATAATGTGAGATCGGGACCACTATACAATGTCAGTGTGAACCAGCCACAGTACATCTGCAAATAGTGATGGGTCAGCTCTTGAAAAGTGTTTTGTGTGGTGCAGAAGATGATGGTCTATTCTTGCCATCTATAGGATAAAAGCGGATGATTCGTATATATATATATATTCACATATATATATATTTCAGGCGTCAACACACTATAAAGCTGTGATGATTGTGTAGCGTGCATTGCTATATATATACAGCTCTGTGAGATTTGGTGACATAAAGAAGCATCACAGTGACAAGGGAGGATTTACACATGCCGTTCGGTTACCATCATGGGTGACAGTTCACTCTGCCTTGATGAAGCGGGTTTGTTGGAATGGTCTTTTCACTGTTCCATCTTCCCCAATGGTCATGTACTGTACACACATTTTCTGTCATGGGGTGTTTCTGTGAACATTTCTTTTGTCTTTAAGTCTCTCT
The DNA here is from genome assembly GCA_964017235.1 of Sabellastarte sp. h YS-2021. Lineage (NCBI taxonomy): Eukaryota > Metazoa > Annelida > Polychaeta > Sabellida > Sabellidae > Sabellastarte > Sabellastarte sp. h YS-2021. Next base: position 40,225,943 of record OZ024930.1, on the reverse strand, counting down.
GCTGCTTCACACAAACTTCAGAGTGGGGTGGTTCTCACGCACTCTGTACCTCATGTGGATATCGTCTACTGGGGGTAAGATTTCATGTCCATGGTACTGGGAATCATATTCTGCATGTTCACCATCATTTAGAACCATTTCAAACCGGCACAGGGTTGTCATGATGAACCACTTGAGTTGAAGCATGGCGTAGCGCTTGCCAGGACACAGAGACCCAAACCCAATCACTGGGTGCTTGATTTCCTTGCCATTTTTGAAGAACTTCTGGTTGACAAATCGGTCATACTTGTATTTCTGCAGAAAAGAAAAAATATAAGAAAAAAAATTCATTAGTTTCCTCAAATAACTTGAAAATGACATAGAACATTCACCAATATCTAGTGTTGAAATATAGAGACTAATAAGTAATAATATACTATTTTGATAATTCATGAAAACAGATACAATGTACAACTGCTTTAACTAGTCATTCTTGTTGACACTGGGAAAATATTGTTATCAGTTAATGTCACTGGATTTTTGTTTGACATCACCTCACAGAATCAGCTATATATAGAGATGTCTTTCTACAAAAACATGTGATCATACATTGTCTTCTCCCTTCTAAACCAAGGTATCCTACTATTTATCAGAAGTGCTGTAAAACCAAACCAACCAGTCCTCCGACCATAATATTTGGTTACTATTTAGACCTATGGTACATATTTGTTTCCATGGTGTAGGACACTGCACAGCTAATCATTGCTATGGAAATGATAACATAGTCTCCCTATCTGTATGCAGTGAGAGGTGGTATAATCTGGGTCACTGTTTAACCATGCGATTATATATGTATACAAAAAAACGGATATACTATCATTTCATCAGCATCAAAGGGATTCTTATATTTGCCCCAAAGAGCTCAGGGCAAATAAAGCACCAGTCCAAAGCAAGCAATCCAAAGTATCAGTTATTTCTTCAAAATACTTTCCAGCATGTTAATCACTGGAGAGGGTGTCAATAACCACTCCATTTCATATTCACAAAGTTATTTTACCATTAGCGGGATATTAAAGCAGGTATTTTGTTTGACAAGTTGCTTCGGTTAACAAGCAATGGAGGAGCCTGAATCTTTAATGTAGGGTGTGTGTTTTTTTCCAGCATCAGATCTAGCTAATCCTTATACATTCCTAACATTTCCAGACACTTTTCTAGTTAAATATATTTCCCCCCAAATTGACCTACATGGACAAGAACCTTTCAAAATCCAATCACTTTGATCTTCAGACGATATACATTTACAGCAACTTGTTATATACTGATATATTTAACATGGACAAAAGCATGTATGAAAACCTGCCAAGATTCCTAGTAATCTGTATTATCTCTGATTGAATAACTTAAACAAATACATCTGCCCGCTTTAAGGTTATATTGACTACATCTGTATGCATGTGTGTTGGAAAATGTTACTCTCTCTCTCTTCTGAAGTGCTAAAACCAATGGGATTTTTCACTCTGCACGTTTTCATACACAAGGGAATATATTGATTCTGAAAATAATCACTGCACATAGGAAGTCTTAGGGGAGAAAAAAAAAGGTATACTAATATAAACTTTATGTGATCTTTAACAAAGCCTATTTTTTTCTTCTTTTCTGATATTAGATGTTGAAACCAGAAAGGGAATAGTGATCGTAAATACACCTTTGAAGTGTCTTAATAATTCTTCTGCTTATCTTCTGGATCTAAAAATTGCATTGCTATTCTCAGGGCTCTTTTATAAACTTGATTTTAAAGAATCTGAATTTATCTCACTTGCACTGTAATATTTTCTTAAAACTGTCAGATGGCTTGTTTCATAAGCACTCTGAGCCATTGAAAGCTAACATCGGGAAGAAGATATACTTAAACTTACCAGTGGTTCTTCAAAGATCTCTGGGTCTTTATGAATGGCAGGTGGGTACATGGCAACTCTGTCGCCCTTTCTGATCAGGTACTTCTGGCCCTGGGAATTGCTGAACCAAGTGTCTTCCTGTACGTATCTCACCATAAACACACCACTGGAAAGGCGAAGGGATTCCTGGCATACACTCTCTGGAAATATACAGAAAAATCCTACGTAAGTGGCATTGTTGGAGGAATTATATTTCAATATACTGGATCTTCAGAGGGAGTTATACATAATCTCTAATCAAGTTACCCTCTAACCTGTAATTCCTGGTTGAGTCACATGTTTTTTTTATGGTACCTTAAAATTGTGATATAATTCAACAGTCACAATATAAATACAACATAACATATGTGAGAACTGTGTAGAATTATTAATCGCTGGGCCCCATATGTCTTTTGCAGTGACTTTATGCTTAGCTGTCTCTACATGTCGAACAAAGCTTTATGAATGTAATGCACACTGCCTCCCACAACTTGACCCACTTTGGACTGGAGCATATATGTGTAAAACTCCTCTATGTGTTGTAATAAGAAGATATAAACAAAAAGACCATAGAACTACCCAGACAGGAAGTATTATGTAACATAGTCAATCATAGCCATTGGCCAACAACGGACATACATTGTTTTTAAACCTGGTTTCGTTATCGCAAAAGTAACACGAATATCTTCCATAAAGTCGCTTTGCTTCCAGGTTGGTTTTAATTAATAGATAAAAATACACCTTTGCTTGCTTATCTCACCGAGAAAGAAACAATATCAAGAGAAGTAGTTTCCGAATAAGAAGAAGTTGTGTAATCAAAATTCCCCGGAGTAACAGTAAATCAAAAAAACAATATTAACTTAGCCAGATGAAAAAAGTGTTATAACTACATGTTGTAATAGCAGTTAATTCCTTGTTGAAAGTCTTAATTGGCCACAAAAGGTTGATTAAGTAGTTTGTAGCTACATGTATTGTATTTGTTTTTACTCTCTAGATCAATTAACTTTTGACACTGTTTCTCTTAAAAAGTGTCAATATTTGTTTACTCTGAACTTCAAAATGCCAATCATATATAGATTTGTCAACAGCCTGTGGTACAATGTCTCAACCTTTAAACTTCACTTGTTTATCTTTTCGCCTTTTTTACTTGTTTATCTTTTTGCCTTTTTATAAATGATCTAACTACCATGTGGATACCTTTGATTTGTCCAGCAGTAAAACAGCCCTGCTTATCAGCTGGGTTTTAATAACATGCTGTAACCTGTGACAAGTGGCAGTTATAATTCTTGAAAGGAAGGTAGTTTTAAGTTTTTAGCAGTTATGCACTGGAAATGTAATAACTTCAGCAATTGCATCATGCCATTATCCATGTCTCCAGTAGTAAAAAAAATAAAAAATCATGATTAAATGTCAAGGAAACAACAGAAAAAGTGGGGGGAAACCATCATATGGATATTTGTGTATTGGTCACTTGTTGCAAAATGCTGATCTCTATATGTGTACAATGGCTGAGTCATGCTCTAAGTTCCCTTCCTTGTTTACTGTGGTTATCAGGGCAACAATAGATTATGAATAATAATAATGACAAAAAATACCCAGAGAGGTAATTCCCATAAAACGACCATTCAGCCATCCCATTCACCCAGTAGACTGTATAGCTTTGTGTACAGAGGCAAAATAAACCAACACTGGTTGCCATGAAGTATTGGGACATTACAATGCTCAATAGTCATTACAAGTCTTACTATATAATAGCCTTAAATGGAAACTAACGTGAGAGATTACGTATGTGTGTAAAAACCACAGTGGATTAAGCTCAATGGCTCATGCTTCCATAGAAAGAATATTGAGCAGAATAGTGTCCCGTGTCAATGACCCATATGAGCATGTGAATTAAGTCATCTGAACATATGTAGCTGACCTCACCATTAAAAATGCAAGCCAAAACTGACAGAGCATAAACTGCATTCAATTTTTCTCACGATTTTTAACAACTAAAACCATTTACTGAAATATATTCTACTTTGTGTTGGAAAATAACCTTATTCTAAGAAGATTCTCTAAAACCTTTTGGCATTTTGTTCTCACTGAACTTTGCTTTTGGGCAGTAGATTGCCTGGATTCTCCCCATGTGTAGAGATAGGATCCAGTGTCATTTAATAACTTGCATAGTCTGTTACTTTCAAGAGAGTGACATTAATTGAAGAAAACATCTGTGGGATCTCAGTGACCATGAAAATAGAATTAGCTTGTCCAGGGTTTGGAAGTGGAAGCTGAATCACTTCTATACCCCGAAAGAAATTGGGCCAAAAAATGCAATGACTAAACACTTGTCCAAACCCTCAGAACCTATTTGGGGTTACACATACAAAGGCTAAAAATACATCCAATGTCTCTATAATTACTATGCAAGGTTATATATAAATGATTACCCCATGTTTGTCATGATTACTAGCTGAAACAACAAATGAACTTTCCAAGAATCTTAAATGAAACATTAAAAGTCTATTATCTTTACTAACTACCACAACTTTTCCCTTCCACAATTTCTTGAACTATCTTGCATTGTTTTGTGAAACATTCATTTACAGTGAGACACGATACTGTACATTAGTTAACAAAATACAGACCCAGCATATGTTGCATGCTTGTGTCAAGCAAGCAGTTTTATAGCTTACTTATAAATAAATTTACAAAGATACTCACCAAGTAAGGGCAGGCCTTCAATGTCTTTTGCAGTGAACTCTACTGGACTGTCTTCATCCACCTTCCTGTCAGCAATAGCTTCTTGTAGCTCACTGAACACGGCTTCGTATGCCACTTTATCTTCCAGCAGATTTGCCATCACCCAGAAAGCCAAACGAAAGGTGTTGTAGTTGACATGAAGGTAGACCAGGTTGTGTCCCGAAATGTCACCCTCAGTCTGACCTTGTTCCTTCATGTAGGTCACAGCTGTACGGATGTAGTCGGAGGTATCTGGACGGGAGAGTAGATCATCGGAGCTAGGCTGTTGAACCATCTCTCCCAAAGCTTTCATGGCATCAGGGAAAAGTGCCTTGGGCACACCAAGCCAGAAATAGTTGAAGTACTGGTGAAAGACTTCGAAATTGTGGTAGGTATTCTGTGAGTTGAACACATGGGCATCAGAGGTACCAAAGATGGTGTTGAACAAGGCATCGAACAAGGTCTTGCCTGCAAACTTTCTGAGGCCATCTTCAATCCACTTCTCTTCAGCTGAACTAGGCTCAACCAGGACTTTACCAAAAGAGTCATCCAGTTTGTCAGTAAAAGAGTGCATGCATTTGCCCAGATTCTGACCTCTGACCGTTCTGCCAGTATCTTTGATCATCTTCCTCGCGTCTTTGAGCACAAAGCTGAACACATTCCAGTTGACCTGTTTCTGGATGGGATCGAAGTCAAAGTTCTTCTCCTTATGCAGGGCCTCATAACTGTGGGGGTCTGTCACAATGGTGATATGTTGGTTGACCAGGCGTAGTGTGAACACATTGCCATACTTCTTGGCTGTCTTCAGCAGAAAATTGACTGCATGAGTGTTGAAATCAATTGCACTGCCCCAGAGGAATTTGCCTTTTACAACTTCTGGCTCCCCCTCTCTCCTAAAGGATTAAAGAAAATTACATTATATAGAGATAAAGACTTTAAAAGGATGTTTTCCGTTGTATCTAGTTAATCAATGAGATGACATTTCAATTCTAATTTTAAGAGGATTATTAATAACCATTAACTGCCAATTATCCGTGGACAGGGGGTTATTAGTTTAAGGTTTCACCCAGCAAGGTGCACAAAAGAAGTATACATTTCCTTTGACACTTTCATATAAGCTACAGCGTAAGTATACACTGTGTCCCTACAGCAAATCAGGTTCAAGTTACAACCATAGTTATATTATCTGCAAACTAAAAAGGAACAGCAAGCAATCAAGGGATCAACACAAAACCACAAAGGTGGCATAGGCTCCCATATGCTGTTGGTTTTTGGCTGTGGTGTAAATTGCCATAACTCAGAGATACAAAGTGGAAGGTGCCACAAGTCTCGCCTCCCCGAAGCTTTTTTGTGGCTACATTTTTTCATCAAATAAAAGGAAATATACGCGAGAAATAACTAAAGAACTAGAGCCTAGGGGGGTAAAACCACAGTTGAAAGACTCAGCTAGACAGAACAATAACTCTCTGTTCATTTAAACTTAATTAATCACAATTAGCAGAAGCAGTTTAAAAGCAAGGAAGCCTGCCTGCATGGTTGTGAAAAAAAGTGTTATTTTAGTATCCACACACGCAAAAAACAAATACCAATGCCAGGTGGTAAAACCACGTGCTACAATCCGCCCTTTGGCGGGAAATTGGAGTTTATTGAGCAAATCATTGCGAGATATACTCTGTATGTAGGGTCTGGCTATGCAAAACAAGGATCTTACAAGTAATAGTAGCATTCGGAACACCTGTCTAGAGATCTATTTCACTTATAACTCTTACTTTCTTGCAGACTAAAAATAGCCTCTGGGGTATTCCCCACTTAGCAAAAATATGGAAATTTAATTGAGACAAAACGTCAAATTCTTTCAGAAATCTAACAATGTTCTCTACAACTGAAGAAAAAGCTTTAAAGATGTCTTCCCTCATACATCTTTCCAAACAAGCCTTGTCACAAATGTCATACCAGTGAGAAATCATATTAATTGTAGGGAGGGAAGGCGTGACAATTGATTTATCCATATTTAAATGCACATATATCAACAACTTGGTTAAGGTTTAAAAATAGATCTGTAACTAATCACAAAATAAAGCACGCGACTTAATGTTCATTAAACAGGACCCTTTGTGCAAATTGCATTGGATGATGGTTTCCTTTCTCATACCAAAAAAGCAATACTCGCCAAAGTAACTTCTTTACCATCAGGTGAACCCAAATGTCCAATTTATTGGCCAATAGGGAGCAAGTCCAAGATCAACTACTCGCAATTTATCATTAGAAATGGTGACACCATAATAAATCAATAAGAAGACAGTTGTAGAATATTAATTCATTATGGCAGGTGGGCTTACTTTTCTAAGATGGGGTCGGGGTTTTTACTGGGTTTTTTTTTAGAATTTATTGCTTTTCCCATTGCAGTTATATCTCGTCGATTAAATAACTCTTACAATTATTATTAAACTAAAAAAAAAAAAACAAAAAAAAACCCACATTGACTGGGATCAAATATCGTCCCCTGCCCTTCAACAACAAGTTTATGACCATCAAATCAGATAAAACATTCCAAGTATACAGTATTCACTCTCCCAGTGAGAGTATTCACCACCCCAAACAGGCGTTAATGACAGAGCTGTCTTTTTTATTGTAGTCAAGTGTCAAATACCAATGCAGTTTTTTTTCCAAAAGAACTATTTATTGACAATAAATAGAAATTTGCACTTTTTGTGTATAAAATTGGCCATCAGTTCACGACTTGCGTGCCGAGGGAGAAATTACTTGTCATCTTCATTACATCACATTCATATCAAGGTAGTAATAATTTGACAAGTTTAATTTACAAGATGAAAAGCCAAGGAGCGAGGAATTTAACTCGTCTTGTTATCAACTGTGTGACTGATTGAAATGTAATAAGTAAGTTTACAGCAACTTCTAAAGGAGTCAATTTGGAATAACTATCAACTTTGATACAGAAATGTAATTATTTACTTATTGCTTTATGAACGTCTATATACATAGATAACATTTCCTCTTCTGTATAAAATGTCTCTATAATTAGAGCAACAATAATTAGTCCTGTCTTTTTATGCCTAATACAATTTATCTATAAAACTAACATGTCACGAAACATGACTTCAAACTTGACAACTTAATTCCATTTAAAAAAAAATAATTAAAAACTTACATAATAATAAGAAAATGTATGTCTCACAACACACTGTAAAATTGAGATTTAGTTTTAAAATAAACTTACCGTCTTCTCATGAATGTTGTTAAGATCAGGTAGATTGTCGCCAACAAAGCAGACCCACAGAGTAGTATCCAGGTTGCTACAGCCAACATGACTTCACTTTCCTTTAAATTAAATTATATGAAAAATAACCTTAAAGTTGTAAAACTTCTTCAAAATTAGCTCAGTATTATTGTATTTATATAACCTAACAGTGAATGAATTCGCTTTGAAGTTTAATTTGCCTTTATATCTAAAGCCTCTTAAATTTATCTTTCAATAAACTTTTTAAAACTTCTGTCTTCAGTTGTTATATGAGATAACTTGAGTATCTAATTTCACTCTCAAACTAAAATCCCACACCGCTGCAATTATATATATAGCCTCCCGAACGATGACGACTAGTTCCGCTTTTCAGTTCTCGGCCAATCAGATTGCTTGACAGGTCGGACTCATCATCAGTTTGTGTTAGTTTACAAGTCTTGTATAGGAATGACGTGTGTTTGATGGATAACTTAGTCCCTGCCCAAAAGGTAAGCGTGTGGAGGTTTTATTGCTTCAATCTCCGGTCTAAAGAAGTTGAGTTCAGAATGAGTGACATCATTTTACACACAGCTGTACACTCGGTTTCTAGACTTTATAGATAAAACTTACACACATTAACACTTCTGGGGGAAGCTCGTTAACAAGATTACTGTTCTCTTTCTTTTTTTTCTGAATGAACTAATAAAGCAGTGACTTATCAATGGAAGGGACGTGAATTGTTTACCAAAATCGGCTTCCTTTAGATGTTTATTTGTGACCATTAATCCGGGGCGACTCATGAGTATAGTAACTCAGTCTCCAACTATTTATTGGGCATTACACATATCAGCGGTTTTATGGACAAACGACCGCCCGGGTGGGTTTATCACACACACTGAAAAAGTTTTCTATCTAATTAGGCCGGAGAAAACGTCGTGGAAGCAACAAGGACGTATTCCAGGAAATTTAAGGAGGCCATTTTTATGGCAGCAGTAAATTGCTTTAGGTCGATGACTTTTTCTTTTCCAAAATGACCGTTTTACATATATGTAACCGTGGCAGTGGATACATAGCTGGGGGTATAAATCGGGTGACTCACTTATGAGGGGGGTATATGGATCTAGAGTAGGGGGCTGCTGATTCAGGGATAATATACGTGATGAGTGGCAGATTATTGGTCCTGGATTATTGGGTCAAATTATATTGACGATCACGGGGGTGGATTGAATGTGCGAGTGTTGTGTGTGTGAGGGATTGGAGATGAAAACAAAGGGTGTTTAAGTTAAAAATAATCTTCATCTATATTTATGAAAACAAGTATAATGTCATGAATACTAGTAGTGTGATCTTTCTTCTTAATACCTTGTTGGTCATTCTAATGTATAATAAATCCGTGCTTACATTTCAAATGATCCCAGTGGTAGTAGGTAATTATATCAGTATTATTGGTGTGTAAGTTAGAGATCATGTCAAGCGGTTTGGAGTTGGGTTGAATTACATACTTTAGTAAGTTATTTGTAGATGTGTACAGTATGATTAATCCATGAAACACTGGGCTACATTGAAGGTCAGAGATGCCTGGAAATACATGCATTAACCTACACCTGCAATGATGACTAAACAGAAGCTATATATACATATATATATAATTGGGGAAAATATATATATACAACTGATATGTTGTATTCCAAGTTGAAGGTTAAATCCCTTTCTCATTTGTATCACATAAATAACTATATATATGTATATATATATAGTTATATATATACACACACACATGTAGATCTTGTCATTCATTGGGAAACTGTCTACTGTCACTTGCTGTTGGTTTTCCCCGCCCACTTTTCATTTTAACCTCATGTGTTTCCCCACCCTCCTGTCTGTCAAATTTTAACTGTACTTCAAGGAGGCTGTTTATAGACTTTCATACTTCGCCGGTAATTCTGCTACGGATTTGAATAAAACAAATTGCCACCAAAAACCTCACACAAAACCCTTAAAAATATCCATTCACACAAATCGTCTCATTGGTAAAGAAATAAAAATGAAACTGTACGGGGCATAGTTTTTGTGCAATACAGTATTGACTTTTTTTTTGGAGACGAATCACTCGTTTCAGGAAGTGTTGATGCCTAGTGTGGATCAGAGTGTGTAATTCGTGTAAAATATCAAAACAATCCCCCAGGCATGTTTTTGTTGCAGTCAGAAAGATTAAACATACACTGGTATATTGCAAACATTCAGTCTATGTTTTGTAGTTGGGAAACAAGATGAATCTTTTATATCATAGAGAATTGAAACTGGTGTACTTGACAATGTACCAGAAGTTGTAAAGCGTCAGAAAAGTTCATCTACTGGTATAATAGAATGACGATGTTGAAGCCCAACTTAGGAGTCAGCCCATCTTAAGATGGGCTATAGCCCAACTTAGGATCCTAAGTTGGGTAGCCTATCTTAAGATGGGCTAAGCCCATCTTAAGATGGGCTAGAACATATTAGCCCAACTTAGGATAACTAAATTCAGGAATGATTTAAGCTAAAATTTCATATTAACCTGCTAGTTTAATATTAATTTGTTATGTCATATTCCATTGGTAGTTTTAATTATGAAATTGAATATAACCATGCTAGTTTATTTAAATACTTTATATTTAAATTTTAGATTTGTTGTGCTTATCTCATCTTAAGATTTGGTTACATTTATTAACACAACTTATAATTTGCACATATAATCTTTATTTTTGAAATGAAATGACATTATTTAATTATTTTTCTACTTAAATATTACTTCTTTTCTTTACATCATTATGCATTGATAGTATTTATCTTAATCCCCTTATTGTTCCAAGGCTCTGTCTCAGTTAATTTGACAATGGGAGGGTCATTAGGTCATAAGTTGTCTATTGTTCAACCATAGCTTTCTACTTGATTTGTTTCACTTGTGGGGAGTGATTAGGCAACTGGATTAGATTGTGATATATCTATTGTTTCACCATTTCTTTCAAGTTGATTTGTTTGACTATGCCTATAACTGGGGAAACTGGATTAGGTTTAGATTTGTCTTTTGTTCTAGCATTCTTTTGTACTTGAATTCTTTCACCTTTGGTTGAGTGACTAGCTAACAGGATTAATTGGGCATTGTTGTAAGACTCATTTAAGGTATTTGGGGTGATATTTTACATGTTTGTAAACAAACTGATTGACTTAATCATAATTTTCAAATGCTTAATGTTAAGTCTTAAACAGATATTTACCTGTATAACCTAACAGAAAACACCAATTTCATATACAATGTGTATTTAATCATTTTTATCAATTTTATGCATCAGTGTATTGTTTGACTAAATTAATCAAATTAGCTTGTTTGGATTTAATTATATTTTCCAATTAATTAATGTTACTGAGCTCCAAAGATAAAGCACTTTATAAATGTTGTTTAATTGCCCTTTAATAATATAAAAAAGTAATTTTATAAATTTGTTGTTAAACTTAAAATATATAATGAGGCTCACCCATAAAACCCCCCACTCTTGGCTTTCCCCCTTATAGGTTTGATAGAATTAAACCTCATTATATTGAGAGATTACTTTGATGTTGATTTGTTTCACTTTATGATTTGGGGTATTCCCTATTGTGTACTTCACCTACCCCAAGTGAAACAAATCAACATCAATAGAATGTTGAAACAATAGGCACAAATCCAATTAACAAATCATTCCAATGAAAGACAATTGAATCAACATCAAAGGAATATTTTAATGCTGTCAAGGCTCAGGAAACAAAATTTGTTTTAGTTTCTGCAATTAAACACTTTTTGTTGAAGTTAGATATGTTAAACATATTGATATAAAATAAAAAAGAAGTGCAAAATACTTCTGTACAAGGGTCAGTTAAACTTGTCAATGTTAATATAATCTTTTTCATGGAAAATAATTCCCTTGTAAATAGTAAACATTATATTCCACATAAAAATAATTCTGAAATTTTATTATCTCAAGTTGGGCTGATATGTTCTAGCCCATCTTAAGATGGGCTAGCCCATCTTAAGATAGGCTACCCAACTTAGGATCCTAAGTTGGGCTATAGCCCATCTTAAGATGGGCTGACTCCTAAGTTGGGCTCCAACATCGACAAAGACTACGGTCCCTTCTTCCACTAAATGTTGAACAATGGCTTTTATTTTATTTTCCCTGGGAGTTTGGAAACTGTCGTCTGCTGAAAATGCGAGATGAAACAGGTGGCTATTGCTTCCAAATAAAGGCTACAATATCAAAACTGCAATATGAAAAACATGGTTTATTGTTGTTGTAACTGAACCCCATAATCTTACACATATTTACCAAATATAAAAGATGACTGTTTCACTTACCAGAAACAAAGATGATTTTATAGCCTCGGGTTATTGTGTTACTAAGTTTAACACATACAGTCATTCATCATTGATGTATATTCCAAAGCAAATTTCATCAGTTATATCCATCATACATGTATCCTCGTGTGGTTATTTTCGTTTATTTTAAACACCTTCTATGTATATTTTTTGGCTATTTTAGTCAATTGACTCAAATAATTCTAGTTCCATATGGCTTTTTACCGCCTTTATTTTCTTGAATATTCTTATGAATCAGCAAAAAATCACACTCCAAATGTAATTTATTTGAACATAGGAATGACAAATGATCGGACAGCTGTAACAGTCATATTTAATCCCCGGAATAGCCAAAGGAATTTGGTTTCGATAAACTTCCTCTCCAGAGGATTTACAGAGAGAAAAAATATGTATATATAATCCAGAAAGCTTTATTTAATGTCACCTTAGTGGTAGAAGTCATTCCGTGGCTTGATCTAAAAGCAATATTCAACATATTCACAAAGGTAAGTTTTACAACACAAGAAATCTATCAGAAAGCTTGGTTACAGATCATTTATTTCATCGATGATGTATAAAATATAGAAATACAACAAAATCTAAATACCAAGTTATGTGTGTGATTTTATAAACATTTGTATGACATTCAATCATATAAAGAAGTAGGAATTATCAGCTTGTCAGGCGGAACAGGGTATTGTCCCAAATTCCTGCATTCCAGTATTTAGACCACAAACTCTTAGACCATGCTAGTGGAAGAATAGCTCAGAGCTTACTCAAAGGGAAAAATTAAACGCCATCAATGGGAATTTTCCCAATGACACATTAAATAAATCTTTTAACTCCAAAAAGTACGTTAATACTATATGATCTTTAATTTTTCTTCGTTTCTCGGCAGTTTTGCAATACATTTTAAACTATAGTCTCACCAAGGCTAAGGTATGGATTTAATGAGTTTTTTTCCTTCGAGGAGCAATCAGATATATAGAAATTTACTACATAGCTGGCATTCAAGTCACCTAATCAGGCGGAAATATATCTCAACATATGACATGCCAATACTTTTTTTACTGTCTTACATAGGTGTTTTTAGAAAGGTTAATATATTTATATGTACAAATATTGACTTGGAATTGTATGGCAAAATCCACATAATCAACTAAGTATGTCAGTTATGTCATAGACACCTTTGCTTATCTTTTGTGCCCCTACTTCACTCAGTGTTATTTTAACCACCAAGCAACTACCCAAAGGATGGACAATGATACTAGTTTATAACTAGCCTCACTTAGGCTTATATTATTACTACAGTGAAATAACTGGGCCTTTTTCTTCGGCTTTAGCCATTTTTCAAAAACTATAATCACACTGGTGGAAAGCAGTGGTAAGGTTTTGATTCATACTCACAAAATACATCGAGGTAGCATTCTCCTGTAAAAAGCACTAAAGGCTAGCACACACCACAGCGATACATGATGAGCTCAGATCAAACTCCGATTGATAATCAGTTCCGAAACAAGGGAGTTCTATATTCATGTTAAATGGGTCCCTGTCTACAATCTGACAATACATTCTGAGTCAGATGAAAACCCACAATTCTTTTTAAAATGCTTTGTTTTAAGTTGTATTGTTTTTTTTGTGTGTGTGTGTGTGTGTTTATGTACAAGGTATGTCAAGCCATTTTTAATTAAGTATTCAGACTGATTTGTCTTAGTGTGTATGGCCTGTTAGATTCTCTAACATCGCTGGTGAATTAACAGTTTTCTAAATAGGTCAGTCTGTGGACAAATATCCTTGAATTTACATGTAACTGAAGAGGCTCAAGATGGTGGTTTAAACTACAGTCTTCCTAAATGATGTTAAAATTTTCTATGAACGTTACAGTGAACTTCCAAATAGAGCTGATGTAGGATTTCAAAGCTGATATAAATACTTTCAAATGTATAAATGGTATTACAATCTTGACAATACCCAGGGCAAAAAAAAGTGGCAAAAGGAACTATTATCCCCAAATCGTTAGACAATTTCCACCTGTTTTATCTTAAATAATGAAGTTACCTCCCCATGATGTAAATATTAAAAATAAATAAACAGTGAAGATGTGGTAAATGAATTCTTCTTGGTGGATAATTAGACTTTCCTGCATTTATACCTTATGACAGTAGTATGCACAAAACAAGCATGTAAACCAAACGATAGTCACGAAAAAGACTATCTTGTGATTACTATGATGTTTTAATGACAAGATATTACCCCCTGGTTACTAAAGAAATAACCTTTTCCTGTTCTACCAAGATAGTCTGCTCTCATAAAAATACAAGGTGGGGCTGTCTTATATTTACGACATCCAACAAATGTTGAAGATGTATAGGGTTTAGTAAATGTCCAATTGAAATGAACTGGATTTTCGCAAATTTATTTTTTATTTGATAAGAAAAGTGATCTGTGATGAAAGTAAACATTCTAAAATTGCCTACATTGCCCTGTACCTGATTTGCACATATAACTTCTGTTATTTCTTTATCTTTGTTTCAAAATTTTAACCTGCCAGCTAATTTTCACCTGGCTGTAATATGAGTCAATGGGCTCATGAAACCTCCCCACATTTGTCCTGGAAAATTTGTTTTCTTCTTTTGGACCATCCTTGCAATGAGTGAACATTTTCTGGTTGTACAAATATAGAGTGAATTTCCGTTAGACTTTTAAATCCATGTGTAAACAGCAGGGGCAGTCTTTGAGCCAGTTTAGTGTTCATTCTTTTACAATAGGTAATGTATTGTCCTAAATATTCCACTGGATTATCTTGTAATTTTCTTATTTCAGTAGTGGAAACCTTGGAGGTATTGATAGTCAATGGAAAGTCACCTTGGAACAAAAAAAACTGTTGAACAAAGGTACATATGATGAGACCCACTTCAAAAACTAAGCATCAAAGAATGCTACTTTAAAACATGACTGTTTTGAAAGTGAAAAAAAAAACTTAAATATTATTAGTATATGGGGGTATAACTATTCTACCTTACCTTTTTGTTTGCATTTTATGAAACCTTATTAGATGTTTAAGAAACTGTTAAAACCGATGAACCTGCAGAATTATTAATTCCATCTTTGTGATGGAACAGCAGTTCCCCAAATAAAAAAAAGTAAAATTATGGTAGTTAACTTTGTCGGTTCCACTTTATCAACCGCAAGCAAACATACAAACATTATAAATAAATTTACTGAAATACCATACGTTTAGTGTTTGAATGTAATCAAATGTGACTAAATCACTGGTAAAGGAACTGTGGTTTACAGAATACGAAATTTGGGGTTTTACGTCCCATTCAACACCCACGGTCATATTGGGACAGGTCCTTAGCATTGTCGTTTGTGATTTACTGAATACGAGGTGCGACATACACATATCATACAAGCACACGTCAAAAGAAACAGATAGACCATACTCCATAGTCAATTGGTCTTAGTGGTCACGAATCTGCACCACTGAGAAAGCTGATTGTGTTTTAATATTGATTTCTTTGCAAGTATTTCAAGTCTCTAAAGTGATTTGTGACTTCTGTTATCACCAGGAAAATAACTACAGAAGTAAAACATGATTTCATGGGCGATTTATTTATTAATTGCTCGATACATTCTTATTAAAAATTACAAATGTTAGATCATGCAGTTTTCAATATAAGGAAGATGCATTTGTGATCTCCGAAAATTTCACTGGTTTCTGGAAAGAAGGAAATTGTTTTCCAAACATAGACTTATTTATTTATTTGGGGTTTTACGTCGCTTTCAACACTGTACAGGTCATATCACGACGGGTAGTTGGAAGGGCAGAGAAACCAGTACATACAGTTCGTTAGGGTTCTGTACTGTAAACTGCCGACCAACGGCAAGCAACTACCAGCTTTCCCACTTGAGGCCGTGCCGGGAACCGAACCCCAGCCTCAGAGGTGGGAGGCGAGTGCAAACATAGACATTCCAGTTACTATGTCACAAGTATGATACAGCATAGACGAGTGCACATGAAGAGTGCAAACCTCCGCCAAGGCCTAACACCTCCAATAGTGCTTATGGGGGCAATGATAAAAACTTTTTTTTTCAATTTTATTTCAGTATTGGAAACCTAGGTAGTACTGCATACCAATGAAAATGTCACATTGTCACACAGTAGTTGTACAAAGCACGTGATACTTATATCCTTTAAAGCGAATACTAAAGAATATCACTTGAAAGGATAAAGTAACCAACTCCTTGAAAGTTGAATATCTGACCTTATTCATTTTAGGGAGAAAAAATCTTTAAAAAATAACTACATATAGGGTACCCAACTCTAATTACCTCTAAACAATCGAGTATTTATAGGTACTTAATGATCAGATCAAAATGATCTACCTGCAGATTTTCCTGCATAGTTTTGCAACATTTTTGTAAAGAGTAAAAAATTATTACAAGAGTCCCTTCATTCCCCAACGAAACAAAACTAAAACTACGAAGCACTCACAGAGTGCAGATATCCGCCAGGGGCATTTCCAAAAATTCACGATTTTTCAATATCCAGAACATGACATGGAACTTTATCGAAATGTAATCGTTTTCTTTTTCTTTTGGCCGAGCCCTACTCACATAAAATACTTCATAAAAACCTGCCTACTTAGTTTTAGAATAACGTTAACCAGAAAGCCAAAACAACGAAAATACATTTCTGACTTTTTATAAACAATATTTTATGGAAGCATTTCGGCAAAATATGAAAAAAAGATAACAATAATAAACCTTCTTGGGGGGGAAGAACTATTTACAAAACAGTATGAATAGATGATAGTTATGAATGTGTGATAAAACTATGAAAATCATCTTGATTCTGTTTTTAATTTAGACATCATTATTACTGTGCTTGGTTGCTCTCGTGTAAATTCTGCAGCCTAGTTCAACACACTGAGACTAAATATGACCTGTAAGAGGCATCAGAGATAAGTCTTATGGCTGAAACTGGGATGGTATCTCATTCGGATAATCGGATAAATCGGTGAGAAACTCCAAACATCCCACAAATAAATTACTGAAAGTCCAAATATTTAGTGTCTCTGAACGAAAACAAACCTGACTAGATCACTGATAAAAGGAATTGTGACAAGATGTGACATATACATCATACATACGTCACATACTGTTTAAGAAACAGGCAGCTCATGGTAAACTGGTCTTTGTGGTCAGGAGTCTGCATCACTGAGAAAACTCTGTTTTAACAGGAATTCACTTCTTTGCAGAGTATTTCAAAAGTTTCTTCAATGCGATAGATTATTCATTTATCTTCGTGTGCGAATAAGTTTTAGAACTTTTGTTTTCACCAGGAAAATAATTATAGCATTAAAACATGATTTCATTTGTGATTTATTAATTGATAAACTTTTTTTTTCAGTACAAGTGTTATATCATACGATTTTCGAATATGAGGAAGATGCATACATAATCTGAAATTTTTGCTAGTTTCTGGAAAAAAGAAGGAAATTGCTTTTTTTTTCATCCACACAGGCATTCACGACCACAGGTCACAGGCATGAAACAGCAATAAATATTTCTAGGAAGGAAATGCATTTATCTGAGCTGCAAAAACTTTGATAAGCCTGCGACAAAAAACCCACGGTGGAATAATTAAGTGATTACGGTCATATATTTAAATAGGTGAGCGACTCTCATCAAAGTGATATGAAAGGTATGTGTATGCTAAGTCACTAAATCAGAACAGATTGAGAAAATATGTCAATTTCGGTAACGCCCGACACCTATTAATAGCCAGACAGAGCCTATATTTGACTGATTTGGTTAAGATGTGGACTCCCACACAAATTGGCACCACTGGACCTTCTAGAAAGAGACACAAACCCATACCACTGGTCTGCAGCAAATGAAGATAAGGAATCAATCTTAAACTCTGGACAATGCAAACAAAACAATTAACTAATACTACCGAGCTTACTCATACGCGTATTTATTTCTTTAAAACTAGCTGGCATTTTAGGAAAGAATAAACTAGCCACACGTTTAGATTCCCTGTAACAAATAGACAAGATGAATAGCAACTGTTAATTATTTGAGTTTTAGTTTGGCCATAGACTTATGTGGAAGTGCAAACCACCCAACCCTTTGACCATATTACATGCAACTTCTCAGCTTTGAAGTGTAGTTTGATGTGATGTATCTTGCGTAGGATTTCAGTGATGACCAGCACAGTGGTCTTATACATTTATATTGACATCACATACACCACACCTTTCTAGACAGAATGCTCATTAGACATTTCCATCTTGGAAATCTGTGTGAATAAATTTTACAGAGAAGGACAGGGTAGATGAGTCATGAAAGTAACTCGAGGGTCAAAAATCAAAGCATGTATTAATTAGATGATGTAGATGACGTGTATATATAGACTGATTATGAGTAATACTGTGACAATTTAGCTTTGTAGATTATCACTGAGTGAAACATAAATATTGTCCAAAAAGATGAAAGTATAGGAAGGAGAGATGGACGGGTTTACAAATAATTATGGGTTGTTACCAATATAGTGTTTAAATATATCAATCTTGCATTTTTTGTTCGTTCGTGATTCACGTAATTTAAGATGAACTTGATACATTTTGAAATCAGTTGAAATTGTAGATCAGTTTTGCATGGTTAAAGTCACTGAATTTCCGATATCTTTAGAATGTTGTAGCATTCCTACTTGAAAGCTAGTTTGCAGTTTCACATAGACTGTCAACAGGATGAACTTACAAAGGACAAACTTGGATCTCATTATAACCCATGTTACACGTTTGTATAATTCTAGAAAAAATAAGCTTAAAGTGGCAAAAAAACTGTAGGTCAATGTTAATGAAAGGTCTCAAGTTTACACATTTCCCAAAAATCTCTGGAATTGTACAGTTATGTGACTATTACACATAACTGTGCTGTATTTAAGTTAAGAAGAATAGAAAATAGTCAACAAGTATAACCACATACACCCACAGCTATAAAAAAGTAACTGACAGCTGAAAGAAAATTAAACCATGCCTTATAGGTCAATACACAATTCCTATAGAAATAGCATAGCCTCATTACTTTTAAAGGCTCTGCCCAGGGTTTAATTTGGAAAGGTCATCATGAAAGGTTCATCATCACTGTTTGACCTTAACATTGGAGTATGTATGACTTTCACTGTGTGTTAGCTTGCAAAATAAATAGAAATAAAAAATCACGGATGGTTTTTGATGAATTTTAAGGGTATGTCTACAAAGGCACAAGGAACAAAGGATTAGATTTTGATGGTCACCCCTTTTTATTTTTTTTTAAAATTTATCATTAGATATATAGAATTCATATATGCATATAATCCCACTTTCTGAAAAAAAAATCAGGGAATCCCCAGCATAAGTAATATTGGAGGTGTTGGACTTGGCAGAGGTGTTGTGATCTCTGAGTACTCTTGTTGCATGGGAAATTGTACATTCAATATGTGTGATCTGAGCAAAATGTGTGAGCAGAACTGTACTTTTCTTATATCAAGCACAGAAAGACAGCTTTTCATTACTTTCTTTTTGAAAAAAGTTTCCTGTAATACAACTAGATTTACACATCAGAGAACCAATGCAAATTTGTATCCACCGGAAAGAAAACTCACCAAAGCCAGTGAACCATAGTTTTTACCTTGAAGGAGGGGCCCAAGGTCAAATCTGAACACATCAGAAGATTCCCAGCCCATGATTTCCTATAAGTTGGTTTCACATTTAAAATCTCTAAGACCAATAATGAGTGAGTTATAAGCACTTTTAAAGTCCATGTGGGGTACTTCGGCACTCTGTGGATGACCTTGAATTAAGAGCTTCAAGGTCAAATGTCTGCAAGGTTGTAGAGGGCATGTATATCTGTTATACATATCACCTATGAGGAGATTTAACCTTCTACCTATGAGAACCAGCCAGTAGAAAACGGTAGATAATTTTCAAAGAAATGCCCGCGGCAGCCATCTTGTTTTTCAGAATGAGGCTAATTTCAGTCCCAGAGAAGCTTACCTCCCAATGAAGATATCCTGCAAATTTGGTGAATCTAGCTGGTGTAGTTTTCCCTCTGAGAGTATTAACATAGAAAATCTCTACGTGCAGCGGCAGCGTACCGAACGCTAAACCAAAGTATCCACTGGATACTTCCAGTTGATACAATAATATAAATACAATAATAATGTGATACTTTTTTACACACAATATTTTCTGTGGTTGTACCAGTTTATATGTGACCAGCTTAATGTGGAAGAAAGGAAGCCAAGGATTCTACGGGAGGCTGCTAAATGCACTGTGAAATTACCCTGAACGATTTATTTAATTTTTTGGAAAATAAACCCCATTTCAAATATAAGGAATTACGGGGTTTCTCATGGACTAGACAATCCATAAATGCCAAAGTATTTAACTCAACCTACAATCTCCAGACCATGAAACTTGACCCATATTATGTTTACACAACTGCATAAATTGGTTTGAAAAATACACCTTTGTTAAGCAACCACGAAACGTATTTGATCAAAACACAGAAATCAATATTCGTTTCATTCCTGGCGCCCCAATAATCTGGAAAATTAACGTGACAAATATGTGACCAAGTGTCAATTTTTGTGTAAACATTTCTACAACTACATGGATAAACTAAAAATACATATCCATGTGTTTTTAGTGAAGCACAGTTGTGAGTAGTAAAAAGAAAAACCCTCGTGGTGTATAGTTTTAAGTTGATCACTTGAGAAGAAAATCCAGCCAATCCACGCTCTTAAGACTCTCCTTGTATTGATTTGATAGAATTTGAAAACAATATGCACCACTCGGTGATTTTCCTATTTTACCAACGAAACACTTTATTAATTTTTGAACTTCCCTTTTGCAGAATATTAAACTGGAAATGCTGCTAAAGTGAAATTAAAATATAGCTGAAAACGATATTGAAAGTGACAAGAACCTAATTGCTGACTGAAGTACAAGTGTTAATTGATAGCGAGGACAAGAAACCTGTACTTAATTACCTCTATATATCCATTGACATTGGATGCTTCAGATAACGTCTGCTGAGAATAGTTTGTGATTTAATAATAATTTACTTGATGGAAATCACTCAATTTTTTTTCTTTTTTTTTTGCATGTTACAAATTGATTGATGAGGAGACTCGATGAAGGACTAAATATAAAGTCAAGTATTTTCAGAGATGATTTCTTTAAAAATATTTTGCTGACCAATAAGCTTTAGCTTGGGACCTTTTACACAAAAAGCATGGTAAAAAGGGAGAAGTGTGCTACCGAATAACATACATTAACTTTTACTGATGCTATAAATGTTTCTCTCTCAAAACGCTATGATTAATAACACAATCTGTTTGATGATTAAAGTATTTTGTTATGTCATTTAATTATAAATAGACTTTTATTTTTAGTACATCTGGGGTAGGATTTGTTAAACAAACTTATTGTATATCTGTGAAAACGCAACTGCTCCTATTTTATTAGTTTTCAGGAACAACATTACTTTTATTATCACTCTGAATTGAAAAGCTTAAAATATATACATCAGTTGCAAGTAAAAAAAATAGCATCAGAGATGCCCGTACCCCACAGCCTGGGGAAACATTTTTCAACACCATGAGATATAGAAGTAGTATAACAGTACAAAGTTCAAGATACTTTCAGAGCAGTGCCAGTTAAATTAAGGTCCAAATAATGCTTAAGTAGAGAAAATAATATCTAAGGAAAAGAAATGTATGTAAAAATGAAGTATTAAAACAAAGCAATTCAATAATAAAATGACAGCACTTATCAGTAAACCAAAAATGGCCGAATTATGGTTTGTATGTTTTGAATATTACCCATGCATACAGAAGTGGCAATACATTCAATGAATGATTATGTGTGGTGTTGGAGAAAAGCCTGTGGCTCACATGATAAAATTCCATCTGTTACAATGGGAACTTGCAAAAGGAAATTCTTAATGAATTCTAATATGACTTGAACAGTGCTTAATCTGCATCAACAGACAGACCCAAAGGTGCAACAAGATTTTAAAGGTCAATACAGCAAGGTCAAAGGTCAATCAGTGTCACACCATGACGGGGCACACCTAAAACCCTCAACCAATGTCCCTACCAAGTATAAACTTCCTACACCTTACAGTCTCTGAGATATAGTCTGGACGAGATTTTATAGGTCAAGGTCACTACAGCAAGGTCAAAGGTCAAATCAAGGCCACACTATGACATAACACACCTACACCCCCTAACCAATGTCCCTACCAAGTATCAACTTCCTACACCTTACGTTTTCCAAGATATAGCCCGGACCAGGTTTTATAGGTCAAGTTCACTACGGCAATGTCAAAGGTCAAATCAAGGTCACACCATGATGTTGCACACCTACTACCCCCAACCAATCAACCAATGTCCTCACCAAGTATCAGCTTCCTACACCTTACAGTTTCCGAAAAATAGCCCGGTGTAGCGCAAGATAATGACTCCCCTATATTTGTCACTAGGGGGGTAAAGTATTGCAAAGGGGTTGAAATATATGGACTCCCCTTGCAAGATTTGTTATCCCTCCCCAAAGTGGTGATTACTATTGTGCTGGGGATTAACTTGCAGTGGAACACTTCTCTTCTATTTAATACTGATATGGGTCAAAGCAAAGCACATGCATTCTATTTATTTGTTATTTATTTATGTTGATTTTATATTCTTGCATGATTAACAAATAATTATTGTATCAAATCTTATACAAAAATGTGCCTTTTTGTTTGAGATTTCTTTTGACATTAATAATAATATTCACATCATTTATTATATTATTATTATCAGACTTACACAAATTAAACCTTTAAGGGCGCAAACATATATAATGGTGGTTTTATGATTGAGCCTTGTTATTTAATTTAACAAAGAATTATTAAAATAACAATATTTTCATAAGTCAATGCAAATTAATATGAAAGCGTAATTAAATCATAGAAATCAATCTGATGAATTTGGTGATACAACACTCTGATATGCACTTAAAATTGTGACTTTTTCCTAGGTTATATGGGTAAATGACTATTTAAGAACTTAGCATGTAAACACTTAAAATTTGTGACTAAGTTGATCATTTTGTTTATGCATATGAAAATATATAAAGTGTCACCCCAAAACAGTCTTAGGCATTGTTACTGATATACATGTATTGATAACTATCCAATTGACTAAATAAACACACTTGTGTATTGTCCCATTGTCTGTTTTAACAGAGAGGGGAGTAAATATCTAGCAGGGAGTGATTATCTTGCAGCATTGCCTGCTATGTTTTGACCCCCCTAATCCTTCTTTTGTTTGGGGGTGCAAAATATTGCTTGCAAGATAATTACTCCCCTAAAGATCAAAGAAGGGGGTGCAAAATATTGCGGGAGTCATTATCTTGTGTTACACCGGACAAGATTTTATAGGTCAAGGTCACTACGGCAAAGGTCAAATCAAGGTCACACTATGACGTTGCACATCTACACCCCCTAACCAATGTTCCTACCAAGTATCAACTTCCTACACCTCACGGTTTCCGAGATATAGCCCGGACAAGATTTTATAGGTCAAGGTCACTACGGCAAGGTCAAATCAAGGTCAGACCATGATGTTGCACACCTACACCCCCTAACCAATGTCCCTACCAAGTATCAACTTCCTACACCTTACGGTTTCAGAGATATAGCCCGGACAAGATTTTATAGGTCAAGATCACTACAGCAAGGTCAAAGGTCAAATCAATGTCAGACCATGACATTGCACACCTACACCCCCCAACCAATGTCCCTGCCAAGTATGAACTTCCTACACCTTACGGTTTCTGAGATACAGCCCGGACAAACTATTTCCCGCCGCCCGACCGCCCGCCCGCCCATCAGGACACCATGGGTGAAAACAATACCCTGACAGCCCTTAAGGGCTGTGGGGTAACTAGGGGACAGAATAGATAAAACGTTCAGTGGCAAACGCCATCTCTGCTGGTGTAAGCCCCCAGATTATACCCCGCTTTATTTTATACCTGGGAAGAGGCTAGGAGGGCCCAGAATCTATCCCAGGATAGATTACAAAGTATACTCCCGGGATAGATTATGAACACCACCAGAATCTACCCCTTCCTCCCATAATCTACCCCCCATTGTGATTAGTGACATAGACTTATAGAATACCAAAAAAAATAGCATCAGAGATGCCCGTACCCCACAGCCTGGGGAAATAGTTTTCAAAACCATGTGATATAGAAGTAGTGAAACAGTACAAAGATTGGGATACTTTCAGAGCAGTGTCAGTTATATAAATCTCAAAATAATGTTTAAGCATAGAAAATAACATCTAAGAGAAAGAAAAAAAATATGTAAAGATAAAGTATTAAAACAAGACAATTCAATAGCAAGATGACAGCATTAATCAGTAAACTAAAAAATTATGAAGCTGTAAAATTTATTAATTGGAGAATAGCTGTCAATGGAAATTGCGCAATTATGTAGAAGTCCACGTAATAATCAGTTGCAACAATCAATATATCTTTGTCATAACAGAAAGATGTCTCAAATATGGCAGGTGAACACATTTTGGCAGAGCAAAAAGGTCACACCATGATGCACACTTACACCCCCTAACCAATGTCCCTACCAAGTGCCAACCTTCTACACCTTACAGAATCCAAGAAATAGCCTAGACAAGACTTTAAAACTCATGGTCACTATGACAAGGTCAAAGGTCAAATTGAGGTCACACCATGACATTGCACACCTACAACCCCCAACTAATGTCCCTAACTTCCTAAACCTTAGGGTTTCTGAGATATAGCCAGGACAAGATTTTATGGGTCAAGGTCACTATGGCAACATTAAAGGTCAAATCAAGGTCACACCATGATGTTGCACACCTACAACCCCCAACCAATGTCCCTACCAAGTATCAACTTCCTACACCCTACGGTTGCTGAGGTACAGCCCGGACAAACTTTTTCTCACCGCTGGCCCAGACACCATGGGTGAAAACAATACCCTGACATCCCTTACAGGCTGTGGGCTAAAAAGAAAAGAAAAAAAATTCTGACAAAACCATAAGGACATCCAATTTCATCGGATGTTCTAATAATCCACTAGCTTTAAAAAACCAATCAGCAGAGTTCTACTTGCAAGGGAGTTCGAGTGTCACTATGTTTCTTGTTGACCTTACAGACTTCAGTACAACATTCATTCTAGTTTATAAGTCACTTGTGATCAGTCTTCGGAACATGGTGTCTGCTGCTATGAATCAGTCTCTGCAGCATGATGTCTGCTGGTATGATCAGTCTCTGCAGTATGATGTTTGACGGTATGATCAGTCTCTGCAGCATAGTGTCTGCTGATATGATCTGTCTCTGCAGCACTGTGTCTGCTGATATGATCAGTCTCTGTAGCATTGTGTCTGCTGGTATGATCAGTCTCTGAAGCATGATGTCTGCTAATATGATCAGTCTCTTCAGCATGGTGTCAGCTGGTATGATCAATCTCTGCAGCATAGTGTATGCTGGTTTGATGGTTTCTCTGCATCATGATGTTTGATGGTATGAACAGTCTCTGCAGTATGATGTTTGATGGTATGATCAGTCTCTGCAGCATGCTGTTTGATGGTATGAATAGTCTCTGGAGCATGGCTTCTGCTGGTATGAACAGTCTCTGAAGCATGATTTTTGATGGTATGAACAGTCTCTGCAGCATGATGTTTGATGGTATGAATAGTCTCTGCAGCATGATGTTTGATGGTATGAATAGTCTCTGCAGCATGGCTTCTGCTGGTATGAACAGTCTCTGAAGCATGATGTTTGATGGTATGAACAGTGTCTGCAGCATGATGTTTGATGGTATGATTAGTCTCTGCAGCATGGCTTCTGCTGGTATGATCAGTCTCTGAAGCATGACATCGAATGAAATTATCAGTATCTGCAGCATGGTGTCTCTTAGTATGATCAGTCTGCTGGTATAATCAATCTCTTCTGCATGATGTTTGATGGTATGATCAGTTTGGGGATATGATCAGTCTCTGCAGCATTCCAGTTAACATTAGAAATGCTTCAAAAGAGTTTAAACGTTTACAAACTGTTTTTATAACCTATTTAAACCCTAGGTTTTTTAAACATTTCCAAGTAAACACTTTTGCGGGAATGTTTAAAAAACGTTACAATCATTCTCTATTCAAATGTTTTTATTGAAAACAAGTAATTAAACATTTATAAAAAAAAACGAAGCTAGGTTTGACTGGGAATGTTTTTAAACATTCATCATGAAATGTTTGATAAACAGTAGACATAAAATGTTTAAACAACATTTGTTACCTTCGCCAAGGAAGTTATGTTTTCACCTGGAAAGTTTGGGGGAACATGGTTGAGTCCACAGTGTTAAAAAGTGGAGGAAAATGTAATGTTTTTTCTTAAAGTTTTGGATGGCTTAACCTAAAAATATTAACAGGATATATAAAAGGAATATGTGTGGATCATAATGGTACATCTTACCAATCTAAAAAAGAGTTTGTATAGAGGATATGAGTGTTTTTAAATATAGGGGTGAAAAACATTAGTTTAACAATATTGTTACATTAATATATCACATTCAGCAATGTCAGGGAACCACCAATATTGTTAACAAAGACTATAATGACCTGTTCTGTTTTAAATGGACCTGTGTCAAATGTGTGTGAATGATTGTCTACCTCTGAAGTTAGTGAACAAGAGTTTTTTGTTTCTAACAAGCCTGGTACTACGCAAAGAATCTGTTAATCAATATGTTTAATTCGACCCCTGCAGAAACTTTGCACTGGAGTTGAAGTTTGTGAATAAATATGCCTTTTCCTGTAAATACATTGTGAGAACAATTGGGCATTAGTCTTGTGTCTCAGATCATTGGTGCTGACAGATTAGGTTATTTTAGACACACAAGGCCAGTATTATTAGAATGTGTGTTTGACAGTTTACTGGATACTGAATCACAAGTTTGTGTTTTGGATAACTGATGTTGAGAAATTTGGTGAATCAGTCTAGACATTTAACTGTTCTACTTTGACCTGAGCTTAGACTGCTACAAGTGACTATTAATCGAAATTCAATCATTATTATGAGTACAGAACCCCGGAAAAGAAATTTAAGTGAACTCTCTGAATCAAGTAACCCTAGTCCAGTAAATCAACCCAAGAGATCTCAAAAAGTAAAGCACAACCTTCAAAACCTGACAAGCCAACTGGATATGAATATGGAGCTGTCAGAATCACCAGATGAGAGGTTTGTACAATTAGACAGTAAAATGTCAAGTCTCGGCGAAAAAGTGCAAGGGATCTTACCTGCAGAAAATACAGAAATGTCTAAAGATAGGTATACCCAGCTAGACAAAAAGGTTTCAAGTCTAAGTGAGAAAGTTGATGAGATCTTAAACCTCTTAAAGTCTGAAAGTGTTAAAACAACAATTGATGTTAAGTCACTCCAAAGTGAAAATCAACATCTCAAGATGCAAGTAAAAGAGTGTGAGGGAACCATTGTCAAACTAAATTCCACTGTATCTGCATTGGAAAGCCAAGTTGAAGCCCTGCAAATATATTCCATGAAGTCTAACCTGCTAATCCACAATCTCCCCGAAAAGGATGGAGAAGACTGTTATTCTGAGGTTATGCAATTTATCCAGAAGCATCTTAGAATTCCTGAAACTTATCTATTCTCCCCAACAAATCCACTGGGTGACATTAGAATTGATGTAGCACACCGAATTGGCAAAAGAAACGCAAAACCTAGACCATTGCTAGTGAGATTTATGTCTCACCGCGGCAGAGACATAGTCTTATCCTTCTCTAAAAATTTAAGGCAATCGCCTTTAGCTATTAGTGAGCACCTCCCTCATGCGGTGAAGGAAAAACGAGCAGCCCAAGTTCCGATGCTTATAAAATTAAGGGAAGAAGCAAAAGCACAAGGTACAGACACAAGGGTGAAGCTTGTTGCAGACAAGCTGATGGTGAACTCTGTAATAAATATGGAGGCCTTTGAGAAG
This sequence comes from Sabellastarte sp. h YS-2021, assembly GCA_964017235.1. Lineage (NCBI taxonomy): Eukaryota > Metazoa > Annelida > Polychaeta > Sabellida > Sabellidae > Sabellastarte > Sabellastarte sp. h YS-2021. The sequence goes on along the minus strand of OZ024930.1, from coordinate 40,197,628 downwards.
AATCGCTTAGATTCATCACTGTCTGTTGGACCACCGATTTCACTTGATAATATGGCTCACTCAAACCCAATTACCTTGAAAGGCTCTGTTTTCCAAGGGCACCTGTACCATATTCACACCGAGGGGGAAGCAGTACAGGCTTTGAGAGCGATAACCCAAGATGAAGATCTTGCTAGGTCAGACCATGTCATCTATGCCTATAACTTCATAGACGCTGAGGGTCAAACAAAATCTGGATACTTCGACGATAAAGAATGGAGAGGTTCAAGTGTTTTGTGTTCAGTCTTAGAGCAGAAATCTGTGACTGATGCTATACTTATTGTGACCAGAAGGTTTGGAGGAACTCATTTAGGTAAAAAACGATTTGATCTCATCAAGCAGGTAGCCATTGAAGTAGTAGACCAGTATAATGAATGAACTTAATTTTGACTGCTTTATAAATATTGGTAATACTGTGTTTCCTAACATCATTACATGTATTACATCAACAATGGCAGAGCTTTGAAATAACATAATATTGATCTTCCTGTGAATTTATTGTCTAAAGGTTGATTTGAACCTACAGAGCATTTAGACTTTGAAGTGGGAGCTCAACGATTAATAATAATAATAATAGTATATAATACTTCAAAAAGCCTCTTCATTAAGTTATTTTGTGCAACTTTTAATTATGGAACAGTCAAAAAAAACAATGTGCTTCATGACATTAAAACTTTAAGTGCTTGTTCACTTCTGTATATCTATTACATTGTCATTGGAAATAATTTGTCTTCCCACATTAAGAAATTTTCTCTTTATATTTTAGTCATTCTGGTTATCACTTTGATCTGTAGTAGCAAATTTTTTTGAATTTATCAACCAAAGGTTCATTTGAACTCATAAAGGATATAGATTTTGAAGAGCGAAATGAATATAATTCTTTAATTTAATATTGATAACTTCATAAATGCTTGAACTAAATAAAGCTTTGATGTGAAAAGGTGAATTGTTTTCTCTTTATCGATAATTAAATCTTCACATGTTTGTTCAATTCTTTATATGTACTACATTGTTACTGGTAATACCATGTTTTTTCACATATATTACATTGATACTGGTAATGGCTTGATAATAATTTGTTTTCCTCACATCTCTTAATGTATTTTATTGATATTAGTAATAGTTTGGATGTGAAAAGGCGAACATTTCTCTCTTTCTTGACAATTAAATCTTCAAATGTTCTATTCTTTATACATACTACATTGTTACTGGTATGTGTTACATTGATACTGGTAGTAGCTTTGTAATACAGTGAAAATTTTTTCCCTTTGATTTGAATTCAATGGTAATACTCCTTTTTCTAACATCTTATATGTATTACATTGATACTGGTAATAGCTCTGATGAGACACAATGAATGGTTTTTCTTTAGAATTTATCCACCAAAGGTGGATTGGAACTCATAAAGGATATAGATTTTGAAGAGGGAAATGAATATAATTCTTTAATTTAATTCTGATAATTTTATAAATGCTTGAACTAAATAAAGCTATTTATCAAGCTGTCTTGTTAAAATTTAATTATAGAGCAGTTCAAAAAAGCAATGTGCTCCTTCAAGTTAATGACTTTAAAACTTTACATGTGTTTGTTCACTTCTATGTATCTATTACAATGTTATTGGTAATACTTTGTTTTCTCACATCTCTAAATATATTTTATTGATACTGGTAATACCTTCAATGTGAGTATGTGAATATCTTTTTCTTTCTCAACAATTAAATCTTCAAACATGTGTTCTCTTCTCAATATGTACTATATTGTTACTAGTAATACCATGTTTGTGCACATGTATTACATTTAAACTGGGAATAGCTTTGCAATACAGTGAACGCTCTTCCTTTGAATTCATTAACCAAAGGCTACCATTTTTGAATTCAATGGTAATACTTTGTTTCTACTAGTAAAAGCTTTGAGGTGACATAATGAGAGTCCTTCTTTTGGATGAATCAACCAGGTTGATTCAAACTTATAAAGCATATACATTTTGAATTGGGAGACCAGTCTAAATTTGTCAATATACTTTTAAAACTATATAAATACTTCAACAAAATAAGGCTCTATATTAAGAATACTTCAACAAAATAAAGTTCTTTATTAAGTCACCCTGTGCAACATTTAATTAATGAGCAGTTAAAAAAACAATGTGCTCATTCATGACATTTAAAATTTTAATGTTTTGTAGACTTCTCTACATTGTCAATACTTCTCACGTCTTTTCTCTATATGTACTACATTGCTAGTGGTAATACCATGCTTCCTCGCATTTATTACATTGATATTGGTAATGACTTTGTAACACAGTAAAAAATTTTCCTTTGAATCTATCAACTAAAGGTTATCTGATTTGAACCCATCAGTAATATTTTGTTTCCTAACATCTCTACACATAGGACTTTGACACCGGTGATAGCTTGGTGTGATACAGTGAAAATTTCCCTTTTAATTTTTTCAGTTAAAGAGTAACAGATTTGCACTCATGGGTAATATTTGGTTTTCTAATATTGCTACATGTATTATATTGATACTGGAAGCATTGATACTAGTAGAAGCAGTTTCGTTGTAAGAGCTTGAAGGTTGATTTGAACTTATAAAGCATATTGCTACTGAACGGGTAGCTCAGTATAATTTTTTAAATGTAATAGTGACAACAACATAAATGCGTCCACAAAACAATGCTCTTTCTTGAGTTGTACAACACTTGAGTAGTCCAAAGAAGGGTGCTCCTTCATGATATTGAATCTTTTATTTATTTTTTTTTTTTTTAATTTCTCATGCATTATATGATTATTGGTAATACTTTGTTTTTTTTCACGTTACATTGTTACTGGTAATACTTTTTTATTTATTTATTTATTTTTTTTTTTTTTTTTTTTTTTCATATATATACACACTTTGATCCATTTACTCTTTGAATGTCTATTCACCTCTCTATATGTATTACATTGTTGCTGGTAATAATTTTTTTTTTTTTTTTTTTTCTTTTTTTTTTCTCATATCACTTTATGTATTACATTGATACTGGATTGGATTGATTTTGAAGCAATGCTACTATAATTGGTTATGACCAGCCATTAGCTTTTTCTCACATTCTTGCTTTTTGTGATTCACCATGTTTTTGTTAATACTTCTTTTGTCTTATTTAAGTTTTGTTATGTGTTCGTTTTTGACAATTTTTCACATGGGTACTGTTATAGTCAGGAATGAAATGGTAGTGTTTTCTGAGGTAATAGCAACAGAAGCCTCAAATGATTCTGATAATTATGTAAGAATATTTCATTTGCTGTTTATCATAGATAAAAACAATTTTAAAATGTCTTTGCCTGTGGTGACCATTATTTCTTGCTGTGGCTATGCCATTGTTAAATAAGATTGTTGTGTTGTCTGCAAACTGTAGGGGTTTACAAAATATGAAAAAGAGACAAGATGTCTTAACATATTTCAAAGAAATGACTGCTAATATAATATGTCTTCAAGACACCCACTGGATTGAAAAGGATATACCCAAAATTAAACAGTTATGGGGAAATGATTGTTATATCCATGGAACTCGAACGAATGCACGTGGAGTTGCAATTTTGTTCAAAAACAATTTTGAATACGAAATTATATCCCAAACATATGATCGTGAAGGTAACTTTATATGTTTAACTGTAAAAATTACATCTGCTATCTTTAATCTTGTAACATTGTACGGACCAAACATAGATAACCCTTCTTTCTACAGAGAAATAAAAAATGTTTCCCTGAAGAATAACCCAGATTACTATATAATCTGCGGGGACTTTAATATGATCCTCGACCCAAATATCGACAGCTATAATTATAGAAATATCAACAATCCAAAAGCAAGAAAAGAGGTTCTACATATGATACAAGAATTGAACTTATGTGATACCTTCCGAAATTTTCATCCCACCACACGTAGATATACATGGAGATCTCGTAATCCACTGAAACAAGCACGCTTGGATTTTTTTTTAACTTCGGATACGATAATAGATTCAATTAATAAATGCGAGATTAAACCTGGTTATAAATCTGACCATTCATTTATTGCTCTCGAAATTATTCAGAATAAATTTACCATAGGAAAGGGGATTTGGAAATTCAATAACAATTTACTTAGAAATGAAGATTACATTGAATTAATAAACAAAATTATAGACAGTGAAATTTATACTTACGCCATTCCAATTTACCACCCAATTTACCTCAAAGGGAACTATAAAGATATTCTTTTCAAAGTTGAGGATGATTTATTTTTGGAATTACTTTTCCTTAAAATACGTGGCGAAACCATTAAATTTTCATCCATCCAAAAGAAAAGTCAACTAACAGAAGAAAAGAACCTGATAACAGATATTGAACAGCTAGAGAACACAGGGTCTATAAACTCACAACTACTTCTTGATAAAAAGGCCACATTGGAAACCATTAGAGAAGAACGAATTCAAGGCCAGATGATCCGATCCAGAATTCAATGGCTACATGAAGGGGAAAAACCCTCAAAATATTTCTTTAACCTTGAAAAAAGAAACTACTTAGAAAAAACTGTTAAAAGGGTTCAAGACAAGGATGGTCAATTTATAACTGAACAGAAGAACATTTTAGAATATATAAAAAATTTCTATGAAAATTTATTTAGCAATAAGGATGATACACTAGAAAATGTCAGTCTAAAAGAAATATTAAAGAATGCTAATCTCCATAAAGTGTCTGATAATAAACTGGGTGATCCAATTTCTACATTGGAGTTAAGTGAAGTACTAAAAAAAACAAAACATAACAAGACCCCAGGTATGGATGGCATTACAAGTGAATTTCTAAAAGTTTTTTGGAAAAAATTAAAATTCTTTATTACCCGGGCAATTAATGCCTGCTTTAAAAAAGGAAAGCTGTCAACAACTCTTCGGCAAGGAATAATAACTTGTATCCCAAAAGGAAATAAAGAGCGGTATCACCTGAAAAATTGGAGGCCTATCTCACTCCTGTGCACTACATACAAGTTAGCATCTGGTGTAATAGCTAGCAGAATGAAAACTGTTCTTGACAAAATTATTTCTGTTACTCAAAGAGGTTTCATAGCGGGTAGACAAATTAGTGACTGTACAAGACTAGTTTATGATGTTATGCAAGCTGCTGAAACAAATAACCTATCAGGACTTCTTCTTTTAATTGACTTTCAAAAGGCTTTTGATTCAATTTCTTGGAATTTCCTCTATAAGACCCTTGATCTATTTGGTTTCTGCCCAAAGTTCATTGACTGGATTAAGATATTTAACAATGATATTGAAATGTATGTCTTACAAAGTGGGTATCTTTCTAAAAAAATTAAAGTCGGGAGAGGCTGCCGGCAAGGTGATCCTATAGCTCCTTATTTATTCCTTACAGGAGCAGAGATTCTGGCACTCCTTATTAAATTGAATCACGATATTGTGGGTCTAAAACTTTTTTTGCATTGCTATAAGATAACACAGTTTGCAGACGACACAACATTGATCTTGGATGGCTCACAACAATCACTACAGGCTGCTTTAAATACGCTTGAAATATTTGGTAATTTTTCAGGACTAAAAATGAATAAAGAAAAAACCAAGGTCATTTGGATAGGCAGGAAAAAACACTCCAAAGATAAATTGCAAATTTCTGAAAAACTTGATTGGGGCAAAACAGATTTTAAATTGCTTGGGATAAATTTCAACGTTGATTTAAATAAAATGCCGGTAATAAATTTAAATCCCATCTTGGAAAAAATTCTCAAAGATATATTTAACTGGCAATCAAGACATCTTACACCAATGGGCAAAATTACTGTTCTGAAGACTATGGTAATATCAAAATTTATCCACATATTCTCAGTACTACCAATATCAGAATCATTTATTCATAAGTTACACACTATATTTTTCAAATTCCTCTGGAATAACAAACCAGATAAAGTTAAAAGAGAAACTGTTTGTTGTGACTATTTAATGGGTGGTTTAAAAATGATTAATGCCCATGCATTTATTAAATCTTTAAAGGCCAGTTGGGTGAGAAGAATATTTTGTGGCCCAGAAAATGTGTACCTATAAAAATAAAAAATTAAAAAAAAAAAAGTTATGTTTTCACCTGGGTTTGTCTGGATCACTGTCTGGATCTTCTGGATCCATGAAATTTAATTTTTAAAGAAAGATAGCTCAAAAACTCAAAAAAAGGACTTAGATGAAATTTTCAGGATATGTGAGAAATTGGTAAAGGAAGAAGTGATTAGATTTTGGGAGTGATCCGGATCACCGCCTGGATCTTCTGGATCATGAATTCTTTAAAGGAAGATAGTTCGAAAAGTTATGGATGGATTCCGATGAAATTTTCAGGACATGTCCAAAATGGGACAAGGAAGAAGTGATTAGATTTTGGGTGTGATCCAGATCATTGTCTGGATCTTCTGGATCCGGATGTTTTTTAAAGGAAGATAACTCAAAAAGGATGGATTTGGATGAAATTTTCATTAAATGTCTGAAATGGGACAAGGAACGAAGCGTGAAAAATACAATATCAATGCTAATTAAGGCTGCGACGAGTGGTTAAAATCCACCCCGGTAACCGAGCTACCTAAATTCGTCTCGCAATTCGGTATTTGCATAGTTTAGTATACACGTTTTTTCCTCTCCATAAACACAATGGTGGTTTCCGGAAACGATGTCCTTGCATTGAAATAGTTGTGAAAGGTATTTAAAACTTATTATATTGTTATAAAATGGAGAATATCATCTGAAACTCCCCAATATACAAAGTATTCTGACATTTCGCTGTGTTGTCATGTTTTCTCTTTCCAAAAAACGTAACCTAGTGGGCGACAATATAATATATTGTAGTAGTTAACGACTATCAGGTTGACCAGATAGCACTCGAGATCTCCCTAAATCGACCCCTTTCGCGAATAACGACCACCCGGTCACAGCCTTAATAATGGTAGGTTTTCAAAGCCCAGGAATTATTTTATGTAGTAGACACACCGTTGGGGGACTGAGCTGCCTTGGCAGAGGTCTGCGCTATGTGAGTGCTCTTGTTGACAATATTTTGTAAATGTTTGCTCTGCAAATGTTTTACAAACGCTTACTAGTAACTGGTTTTCATACCACACATTTTAAAATGTTTTCTATCAAATGTTTTAAAAACATTCTGTCAACATGTCCATACAAAGACAGGGGTGAGCAATAATAGGGGATTTTAGAGGACTTTTACGGAGTGCATGTTGGGCAATTTTTGACAAAATAAGAATTGAATGGGCGCATAATTTCTAAGCCACTGTCTTACAAGTTTAGTCATAAAAATAATATTTTCATTAGTGAGCAACCTATAAAAGATATTCAATTTGACCTCTGACCCCATTATTATTCAGACATTATTATGTTCATTTTTAACATTTTTCTAACATTTATCATAAAACGTTTAATAAACTGTATACAAAACATTTTAAAAACATTCTATTATAAATGGTTTTCATACCCATCATTGTTTAACCTTTGCCAAACGTTTCCTTTCAAAAATGTTTACTGGAATGGTTTCTGCTGGTATGATCAGTCTCTGAAGCATGATGTCTGCTAATATGATCAGTCTCTGAAGCATGGTGTTGGCTGGTATGATCAGTCTCTGCAGCATAGTGTCTGCTGATATGATCTGTCTCTGCAGCACTGTGTCTGCTGATATGATCAGTCTCTGTAGCATTGTGTCTGCTGGTATGATCAGTCTCTGAAGCATGATGTCTGCTAATATGATCAGTCTCTTCAGCATGGTGTCAGCTGGTATGATCAATCTCTGCAGCATAGTGTCTAATGGTAAGATCAGTCTCTGCAGTATTGTGTATGCTGGTTTGATCAGTCTCTGCAGCATGGTTTATTAGTATGGTTGGCCTTGTCAGTGTTGTACCTATCAGTATGATCAGCCTCTGTAGCATGGCATGTGTAAACATGATTAGCCTCTATAGCATTGTATGTATCAGTGTGATCAGTCTCTGCAACATGGTCCCTGTCAGATGATCAGCCTCTGCAATATGGTACGTCAGTATGATTAGCCTCTGCATTATGGTACCAGTTAGTATGATTAGCTTCTGTAATGTGGTATCTGTTAGTATGCTGGGTCTCTCCACTGTGATACCTTTATGATCAGCCTCTGCAGTGTGGTACCTGTCAGTATGATCAGCCCCTGCAGTGTGGTAGTCAGTATGATCAGCTTCCACAGGTTGGTACCTGTTAATCTTTGCAGCATGGTACCTGTTATTATGATCAACCTCTGTAGCATACATTAGTATGTTTAGTTTCTATGGCACAGTAGCTACTTCATTGTTGTTTTTTCCAGTATTGGCTCCCTGTTGTGTTGCTTTGGTCCCCCTCCCTAATACCCTTTCCATACAGTTCTAAAGATATTCACTTCCAAATCGAAGAAACCTGAGTAAATTCTAGTGCACTACTTGTGTCTCTGATGGCTTTGTGCTCGCGCAAGGAGACCAAAACACCTTTTGGCATTGTTTTTCCCACAAATTGCTTTCCATGATGATGATTCGGTCTAAACCCTCATTTTTGTGTCACCAGCATCTATGCTGGGTGGCCTATAGGGATTGTTTTGTGCCCTCTTCTGTGGCATCGGCGTTGTTCTCACACTTTCGTTTCTGGATAGTATCTCAAAAATGACTTGACAGGTTAAACTCAAATTTGGTATGTGGATGTTACTGGTCCTCAAGGTGTGCCCTATTGTAAAGGTGACCTTAAACTCACAGTAGTAACATATTTATATTGAGTTTTTTTTATTTCCGGAGAATATCTCAAAAATAGGTTGCAGGATTCAATTCAAATTTGGCATGTGGTTGCAACTAGTTTTCAAGGTGCCGTATTGTAAAGTGACCTTAAACTCCCATGTATAATAGAATTATGTTTAATTTAAGATTTAAAATTTTTCCATAGAGAACACTGAAAAAAACACGAGAGACTTAATTCAAATTTGGCATTTATATAAATTGCAATGAATTGCAGATACCATTTAAACTTATAAGTTTAAGGTTGCAACAGTTTTGTCTCACTAGCAGCTGTTTTAGGACACATATGTCACATGGTTAGTGTCATCATCACACTTCATTTAAAGACAGAATATCAAAAATGGCTTGATGGATTAAATTCAAATTTGGCCTGTGGATGTAACTGGTCCTCAAAGTGTGCCGTATTTTAAGGTGACCTTAAACTACCAGGTGTAACATGATTATATGGTTTTCCTCTCTTGACAGTATCTCAAATATAACTTGATGGATTCAATTTAAATTTAGCAGGTGTTTTTTTAACCTGGTTCTCAGGTGAATGATTACCTTAAACTCACTCACAGCTGCAAACAACTAACATTGAGTTTAAGGTTAGGACAATTTATTTTTAGTGTTTGGAAGATATTTGATGTACGTGAGATTTATTATTGATATTCATCCTGTACATATATCTGGACAAAAAGAAAATGGTCTCTTTTGCAAGGTTACAATTAATTGCCAATATTTTTTAAACTTATGAGTTGTAACAGCTTTGTGTCACTAGCAGCTGTGATGGATCATGTATATGACTAGCATCGTCTTCACACTTTACTTCTGGAAAATATTTTAAAAATTACTTGTAGGATGAAATTCAAATTTGGCATGTGGATGTTGCTGTTCATCAATATGTGCCCTATTTTAAGATGACTTTTAAACTCCCACTAATAACACAATTATATTAAACTTAACATTTGCCATTTGTGAGTGATAGCTTGAAAATGGCCTCACAGATTCAAACCAAATTGCATGTCCGTGTAACTAGTCTTCAATGTATGGCCTATTTTAAGGTGACCTTAACCTCCTGGTGATAATATAATTATATTGAATTTAATTTTATTTATTTTTCTGAAGAGTACCTCAAAACTGCATGACAGATTTAATTTACATTTGGTATATTGTTGTATCTAGTCCTGAAGTGTGCTCTATTTTAAGGTGATCTTAAACTCCAACTAATAACACAACTATATTTAACTTTTGCCATTTGTGAGCGATAGCTTGAAAATGGCTTCACAGATTCAAACCCAACTGTAGGTCCATGTAACTAGTCTTCAATGTATGGCCTATTTTAAGGCAATTTTAAACTCCCAGTGATAACATAATTATATTGAATTTCATTTTTTAAATTTTTCTGAAGAGTATCTCAAAACTGCACAAGAGATTTAATTTAAATTTGGTATGTTGTTGTATCTAGTCATGAAGTGTGCCCTGTTTTAAGGTGACCTTAAACTTCCATGTATGAAAGAATTATACTGAGCTCAAGCTTTTCTGTTTTCATAATGTATACCAAGAATGGCATGACATACTTGTCTATATTTTGCAGGTACATGTACCTGATCTTACAGAAATGCCCTACTACAACACCGAGGTGACCTTAAACTCCCAATAATGACATAATTATAGTTACTTTCTTTGAAAAAAAATTGGTTAATATGTTAACTTATGTGCAATTGATTTTAAGCATATTTAAATTCTGGAAATAACTAACCTTGAACAGACTCTACATGGTTAACATGACCTTAAAGTCTTAACATTTGCATTTACTTAGATTCAGTTTTAGATTAGGACCAATTTTTATGATTTTTGGACAATATTAAAGTGGTAGTTGATAGTTTTCATTTAAATTAAACATGTACACATATCTAGACCAAAACAAGATCTTTATTGTAATGTTACCATAAAGACCTAATAGTTAAAGTAACAAGTCTAAGGTTACAACATTTTAAATTAATATATCCACCCTGCTGGGCATGGATATTATTTTGGCTTTCCTTCTGAATTACCCTTCAATGCAGCTCATGTACAGGTACAGTATGTTTACATGTCTTATCTAAATTTGGTGTGGAGGTTTTACGGCATGATAGCTTGTATGTGATTACTTAGCGATATCTGGCAACACTTTTTCTGTTTCTTGGTCTTGTAATTTGGTGTGCATTTAACATTATTCCAAAGTTTCAGAATATGTTTAATTCAAGAGGAATTTATTGTGATTTGGTTTTAGGTAACATTTCCCATGTTGTTGTTCACTTTTAATTTGGTGGTTCTTTATGAACAAAACCCATGCAAAGATTTTAACCAATATTTTGAGAATACATGTATATTTCTTTCAAGGGGAACTAGCAGAGTAGTGATTAGTAACAACTGTTCCAATAGTGATAACAGGTAACCAGTGCTGCCATGGCAACACTTTTTATGTTTCTTGGGCTTAAAAAATTGTTTGGAGGTTGTTTGCATCATGAACCCCTGCATGGATTAGAGCTGATAAACTTTTAGTCTTAGACAATACCTGGCAACACTTTTTTTGTTTCTCGAACTTATAAATATTTTTGTGGGTTCTTTGCATTCCAAACTCCTGCATGGATAAAAGCTTATTAGCTTTTCGGCAAAACCTGGCAAAATACAAGAAGTTCCTTCTTTCCTACATGAAGAGAGGTGACAGACAAGACAGGACCCATGTTGCACAATGCATCAACTCATATGGGAATATGAATAAGAGTTTAAAAGTAGGTTACCAAAATGAGATTTTACTGAATTTCCTGCTGAGATCTAGTAAAAACTTGCTAAGTACAAAATGTATATTATTGAAATGTGACAAGGTCTCAAATCTTTCTCCCCTGCACATCTTAAATCTCACCGTAATGTTTTGATTGTAGTATTTTATTTGATTCTCTGCAATACAAATAAACACTAGTATCAATACAACAGTGTTCTTTTAACAAATCTTTTTACCTGCCAGTCTCAACTTTAACCGGTCTTTAGCAGAGTTTACATAAAGTATCACTTGCCACGTTTATAAAATATTAAAAAAAAAAATAAAATAAAGCAAAAAAATAAAAATTTGGCAAGTGAAAACTTTCAGTCAGTGTACATTTGTTATAACCTGTACATTGGATCCAGGTTATATTTTTCAACAAGTTGGGGCCTCACCATGGCTCAGTCCTTCTCAAAAATGGCCTGGATCTGCAAAAACACTGCCATTGCCCAGCATAATTTTTGTCCTTTCGAATTTCATCCACTTCAGTATTTAACCAAATCTGGTGACACAGTACAATTCTACTGAATACTTCTTTTCCATATGTATGTAATCAGCTGCACTGGCTTAATGTCAAAGTAGGCAACATAGACAATTATGTTGGCAACACAGAAGTAAAAGGAAGACTGTACACAAAATTTTGAAAGCTAAAAGTAACCACAGAGTGTCGTGATGAAAACCGTATTCACAAATAAAAATAGTATCAGAGATGTCCATACCCCACTGCCAGGGGGAAGAGATTTCAACACCATATATAGAAGTGACACAGTACAAAGATCCGAAGACTTTCACATCAAACAGTGTCAGTTATGTAAAAGTCCAAATAATGTTTAAGTAGAGAAAATTAATAATAAGAGAGAGAAAATATTTAAATATGCCTGTATATGTAAAGATAAAGTATTAAAACAAAATAAAGGCAATTCAATAGTTAGATGACAGCATTAATTAGTAAAGTAGAAATTATGTAGCAGAAAAATTTATTATTAAAAGACAAATAAAAGTGTAGCTGTCAATGGAAATATCACAAAGAAGTAAAAGTACATACAAAAAATCAGTTGCAGCAATCCATATGTCTTTGTTGCAAGAGAAAAATGTCTCAAATATGGCAGGGCCAAGGTTACAGATCACACCCAAGATTTAGCATACCTATACTTTGAACCAATGACCCATCCAAGAATCAACTTCCTACACCTTATAGTTTCTGATCGGATATGGCCCAGACAAGATTTAAAAGGTCAAGGTCACTACAGTAAGGTCAAAAGTCAAATCAAGGTCACACCATGATGTCGCATACCTACACTCACTCACTAATATCCCCACTCAGTATCAACTTCCTACACCTTATGGTTGCCTATGTACACTATGGAAAAGATTTTAAAGGTTAAGGTCACACAGCAAGGTCAAAGGTCAAATCAAGGCCACATCATGACGCTGCATAGTGCATACCTACATTTCCTAACCAGTGTCCGTACCAAGCACATGTATCAACCGTCTTGACCTTGTAATTTCAGAGATATAACCCAGATAATATTTCAAAGGTCAAGATCACTACAGCAAGGTCAAATGTGATATCAAGATCACACCATGATGCTGCACACGTCCAATCCCCAACCAATGTCTCTATCACGTATCAATTTCCTATACCTTACAGTTTCTGAAATATAGCCCAGACAAGATTTTCAAACTCAAGGTCACTATGGCAAAGTCAAAGGTCAAATCAAGGTCACATGACATTGTACACCTACAGCGGGACAAGGCAAAACAACAGAAAATGCAATAATTTGACTTGGTACGATCAACTGCAATTATATAACTTTTCATTTTTTGGGGAAATAGTAATTTTGGGTCATCTTGCAAAAAGGAGTACCTGAGAACAAAGAAATTATTACCTGTAGATAATGCCAAAAATTAAAAAAAAACAACAAAAAAACACCAAACAATTCTGGATCCCTATCTAGATCTGGATCCAGACCAACTTTGAGGAGGACTGAGCCACAGTTAGACTCTGCCTGTAAAAATATGACTCAGATCTGATGTAGTTTTCCATGTTTTTTACAAGGACAAACAGAGACACAGATAAACATACCCTATTACATAGCTCCCTTCTGGGGAGGCTTGGATCATAATATGAAGGTCTCACCAAGTTTTCACCAGATGATGTATTATTACTAGAAATTTAAGGTCGCCTTCAATAGGGAACACTGTATTACCAGTCACATCTCCAATGATTACAAGCACTTTGAGACTGGTTATATTTGTTTGACCTTGAAGGAATGGTCAAAGGTCAAATGTGACCACATCAAAAGATTCCCAGCCAATGATTTCCTGTAGCTTGATTTCACATCACAAACATCTGGAACCAATATTAAGGGAGTTAAAAAAAAACAATTTTAAGCTTGGCTCTCCTTGTCTCTCCTTGAAGGAGGGGTTAAAGATCAAATGTGACCACATCAAAAAGAGTCCCAATCAATTATTTGTAATTGTTTGGTTTTACAACATGGAACCAATAATAAATGAGAGAAAAGAACTTTTGAGGTTGGCTATCACTGTTTTACCTTGAAGGAATGGTCAAAGGTCAAATGTGGCAACATCAAAAAATTCCCAGCCAATGATGTCCTATTGGTTGATTTCACATCTCAAAACATCTAGGGACCTCATTTTATCTTGAAAAAGGGATCAAAGATCAAATTGGACCACATCAAATTTGATGGGCTTTTTTTGAATCCCAGCTCATGGTTTTTATTACATCCCAAAACTTTCCAAAGATCAAAATCCAAAAATAAACAAAATATTTGACATTTTAAAGATCTTTTGTGCCAGTATACAACATACCAAATACATCCAATTTGGCTAATGTAAAGGTAGGCTTAACCTGAGGATGCGATGTAAATGCTATACGCTATAATTTTATACTTCAATAACATATTGAACCTGTGTAGCCTCCTTAATGCAAATACATATGCACATAAGATGTGGCTGAAAGGGTCAATTTCAGCATGTTTTTATGGCCCAAATGATTTTATAGCCCAAATGATATGAAAATCATATTTCAAGACATTTGTATGTGAAGAAAAGGCACATTAACTTTAGTTGATCTATATGTTGTACTTTCTGATAAAATTTAGTGAAAAGGAAGTACATATACGTACATATACAAAAAATAAAATAAAATGCTATTTGACATTTAACCTTGATAAAGTCAAAGGTCAGAAATTCAGAATCATATCTGGCAAAATATTTTCCTATGCCAACAGATGATTACTGTCCAAAATGATTTTAATAGGCTTTCTATAATGTAGTGAGATACTCAAGTCAGAAGATAATGAAGTGGTGATGTTGGCGATCTGAATATGGGCCAAATCAATGAGCATTCCCTTTTCAAGGGATGCTTACTTATGACTAATAGACATTGAACCTTACTGCTTTTCTCCAGCTTAAAGAATAACAAGGTTGAAAGGTGTTTCGGTCCCCTAGCACGAGCGTAAAGCCATCAGAAACATGAGTAGTGCGCTAAAGCGGTAACCCATCCCAATACTAACGTGGCCCATCACCGCTTAACTTCTGTAAACCACAGCCATTGCCAAAATTCATGAAAGTCTGGAGACAAAAAAAAGGGGGAAAAAAGTGATCTCTAAAAGCATGAGCTGTACCGAGGCTCATGGTTAAAAATTCCTATTAAAGGTAACCAGTGTGATAGCTGGGACTAGAGTGAAGAAGAGGGCTAGCCTGAGAAAGAATTCCTGTTTTGAAGCAGGTCGTTCCTCGCACTTTTATACACAGGAGTTGAATAACTTGCTCCTATGAGGAGGAATCACAAATAGGGCACTGCTGACTAAGTGTCCTCCCCTAAGGTCTTGAAATGCCATCTGCTGAAAGGATCAGTGACAAGGGTCCAGACTAGTGCTGAATCACAGGGGTACTTTTGGTGGACATGGCGATGTGCTGGATTAAGTCAGCTGTCTTCCATTTAAGCTGATACATGTATTAGCATCATAAAAAATTTCATTATTTCATTTTATGGTTATATAAATTTTATATCTCATTTTTCCGTCTTTTCCTTTCTTTCCCATATTTCTGTTCTTAAGGTTTATGTCTACTTACTGATCAGTAATGTACCACAATAAATAAAAGTGCATCATAATAATGACTTATAGTTTGTTAAATGACATACCACTCCTCATCATAACGGCATAGCAAATCTATTATTTCAAGTTATATCTTGTTATAACAAGTTATTAACAACATAAGTATACTTTATTGACCATTATAGTTTTTGTATTAAAGAAATATTTAAGGAACACTGTACTGTAATGACAGCTGTGACAAACCTATATCCAAAACAAATATGTACCCTCTTCAAGGGATGCAAAAATGTTAGCACACAGATGTAAAATGGGTTAAAGATAGACTAGTAGTGGTGGAGCAATTCATGGCTGTGTACCAATTCAGGTCCACCCTCAATTTTCTTGAAGATTTATAATTTTTCATAGAGAAGATGTTTACCACATCATAGGTAATCATCAAATTGATCATATACATTTGTAATTTATTGTTTAACTGTGATTGTTTTTGATAAATTTAGGGGTAGGCGTGAATAGGAAGGCAGGCGTGATTTGGTCCACCAGCACTATGTGGTTTCTGAAACAGATTACTGCTCAGCCAGTGAATTTCGTCACCCCAGTGAAGTTCGTCACTCGTATTTCATGACAGTATTAAAACTTCTTTACTATGATCTTCCTGCAAACAATTATGCCTTGCTCTCCAAGGCAAGTATTCCACTTTTTAAAATGTGGATATTGCTAGTCCTTCAATGCTTTTATGGCGGGTGACGAACTTCACTGGGGTGACGAAATTCACTGGCTGAGCAGTAACCATTTTCTCATTAAACGATGTCTTATGAGAGAATGCTCACAAACTAAGGGTTACTGTTCAGCTACCCAAGTCTGTCACCCACCCAAGTTTGTCAGTTTGCAGAATAAGACAATGATAAAACCTCATCACAATTTATATTAGAGTGATGCATTACTGTTACAAGAAGTTATTCCATTTGTTTCAATATCAATACTGCTACTGGGGGGTGGGGGGGGGTGGGGGGGGGTGGGGGGGGGGGGGGGGGGGTAAAGAACTTGGGTTGCTGAGTGGTATGGATGAGTGTGTGGCCAAGTACATCCAAGAGCTTCTATCTACATTGCCAGTTGCATGATGACCAAACACATGTGTGCTGTTGACCATAGGTTGGAGGAGCATACTGTACTCACTGTTTCATACTATGAGGGCGAAACAGGAAGATTTTATAAGAGTTGAAGTATAATATAAACAAGAGCACTTGGAAAGCCCAGACCTCCACCAAGGCATGTAATAAGTAAATGGAAAATCCGGATTTTTTCAAATCCAGTGGTCCAGATCAGACTCAAAATTTTGTAGGATCTATAAGTTTGACCAAGACCCATCTTTTGAATTTTTTTTTAGGAAGTTCCAACTAGACAAACAAATGGTCATAAAAATAATACTTCCTTGGCAGAGGTAATTAATAGCTCTTTCAGGTAATTGTACTCACTCAAGCGCTGAAGATAAAGCTGTCTCACTTACTTTCCACTGTGGACAAAATCATTGACAAATTTTATCCATATACATTCTTCTTGTGCAGTCATCATAGTCAATGAATTTGTATACATTAACAAACTGATAATCCTGAAGATGTATAGTCCAAAATGTAGTACAACAACACACAAATCCACTGTAATATTTCACAGAAATCTTGAACACGAATTTTGTCACGATTTCACGACACTTTTGTTCCATTTATTTTAGGTACACACGTACTAAACAATTGTTGAGTAACGTGACGTCAACAATGTATTCACCCCGTCAGGTCAGTCACGCCTCGGCAGTCTTTCAATACAGTATTTCAATATCACAATGGAATTTCCTGGGCAACAATTGAATTACCTTTAAAAGAAGCCTTCATGGATTTTAATCAAATATGAATACCTAAAATCAGGGGGAACAATATTTGTCAGAAACATTAAAAATATTGCTCTGTTGTGGTCAACAAAGGACAAGGATGACCCAACCTAAAATGTTAGTGTTATATATTTAAACGCATTCAAAACAATCTTAATTGGAACTTAAAATCAATTTGTATTTCAGTTATCATCTGTTCTTACTAGTACTATGTGTACAGACGGTATGAATGGCGTGACGTCATAGAACATAAACGACGTATTTTAACAGAAATCTAAGTGTAAAAAATATGAAATCCATCAAGTTACCCCAGCTTTTTGTACTATAGCGGTGAGAAACACAGCAAACACTAAGCCTAAAAGAAAACATAATATATTTTAATAACTTGTCAAAAAGACTACGTGACCTCTTTTCACGTTTTGTTTTGAAGTGTTGTCACGTGATTCGACCCCCCCCCCCTCATATTATGGGCACATTTTTAGTGTTTGTTCAGAACGCCAACTTGACGTTCCGTCAAGCGTCACAATATTAATTTCGTAGCAGCAGTTGTTTTAACCAAATATTTTTTTGAAAAAATATTTCCAATAAATACACTGGTCAGAGTGTTGAGGTTTTGAATTTTACAAAGGTGTCCCAATGTATTCCACTTGAAACAGATTTTAAAATCAAGTACACATGCATACTCAATCTGGGATAAAAATCAACTTCAGATATTATACGTTTTAAACTGGTCAAACCTATCAGAAAATAGAAAATTTGAACTTTAAATTTTATTTGTATTACCTCTTAGCTTACTCAACAGACAAAAATCTATGTCTGGCATATGCTTGTCGTCACATGACGTCATTTTATGGTTTGAAGCCCTACCAATGAAGTCCCCAAGGAAGCTGAGAAGCTGGGATGGTAGGATGGAAATCCCTTCTGTCAGTAAGCGATTAACCAATTAAATTAATTTTAAGTTAAAATTGCCTATTTTATTAGGCAAATATAAGCTAACCTAGGCGACAATAGGTAAAATAACTGTCCACTGGAAATTGAAAAGTTTAATGCGGACTTGAAAAAAACTCAAATTCAACTCCAAATATCATGGTCCCAAAGGCTTCAAGTAGGGTCCCTCTTGTGGCCGTGCATGTGCCAAATTTGAATGAATTTTGAAAAAAAAAATTGTTTTAAATTTTTCAAGTTGAAATAGGTGACTTTAAGCATTCGTCTCAGGATATGAAAATGGACTACTTTGCTCCATACACTAGTCAGAGGGATAGAAAGTTGGTCTGGCTTAATTGGTACGCAGGGAAATATGGGATGGTGGCATTATCACAAACAAAAACTGAGGTATGCCAAGACACATTAGAGCTATCATAATCGTTCTGATCATGTTGTGTGAACCACCTTCCCCAATAGTGTGATTTTGGGCAACTTGGAACATCCACCGTCTACAAAGACAATGCTGATTTAAGTTTGTTGTTGTACCTGGGGGCAAACAAATCTCTCTGGAGATGGTGCCCAATGATAACAGAATTGAAAAAAAAAGATCCTTTGCAGGAGGAACCACTCTGTCTGGATGATATGATTGCATCATGAGAGTTTGCCGCAATAAAATTCAAACTGCCCTGTGGCAAGCTCTTAGGCCAATGTTAAGTTTCACCAAGAGAGGATCCTCATGAAGATGGTATGGTGTGGTAGATCTCATATCTCACCTTGTTGATTAAGGTACCACTGTGGTGTTGTATCCCAGTAAGCATTTTTTTTTTTTTTTTTTTTTGGTTTTGCAAATGTTTGATAGGAAACTTTGGCAAAGGTTAAAAAATGATGGGTACTCAAATAATTTATAATAGAATGTTTTTAAAACGTTTTATGTATACCGTTTATGAAACATTTAATGATAAATGTTAGAAAAATGTTACAAATGAACATATTAATGTCTGAATAATAATAAGGTCAGAGGTTTAATTCAATATCTTTTAAAGGTTGCTCACTGATGAAAATATTATTTTTATATCTAAAATTGTAAGATAGTGGCTTAAAAATTATGCCACCATTCAATTATCACTTTTAGGGATTGCATGTGGGGCAATTTTGGATAAAGTCTTCTAAAATCCCCTATTATTGCTCACTGCCATCTTTGTTTGGACATGTTTGAAGGCAAAGGTTTAATAAGCATTCTGAAAATATTGGTTTAAAAAACATTTTTGACAGAATGTTTTTAAAACATTTGATAAACAATGTTTTTAAAAAAAAAATTATCTGTACTGTCTATAAACCATTTCATGATGAATGTTTGAAAAACATTTCCAGCATAACCTTCATTTCTTTAGCTATTTTATAATTGTTTAAAAAACGTTTCCAGTCAAACCTAGCTTCTTGAATTATTTTATAAATGTTTTATGAACGTTTTTAGTAAAAACGGTTTTATATAGAATGTTTATTAAACGATTCTTAAACATTAGAAAAGATAGAGTTTGAATAGTTTTTAAAAACGTTTTGCAAACACAATTTCAAAACGTTTCAAATGTTTATTGTCATGTGTCAATCAAGATGGTCTGGCCAGGGCTCAGAACTGTCTTAAGTTTATGTGCAACTTGCTTTCTGGGATAGACCACATGCGTTTTTGGGTGCAGTCTCGTCCATGAACATCCCAAGATTTGTTTAATGCGTCTCTTCAAAATTTGCAGATGATATGAATGGGAATGTAATGGTTGAACTAGGAGGGCATTGGATTCCTCTAGCCTCCGAGGTAGCTGAGTATGGAGCAACTTGGGGATAGGAATAAACTTTTCCAGTAAACTTTTGAAGTGGCACTGAATGGGGTTTCTGTTAAATATTATCCAAGTTCAAGTATTTTCTAGTTTAAACATATTACGTGTTAAAAAAGGCTAACACTGTTTCACTTAATTATGTTCAGTTATTTCACCAGCAGAAGTTAATACAATCATTATTATGCTGGTGTTTTTGAAAAAGACAAAGAATGAGTGGACATCTGCCTATGTTCCCTGTTTTCTTTGTGAGTTTATAAAACAGAGAGAATGGAGTTTGTAAATATTCTAGAGAAATAAAATGTTTTAGAAAGAAGTCCAGTTTTTGTTGTTAAGAACTTAAGATTAAGAACCCGGGGATTTAAGACTAAGAATTAATATGGTGCCGGAACCCGGGACTTAAAAGTGTAAAGTACAATAAGAAAGAAAACAGAAGAAAAAAGAAAGAAAAAGATTGGATATAGATTTAAATCTGTGTCTATAGAACTTCCAAGAACAAATGATCAATTTTCCTGACTAATGGTGTTCATTCCAACTGGATATCATTACCAATAGTATCAGAGAAAAGTATTGAGACAATAGAAATAACATTTTGTGTTATTTATCAAGAAGTCTAATCAAGAAGTATAACAACATTTAATGTTATATTAAGAAATTCCAAGAAAACAAGTACAAGAACTGGAAGATTTCAAAAATGAGTGATAAAGATATAATAGAAAAGAAAAAAAGGTCACTGACCGCACAAAAAGGACAAGTTATTAAGGCACTTCAAAGATTAGAGGACACATTATCTCAGCCTGAAGCTGATAATGATATTATCCAAGAACTGTTGGAAAATCTGAACAAAAGATATGAGAAAGTTGAAGGGATCTATGATGCCCTGTCAGAGCTGATTGAATCTGGAGAACAAATAGAACAAATGGCAGTGGAGATTGAAAGCTGTCTCGCCAAAGTACAAGACACAAGAATCAAGGCTAAGAAGAAAATGAGTAAGAAACCTCCACCAACATCAAGCGTTGGTGCCAACACTTCACAAGCTCATGTCAACCTACCCGAACTGCACCTACCAAAGTTCAAGGGTGACATACTAGAGTTCCCTCGGTTTTGGGATTTATTCAGCAACACAGTCGACAAGGATCCAAAGCTGTCTCTAGTGCACAAGTTTACTTACTTGACTGGCTATCTTGAAGATGAGGCAGCAGATGTTGTTAAAGAACTGAGAGTCACAGAAGAAAACTATCAAGAAGCGAAGGAGCTCTTAAAACAAAGATACCATCGACCAGATGCCTTAATCTTCCGACATATACATTGCCTCCTGCACCTAGAGATAGATAAAAGCAAGAACAAGGACAATCTGAGTAAACTTAGATCAGTGATGGACCAAGTCAACATACATGTAAGATCACTTGATGCTTTAGGAATAAGAGGTGCTGACTATGGTGTAATTCTAGTACCACTGATTTTATCAAGACTTCCACATGAAATTGTTTGTGAATGGGACCGAAAATCAAAGAACAAAGAAAGAGACCTACAATATCTGTTAGATCTGTGCAATGAAGAAATCCATATAAAAGAAAGGACCCAAAGTGTACGGATCACAAGTCTTGAAAAACCAGCAGATAAAACAACAGCCAATCTTGACCGAGAAAGGCGTCAACCACAGCCAAACTTCAGTCGAGCAACTGCAGCTGCCCTGACCACAGTGGAGAATAGATGCATTTTCTGCAACAGAAATGGCCATGATGCTAGTGTATGCAGGACAGTCAGAAGTTTCACATGGGATCAAATTAAAGAAGCTATACAGAAGGCTGGGGTATGTTACAAATGTCTCAACAGTGGGCATATTGCAAAGACTTGCAAAGTGACATGCTCATCGTGTGGAAGAGGACATCACAGTAATATATGTCGTCCCAGACAAGAAACTGAGTCACCAGGCCAAAGTAACAGTTACCAGTCAAGACAACCAATAACTCAGAAAAGTCTGAGCCAAGACAAGGAGACAAAAACACAGCCTCAACAAGATGATACAAGTGCCTCCTTGAATGTTTCATGCACTGCACATGCAAGTAAAGAAACCATCATGCAGATGACCAGAGTTGAAGCCAGTGGACTTAAAGCTCACAGTTCAGTGAACATTCTGTTTGATTCAGGGAGCAATTGCACCTACATAAAGAAGGAATTAGCAGACAAGCTTGGTTGTAAGAAAGTAAGAAGTGTTCAACATCAAGTGTCTATGTTTGGTAGTCATAAGACCAAATCTACTCTCAAAATGGTAAGAGAAGTTCAACTAACTGATCAATGTGGCAATCTACATAAGATTGAAGCTATAGAGACAACAGAAGTCTGTGCTCCTCTTGTGCAGCCAAAGATAAACACTGATAACCTTCCACAAGAACTCAAATTAGCAACTATACCATTTGGGATGGTGAAGATTGAAATCCTGATTGGGTTGGATAATTACTACAAATTTCTGGGAGATCAAGTGATCAGACTGAATGAGAACCTTGTGGCACACAAAACTCCATTTGGTCACATAGTGAGTGGTGTAGTTGGAACATCAAGTGACAAGGCTGTTCTCTCACATCAGCTATTTGTAAGGTCATCCTCTGAACAGTGTAATAATTACTGGGAAAATGATTTTAATCTACATTGTCAGTCAACCCAAGTTCAAAAGGACAATGAGTGTTCAGCCCAAGAGGACATAGCATGTTTGTGGAACCTAGAATGGTTAGGAGTTGATGAAAATGTGGTGGAAGAAGACAGCATCTTCACAAAGTTCAAAAGGGAATTAACATTTGATGAAGATGAAAGGAGATATGCTGTGAAGCTTCCATGGAAACCACTTTCAAGCCAGCTCCAAAGTAATGAAGAAACGGTGAAGAAAAGATGTATCAAACAAATCACGAAACTGTCACCTGAGCAGTACAGTTTATACATGAATGTCTTCAAAGAATGGGAAGACAACAAAATAATAGAAGATGTGCCTGTGGAGGAAATGAATCTCCCCAAAGAAAGAAAAGTCTTCTATCTTCCTCACAGGCCAGTTATAAGAGAAGAAAGTATCACAACTAAAATCCGCCCAGTCTTTGATGGCAGTGCTACCGATCAAAATGGCTTATCAATCAATGATGCCCTGTACACTGGACCAAAGCTGCAGAATGACATAGTTGACATCTTGATAAGATTCAGAACACACCAAGTAGCATTAACAGCAGATATTTGAAAGGCATTTCTTCAAATTCAACTGAGTGAAGAAGACAAAGACAGCTGCAGATTCTTCCTACCAACTGAAAATGGTTCCCTGAGAGTTATGCGATTTAGGCGACTTCCCTTTGGACTGAACTCATCTCCATTTATCCTGAATGGAACATTAAAGGTCCATCTGTCTAAGTGCAATAGTAAAACAGCAGAAGAACTAAAAAGGAACCTGTATGTAGACGACTTATTGACTGGTGAGGATAATGCCACTGCAGCAAATCTTCTTTACAGAGAGGCAAATCAGATCATGCAAGATGCCTCCATGCCTCTTGCAAAATGGAGGTCAAATGTCAAAGAATTCAAAGATAGCAACATTCCAGAAACAAAAGTGCTGGGATTATTCTGGGACAGTAAGACTGACGAGTTTCATTATGGAGGAATCAAGATTCCTGTTGAAGTTGTTGTAACCAAATGTCTCATCTTGTCCTGCATTGCAAGAGTGTTTGATCCATTAGGATACATTAGCCCTTATATCATTAAGGCAAAGATTTTGTTCCAAGAAGCTTGGTTTCAAGGACTGGAAATCCAAGAAATTAAGGATCATTTCAAAGTTAAAAGACAGTATATACAAAATAGGTACACAGATGAAGACAAGAGTTTGACAATTTTCTGTGATGCTAGTGAAAAGGCATATGGTGCAGCAATCTACCTGAAGTCCAGCCAAGGTTTCTCCTTGATCATTGCTAAAGCAAAGGTAGCACCAATCAAAAAGGTCAGTTTACCAAGACTTGAGTTGATTGCGTGTGTTATGGGATCACAATTACTGAAGAAGGTCAAGACAGCATTAAGCTTTGAGAAAACTAACTACCAATGTTATACTGACAGTGAAATTGCCCTGCAATACATCAAGCAAAGTCCAGACAAATGGAAACCATTCATAGCCAATAGAGTTATGGCTATTCAAGAAACAACTGATCCCTCACTTTGGCGCCATATACCAGGAGAGAAGAACCCTGACCCTGAGCTCTGACAAGAGGAGTACCTGCTACAAAGTTTATAAGATGTGTAAATGCATGGGTCAGTCCTGCAATGGATTTGCTCCCACATCAGAATCCAGACTCTTCAGACATTAACTCAGCTCCGAATAGCCCCAGCTGGCCTGTGTCTTATTATGCCCATCAGGAAGACATAAAATCAGATGATAGAGATGATTCACGAACATTAATAGAGAATAGGTTCACAAAGCCATTCATTTCATGTGAAAGATGGTCAAAGTTCACTAAAGCTATGATAGTCCTGGCTTTTGTGCTACGCTTCATAGCAAACTGCAGATCCAAAGCAAAGAAAATGGTTGGTCACATATCCCCTACAGAGTTAGCAATGTCAAAAGAAACTTTGATCAGGTGCACCCAGAAAGCTTACTTTCAAGATGAGATCAAGCTTTTGCAGAAAGGAAGCTCAATTCCAAAAGGTTCAAAGTTGTACCCATTGACCCCCTTCCTGGACAATACAGGAATCATGAGGATCAAGGGACGCTTGGAAAACTCTGATCTTTCCTATGAATCTGTCCATCCTGTTATCCTTCCAGGATGTTGGTTAGCCAGACTTTTAGCGAGAGACTATCAATCAATCAATCAATCAGTTGTCCAGGTGCTTAATCTCCATATCAACGGATTCTAAGGCACACCATCCAATCCGTAAGGCATAAATCATGAGACATTAGACATGTTCCGAGTCATTGCCAGGGAGGCGGTCCGGTGTTCGGTAGTAAGAAGCTATGGTGGGAATGATTTCTGAAATAGGTAGGTTTTGAGTCGACTTTTGAAACTGGAGAGATTTGGAGCACTGCGTATATCATATGGAAGATCATTCCATAACTTAGGGGCATCATATGAGAAACTATTGTTAAAATGGACCTTTGATTTATGGATGGAAGGACAGTAAGAGGGAACCAGAAGGAACAAATTTTTGGGATTGGAACGTCTTGTATTCACGGCAGATTTGTACAATACTTAGGCTGGCCAGTGGTGAGGTACTTATAGACCAAAACTAGGGTTTTGAAGATAATACGTTGTCTAACGGGTAGCCAATGGAGTGTCCTAAGGGTGGATGTAATGTGAGTGTACTTTGGAGCACCAGTGACAAACCGTGCAAGCGCATTTTGAACATATTGGAGCCTTGTAGCATTTCGGGATGACAAACTGCGAAAAAGAGAGTTGCAATAATCCAAACGACTACTGACCAGAGCATTTGCAATCACCACTGATGTATCCACAGAAAGAAACCTCCTGATACGATGAAGGTCCCTGAGGCTGGTAAAGCAGGATTTGATAACAGAATTTACGTGATTGGTGAAACAAAACTTTGCATCAAACAGAACACCCAGATTGCGTACAACATCTGCGGGAGAGAGGCAATTACCCAGGATATTGACAGGTAGTGAGTCACTGAGCCATTTGTGTCTGTCTTTGGCACCGAAGACTATGAATTCTGTTTTATCAGGATTTAGCTTGAGTTTGTTTTCAGACATCCAGACCTGAATATCATTGAAACATGATTGAAGACGGTCAAAAGACTTGAGACTATCATCAGGAGATAAGTGAATGAACAACTGAGTGTCGTCTGCATAGAAGTGGTAACGGACTCCGGTATATTTTCTGATGACTTGACCAAGAGGTGTTGTGTAGAGGGAAAACAGAAGGGGACCTAAGACAGAACCTTGGGGGACTCCAAACTTCAATTTGAACAAATTCGAAAGACTAGAACCAATCTTGACTGACTGAAAACGATCCTGGAGATAGGATCTAAACCATTTTAATGCCGATCCAGCAAAACCAAATCTAGACGACAGACAGGATAGGAGTGTGTCATGATCGATAGTATCAAATGCCGCAGACAGGTCGAGTAGCACTAGTGCTGTAGGCATGCCCTTGGACAGAGATAAGTGAATCTCATTTTTGATGCACAACAAGGCAGTTTCTGTCGAGTGCCCCACCTTGTAGGCTGACTGGAAAGTATTACCAAGATCATGAGAATCCATATGAGATCTAATTTGGGCAGCCACAATTCGCTCGATCAATTTTGACAAGAAGCTAAGACCGGACACTGGTCGGTAGCTCTTCAAATTCTCTTTTGAAAGGGTGGACTTTTTGAGGAGGGGAGTGACAATAGCCTGTTTGAAAGGATTAGGGAAAATGCCGTTTTTCAGGGACAAGTTAACTAGTTTACTCAATGAAGGGAGAAGAATGTCAATACATTGTTTCACAATGTGAGTGGGGCATGGATCAAGGGAGCAAGTTTTAGAAGGGGATTCCTTGATAAACTTAAGGACTTCAGTCTCAGTGACAGCTTGAAAGGAACAGAAAGTCGGCGGCTCCTTGTCTGGATGAAGAACCTGAGATCGGGTGTATTTAAAGGTGTCTCCAATCTTTTTAATTTTATCAATGAAAAACGAATCAAATCTGTTTGCTAAAGATTTTTCATCATCAAAGGATGGGAGGAATTTGACCAACTCAATGTTCTGTTTAGTGCATGCCATAACCTCTTGCTATCGCCGCAATTTTCACTAACTAGATCACGATAGAAGCACCCCTTGTTTCTATTTAGGATGTGGTTACATCTGTTTATCTGCCGTCGAAGACGGGAACGATTTTCAGGGGATTTGTCTTCACTGGTGCATGAATATCTAGAAGGCCAGACAAACCAGACATGTACTGTTCATGCAATAAATCTATGTCATCAGATGGTGAGCTAACAAACGGAATAGTCAGGAGGTCACTTCTGAATTTATCAATATTCAATTTATGGTACTGACGGAAGGTAACAACTTTCTGAATTGGTGTATCCAAAGATGGAAAGTCAACCACACAAGAGATAATTTTGTGATCACTAATGAAGCCTGAACCTTTCACATCAGAAATTGCAGAGAACTCAGATGGAGCCATCAACAAATCTAAGGTATGACCATGAAGGTGTGTTGGAAAATCAATGTATTGGGACAGACAGCAAGAATCCATGACTGATTTAAATTCAGAGACTGTTGGAGACATAATGTCGACATGAAGATTAAAATCGCCACAAATGACAAAGGAGGGGGATAAGGAAGACAAAAAACCCACATATGACAGAAAATCTTCAAAAAATTTTACTACAGATGAGGCAGGGGGCCGGTAAATGACCCCAAGAAACAAGCGACGCCCATCAAGAGTGAGACAGACAGTGTGATTTTCAAAGGAGGAGAACTCAGGGGAATGAATGGTTTTAAAATCAAGAGCAGATTTAATAAAAAAGCCAACACCGCCACCACGTTTGTTTTCTCTATTGGTGTGAACAAGGGAAAATCTTCAGGCGTTAACTCATTTAAAAATGAGGGTGTGTCTAGAGCTTTAATATGGGTCTCGGTGAGACCAAAAACATCAAAATTTCCAGTTTGGATTTCATCACAGAGAATTGGACCTTTATTCCTAATGGACCGGCAGTTAGCAAACC
Organism: Sabellastarte sp. h YS-2021; assembly: GCA_964017235.1. Lineage (NCBI taxonomy): Eukaryota > Metazoa > Annelida > Polychaeta > Sabellida > Sabellidae > Sabellastarte > Sabellastarte sp. h YS-2021. The sequence goes on along the minus strand of OZ024930.1, from coordinate 40,169,607 downwards.
CAAACTTCAATGGCCTAGGATTTAGAGCGACATCACCCGACAGTAGAACCAGAGCAAGCTGCTTGAAAGACGCCTTTTCACAAAAAGTGACTCTATGTGTCCTGACATAAATGAACAAAATGGATTTGATAGTGGGTCCATCATATTTACGTCCATGCAGGCCGACATCGCACCTAGTCTGAATTCTGTTTTGACTCTTATGGTAATGTACAAAGAGGCCAACAATACAAAGAAGGAGTGTAACAGTCCGCATCATAAGGAATTACAAACCACAGACGAAATGGAAACATGCAAAAATTGACAGCAAAAACATTAAGGACAATAAAGTACAAACCACAACCAAAAATGACTGAGTAAATCCCGGTAAAGGACAGTAATGCCCGTAATATCCACTAGCAGAATATTCAAAATATAAAACACAACCAAACAGCACCAAGTAACTCCCGGTAGTGGGCAATAATACCCGCAATATCAACTAGGACAACTGTTGTACAGTTAAAAGCATTCAGAACAATATAAAAAGGATAAATAACTAAAGGTTATAAAGACTATCACAAATCTATGCATCATGCGGGCATATCCACCTTGATAAATGCTATCTGTCAGAAGTATTGGATCATAGGCCTCAGAAGAATAGCCAAGTCAGAAGTAAAGCTGTGTTTCCAATGTCAGAGAATTCAAGCAACTGCTTGCAATCAACAGTCACCCAATTTGCCCAAAGAGAGAGTTACCAAACAACATCCCTTTGCTGTCACTGATGTAGACTTTGCCGGACCATTATATGTAACAGACACAGATGAGAAACATTATATATGTTTGTACACTTGCATGACTATCAGAGCTGTGCATCTTGAGCTTACTTCAAGTTTAAAACATGAAGACTTCCTGAAGTCCTTCCGGCGCTTCTCAGCCAGAAGAGGTATACCACAAACAATGTATTCTGATAATGCATCAACGTTTGTTAAGGCGAGAGACAAAATTAATGTTATGTATGGAGACCAAGCACCCCAGTGGAAGTTTATCACACCAAGATCACCTTGGAAAGGGGGCTGTTGGGAGAGAATGGTCCGCACAGTAAAATCACATCTGAAAAAGGTGTTGGGAAACCAGACAATTACTAAGGATGAACTTGAAACCGTCTTACCTGAAATTGAGTATGTGGTGAACACAAGACCATTGACTACAGTTACTGATGCACCAACTGACATTCGACCACTAACACCAGCTGATTTTGTGTTAAACAGAGAAAACCTTGATTTCTCCACACCAAAATCAATACAGAAATCCTTAGTTACTGGAACTCACCAGTTACACAAGTTCTGGAAGTTGTGGAGTAATTCATATCTAAAAGGACTTCCAAGGATGGTTCCTACATTTAAAGAGAAAGGTAATTTACTATTGGGATCTGTTGTTCTCATTAAAGAAGACAATCTTCCAAGGCGCCAGTGGCCATTAGCCAGGATTATTGACCTCATGCCATCAGACGATGGACGTATCAGGACTGTAAGATTGAAGACAGCAAAGGGCAGTTGTGTTCGGCCTGTACAAAAACTCCACCTTCTTGAAAGTGCAAAGGATGAAGCACTGCCCAGTGATGATTGCCAAATGTCTCCTGTAATAACTAAACACAGGAAATCCAAGACTGCACATTTGGTAAAGCCTTCAGTAAGGTCTTCTGTGAAACCTATCAAAGAAATCCATGTAACCACACGTACAGGTCGGATTGTACAAAAACCAGACACATATGGCTCACAGTAAATACCTTAGTGCCTTGAAGGAGTATTATCATTCAGATTGGGGCCAGAATAATGCCCAAGTAATGCAAAGGGTGAGGGACAGTCTACCCCAATGACCCCTTCATATCATGTTTAAGACTATTGAACATTATATTGGACATATACTTGTATAAACAGTTTTGTGTTTCATACACTTTTGTATAAACTTATTCTTATGTTTATTGAAACAGAGTGTAAAGATTTACTTTGCATGTGTATTTTCATTTAAGTAAGAGTTTTTGTTTAGATAGAAGAAGATTTGATTTTTGAGTCTTAAGAGACAACTTAGATTAAGCACAAGAAAAGTCACAGTTGCTATACTGTTTAATTCCCTACTTTGTAAAATGTGTAATCAGAAACTGATCATTGTACTAGTTGCTCCAGTCTTCTTTAGATTCTGGCCAGGTGTTAAGGTTTACGAAATGTAAAATTATATGTTAAACTTAAATGTTCAAAGTTAAAAACCACAGTTACTTTCTGAGATTGTTGGAGCCTCTTCTCCGATCCACGTCTCCAACTGGGGGGAATGTTAAATATTATCCAAGTTCAAGTATTTTCTAGTTTAAACATATTACGTGTTAAGAAAGGCTAACACTGTTTCACTTAATTATGTTCAGTTATTTCACCAGCAGAAGTTAATACAATCATTATTGTGCTGGTGTTTTTTGAAAAAGACAAAGAATGAGTGGACATCTGCCTGTGTTCCCTGTTTTCTTTGTGAGTTTATAAAACAGAGAGAATGGAGTTTGTAAATATTCTAGAGAAATAAAATGTTTTAGAAAGAAGTCCAGTTTTTGTTGTTAAGAACTTAAGATTAAGAACCCGGGGATTTAAGACTAAGAACTAATAGTTTCATTGATCCTGCCCAGACCCCTAGAAGGTCTATACTTGCAGCTATAGGTAGATGAACACCATGATAAGAACTAGTGTTGATCTAGCTCACCCCACAAGGACACGTGATTGTTCTAGCCAGCACCACGGTAGGGTTGGAAATGGTGGGTTGGAAATGGTGGGACCTCCTTGAGGTAAACTCCTAAATCTTTATGTGGACTGTGAGGTATGGAGTTCGACCTTAGAAATTTCTTCGTCTGTCCTACTTGAGACATCTGCAAAGAGGCCCATATTATGAGGCTGGTGAGAAAATATCCTGTATCTCACAAGCTTTCTTAATGAATAATGACTCAGATGGATACTTCATGGCCTTTCCCATTGAGTATGAAGTATTCGTGTTGAAGGCAGAGAGATTCTCAATTGTGGAGTTCTTGAACAAGTGCTCAAACTTTTTAAAGCCAAAAAACTTGCCTTCAGAGAGGGGGTGGAGGTAGGGGGTGGTGGCAGAGAAATATCCAGAGGATTTGGCCAAATATGCAAGCCATTCACTACAGCAGCATAATTTCACTGAAACAACAAATATCTGCCAGGTCTGTTCATGGATTCTGAACCAGGTGAAGATTGTACCACCATGACTGAGACTTTGGGGTTTTGATGAACTAATCAACATGCAAACTTCCCACCTAAGTGTACTTGCTAGAATAGCCATACGCTACAGATCAGTTCATTTCTTTCAGTTTATGACATAGCCGGTCCTTGAGGGTAGATCTACTAACACTTTCCCAACTGGTTGTGTCCAAATTCCTGTCCAGGGATTATCAGTGGAAGACGTCGGGCATAATGTAAGTCTAGAATATATGACCAACCCATATATGACCTCACCTCTTTCTCTGTCTCTCTGTAAGATTGATCCTAAAAAAAGATTTTGGTTTGAGAATCCAGTTCATCTGCCTCCAGGCCTGAAAGCTGGTTGTCATCCGGTGAATTGACCAGTTCATAATTTTTTTGGTGCTGTGGATGTTTCAGGCCCGGGCCAAAAGTAGGTTAATCTTTATCATCATAGAAGTTATCCAAGGAATATATTTGTAACTTGAAAAAGTCCTTCCTACAGGTGCCCTATCCAACCTCTCAGACAAACTGTCAGGGTGGAAAAAGCAGCAGCAGGATGTGTAAACCAAGAAGAAATGGCTCCGGAAGGTGGCTGGTAACATCTGTTTTCTTAGGGGAGAAGACTGGTTTTGGTTTGAATCCTCACAACAATAAAGCCAACAAGTCTAGCAAACAATGACCATTCGCAGGTCAAGAATTGGCTGTTTAACAGAAATATCCAATCTAGTGGGCTTGGTATGGGAGTGAGACATACAAGTCCCGAGAAACGTCCAGGTACTCTCATAACCCTCAGTATACTGGTCAGCAGTACTGTGATGTTAGTTGGATCCACTAACTTACTTATCTAACTTGGATTTCTTTTCTTTGTGCAGTTGGTATAAATAGCTGTCGAAGCTGCTTGGGAATTTAGACTGAGACAAATATCAAATACACCGTACACACGTGTCTGAGCCCATGGTTTTCTCCCTGCATCCTACACAATGTAAATGGCTATCAGAAACCACCATTACATGACCACAGGAGCCTTTCCTTTTTCCTGGAGTTGCCATGACACTCAAAAAGATAAAGTTGTAAAATTCAGCTCAAAAGTAACACAAAATCCCAGAAATTGAAAATTTTAATTAGATAAATGTAGCTTTGAAAAGCCACAAGATTACCACATTTCACTAAGTGCTATTTTTGGTGGCTGCTTGCGGCTCGCTCAACTCAAGAAAAATGAGCATATAATGACCGAGTCGATCAATCGGTGGCAGCACCTACTGCCTTGAAGTTATGGAGATAGTGAGTTATTACACAACTTCCTTCTTTGAGTTGGTATTTTGCCCATACCCCCCAGCTGTAATACAGTGGGGAGGCAGGCTGGGACTCTCTTAGTCCCATATGGTAAGCTTGTAGCTTATAAAGCTACATTTAACTAATTAAAATTTTTATTTTTATTGCGCCACAATGGCTTACCATGTGGGACTAAGTGCAAAATTTAACTGCTGTATGAAGGGATTAAAGCTGAGACTGGACAATTTTGTGAATTTTTCTTGTGATTTTTGTGCATATCAGAATTACAGAACCAGCCTGAGTCTCAATTACAGTGCACAGGTAAAAACCAGGAACTGTAAAAGCTAACAAGCAATCAGTGTCCGTGAACGGACTCTGTGTCAGCTGACTGTGTGTTTTGAGTTTCAGACTGGAAGAGAAAAAAGTAAATGACACAAAAGTAGGGCCCTGCAAATGGTATTCAGAAGTTAAGTACGAAGTTAACTGTTAAGGAGTAAAATGTAGGCGGAAAACATATTTAAGCAAAATATTGTAAATGTAATAGTTTTCAAGTTACAACTAATTTACTAGACAGTGAGAATTTCAAAGTAGCTGTAGCTCAGCTATGCAATGAGTTAAAGGGTTGCAATTTAACTATGGTATAGCTGACCCAAAAGTAGGTGAATAACACATTTAAAGAAAATACTGTAAATGCAATAGTTTTCAAGTTACAACTGATTAACTCAACAGTGAGAACCTTAAAGTAGCTATTGCTCAGCTATGTCATGAGCTACAGGTCTATAATTTCACTATGTTATAGCTGACCCATAAGAAGGTGACTACCATATTTAAACAAAATTCTCTAAATGCAACAGTTTTCAAGTTACAACTAATTTACTCAACATTGAGAACATCAAAGTAGCTATTGCTCCGCTTTGCAATGAGCTACAGGTCTGCAATTTTACTATGTTATAGCTGACACAAAAGTAGGTGAACAACATATTTAAACAAAATATTGTAAATGCAATAGTTTTGAAGCTACAACTGATTTATTCAACAGTGAGAACCTGAAAGTAGCTATTGCTCAGTCATGAGCTACAGGTCTACAATTTCACTATGTTATAGGTGACCCAAAAGTAGGTGAATAACATATTTAAACAAAATACTCTAAATGCAATAGTTTTCAAGCTATTGATTTACTCAACAGCTATACTCTACCAGTAGCTTTAACCTGTAGCTATGCAATCAGCCACAGGTCTGCAATTTCACTGTGTTATAGCTGACAAAAAAGTAGGCGAATAACATATTTAAAGAAAATACTGTAAATGCAACAGTTTTTAAGTTACAACTGATTTATTCAACAGTGAGAAGTTGAAATTAGCTATTGCTCAGCTATACCATGAGCTACATCTCTGCAATTTCCCTATATTATAGCTGATTCATACTGAATAACATATTTCAACAAAATTCTCTAAATGCAATAGTTTTCAAGTTACAAGCAATTTACTCAACATTGAAAACCTCACAGCAGCTAGTACTCACCTATGCAATGAGCTACAGGTCTGCAATTTTACTTTGTTGTAGCTGACTCAAAATTAGCTGAATAACATATTTATACAAAATTCACTATATGCAATCGTTTTCAAGTTACCAGTGATTTTACTCATTATGGAAGGTACTGAAAAGTCAGAAAGTAGCTATTACCTATCCCAATATTAGGTATTGGGATAGACACCCAAGTTTCTCGCCATGTTGTAGCTATGGAAAAAAGTAGCTGCATAACATATTTTAACGAAATGCTCTGAATACAATACATTTTAACTCAAGTGAATTAGTGCATGATTTCATGAATTTTAAAGAATTAAACATTGTTTTAAAAATTAAAAAAGAAATAATTAAGAAAGATCCAGCCCTGATACTCACACAGGGGAATCTACTAGTGGCCTAGTACATATATGCAACATAAGAGAAAAATCCCTGCAATAGGGAATGAGAACATTGTGACAAAGTGTTGAAATTTTCACACTTTGGGTGGGGGTACTTCACTTGTAATACCTCTGGGGAACAGACAAACAGATCTGCATGCCTTGAACAATGTTTCCTCCTCAATAGTTAAGATATCTTTTGAAAAAGCATGTCTCTGGGTCTTGTAGTTTTCGAGAAGAAGTTGTTCGCGTGAACGTGGACATGGAGGTGGACACCGCAGAGTGATGATATAATGTCAGCTGACTGATAAGTGAACTGACATAAAAACCTGAATATTATTCACAGAGGACAGTACCATTACTGTTTGGATATTTAGACTTATGAGACCTTAGCTCAACTTGTAAGTGGTGTACCAGAACTTCACTTTCTATGAATACAAGCCCTCAAGCCTGAAGGTTATCTAATGTGTTTTTGCCACTCATGGTTAAACATGAAAAATATAATTTATAATGGATATGTAGGTCACCTCGAGAGACAAATATTATTAAATATACACTTAATACAAAAATAGAAAAGGACACTCTTACCAGATATCTTGTGATGGTATCCATGGTACCTGGGTTGTTAAGCTCTGAAAGGCTTAGATGCAGAGGCTGTGCCCCCCTTTGTTTTTTCTTAAGGGCGTCTAATCTGGGGTGAAGTAACTAGGACTTGTTGTGCTGCTACTAGTGGACCCAGGTGCATATTTTTTCCGTTATCTGACCAAATTAGGTTTTTTAGATAAAATTTGTGAAGGTGTTGTGCGTCTTCCAGTGAGAAGCATGCATGATTTGGTCCACTGAAGTCCTACTAAAGGCTTTAAAGGCTGGGAAGGTCCTAATATTGCCAACACCAAGTCCAGGGCAATGTGGATCTGTTTGTTTATAAGCACATCATGAAAGTTTGCTTTAACCAAGAAGCAAGGGTAGCTAGCCTGATGTCTAAGGTATGACCATTTTTCGAGGAAACAAAAAGTGAGGATCTATCACCTCTCAAGTCCTGAGTGAACCAGGTAAAACCCCAGGGCCCATACTAGCCAAAGGGCCCTGTCTTCTTTGAATTGTCTGTCCACTATAGTAGTTAAGACAGGAGTGATAAGTGGTGACACACTTTAGGAACCTTCTCTTGCTAGATGGTTTTTGGCTGTGAAATCTGAAGAGGGGAAAAGAGCTACCTTTTCCAACTGGACTAAATTCAAAACTTTGGTTTGCAACCAAGGTGTGGACTTCACTGCGACACTTGCAAAAGGCCAAAGCTAGCAAGAAAGCAATTTTAAAGTTTAGATGCTTTAGGTCTGTGTCTTTCATAGGCTCAAATGGTACTTTGGTGACCTTATTTAATACAACAGAAAGATTCCACTTGCGTACATTTCTGAAACATTTGGGTCTATCCCTGTGAAAGCTGAAGAGCAACCTGTGTAGCTCAGAGCTTTGAGAGATATGAGCCCAGCTGGGCCCAAGGAGTCAACAATAGCAGTCCTGTAGCAACCAATGTTTGAGGTCCATCTATTAAGTTCATGGAAGAGGTACATGAAACTGTCTGAGATTTGTTTCTCAGAGAAGTCCACCGAATTCTCTCTCAACCATTTTCAAATGGGGCCCACTTTGGCTTGTAGACAGTCCTTGTCGATGGCCTTTGAGGGGCAGCAATTCTCATGGCCACTTCCACAGATAAGCCTTGTTCCTGGAGCTGTCTGCTCAAAGGCATCAGGCATGAAGACTCTGGATGTTGTGGATCGTAGTGAAACGCTTGGTTGTGGGACTGCTTGAGAAGTGTTGTTGACACGGAGAGTTGGAGTGAGATCTCCGTTGAGAGCTGCACTAGGTCCCCAAACCAGAGCATTCCTGGCCAGTCTTGGGGCTATTAGTATTATGAGGCAATTGTAAGGATTATTTTCAGGATCACCTTGTGTAGGAGAGCCATGGGAGGGAGCGTATGTTGTGATACCCAACCAATCTATGTTCAGAAAATTTTCCAGGTCAGTTGGTCTGGAACTGGGGATGCATACATAGGAGGTTTGTGGTTCAGACAAGTGGCAATGAGGAGTGGTATGAGGAGTGAACCACATTTGACAGATCCACTTGAACACTTGAGGGTACAGCTAGACCACTCTGTTGATTGGATCTGAGTTGCCCTTGACAAGTCGGCCATCGTGCCCTGGAATGTGCCTGTCACATGGTGATATGTGGAACAATGGCACCAGCTCATGATCTTCCATAGGAGAGCATACATCTCTGCTGCATGGGTTCCTCCGTTTGTTTATATAGGTTACCACAGTTGCATTGTCTGTGGCAATCAACACTATCTAACTTAGCACTGATCCCTGAACTGTTCAGGGTCAAGAACACTGCCTTGAGTTCTAGTACATTTATATGTAGCCTATTTCCCCATGTGACCACATACCTTTTACGGAGTCTTGATCTAAATGAGTGCCTTAAACCTGCGTTTGAGGCGTTGGTAAAGATTTGAATGTTGTGGTCTTTGTGATGAAGGTCTGAACCCGTCAGCACGTTGAAAGGATTTTGCCACCAGTCTAGGTAAGCTGTTTTGGTCCGTAGAAGAAGATAGTCTTGCAACTGAGGATATCTCCAGTTCTCCTTGAGATCGAGAAGGGGGTTCAGCGCTGAAGAGAGGCAGACATAGCCAGCCTCGGAGCCCACTGTGCAGTGGGACATGCTTTTTGCACAGTGGGACCCACTTAATGAGTTACAGTTTTTCATATTTCCAAGGCAATATATCTAGGGTCTCTAGTACCCAAAGGATTAAAGATTTTTAAGATAATCAACATTTTCCATTTGTGCCAGAAGCCATTGGTCTTGTAGTGGAAGCCCACGGCCACAAGACAAAGATCCATGTAAATTTTTTTTTTCAGTTCATGGCATATGAAAGTTCAAAAATGTGAATAAACACCTCAAATTTGACTTGTTTAAGACCAGTATTGGTTGCCAAGTGACGACTGAGGCCACAAAACAGCATGTTTACCGGGGACCTAGATATGCATTACATTTATCAGTCATAGATATTAGATGTTCTTTCCTTCTAAATGCAGGTACTAGAACAAAGTATGTAGATATATCCTAAATGTGATGTTTAGAAGGCTGCGGCCACAAAACAATGTGCTCCGAGGGCATATATATAATAAAATGCCTAATTTGAAAGGTTTACATAAAACGTTTTTTAAACTAGATTTCTTCAGCTCGCTTTATTGTGAGCTGGCAGTGTATCCCCAAACATAGCAAACCTGTAGAAGCAATAATAAAGGGCATAGAGACTGAAGATTCCTGAAGTTACAGGCATTTTTAAGTTTGGCTGTCCTGGTTTGACCTTAAAGGAGGGGTTCAAGGTCAAATCTAACCAAAGCAGAAGATGATTTCCTATAAGTTGGTTTCACATTGCAAACCTCTAGGACCAATAAAAAGCGAGTTATAAGCACTTTTAAGTTTGACTATCCTCACTTGACCTTAAAGGAGGGGCCCCAAGGTCAACTCTGACAACATCAGAAGATTCCTAGCCCATGATTTCCTGTAGGTTGGTTTCACATCGCAAACCTCTAGGACCAATAATAAGCGAGATATAAGCACTTTTCATGACTGACAAAGAAACACCCGTGGCAGCCATCTTGTTTTTCAAAATGAGTCCAAAAATATTCCCAGTCAAGATTTTTTAATGACTGATAATAAGCGAGTCAGAAGAACTTTTAAATTTGGCTATCCTTGTTTGACCTTGAAGGAAGGGCCCCAAGGTCAAATCTGCTATCACAAAATTCCCAGCCCATGATATCCTATAGGTTGGCTTCACAAGCCAAACCTCTACGACCAATAAGGGAGATGTAGGCCATTTTGAAGACTGACAAAGAAATGCTTGTGGTGTCCATCTTGCTTTTCCAAATGACTTCAAAAATTATTCCCAGTCAAAATTTTGTAATGAACATATCTTCAAATTTGAGATCTGTACCTATAATACCCTTTGCTCTAGAGGGCCACCAAAACTCCTTGTTGAAAGTCAAAAAACGCCTAAGCTGGCCATCTTGTTTTTCAAAATGAGGCCAAAAAAATATCCCCAGGCAAGATTTGTAATTTCAAAACCTACCTGTACACTAAGGCATACCCACCTTGGTCTTACTCAACCCCTGGCGTTCTCTGTGATGCTTGGCCTCTTTCTGTCCCTGGATAGTGAAATTGGTTGACTGCTTTGGTTGGTGGGCCTTAGATTCTCCTTTGAATAGGGGAGGTTAAGTGCTATAAAAGTCAAATTAGCATTAGAAATTAATATCTCCTGCAAATCTACCTTGCAATACCTTGGCCTCTAGAGGGGTAATGGGAAAATCTCTACACACTGCGGTAGTGACTGATGGCATTCTGATGGCATCCGGTGGATACGAAAAGAGGACAGGCCAAGGTTTGAAAACCAGCTATGACCTTAAAGAATACGAAGATAAAAATTTCTGCATGTTTATAACAGACATGTAGAGGAGGTTAACCCGATCTTCTGTTACCAGGCTCAAATGTGAAGAAATGCCCCAATTTTAAACTTTAAAAGGCCACCATAGGTCTTCTAGTGGAAGGCCTGGCCACAAAAAAATCAGCTCTAAGGTTTGATCCATATGTACCTACACATTTGAAAGGTCTACCTAAAATATTTTAAAGTTATCATGCATAAAAGGAAATGTCAAGCCATAGAGGCGTGACCATGCTAAAACCTAATGCCCCATTCACACTACAGGAAATATATCCAGCAGTTAAGAGATTTTACTTGGCAGAACCGCCTCCCAAGTCGCCTCAGATCTTCTGGGATTTGGTATATCCATAAGGTATGATGTGCAGGCCAGTAAAGGGTTATGGTTTGGAATCGTTCAAAATCATCCCAGAGGTTTCCACTTTTATGCAGATGATACGCAGCTATATGTCCATCTCACACATAAGAATGTGGGTCATGCCTCTCACAGATTGAAAAGTTACTTGGATGATGTCAAAAAGTGGTCGCCTACAAATAAGCTGAAGCTAATCCCACATAAAACTGAATTTGTTATTTTTGGTTCAAAATTGCGTGAAAACTCAACTCTTTTCCGGTTGATATTTTTGGGAATTCTCCCTCTCCTGTAGGGCAGTCGGGAACCTTGGCGCAATGTTTGATAGCGATTTTTTTCCCAAGGCACATCCAGAATATCTGCAAGTGCAGTTTTGCTCAAATCAGGGATCTTATCAGACATGTCATGCTGCTCTTATGGCTGCGAATGCTTTGGTTGGGAGTCAACTTATTTAGGGAGTCTTTCAGCTCGTGATCTTCGTAAACTGCAATGTGTTCAAAATAGTCTAGCTAGAATTGTTACCAGCACCACCAAGTATTCACATATCACTCCTGTTAAGAATCTTCATTGGTTGCCCATTAAACACGGTTTCATATTCAAGACTGCCTTACTGGTGTACAAGTTCCTAGAGTGGTTATCCAAAATATTTTGTACCCTTCCTTAAACCTAGACAGCGTCTAGAACACGCAAAAGCCAAGCAGATGGTTTGTTCCTGGAGGTCCCACTTTGCCCTGTAAGCATTTTGGCCTCAGCTTTGCTTATGATGCTCCAAAGATCTGGAATGATTTGGCCGATGTACGTTTTGCCACTTCTCTCCACTCATTCAGAAAGCAGCTCAAAATCTATCTTTTTGCAAAAGCATATCCACCCAATTTCTTTTTCCTGGTTTCTCTCTTGACGTTGACCCTTGCTATGTCTTGGGTTAATTATAATTTTCTTTTTGGTGTGCCCAGAGTTCGTCTTTCAGATGGAGATTAAGCGCTATAAAATACTATGAGAATTAGAATCGTTAACGTTATGGCGACAGTACTAAAAACGTTGGGTAGAGACAACCTCATTAACTCAATTTCCGTAACTGTCGGACGAACACGTTTCATCAAAATGAGTCACAACCTTGAATAACTGCAGACCACATATTCAGTTACTGCACGAAAAATTTATCTCTGGATGGTCACTAAAACGGATGGATGGGGATGAAAGTATAAAGGAATGGAGAGTGGCTGCCAAAGCTTTAGATGTGAAAATTTCAAACATTTAAAAATTTCCGTGGGACGCTCAAAGTACAGTTGGCTATTGTGGCACATTCACATTCAGACAATTGTTGAAAGGTAGGGGCAGTTTACAAAATGCGTATTATCATGTCTTATAATTCCTGTAGTGTGAAGAGGGTTAAAGTATCCCCCAACTTTCATCCACAGATACAATCAACTCTAGATCCTCTGTTGAATAGATCATGAAAATTTGGTAAAAGTCCATACATGGGTTTTAAGCTGTCCAACACCTGCAGAGAAAAAGACCCAAGATGGTAACAGCTATTGCCAGATAATCCCCAAAACTGAATCAGCTCTAAATCCTCTTTTGCTGAAAATCCAAGTATGGATTTAGGCTGTGGAACACCAGCATACTTTACGCCCGCACTCCAGGGACGACGGTAAGATTTGCCTCGCAAGATCGGGAATTAAACACAAGGTAATGAGCAAGAGACCATTTAATAGAAATATATATGTATATTTTATTTAATTTGTACAGCGCAACAATATACAAGAGTATAATACATTTAAACTGAATTGTTTCCTTACAAAATGTACATTCAATAAAGGACCTGATCAATAACTACTGGGTCGTTAACTAGCACTATATCTAACTTATGTATATGAATATATAAACTAAAAGAACCTCAATAAATTACATTAGTACTGCTAGATAAATGTGACTTGGCACAAAAATGTTAACAAAGCACAATTCCTAAGCCATCTATATACGACAACAACTGCAAGAAACCATAGCAACAGTGTTTAATTTTTGTTTAATTTTACTGAATTAATTTTGCATCCTGAAATAATCAAAATAAATACACACTACATTTTTTCTTTATTTTTGGGCTGTGTGTTAAATTTTATAATTTTTATTTAGACTTTCGAGGCGCAATCTTCGAGTTACTGAATCATCAAATCTACAACTCAAAAAACATACCCTTCAACTATTAGAACTTGCAACAGCCAGAAAAAAAATATAAAAAAATATATAGCCCTGCTGCCTTAATGTACACAAAGAAGCAAAACTAACTGTTCTTAAATTAAAGGATTAATATATACAGTTTTATTGAAATAAAACACTGTTGTGGTCTGTGTATGTCTTGTGTACATTTTAAAACTAGACTGAGCCAAATTGGGGCCAACATATCCTCAGACAGGTCATCCCTAACCCCACAGGTTTTAATTGGATTTTTTTCCAATGGGACCCATCTTCTGTGTGCCATTATTATGTAAACAGAACATAACCACACACTAATATAATAACTTTAGCAAATGAATCTACAATATGTGTATTTTTCAAATGGAAAATTGTATCCCCAGACAAGCAGTATATAATTATTACAACAAATTTTGTACTTATTACATTTTCAATCTTTATGGAATTGTAAGGTTAATCTTATTATTAGTTATTGTGTACACAAGAAAATTTTTATGGAGGGGCATGATGCACCTGAATCCAGTATATCCCTTGACTATCATTAGTGGATATAATTATAGATGTTCAGCCAACCAATGGATTTTACTATGTACACAGTTATACATACATGTATATCACAAGCATGAATACCAGTTCCTGTACATATATAGTACAGCTTACAGGTATCGGACATAAACTTTGGAACATCAATAATACCTTTATAACTAGAATAGAATGAACACATTTCTGCAATGCTCACCAATGCCATTTACACTAGTTCACTGATAATTTGAATAAAAGATTAATACAGACTTGGATTTGTTAAAGTGTATTTGCTGTTTTGCATTAAGAGCATGTCACTGGCTGGTATGATGATTTAAATGGTGCAGCATTTTTTATTGGCGAGGTCACTGTGATTGTAATTTTGACTGGTTATTTTGAAATAAGCGGCATAAATAACAAAATGAAAGTCATTTATGCAGATTGATGCCAGTTTGTGGGAAGCCATGGTTGTAGTTGACAAGAAGCTGGGCTTGTGTAACAGCTGGGAAGGGATGTTGGTTGTGGGACGTTGTCTCGGGTATAGTAGCCTCTGCAGCAGGTCTAGAACTACTGTAATCCATATCTTCTAATGATGCTCCCTGTTCTAATGCCACAAAGCTCACATCTTCAGTAAGTCCTACAAAACACATACTCTTGTAACTCCATTTACATACAATTAACCAGTGCACAAGTATCGTTGCCAAAAACCAATAACATTGTTAAAACACAATTTGCAACCATTTTCAACTTTTGCAAAATATTACGAAGTATTGACATGGCTTTTCTTCTGAGTTGATTTAAATTGTGACAAATAGATTTTAATGGTTTAACAATTACTACCAAATCCAGGGTTCCCCCAGACTTTTTGACAACTGGAACGTCTTTTCTAGAATTTTCAAGGTCAACAATAACAATTCTCAAGGATATATTTCGAGACACAGCCTCCTTTTCCTCCCCTTCTAACCATTTATTCCTCCCACAAAATTCTCTGTCACATGATTTTAACATTTTATAAACTCATTCAGGGTCTCAAATTCGCAGTCGCCAACTCGCCCACGGCGACTTTATTGGACGAAGGTCGAGTAGAAACGCTTTTATTGTCGCCCGGCTGGCGAATTTAAAATGAAGTGAACTCTGCCAGTCCACGTTTTCTAACATATTTCTTGGATCTACGACTCCGCCATTTTATAAACAAAGCACACTCACGGTATTTCTATTCATGTATTAGTTTCAAATCGAGGCGTGTCGTGACGACAGCCAGTAAAAAGCTAACATACATCTAGTAAGGGATCAATGTCATTTCTTTTCTGGCATTTCATTGGTTACAATAATAGAATCGCGTTTTGAATGTAAAGAAAGGAAAGTCTTTTTATTTTAACTTTCTTTCGTGACTACTGTTTTGAATGCAAATATCAGACATACATGGAATCGCGTTTTGAATGTAAGAACACGGAAGTCCTTTTAGTTTAAAAATCCGTAGCCCAGTGTTTTGAATGCATGGAAGGTGCTTTTTTATTCATTTATTTTTGGTTACTTGTACAATGTACCTGTTGAAAAAAAATATTTTTAAAATTGGTGACATAGAAGGGGATGATTTTTTTCATTCATTTAGTATTGGTAATGAATACATTCAGACACAGTGCAAAACACATTACAAAAATATATTAAAAATTGGTGACATAGATAGGGATGGGTTTTTACTTTATAAATTTCTTTTCAACAATGGTGACATAGATATGGATGTTTTTTTTCTTTCCTTTTTTTTAAATTATTGGTAACTTATATATTTACCATGCAATAAATTATAAATTATTTTTAAACATTGATGGGATGTTCGAATAAAGAAGGACCGCTTAATATTTGTAAGGGCCACTTAAGTCTAAAAGTTACTGGTCCTGCTGGCCACCATTAATTTCGCACGAGTCTGAGACCCTGCTCATTTCAACAATTAATAAATCTAAAAATATTTTAACATAAACTTTGTTCAGACTAGATCATACTTGCTTTGCTGAGTCTGCCATAGCCGTAAAACTGGATTATGCAGATGCAAATGTTGGGCAATAACAAATTAAGGGCTTTCAATGCCTTGGAAATGAAGCAATTTTTTCAAGGATGTGGGAACCCTGAAATCGTGTACAAATATCATGAAACTGACATATTGATATGCTGAACAGATTGTTGTGTTGAAAAATTTTTTTTCCAAGGAAATTTTTTTTTACTGATGTTTTTCATTAATAATGGGAAGCTAAAATTGCAACACACATTAAATCAAGTATGATCCCTAAGACCTAAAGAAAACAAAGAGTCAATTGAATCATAGCTTGCACCATGTGTTTATGACTGACATGACAGTTTCCTAAATAGGAAATGTTGGTGAGAAAACTGGGCTACTCTTACATGGTTAAAAGTTGAAAGGAAATACAAAGCCAAGGTAAACTTTTCACTATTCAGAATCATGAACTTAGTGACTTGATTCTGCCCAGGTTGACCCCCAGCAACAATAACAAGCACATCTTTAAATAGAAGATCATAGGTATGTTTCAACCCCCAAGTTTTTGTAGATGTCTTCACAAATTTAGACCTCAAAAGCCACATCAAACTATTCCAAATAGCTGGGACCCCCACAGGGATCTTGTCAGCACCTCTCCCCCACACTTTCACCCCAACCTCTGGGAATTAATTTACCAGAAGAATTACCTGTCAGACTAGTTCTATGAAGCACTTGTTAAAAAGAAACAGGGCCTGCTGGGGATCTTTCGGGGATGTAGTCATATTTACACAAACATAGGACAAGTTAACGTACTATACAACTGGGGATGAGTTCACATGTTTTCCATTCACTAGCAGGACACCTCAGCACTTGGTGTTACTTGAGGCATTGTATTAATCAACTTCCGCCACAAGTCACCTTCCTATTTTTGAACACCTACCACTCTCTCTTTTCCATAGTTTAAAAATAGAAACCGCATTGTGTAAACAAATAACATGGCTTGCTCACATGTTATCAACATATTTACTGTTATTTTCAGGTAATTTACTTCTTGTGTCAACAAGCAACCATGTCTTTAGCAGGACAATCACATTCACTTGTACTGTTACAAACAACTGTAACCCACTACACTATTCTAATCATTCAAAATATCAAGTAGTAGCTCAAGATTTGCTCATTTCCTCACAATAAAATTATTTTATGCTTTCTGATGTATCATATTCATTTGAATTTCTGTGCTGGATAGTTGGATTATCCAAAACAATGAATAAGTTTCCAGTAATTAACAACTGTTTATTGAATACTTACTGTTAAATATCTTGGTGGGCATGGTTGGTATGGCCAAGAGACAAGGTATAGCAGTTGAGTCTGCACTATTTTGCTGAAATCTCTGTGATGGTGGGTTGGGGAGCAGCCCCTGAAGCGTTGTTCCCGCTGGTTGTGCAGGGACTGCTGCCACTGGGGTGGGGAGGAGAGATGGAGCCTTGGCTGCATTGAGCTCTTGGTTAATTGACTTGGTAGTGACTGGGGGAAGTTGGGGTACGGGGGGCTGTGGGATGGCTGCCAGTTGAGGGTGACTCACATTACTGGACTGGTGGTTGAACTGATGTTGTGGTGGCTGGGTCTGCAGCGGGAGGAATACGGTTTGAGTAGGTGTCACAAATGGTTGGGTGGCAGGCTGCTGCTTGTTGTTGAGTACTGTGTTGGCACCAATGGCTGCAGCTACCAGATGCTGATGGCTGGTGGTAGTGGTGGGCTGTTCATGTATGAAGTTTGAAGAAGATGGGACAGAGCTGGCACTGTTACTTTGAGCAGTGGTCACTGGGGCGGAGCTAGCTGGTGTGGGCAAAAGTACTGCATTTTGGCCAATTATTAGTGCTGGGGGTGGGTTGGTGGTGGAAGAAATAGGCTGGGAAGCAACACTGGTCATCATCTGAATAGATGAAGTCTGTGCTAACATTTGAGCCTGTTGTTGACCCACTACACCAAGTGACTGAGCAGATTGCTGGGCTGAATTGGCAACGGCTAACATGGTCTGCTGAATGAGGGACTGGGCCTGTGCACTTCCCAAGTGATGGCTGACTGACTGAGAGGGGACCACAGGTATAGGGGGTAGGGGTGGGGGTGGGGTTATGTGTGTGGGCAGCAGAACAGGCTGAGAAGTGGTAGGTGGGACAGGGGGTGGGGGAGGTGGTGGCTCATCATCACTCTCTTCTGAAACAAATGCAGACATACCATTTATCAACCTTACGCTGAATGCCAAAAATATTTCTAATACAGTTACTTTCTCTATGTATGAAATCCTTAAGGACTGCAGAAAAAGTAAATTCCACTTAACTAGAGACCTTAAAAAAGATTCAACCCGATTCAACAATAACTGTCTTGTGTTTTTGAATTCTTATGCATTCAACACAAAAATTATAGCTTGGAAATACTCAAGAGAGGGAAAAAAAGAAGGTTGAAACCAAACGTTTAAACTCTTGATACCTGATACGGCCACTGAATATTCATCAAGGCCACCAAAGTCTAAAAACCCGTTTCTCTTATCACCTCCGTGTTCCCAATGAATGTGTAGCTCTGCCAAAATTTTTAGTAGTAATAAGCCAAGAACACTTGAACTGCTTACCAACATTTTTATACCATTTTTTATACCTTTAAAATCCTGATAGAAACTAAGGCATTGGTTATTCATGTTCACCTATTAATTACAGTGAACGGAAAACCATAACCAATGATACAACACCAAAAGACTGTGTAAACATGTATGACCAACTGTAGATGTGTTTTTATTTGCATAAGTTTTGTTGTTTATTATAGTTAGATGAATATAAATTAACACTGGTAGAAAAACATCAGGATTCATGCTCAATGATACTCCAAAGGGACTGAAACATCACATGTGAATCACCATCACCAACTTACAATGCTTTTTTAATGTGAAAACTAGAGCGGTATAAAACTTAACACTGTAATTTATAACTTCAGGACAATCGTGCATACATCAATAACCCAGAACTATTCAGTATTTTAACCTTAAAACACGGAAGAAGTATTGTGTCAAGGATATTTAACTCGCCCAAATATGATGAACTATTTGAAGTCTAGGATCTGTTGCCATCATCCCCATTTCTTCATGGTAAAATATGTCTCCTGGTTGTACTATAGAAAAAGGGACTAAGAAAACCACTTCACTCAAACCGATAGATTCTAAGTAAACAGAACAGGACATGTGGAGTCTTTCATCATCCATCAGTCTAAACATTCAGACAAGTGTAACACCTTTTCTTACAAGCAAGACCTCCCCAAATATGGGAGGGCCAAATTTCCTATATTACAACCACAAAGCACAAACACTTCACCAAGACATACCAGACTTTCTTAATTGTGTAAATGAATTTGTCTTGGGTTCTTTTAAATTGGCAAACTATAGAGGCCACCCTTTTTCCAAAGGAATTTAAGCCACACGGAAAAGATTGTCTGTCATATGAGGTGAACACAAAAGAAACAGTTGCCAAAATCATGTATACACTAATCAAAAATCAAGAGGATTAAGTTAAGGAGATTTTCTGCTTCATATCTCCTACAACCATTTTATAATTTATGGTAGTCTCACATTACACTAGCTTTCCCTTAAAACTTGCCCTTGTCTAAAATTTGAACTACACTGTCACTAGCTCACCAACATCATCCCCTTAAAGGGGCCGTTAATTAATATCTGTATTTGAATGGATAGGGATCACAGCACGTGCAACTGTTAGATGTGGTAACATTGTCGGTTACAGGGAAGAGTGCTACACCAATTTTTAACTGCGCAGTTACTTCTTCAAATGCATAATGAGCCATAAAGCCAAAAAATACAACCCTCATTATGTGTAATCATTTCACATAAAGGTTAAAGGGTAACACCTTATATTGGAGGGATAAGAAAATAACATCATAAACCTTAAAACCTTGGGTTTTACACATCCTCTGTTATCCACAAGTTTTATTGGACCTATTATACCTCAGAAACATGCTGAAACATCTCACAGTAAGTGAAACATATAAAGCCTATTAACCAAGTAAAAACTGAAACCCCTGCAATTTCAAGTAAATTTTTTATTTTATTATTTTTCTTTTTCATATTTTCCAGAACACTTTCATTAACGGATGTTCAATGGGTGGCAAAAATAATTTTATATCTACTTGACAACTGTACATCCAAAACAACTCAATGGGCTGAGAAATTCGGAAATTTTTGTTATTTCAATTAGTCAAAAGAACAAGAAAACTTGTAAATAGAATTACCCAACACCACTGACAAATCAACTTGTCTTGAACAAGAAAAATGTGTTTACATTATAAACACAGAGCGTTTATAAATATCAAATGTACAAAGCAGAATAAAATCATAGTTTAAATTTTCAACATATTTGAAAAGTTTATGAGGGAAGGTGCTGCTGCTATTTGAAGTTACACAAACATGTTTTTGAGAAGTGAAACCCTAGGACTCTCTACTGAAAAATAAACATCCAGCAGACATATCCTAAGCAAACATGACCAACAAGCATGAGAATTTTCACTTCTACATCTAATTCAATCAAGTGTAGTTTGAAATCTTACAATTCTGCCTGTCAAGACCCAAGAATCCCTGCTCCTGTTTAAAGACTTATCTGAAGCATCCCCAGGAGAAAAGAAAACTCACAAATATTTTAATACAACCAAAACTATGCAAACAAACACTGGCTTTTATCGAATTTTTATCCACTTTCAAAATTTTTACTATCTTCTTCCTTGAAATCATTTGGAAACTTCTGTTTGGCTGTGTACTTCTTTTATTGGGCAAAGTAAAAATCTTATGCTTTAGGGTGAAGCCAAAATGGGTATAATTTGGTAGGTTTTTTTAAATCTACCTTTCTCATCAGTATCATCCACTGTATCTAGGCCAAACTCTTTTCGCAGCCTCTCTGTGAGTGTGATGTGGGTTTGTTCTCGTACCCTTTCTGCCATGGTGGCTGTAGCGCTCCACTTCAAGTCTTCCTCTTTCTTTTTCTTACTACTGTAGTCTTTTGGGCTCGCTGAAATGAAAATGTAACCCTTTTACTGGCTTCCATGAATGGGCAGTTAGTCTACGCGGATCAATATCACTGAAGAAATTGAAAAATCAAGTGAAAAGAAGACCTATTGAAAAATAGTTAATAAACTAAGGCTAGTTTTTACTTTATCGGTACGAGATTTGGGCGATAATTAACGTTTTTAGCGATTCCATCCTTTTATTTTTATTGTAATATACAGGAATACTATTTATGGGGGTTTGGGGGCTTGCCCCCATTTATAACTCTGTTATTTTAATTTCACATTTCCTTGACAATTTCCTGCAATTATCAAATATGGCGGATCCCGTACCGGTAAAGTAAAATTGACCCTAAACTACTTGGGTAAACCTTAGTATTCAGTCAAATTTTATTCCCCTGTACAATATTTACAACCAAATTTTCCTTATTTTCACAGATATTTAACATTTTATTTTGGATAAATTTGTTCTCGTCATCTGCAAAAAAAAAAAAACTGCTCCAAAATTACCATATATATTATTACTACAGTGAAATACTGAAGACTGTTCAACTACTGTAGGGGGGTGGGGGTGGGGTGGGGGTGTGTGATTGATCTTAAGATACTTAAGAACACAACCTAAAACTCATCAGTGATCAATAAAATGTTAGTCCTGAAACAAATTTGCCTGAATGTTAGAGCAGTAGAGCACAGACCATCCATTCCCCCATTCCTTGCTGCCAGAAGGATCTACCCCCAGCTAGAACTGTATGTTAAAAGATGCTTGCATCACACTGTACAATAGGACAAGGAGTCAAATTACTTTGGTCACTATATATACCATAACACTGCTTTTAATGCTCCATCAGCTTGTTTGGTGAATGAATTAATTTCCGTAAAAATCAGGGAAACGGATGCTCAGTCACTTTTGTGTTTTACCTCATTTGTAGAAAAACAATTCCATCAATGTAAAGTTTCACCAACTTTTAACTAATTGGCCAAAATTGAAAAAAAAGAGAAAGAAAAAAAATATTCTTCACAGTTCAATTGCCAGACACAAACACACCTAGCGCAACAGTTCCCTCAGGGCTCAGGCTATTTTAATTTTTATTAGACTTTAAATTCCACACACCTTTGACTTTGTATTCAATAATGTAACACCACTTTGGAGAGGCTCATTTTTTGGAGGTTCTTCATGTTTTATTTATTTTTTTGTCGACATTCACAAGTGAGGTGCATATGTTTGAAACTCCTTTCAGGAATGTATTGGCCAATGACTATTAAGTTAGTTAAATCTACAACAGTGAACAGCCACTCCTGGAAGAAAATTTATCCTGAAAGACGTCTTCTGCAGAAATTTACCAGGAAATTTTTGAATAATGTCCATTCTCACATCCCCTGAGATCTGGCACTAAATGCTTAGATTTATTCTGGCAACAAAAAGACCTTGTCACAGATATTTCAATACAGATATGCAAGAAACAGTAACATCTCTCAGGATAAAGAAATGGACTGAAAAAATTAAATGTTCAAACAAATCTTAAGTTGCAAGTGTATCTTTAAGACAGGCAACCAGATAATTGGTTTCTATTCTATTTGGGGTCTCATTTTGGTGGACAATGAAAAGAGAAAGTCATATAATCAGCCACCACCTAGTGAAAGGTTGGAACACTACCGGAACGGCAGGCATGGCACACGTCTTTTTCTGATATTTAGCAGAACTGGCTTGCACTAAACTTAGGCACTTGTCTGTTAGGTAAAATACATTAATGTGACAAACAAAATTCAAATTAGTTTTATATAAACTTGAAAGTTTTGCAGCTTTTTTTTTTTTTTGTGTTAATTTTTCTGTTTTTGGGACCTGGTTTCAAAAAATCCTTTCATAAACTACAATACGAGGAAGAAAAAATAGAGAACATGATGAATGTTGTAGATATCTATGGGACTGTTCGATTTCTGTGATAAATCGTAAAACCTTACTCCTGATTGTGAAAATTTGGGTATCAGGAGTTTAATCTTCTACATCTTAATGTTCTTAAAGCCATCATACAGAGATCCTGTAAGGAAAATACGATACTTCCCCATAGGTTTTCAAATACAACACTCTGAAGTCCATCAGTAAGAGTTTACAAGAATTTCAAACCATTTTAAATTGTCACAAAGCTCTCCCGATCCTTAGAAGATTTTTATCAATTGTAAACTCATCTGTTTCTAGGAGAGTGGAAGCAAGAGTGTAGTTGAGATATTAAATGATTTTATACTACTATCCACATATTCTATTTTACGATATAATGTCCACTTTCATAATTTTATATTTCCCCATTACTTTATACTTCAGTACTCTCTTATTGATGACTTGTCTATTGTATGACCGAAATCTTGCTCTGCCAACATGGTCAATAAAGGTAATTTTAATTGGTATACCCTCAGTGAAAATAGGTTAAAACACATCTTGAGAATTCTTCCTACCTTCAGCTGGTGAAAGTAACTGCTGCTGTTTCTTGTCTTTGTTCTTTTGAATGTTGTTTGGGATATTTGGGAAGATTGGCATTGCAGGGTAGAGTGGTGTATTGGGTGCCGACTGGGTGGTGCTGCTGCTGCCATTACTAGTGGTACTGTTACTGCGGCTTACTGACCCACTGCTACCACCAAGCACACTTGGACCATCATGTGATGACCGCTGTTTCATGCGCTTCCTGTATTCCAGCAATGACACCTACAAACATTAAGTGTGCAGAATACAAGAACACAGAAGCTTTGAAATTGTAAACACAAAATTTGGTGGAATCCTTTTCAAATGTAAAGTAACATTAAAACACATCTTGAGCATTTCCCTTTTGCTTCAGTGTATACATGTGGAATCATAACAAGCTAAGCCTGTGCCGATTCATTTCCTTTTTTTTGGATTAAAACCATAGTTTTACTTGTAATTTTTCAACAAATTCTTAATTGTGACCTTGCCCAGGCTGATTTTAAAATTTGCCTGTACCAAATATTATTTAACACGCAGTCAAGAAAATTAAAATTCTTTTGGCGTTAAAGGAAAAACTTGGATCCAAATAACTGCACTTTGGACTTTTACAGGCATCACCGAACTATAGAGAAAACAGCCTAAAACAGCCCTACCAAAAAGATCAACCAAAAACTTTAAAAATCTGGAGGCACACTTTTGCATAAACAACTGCCGTCTTAGAGGAAAAAACAGTGGTTTCTTGGTTGAAGCAGACAAATGGAGAAGCCACACAACAAACAAGATATACCACCAAATAATTTAGCTGTCAATTTAACAAAATTAATCAAGTCTACTTCCTGATTGTCATCCCATAACTTATCACCTTTTTGGTCAACCATTAGCAGAGTACACTCTTGCCAAGTATGGAAAGAAAAACAAACAATGTAATCTGGTTATAGACTACTATTTTTCACCCATTTAAGATCCTTATCTGAGGAAATTTAAGAAGGTAAAGTCATAGAAAATTTGTACAGTTTAAGGGTATTAGCCAAGGTTTAAGGAAGTGGCCATGTCAATTTGTATTGAGAGAAAGTTGAGATACAAAAGAGAGGAAACCACGGTAACTAATCCATTCCCTGCTACTTCTTGTCAACAACTACTCAAAACATTTCTTGTTAACTGTTTGTGCACTGAAATTTATTTTTAAAAATGCAGTTTTTTTTCTTGGTCACATCCTATTTGACAGCACTGGTGACAAGACTAGGAATTGCGCAAAATTTGGGGAAAGATCGACATTAACTTTTACTGTACAAATTTATCTTGAGAATTGCACATAACTTTTACTGATATCATTTTATAAAAATTTAAGTAACACATTTTAAAATACTTTCTAATTAATTGGACATCCTCAAGTCGCATGCTGAAATCAATTACAGTTGTGGCCAGTCCCATGTTAATATGTAGAGAACTCAGAAATGTCACAAGAGTTTTTTTTTTTTTTTTTTAAATACCAAACCTCATTAAAATTGACAGGTCACTGCAGTACACCAATTCTATAGTAGCTTTTGCGCTAAGGCTGCTAAAGAGTATTGGACAAAGAGAAGCATAACAGATTACCTGAAGTAAAAAAAAATTAAGGAAAGAGTTCCCTTTTAGTCTCAAACATTGACAATTTTCCAAAAATCCTCACAAAAAATGAACATAAAACTGGCCAAAAAGAGTACTCGTTTTAGAGTAATGGTTCTGAGTTGATCCTTGTGGCAACCATATTTTGGGCCATGAGATTTCCAAGTTTTATCCTCAATCCTCAGTTCTGACAACCCACTGTGTTATTGAGTATATGCAGACCGTAAAATACTTTCAGCTATGTTGAAAACTTCTGCATGCCAAAGAAGTTTACATTTATAAAATACTAACTAAATAGTGGAAATAGTGACACATAACAAAGTCTTCAAAGAATAAACAATGAAATGTGTATTATGGTTTTCAGAAGTCCATTACACCTATCCATATTAACCAAATATGTGACTGGAGTCGCATTTCCTATCTTTGTTTCACGAAATGATATTACTTAAGATTTTCAGTTTTATGTCAATTTCTCTTGCCTGGTTACACTATGTATTCATACAGAACACTTATTGTTTGCTCACTTACAATGTGCTCAAACAGAAAACTTTTGCAAATGTGAAACTAATGGTTTTAAGAATCGAACAATCAACTAACTGGCTTAGAAGCACAAAGCTCAATTTAGAACTCAACACAACCAAAACTATTTAAAGTTGAAATCAAAAATTCAATCCTTGGGGGAAAATTTAACATTTTCCACAGGCTACACAAACACTTTCGAGATAGTGCTGGGATTGTCGGCGATTTTTGCAGATTGAGGATCATTTGTTAGAAACGAGTTGAACTCGAGTTGGACTTGAGTAAATACACAAAAATAAAAATAATATAAGAAAAATCCAAATATTATTACCAGTTGTGTTAAGTACCTTTTTATTGCAAGAAAAAAATATTTTTTTTGCCATTTAAAGTGTACAGGTATGTATGTGCACATCATGGAACAGCCACGCAGCTAAGGTCAACATTAAAACGGCCATTATTTATTGAGTTTTAAGTTTTGATTAGTTCCAAAAATGTCCCTTTGAGACAAGGGAAGTATATCATTATTTATTTTGCGCAACTCGAGGTTTTCCCCAAATATCACCCACCGAGTTACGACTCGAGTTACCGTCAACTCGTCCCAGCACTAGTGTGCAACTAATTAAAAGACTGCTAATAAAAAAACTAGAGTCCAGTGGCTGGCTTTCACCCAACCACGGAGTCGAATCTTAGGACAGGACTGGGTGTTGAAATCTGTAAACTCTGTATTATCGCCCGCATTTGGAAACCGCTTTCAGGGAAGTTTTCAGATTTGTGTTGCGAGATGGGTATTTGTAGTGACGTGATGTGAAAGGTTTACAAATATAAAGGGTCTGTAGATGCGCAGTGATTAATTTAATTAACCAATGAAATCATTTGTTACTGAAACCTCACTTGAGAATAGGATAGGTTTCTAGCCATATTTTACAAACAGAAGATCAAGACAACCAGTCTACGCTAGTCGTGTGTTTTCCTTAAACATGACACGGCTGTGTCCGCGAATCTGATTGGCTAAGACACCACAAATTCCTTGGTATAACCCTGCATAACCTCATGGGTTCTATTTTATCACTCACAATGCTGCTCCGCAAAAAGAAAACTTGAAGTAACAACCTGGATTTTTATAGCTTCAAAACTAATTTTTGTAGGATTCTTAAAATTTTTAAACTTAAATATCTGACTTAAATGTTAAACTTAAGTCTCTCTATATTGGGGCAGTGTATTTAAATATGACATTAAACTCACGATGCCGTGTAAATATAATAAATCTTAAATCCACGATGCCGTGGATCGAAGCTCTTCGTAAATAAAATATTCGTGCGTTGTTTCTACACTATTACGATAGCTACAATGAGCGATAATCGAGGATCAGAGGTTATGCTGTATTTTACCGATGAAGTATTTCGTCGTTTAGCAATCAGAATCAAGGACACAGAATATTAATGACTTTGGTGCTATGGCCGTGAGTTCTGTAGCTTAAAGTATTTGATCTTTGTTGAAACGTCCATTTTATAGAATATTGTCAGGAAATACCAGGGGAAATCCGTGACCTCATATCTTCTCATGAATATTAATGACTTGGGTGCTATCGCCGTGAGTTCTGTAGCTTATTGATCTTCTTCGAAACGTCCATTTTATAAAATATTGTCAGGAAATAAGATTAGCGAACTGGTTTATTTTGTAAATATACTGTAAAACGATTTGGAAGACAACTTCTTCCAAAATAAGAAACGGATTGACAGAAAAATAAAATCCCGTGATAACTTCTAGGACATGCAAAAGCGACTTCGAGTGGTTGAATGTAGAACTACAGAGTTTGAATATTTTCATTGTCTCTGCCAGAGGTGTTCTCGATTCTGATTGGCTGAACAACAAATGTGTAGTACTACCGTGACGTCACTTCATTCATTAATTTCTTTGTGGTTTATTCGTTTGACAAATGAGAAATAGGCTGTGTATGCGCAGACAACAATTTTACATTAACAGTGACTGCGTGATAAACCAGCAGACCAATAAATTAATTGGGGTTTTAAGGTCTAGAAACCAGCAGACGAAACCGTTAAAAAAGACTCGTTCGAGTAGACCACTACAATGGGTAAAACAATAGTTTCTAGGACATACGGGACCTTATAGAAAGCCAGACGTAGTGCCAGACATGCTTTTTACTTCATAAAATATAACTTAATAAAAGCTCTCAAAATCTTCAAAATGGCAGTGTATAATATACACCTTAATGTACCGATATGTGAACAAATATTATGCAGAATTTGATGTTTAAGGGCTTAAATGGCGAATTTAAAATCGCGGCCATGACTCAGTACATAACTCGAATCAAAGATTCGACTAAAAATGCTGTGGAAAGTTTTGTATAATAACAATCTATTGAACATTGTAAATGAAATGAAGCTACTGACCTTTTTCTTGCCAGCCAGTGGAGCAGACGTTTGTCCAAATCCAAGTGGAGAAGTGATAGAGTCAGCTAAAGCTCCAGGAGACAAACTCTCACACACCTCCATTGCTCCATATACTTCCTGCTGCCTCAGTTTCACTTCGGAACTACTCACAATGGGGGAAAGGGGATTGATTTTTTTCTGTTCCGACGTTGAATCAACATGTACATCAGATTCTGATTTGTTTGAAATAAGGTTGTTGCGATATTGTTGGTGTGAATGTGGGCTCTCTGTTGCTGAAGGACTAGAGTGGTTACTGGGTGGTGTTCTGTTGTTACTTGGAGCTGCATCTTTATCATGCCGCCACAAGCCCCGCTTACTGTACAAACCGTTATCCCAGTATGGAGAGGTGGATCGTGACGAGGACACCTCCCCTTGATTGTTGTTTTCGGACTTGCTTGTCTGCTGCAATGACAAGTCCTTGCTATTGTCACTAGAGGAAGAAGACAGACTAGAAGTGGTGGTGGTAACAGTGCTAGTAGCGGTATTCTCTTCCATATGAACTACAATATTATCAGCCTCATTAGTGGATGACTCCACCTCTTTCTCTGTCACAGGACTCGGCTGTACGACTACACTAGAACTGTCCACCATTTCCTCTTCCTCGTCATCATCTGTTATCTCCCCTTCCTCTTTCTCACTCTCTGGCTTTTCCACATTTGTTGAGTGGGCAGGGAACTCTCTGTCTCCCAATCTTTCCTCCTCCCCCTCAGTATTATCCATCAATGCCTCCCCTGAACTCTGTGCACTACAAGATACTGTGTTATCCTCCCCAGGTGTCTCCCCTGTCACATTTCCACTACCCAACGTACAATCCCCTATACTATCCACTGCAGAAGACACAACACTATTGTCTCCTCCCTGTGAACTAGTACTTTTGCTATGATGAGAAGAATGGACATTAAGAGAGTTAACGCAGTGACTTTCAGTCAAGCTGTCCACTACATTATCTTCTGTAGATTCTAAGCACTTGTGGTCCCTTAAGCTGTCTAAACACACTAAATGACTACCACTATTACATGATTTGTGAAGTGCCTCACTGGTGCCATTATTCACGGACGTTGTAACATCCTGTGAAGAGGTCTGTTTTATTGTAATACCCTGAGAGCTATCCACATCCACGTGTCCCCGTATTGACTCCGTAGAATCAAAACTGTTGCACATGCTATCCTGTAAAATACTTTCACTCAGACTACTTGATGAACACGTTTTTTCTTGATCACTGATTAAGCCACTGTCTCCCGATAAGTTTAAACAATGTTTTGGAGAAGTTATGTCAGTTTTTCCAGATCTATGGATTAACTTTTCACAGTTTTTCTCACCTATGCAAGATTCTAATTGAACTTCAGACTCACTAGAACCTATTTGGCCCGTCACATTTGTGTCTAACTGTTTATTATTATTACTACTATAATCACACTCAGTAGATGTAGATGCTGCCTCAGTTTCATTGTTGCTGATCGTTTGAAGGTCCCACAAACGAGGCGCCGTTTTAACACAACAGTCTGGGGCTGACTCAGAGTCACTCACTTCAAACCCCTGTGAGCAGCCAATATTGAGATCACTTTGTTCTTGTGGCTCACTGCCTGATGTATTTTCAGCACTCAAAGTTTTGTCAAAAAGTAGCTTCCTCTCTGTGAAGTGTGAACCATTATGCTCATGCTCAAAAGAAGCCACAGAATCACATGGCATACCTTTAATCGGCAGGCTGATTCTCTAAAACATAAGGGTAGATATACTGGTGTAGTTAGGAAATAAATAAATAAGGATTGTGGGGGCAGTGTGTTAAAACTATCATAAAAAAGACCGGAAGTAAGTTTTTTTTTTTTTTTTGGGGGGGGGGGGGGGGGAGTACGTCCATCACAAATAACTGCACATTTGTTCACTGTGCAAATGATTTCACATTAACTGTAATTCCGGTCTTTAAAATACTTTTCAACAGATTGGTTTTTTCAAAATATTCAAGTGACTTGAAATTCTTGAGAAAGGTTGCAAACAATGTTTTCGAAGCCTGTATCTATTTTATGCTACGTTATACATCAGTGATTTTTGCGTTGAACGTCATTTCACAGAGTCAAAAGTAACAGTCGTTACATATTTCACGTTAAAAAGGGCCTTGCCATGTTGATCTCTGTCGTGATGTCGTTTTATTTCATGTTACGTGTTTGTGCTACATTTTCAATAAAATGTTGTTCGCAACCTCTCTTTTGAAGCAAGAAACTACCTACTTTTGTGGTACACACTGTCATGGTTTTTAGAAAAAATCTTTTTTCTTTTTGGACGTAAACTCTGAGACAAAGGCTTTTTCTGTAACTTCGTAATTTCATCACAGGTGATGCCAAGAAATTTGCGCACAATAAATATGTGCACTAAAAGAATATAAGAGTACAAACAAGATCAAGTTACCTCAAAAATGTTTTCTTTCTTGACTAAGTTGATGAGCCTGTCAACATAAATGCCGTTTTTGACAGCATCCAGGGAAGCAGTGGTGGTAGCATCCAGTCTCTGGGAATCCTCCTGCATATTTATTGGATGATCCAGGGAGGAATTTGGCGAAAAAGATTCTTGATCCTCAGGTGGAGTACCTGCACTGGGGTGTGTCGGGGTGGATGGCATCTGACCATAAGGACTCTCCTTAGACATAGATTCACGTGCAAACCGGCGCTTCTTTAGCGGGGTTACAAAATCTACAAGTACAAAGTAGCATTAGAGATGGCTGCACCTCACACCTGGGGATATAGCACTAGACAAGGTCAAAGGTCACTACGGCAATGTCAAATCTAGGTCACACCATGAAGTTGTATTCAGACAGCCAACAAATATCCCTGCAAAGTATCAGCATTGTACCCCTTACAGTTAGAAAGGCATAATCTGGACAATATATTAAAGGTCAGGGTCACCATGGCAAGGTCAAATCAAGGCTATACCACAACACTGAACACTTACATCCTCTCATCAATGTCCCAACCAATTATAAATTCCTCTACCCTGTGGTTCGGAGACACAGCCCAGATAAAGAGTTTTGTGCCACCATTTTTACACTTTTTTCCCATGACTGCAGTAATTTTAAGCTTACTCAAATGATGAACATTCACTTCTGATATATAGCAAGGACTCTGATATTCGTCATTTTTTCATAACATTTAAAACTGATGTTTTGGGACTCCATAAATGTGGGCTGGATCATTTAACACCAATATTTCACAACAAAGATGGACTGATCTGTTAAACTCTAGATCCAAGCAATTGTCAACTATACTTAGCAGGAAATGAAAATAGAGCATCTTTAATGGTACTTACCAACAGGTGGTGAAGCTGCTGGACTAGTAGTACAACTGTGTGGGACTGGGCTCAGTGTGGATGTACTAGAGTGGTCCTTACTGGCCGGAACACTCGTACTTCTCTCAAACATTGCCTGTCTCAGCCAACGCTGTGAATCCAAACAGAAGGAACATACATTTGAGACCACACAAAATTTCTTTGGTGTAGTCAAAGCCAATAATATGAAAGCTTTGATAGGTGTGACAATTATCTTAGCCATTGCTAACATAAAAGGACTAACAATGTTACAAATGACATTCTTTTTCTCATTACTTTATTATTATACTTTTTACCTTAGTTTTTCAATTAATGAGAAAATGAAGAAACTTTCCATACCTTTTTAGCAGAGCCCAAGTTGGTTGTGTCTAGCTGTACCCCTGGTATTGAGTCCACCGCACGGGTGTGACTGGACACATTCGAGACACTACTCCTACGCAGATGACTGAGGGAGTTAGTGTGGGGGCTAGGCACACACTTGACAAAGTCTGCCTCCGCCTCCGAAGACCCTGCCACACTGATCTCCAGGGGCTCCACCCTAACAGCTGACCTGGTGGGACTACTGCAGTCTGTACTTTTCTCACTCAGCCACTCACTCATTAGGTGCTGAAACAAAGCCAACACATATCATCCACCAAAGCACATTTTAAATCCAATCTATAGTGGTCTTCTAAGGGTAGCCAAACAGCAACACAATACTAAATTTCGCGAGGCTCGATGTCGAGATTTTATCTGCGAGCAATCGACTCAAATTATCTGTACCCGTCACACTCCTAGTCCCATGTTTGCTTCACAAGTTACTTCCAGCCGGTTACAGCTAAAACAAGGTTACCCAAATTGGGATGACTTTTCAGACAGATACCTGGTGTCGCTTCTGTGACCAAGTCACAGCTTTAGACATACGGTGATGAAAGATAACAGGATAAAGGTGTTTTGGCAACTCATACTTTTGTTTTTATTTACGTAACTTGATTTGTTGTCTTTGATGGTGTACTAGCTTACCTTTTTGGTCTTTGGGAACTTGAATCCTTTGTCCACACTCGGTGTCTGGGGAGTGGCATTGTCCGAGGACACTGAGCTGCTGCCCGCAGTATTTGGTGTTTGGGGGACCGAGGCTTCATCATCTGCTGAGTCTGTCGTTGTGGTGCTCACGCTGCTACTGACACGGCTCTTCCGTCTGGCTGGGGTGCTGCCTCCACGCTTCTTCTTTCTAAAATACATCTCAGTATGAAAAGATAGTTTTAACAGGCTTTTTAAAAGGAAAGGGCAATTTGGGAATCTAACATTCAAGCTCTTAACTTCTTCAAAATGACAGCAGTTAAAATTGTGGAATTATGTATCTTTGTTTGTTTACCATGTATTTATATTATCTCTTTTGATGAATAGCCATTCCTGACTGACCTTGAGAGGCCCAATTTCAAATCTGTAAACTAGGCACATGTTGCTTTTCAATATTATACAATTACCCTTTGGCCATCCTTGGTCTCTCCTCTCGGAGGGTCAGTGAAGTGTCCGGCACTGTGGTCAGACTCGCAGTGCCTCTCTCCGTGTCACTCTCAGCCGTCTCTTCTTTCACTGCAGTCAAAACACAGTTTTTCTCCACATTTTCTATGTGTGATGCTGACATCAACTCCTCTTGTTTTTTCACTGGACTAGACAGGTCACATTCAGGGAGCACCTCCACTTTTATTGGTTTTTCTTCTTCAATGACTGGTGGCTCATCTTTCACTTTTACCTCCACTTCCTCTTCCTTTAAATGACTGGAGGCCTCCACCTCTTTTATTGGCTCTGGTTTGGATGCTCTTCTTTTTTCTGTAGAAGCTTTTCTGGTTTCCTGTAAGTTTGGGAAAATAACACAATATGACCATCTACAGATTGGCACTGGCGAAATCATTAGATCGAAGATAATCTTGAATAAATTTTGGCAGCCCCCCCCCCCCCCCCCAATTCTTTACAAAGTCGGGCAAGAGTTTACAAAGTCTTTTGTACAAGACACATATTTAATTGCACATACCTTCTGTGATTTTTCTTTCTTCTCCTTTGCTTTTACTACAGGTGGTGGTGGAGAGGTAGGAGGTATATCTTCCCCCTTTACTTCACTTTTTGTCCCCTTTCCCCGAACCTTTTGCTGCTTAACTTTCACTTCAACCTCCTGCTCGCGGGGTTTATCATGCTCTACCTTGTGCTGAGATTCTTTCTTTCTTTCTTGTTGCTTTTCCAGTTTTTCAAAAGCCTTCATGATGGCAGCCAGTTTCCTTTCTTCCCTTGACTGTAAAACATAAAACCCAAGGATTTTCATCAAGCTGCTCACAAAAAAACAATAATTTTTAGCTTAACAAAGCTAATTTCTATGGTAAAGCATTAACCAAAGTATTTTAATTACCAATGTAAAATTTTGTTGAAATAATATTTTACTTTTCATTACTGACGTTTGAGCTAACTTTCACAAATGGCAATAAATGAAACTATTTTGCAAATGTAAACCCTGCAACTATTTTATACATGTAAAACAGTGTTTAAGCTTCTGAATACTGTTGTTTCAAATAATCATTTATGACACATTACAGACATCCCAACAGTTTTTGAAAATTTTCTGTTAATTTGTTCAAAGAGTATCTCTGCAGTGCAAACACTGTAAACTTTTAACAGGAATACAAAATCCCAGTCTGTAAATACCAGTTTCTTTGTGGGTCGGTCACCTTCTTCCCCTTCATGGTCACTGGGTCCAGAAAACTGGGGGCTGGCCAGGCCAGGTGTTTTGGGGGAGGCCAGGTTACTGTGTCTTGGGTCTTCCTTTACTGGGGTGCCCTGTTATTAAACACAAAATGGTTTAAAGTTGTCAATCATGCAGGGGAATGCAATATCTTCAAATCTAATCATTATCTTAAACACAAGTATCAACTAGAGGATCGCTCGCAAAAAAAAAAGATAATGTTTTTGCATAGCAAAAACAAAGCGTCCTGAAAAGGATATAAAGGTGAGTGCTAAAGTATTAAGAAAATGCTTCGTTTCTAGCCTTATACTGTTGTGGCAACCAAAGTCAGCGCAGTCTGCTCTATCTAGCACGGTTTTCAAGATATAAGCATTTTTGTGTTTTGCAAAAAATTAAAAAATAAAAAATGTCCGCTATATTTGGAGAGACAAAAATATTTTGAAAATTGGCATGGCTACTCTGCAGAGATACCCAGCAGGTCCAAAATTTTGTTGAGTTCACTCCATATAGCACGGTTTTCGAGATATAAGCATTTTTGTGTTTTGCAAAAACTTTGAAAATTCAAAATGGCCACCATTTTTGGGGAGACCACTGCCGTGGTGTGTATCTCCCGCCGAGCATTAAAGCAGAAGAAATAGCTTTTCCGAGATATTCACAATTTTTCATTTTCGTGTGTGAAAGGTCTTCCAAAAGTAGGTGAATGAGTTATTTGAGAAAAATTGGCTATCTGCAATACTATTAAGAGATAATTCACATTTACTCATTTTGAGTAGGTGAATAATTATCTATGGGTCTGAAACTTCACCAAGTGAAAGCTCTCCCAAAAGTAGGTGAATGAGTTATTTGAGAAAAATTGGCTATCTGCAATACTTTTAGAGATAATTCGCATTTACTCATTTTGAGTAGGTGAGTAATTAGCTATGGGTCTGAAACTTCACCATGTGAAAGCTCTCCCACAAGTAGATGAATGAGTATTTGATAAAAATTGGGTATCCGCAATACTTTTACAGATAATTAGCATTTACTCATTTTGAGTAGGTGAATAAATAGCTATGGGTCTGAAACTTCACCAAGTGAAAGCTCTCCCAAAAGTAGGTGAATGAGTTATTTGAGAAAAATTGGCTATCTGCAATACTTTTAGACATAATTCACATTTACTCATTTTGAGTAGGTGAATAATTAGCTATGGGTCTGAAACTTCACCAAGTGAAAGCTCTCCCAAAAGTAGGTGAATGAGTTATTTGAGAAAAATTGGCTATCTGCACTACTTTTAGAGATAATTCGCATTTACTCATTTTGAGTAGACGAGTAATTAGCTATGGGTCTGAAACTTCACCAAGTGAAAGCTCTCCCAAAAGTAGGTGAATGAGTTATTTGAGAAAATTGCAAATTTAATAAGTAAATTAAATTTTTATAAGTTAATACCCTATCCAATGGACAATAGCTTATCCGGTCGGCGCGGACCGGCCCGCCAAACGTCAGAAAAAGACGTCCTGTGTCTCCACCGGCTAGGCCGGCCCAGTACTGTGCACTCGCCAGATGGCGTGTCGTACTTCCTTCCTGTCTAGACAGCGTGACGTCATAGCATCTTTTTCGTTGTCTAAAACTCTTAGACCCCTAGTAAGCTGATAGCGGGGTCGGTGGGAGGGTCTTGTGTGTCCATTGGATAGGGTATTAACTTATAAAAATTTAATTTACTTATTAAATTTGCAATTTTATTGCGTTAATACATCCTATCCAATGGACAATAGCTGAATAACTACCGCTTGGTAGGCGGGTAAGTTACTAGGGACTAAAGAACTTGAACTCATTTTGGAATAGTGACAATGCCTTCTAAAGCCCGGGTAGACCTTGAAGTCTAAACCCTTAGGGCTATGGTCGAATATCATCATCCGGTTATCCGGAATGGAACCGTCAGAGTCGACCTTGCCCCCCCCCCCCTTTTTTTTTAACAGACCTGCTCAGAGGTAGGGGAAGAGAGGGATGAGTTCAGTCCCATAATTGATCCTCCCAGAGGAAGTACATGAGAGATTTTTTTTTTTTTTTTTTTTTTTTTTTATATTCCTTAATTATATGTGCAATATATACAAATATGTACAAGTATTTACATATGTACATTTCTCCTCTAGGTGCCAGTCTGTTGGTGGATCTGCTGGGCAGCCACAACTGGTCCGAGATGGTAGAGCTCTGAGTCAGCCCAGGCCACATCCTTCAGATAAAATTGGGTGAAGGTATTATGAGATTTCCAGTGGCAGGCTGCTAGGATCTGCTCTAAGGAGATTCCCGACTGGAAGGCCTTAGAAGCCGCAAAGGCCCTGACATCATGAGCTTTAACTTGATGTAGGGTGTGGGCCTGTTGATCAGAGAGCTCATAGCATAGGATCACAGTTTGTTTGATCCATGAGGAGATAGTGGCAGGGGAGATGTCTTTGTCGAAACCTTTCTTGAAGGAAACAAAGACTAACTCCTTGCTCTGCCTGAGGTCCGACGTCCTGTCCAAGTAGTAGCGCAAAGCTCTGACTGGACACAAGGATCTGTCAGACTTGAGGGATTTATCTAGAGTAGGAGCCAGGGCTGGTATGACCACTGGGGCTACACTCTCTGGACCCTCCTTGGCCAGCTGATTCTTAGAAAGAAAGCTGGGAGATGGAAAAAGGGACACCTTAGACCAATCAGATTGGTGTCTGATGTTCTTGTGCTGCCAAGCATGGATCTCACTCCTTCTTTTGCCAGAGCCTAGGGCTAAAAGGAAGACAGTTTTGAAGGTGAGGTGCTTCAGAGATGCCTCCCTAAGAGGTTCAAAAGGAGCCTTTGTCAGCTGGTGTAGCACCAGGGAAAGGTTCCAGGAGGGAATCCCCCTCCGCCCTTTGGGTCTATCTCTGTGGAAACTTTCCAAGAGACGAGTGAGATTATCATCTTTGCTGATATTGACTGTTGTAGGACCCAGTTTATCAGCAATGGCAGATCTGTATCCATCAATGGTGCTGGGCTGTAACTTCTTGTCCTCAAAGAGGCACATTAGGAAGTCAGCTACCGACTTTATAGGTGGTGCCCTGAAGTCCACCTGATTAGTGACGCACCACTTTGTAAAAATGGTCCACTTCGCCTCATAGACTGATCTGGTAGATCTTCTTTGAGGAGCCTCAATTCTTGCTGCCACTGCCTCAGAGAAGCCCTGTTCTTTGATAGTTGTGGCTCTAGGAGCCAGGCATGGAGATTTAGATTGGTCAGATTTCTGTGAGGGATCTGATTGAAGGGCTGTGTTAGTAGCCTGGGCAGGTTGGGAAGGCTGAGAGGGACCTGGCTGGACATGGTCACTAGGTCCCAGAACCAAGGCATGTTGGGCCACCCCGGGGCAATCAGAATAAGTCTCTTGCACGGGGAGTCCAATAGCTTCTCCACCACTTTGCCCAATATGGCGGTCGGTGGGAAGGCGTATGCATCCAGATCGTCCCATGGCAGGGTAAGTGCATCCACTGCTACCGCCAGGGAGTCCGGTACTGGAGAGACAAACTGAGGCAACTTGTGGTTGAATCTCGTAGCAAAGAGATCTATTTGAGGCCAGTGCCACCGGTTGCATATTTGTTGAAAAACTTCCGGAAGGAGGGACCACTCTGTTTGGATGGTCTGACCCAGCCTGGATAGTTTGTCTGCTATCACATTGAGATGGCCTGGGATGTGTCGAGCTTTTAGAGTCACTTGTCGCTGGGAACACCAGGTCAAGATTCTCCACAGTAGGGCACACAGTGGGCCCGACCTCATGCCCCCTTCCTTGTTTATGTAAGCTACCACTGTAGTATTGTCGGTTGCCACTAGCACTATTTTGTCTACACAGAGGTCTTGGAACTCTTTGAGGGCTAGTAACACTGCTTTGAGTTCCAGATAGTTTATGTGCAGCTTGCTTTCCGGCACTGACCAGGACCCTCTTGCAGTGAACTCGTTTAAGTGAGCGCCCCACCCTTCTTTTGATGCGTCTGTAAATATCTGCAGAGCATGCCTTACTGGGTGTAATGGTTGACCTTGAAGCACATTGTCTTCGTCTAGCCACCATTGTAAGTGAGGGTGCAGGGTTCTCGGGAGGGGAATAATCTTCTCTAGAGATTCTGGTACCCTCCAATTGTTTTTGAGATGCCACTGCAGGGGTCTCATGTGCAGTCGGCCGAGGTGAACTTGTTTCTCTGTGGCTGTTAGGAGGCCTATCAGGGACATGAACTGTCGAACCGGACAGGCCGGTAATAACAGAAGAACTTGTATCTTGTCCTGAAGGCTTTGCCACCGGTCCGGGGTCGGTCTGACCCGGCCGGACCTGAGATCGAACTGGTAACCTACAAAGTCGAAGACCTGCTTGGGTTCCAGCTCTGATTTTTCTAAATTCACCAACCAACCGAGGTCCTGGCACATCCTGACCAGGATTTGGGTGTGATGGAGACAAGTTTCTTGGGATCTGGCTCTCACCAACCAGTCGTCTAGGTACTGGTGGATTCTTATACCCTTGTTTATGGCCATCAGTTTCACCTCCTTTGCCAAAACAGTGAACTCCATGGGCGCTGTGGACAGACCAAAGGGCAATGCCTTGAATTGGTAAGTCCGGCCTTGGACATGAAATCTTAGGTATTTCCTGGATTGTTCCTGTATTGGAATGTGGAAGTAGGCATCCTTGAAGTCTACTGAGGTGACCCACTCTCCTTGTTGGAGAGATGTTCTGATGGTTTCTGGTGTCTCCATTTTGAATTTCTCCACCTTGAGGAAAAGGTTTAGTTTGCTCAGATCCAGTATTGGCCTCCATTTGTTGTTGGGTTTTGGAACTAGAAACAGTCGATTGAAAAACCCCAGAGATGTTTGATTGTGGACCAATTCTACTGCATTTTTGTCCATAAGCTGATGTAATGCCTCCAACAGGTAGCTGTTCCTGCGGGGATTGACATAACGGCTTACGACAGTGGGAGACCTTGTAAGATTTGGCCGGATCCGAAAGGGAAGGGTGTAACCTTCTCTCAAGATTTGAACTATTTTCGGACCGGCCCCTAGATCCAGCCAAGTTTGCCAAAAGTTTTGAAGTCTGGCCCCTACAGGCAGATTTGAGGCAACATTTTTGACACTTGTTACAGGTTGAACATAAGACAATGGAATGACACAAGAAGCACTTTTCACAGATTTTAATGTACATTCTTTCTGATAACAGACTGCTGCCCCGGGACTTATTTCTTTCTTTTGCGAAAGCCCGGGCGCAGTATGAACATTTGCAACAACCAAAGGTTTTACACTTAAAGAATTGTCTATTGTCTGTGAGGAGCTTCCGGCCAGCAGACCTGCCTGTACAAGTGTTATACAATGACTGTCATTTATAAGCCTGCTGGCCCTTGGCTGGTCGGGTGGAGTACTGGTACTTGCCTTTCCCTCTACGGTGTTGGCCATGAGAAGAGATATTCTTCCAAGCCGGCCTATCCTGTCTTGAACTATCCGGCTTCTTGTCATGTTTCTCATAAGGGTGGTATCGCCCTTTTTTGTAAACTGAGCCGGAACGATTTCTGTCTAGGGCTGCTATGTCCTCTTCCGCCTGTTTGACCATCTTATCAGGGAAGAGGGTGTCTAGATCCAGAGGAGCTGCCCTGAGAGCATTTAAAGTGTCAGCCTTGACTCCGGCTTTCAGGTATGACAGGTAGGAGTCTCTTCTCAATAAGGTCGTGTTTGCTACATTGACAAAAACAAAGTCGGTCAAGTGTTCCATTGCCCGAGCCATAGCATGGCACACACTAGCGTTGAAATCTAGCAGAAACTGCAGCTCGTCAGTGGCTGTTGAAACTTTACTGGCCGACTTGCCCTTTGACTCTGTCCGGATGGTCTTGAGATGGGATTGCATGCTTTGCTGAACCTTGAGAAGGCAGCGATTAAATCCGGCCGCCTGATTACATATTACAGAGGACTCTCTGGCCGACCTTTCCCATTTTCTGAGGTTCTCTTGAGATATGGGCCTTGACAAAGGTGGGTTAGAGGCGATGCCGGCTTGTCGGGCTATTCTAAGGTAGGTACTATTTAGCCTGGAGGAACCCGTATTCCAGGACTTGAGAGAGTCAGAACTGTCTGTTTTAGCTTCAGAATGTAAACTGTACCATTTTGACTGCGACTTGGCCGTCCGGACAAACTGGTCCCTCTGTAGTGTGCCTGCCTCAGTGGTACGTGAGGGATAACCTTGTGTTAAGGTGAGATTAAGCTTGCTCAGTTTGCTACACAACCACTCGTCGGTGGGTAAGGCGACGGAAACTTTCCCTGGTGTCTGCATTTTTGGCCCAGCAAAAGGGTTGTCGTCTGATGACTTAGTGCCAGAGTCCATGTCAGGGATGTGGTTCCATCCCATATAGGACCGGATGCCCCTCATGGTCTCTCTGTAGGACTGTTCCTCTGAGAGGGATTGATCCGGGTCGGTGAGGGAAACATCTTGTTCATCAGAGAGCTCGCCCTCTTCTGGGAAAAGATCTACTGGAGGACGGTCGGAGGTGATGCTATCCACATCCGAGTCACTTGAAGAAGTGTCCTTCCTGGTAACATCCAAAGTACCGGGCACATGCTTCTTAACAGTAGGTCGGTCGGACACACTAGAAGTTCCTGGTGGTTGAAAAGGCGGGGATACATCTGATCCGGCCTGTGAAGCAGTAGCTGAGCTAGCAGGGTCGGTAGCCGGTAGAGTAGAGGTGGGAGGTCGGTGAACAGGCTGGTCGGTTGGTTTCAGAAAAGGTTCAGTGCTGACACTAGCAGGGGGGGCATGAGTAGGTGCCACCTTGACCGTCGTAAACACAGGTTCCTGAGGTCGGTCTAAAGATTTGGAGAGGAGGAGAGCCTCCAACCGGTTAAACCGGTCCGACCACTTCTGCTCCATTACTTCTAACTTCTGGTCGGTACTAGAGGTAGAAGAGGTTCGGTGAGATGAAGATTTGACCGACTTGTCAGCTTTAACCGACTTTTCACTGGAAGCCTTCTTGTTCTCCTTCTTCTTTTTCTTTTCCACCGGCTGATCACTCAAACCAGGCGACCTAGAGGTGCCCTGGCCATCCACAACCCCCATTACCGTCACTAAGGACGGGTCCACAAGGGTGGGACTGAGAGTGGAGTCTGTAGACGATTTCTTAGCTGGTGTAGAAGACTTGGATTCCCTCTTCTCCTTCTTGATTTGATAAGACGGGGTAGATAAATGAACTAACTGTTCTGGTGTAAGGGCATTACAATGAAGGCAATCCGCCCCTTCCTTCTCTACACAAGGGTCCTTACCCTTCTTCTTGTCACGACAGCGTGCACAAAATGAATGAGAATCATAACCTGCCATCATGTGGCCACAACTACCCCGTCGCTGACTGGGAGAAGACATAGTGAGCTATAAGTCTTCTAGAAATCGTTAGTACAAAAATAAAAGCAATTAACGTAAAGTTCTCACATAAAACTTGAAAATATATAATCTCAGAAAAAACCGTGTCACAAGTACATGCGCCAAACGAAAAAGATGCTATGACGTCACGCTGTCTAAACAGGAAGGAAGTACGACACGCCATCTGGCGAGTGCACAGTACTGGGCCGGCCTAGCCGGTGGAGACACAGGACGTCTTTTTCTGACGTTTGGCGGGCCGGTCCGCGCCGACCGGATAAGCTATTGTCCATTGGATAGGATGTATTAACGCAATAAAAATTGGCTATCTGCAATACTTTTAGAGATAATTCGCATTTACTCATTTTGAGTAGGTGAGTAATTAGCTATGGGTCTGAAACTTCACCAAGTGAAAGCTCTCCCAAAAGTAGGTGAATGAGTTATTTGAGAAAAATTGGCTATCTGCAATACTTTTAGAGATAATTCGCATTTACTCATTTTGAGTAGGTGAGTAATTAGCTATGGGTCTGAAACTTCACCAAGTGAAAGCTCTCCCAAAAGTAGGTGAATGATTAATTTGAGAAAAACTGGCTATCTGCAATACTTTTAGAGACAATTCGCATTTACTCATTTTGAGTAGGTGAGTAATTAGCTTTGGGTCTGAAACTTCACCAAGTGAAAGCTCTCCCAAAAGTAGGTGAATGAGTTATTTGAGAAAAATTGGCTATCTGCAATACTTTTAGAGATAATTCGCATTTACTCATTTTGAGTAGGTGAGTAATTAGCTATGGGTCTGAAACTTCACCAAGTGAAAGCTCTCCCAAAAGTAGGTGAATGAGTTATTTGAGAAAAATTGGCTCTCTGCAATACTTTTCGAGATAATTCGCATTTACTCATTTTGAGTAGTGAGTAATTAGCTATGGGTCTGAAACTTCACCAAGTGAAAGCTCTCCCAAAAGTAGGTGAATGAGTTATTTGAGAAAAATTGGCTATCTGCAATACTTTTAGAGATAATTCGCATTTACTCATTTTGAGTAGGTGAGTAATTAGCTATGGGTCTGAAACTTCACAGAGTGAAAGCTCTCCCAAAAGTAGGTGAATGAGTTATTTGACAAAAATTGGCTATCTGCAATACTTTTAGAGATAATTCGCATTTACTCATTTTGAGTAGGTGAGTAATTAGCTATGGGTCTGAAACTTCAAGTGAAAGCTCTCCCAAAAGTAGGTGAATGAGTTATTTGAGAAAAATTGGCTATCTGCAATACTTTTAGAGATAATTCGCATTTACTCATTTTGAGTAGGTGAGTAATTAGCTATGGGTCTGAAACTTCACCAAGTGAAAGCTAAACTTCACCAAGTGAAAGCTCTCCCAAAAGTAGGTGAATGATTAATT
Organism: Sabellastarte sp. h YS-2021; assembly: GCA_964017235.1. Lineage (NCBI taxonomy): Eukaryota > Metazoa > Annelida > Polychaeta > Sabellida > Sabellidae > Sabellastarte > Sabellastarte sp. h YS-2021. The sequence continues at coordinate 40,126,811 of OZ024930.1, read as the reverse complement.
TGAGAAAAATTGGCTATCTGCAATACTTTTAGAGATAATTCGCATTTACTCATTTTCAGTAGGTGAGTAATTAGCTATGGGTCTGAAACTTCAAGTGAAAGCTCTGCCAAAAGTAGGTGAATGATTAATTTGACAAAAATTGGCTATCTGCGATACTTTTAGAGATAATTCGCATTTACTCATTTTGAGTAGGTGAGTAATTAGCTATGGGTCTGAAACTTCAAGTGAAAGCTCTCCCAAAAGTAGGTGAATGAGTTATTCGAGAAAAATTGGCTATCTGCAATACTTTTAGAGATAATTCGCATTTACTCATTTTGAGTAGGTGAGTAATTAGCTATGGGTCTGAAACTTCAAGTGAAAGCTAAACTTCACCAAGTGAAAGCTCTCCCAAAAGTAGGTGAATGATTAATTTGAGAAAAATTGGCTATCTGCAATACTTTTAGAGATAATTCGCATTTACTCATTTTGAGTAGGTGAGTAATTAGCTATGGGTCTGAAACTTCACAGAGTGAAAGCTCTCCCAAAAGTAGGTGAACGAGTTATTTGAGAAAAATTGGCTATCTGCAATACTTTTAGAGATAATTCGCATTTACTCATTTTGAGTAGGTGAGTAATTAGCTATGGGTCTGAAACTTCACCATGTGAAAGCTCTCCCAAAAGTAGGTGAATGAGTTATTTGAGAAAAATTGGCTATCTGCAATACTTTTAGAGATAATTCGCATTTACTCATTTTGAGTAGGTGAGTAATTGGCTATGGGTCTGAAACTTCACCATGTGAAAGCTCTTCCAAAAGTAGGTGAATGAGTTATTTGAGAAAAATTGGCCATCTGCAATACTTATAGAGGTAATTCGCATTTACTCTTTTTGAGTAGGTGAGCAATTAGCTATGGGTCTGAAACTTCACCAAGTGAAAGCTCTTTGGGATAGCTGCTCTGCAGAGATACCCTGAAGATAAAAAATTTCCTCGAAATCGCTCTATGTAGCACGGTTTTCGAAATATTAGTATTTTTGTGTTTTGCAATTTTTGCGCAAAAATTCGAAAATTCAAAATGGACGCCATTTTTGGCAAGAGAAATTTTTTTTGAAAATTGGCATGGCTACTCTGCAGAGATACCCAGTGGGTCAAAAATTTCGTCGAAATCGCTCTATCTAGCACGGTTTTCGAGATATAAGCATTTTTGTGTTTTGCAATTTTGCGAAAAATTCGAAAATTCAAAATGGCCGCCATTTTTTGCGAGAAATTTTTTGTTTGAAAATTGGCATGGCTACTCTGCAGAGATACCCTGTGGGTCAAAAATTTCGTCGAAATCGCTCTATCTAGCAGGGTTTTTGAGATATAAGCATTTTTATGGTTTGCAATTTTTGTGAAAAATTCGAAAATTCAAAATGGCCGCCATTTTTGGCGAGAAATTTTTTTTTTTCAAAATTGGGATAACTACTCTGTAGAGATACCCTGCGGGTCAAAAATTTCGTCGAAATCGCTCTATCTAGCACGGTTTTCGAGATATAAGCATTTTTGTGTTTTGCAATTTTTTTGAAAATTTCGAAAATTCAAAATGGCCGCCATTTTTGGCGAGACAAAATTTTTTTGAAAATTGGCATGGCTACTCTGCAGATATACCCTGGGGGTCAAAAATTTCGTCGAAATCGCTCTATCTAGCAGGGTTTTCGAGATATAAGCATTTTTATGTTTTGCAATTTTTGCGAAAAATTCGAAAATTCAAAATGGCCGCCATTTTTGGCAAGAAATTTTTTTTTTTCAAAATTGGGATAACTACTCTGCAGAGATACCCTGCGGGTCAAAAATTTCGTCGAAATCGCTCTATCTAGCACGGTTTTCGAGATATAAGCATTTTTGTGTTTTGCAATTTTTGCGAAAATTTCAAAAATTCAAAATGGCCGCCATTTTTGGCGAGACAAAATTTTTTTGAAAATTGGGAAAACTACTCCGCAGAGATACCCTGTGGGTCAAAAATTTCGTCGAAATCGCTCTATCTAGCACGGTTTTCGAGATATAAGCATTTTTGTGTTTTCCTTATTTGGAAAATTCGTAATGATTAATTAATCATTAATTACTCGGCCATTTCTTGACCAATCAATGCCAAAATCTAATGATTTCCAGATTTTAATAGAATGAATGTATTTGCCAAGTTTCAGGTGAATTGATAAAATTCCTTTCAAGTTATCATCCGGACAAGCTTCCCCATCGAAAAAAGACATTTTTGGTCATGTGACCTCTCTGATTGGTTGAAATGTCACTGCAGCATATTCAAAAAAATTCCCCAAGGCTACTGCCTAAACCTGCCAAATTTGAAAAGAATCCGCCTAACGGTTACAGAGTTATAAGGAAAACAAAATGCGGAGCCGCCGGAGCCTGAAGCTCTCCCATACACAAACAAGGGATGCTTAATAATGGAAAATTTGTGTTGCTAAAACCACAGGGTCCAAGCTTTCACATTATTTCTGACCATTTTCAGTTTCTTGACATGTAATCATTATTTGGGGGGGGCGCGAAATTTTTTTCCTTCATTATAATTAAGCAAGATCCTGGATAGCTTTCTCCCACCACTCTAAACTGCACAAGACAATTTGCCATTAACCAATGTAAGCTACCTCAATCTGTATATTAAGATACTTTATGTATGAGCATAACAAAATTAGTCGAGTTTTGAAGTTCCTTGACTCCATGAACATTCGGCCAGTGTAAAACCATTGCAGAAAGCTGCATGAACACAAAATAGTCCAAACATTTCATGATACTTATAATGTGGTAAAGACGGCAAACCGGATAGTTGGTTTGTATTCGATTTATATAAATGTAAATGAAATCCAGTGACAAAAGTCCAAGAACTGGTTCCCGAAATGTCACATCTTTCACATCAAACGTATAAAATATTGCACAGAAATGCTTAAAACTATTTACTTGTGTAATATTTTGCTAATATACAATGAAATAATATCCAAACGTCTCATTTTATCATAAAATAAACCGCATTTTAGTTTAAGTAATTGTTCATGTACAAGCACAGAAAATTTTACACTTTGATCACAGTTTGGTGTATACTAATTCAAATGAATCCGTTTTTGGAGGAATTTTTGTTTTCGGGACCCGGTTTCCATATTTATTTTTGATTGTAACACTATACTTATGTGGAATGGCTTTTTCTAAATCATGTACTGAAAAGTTACACTATTCATTGTGTCAAAATATTAAGGCATCCTTACCTTGTCCTTGGCTGCGTTGTGCGAAGACAATCGTCTCCTCTTGGTTGGAGGGCTTGTCATGGGAGCTGGTTTCACTTCCACCTTGCCGATGTCAATATGAAGTGGCTCATCTAATGCTTTAGGGATCTTCTTCTGCTTCTTTGCAGCCCTAATCGAAGACAAAAAGTCAAGTCCAGTAGTGCCGTGACCATGTTTGACAGTTCGCTCCATAAGTGCCCCGAAAACAAAGTCAAGTACAAAAGTCTCCACTTCGGACTCCGTAATATTTTTAGAAATCACCAATATGACACAAAATAACATGAAAAATATGTAAGAATATGGTGATATTTAGCCAAAATAAGTTAGCCAAAAATTCTATGGTAGGTTTTTGTACTTTAATACAGTCTTGCATGCGTTATTCAGATATTCAAACTAGATTGAACTTTGCCAGTCACAAGTGACCCCAAATACTGAAATCCTAACTCTAAGCGATTTTACAGCACTAGTGTCCAGAGGAATTTGCATGGAAAGAGAACATTCTCAATGTTTACAGTCCTAATGGACCCACGCAGTTATCGTCAATGGAGGAATTTTAGGGAAAAGAAATCAGATCGGTGATTACTTGTTGTATATATGTTTAGAACCTCCTAAAATGAACAGTCCACTATTTATTTCATCTTTTTTTCTATTTTGCTGATGTTGGAACTGGTTTATTTTCAAATGGAGGAAGATCACGTTACTCAAAATGCTGATATTTACTTCAAATTCAATTTTCAATATGAAACGGACTAAATGAGAAAAAGAAAAGAAGAACTAGAAAAGCTAGTAAATACTATCCCAGTGCAACAACTTGATAGTTGTAAAAAGCATTCTTACTTGGTTAGAACCTGCAATGGTATCTCCTCCGTGTTGGTTGTGATACCTTTGTGGAATTTTGCCACCGCACAGTTTGGTTTTGAGCATGCACATTCCACATAGTAGTTGCTAAAATAAAATTGAAAACTGTAACAATAAACACAGCTCTGACCAAAAAAAAAGTTCATGTGCAAGAAATTAATTTGTAGTTCACTTACGGATAGTTAAAATTGTATAACCATTTCTGATATTTCTACCATCTGACTGTAAACATACCAAATTGCAAATTAAATTAGTAAACTGAATTTTTATAAGTTAATACCTTACCTAATGGACAATTGGGTATATTTCCGGCACAAGACGGTTCCCCTGAATGCTTGAAAAAAGAGGTTTTGTGTCTCTACTGCTGGACCAGGTTGCCCCCATTCACTAAGTGGCATGCAGTACTTCCTTTCTGGCTGGAGAAAGTGACGTCATGGCATCTTTTTCGTTCTTCTAACCTAATATGACCCTTAGAAATAATGGATGCCGGGTCGGTTGGGAGGGCCCTTCTTGTCCATTAGGTAAGGTATTAATTTGTATCAGTTTAATTTACTTATTAAATTTGCAATTTTACTGCGTTGATACATCTTACCTAATGGACAATTACCTAGAAGGTGGGTGGCTTGCTAGGGATTCAAGACTGAATTTTAAGCGGCATTAGTGGTCTCAAAGTTACATAAGCCATAAGCTGGTCCCACTGCAGGCTGCTTGATCCAGGATGAGATAGTGGCAGGATGTATACCTTTGTCAAAGTTTTTCTTAAAGGAGACATAGACCAGTTCTTTGTTCTGCCTGAGGTCTGCCGGAACCCAGAAGTAAGAGGAAGACCATCTTCAAGGTTAGATGCTTTAAACAGCCTCTTAAAGTGGTTCAAAAGGAGTCTTTGTAAGCTGGTGTAGGACCAAGGAAAGGTTCCAAGACAGAAAATGTCCCTGTGACCTTTAGACGAGCGAGATATTCATCCTTGCTGACAGTAGGGTGAATTTCCCAGTTTGTCTGCTATGGCTGATCTGTAGCCGTCTATAGTACTAGCTGTAACTTCTTGTAATGGAAAAGACACAGGAGAAAATTGGCTGTGTTTTTGATAGGTGGTGCCCTGAAGTCCACCTGATTACTAAGGCACCTAGACTGATCTAGTTGAGACTCTGAGGAGCCTCAATTCGTGCTGCCACCGCCTCAGAGAGCTCTAGGAGGCAGACATGGAGATTTCGATTCGAGAGAATGTTTGAAGTCTGATTGAATGGCTAAGTCAGCAGATTGGGTAGGTTGGGAAGGCACAGAGGGATCCGGTTTGACATGGCTACCAGATCCCAGAACCACGGCATGTTGGGCCAACCTGGAGCAATCAGGATGATTTTCCTACACTGGTACCATCTTATTTTCAACACTACCTTGCTCAGAATGGCTACTGGTGGGAAGCCATATAGGTCCAGGTCCTCCCAAAGTAGACCGAGTGAATCTACTGACCAGGTTAAGCTGTTACGGAGTCTGGATCTGGTGTTTCTCGAGTTTCTAACAGCTGCACTGTGTCAACTGTGACCCCATGTCGGACAAAATCCAGGCGACTGTCGCGTCTGAGCGGAGCAACATTCACCACGTTAGTTCACCATAGCCTGAGCGATACTCTGAATGAATGTCATTAGGTAGGCTGGCTCATCAGTTGCCTCCTGCATTTTAGTAGCCAACTTTACCTTTTCTTCCTCACTGACCCTCAAATGGGTGCCCTTGATGTCCTGTACCTTTATTAAACAGTGACAAAAGCCTGCTGCCTGGTTGTACATAAAGGTAAACTGGTCAACCCCTCCCATTTTCTCGATGTTTCCTGTGCTATGGGCCGGGAAACTGGGAAGGTCTAGCAATTCTGGTGAAAACACTGTCAATTTTTGCCGGTTCATTATGACAGAAAGTTACCTTGGCCTGGGAAGAGTCTTTCTTTTCTAAGAACACATCATGCCACCTCTGAGTGCGGTTGACCGTAACAAACTGGTTCTTAAACAGACCATTGGTATCAGTACGATGACTAGAGTAGCCTTCTGTCCTTGTCAAGTTTAGTTTCACCACCTTTCGGCAGAGCCTGTGATCAGACGGCAGTTTTACAGACATTTTACCAGTTGCTTGACTTCTGGGACTGGCAAAGCGATTATCAGTTTGAGTGGAGGCTGAGCATTCAAACCCAGACACCTGGTGCCAACCCATGTATCATCTTGCTCCTCTGATGGCTGCCCAGTCGTGTTACTCTTCAGATATGTGATCAGCGTGCTGATCAGAGTTCTGATCTGATATACCGGCTTCCTGATCAGACACTTTACCCTCTTCTTCAGGATGCACAGGGGAAGTGAGGTTGGATTGCTGTCCAGAGCCAGTCTGGATACTGAGAGGCAGCACTGGCAGTTGAAGAGGTAGACGGGGGTCATCACTGGTACAAGTCACAGACTGAGTAGCTGTAAGTTGGCTGGCCTGTCTAGCAGGCTGGAGTACTGGTATCTCACTGGAACCAGTTACAGGGTGTTCATGAATATCAACTGCAACTGATGTTGCAGGTTTCTGGCTGAAAGTAGACCGGTCTATCTGATGTAGGTACACCTACTGGTGACTCTTAGGTGATACTGGCATGGAGATCTGTTGAAGGGTGGGATAACCGGTGGTTGCTTGAAAAGACTTAGCAATTAACATTGCCTTGAGTCTAGAGAATTTGTCCGACCGCTTCGTGTCCAGTGCCTTGAAGTCATCATTAGCAGACAAACTGAACGACTTAGAAGACTTCTTCTTGGTGGATTCTTTGCAGGGGTAGCTTTCCCCTTGCCTGTTTTACACTTTCTCATCAGAAAGACTGGCATCAACCTATCCATGGATCTAAACAGATCCTGGGTTTACAAGCTGTGGAGTGGCAATCTTTGAATCTTTACATGCTTTATAAGTGGGGGTGGCCAGCTGAGACTTCTGATCATAAGTCAAAGAGTTACAGAGTTCAGTCATTCTTTATAACACAAGGATCACTCCCATTCCCATTATCGCGGCATCTCGCGCACTGTGGTCAAATGCGGCCCCAACATGCCCACTACTCCCCTATTTTTGTCCTGGAGATGCCATGACATATATACCATCACCTGTTATTAAATATTTCATAAAATAAGATGTCTCTGCAGAAAGTTTAACAAAAATTCCTTCAACTTTCGAAAAGTGTCTGAATGCACATGCACCAAATGAAAAAGATGCTATGACATCATGTTATCTAGCCAGGAAGGAAGTATTTCACACCACCTAGCGAATGGGGGTGACATAGCCAGTCCTGCTGGTGGAGAAACAAAACCTCTTTTTCTGGCATTTGGCGGGACCAGCTTGCGCCGGCAATATGGCCAATTGTCCTAAGTAACACGTATTAATCTAAAAATTTGAAATTTAATCTTTTTACTCAACCTGTAACAGGCCATTTATATTTGGGAATGATTACATTTACACATTAAAACATGCAGCGACTTACCACTGTTGGTGACTAAAGTCGAAAGGAATGGTGATTTCGTAGCCTTTCGGAATACTTTTTGTGGTAAAGATGTAGAAATATACCTGGTTGCCATCTAGAAAATGTCTCACCTAAAAACAAAAATTATAAATATATAAATTACTAATAAAGAAAGGCTTCAAACTCAAAACATTTTAAAGTTAAAACTGAAACATTCAAGAGGCCAAATAGGAACAAGTAGCCAATTTAACAAACTGAAATGTCAAATTGTAAGAAACTTCACAAGGTATTGGGTCTTCAAGCAACATTTCCCATCGTGGGAAACATTTAGCACAGCATAAAACGAATCCCAGAAGTGAGGAAGAAGGGCTCGATGCCATTTGCATTAAAGGTTCAATTTCACAAAGCTCAAAAAATTACTAGCCCATAAATTCCTCTTGGCATTTTCATATTCCAAATCCCCGGGGTCAATAATAATAATAAGGGAAAAATAAAGGCTTTTGAGCGAGATGATTCATTTTGACCTTGCAATAGGAGTCTTAGGTCAAATGTGACTGGATGCAATTATTAAAATTAAATTAATTATTTTAAGTACGTCATTTCCCCCCCTCTACAGGCTATATTTGAATTCTATTCACAATTTCACATTTAAAACTTTGACCATCTACAGTTGATGAAAACATGTTCAACAAAGAACTTGCGACAGTCAATGGTATTAAAACCAAATGGACTGGAGACGCTTCATTTGTTTGCACTGGACAAGGGATGGGTCGGCATTTTACTGAAACACCATTTTTTTTTTTTTGTATTTGCATTTGAGATTTTGTACTAAAATGTGGAATCCCGGAATCGTAACCGGTTTGCATTGTCGACCTCGCAATGTCCATATTTTTCATACTGACCCATCCCTACATTGGACTAACCTCTGCATTGGGACAGCAGGATCTCCGGACATGTCTTGCATCATTTCCGTAGGTACTGGCATCAATGCACAAATCCAGATTGGCAATGTCTGGGTAAAACAATACATGGGGCTCATATCTGAAAGACAAAACAATGCTTACACTGCTGTTGTCAGGAATATATTTTCCTCATCATTATAACCCAATTAAATATCTAAATCAAAAATTTGTCTTGAAATAAGAGACCAGCCTTTGCTATAAAATAATGTGCTTAGGTTAGACAAACCCTTTTAAATTGCTACTTGTGGTGGACACAATTACCTTTGAAAGAAAAACTTTTCTTGGTTATACTGATCCCGCAGCATAACATTCCCCTTGTACTCAATCACTGCTTGACCGAGAGCCAAATGTTCCAGAGCTTCCAGACCCTGAAATAAGGAACACCATGTTAACATACTTTTACAGAAATAGAACTGTTTGAAGCATTGACATTTCTCAGGTTACTGATAAATTACGGTGTCCTACTTTTCTTGAATAGCAATAAACACACATTTAGCATATTTCCATTTATTTTCTTTGCAATGTGATCACAATATACTGATATAGGACCACTCAATGAGTCAGTGACCTAAGAATTGAAAGACCTTGAAGGTTTTAAAAGTACCACTTTTAGCCGGTGATTTTGATGCTCTTTTTAAACAATAAATACACTATATTGACAAAGTGGATTTACTGAGGAACACTTTCTTTTCATAACCATTATACACCTCAGGAGGACTTTTAACACAGGTTTTCTACTTTGCTGAATATTCTCAGATTTATATAGCTTAGTGTTGTGGTTGAATGCGAATTTTAGAACCGGTGTAGCAGGAAATCCCCCCCCCCCCGAAAATCCGATTTCATGTCTCTGGGTCTTATTTTCAAGTCAAATGTTTTTTTGGGGGGCAGACATACACTATCAGATCCCATTGGGAAATGACTCATCTCACCAGCCAAAAGGTATCTCCTAAGGTGTGGTCACATTTTGGCCAGGTTATATCTGGTCAGACTTGGACTTTGGAAGGATTTCGTGAGACACCGGTTTCCAAAAGCGGAAATTCGGCAAAAAACCGGGTATGTTTGATTTATTAAACGCAAAGAAATAAATTTTGAAACACGTACATGAGACGTAATTCATCTATAAATAAGAACGATGTGCTTTTTGAAGACTTTCGAGGACAAAATGGGTGACATATTGGCAAAATAAAAAACCGTGAAATATTTGAATATATTAGTAAGCTTAAGTTAAAATAATGACTTCATGTGGCGAAACCGGTTTTGGTTACAAGAAAACGAAACGTAACTGGATTAGTGTCTTTCAGCCGGCAAATAGGTTTCCGGTCTTCAACACTAACATAGCTCTTTAGCAACCACGTCAACACACACCTTTTGGTTGTCTCCAAACTGAGACACCCTGCACACCTGAGCCTGCAGGTGCAAGGGTGGCCTAGCTTCATGATTGTTCACTCCATTGACTTTGGTCTGGAACAGAAGATCCTGTACACCGGGACTGTACACATTCCCTGGAGCCTCTTCATAGGTATCCGCATACTGCTTACTGAAAGCCACAAAACATAAGAGGCTAAACTTCAAAACTGAGATGCAATCTAGAAGCACCAATGAAAATAAAGACCCATTTCTGTTCCCTATATAAAAGTTTGGGCGATATTGATAAAAGATTCTAATGTGGCATTTCCTACATGCTTCCAATTGTAGCCAGGTCAGAACCCATGATCACAGAGTTGAGAGAAAGGTACTTATTTGATGAACCGGTAATATCTAAGCCAGGTTCTCATACATGGTCTGAATAGGCATACAACTTAATCCAGATCAAAACTTCCAACAAAAAAGACAACAGCCAGTCTCAGCAGGCAGAAACCCCAGCCTGCACACAATTAAATGGGCAACATTTAGTAGATTTGGAAAAATGTACCAACAACTTCAAATGTAACTATACAGGTAACAGCCACTGCCACATTTTCCCTAAACCTAACCAGCTATAAATCGTCTTTGTTTGAATATACCTTGAAAATTTGGTAAAAATACATGCAAAGGCCGTGGAACAGTCACAACTTTTAAGATTCCAAAATGCCATGCTAGCCCTCGCTAGATACTCTGCAAATCTAATCCACTTCATACCCGATGCCACCATGATGGCACAGAGTACGACTACATCTCCAGCCCTTAAGGACTGGTTAACAAAAAGGAGTATAATTAAACAGAACTGCTTGAGGTATGGGCTTAATTTTTCCCATAATGACACAGAAAACAAACTCACCTGTGTATAAAACTAGACTAGATCCTTAGTGTGGGGTTAAAAAAAAAGAAGCTAAGTTGTCTCAAGGTTGCACATAATTTTGTTGAAGAGGCTTTCCCTTTAATAGCCAAGACTTTGATCCAAGAGATCAGAAAATAAAAGGAACAAGCCTGATAACATAAGACTGTCTTCGGCATAAGAAAATAGCACGAGAGATGCCCATATCCCACAGCCTGGGGAAATAGTTTTTAACACCATGAGATGTAGAAGTAGTGAAACAGTACAAAGATCTGGACACTTTCAGAGAAGTGTCAGTTATATAAAGCTCTAAATAATGCTTAAGTAGAGAAAATAACATCTAAGAAAAAGAAAATTTATGAGAAGGTAAAGTATTAAAACAAGACAATTCAATAGCAAGATAACAGCATTAAATAGCAGTAAACTAAAAATTATGACGCTGTAAAATTTAAAAACTGGAGAATAGCTGTCAATGGAAATAGCACAATTATATAAAACTACAAATAACTAGACCTACACATCGGAGAACCAATGCAAATTTGTATCCACTGGAAAGACACCAAAGCCAGTGGACCTTCGTATGACCTTGAAGGAGGGGCTCAAGGTCAAATCTGACCATCATCAGAAGATTCCCAGCCCATGATTTCCTATAAGTTGGTTTCACATTGCAAACCTCTAACACCAATAATAAGCAAGTTATAAGCACTTTTAAGTTTGGCTGTCCTCATTTGACCTTGTAGGAGGGTTCCAAGATCAAATCTGACCACATCAAAAGATTCCCAGCCCATGATTTCCTATGTGTTGCTTTCACATTGCATACCTCTAGGATCAATAATAAGGGAGTTATAACCACTTATAAGATTGGCTATCCTCATTTGACCTTGAAGGAGGGGTCCAAGGTCAAATCTGACCACACAAAAAGATTCCCAGCCCATGAATTTCCTATAGGTTGGTTTACCATCCCAAACATCTAGGACCAATAATAAGTGAGTTATAAGCACTTTTAACTTTGGCTATCCTCTTTTGACCTTGAAGGACGGGTCCAAGGTCAAATTCGACCACACCAGAAGATTCCCAGCCCATGATTTCCTATAGGTTGATTTACCATCCCAAACCCTTTGGACCAATAATAAGCGAGTTATGAGCACTTTTACCTTTGGCTATCCTTGTTTGACCTTGAAGCGAGTTGTAAGCACTTTTAAGTTTAGCTATCCTCGTTTGACCTTGTAGAAGGGCCCAAGGTCAAATCCGACCACAGCAGAAGATTCCCAGCCCATAACTTCCTAAAGGTTGGTTTACCATCCCAAACCTCTAGGCTAATATTAAGCGAGTTATAAGCACTTTTAAGTTTGGCTATCCTCGTTTGCCCTTGAAGGGATGGGTCCAAGGTCAAATTTGACCACATCAAAAGATTCGAAGTATATGATTTCCTACAGGTTGGTTTCACATTGCAAACCTCTAGGACCAATAATAAGGGAGATATAAGGACTTTTAAAGTCCACTATGTGGGTTACTTTGGCACTCCGTGGATGACCTTGAATTAAGAGCTTCAAGGTCAAATGTCTGCAAGGCTGTAGGGGACAAATATATCTGTTATACATATCACCTATGAAGATATTCAACCTTCTACCTATGAGAAACAGCCAGTAGAAAAATGTAGATAATTTTCAAAGAAATGCCCGCGGCGGCCATCTTGTTTTTCAGAATGAGGCTAGTTTCCTTCCCAGAGAAGCTTACCCTCCATTAAAGATATCCTGCAAATTTGATGAACCTAGCTGATGTAGTTTTCCTCTTAGAGCGTTAACGCCGAAAATCTCGGCGGCATAGCGAACGCTAAACCAAAGTATCCACCGGAGGCATCCGGTGGATACAATTAAGCACTTGTGTACCTTTGCCATGGCAGCGAGGTCCCATCTTCTTTGACAGCTACAGGACTTCTGACACTTTTCAGTCTGTTCACTTTAACTGGAGACTTCTTTAGATTTGACTGATGAAGTGCCTGCTTTACAATAATGAAAACAAACAGCATATATGAACAAGAACCGTTTAGAACTGTACTATGTCACCAGCTTTAGTTATAGATTTGGGGAGTGGTGTGCGTGTTTGTAAACCTGACCAGCTTTCTAGATCCTACATATGGTTTAACTAATACATTTTATGGCTCTTATGTAAATGATACAGACTAAAATATTAGGGTTCAGATTAATTTAAACTTTCTGATGGCTACCTGCTCAATTTTGGTCCAATCGCTCCTAAAATCTAATCTACAAGATATTGATAGCATTAACATATTAGTAAAATCATACCCTACTGCAGCAAATATTTTTGCTGAATGGTGATGACAAGCAGGCGGATCTTAAAAAAATTTATTGGTCAGCTGACCTTGACAAAAGGTTGAATCATAGGTTGTGGAAAAATTATCCCATCCCCGAGTGAAAAAAATGCTTCCACTAATGAGGGCAATATTGAAGCAACACCATAATGCAGTGGCGAGGAAATTTGACCCAAAAAACAAACAAGATGCATTCAGAGCAGAACGCTCGACTCAATGTGACCTGACTCGAGAGTGTTATAAAAGTATTCTATTGTCACCCATCCACTGTTTAAATTTCAAGTTGTGCATGAAGACAGGGACCAAAATACTTAGGTGCAAAATGCTGGCGATTTAGATTTATTTGTTGTTTTACGTCGCATTCAACAGCCAGGGTCATATTGCGACGGGTAGTTTACGAGTGGAGGAACCAGTGCATACTAGTTGGTCAAGATTCTGCACAGTAAACCACCGGGCATCGGCAAGTAACTACCAACTTTCCAACATGAAGCGCCCGGATAAAGCAATTTATTCTTATTTCGTAAGCTTTTAAAGCACATCTATAAACTACTCAAGACTCAAACTTGGATCAACACTGTATGTAAGCAGCAATAATACTACAAATTAGGTAAAAATTTAATACCATCATGCTTTCGATATTCATGGTTTTCCCAAGAAAATCTCACACTTCAGAATACAAGGTTATTTTGACGGTGATCTAAACTCATAATATCCATATAGTTTAGAATATCCAGATAACTAATCTCTCTGATGGATCAAACATTTGACTAAACATGATTTTTTGCTTTACAATTTGCAATTACCTTTCTGGAACCTTGTTTCCGTTTCCCATCTTTGTCTAATTTTTTTTGTTTTCTATTTCCATTGGCAAACTTTGCAAGTGACAGTTCTTTCTTTTCAATTTTTTTCTTCCTATTTTTTGGCTTTTCTGCAAACTGCTTTGTTTCATTCTCCGATTCAGTGGCACTAGTATCTATCACTGAAAAGAACACAACACAATGGATATGTTACAATAAATACGTGAAATCAATAAATTAGTGTACATAGTGAAAATTTCAAGCGTATTTACCGATTTGGTCAGTAAATACACATTCCCCAAAATTGTTTACTCATTTATGACTTGTGTTATTACACAAGTTTAATGGTTTGACTTTTCAGTAAATATGTGAAATGAAACTCTTATGTTCACTGGTTGTGAATACACAACACTGAACTGTAATATACATTATATTGAACTATTTTTCGATATTATGAGTTACTATTAGAATATACTACGCATATGTGTTACATGCAAAATATTATGTTGTGCCATAGGACTGTCCTTATATCCTGGGTGCCAAAAAATTTCATTGAAACTGCTCTATCTTGCATCATTTCCGAGATGAATGTGATTTGAGTTGTATGCAGAAATTCAAGATGGCTGCCAAAAATAGTGGAAAAATGATTTTTGGCTACAAGTGGCAGATGAACCTGCGTATGCAGAAATTTAAGATGGCCGCTAAAAATGGCAGAAAGTGATTTTTGGCAAAAAGTGACATCAATCTGCATATTCTCTTCAGGCCAAAAATTTCATCGAAATCACTATCTCGCACTGTTTCGAGATATTACAGATTTTTCAATTTCATTGTTGAAGAAAAATTGTACCATTTAATCGGTAATAAGTCAGCCATTTTGTATCAGATCACTTCCAACAATTAACAATTTCCAGACATTTATATAACAAACCTACTTGTCACATTTCATGTGAATAGGTGAAGCGCTTTTTAAGTTATCATCCAGACAAGCACACCCCTTTTGAAAACATGCTTTTGTTCATGTGACTTCTCTGATTGGTCTACTGCATTCATGTGCCAAATTTGAAGAAAATCCGCCTAGTGGTTGCAGAGGTACAAGCTATAGAGAGTGCCCCTTCCAAGTGAATTTCTCCTGCATACAAACAAGTGTCCCTTGCCAGACACTTAATAACATTGGAGATGCACGTACCTCACACGTTCCTACATCTTATGTTTTCTCAGATATAGACCGGACAAGATTTTATAGGTCAAAGTCACTACAGCAAGGTAAAAGGTAGAATCAATGTCACACTATGACTTTGCACACCTACAGCCCTAGCCACTGTTCCTACCAAGTATCAACTTCCTACACCTTAAAGTTTCAGAGATATAGCCCTGACAAACTTTTTCCCGCTGCCCACCTGCCTGCCCAGACACCATGGTTGAAAACAATACCCCGATAGCCCTTAAGGTCTGTGGGGTAAAAAAAACTATAAATTTTGAATATTTCAGTTTTATTTTTGAACTTGACAAAATGATGTTTACGCACTACATAATATCTTGCGAACACCATTTCCAATTTCACTTGTGGCTAATGTATTACACGTTAACAATTTTTTTTCATTTTTTTTTTCATTTAAAAGCCATAGCAACCGATTTGGATTGTCTTCAATTATCTTCTGAGAGTAAAATAAATATAGGACAATTTTACAAGAGAATAGCAGATCTGATCCAATTGATTCTGCCACTGTATCTTGCATGAAATGTACACACACTACTTGTAGGCTGTATCCTATTCAAACAAGAGGAATGCTTTTGCTAACAAAAGCGAAGCGTCCCTTAAAGTTTAAAATGCTTTGTGGCTTTAATAAGCATGCTGTAAAGCTAAGAATGCACAAAGCTGCACCGTATGCTTTCCCAATACCTCTTAACACATTCTGAAGCTATAAAGGCAACAATAAAGGAGATATAAGGCAAAATTCCAAAGCAGCTATTTATGACCCCAGTTTGGCCCATAAGGGAGGGTCGGGGGGTAAAACTGACCGGCTATTTAGATTCTCCACATATGCTTTCCCAATACCTCTTAATACATTCTGAAGCTATAAAAGCAACAATAAAGGAGATATAAGGCAAAAACTCCAAATCAGTGGGGTAAAACTGACTGGCTATTTAGACTCTCCACATATGGTTTCCTATTACCTCCCAGTACATTTTATAGCTCTAAATGCAATACTTAAGAAGATAATAGGGGGGTTGGCCTAAATTTAAGGCTTTCAGATTGGAAGGTGTCAGAAAATCACTCATAAATGAGACATTTTTCAAGGGATTGCTCCCAAAATCTAATCAGCTCGTGTTTTCAATAGTATGAACAGGTGTGTCAAATTATAAGGCTCTGTAGCGAGTAGTTTTTCCTGAACTGTGATGACGGGGGGTGTACTTGGTTTGAAACCTTCTAATAATAAGGGAGATATTCAAGGGAGACCATAATGCAGCGGCGGCGAGGAAACTGAGGTGAAAACAAATAAGCGCCCTTTCAGGGACGCTTAATTAACACCAGAAGCCCAATGTTCAATGTGAATACATACTTAGTACTTCTCTCTTTCTTGTCTGCAGCTGTACAGCCCTTTGCTTGTTCAGTTTTCTGGGTTCACATCTTTCACAGTAATATATCTCAGGGATGTTTGCTCTATCCACACCCATACAGTCTACATGCTGCCACACACTACAACACAGCCAGCCATACATAACCATTTTTTTTATGTTGCTCGTTATTTTACAAGCCACCACCCTAACAACAATAGGCAGAGAATCAATACCAAAAATAGTAAAATATGGAACAGCCACTATTACATACTAATGAAAGAAAATGTATGGTATTTTTTAGGGCCGTCACGACTAGCTGACAACGGTTAGAATAATGCTATTTACCGGTTCATATTTTAAAGTCGGAACAATCGCCTAATGTAGTGTAAAATATGGCAGAAGGTCGGAAATCTATGAAATATGTCCATATTGTCACATAAAATAAGCTAAAATCCAAAAACAGCCACGTTTTCTGCATTGTTTAGTGCACTATGCATTCATGTAAAACCGGAAGTACCATATGCCTCTTATATCGCCCACTTCCTGTCTGAAATAAACGAAGCAAAAGTTGCAGGAAAACGGCAAACTTGTTAAACTTTACAGATTGTATACACATATTTTCATTTTATTTCACATATTTATCGTTTTTAATGCTTTTTACAATATGAAAAGATTTTTGGTTGTTTTATAAATTCGACGGCTATTCGGTAGTGGTGGGACCATTTGCAGAAATCAAAACCGGTTACCGGGGCTTTGAAACGAAACGAAATCCGGTATTTCGCATGCCTTATAATGTGCAGTAAAATAATCCGCACAGCGTACATGAGGCAGAACTCGTAACTGGAAATAGCTTTATTAGATATTATTAAGTATGTAAACATGATTTTTGCTCAATAAAATGTAAAAATGTGACATATTTTTCATAATATATATAGTTTTTGTCGTTTTGAAGAAGTATCAGCCATTAGGTGGTGTAAAATGATGACGTTTTTCAATTACCGGTTCCCAAATATTCTTTGCGAATTTCATGTTTTTTGGCTAGAAACGAACGAAAAACCAGTTACCAGTTTACCGTTCCCACCACTACTATTCGGGGTCGACACACTTACCGATTAGTCGACATGAAATATTGGGAGTCGTGGCGTCCCTAGTATATTTATCATTTCATACTTTTTGTGAATATTATATTGTGTATTTTTTAATTTAATTTTTTTTTAAACAAAAATTTCTAACTGGTGCCAGATTTTTCTCATTAAAATATATCTAACATTCATGTAGGTATTTTCAGTATTAACTGATATGCTCAGTTACATTTACATATGGGACAGAATATTTTGTTACTGGCTAAATTGACTGTCAACTTACTCTTCCATTAGCCTACCTGCATCTGTCACAGCAGATCATGTACCCGTCATCATGCACATAGTCACAAATACATCGGGTAATGCTGTCATCAATGCTGTCCTCATTATCCTGCTGCACTCGCTCAGGGCTATCCGCCTCCTGAACCTGCCAAAAAGTACACACGTTACACTTGACAGCTAAAAAGTACCGGACACCAGTAGGGCCTATGAGAGGAGATCAGTGCCATCTTTTGTCTTTATTTTAATCAGGAAATACAGAAGAAAAACATCTATTACTTTCATAGATAAATAGGAGTTTGTGTGTCAGTGACAGTGACACACAAACTCCTATTTATCTATGGGTAATAATGAGTGCCAGTGACACAGCTCTGTCTGCTATTCCAACAACCTACAGTTTAAAGTGCAAATACTTTTAACATCCCTATGAGTGGTACACCCATACCCACCACCACCATAAGTAATTACATTATTTCATTACTAATGGGGTCCCTACCAGACTACAAGATCCTGCATCTAATAAAGGCAGGGATCTTAAAAGAAAAACACTCCAGACAATATAATATACTGGAAATACCAGAAAACCATTCTGTAATAATGTTTGAACACTACATCAGTGTTCAGTATTTTAGCCAAAAGGCTACTCCAGTCTCTATGCACTCACACAGAAAAACATTCTGTGAAATACAGGGAATCCAGTATCTTGCTTTGGAGGGGGGATCCAACAAGCCCACATGCCACCACCAGGCGCAGGCGCCAATTACTATATTTTATTTGGGCATTCCCTACACTCCACCTTGCAGGCACCAACATGTTTGTATGAGGCTATGTCCTCTCAATGCACCCCTTACCCAGGTGCACCCTTTCTCCTTTATCTATTACTTTCACTTGAGACTAGGTATGGATCGGTGTAAAAAATGTGTACATCGGGAGGTCACCAAAACAAATCTCTTTCGATTCTGGGATTTCACATTTCAGCACAACCCCAATCAAACAGGACTCTGACAGGAAGTGAAACTTAAACATGGTAGTTTCCTCCCAACAAAATCATAGAAAAAGTCTCTAAAAATGAAAAAAAACATATATATGGGATAGATCTCTGCAATTTCTTCAGACTGGGGGTTTCTTTCCAATGTTTTATATTTATATTTTCCTTCCTTTTTATGGACAAGCAAGATGGAGGTTATAAAGTGTCGTCACTTATTTACCAAAACAGGGCAGTTCTGCTCAACAAAATTGCTATCGAAGTCTGAAAACACAGAAAAATATGTGATAAAAATAGCATCAGAGATGCCTGTACCCCACAGCCTAGGGAAATATTTTCAACACCATGAGATACAGAAGTACTGTATCAGTACAAACTTCAGGATACTTTCAGAGCACTGTCAGTTATATAAAGGTCCAAACAATGTTTAAATGGAGAAATAATGTTTAAAAGAAAGATAATGCATATAAAGATGAAGTATTAAAACAAGATAATTCAATAACAAGATGACAGCATTAATCAGCAAACTAAAATTCAACCCTCTTTATCTACATCTGCAAGGCCCGAATTATGGTTTAGATGGTTTGAATATTACCATGCATACAGAAGTGGTAATACATTTAATGAATGCTTATGTGTGGTGTTGGAGCAAAATCTGTGGCTCACTTGATGAAATTCTATCTCTTACAATGGGAAGTTATGAAAGTAAAATTCTTAATAAATTCTAATATGACTTTAATAGTGCTTAATCTGCATCAAAAGAGAGACCCAAAGGTGCAACAAGATTTTATAGGTCAAGGTCACTACGACAAGGTCAAATTAAGGTGACACCATGATAGTACACACCTATAGCCCCTAACCAATGTCCCTAGCAAGTATCAACTTCCTCAACCTTACGGTTTCCAAAATATAGCCCACACAAGATTTTATAGGTCAAGGTCACTACGCCAAGGTCAAAGGTCAAATCAAGGTCAGATCATGATGTTGCACAACTACATCCCCTAACCAATGTTCCTACCAAGTATCAACTTCCTACACCTTACGGTTTCCGAGATATAGCCCGGACAAGATTTTTGAACTCAAGGTCACTACGGCAAGGTCAAATCCTGGTCAGACCATGACGTTGCACACCTACACATCCTAACCAATGTCCCTACCAAGTACCAACTTCCTACACCTTACGGTTTCCGAGATATAGCCCGGACAACATTTTATAGGGCAAGGTCAAAGGTCAAATCAAGGTCAGACCATGACACTGCACACCTACACCCCCTAGCAAATGTCCCTACCAAATATCAACTTCCTACACCTTACGGTTTCCGAGATATAGCCCGGACAAGATTTTATAGGTCAAGGCCACTACGGCAAGGTCAAAGGTCAAATCAAGGTCAGACCATGACGTTGCAGACCTACACCCCCTAACCAATATGCCTACCAAGTATCAACTTCCTACACCTTACGGTTTCTGAGATATAGCCCGGACAAGATTTTATAGGTCAGGGTCACTACGGCAAGGTCAAAGGTCAAATCAAGGTCACACCATGACGTTGCACACCTACACCCCTAACCAATGTCCCTACCAAATATCAACTTCCTACACATTACAGTTTCCGAGATATAGCCTGGACAAGATTTTATAGGTCAAGGTCACTACGGCAAGGTCAAAGGTCAAATCAAGGTCAGACCATGACGTTGCACACCTACACCCCCTAACCAATATCCCTACCAAGTATCAACTTCCTACATCTTACGGTTTCCGAGATATAGCCCGGACAAGATTTTATAGGTCAAGGTCACTACGGCAAATCAAGGTCAGACCATGACGTTGGACAACTACACCCCCTAACCAATGTCCCTACCAAGTATCAACTTTCTACACCTTACGGTTTCCGAGATATAGCCCGGACAAGGTTTTCAAACTCAAGGTCACTACGGCAAGGTCAAATCAAGGTCAGACCATGACGTTGCACACCTACACCCCCTAACCAATGTCCCTACCAAGTATCAACTTCCTACACCTTACGGTTTCTGAGATACAGCCCGGACAAACTATTTCCCGCCGCCCGCCCATCCGGATACCATGGGGGAAAACAATACCCCGACAGCCCTTAAGGGCTGTGGGGTAAAAAGCACAAGCTGTTTTTCAGATTTGGGGTTTGTTTCCAATATTTTAAGTTTTCCCTTAAATTTGCTGCTTGGCAAGCGAGATAGTGGTTGTAAAATCTCACTACGGTATTTCAGTAAAAGTCTCTCGATATCACGTACCAGGGCAACAGACCACAATTATTTTGAGACATTTTACATTATTTTATTTCAATCTTCTTGCAAAGATATGATCGATCCTTTTTAGATTTAAATGGTTGTCTGACCATTCTGAAAAGGTTTCAAATGTTCCCTGTGGCAACAGACCTTAATGGAACATTAAACTTAGAAAATACAGACTTCAGGCATCCCACAAAGATCACATATACAATTGGCATCCAGTGTAGTTTGAGGCTGGTCAGACGTGCTCTTTTCAATCAACAGAGCAAAATAATTAAAAATATGCGAAAAATGTAGAAACAAGCAATCAGTGCTCGCATACGGGTCTCTGTCTGCTGACAAGTTGTCAGTGACAACATAGTTTTGAAAATAAACAGCATTTTTCAATAATAAGGAAGTTGTAAGCACTTTTAATTATGGCTACCCTGATTTTACATTGAAGCAGGGGCCAAAGGTCAAATCTGACATCAGAAGATTCCTAGCTCATGGTCTCCTATAGGTTGGTTTGATATTGTAAACCTCTAGGACCAAGGATAAGCGAGTTATTAGCACGTTAAACTTTTTTTCCACGTTTGACCTTGAAGGAGGGCCCAAGATTGAATCTGACATCAGAAGATTTCCTATAGATTGGTTTCACATTGCAAACCTCTAGGACCAACAATAAGCAAGTTATTAGCACTTTTAAATTTGGCTATCCTTGTTTGACCTTGAAGGAGGTCAAATCTGACCACATCCATGATTTCCTATAGGTTGGTTTCACATTGCAAACCTCTAGGACGAATAATAAGCAAGTTATAAGCTCTTTTGAAGTCTGCTACATGGGGTACTTCGGCACTCTGTGGATGACCTTGAATTAACAGTTTCAAGGTCAAATGTCTGCAAGGTTGTAGAGGACATGTGTATCTGTTATACATATCATCTATGAAGAAATTCAACCTTCTACCTATGAGAAACAGCCAGTAGAAAAATGTAGATTATTTTCAAAGAAATGCCCGTGGCGGCCATCTTGTTTTTCAGAATGAGGCTAATTTCAGTCCCAGAGAAGCTCACCTCCCAATGAAGATATCCTGCAGGTTTGGTGAACCTAGCTGGTGTAGTTTTTTTCTTAGTGTTAATGCTGAAAATCTCTCAACACCTTATGGAATCAAAGAAATAGCCCGGACAAGATTTTCAAACCCACGGTCACTGCGAAAGGTCAAAGGTGAAATCAAGATCACACTATGATGTTGCACACTTACAACCCATAAGCAATGCCCCTACCAAGTGTCAACTTCCTACACTTTAAAGGTTTCCAAGATATTGCCCAAACAAGATTTTAAATTTCAAGGTTACTACAGTAGGGTCAAAGGTCATGACATTGCACACCTGCACTCCCTAAGCAATGTCGCTACTAAGAATAAACTTCCTACACCTTATGGTTTCCGAGATATAGCCTGGACAAGATTTTATAGGTCAAGATCACGGCAAGGTCAAAAGTCAAATCAAGGTCACACCATGACGTTGCACACCTACATCCCTAACCAATGTCCCTACCAATTATTAACTTCCTACACCTTACAGATTCTGAGATACATCCTACACCTTACAGTTTCTGAGGTACAGTCCGGACCAACTTTTTCCCGCTGCCCGCACATCTGGACCCCATGGGTGAAAACAATACCCGACAGACCTTAAGGGCAGTGGGGTAAGATTGACTATTACTGAGATACCACTTTAGAAGCTCAATTTTACAATATAGAATATTGGGCGTGGGTTTAAAGCACCTGAAAGAGCAGAGCTCTGTTGAAGAAGCTTCTGTTATTTACCTATGTGGCAGTGAGTTGTGTACGTAGTGTAGCTGTTTTTGGGAATCAGGTGGATATTCTATTTTTGTATGACCTTAACTGCATGTAGCCACTTAGTGATCGGAACATCAGAAGTCAAATACGCAGGTTTTTTTTTGTCAAAGGAATTATTATTATTATGTATTTATACTCAGCGCAAGGAAGTCCTAAATTTGAGCAAAGAAGGTTGAGCTGATTGTTTGGATGATTTGAAGTTGCTTGCAACTGTGTGGATGAGGTGACAGGTTAGGGTTGTGTGATTATCCATCTGGGTTGTTATTTTTATGTCACTTTGTTACTTCTGTTGTCCTGTAATTTACGATTTATGACAGATTTTGTGCAATATCCATTTGAATATTGTTGCTGGTGATTTAAAGTGACTTGGGTAATCATGAAACAATAATCTGATTGGTTTGTAGTTGCTTGAGACTGTTATAATATTGTGTAAACTGATATTTAGTCATGCTTATTTTGGTCAGTAACTCGAGTTCAATATGTATTTGCTCACTATATTATTTTATAACAGTTGGGTTAGAACTAGCTTATTTATAAATGGTTTGTTTGGTAGCATATAATGATCTATAATTTATTGTTTTATTTAAATCTTTATTTGGACCATTTATAGGTTCATTAATTGAAGTTATTTATTTTGCCACTGAACAGTTTTACTGCATGTACCTATGTTATTTGACAGATGTTTTTCCCCTGGTTTCAAGTGTGGACTGCTCCACCGTGTTTCTGGCATTTTACTGCCATGTACTGTGCGAGTAAACAAAGATAGTTCAGAATTCTTGCCAGTTTTCTTCTTCGCCTTAGTCAAGCTCATCACCTTGAGTGAGGAAACTTTACAAGTAGTCCTGCCATTTAAACTTTTGGAATATTTCATTTTGCACTTGTGTAAGCAATGAAGACAATATTCTAATGAAAATTTACAGATCCTCAGAACATTTAATTGCCATCCATCTGACCACTAACCTGTGCAGTTCCAGAGGTGATGACTGTGGTGTTGAGTGAGACGTTCTCTATATCCACGTCGACTCCCTCCAAGTGACCATTCAGACCATTCAGCCTGGTAGGAGGTGGAGGAGATGGAGGTGGAGTGGGAGGAGGGGGTGCACCGTAGTTGTGATCCTACAAAACAAATATTCTTTTTATTTTAAAAGGACTTTCAAGAGTGGTAAAGGACAGGAAAATACTTTCATTTTACCTGGGTTTCTCAATATTTATGGTAAAATGCAATTCAAATATTCCTGTAAGTGCAAGGCATTTAGTTTTATGTGATAGAATTTTATTTGACAGTTCTACTCGGTGGTAGTGGGTGAACGATTAGACCAACATTCGATTATCATCGGTCTTATGGTACAATCAGGTTTGGTTATTGACAAATTCTGGAAATGAAATAAATCTCAACCTTCTTTATGTATCACAATATCCACCTGCATCTCACTGGGCAAGACATATATTACGGAATGAAAATTTAAAATATTGGAAACAATCCCCAAACTTGATGATATTACTAACTTTTACCCCACATTTTTGCAAATTTGGGGACTTTTATTTTGATTTTGTTAAGCAAAAACTGCGATGTTTTGGGGTTTCACTTCCCGTCAGTGGCCTCTGGAATTATCCCAGAATTGAAATGGTTTTCTTACACATTTTTTATGCCAACCCATCTCCCATCCTAAATTTGAATTTTCACAAGTGTGGATTAACATTTCTGAAACAGTATAATAAACATTATATCAATGCAATCATTATAAAGTTATTTTTACAGAGCTTCTGCTTGTTTTTGTTACATTAAAATCCATGCAGAAATAAAGAAATCTCAAGTTCAAAAAATAGCATCAGAGATGCCCGTACCCCACAGCCTGGGGAAATAGTTTTCAACACCATGCCATATAAACGTAGTGAAACAGTACAATGACTGGGATACTTTCAGTGCAGTGTCACTCATATAAATTCCAAATAATGTTTATGTAGAGAAAATAACATCTAACAGAAAGACAAGAGGGTCAAAGATGGCCCAAAAGGCGGGTTGCGCAGGCAGCAATAAGGTTAGTGACTGTTGTAATTAAATTTAGAAACAAGGAAAGAATTGTTAGGTCACCCAGTTAAGGTGAATGAGTTAGGTCATGTTAGACGTGTTAAGAAATGTAAAACTTGTACCTATGCTATAAATGGACAAACGAAAAGACGGAATTACACCAATTTCAAAAGCAACTTAGCTATGATGGTGATCTATCTCCTTGTCAAGTTTGAATTTGATTGGACAAAGCATTTTCAAGTTAGAGTCCGGAAACAGAAATGTTGACGGACAAACAAACGGATGGAATTACACCAATTTTGAAAGGAACCTAGCAATGATGGGGATATATCTCCTGTCAAGTTTGAATTCGTTTGGACAAAGCATTTTCGAGTTATAGTCCGGAAACGGAAATGTTGACGGACAGACAAACGGACAAAACAAGACGGTCAAAGATGCCCCAAAAGGCGGGTTGCGCAGGCAGCAATAACGTTAGCGACTGCTGTAATTAAATTTAGAAACAAGGAAAGAAATGATAGGTCACCCACTTAGGGTGAATGTGTTAGGCGTGCTAAGAAATGTAAAACCTGTAATCTAGGTTACATAATTGTATCTATGCTATAAACGGACAAACGAAAGGACAGAATTACAACAATTTCAAAAGCAACTTAGCTATGATGGTGATCTATCTCCCTGTCCAGAAACGGAAATGTTGACAGACAAACGGAATTACACCAATTTCGAAAGAAACCTAGCTATGATGGTGATCTATCTCCCTGTCAAGTTTGAATTCAATTGGACAAACCGTTTTCGAGTTCGAGTCCGGAAACGGACAAAGGAACAGATGGAATTACACCAATTTTGAAAGGAACCTAGCTGTGATGGTGATCTATCTCCCTGTTAAGTTTGAATTCGATTGGACAAACCATATTCGAGTTAAGAGTCTGGAAACGGAAATTTTGACGGACAGACGGACAAAGGACCAGATGGAATTACACCAATTTCGAAAGGAACCTAGCTGTGATGGTGATCTATCTCCCTGTTAAGTTTGAATTCGATTGGACAACCATTTTCAAATTAGAGTCCGGAAACGAAAATGTGGACAGACAGACGGATGTCGGACACATCAATCTAATAGGCGGGTTGGTTACACGCAACCCGCCTAAAAATGTATGTAAAGATAAAAGTATTAAAGCAAGACAGTTCAATAGCTAGATTGACAGTATTAATCAGTACACCAAAAACTATGAAGATGTAAAACTTATTATTTGGAGAATAGCTCTCAATGGAAAAAGCATAATTATGTAAAAGTGCATATAATAATCAGTTTCAGCAATCCATTGTCATAAGAGGAAGATATCTCAAATATGGCACGTGAACACATCTACACCCCCTAACCAATGTCCCTACCAGGTATCAACTTCTTACACCTTATTGTTTGAGATATAGCCCACACAAGATTTTATAGGTCAAGGTCACTACAGCAAGGTCAAAGGCCAAATCAAGGTCAGACTATGACGTTGCACACCTACACCTTCTAACCAATGTCCCTACCAAGTATCAACTTCCTACACCTTATGGTTTCTGAGATACAGCCCGGACAAACTTTTTACCGCCTCCTGCCCATCCGGACACCATGGGTGAAAACAATACCCCAACAGCCCTTAAGGGCTGTGGGGTAAAAATCAAAGCTTTTTCTTTCTGTTACATCACTGCCTTTTTTCATTCTTCTTTAAATATGGACTATCATTAGAACTGCGAACAGGCCTTTTGTAGACTTGATTATTGCCCACCTCAGACTGATTAATCATTTGATGTAATCAGCAGACATTAAAAAACACAATTTGTTGCATAAGCCCAACTAAACATATTCATACTATCAACCACCAAAATAATAAAATCTTATTGGAAGAATATCCATCAAAATATGCAAGTTAGAAAATGTGAGTCATGAATTATGTGGGATTTTCTGCCAATATGTTAAAATATCATTTGCAAATATTAAAATAAACTAGACCTACGCATCGGAGAACCAATGCAAATTTGTGTCCACCGAAGAGACAACTCACCAACGCCAGTGAACCATTGTTTGACCTTGAAGTAGAAGCCCAAGGTCAAATCTGAAAACATCAGAAGATTCCCAGCCCATGACCTCCTATCAATTGGTTTCATATTGCAAACCTCCAGGACCAATAAAAAGCAAGTTATCAGCACTTTTAAGTTTGGCTATCGTCATTTGACCTTGAAGGAGGGGGCCAAGGTCAAATCTGACCCCATCAAAAGATTCCTAGCCCATGATTTCCTATAGGTTGGTGTCACTTTGCAAACCTCTAGGACCAACGATATGCAAGTTATCAGCACTTTTAGGTTTGGATGTCCTCATTTGACCTTGAAGGAGGCGCCCAAGGTCAAATCCGACCACACTAAAATATTCCCAGCCCATGATTTCCTATAGTTGGTTTGTTGGTTTACCATCCCAAACCTCTAGGACCAATAATAAGTGAGTTATAAGGACTTTTAAGTTTGGCTATCCTCGCTTGACCTTGAAGATTCCCAGCCCATGATTTCTTGTAAGTAGGTTTACCATCCCAAACCTGTACGACCAATAATAAGCGCTTTTAAGTTTGGCTATCCTCGTTTGACCTCGTTTGGGGTCCAAGGTCAAATCTAACCACACCAGAAGATTCCCAGCCCATGATTTCCTATAAGTTGGTTTACCATCCTAAACCTCTAAGACCAATAATAATCGAGTTATAATCACTTTAAAGTTTGGTTATCCTTGTTTGACCTTGAATGAGGGGTCCAAGGTCAAATCCAACCACACCAGAAGATTCCCAGCCCATAATTTCCTGTAAGTTGGTTTACCATCCCAAACTTGTAAGACCAATAATAAGCGAGGTATAAGCACTTTAAAGTTTGGCTATCCTTGTTTGACCTTGAGGAGGGGTCAAAGGTCAAATCAGACCATACCACAAGATTCCCAGTTCATGATTTCCTATAGGTTGGTTTACCATCCCAAACCTCTAGAACCAATAATAAGCGAGTTATAAGCACTTTTCAGTTTGGCTATCCTCGTTTGACCTTGAAGGAGAGGTCCAAGGTCAAATCTGACATCAAAAGATTCGCAGCACATGATTTCCTATAGGTTGGTTTCACATTGCAAACCTCTAGGACCAATAATAAGGGAGATATAAGCACTTTTAAAGTCCGCTATGTGGATTTCTTTGGCACTCTGTGGATGACCTTGAATTAAGAGCTTCAAGGTCAAATGTCTGCAATGTTGTAGAGGACATCGGCGTTCGAAACTGCCACCTGCCCGCAAGCAATTTGCTGTTAAGTTTAAGGACGGGCTCTTATATTTTTGTCGATGCAAGCCCGGATGCTTGTAACATATCTGAAGCGATTTTTTTTTAATAAAATAAGGGTTAATAGCGGAATATTTACACGTTTTGTCTTGTTTTCATCATCTTTTCGGCGGTAGCCATATTGCTTTTGTGTCTCCAGCAATCTGATTGGACGAAAATTCGTGAAGCAGAACCCACTGGCGATGTCGAAAAGTATTTGGGGACACAAGAGACCGTTTCATGGTGTCAGTCAAAATAGACCGTTCCATGGTGTCAATCAAAATACCAGAAATATCCTGTTTACTACAATAGCAACAACCAATCATTTCCTCCGATTTTCATCGGCGCCATTTTCAATTACAAAAATGTGGCCATTTTTAGGGACATATTTGTAAATATTATTGCTTTCTGATAATGTAACAAAATGAAACGGAAGTGTAATTTGATAAAAAAAGTTATATCATCAATCCTACCTACTTTAAAATGTCTGAAATGTATATATATTAGTGGGTAAATTGTTTATCGATATTGCCGATATTTATTGTTTTGGAACTGGACTCCCGATATCGAGATCTAAACACGTATTTCAATATCGCCATTTTAAGTAAAACTGTAAACTTACACTGTTAATACTCGAAATAAAGCAAATATCTGAAGACATTGCACACTTTTATCTCACATTTTTGAAGTTTTCAATGCGTTTTTGATGAAAACTGCATTGTTTTGATTCATTTCGCTTCCTGTTAGCGGTTCGGGAAACACTAAAATAAAACGTTTTCAGTTTCCCGAATTCGGACTATTTGGTACACAATATGAACCCCCCGATATCGCCCGATATTGAAATATTTTTACATTCAATATCGATACCCACAAAGCCAAACGATTTACCCCCTAATATATATGTCGTGACAGAACTTCCAATTCGACAGAATTTGAAATTCTGTTGACAGAACTTCCAATTTCTGTATTTCATTGGTTCTAATGGATTAGAAGTTCTGTTGACAGAATTTCAAATTCTGTCAACAGAATTTCAAATCTTGTTGACAGAATTTCAAATCTTGTTGACAGAACTTCCAGTAATATTGAAAATTAATAACACTTGAAATTTCCCGCTAACACTATTAATATGCTGTTCAAGCAACTGATAGAAAACTGTTTTCTGATCCATTGTGATACTTTGCTTACAATGAAGGCAATAAAGCCAGCTCAAGGTTTTATACTTGTGAAGGGGTATACTGGATTGCAATTAACTCCAACTGGTTTTGTGGCTTAGTACTTCAGAGAGAGCCAGAGTAGGTAATTAAGCTTTGTGGTTTAGTTCTTCAGAGAGAGCCAGAGTAGGTAATTAAGCTTTGTGGTTTAGTACTTCAGAGAGAGCCAGAGTAGGTAATTAAGCTTTGTGGTTTAGTACTTCAGAGAGAGCCAGAGCAGGTGATTAACCTTTGTTACATAGTACCTATAAAAGCTACTGAGTCATTGTATACAATTCTTCCAAAATAAATTTGAATGTTAAACTCCAACAATAATATGTAGTTAAAAAAACAAATGAAAAGCAATAACTGAACTGAAATGATGAGGAATGGGATATTGCTCTGAGGGACGAAATTGGATTTGATATATGTCCCCAAGCTCCCATTGTTTACATTTTACTGCAATGCACGAGGATTTGTTTTGATCAACATATTGCTTATTTATTTATTTTCTAATTTTTGTCACAATAAAACAAATATACTTTATTATGTAATTTCTTATTATATCCTCTATCCAATCATTTATAATACATGTTTTTTGTCCTATATCTTAAAATACTCAATGTTTACGTTTCATTTCCCGCCATTTTCGCCAGTTGTTTGTCAGACAAGGCCTGACATGGAGACAACTAAAATACCGTAAACCAGGAAGTGGGCGTGGCCTATGGAAAGGTCTATACACATGTGCGTGGAATCGTTAAAGTACTTTCATATATTTAAGCAAGTGTATACTGCCCCTAAGCTCCCAAGCCCAGGTTTATTTGCTCAAACTATTGAGGGTGTTAGTTAGTGCTGTAACGAGTTGACCGAAACTCGAGTCCTAACTCGGTGGGCGATATTTGGGACCACATCGATTTACGTAATTTAAACTCGAGTTTTTAAGAAATAAATTATGATATACCAGTCTTGTTACAAAACCAGCACTTTTACAATTTATCTAACCATAAAGACAATAAATTCAATGAGCAATGGCCGTTTTTTTATTTCCTTATTTACGTGGATGTTCCATAATGTGCTCATACATACCTGTACAATTTAACCGGCAACAGAATATATTTCCTTGCAATAGAATGGTACTAAATACGTCAATGGCGGATCCCTTGATGACAATATTTGGACATTATTATTTTATTTATATTTGTGTCATTTACTCGAGTTCAACTCGAGTTCAACTCGCATCTAACAAGCGAGCGTCGATCTACAGAAATCACTGTTGATTACAGCTCTAGAGTTAGTCACCCTTTAAAAGGGACATAAAATCTTCAAAATTTGGGCCAATTTTCACTGGGCAAGATCAGAGGCCCTTATGTGGTTACAAAAATAACAGTATTTGAAAAAAGTCAAGGAAAGGGGAAGAGGGTTTCCCCATCAGTTGATTTCCACATACTGTGACAAATCTTGGGGACTGGGTGTGTGTGTGTGTGTGTTTAGTTTTTAATTGCTTTCCAGAACTACATTCCTGGGTTTGAATCCATGTGGAACAAGAGGAGTGCCCGTGAACGGGCACTGTGTCAGCTGACTGAGTGTTCTTGATTTGTGAAAGTGATTAGAGGACAGAATAATTATCAGGAAAAGGGCTCTACAGAAATACAGTAAATGGTAACTGAACAGCAAGTTCGAAAGAAATTCCGAAGCTGACAGAAGAAAAGGATAAAAAAGTTGTGCCCTGTAAATGGTATTATGAAGGAAAATAACAAGGTAATTGTTTAAGTGTAAAAAATAGGTTAAAACATATTTAAAGAAATACTACAAATGCAATATCCTCGTTCGACCTTGAAGAAGGGGTCCAAGGTCAAATCTAACTACACAAATACATTCCCAGCCCATGATTTCCTATGGTTTACCATTCCAAACCTCTAGGACCAATTATAAATGAGTTATAAGCACTTTTAAGCTTGGCTGTCCTCATTTGACCTTGAAGGAGGAGTCCAAAGGTCAAATCTGACCATACCAAAAGATTCCGAGCCAATGATTTCCTATGGGATGGTTTACCATCCCAAATCTCTGTCACCAATAATAAGCGAGTTGTAGGCACTTTCAATTTTCGCTATCCTCATTTGACCTTGAAGGAGGGTTCCAAGGTCAAATCGGACCATATCAACAGATTCACAGCCCATGATTTCCTGTCTGTTTACCATCCCAAACCTCTGGGACCAATAATAAGCGAGTTATAAGCACTTTTAAGTTTGGCTATCCTTGTTTGACCTTGAAGGAGGGGTCATTGAAGGTCAAATGTGACCACACCAAAAGATTCCCACCCCATGATTTCCTACAGGTTGGTTTATCATCCCAAACCTCTAGGATCAATAATAAGGGAGATATAAGCACTTTTCATGACTGACAAAAAACACCTGTGGCGGCCATCTTGTTTCTCAAAATGAGGCCAAAAATATTCCCAGACAACATTTTATGGTTATTAATATATACTGCAAACTTAAGAAAGCTAGCTATAATATTTTTTTTCATCAGAGCAGTAATGGTGAAATCTCTCTCTACACACTGCGGCTATCCAGTGGATACAATGATTTACTCAACAGTGAGAACCTGAAAGTAGCTATTGCTCAGCTATGCCATGACATAGAGGTCTGCAATTTCACTATGTTATAGCTGACCAAAAATTCTGTGAATAACATATTTAACAAATTACTCTAAATGTTATAGTTTTCAAGTTACAACTGATTTACTCAACAGTGAGAACCTCAAAGGAACTATTACTCAGCTATGCAATGAGCTACATGTCTGAAATTTTACTATGTTATAGCTAACCCAAAAGTAGGTGAACAACATATTTAAGCAAACTACTGTAAATGCAATAGTTTTCAAGCTACAACTGATTTACTCAATAGTGAGAACCTGAAAATAGCTATTGCTCCGCTATGCCATGAGCTATAGGTCTGTAATTTCACTATGTTATAGCTGGCCCAAAAGTAGGTGAACAATATATTTTAACAAAATACTCCAAATACAATATTTTTCAAGTTATAGCTGATTTACTCAACAGTCAGTACCTGAGAATAGCTACTGCTCAGTTGTGCCATGAGCTATAGGTCTATAATTTCACTATGTTATAGCTGACCCAAAAGTAGCTGAATAACATATTTGCACAAATTTCTGTAAATGCAATAGTTTTCCAATTATAACTGATTTACTCAACAGTGAGAACTTCAAAGTAGCTATTACTCAGCTATGAAATGAGCCACAGGTCTAAAACTTCACTATGTTATAGCTGACCCCAAAATAGGTGAATAACATATTGAAACAAAATACTCTAAATGCAATAGTTTTCAAGTTATAAGTGATTTACTCAACAGTGATAACCTAAAAGTAGCTATTACTCAGCTATGCCATGAGCTACAGGTCTGAAATTTTACTATGTTATAGCTGGCCCAAAAGTAGCTGAATAACATATTTATACGAAATTCTCTAAATGCAATAGTTTTTAAGTTACAAGAGATTTTACTCATGATGGAAGTTACTGAAAAGCCCAAAAGTAGCTATTACTCACTTAGCTATTGAGACAGACACCCAACTTACTCACCATATTGTAGCTATGAAAAAAGTAGCTGAATAACATATTTTAACAAAATGCTCTAAATGCAACACTTTTCAAGTTATAAGTGATTTACTCAACAGTGATAACCTAAAAGTAGCTATTACTCAGCTATGCCATGAGCTACAGGTCTGAAATTTTACTATGTTATAGCTGACCCAAAAGTAGCTGAATAACATATTTATACGAAATTCTCTAAATGCAATAGTTTTCAAGTTATAAGCGATTTACTCAACAGTGATAACCTAAAAGTAGCTATTACTCAGCTATGCCATGAGCTACAGGTCTGAAATTTCACTATGTTATAGCTGGCCCAAAAGTAGCTGAATAACATATTTATACGAAATTCTCTAAATGCAATAGTTTTTAAGTTACAAGTGATTTTACTCATAATGGAAGTTACTGAAAAGCCCAAAAGTAGCTATTACTCACTTAGCTATTGAGACAGACACCCAACTTACTCACCATATTGTAGCTATGAAAAAAGTAGCTGAACAACATATTTTCACAAAATGCTGTAAATGCAACACTTTTGAAGTTATAAGTGATTTAGTGCATGATTTCATGAATTTTAATGCATTAAAAATTATTAAAAAAATTTATTAAAAAAAAAGTAAGACAGATCCAGGTCTCATACTCACACAAGAGAATCTACCTCTGGCCTAGTACATATATGCAAGATATGAGAGAAATCCCTGCAATAGTCACTGAGAAAATTGTGATAAAAAGTTGAAATTTTCACACTTTTGGTGGGGGTACCCCCCCTTGTAATGTCTCTAGCAAACAGACGAACAGACAGATTTGCATGCCTTGAACAATTTTTCATCCTCGATAGATAAGGTATCTTTAAAAAAAACAGCATGTCTCTATTAGGGGTGGGACGAGTACAAATAATTCGGGTCGATTACTCGCAGATAAAAACTTGACTCGACATCGAGCCCTCGCGACATTTAGTATCCACCATAACAGGAAACGACATCCAATATGGCGGCTCCCGTAAACGAAAAAAATATAAAGATAAAAGCTTTGAATCGCTTGAATTAGCTATTGTCAGCACATAATATCATTAATTTTATGTTACAAATGGTGGATTATGCGATTTAATGAAAGTAAGGTATGTTATTTATGTTTTATTAACTAAAAAACGTTACCGGTTCTATAGGTTGTTATATATACACGAGTAATCGACCCTAAGGATTGGGGT
Organism: Sabellastarte sp. h YS-2021; assembly: GCA_964017235.1. Taxonomy (NCBI): domain Eukaryota; kingdom Metazoa; phylum Annelida; class Polychaeta; order Sabellida; family Sabellidae; genus Sabellastarte; species Sabellastarte sp. h YS-2021. The sequence continues at coordinate 40,092,544 of OZ024930.1, read as the reverse complement.
CGAATTTTCATGAAATTCGCCTCGCTCGGCGAGTGTCGACTGCTCGGTCACACCCCTAGTCTCTAGGCCTTGTAGTTTTGGAGAAGAAGTTGTTCACGCGTACGCCCACGCCGCAGAGTGATGATATAAAAATTAGGCATGGAACTTAATTTGAAAATATTTCACATCAAAATGTTAAATCAGAATGTATAGAGTAATTTTTGACAATAAATAAATTAATCAAGAGTTATGGTTTTTACCTAGTGGTTAACAAGCCTGGCCTCTAATTCACCCTAGGGTCAGTGTGGGTTTCAATCCCCTGGTCTGATTAACAGAAAACAATCAAATGGGTTATAATTAAGGCTGTGACAGGTGGTTAAAATCCATCCCGGTACCCGAGCTACGCAAATTCGTCTCGCAGTTCGGTATTCGCGTGTTTTAGTATGCACGTTTTTTCCTCTCTATAAACAAAACGGTGGTTTCCGGAAACGATGTTTTAGAATTAAAATAGTGGTGAAAGGTAATCAAAACTTATTATATTGTTATAGAATGAGGAGTATTATATAAAATTTCCCAATATACAAAGAATTCTGCCATTTTGCAGTGTTGTTATTCTTTGTTGTCCAAAAAAACATGATAAAGTGGGTGACAATATAATATATTATAGTAGTTAACGACGATCGGGTAGACGAGAAAGCACTCGAGATCTTCCCAAATCGACTCTACTCGCGAATACCGACCACCCGGTCGCAGCCTTAGTTATAATCTTGATTGGAAGGCTGAGTTTGCAGTTTGCAGGGGTCACAGTTCTCATAAATGGCTATTAGTGTTTTTCACAGTGGGGTTGTGTGGAAATGACCTAAGGTCGCAGATCCCTTTTGAATGGTTTCTTACTCTGTGGATCAGTGAACCTGTCAGCAGTGTTGACACGGTTTTTTGGCCCCAACCTGCCTGGTCAAACTTGGGCCACCCTATGGGCCAGTCCCAAGTTTATAAGAATCTCCCAGGAAGGCTATACCCTCCCCATCCGGAGAAGACCAGTTTGACCAGGTTGACAGACAGGAAAAGTGGATCAGTACCCTGCCTACTAGAGCTGAAACGATTATTCATACTAATCGATTAGTAGGTTATCAAAGCACTAGTCGACGCCAATATTATAAAATCGGTTAATTGTTTTCTTGTGTATATCCCCACATAGCACTTTTTACGCGATCGTTGGAACTATGGGTATCTCGAGTTAAGACCTTAAAACGTATCAAATTAAAGCATTTTATATGCATTTTATTTTTAAAATATCAAAATATTACTAAGGCTGCAACGATTCTTCGGTTACTCGGAAGCGAAACGATTCAGTTCAATACTCGAGGCAAGAAAAGTGAACAGGATCTTTGAAAACAACTAAACATAGATGTAAAATCTATCCAATCTGTTCCAATTGGAACTACCACTAGGGGAATTAGAAATGGCACTGGATTGGAGTTTCCACTGTGACATATATGAATATGTTTATATATTTTACTAATATAAGGCATTTCCATTTCAATATTTATATATTTTAAGTATTTGCAAGCTTTAATTCTTTGTGTAACAACGTTTTATAAGATGGCATTTTATTATAACGTATTTCGAAGACGCCTCAAATCTCGCAATATAAAGATGGTTAAAGTTTCTTATATTTTACAATATAAATGCGTCTTTTCCCCCAAATTCAATAAATTATCAAAATTCCTTCCTGTTGTGTGGTTTGTAACCATTTTATAAGGCGTGATATGTCAAAATATGAAGCAGTTTATTTCGTGGGCGATAATCAAGCGATTAACCGAGTCCGAATCGATTCTTCTAAAACGAGGAATCGAGGCGCATTTTCGGGCTCGCTTGCAGCCCTAAATATTACATTATTGGCCAATTTACCGAATAATCTGGTGAATTCTTTGCTTTTCAGAATATCACAATCCGCCATTTTGTTTGTTTACATCCGGAACACACATGTTTTCGGTATTTCTCATAAATGCTAAACGTCAGAAACAATTAAACGGTTAGTTGACGATTAATGTAAGCGACTACCCGGCTACCAAATTCTGCAATCGTTTCAGGCTTTCAGCTCTAGTGCCTACTCCCTCACCCCATTCAACCAACAAGGAAGTACCAGAAAATTTTCTCATCCAGGGCCTTCCCTGCCAATTCAAGCACTCCCGTTTGGTCTGTTTTCACAGTACAAAGGTGCTCCAAGAAACAGGTGACTCAAGCTCGACACATTCATGCTTCAACCATGTCCCGTCCGGGTATACACTGCGTCGAGACGCAATATCCAGTTATTTTTACTTCCATTATATGCGTTGACAACCGATGAGGTTAAAAAGCAATGTCACTTGTTTACCAAAACATGTCAGTTCTGTTGAACCAAATCGCTTTAAAAGTCTGAAAATGAATATGGGACAAATGTTTCTAATTTCTTCAGATTGATGGTTTATGTCTTGTGGTACCAGATTTTCTAGTTCAGGATTCTGCAATTGCAGAACCGTTCCGATTACTGGATACTGAAAAAGTTCGAGTTTCAGCATGTCCCCAAGCGAATACACCTACAAACAGGAAGTAATTTTCTGTGATCCAAAACATAGCAGTTTTTTTCAAAGAAATCTCTGTAAATGCTAGAGCTGAAATGATTAGTAAAATTTGCTAGCCGGGTAGTCGCTTGCATCAACCGTCGACTAACCGATTAATTGTTTCTGACGTTTAGCATGTAGGAGAAATACCGAAAACGTGTGTGTTCCGGATGTAAACAAAATGGCGGATCGCGAGATGCTGAAAAGCAAAGAATTCGCCGGATTATTGGGTAAACTGGCTAATGATGTAATATTTTGATATTTTAAAAATAAAATGTATATAAAATGCTTTAATTTGATACGTTTTAAGGTCTTAACTCGAGATACTCATAGTTCCAATGATCGCGAAAAATCCGCTATGTGGTGATATACAGAGGAAAACAATTAATTAACCGATTTCATAATATTGGCATCGATTAGTGCTTTGATAACCTACTAATCGACTAGTACGAATAATCGTTTCAGCTTTAGTAAATGCATTAAAATCTAGTGAAAAACGAGGTAATAGTTTATAATTTCTTCAGATTCAGGTTTGGTATTAAATATTTTACATTTCCCAATAATTGTATTGGGTGACATTTGAGATTCCGGTTGTAAAAGTGCTCATGGTATTTCAGAAAAATTGTTTCCATACTGGTGTACTGCCACTACCAACTCATCCCCAAAAATTACAAAGAATACGAGCATTCAACCACAATTTTTGTATCCTCTTACAGCTGTAGTGACTTGTGTACAAAATACTGAATCTTGATCAGTTTCAAAGCCCTGGAAACCGATTTTGATTTTTGTAAACAGTCTGACAACTAATATGACACTTAGTAGTCATTTAAAGACTGCACGAAGGATTACAACTCTGAAGTAACCTTAAATATAATACTTCAACTCGTGAGAATTCTAAGTGAATTTTCAAATGACACTATACTAAAAATCCAAGAATTGCTGATCAACCGATTTTATCATAAACGTTATTTATATCCCACAGCATTGCTTAATAAATCCAGTTGTGAAATATACCTTAGAATCATCTAATTCCCATGGTCTATAAAAAGAACTTTGGCTCATATTAAAATTCAAACCATCTATGAACACAATAACTGCAAAAATATAATATAATATCTGTGTGGAAGAAATTTTAACTCCATTTTTCTGTTCTTCAAGTTATGCTGTTCACTATAATACACACAAATCAGTAGCAAAGTAAATCCTCTGTATCTCAAGGGGACAGTACTATGCTAAGCTAAACCTATATTCATTTCTATAGAGTTATAAGAACTCATTTTTGTATAAATAGGCCAGTACACAAACATTTCTAAAGCCATTCAAAAACCTTCTTTACTAATATATGGCGTAAACCTACTATTCAGATCCACAAAAGTGGGTTTTATTTATTCATGCTTCTTTGATATTGACTAAGCCCCATTTATTTGCACGAATGAATGGCCTACCATTATGGCCATATTAAAAATGCATCAGATTTTGCCAATATCTAAAAGCTCAGTGAATTGATCCAGGTACACAGCACACTCATAAAATCAAACAACACAAAAATCAGACAGGTTAGGACAGGAAATAAACTTATCCATAGCATTTGTGGCAACTTATTTGATCAATAAGTGTAAAGTGGCATTTAATTCCCAGATAGAACTAAATTCAGACTGTATGAGTTGGCTTAACTTCTGATCCAAAGAGGCTAAACAAATATAAATGTGTACATATCTATCACTGAGCAAAAGTTCATGATTTAAGATTGCTTAATATAAGGCCAACTTTCGAGGAAACACCTAAGGTCAAGTTTCAAGTAAGCAACCTAAATGAGAAAATAGCATCAGAGATGCCCGTACCCCACAGCCTTGGGAAACATTTTCAACACCATGAGATATAGAAGTACTGTACCAGTACAAACTTCAGGATACTTTCAGAGCACTGTCAGTTATATAAAGGTCCAAACAATGTTTAAATGGAGAAATAATGTTTAAAAGAAAGATAATAAGTATAAAGATGAAGTATTAAAACAAGATAATTCAATGACAAGATGACAGCATTAATCAGTAAACTAAAATTCAACACTCTTTATATACATCTGCATTTCCGAATTATGGTTTAGATGGTTTGAATATTACCATGCATACAGAAGTGGTAATACATTTAATGAATGCTTATGTGTGGTGTTGGAGTAAAATCTGCGGCTCACTTGATGAAATTCTATCTCTTACAATGGGAAGTTATGAAAGTAAAATTCTTAATAAATTCTAATATGACTTTTGCTTAATTTGCATCAAAAGACAGACCCAAAGGTGCAACAAGATTTTAAAGGTCAAGGTCACTACGGCAAGGTAAAAGGTCAAATTAAGGTCACACCATGATAATACGCACCTATAGCCAATAACCAATGTCACTACCAAGTATCAACTTCCTACACCTTACGGTTTCCGAGATACAGTCCTGACGATTTTATAGGTCAAGGTCACTATGGCAAGGTCACACCATGATGCTGCACACCTACACCCCCTAGCCAATGTCTCTACCAAATATCAACTTCCTGCACCTAACAGTTTCCGAAATAAAGCCCGGACAATATTTTATAGGTCAAGGTCACTACAGCAAGGTTAAAGGTGAAATCAAGGTCAGACCATGACGTTGCACACCTACACCCCCTAATCAATATCCCTACCAAGTATCAACTTCCTACACCTTACGGTTTCTGAGATATAGCCCAGACAACATTTTATAGGTCAAGGTCACTACAGCAAGGTCAAATCAAGGTCAGACCATGACGCTGCACACCTACACCCCCTAACCAATATCCCTACCAAGTATCAACTTCCTACACCTTACGGTTTCTGAGATATAGCCTGGACAAGATTTTATAGGTCAAGGTCACTACGGCAAGGTCAAAGGTCAAATCAAGGTCACACCATGACGTTGCACACCTACACCCCCTAACCAATATCCGTACCACGTATCAACTTCCTACACCTTACGGTTTCTGAGATATAGCCCGGACAACATTTTATAGGTCAAGGTCACTACGGCAAGGTCAAATCAAGGTCACACCATGACGTTGCACACCTACACCCCCTAACCAATGTCCCTACCAAATATCAACTTCCCAAGCCTTACAGCTTCCGAGATATAGCCCGGACAACATTTTATAGGTCAAGGTCACTACGGCAAGGTCAAAGGTCAAATCAAGGTCAGACCATGACGTTGCACACCTACACCCCCTAACCAATATCCCTACCAAGTATCAACTTCCTACAGCTTACGGTTTCCGAGATATAGCCGGGACAAGATTTTATAGGTCAAGGTCACTACGGCAAGGTCAAATCAAGGTCACACCATGACGTTGCATACCTACACTCCCTAACCAATGTCCCTACCAAGTATCAACTTCCTACACCTTACGGTTTCTGAGATACAGCCCGGACAAACTTTTCCCCGCCACCCGCCCGCCCATCCGAACACCATGGGTGAAAATACCCCGACAGCCCTTAAGGGCTGTGGGGTAGTGCTGGTATTGTTTATCGATATTGAAATATTTATCGATTCACACTACATTTGCCGATATCAATAATGTAGAGTATAATATCAATATCGAAACATACCACTTAACAGGTACAAATATCATGTTTTTCACTCAAATAAAGAACAATATTTGAAGAATATATTGGTTATCCTACTATTTTTGTCATATTTCACTTACCGCTAAACCGGAAATGCCATATTTGTTTACGTTTCGGGAAATACTAAACCTCGCAATAGAGTTTGGAAGGTCTCTCCCAAGAAAGCATCTAATACCCCGATATTTCAATATCGATCGATACGCAAGGCAAAAATATGGTTTGATATCGATGTGCATATTATCATTCGATACCAGCACTACTGTGGGGTAAAAAACGCCTTCTATGTAACCAGATATTACACCCTGCAGGTCAAACATTCTGTCAAAATCGCTTTATGTTAACACCGTTTCCAAGATAGATGCATTTTTGCGTTTTGCACAGAAATTCATGATGGCAACCAAAAGATGAAGGAAAACGATTTTTGGCAAAAAATGGCGGGTGACCGCACAATCACTCTACCACCATTTCCAAATAATGCCTTTTGCCTTTTAAGCAGAAATTCAAGATGGACGTCAAAAATGGCGGGAAACCCATTTTTGGGAAAACCCGCCGGTAGACTTTGAGATAAACGTGTTTTTGCGTTTTACGCAGAAATTCAAAATGGCCGCCACAAATGGCAGGAAAACGATTTTGGGGGAAAGTCGCCACTAGACTGCACATACCCTGCAGATTTTTTGTCAAAATTGCTCTATCTCGCACCGTTTGAGATGTGTTTTTGCGTTTTACGCAGAAATTCAAGATGGCCACCAAAAATGGTGGCAAAATGATTTTTGGGTAGTCGCCAGTAGACCCTGGAGATAACCTGCAGGTAAAATTCGTCGAAATTGCTCTATCTCGCACGGTTTCCGAGATAAATGCATTTTTTTTGCGTTTTAAACAGAAATTTGAGATGGCGATTGTCGGGGGAAAGTTGTCAGTAGACTGTGCAGATACCCTGTGGGTCAAAAATTTCTTTGAAATCACTCTATCTTGCACTGTTTCTGCGATATTAAAGATTTTTCATTTTCAGCATTCAGAAAAATCATTTGTTCAGTTAATCATTAATAAGTCAGCCATTTGGTATTAGATCACTTCCAAAAGTTAATGATTTCCAGACATCTATATAACGAACCTACTTGCCAAATTTGATGTGAATAGCTAAAGCACTTTTTGAAGTTATCATCCAGACAAGCACACCCCTTTGAAAAACATGTTTTTGGTCATGTGACTTCTCTGATTGGTTGAAATGTCATGACACCATATTCAAAACTTTTTCCCAGGGCTACTGCATACATGTAATAAATTTGAAGATAATCCACCCAGTGGTTGTCGAGCTATAAGAACAGAAAATGCGGGAGCCGGAGGACCCACTCTCCTTCCCCTCTCCCCTAAATACAAGCAAGCATCCCTTGCGAGACGCTTAATTCAACACACTTTCTTTTGCTTTTCTTTGAAGACAATCCATTAACTAGTTTCAGAGCTACAGACATTTTGGTAACATCCCCTGTAAATATTTTAGATTGTCAAAGCTTGAATTTTCCGGGGTTAAATATTTTCCTTGATGTAAATTGTGTTTAGCTGCAGCCTGCCCAGATAGATCTTATCAGTGCTGTTTTTAGTTCAAAAGGTTATATTTTAAAAACATGTTATCCATGTCAAAAAAAGAAACTAGTCCACAAAAGTGTCAAAAGAATGGCCAAGATACCGACCGATCGATTAGTTAAAACAAGAGGGTCAGAGATGCGAAAGCAACCAAGCTATGATGATCTATCTCCCTGTCAAGTTTGAATTAGATTGGACAAAGCATTTTCGAGCAAGAGTCCGGAAATGAAAATGTTGACCCACAGACAAACGGACGGACAGAGTTACACCAATTTCGAAAGCAACCTTGCTATGATGGTCATCTATCTCCCTGTCAAGTTTGAATTTGACTGGACAGAACGTTTTTGAGTCCGGAAACTAAAATGTGGACGGACAGACGGACAAAAAAGTGGACAAACGAACGGACGGAATTACACCAATTTCGAAAGAAACCTAGCTATGTGTGTCCCTGTAAAGTTTGAATTCGATTGGATAAAGCATTTTTGAGTTAGAGTCTGGAAACGAAAATGTGGACGACCGACGGACGGACCTCGGACGTAACCAACCCGCCTAATTATTCAAAACTCACTGAAAACGGCAATAAGTTAGGGACACGAAATGCCACGCGCCAGAAATTCGGGGACAAAGACTCGCAACAAGAGTAGAGTGCCCGTGAACGAGCACTGTGTCAGCTGACTGAGTGTTTTTGAGTTGTGAAGGTGATAATGAGAGGAAAGCATAACTATCAGGGAAAGTGCTGTACAGAAGTACCGTAAATTGTAATTGAACAGCATGTTTGAAAGAAATTCCGAAGCTGCAAGAATTTTAAAGATATGAGCCACCCACTCATTAACTAAGTGCTGAAAAGCTGAAAATAGTTATTACTGACTTACCTATGGAGATACACCTCCAAGTTATTGACCATGTTGTGGCCATGAAAAAAGTGATTGTACCACAAAAACTATCTGGACAAAAAGTATTGACCTTAAAATGAGTAGGACAAAAAGTATCTGGACAAAAAGTATTGCATATCCGGACAAAAAGTATTAATTTTTTTATTTATTTTACATTTATTGTATAAAACATATGTAAGTCACTGCACATTTACAGCACAAAGTATTTGTTATTTGTAGCCGACACCTTTTTGTATTTTAACAACTTAATCCCCCCCTGAGCAGCTTCATACCATATCAATGCTTAGGCTTTTGAAATCTTTATTATGATCATTTGTTACTCAAACCTACCAGAGTACACTTGAAAAGGAACACTTAATAATGTGTCTTTAGTTTTTATCCCAATTGCATTGTCAAGTGTTCCCATATCAAAGATGGAATTAATTACAATAACATTAATCTTTTCATACATTTTTGCTTTTGTGTTGTAAAAACAATAACTGTTCTTCAATTGAAAAGGAAAGAAAGTTCAAAGACAGTGAAGCTATATCTAATATAATACGAAATCGCTCTATCTCACACGGTTTTTGAGATACAAGCATTTTTGTGTTTTGCAATTTTTGTGAAAAATTCAAAATGACCACCACATTTGGTGGGACAAATTTTTTTTTTTGAAAACTGGGTCAGCTACTCAGTAAAAGTAACCTGCGGGTCAAAACTTTTGTCAAAATCGCTCTATCTAGCACGGTTTTCAAGATACAAGCATTTTTGAAAAGAATTCGCAAATTCAAAATGGGCGCCATTTTTGGTGAGTGAAATATTTGTTGAAACTTGGAAAGGCTAGTCTTCACAGATACCCTGTGGGTAAAACATTTTGCCAAAATCCCACTAGTAAATTTTTATTTTATGAAGAAAATGGTTTCAAAAAGTACTCCTATATCCTACAATATTTAGTATTGTTCTATATGTGTACCTTATGAGCCTATATTTACAATTTTGTGTTTTGCATTTTTTGTCAAAAATTCGAATTGAATATGACCCCCATTTTTGGGGAGGTGAAAATTTCTGGAAAATTGGAGAGTAGTTTGTTTAGATACCCTGTGGGTCGAAAATTTTAAGGAGATACTAGCAGTTTTGTCTTTTACTCGTTACTAAAATTGTTCATGCTTAAATAATCATCAATAACTCAGTCACTTCTTAACCTATCCCTGCCAAAATTTAATGTCTCCCAGATTTTTATACGAGGAAGGCATTTGCTAAATTTCAGGTAGATAGATAAAATGCTTCATAAGTTATCATCCAGACAAGGACGCCCTTCTGAAAAACAAATTTTTGGTCATGTGACCTCTATGATTGGTGAAAATGTCATCACAGCATATTCAGAAAAATTTCCCAGGGCTACTGCATACACCTGCCAAATATCAAAAGAATCCACCTTATGGCTGCACCTTATTGTGAAAAGAAAATGCGGATCCGGGAGAGTCGCTTCTCCCATATACAAACAAGTAGGGGTGTTGCGGTAGCAATTTTTTCCTTCCGGTTTCCCGTCTTTCACTTCCCGGTCGGTTACCGGTTAACCGTCTCTTATTTAACAAAACATGAGAACCAAATAGTTTCCATACTGTAAAACAGGAATTCTAACATGACACAGATGTGTCCTCGATTCTGATTGACTAAACGACGAAATACAGTATATGGTAACTCCAAATTATCGCTATTATGGCTGTGGTATTACAGTAAAAAGCAAATGAAAGTGGATTATGACACTTATTTTGTATGTAAGGTTAGTAAAGTTTCTTTACATTGAAGTATAAGCGGAAAACCGGTAGCTGAACTTTATGACGGTTTGCAATAATTTATTTACCGTACCGACAATACCGGTACTACCGCAATACCCCTACAAACAAGCGTCTCTAGTGGGACGCTTAATAAAAAGTTGTAAACAATTTTACCTGGTAGGGCAATCCAAAGCATGTCCCATGGGGCACAGAGGATTGGTGCATCTGTGATCCTTCTCCATAGTGATGTGCATCACCCCTGTCAGGACTACAAATATATACCAAGAGTATACTGCATTCCTTGAAATAAGTTATCATATCTATTTTTATTCTCACCCCAAAGGGGTGGGGCAAAGTTGTTGTTAGTGCATATTAGGGCTGTAATCATTAGCGATTTTTGTAGATCGAGGATCGCCTGTTAGATGCGAGTTGAACTCGAATAAATGACACAAATATAAATAAAATGACAATGTCCAAATATTCCCATCAAGGGATCCGCCATTCATCTATTTAGTAGTGCTGGGAGATCGCTTGGATTTTCCATGTCGATGTTCGTATCGGACATTCGTGACCAAACTTCGAACATTTCCGATTATGGAGTGGAAGTGTAAAAAAGACAGATAAAATCAAATATTAAATTATATCAAGTAAAATACACACAAATTACCACAAATATGACCAAATTATAATCTAAAAGCCATTCACGGACGTCTCCCTCACCAACAGACCATGCTTGATGTATCCTCACTTGTGATTGGCTGATTTTATGATTACCCTGACAACAGTTGGAAAACCCCAAGGTGTTTCTATTTATGTTATTTTTATTGCATTCACGGCTAGTTTTGTGATTTTAACTGATGGATATTTCAGATTTTTACAAAATATTATTAAGGTTAGCATTTTATTGTGACCAAAAGGCTGCAAAGAAATGGATTTAGCAAATATCGGTTTTACTTAAATTTTACCGATCATTGATTGGCAATGAGCCAGCGAGCGATAATACCGAAGTTTGCGAACATCGTCCCAGCACTACTATTTAGTACCATTTTATTGCAAGGAAATATATTTTGTTGCCGGTTAAATTGTGCAGATATGTACATGAGTACTTTATGGAACAGCTACGTAAATAAGGGAAATAAAAAACCGACCATTGCTCATTGAGTTTTACATCTGTTAAATAAATTGCAAAAGTGCTAGTTTGTAACAAGATTAGTATATCATTATTTATTTCTTAAAAACTCGAGTTTAAATTGCGTAAACCGATGATATCCCCAAATATCGCCCATCGAGTTACGACTCGAGTTTCGGTCAACTCGTTACAGCACTAGTGCATATGACTTTAAAACTAAACATCATATCTGGTAGTGCTGTGAAATCGCTTTGAATGTCGGGTTCGATGTTTGGTGTCTGTTTAAGCTAGCGAACTTCAGTCTAGTTTGATCTTGGAAACAACGTTTTCAAAGCCAGTTAAAACACAGAAATCTCACATAAAATCTTGTCACTTTATTGAAAATATAGCAAAAATGTAAAATCCATATATATTTTAAATAAATTCCGCCATATTTTCAACAAAAGAAACAAGTTTTATAGATGGGCGAAAATAGGATCTGTTGGGATGTGGTGTGATATTGGGGATTTCTAAATGTTTTGCAAAGTCCGAATTTCAGACGTTTTGAACCGAACTCCGAAATCGGGGCAGTAAACGAGCGATCTATCGAACTTCTTCAAACATTGTCGCAGCACTAATATCTGGGTCACATTTTTCAAAAGTCAGGGTCTACCAGTGGATTAGTCCTCTGGAAAGATGATCCATATTGAGTCTCCATGAATTTTTCCTTATTTTTCATAAATACTTCATACTGATAGCTAGAGCTGCAGTTGGTTTGAATTTTCCAAGACCGGTTTATTTCCAAACACAGGTGATAACTGGTTATTAACCAGTTTTAAATTTGTATGAAAATTTTCTTCCAAAAAACTATGGACAAAGTATACAGCTTCATCAATTTGGTAAATCTATGTTATAATGAAAGTTAAGAAGATTAAAATGAGGAGTTATTCAATCAGATGTCTTGCCTTTTACAACCTCTGCTTACTGAAATTTTGAAAAAAAAATTACACAAAAACTAATATTAAATGTCAAAAGCAATAAATGGTTTGGAAAGTTCATAACCAGCTGTTAATTTTTTATTTTATGACAAAACCACCAACAATCACACAAATAGGTGTTCCATTTACAACCTAACTTATTGCATACAAAAGGTGACAGTACAGAAAACAATACGAAAGAAAAGGATGGCGAGAGTGGAGTGATCAAGTGCAAACCACTTAGAGTGAAGAACAAGGCCACTGCCGCAGCGGTTATCTCCCGCCTAAGAATCAGTAATAATTGAGAACTAAAGGAGATATAAGGCCTTTGTAGTAAGATAACCCCACTAGACATTGAAGACGGGGTCAAAGGTGAAAGTCAGCAATTGGAATAGAGTCTCAGGCAACGACTTCCTTTAAGTTGTTTTCACATTTGGAACCCCTAGTAGCAATGATAAGGGAGGAAAAAAGCCTTTTTAATAGGATAATCCCATTTAACATTAAACATGTGATATGATGGTCATTTTGTTTTCGAAATTAGGCCAAACTAAAAAAATGTTTTTGCTGACAAAAATGAAGTGGCCCTGATGAAAAAGTGAGAAGTAATCTGTAAAAGATGTCAAGATATGCATGATAAGGAATAGAAAATGTAAAGTTTATTGCATTGTGTATGTTACTACATTTAACAAATGAAAGAATGACCACAGCTTGGCAGAAGAGAAATTGTAGGTGTCATTCAGATGTCTATGGTCCGATTGATGAGAAAATCCTTTCCGACCTTTTAAATTTGGTGTAGAATGTACGTGATAAATTTTATAGCACAGGTGTGTGCGCTTTTTCCCAAAACGCGATGACCGGTTTTTATGAAAAATGCTTAAGGTTATGGAAAAATAACATATTTGAACAAAATGCTCTAAACACAAGACTTTTCAAGTTATAAGCGATTTAGTGCATGATCTGAGGAATATTAATGCATTAAAATTTCCAAAATTCATTTCCAACTTGAGCTTAATTTTATTAAATGTACAGGTGTCACACAAAATGGAAGAAAGTAAAAGAAAACAATACACATTCTAAAGAACAGCATAAACAGCTAGACTTTTTTGTTTCCATGAAGTGCACACACAGGTATATTTATATCTCCATCATCTAAACCACACTAATACCCACTCTCCCTCCATCCACCCCCCACATATAGAGGCAAATCTTTTTTCACCTGCATGTTAGAAAGACTTTCCATGAATGTAACTCTAGATAGATATCACACCAAAGCAAATACAGAGTTTGAGGAGGAAGCAGAAAGAGACAACTCATTCATTTCCACTTAGTTGGAGCTACATAAAATACTGTACAAGAAAAACTGTTTATGAGAGAGTGCTTTTTTTACAGTCATCTTATATTCTGAAAGAAGTCAAGTCTTTAAATTTGACCAATTTACATAGTCTATGTGAACAAGTGAATTTCGAACAAGTACCTACATCCTCAACTTCTTCTGCAAAAGAAAAGTTGAATAAATTAAAGCTTTTTTCCAAAAAGAAAAAGTTATATCCCCACAATTCCAACACTGATCAGTTGCACTATGTTCATAACCACATCAGTGCATCATAAATACCTCATTTTTGTCTTTGAAGATGTCATAACATCATAAACACTAAGAGATTAGGTTTGCCAGATAGCATAAATATTTTTTAAGTATACATATGCCAGGTGAGGTTTTAAAAAGTGTTAAAATAAATGAGGAGGGAGCAAGAAGTATATATTTATCATGTAAAGATAGCCAAAGGCTCTTAAGTACAGGAATTTTAAGTGAAACGTTGTACAAAATCTTACTTAAGTATAATCAATGTCAAGTTAAAGTGAGCATAAATATTTTTGAAGTATACATATGCCAGGTGTGGTTTTAAAAAGTGCTAAAATAAATGAGGAGGGAGCAAGAAGTATATATTTATCGTGTTAAGACGGCCAAAGCCTCTTAAGTACAGGAATTTTAAGTGAAATGTTATACAAAGTGTTACTTAAGTATAATCAATGTCAAGTTAAACTGATGTTACTGAACAGTGAACAGTTAATCAGTTAGGGGCAGAAAACCCTCATTTTCACGTCAAGATGGCCATGACTGTACTTGTATTGGAACTCCAAGGTGGAAAGCAAATAAGAATGTCCCTATTGTCATCTTTAAAAGTGTAGAAAATTTAACCGAGCATAAAGTTTAGCTCAGGTCAGTTGAACAATAAGATAGCTGGAGGCTGAAACTTCCTTTTTCACTGTAAGGTGACCATAACTTCATTCATATTGCAACTTTAAGGTGACCATAATATGATAACGTCACTTCAATATCAATATATGTTAGATATGGAAAAAGAAAGGAGCCAGACGGCTTTACTCAAATTTTATGACTTTAGGGGGGTCAAAATCATATTAACAGTTTAAGGTCACCATAAAGTCAGGATAACCCTTTGGTTTGCCATCCTTTATAGGTGTCCAAAGTTTAACTGAGGTCAGTTTAACTTAAGTTGACCATAAGTATTATTTTTATCTAGTTTAATACCAGTGATAATTTCGATATAAAAAAATGGGAAAAAAAAGGAGCCAGAGGATTTTATTCCAATTTGATGACTTTAAGCAGGCCATATGTCCATTAACATTTTGAGTTTAAGGTCACCATAAAGTCAGGATATTCCTTTGGCAAATCTTAATATATGTGGCAAATTTGGCTGAAAAAAGTGAAAAACTAAGTGAACTGGAGGGCTAAAACCCCCTTTTTTGACATTAAGGCGACCTAAAGATTGCAGATACAGGGCTAAAACTTCGGCATGTGAAAGATTATCAAAAAGTAGCTGAATAAGTTATTCCAACAAAATGCCGAAATCCTCACCGTTTTTGAGATACAGACCAAGTACCCATTTAAAAAAAAATTTACGAAAATAAAACGCCTCCCATTCAGGCATCTATGGTCCGATTAATGAGAAAATCCTTTCAGACCTTGGAAATCTGGTCTAGAATGTACGTGATAAATTTTATAGCACAGGTGTGCTTTTTTCCGAAACGCGATGACAGCGTGTTTTGGAGTTATGCTTAAGGTTACCTTAAGTAAAGCTTAAGGTCTGTGCAAAGTATCCCAAAAAATTTTCCCGCCCCTATAGTTTTAAAGAAAGGTAACAAGGAAAGAAAAATATGAAAGGCTAAGAAGTTATTCAAGGGAGACCATAATCCTGCGGCGGCAGTGATCAGTCGAACTTCAGTGAAAACAAATAAGCATCCCTGACGGGCCGCTTAATTACTATCAGGCTAACTTTCCTAGCCATATATCTTTTGTGCAAATTTGATGAACCTAGCTGCTATATTTCAAGCATGTTACTGTTTTGAAATAATTGGCTGTGGCGGTCATTTTGTTTTTCATAATAAGGCCAAAATTTTTCTCAGGCAAAACATTTGCATACATTCATTGCTTTTCATTCACTTTTCAGCACCAACTAGACCAAGGACGCATCTGTGGCCAGATGCAAGATGTATCCACCGGCAAAGGCAAAAGTAGCTGTTACTCAGCTATGCCACGAGCTAGAGGTCTGAAATTTTACTATGTTATAGCTGACCCAAAAGTAGGTGAATAACAGATTTGCACAAAATTCTCTAAATGCAATAGTTTTCAAGTTACAAGTGATTTTACTCATGATGGAAGTTAGTGAAAAGTCCAAAAATAGCTATTACTCACTTAGCTATTGAGATAGACACTCAAGTTACTCACCATGTTGTACCTATGGAAAAAGTAGCTGAATAACATATTTTAACAAAGTGCTCTAAATGCAATACTTTTCAAGTTATAATTGATTTAGTGCATGATTTCATTAATTTTAATGCATTAAAAATTATTTTAAAAATGCATAAAAAAACTTTAGCATGTGAAAGCTCTCCAAAATGTAGGTGAATGAGTTATTTGAGAAATACTGGCTATCTGCAATACTTTCAGTGATAATAGGCATTTACTCATTTTGAGTAGGTGAGTAATTAGCTAAGGATCTGAAAATTCACTAATTGAAAGCTCTCCAAAATGTAGGTGAATGAGTTATTTGAGAAATACTGGCTATCTGCAATACTTCTAGAGATAATTCGCATTTACTCATTTTGAGTAGGCGAGTAATTAGGTACGGGTCTGAAACTTCACCAAGTGAAAGCTCTCCCAAAAGTAGGTGAATGAGTTATTCAAAAGTAGCTATTACTCACTTAGCTATTGAGATAGACGCCCAAGTTACCATGTTGTAGCTATGGAAAAAGCAGCTGAATAACATATTTTAACAAAGTGGTCTAAATGCAATACTTTTCAAGTTATAAGTAAGTAGCTACGGATCTACTAATTGAAAGCTCTTCAAAATGTATCTGAATGAGTTATTTGGGAAAAATTGGCTATCTGCAATACTTTTAGAGATAATTCGCATTTACTCATTTTGAGTAGGTGAGTAATTACCTACGGGTCTGGAACTTCACCATGTGAAAGCTCTCCCAAAAGTAGATAAAAAGTAGATATGAAAGAAATCTGGAAAAGTAGATATGATGAAAGAAATCTGGAAAGAAATGTGGACTGTAGGTCGCTAAGAAGCAATATTTCACATTTTAGACATTTTTGTCTACCACACACCTAATTTAGACATAAAGCCTACCAAAAAGATAGGGTGGCGAGTCCTCCACTATATCAAGCCACCTGCCAAATATTAGTGGTCGGACCGGTTCTAAAAATAACAAGACCACTGCCGTGGTATGATCTCCCACCGCACTACATCAAAAAGTAGGTGAACAACATATTTGACAAAACTCCTTTAAATTGAATAGTTTTGCCGTTATAAATTATTTAAATCAAAAAAGTCAAAGTAGCTGTTAAAGACCTACTGCTTTCAAAATTTGCAATGAGTTATTTGAGAAAAATTGGCTAAGTACAATACTTTTAAGAGATAATTCGCATTTACTCATTTTGAGTAGGGGAGTAATTATCTACGGGTCTGAAACTTCACCATGTGAAAGCTCTCCCAAAAGTAGATGAATGAGTTATTTGAGAAAAATTGGCTATCTGCAATACTTTTAGAGATAATTCGCATTTACTCATTTTGAGTAGGTGAGTAATTAGCTATGTGTCTGAAACTTCACCAAGTGAAAGCTCTCCCAAAAGTAGGTGAATGAGTTATTTGAGAAAAATTGGCTATCTTTAACTTTAGTGTTCGCCAGGGGAGACGTGGTTTTTATGTTTTCGTTTAAAATTTTTACTTTCGCTAAAGAAACTGGTCGGTATTTGATATATTTTACAGTAACTGTATGTATTTGATCAAACAAGGCCACTGCCGCAGCATTTATCTCCCGCCTGGAATCAGTAATAATGGAGAACTAAATGAGATAAGGGCTTTATAGTAAGATAACCCCACTTGACATTGAAGAATGGGTCAAAGGTAAAAGTCAGCAGTCTCAGGCCTTTACTTCACATTTGGAACCCCTTTGGAGATATAAGGCCTTTTGGAGATATAAGGCCTTTTTAATAGGATAATGCCATTTAACATGTGATAAGACAGCCATTTTGGCTTCGAAACTAGGTCAAATTACTATCAGCTTAACTTTCCTGGCCATATATATTTTGTGCATATTTGATGAACCTAGCTGCAATATTTCACGTTTTAGAGCATCTTAATGAATTTGAAACTAGATTGGGCCAACTCGGCGCCAACATATCCCCAGACAGGTCATCACTCACGCCACAGGTTTTGATCGGGAATTTTTTAAAACATAATTACCCATTATTATATGAACTTCAGCACATCAATCTACTCTGTTTATATCTTCCCAAGGAAGATGGTGTATCCCCAGCCACCGAATACATAACTCAAATTATATTTTCAATCTTCCTGCAATGATAACTCTAAACCTATTTTCAAAGTATTTAAATGATTGATGATTGAATGTCCATTCTAAAATAATAATCCCAAAAGAGCATATCTGTTTCTATATTTGTTGACAAATAAAATATTATTTTAACTCAACTCATCATACTTTTCAATCTTCCTTCAAAGTATTTAAATGATTGATGATTCAATGTCCATTCTAAAATTCATAATCCCAAAAGCGCATATCTGTTTCTATATTTGTTCACAAATAAAATATTATTTAAAAAAAAATTATTTATATTATTATTTTATTATATTATTTTTAGAATTTGCAAATTGTTTTCAGTTATTCATTTCCTCTATACCTATATATGTGGTCCATATATATGCAACCTAAATATGTGACACAATCTCAGTTCTGACTCCCCTTTGTGTTATATGTAATGAAGCCCACTACCTCCCACCCCCACCCCTCTCCCCTTCTCCACACCTCTCTCACTATTACACAAGATCTGCAACCCCATTGAGTTCTTTGTTTCTCATCTGATATCATTAAATACCTTTGTTTATTTAGTGTCACTCAATATAGCTGGAGGTCCCAGAGGTGGGGATAAATGGTAAACAAACAATCTATATAAAAGGGGTACTCAAATACAAAAAGAATTGAGAATTTTAAGTAAGTGATTATCAACTGAAATGAGTTCATAACTGTAGGAGCTGTGTCAAAATTAACTGAGGCAAGTTGAATAAAACTGGGCTAGTTGAGGGTTAAAAATCCCCTAGTTTTACTACCTAAGGATATAATTTCATTAATATTGGGACTTAAAGCTCACTTAAAGTGTCCATTTTGTCTACTTGAATATGTTTAACCAGTTTCATTTTAAAAAGTTAAAAACTCAGCAAGCAGAGGTATAACACACAAAAATAAGTTCTTAAAAGACTAAGATAGCCATAACATTATTAATAATCAAAATTTAAATAGACAGGCATTTCCTTTGAAAAATTCAAAGATTTCAGCTCTATAACCCACATAGTTTGACAGTTACTGGGCTTTAAAGTGGCATAATGTCCATAAATTGGGTTTCTGTGGGCATTTTACAATTGTTAAAGAGACCTTAGCAATTAAACTACAGATCTGAAACTTTTTGGGGGACATACATAACAAACAAAAATTATATATAATACAGTTTAAGACTTGTCACACTAAGCATTTCCAAATAACAGGGCAAAATACGGAAAAAATGTCAAAAAAGGCACTTGGGCGAGTGTCTATGGCCCTCATACACAGGTTAAATGTCTACTAAAAACCTTGATTTTCGGCACATGTAAAAAGGACATAATAATGTATTCCCAGATGGGATTTCAGCTCCATCAATCACATAGTTTAACAGTCACAGGGCTTAAAGGTGGTAAAAAGTCCAAAGTCGATGTGGCTTTCAAATTAAAGCTTCAGACTTAAAATTTGTTACATACTAAGATTACACATAGAATATGTATCTAATAAAGTTTGAAACTTCTCAGACTTACCATTTCCAAGTTACAGAGCAAAATATGTGAAAAATGTCTTAAAAGTGTCACTCAGGTGGGTGTTTAAGGTCCTCATACACAGGTTAAATGTCTACTTGAAGCCTTGATTTTTGGCACATGTAAAAAGAACATAATAATGTATTCCCAGATGAGATTTCAGCTCTATCAGTCACATAGTTTAACAGTCACAGGCCTTAAAATTGGCAAAAAGTCCAAATACTGGGTCTTTATGGGGCCTTCTAGAGACCTAAATGTGGCCTTTAAATTAAAGCTTCAGACTTAAAATTTGTCACATACTAAGATTAGACATAGAATATACATCTAATACAGTTTGAAACTTCTTAGACTTACCATTTCCAAGTTACAGGGAAAAATATGTGAAAAATGTCTAAAAATGGTCACTCGGGTGGGGATTTATGGTCTCATACACAGGTTAAATGTCTTCTTAAAGCCTTAATATAAAAATAACATACTAATATCTTCCCAGATAGGATTTGAGCTCTATCAGTCACATAGTTTGACAGTCACAGGGCTTAAAAGTAGCAAAAAGTCCAAATATTGGGTCTTTGGGAGCCTTTTAGAGACCTCAATTTGACCTTCAAAATTAAAGCTTCAGACTTAAAATCTGTTACATACTAAGATTACACACAGAATATATATCTAATACAGTTTGAAACTTGTCAGACTTACCATTTCCAAGTTACAGGGAAAAAGATGTGAAAAATGTCTTATAAGGGTCACTCGGGTGGGTGTTTATGGTCCTGATACACAGGTTAACTGTCTATTAAAGCCCTAAATGTTGGGGCACATATAAGAAAACACATAGATATATTCCCAGATTATATTTAACTTAGATGAGAGACATAGTTTGAAAGCTACAGTGCTTGAAAGTGGCAAAAAGTGCATAAATTGGGTCTCTGTGGGCACTTTTGAGACCTTAAGTCGACCCCTTTGGGTAAACCTACAGCCCTAAAATTTTCTACAGACAAGGATTACATATCAAAGTTATACCTAGCGCAGTTTGAGACTCATCAGAATTACCACTTCCAAACTAGAGGATCGCTCGCAAAAAAAAAAGATAATGTTTTTGCATAGCAAAAACAAAGCGTCCCGAAAAGGATATAAAGGTGAGTGCTAAAGTATTAAGAAAATGCTTCGTTTCTAGCCTTATACTGTTGTGGCAACCAAAGTCAGCGCAGTCTGCTCTATCTAGCACGGTTTTCAAGATATAAGCATTTTTGTGTTTTGCAAAAAATAAAAAAATTAAAAATGTCCGCTATATTTGGCGAGACAAAAATATTTTGAAAATTGGCATGGCTACTCTGCAGAGATACCCAGCAGGTCCAAAATTTTGTTGAGTTTACTCCATATAGCACAGTTTTCGAGATATAAGCATTTTTGTGTTTTGCAAAAACTTTGAAAATTCAAAATGGCCACAATTTTTGGGGAGACAAAAATTTTTGTCAAGACCACTGCCGTGGTGTGTATCTCCCGCCGAGCATTAAAGCAGAATAAATAGCTTTTCCGAGATATTCACAAATTTTCATTTTCGTGTGTGAAAGGTCTTCCAAAAGTAGGTGAATGAGTTATTTGAGAAAAATTGGCTATCTGCAATACTATTAAGAGATAATTCACATTTACTCATTTTGAGTAGGTGAATAATTATCTATGGGTCTGAAACTTCACCAAGTGAAAGCTCTCCCACAAGTAGGTGAATGAGTTATTTGAGAAAAATTGGCTATCTGCAATACTTTTAGAGATAATTCGCATTTACTCATTTTGAGTAGGTGAGTAATTAGCTATGGGTCTGAAACTTCACCATGTGAAAGCTCTCCCACAAGTAGATGAATGAGTATTTGATAAAAATTGGGTATCTGCAATACTTTTACAGATAATTAGCATTTACTCATTTTGAGTAGGTGAATAAATAGCTATGGGTCTGAAACTTCACAGAGTGAAAGCTCTCCCAAAAGTAGGTGAATGAGTTATTTGAGAAAAATTGGCTATCTGCAATACTTTTAGAGATAATTCACATTTACTCATTTTGAGTAGGTGAATAATTAGCTATGGGTCTGAAACTTCACCAAGTGAAAGCTCTGCCAAAAGTAGGTGAAGGATTTATTTGAGAAAAATTGGCTATCTGCAATACTTTTAGAGATAATTCGCATTTACTCATTTTGAGTAGGTGAGTAATTAGCTATGGGTCTGAAACTTCACCAAGTGAAAGCTCTCCCAAAAGTAGGTGAATGAGTTATTTGAGAAAAATTGGCTATCTGCAATACTTTTAGAGATAATTCGCATTTACTCATTTTGAGTAGACGAGTAATTAGCTATGGGTCTGAAACTTCACCAAGTGAAAGCTCTCCCAAAAGTAGGTGAATGATTAATTTGAGAAAAATTGG
Source organism: Sabellastarte sp. h YS-2021 (assembly GCA_964017235.1). Classification (NCBI taxonomy): domain Eukaryota; kingdom Metazoa; phylum Annelida; class Polychaeta; order Sabellida; family Sabellidae; genus Sabellastarte; species Sabellastarte sp. h YS-2021. The sequence goes on along the minus strand of OZ024930.1, from coordinate 40,070,233 downwards.
CTATCTGCAATACTTTTAGAGATAATTCGCATTTACTCATTTTGAGTAGACGAGTAATTAGCTATGGGTGTGAAACTTCACCAAGTGAAAGCTCTCCCAAAAGTAGGTGAATGATTAATTTGAGAAAAATTGGCTATCTGCAATACTTTTAGAGATAATTCGCATTTACTCATTTTGAGTAGGTGAGTAATTAGCTATGGGTCTGAAACTTCACCATGTGAAAGCTCTCCCACAAGTAGATGAATGAGTTATTTGATAAAAATTGGGTATCCGCAATACTTTTACAGATAATTAGCATTTACTCATTTTGAGTAGGTAAATAATTAGCTATGGGTCTGAAACTTCACCATGTGAAAGCTCTCCCAAAAGTAGGTGAATGAGTTATTTGAGAAAAATTGGCTATCTGCAATACTTTTAGAGATAATTCGCATTTACTCATTTTGAGTAGGTGAGTAATTAGCTATGGGTCTGAAACTTCACCAAGTGAAAGCTCTCCCAAAAGTAGGTGAATGAGTTATTTGAGAAAAATTGGCTATCTGCAATACTTTTAGAGATAATTCACATTTACTCATTTTGAGTAGGTGAGTAATTAGCTATGGGTCTGAAACTTCACAGAGTGAAAGCTCTGCCAAAAGTAGGTGAATGAGTTATTTGAGAAAAATTGGCTATCTGCAATACTTTTACAGATAATTCGCATTTACTCATTTTGAGTAGGTGAGTAATTAGCTATGGGTCTGAAACTTCACAGAGTGAAAGCTCTCCCAAAAGTAGGTGAATGAGTTATTTGAGAAAAATTGGCTATCTGCAATACTTTTAGAGATAATTAGCATTTACTCATTTTGAGTAGGTGAGTAATTAGCTATGGGTCTGAAACTTCACCAAGTGAAAGCTCTCCCAAAAGTAGGTGAATGATTAATTTGAGAAGAATTGGCTATCTGCAATACTTTTAGAGATAATTCACATTTACTCATTTTGAGTAGGTGAGTAATTAGCTATGGGTCTGAAACTTCACCAAGTGAAAGCTCTCTCAAAAGTAGGTGAATGAGTTATTTGAGAAAAATTGGCTATCTGCAATACTTTTAGAGATAATTCACATTTACTCATTTTGAGTAGGTGAGTAATTAGCTATGGGTCTGAAACTTCACCAAGTGAAAGCTCTCCCAAAAGTAGGTGAATGAGTTATTTGAGAAAAATTGGCTATCTGCAATACTTTTAGAGATAATTCACATTTACTCATTTTGAGTAGGTGAGTAATTAGCTATGGGTCTGAAACTTCACAGAGTGAAAGCTCTGCCAAAAGTAGGTGAATGAGTTATTTGAGAAAAATTGGCTATCTGCAATACTTTTACAGATAATTCGCATTTACTCATTTTGAGTAGGTGAGTAATTAGCTATGGGTCTGAAACTTCACAGAGTGAAAGCTCTCCCAAAAGTAGGTGAATGAGTTATTTGAGAAAAATTGGCTATCTGCAATACTTTTAGAGATAATTAGCATTTACTCATTTTGAGTAGGTGAGTAATTAGCTATGGGTCTGAAACTTCACCAAGTGAAAGCTCTCCCAAAAGTAGGTGAATGATTAATTTGAGAAGAATTGGCTATCTGCAATACTTTTAGAGATAATTCACATTTACTCATTTTGAGTAGGTGAGTAATTAGCTATGGGTCTGAAACTTCACCAAGTGAAAGCTCTCTCAAAAGTAGGTGAATGAGTTATTTGAGAAAAATTGGCTATCTGCAATACTTTTAGAGATAATTCACATTTACTCATTTTGAGTAGGTGAGTAATTAGCTATGGGTCTGAAACTTCACCAAGTGAAAGCTCTCCCAAAAGTAGGTGAATGAGTTATTTGAGAAAAATTGGCTATCTGCAATACTTTTAGAGATAATTCGCATTTACTCATTTTGAGTAGGTGAGTAATTAGCTATGGGTCTGAAACTTCACCATGTGAAAGCTCTCCCAAAAGTAGGTGAATGAGTTATTTGAGAAAAATTGGCTATCTGCAATACTTTTAGAGATAATTCGCATTTACTCATTTTGAGTAGGTGAGTAATTAGCTATGGGTCTGAAACTTCACCAAGTGAAAGCTCTCCCAAAAGTAGGTGAATGAGTTATTTGAGAAAAATTGGGTATCCGCAATACTTTTACAGATAATTAGCATTTACTCATTTTGAGTAGGTAAATAATTAGCTATGGGTCTGAAACTTCACCATGTGAAAGCTCTCCCAAAAGTAGGTGAAAGAGTTATTTGAGAAAAATTGGCTATCTGCAATACTTTTAGAGATAATTCACATTTACTCATTTTGAGTAGGTGAGTAATTGGCTATGGGTCTGAAACTTCACCATGTGAAAGCTCTTCCAAAAGTAGGTGAAAGAGTTATTTGAGAAAAATTGGCCATCTGCAATACTTTTAGAGGTAATTCGCATTTACTCTTTTTGAGTAGGTGAGCAATTAGCTATGGGTCTGAAACTTCACCAAGTGAAAGCTCTTTGGGATAGCTGCTCTGCAGAGATACCCTGAAGATAAAAAATTTTGTTGAAATCGCTCTATGTAGCACGGTTTTCGAAATATTAGCATTTTTGTGTTTTGCAATTTTTGCGCAAAAATTCGAAAATTCAAAATGGCCGCCATTTTTGGCAAGAGAAAATTTTTTTGAAAATTGGCATGGCTACTCTGCATAGATACCCTGCGGGTCAAAAATTTCGTCGAAATCGCTCTATCTAGCACGGTTTTCGAGATATAAGCATTTTTGTGTTTTGCAATTTTGCGAAAAATTCGAAAATTCAAAATGGCCGCCATTTTTTGCGAGAAATTTTTTGTTTGAAAATTGGCAGCTAATCTGCAGAGATACCCTGCGGGTCAAAAATTTCGTCGAAATCGCTCTATCTAGCAGGGTTTTCGAGATATAAGCATTTTTATGTTTTGCAATTTTTGCGAAAAATTCGAAAATTCAAAATGGCCGCCATTTTTGGCGAGACAAAAATTTTTTCAAAATTGGGATAACTACTCTGCAGAGATACCCTGTGGGTCAAAAATTTCGTCGAAAATGCTCTATCTAGCACGGTTTTCGAGATATAAGCATTTTTGTGTTTTGCAATTTTTGCGAAAATTTCGAAAATTCAAAATGGCTGCCATTTTTGGCGAGACAAAAATTTTTTGAAAATTGAGAAAAGTACTCTGCAGAGATATCCTGCGGGTCAAAAATTTTGTCGAAATTGCTCTATCTAGCACGGTTTTTGAGATATAAGCATTTTTGTGTTTTGCAATTTTTGCGAAAAATTCGAAAATTCAAAATGGCCGCCATTTTTGGCGAGACAAAAATTTTTTCAAAATTGGGATAACTACTCTGCAGAGATACCCTGTGGCTCAAAAATTTCGTCGACATCGCTCTATCTAGCACGGTTTTCGAGATATAAGCATTTTTGTGTTTTGCAATTTTTGCGAAAATTTCGAAAATTCAAAATGGCCGCCATTTTGGGCGAGACAAAAATTTTTTGAAAATTGGGAAAACTACTCCGCAGAGATACCCTGCGGGTCAAAAATTTCGTCGAAATCGCTCTATCTAGCACGGTTTTCGAGATATAAGCATTTTTGTGTTTTCCTTATTTGGAAAATTCGTAATAATTAATTAATCATTAATTACTCGGCCATTTCTTGACCAATCAATGCCAAAATCTAATGATTTCCAGATTTTAATAGAATGAATGTATTTGCCAAGTTTCAGGTGAATTGATAAAATTCCTTTCAAGTTATCATCCGGACAAGCTTCCCCATCGAAAAAAGACATTTTTGGTCATGTGACCTCTCTGATTGGTTGAAATGTCACTGCAGCATATTCAAAAAAATTCCCCAAGGCTACTGCCTAAACCTGCCAAATTTGAAAAGAATCCGCCTAACGGTTACAGAGTTATAAGGAAAACAAAATGCGGAGCCGGCGGAGCCGGCGGAGCCGGCGGAGCCAGAAGCTCTCCCATACACAAACAAGCGTCCCTTGCGGGACGCTTAATTATAGGACAAAATATATGAAAAGTATAGCAAAAAATCCCTAAGTGGGGGTATTTATGGGCCTCAAACACAATTTTCTCCTCAACTTAAAGTCGTGATTTTCGGCACATGTACTAAGAACATATTAATGTGTTGTCAGGTAAAATTTCAGCCAGCTGAGCATCATAGTTTGTGACCTACAAGGCTCTAAGTGGCCAAAAGTCCAATTTCTGACCTTAAGGTGGCCATAAGTTCTTTTTTACTGGAAGTTTAAGGTCACCTTAAAATAGGGATCTTCCTTTGGGCACCCTTAACATGTGTACCAAGTTTGAAAAAAAAAAATTAATTTGTTTTTGAGTTATCGCGTCCACAAGGAAATTTCTACGGCGGCGGCGGCGGACCTGAATCCAATATATCCCCGACTTTCGTCTGGGGATATAATAATTGGATATGGTGGCCATTTTGTTTTTCAAAATAAGGCAAAATTTTTCTCAGACAAAACATTTGAAGGCCAAGAGTTTTAATGGTCTGAACCTGTAAGAGCAATATTAGGGGAGATAGAAGGCCTCTTAAAATGTAAATTTGATGAAGCTAGCTGGAATTTTCGACATTTAGAACAACTGTATGATTTTTAAACAATTGGCTATGGCGGCCATTTTGTTTTCCCAAATGAGGCCAAAATTTTGCATAAACATTCCTTGCAAATTTGATGAAGATGTCTTTATAAATGAATAAGATATTAAGGTTTATGCTGAAACCTGACAAACGGATGCACGGACGGATGCACAAACAGATGCACACACGCATGGAAGCTGTTTACAATTTTAGACCACAGCTTTTGCTTTTCATGGTCTGTCTTTACAATCTGAAGCCACAGCACCAATAATATGGGAGAAATAAGGACGTTTTAGTGTGACGACCTTGAAGCAGGGGTCAAAGGTCAAATTCAACACATGGAAAAGATTACCAGGCCATGACTTCGTACAAGTTGTTTTCACATTCCGAACCTCTAGGAGCAATATTTGGGGAGATATAAGGCCTTTTTAATAGGATAATCCCGTTTGACATTAAACATGCGATATGGCGGCCATTTTGTTTTTTTAACTAGGTCAAATTTATTATCAGGCTAGCTTTTCTAGCCATATAGCTTTTGTGCAAATTTGATGAAGCTAGCTGGAATATTTCAAAATTTAGAGCACCTTTACGATTTTCAAACAATGAGCTATGGCGGCCATTTTGTTTTTCAAAATGAGGCTAAAATTTTTCAGAGACAGGTTTTCATAGCCATAAACATTCCCTGCAAATTTGGTGAAGATATGCAATATTTGGGGAGATATAAGGCCTTTTTAATAGAATAACCCCATTTGCCATTAAACATGCAATATGGCGGCCATTTTGTTTTTTGAACTAGGTCAAATTTATTATCAGGCTAGCTTTTCTAGCCATATAGCTTTTGTGCAAATTTGATGAAGCTAGCTGGAATATTTCAAGATTTAGAGCGCCTTTACAATTTTCAAACAATTAGCTATGGCGGCCATTTTGTTTTTCAAAATGAGGCTAAAATTTTTCAGAGACAGGTTTTCATAGCCATAAACATTCCCTGCAAATTTGGTAAAGATATGCAATATTTGGGGAGATATAAGGCCTTTTTAATAGAATAACCCTGTTTGACATTAAACATGTGATATGGCGGCCATTTTGTTTTTTGAACTAGGTCAAATTTATTATCAGGCTAGCTTTTGTAGCCATATAGCTTTTGTGCGAATTCGATGAAGCTAGGTGGAATATTTCAAGATTTAGAGCACCTTTAGGATTTTCAAACAATTAGCTATGGCGGCCATTTTGTTTTTCAAAGTGAGGCTAAAATTTTTCAGAGACAGGTTTTATAGCCATAAACATTCCCTGCAAATTTGGTGAAGATATGTTCATAAATGAATGAGATATTAAGGTTTATGCAAAAACGTGACGGACGGACGGACGGAAGGCATTTTATAATCTCCCGACCACGGCCTTCGGCCGGCCAGAGATAAAAATTGTAAACCAATAGATTACGGATTGTCAGCACACCCAGATATCAGTTAAAAGTGCTGTTTGTCATTAAACGGGTATTATCGCCCACTCGATAATTCCTGCGGTAACACTGTCAATGTTCCACACACAAAGCAGATCAAGTGTATTACATGTAAAATAGATATATATCATAAAATATTGTTTACCAATTAATTTTCCCTGTCCACTGTTTGTTATATTTTAATCCCACACATCTATCAAACACATGCACTAATCTACTCCTTCCTAACCTACCATCTTTTGATTTTGGTACTGTGATGCTGTAACTAGAAAGGTTTGTACATAGGAAAGGTAGGTGCACCTATTTCTAAATTTTAATTTTTGGCTTTCATTGGTCATGTATTGCACTTTTTGGTTCTGTTTTTTCATCCTCTCAACAACCCCCACCAAGGAAAATAGTTTGCCATCACCAAAAATTATTCACCCAAGTTTACTCTCCTCTTTGGACAGTTGCAACATTGCTTTTGTCGCCTTGCAGGGCCACTGTCGTCAAGTGACGCACTGTTTCAGAAATGTCAACCCTTGGTGGTCCATCATCCTGATTCTTTCTGGCGACATTAGTTTGAACCCAGGTCCATCAGCCAGAAATATCAAAGCCTGTCATCTGAATGTCCGTTCATTGCGTAACAAAACATCAGCATTTAGTGATTTTGTTTTGTCAAATGATCTCAACATCGTTGGTGTCACTGAGACATGGCTAAGACCGTCGGACACACAAGGCCTAATGGATGAGATAACCCCTGCAGGTTTCCAGCTTCACCAGGTCCCACGCGAGAACAAGAAAGGAGGTGGAGTTGCTGTCCTTGTTAGGAATGACATTGATAGCATGCGTTGTCAAATTGATCGGCGGGAAACGTTTGAACACATTACCGTCCAACTGTCAGATCGACAGTCAAGCCAGCTCCTGGTACATGTAATTTACCGACCTCCAAGTACCAGCAAAAGCAGATTTATCGAGGAATTCAACAGTTTCATAGAAGCAGCTGCTTTGTCACCACATGAAAATATTATCCTGGGAGATGTCAATATCCAGCTTGACAGTCAAAATTGCTGGACAGATAATTTCAACACAGTTCTATTGGATTTTGATTTCATTCAACATGTGTCAACACCTACACACATACAAGGACATATCCTTGATGTACTCTGCACTAGTGGGTGGACGATTAGACCAACGTTTGATCAATCGTCGGTGTCATGGTACAATTGCGTTCGGTCACTGATAACTTCTAGAAATCGATTAAATCTCACCCTTCTTTATGTGTCTCAATATCCGCATATTTTTTTATATTTTGGGCAGTTTCCAGAACTTCCTTCAATAAATTAACAGATTTCTCGCGAATTTTGAGTTTGTTTACAACTACCGCCATATTTACCGGAAGTGGGTGGTTTTGGTAGCTTCTATATGTCGGAAACACCGTTATTCTTACCGGATTGAACTATACTTTATCCCGGAAAGTGTTTCATGACAGTGGAGTTAAAGTCGATTATGGGTCGATCATCGGTCGGAAAAATGGACGAATAATCGACCAATAAAAATTGAAGCAATTCCACTCACTACTCTGCACTAGTAAATCCCTAACTTCCTCAGTTCACCATTATGTAAAGGACGGCATATCAGACCATGTAGCTGTCTTTTTCACTACAACATTCCCTGTCAAAAATTCCTGCAGAGTAAAACGTTTGAAAATCAGGAAACTTTGCAAGATAAATAAAACTGAATTTATGTCTGACATTGTAAATTCTGAGCTTATCCAGACTCCTTACAAAACAGCTAGCTTACTTTCACATAGTGTTGAAGACGGTAAACCGGAAACCTATTTGCCGACCGAAAGACAGTGATCCGGTTACGTTTCGTTTTCTTCAAACCAAAACCGGTTTCATCACACATTTCATTCCTTCACCTCAAGTTCACCAAAATATTGAACTGCAACAAATATTTCACAGTATTTTATAATATTCTATTGATATATCACACATTTTTTCCTCGAAAGTCTTCAAAAACTCCCTTGTGGTTCTTATTTATATACGAGTTAAAGCTCATGTACGCGTTTGAAAACTTATTTCTTCACGTTTTATAAATCAAACGTACCCAGTTTTTCGCCGAATTTTCGCTTTCGGAAACCGGTTCTAAAATTCGCATTCAACCACAACACTACTTTCACACCAGTACTTTCATACCCTTAGGAACATACTTGACAAGCATGCACCTGTACATGAATGTAAAACCCCACAACATGTCAACAAAGGGTTCATCAACAGTGAGATTTTGGCAGCAAAGAGACGTAAGCACAAACTCGAAAGCGAGTGGCGAAGGGACAACTCTGCCATAAACCGCAGTAGGTATAGAGCCGCTGTGAACCATTTCAACTGTCTCGTGGAATGTGCAAAAACCAAATACTACAGTGATATGGTTAGGGAAAATGAGGATAACCCCAAGGCCTTGTGGAATTCCATAAAGAAAGTCCTCCATAGATCACCAAAAATGGTACTTCCAGATTATACCACCATGAACAGTCTAGTCAACACTTTTGGCAGATATTTTGCAGACAAAATTGCTAAATTAAGATCTGGATTACTGTCTACTGATGCCGATCCCCCTGTCTCAGGTTCCTACAAAAACAAGTTTGTTTCTTTCCGGACCATGTCAGAGGAAGAAGTCCTTAAAATCGTAAAGTCCACACCAAATAAATCATGTGACTTGGATCCCATCCCAACTGAATGTATCAGTGTGCTCCTGACTCCTATTACAACTAGAGGATCGCTCGCAAAAAAAAAAGATAATGTTTTTGCATAGCAAAAACAAAGCGTCCCGAAAAGGATATAAAGGTGAGTGCTAAAGTATTAAGAAAATGCTTCGTTTCTAGCCTTATACTGTTGTGGCAACCAAAGTCAGCGCAGTCTGCTCTATCTAGCACGGTTTTCAAGATATAAGCATTTTTGTGTTTTGCAAAAAATAAAAAAATTTAAAATGTCCGCTATATTTGGCGAGACAAAAATATTTTGAAAATTGGCATGGCTACTCTGCAGAGATACCCAGCAGGTCCAAAATTTTGTTGAGTTCACTCCATATAGCCCGATTTTCGAGATATAAGCATTTTTGTGTTTTGCAAAAACTTTGAAAATTCAAAATGGCCACAATTTTTGGGGAGACAAAATTTTTTGTCAAGACCACTGCCGTGGTGTGTATCTCCCGCCGAGCATTAAAGCAGAAGAAATAGCTTTTCCGAGATATTCACAATTTTTCATTTTCGTGTGTGAAAGGTCTTCCAAAAGTAGGTGAATGAGTTATTTGAGAAAAATTGGCTATCTGCAATACTATTAAGAGATAATTCACATTTACTCATTTTGAGTAGGTGAATAATTATCTATGGGTCTGAAACTTCACCAAGTGAAAGCTCTCCCAAAAGTAGGTGAATGAGTTATTTGAGAAAAATTGGCTATCTGCAATACTTTTAGAGATAATTCGCATTTACTCATTTTGAGTAGGTGAGTAATTAGCTATGGGTCTGAAACTTCACCATGTGAAAGCTCTCCCACAAGTAGATGAATGAGTATTTGATAAAAATTGGGTATCCGCAATACTTTTACAGATAATTAGCATTTACTCATTTTGAGTAGGTGAATAAATAGCTATGGGTCTGAAACTTCACAGAGTGAAAGCTCTCCCAAAAGTAGGTGAATGAGTTATTTGAGAAAAATTGGCTATCTGCAATACTTTTAGAGATAATTCACATTTACTCATTTTGAGTAGGTGAATAATTAGCTATGGGTCTGAAACTTCACCAAGTGAAAGCTCTGCCAAAAGTAGGTGAATGAGTTATTTGAGAAAAATTGGCTATCTGCAATACTTTTAGAGATAATTCGCATTTACTCATTTTGAGTAGGTGAGTAATTTGCTATGGGTCTGAAACTTCACCAAGTGAAAGCTCTCCCAAAAGTAGGTGAATGAGTTATTTGAGAAAAATTGGCTATCTGCAATACTTTTAGAGATAATTCGCATTTACTCATTTTGAGTAGACGAGTAATTAGCTATGGGTCTGAAACTTCACCAAGTGAAAGCTCTCCCAAAAGTAGGTGAATGAGTTATTTGAGAAAAATTGGCTATCTGCAATACTTTTGGAGATAATTCGCATTTACTCATTTTGAGTAGGTGAGTAATTAGCTATGGGTCTGAAACTTCACCAAGTGAAAGCTCTCCCAAAAGTAGGTGAATGAGTTATTTGAGAAAAATTGGCTATCTGCAATACTTTTAGAGATAATTCACATTTACTCATTTTCAGTAGGTGAGTAATTAGCTATGGGTCTGAAACTTCACCAAGTGAAAGCTCTGCCAAAAGTAGGTGAATGAGTTATTTGAGAAAAATTGGCTATCTGCAATACTTTTAGAGATAATTCGCATTTACTCATTTTGAGTAGGTGAGTAATTAGCTATGGGTCTGAAACTTCACAGAGTGAAAGCTCTCCCAAAAGTAGGTGAATGAGTTATTTGAGAAAAATTGGCTATCTGCAATACTTTTAGAGATAGTTCGCATTTACTCATTTTGAGTAGGTGAGTAATTAGCTATGGGTCTGAAACTTCACCGAGTGAAAGCTCTCCCAAAAGTAGGTGAATGATTAATTTGACAAAAATTGGCTATCTGCAATACTTTTAGAGATAATTCGCATTTACTCATTTTGAGTAGGTGAGTAATTAGCTATGGGTCTGAAACTTCACCAAGTGAAAGCTCTCCCAAAAGTAGGTGAATGAGTTATTTGAGAAAAATTGGCTATCTGCAATATTTTTAGAGATAATTCGCATTTACTCATTTTGAGTAGGTGAGTAATTAGCTATGGGTCTGAAACTTCACCATGTGAAAGCTCTCCCACAAGTAGATGAATGAGTTATTTGATAAAAATTGGGTATCCGCAATACTTTTATAGATAATTAGCATTTACTCATTTTGAGTAGGTAAATAATTAGCTATGGGTCTGAAACTTCACCATGTGAAAGCTCTCCCAAAAGTAGGTGAATGAGTTATTTGAGAAAAATTGGCTATCTGCAATACTTTTAGAGATAATTCGCATTTACTCATTTTGAGTAGGTGAGTAATTGGCTATGGGTCTGAAACTTCACCATGTGAAAGCTCTTCCAAAAGTAGGTGAATGAGTTATTTGAGAAAAATTGGCCATCTGCAATACTTTTAGAGGTAATTCGCATTTACTCATTTTGAGTAGGTGAGCAATTAGCTATGGGTCTGAAACTTCACCAAGTGAAAGCTCTTTGGGATAAGTGCTCTGCAGAGATACCCTGAAGATAAAAAATTTCGTCGAAATCGCTCTATGTAGCACGGTTTTCGAAATATTAGCATTTTTGTGTTTTGCAATTTTTGCGCAAAAATTCGAAAATTCAAAATGGCCGCCATTTTTGGCGAGAGAATTTTTTTTTCAAAATTGGGATAACTACTCTGCAGAGATACCCTGTGGGTCAAAAATTTCGTCGAAATCGCTCTATCTAGCACGGTTTTCGAGATATAAGCATTTTTGTGTTTTGCAATTTTTGCGAAAATTCCGAAAATTCAAAATGGCCGCCATTTTTGGCGAGACAAAAATTTTTTGAAAATTGGGTAAATTACTCCGCAGAGATATCCGGCGGATCAAAAATTTTGTCGAAATTGCTCTATCTAGCACGGTTTTTGAGATATAAGCATTTTTGTGTTTTGCAATTTTTTTGAAAATTTCGAAACGCCATTTTGGGCGAGACAAAATTTTTTTGAAAATTGGGAAAACTACTCCGCAGAGATACCCTGTGGGTCAAAAATTTCGTCGAAATCGCTCTATCTAGCACGGTTTTCGAGATATAAGCATTTTTGTGTTTTCCTTATTTGGAAAATTCGTAATGATTAATTAATCATTAATTACTCGGCCAGTTCTTGACCAATCAATGCCAAAATCTAATGATTTCCAGATTTTAATAGAATGAATGCATTTGCCAAGTTTCAGGTGAATTGATAAAATTCCTTTCAAGTTATCATCCGGACAAGCTTCCCCATCGAAAAAAGACATTTTTGGTCATGTGACCTCTCTGATTGGTTGAAATGTCACTGTAGCATATTCAAAAAAATTCCCCAAGGCTACTGCCTAAACCTGCCAAATTTGAAAAGAATCCGCCTAACGGTTACAGAGTTATAAGGAAAACAAAATGCGGAGCCGGCGGAGCCGCAGGAGCCGGCGGAGCCAGAAGCTCTCCCATACACAAACAAGCGTCCCTTGTGGGACGCTTAAATATTGTGAACTGCTCTCTACAGAAGGGCAGTTTCCCTTCCTGTTTTAAGACTGCGCATGTTACACCCTTGTTGAAAAAAGCTGGTCTTGACAAGAATATTCTCAAGAATTATCGACCAGTGTCCAACCTCAGCTACATCTCCAAACTCATAGAGAAAGCAGTGGCTAAGCAGATAAATGAGCATATTGCTCATGAGGGTATATCCAACGAAAACCAGTCCACATATAGAGTTTTTCACTCAACTGAAACAGCATTGTTCAAAATACAAAATGACATTGCCACATCAATGGACAAGGGAGCAGCTGTTGGATTAGTCCTTTTGGACTTATCTGCAGCTTTCGATAGACCACTCAATCCTATTCAACTGCCTTCAGCACTGGTATGGCATTGATGGGGTAGTGCTTAAGTGGGTCCAGTCATACCTCAACTCACGCAAGCAGCGCATCAAAATAGATGGACATCTTTCAGATGCTTTTCAACTCCCTTACGGGGTTCCCCAGGGCTCAGTTCTAGGGCCACTCCTTTTTACCCTATACACAACCCCTCTCAGTTCAGTCATATCTAAATTCAATGTCACCCACCACTTATATGCAGATGACACACAAATTTACTTGGAACTCGACTCTAGAAACTTCGATTCCAGTATCACTGAATTAACAAATTGCCTTGAGGCGGTCCAGGCTTGGATGGGAAATAATAAGCTTAAACTAGACCTAGCGCATCAGAGAACCGATGCAAATTGTATCCACCGTAAAGACAATGCACCAAAACCTCTAGTACCAATAACAAGCGAGTTATAAGCACTTTTAAGTTTGGCTATCCTCATTTGACCTTGAAGAGGGGCCCAAGGTCAAATCCGACCACACCAGAAGATTCCAAGTGCATGATTTCCTATATGTTGGTTTACCATCCGAAACATCTAGGACCAATAATAAGAGAGTTATAAGCACTTTTTAGTTTGGCTATCCTCATTTGACCTTGACCGTGGGGCCCAAGGTCAAATCCGACCACACCAGAAGATTCCCAGCAGATGATTTCCAATGTGTTGGTTTACCATCCCAAACCTCGAGGACCAATAATAAGCGAGTTATAAGCACTTTTACCTTTGGCTATCCTCATTTCACCTTGAAGGAGGGGCCCAAGGTCAAATCTGACCACACCAGAAGATTCTCAGCCCATGATTTTCTATATGCTGGTTTACCATCCCAAACCTCTAGGACCAATAATAATCGAGTTATAAGCACTTTTAAGCTTGGCTATCTTCATTTGACCTTGAAGGAGGGGTCCAAGGTCAAATCCGACCACGCCAGAAGATTCCCAGCCCATGATTTTCTATATGTTAGTTTACCATCCCAAACCTCTACGACCAATAATAAGCGAGCTATAGGCACTTTTACCTTTGGCTATCCTCGTTTGACCTTGAAGGAGGGACCCAAGGTCAAATCCGACCACACCAGAAGATTCCCAGGCCATGATTTTCTATATGTTGGTTTACCATCCCAAACCTCTAGGACCAATAATAAGCGAGTTATAAGCACTTTTAAGTTTGGCTGTTCTCGTTTGACCTTGAAGGAGGGGCCCCAAGGTCAAATCCGACCACGTCAGAAGATTCCTAGCCCATGATTTCCTATAGGTTGGTTTACCATCCCAAACCTCTAGGACCAATAATAAGCAAGTTATAAGCACTTTTACCTTTGCCTATCCTCATTTGACCTTGAAGGAGGGGCCCAAGGTCAAATCCGACCACACCAGAAGATTCCCAGCCCATGATTTTCTATATGCTGGTTTACCATCCAAAACCTCTAGGACCAATAAAAAGCGAGTTATAAGCACTTTTCAGTTTGGCTGTCCTCGTTTGACCTTGAATGAGGGGCCCAAGGTCAAATCCGACCTCACCAAAAGATTCCCAGCCCATGATTTCCTATAGGTTGGTTGACCATCCCAAACCTCTAGGACCAATAATAAGCGAGTTATAAGCACTTTTAAGTTTGGCTCTCCTCGTTTGACCTTGAAGGAGGGGCCCAAGGTCAAATCCGACCACGCCAAAAGATTCCCAGCCCATGATTTCCTATATGTTGGTTTACCATCCCAAACCTCTAGAATCGATAATAAGCGAGTTATAAGCACTTATAAGTTTGGCTATCCTCGTTTGACCTTGAAGGAGGGGTCCAAGGTCAAATGTGACCACATCAGAAGATTCACAGCACATGATTTCCTATAGGTTGGCTTCACATTGCCAACCTCTAGGACTAATAATAAGGGAGATATAGGCACTTTTAAAGTCGGTTATGTGGGTTACTTCGGCACTCCGTGGATGACCTTGAATTAGGAGCTTCAAGGTCAAATGTGTGCAAGGTTATAGAGGACATGTATATGTGTCATACATATCACCTATGAAGAGATTCAACCTTCTACCTATGAGGAACAGCCAGTAGAAAAATGTAGATTATTTTCAAAGAAATGCCCCTGGCGGCCATCTTGTTTTTCAGAATGAGGCTATTTTCCTTCCCAGAGAAGCTTACCCCCCAATGAAGATATCCTGCAAATTTGGTGAACCTAGCTGCTGTTGTTTTCCTCTTAGAGCGTTAACGCCGAAAATCTCTCTACGCGCGGCGGCGGCGTAGCGGACGCTAAACCAATGTATCCACCGGATGCTTCCGGTGGATACAACTAGACCTAGCGCATCGGAGAACTGATGCAAATTGTATCCACCGTAAAGACAATGCACCAAAACCTCTAGGACCAATAATAAGCGAGTTATAAGCACTTTGGCTGTCCTCATTTGACCTTCAAGGAGGGGCCCAAGGTCAAATCCGACCACACCAGAAGATTCCCAGAACATGATTTCCTATATGTTGGTTTACTATCCCAAACATCTAGGACCAATAATAAGCGAGTTATAAGCACTTTTTAGTTTGGCTATCCTCACACTTGACCTTGAAGGAGGGGCCCAAGGTCAAATCCGACCATGACAGAAGATTCCCCGCCCATGATTTCCTGTATGTTGGTTTACTATCCCAAACTACTAGGATCAATAATAAGCGAGTTATAAGCACTTTTAAGTTTGGCTGTCCTCATTTGACCTTGAAGGAGGGGCCCAAGGTCAAATCCGACCATGACAGAACATTCCCCGGCCCATGATTTCCTATATGTTGGTTTACCATCCCAAACCTCTAGGACCAATAATAAGTGAGTTATAAGCACTTTTAAGTTTGGTTGTCCTCGGACCTTGAATGAGGGGCCCAAGGTCAAATCCGACCACACCAGAAGAATCCCAGCCCATGATTTCCTATAGGTTGGTTTACCATCCCAAACCTTTAGGACCAATAATAAGCGAGTTATAGGCACTTTAACCTTTGGCTATCCTCATTTGACCTTGAAGGAGGGCCCAAGGTCAAATCCGACCACGCCAGAAGATTCCCAGCCCATGATTTCCTATAGGTTGGTTTACCATCCCAAACCTCTAGGACCAATAATAAGCGAGTTATAAGCACTTTTAGCTTTGGCTGTAATCATTTGACCTTGAAGGAGGGCCCAAGGTCAAATCTGACCACACCAGAACATTCCCAGCCCATGATTTCCTATAGGTTGGTTTACCATCCCAAACCTCTAGGACCAATAATAAGCGAGTTATAGGCACTTTAACTTTTGGCTATCCTCGTTTCACCTTGAAGGAGGGGCCCCAAGGTCAAATCCGACCACACCAGAAGATTCCCAGTGCATGATTTCCTATATGTTGGTTTACCATCCCAAACATCTAGGACCAATAATAAGCGAGTTATAAGCACTTTTAAGTTTGGCTGTCCTCATTTGACCTTGAAGGAGGGGCCCCAAGGTCAAATCCGACCACACCAGAAGATTCCCAGCCCATGGTTTCCTATACATTGGTTTACCATCCCAAACATCTAGGACCAATAATAAGCGAGTTATAAGCACTTTTAAGTTTGGCTGTCCTCATTTGACCTTGAAGGAGGGGGCCAAGGTCAAATCCGACCACACCAGAAGATTCCCAGCCCATGGTTTCCTATACATTGGTTTACCATCCCAAACCTCTAGGACCAATAATAAGCGAGTTACAAGCACTTTTAAGTTTGGCTGTCCTGATTTGACCTTGAAGGAGGGGCCCAAGGTCAAATCCGACCACGCCAGAAGATTCCCAGCCCATGATTTCCTATAGGTTGGTTTACCATCCCAAACCTCTAGGACCAATAATAAGCGAGTTATAGGCACTTTTACCTTTGGCTCTCCTCGTTTGACCTTGAAGGAGGGGCCCAAGGTCAAACCCGACCACACCAGAAGATTCCCAGCCCATGATTTCCTATATGCTGGTTTACCATCCCAAACCTCTAGGACCAATAATAAGCGAGTTATAAGCACTTTTAAGTTCTGCTATCCTCGTTTGACCTTGAAGGAGGGGTCCAAGGTCAAATCTGACCACATCAGAAGATTTGCAGCACATGATTTCCTATAGGTTGGCTTCACATTGCAAACCTCTAGGACCAATAATAAGGGAGATATAGGCACTTTTAAAGTCCGCTATGTGGGTTACGATGACCTTGAATTAGGAGCTTCAAGGTCAAATGTGTGCAAGGTTGTAGAGGACATGTATATGTGTCATACATATCACCTATGAAGAGATTCAACCTTCTACCTATGAGGAACAGCCAGTAGAAAAATGTAGATTATTTTCAAAGAAATGTCCGTGGCGGCCATCTTGTTTTTCAGAATGAGGCTATTTTCCTTCCCAGAGAAGCTTACCCCTCAATGAAGATATCCTGCAAATTTGGTGAACCTAGCTGCTGTTGTATTCCTCTTAGAGCGTTAACGCTGAAAATCTCTACGCGTGGCGGCGGCGTAGCGGACGCTAAACCAATGTATCCACCGGATGCTTCCGGTGGATACAAAAAAATACTGTAAATGCAATAGTTTTCAAATTAAAACTGATTTACGCAACAGTAACTCTAACTGCAATCGTAAAGTAACTATTACTCAGCTATTTTAATGCTAAGACATCGTTTCCGGAAACCATTGTTTTGTTTATGGAGAGGTAAAAACGTACATACTAAAACACGCTAAGTTTCACTTTCTGGCCATGGCCTATTTGATTGGGGGTGTACTAAAACACATCTCTTTTTGGTATTTTTGAATCAAATCGGTTTTGTGTTAGCAGACTACCGATCTACTCATTGACACTGACAAATCCCTAGTTGGGAATATCTCCTTTCATATTAACTATAGAAACTGGATTGATAAAATCAATTTCCCACTGATTAAAATGGTTAAATATTTACAAAATTATCATTTACCACAATTCGAAGAAACAAAGGTGGTTGATTCTACTTACTCTTGAAGTCCTGTGAAGGTGTGATGAGGGGGGACCCTGAACTGGGGTACAAGGCTCATCGTGGTGGCTGACTGGGGCTGACACTTACACAGCCATATTTTGGTAATGGTTTCATGTCTTGTATACTATATCTTCAAACAAGTTTTAGAACTCAGTGCCGTCTGAAAATATATGTGAAACCAGTAACAAACAACACCAAAGTTTATAAATAAAAGATTGAGTACAAGTTTACATTTTCCATTGACTTCAACAGATATTTATGAAGTTTCCTTTGTGTATGATGTAACATTTGTACATAGGTTAAAGCAGCCTTTCAAGAAGAAAAAAAGCATCAGAGATGCCCGTACCCTACAGCCTAGGGAAATATTTTTAACACCATGAGATATAGAAGTAGTGTATCCATACAAAGTTCAGGATACTTTCAGAGCACTGTCAGTTATATAAAGGTCCAAACAATGTTTAAATAGAGAAAATAATGTCCAAGAGAAAGATAATTAGTGCTGGTATCGAATGATAATATGCACATCGATATCAAACCATATTTTTGCCTTGCTTATCGATCGATATTGAAATATCGGGGTATTAGATGCTTTCTTGGGAGAGACCTTCCAAACTCTTTTGCGAGGTTTAGTATTTCCCGGAACGTAATATGGCGTTTCCGGTTTAGCAGTAAGTGAAATTTGACAAAAAATGATAGGAAAACCAATATATTTCTCAAGTTTTATGATTTATTTACATGGAAAACAGCTTGATTGCGTCTATTTAGTAGTATGTTCTGATATTGATATTGTACCCTACGTTATCGATATCAGTACAGTGTTGATTCTAGGAATTTCAAAAAGTGGGGGCGATCCCCCACCACTACACAAAATGTGGGGGAGGGGCTAAAAATTTTGGGGGACGACTTTATGATGAAGTTTAAAGTAATAAAAAATACATTTTCAGTTTATTTAGACATTTTTAACTGGGTTTCTATTAATTAGTGGTCAATTTTTATTGTCTTCTCCAATAAAAATAAACTTCAAGGCTAGTGATAGAATTTAAAAACTAGAAATAGGCCGCCCTGTTGATAGTAGATGCGAATAGAAACAGGATAGCATAGAAGAACACACATTATCATGTGTAATGTCCACCCATGAACCTTTTGCCCAAATTGTACAGTAGTCTTACAAGACCCTGTTTCATTTGTAAAATATATCAATGATGCTTAAATATTTGTTAGTGTAGATGTAAATTATTTCAGCTTCATGCCTTTTTGCATTGGTTGGGTTGAAAATTTTGACGAAATCACTCTATCTTGCACGGTTAAGAAGATAGAAGCAAATTCCTGTTTTTGGCAAAAATTTGAAAATTCAAAATGGCCGCCATTTTTGGGAAAAGGAAATTTTTTTGAAAATTGCCAAGAGTACATTTCTTAGATACCCTATGGGTCGAAACTTTCAACAAAATGACTCTATTTTGCACGGTTAAGGCCAGTTTGTGTTTTTCCATTTTGGGCAAAAATTCGAAAATTCAAAATGGCTGCCATTTTTGGGGAGGGGAAAATTTTTTGAAAATTGCAAAGATTACATTCCTTAGATACCCTGTGGGTTGAAAAATTTCGACGAAATCGCTCTATCTCGCATGGTTAAGGAAATAGAAGCAAATTTGTGTTTTGCCATTTTTGGCAAAACTTTGAAAATTCAAAATGGCCGCCATTTTAGGGGAGGGGAAATTTTTTTTTAAATTGCCAAGAATACAATGCTCAAATACCTGTGGGTCGAAAATTTTGACGAAATCGCTCTATCTCGCATGGTTAAGGAGATAGAAGGAAATTTGTGTTTTGCCATTTTTGGCAAAACTTCGAAAATTCAAAATGGCCGCCATTTTTGGGGAGGGGAAAATTTTTTGAAAATTGCAAAGATTGCATTCCTTAGATACCCTGTGGGTCGAAAATTTCGACGAAATCACTCTATCTCGCACGGTTAAGGAGATAGAAGCAAATTAGTGTTTTGCCATTTTTGGCAAAAATTCGAAAATTCAAAATGGCCGCCATTTTTGGGGAGGGGAAATTTTTTTGAAAATTGCAAATATTACATTCCATAGATACCCTGTGGGTCGAAAATTTCCACGAAATCGCTTTATCTCGCACGGTTAAGGAGATAGAAGGAAATTAGTGTTTTGCCATTTTTGGCAAAAATTCGAAAATTCAAAATGGCCGCCATTTTTGGGGAGGGGAAATTTTTTTTGAAAATTGCAAATATTACACTCCTTAGATACCCTGTGGGTCGAAAATTTCCACGAAATCGCTCTATCTCGCACGGTTAAGGAGATAGAAGCAAATTTGTGTTTTGCCATTTTTGGCAAAAATTCGCAAATTCAAAATGGCCGCCATTTTTGGGGAGGGGAAAATTGTTTGAAAATTGCAAAGAGTACACTCCTTAGATACCCTGTGGGTTGAAAATTTCGACGAAATCGCTCTATCTCGCACGGTTAAGGAGATAGAAGGAAATTTGTGTTTTGCCATTTTTGGCAAAAATTCGAAAATTCAAAAAGGCCGCCATTTTTGGGGAGGGGAAATTTTTTTTGAAAATTGCAAAGAGTACACTCCTCAGATACCCTGCGGGTCGAAAATTTTGCCGAAATCGCTCCATCTCGCACGGTTAAGGAGATAGAAGCAAATTACTCAAAAGTAGTACTGAAAATACACAATGAAGTACCTAAATGGCTATTACTCATGTACTGACAAAGCTATCAGTCCCAAATGCAATACCAAGCGAGCTATGGACATAACAATCTTGTATTCAAAATTGTAGTAAAATATCTTTAATTATTTTGGCTTAAATGCACGGAAACCAATGGGTACTGAAAATAGCTGTACTTAAAAGTATTACTCAGTAAGCAAAAGAGGTACAACAGCCAAAAGCAATCCCAAGCAAGCTACTGACCCAATAAGCCTGCATACCAAATTTGGTGACAATAGCTCTAATACTTTTCCTTTAAATGAGCGGAAACCATGCGTGACGCCGGACATCGGACGGCGAAAAAAGCAAAAATAATATATCCACCCCCCAGGGGGGTGGACATAAAAATATTGAAAATGGTTATTTAACATCAAAGTGGCTCCTTGCCTGTCGCGGCATTGTGGTTTTAAGTTTTCATCTAATATTAGGGCATCACAAATTCAGTCATTACACCATCAATTCGTACAAATATGTTGGAAAACCCCACAGAACACTATGACCTCATGAATATTAATGAGTAGTCCACAAATTCTTCAAGTAAAATATTGTTAAAAAATCCAATGGAATCATCAAATATTTTTTACGCATATATAAATATTCATGAGCTCTGTAGAGTACAGTAGTCAGTAGTCCATCTAGTGCACTGGTAGATATCATATTTGATCTTAAAGCAGAAAAATATTAAGAAACCACCATCAAAATCTGCGACCTCATTAATATTAATGAGCTGTCCATGAATTTTGATCAAGTAAAATATTTTTCTACACATATATTATTGGGAAATCCAACAGACACCTACGCCGGGTCAGCACCGGCTTCACTGCCATGGCCTGTTGTAACAATCCAGTCTCCTGTAATTTTCGTTTTTCTTGCAGCCATTTTTTATATAATCATCCACTTTCAGCTTAATTTTATGTTTTTGGTTATAATATGTCCAAATACCGTTTCGATGGAAAAATCAAAACCTCGACAAACTCTGGATCCGTGCAGTGTTTCGATTTTCCAGATCTCTCGTCTTTTCGCTTCATATATTTCCCGCATCGCCTTGTGTTAGAGCTGTAATCAACAGTGATTTCTGTAGATCGACGCTCGCTTGTTAGATGCGAGTTGAACTCGAGTTGAACTCGAGTAAATGACACAAATATAAATAAAATAACAATGTCCAAATATTGTCATCAAGGGATCCGCCATTGACGTATTTAGTACCATTTTATTGCAAGGAAATATATTCTGTTGCCGGTTAAATTGTACAGATATGTATGAGCACATTATGGAACATCCACGTAAATAAGGAAATAAAATAAAAAAACAGCCATTGCTCATTGAATTTTTTGTCTTTATGGCTAGATAAATTGTAAAAGTGCTGGTTTTATAACAAGACTAGTATATCATAATTTATTTCTTAAAAACTCGAGTTTAAATTACGTAAATCGATGTGGTCCCAAATATCGCCCACCGAGTTACGACTCGAGTTTCGGTCAACTCGTTACAGCACTACCTTGTGTACTACGCGTTCTCGTATAATTTGGTCACCGCAGACTCCAAGAAAATCAGCGTTTGTAGGCGAATTAATGCGCGATCCCGCGGAAAACGCATCCTAGAAGCAACTCTGTCAGTATATTTAGCATGGATCGATAAATATTTCAATATCGATAAACAATACCAGCACTAAAGATAATGCATGTAAAGATGAAGTATTAAATCAAGACAATTCAATAACAAGATGACAGCATTAATCAGTAAACTAAAGACTAGACCTACGCATCCGAGAACCGATGCAAATTTGTATCCACTGGAAAGACAACTCACCAAAGCCAGTGAACCATCGTTTGAGCTTGAAGGAGGGGCCAAAGGTCAAATCTAACATCAGAAGATTCCTAGCCCAAGATTTCGTATGAGTTGGTTTCATACTGTAAAGCTCTAGGATCAATAATAAGCAAGTTATAAGCACTTTTAAGTTTGGATATCCTCGTTTGACCTTGAAGGAGGGGTCCAAGGTCAAATCCGACCACACCAAAAGATTCCCAGCTCATGATTTCCTATATGTTGGTTTATCATCCCAAACCTCTAGGACCAATAATAAGCGAGTTATAAGCACTTTTAACTTTGGCTATCCTCGTTTGACCTTGAAGGAGGGCCCAAGGTCAAATCCGACCACACAGAAAGATTCCCAGCCCACGATTTCCTATCTGTTGGTTTACCATCCCAACCTCTAGGACCAATAATAAGCGAGTTATAAGCACTTTTAACTTTGGCTATCCTCGTTGGACCTTGAAGGAGGGGCCCAAGGTCAAATCCGACCACACCAGAAGATTCCCAGCCCATGATTTCCTATATGTTGGTTTACCATCCCAAACCTCTAGGATCAATAATAAACGAGTTATAAGCACTTTTAAGTTTGGCTATCCTTGTTTGACCTTGAAGGAGGGGTCCAAGGTCAATTCTGACAACATCAGAAGATTCGTAGCACATGATTTCCTACAGGTTGGTTTCACATTGCAAACCTCTAGGACTAGTGCTGTAACGAGTTGACCGAAACTCGACTCGTAACTCGGTGGGCGATATTTGGGATGACATCGATTTACGTAATTTAAACTCGAGTTTTTAAGAAATAAATTATAATATACTAGTCTTGTTATAAAGCCAGCACTTTTACAGTTTATCTAACCATAAAGACAAAAAATTTAATGAGCAATGGTCGTTTTTTTTTATTTCCTTATTTACGTGTATGTTCCATAATGTGCTCATACATACCTGTCGGCAACAGAATATATTTCCTTGCAATAAAATGGTATTAAATACGTTAATGGCGGATCCCTTGATGACAATATTTGGACATTATTTTTATATTTATATTTATGTCATTTACTCGAGTTCAACTCGCATCTAACAAGCGAGCGTCGATCTACAGAAATCACTGATGATTACAGCTCTATCTAGGATCATTAATAAGGGAGATATAGGCACTTTTAAAGTCCGCTATGTGGGTTACTTCGGCACTCCGTGGATAACCTTGAATTAAGAGCTTCACGGTCAAATGTGTGCAAGGTTGTAGAGGACATGTATACCTGTTATACATATCACCTATGAAGAGATTCAACCTTCTACCTATGAGGAACAGCCAGTAGAAAAAGGTCGATTATTTTCAAAGAAATGCCCGTGGCGGCCATCTTGCTTCCCAGAATGAGGCTATTTTCCTTCCCAGAGAAGCTTATCCCCCAATGAAGATATCCTGCAAATTTGGTGAACCTAGCTGCTGTCGTTTTCCTCTTAGAGCGTTAACGCCGAAAATCTCTCTACGTGCGGCGGCGTAGCGAACGCTAAACCAAAGTATCCACCGGATGCTTCCGGTGGATACAATAATAAGCGAGTTATAAGCACTTTTAAGTTGGGCTATCCTCATTTGACCTTGAACAAGAGGCCCAAGGTCAAATCCGACCACACCAAACGATTCCTAACCCATGATTTGCCATAGGTTGGTTTACCATCCCAAACCTCTAGGACCGATAATAAGTGAGTTATAAGCACTTATAACGTTGGCTATCCTCGTTTGACCTTGAAGGGAGGGCCCAAGGTCAAATCCGACCACACCAGAAGATTCCCAGCCCATCATTTCCTCTATGTTGCTTTACTCTAGGACCTAGGACGAATAATAAACGAGTTATAAGCACTTTTAAGTTTGACTATCCTCATTTGACCTTAAACGAGGGGTCTAAGGTCAAATCCGACATCAAAAGATTCCCAGCCCATGATTTCCAATAGGTTGGTTTACCATCCCAAACCTCTACGACCAATAATAAGCGAGTTATAAGCAATTTTAAGTTTGGCTATCCTCGTTTGACCTTGAATGAGGGGCCCAAGGTCAAATCTGACCACACAAAAAAGATTCGAAGCCCATAAGTATCTATAGGTTGGCTTACCATCCCTCATCGCAAACCTCTACGACCAATGATAAGCGAGTTATAAGCACTTTAACTTTCACTATCCTCATTTGACCTTGAAGGAGGGGCCCAAGGTGAAATCCGTCCAAACCAGAAGATTCACAGCCAATGATTTCCTATAGGTTGGTTTACCATCCCAAAATCTATTGGCCGATGGTCAAATCCGACCAGACAAAAAGATTCCCTGCCAATGATTTCCTATAGGTTGGTTTACCATCCCAAACCTCTAGGAGCAATAATAAGTGAGTTATAGGGATGGCATCGTGAGGAATATTTTCTGTCGATATCGCCAATGCTTTTCATGACGATATCGTGAACGGTTCGTGAAAACCTACATATCCTGGTAGTTGTTTTGTTTTCATTATTAAAACAGTAAACTAACACAAAATATTGTAAAAATACTCAAATTTTGTTGTTTTTTAAAAAAATAATGCAGTTTAGAATACTTGTTTTCATTTCGTTTTTTCACTTCCTGTCTACTTCCTGTTGCTGGAGTTGAAAGGTCACACACCCCATTAGCCAATCAGAAAATGTTACATTGTCGTCATTTTATAATGAAAAATGTGAAGTTTTTTGTTATATATTGTTGGGGATTATGAATATTTGTTGGAATATGGCATTTTAGGTTGGTAGTATATTGCATGTTTGTTTATTTATTTCAATGATGATATTATCGCCCATCAACGGAACTTCTCGATATTGTCCATTAATAATGCACCTCGAAAGATGCACGATATCGCGAGCTATGATGCCATCTCTAGTGAGTTATAAGCCGTTTAAGTTTGGCTGTCCTCATTTGACCTTGAAGGAGGGCCCAAGGTCAAATCCGACCACACCAAAAGATTCCCAGCCTATGATTTCCTATATGTTGGTTTACCATCCCAAACCTCTAGGATCGATAATAAGTGAGTTATAAGCACTTTTAAGTTTGGCTATCCTCGTTTGACCTTGAAGGAGGGGTCCAAGGTCAAATCTGACAACATCAGAAGATTCGCAGCACATCATTGGTTTCACATTGCAAACCTCTAGGACCAGGGAGATATAGGCACTTTGAAGTCCGCCATGTGGGTTATTTTGGCACTCCGTGGATGACCTTGAATTAAGAGCTTCAAGGTCAAATGTGTGCAAGGTTGTCGAGGACATGTATATCTGTTTTACATATCACCTATGAAGAGATTCAACCTTCTACCTATGAGAAACAGCCAGTAGAAAAATGTAGATTATTTTCAAAGAAATGCCCGAGCGGCCATCTTGTTTTTCAGAATGAGGCTATTTTCCTTCCCAGCTGTCGTTTTCCTCTTAGAGCGTTAAAGGTGAAAATCTCTACGCGTGGCGGCGGCGTAGCGAACGCTAAACAAAAGTATCCACCGGATGCTTCCGGTGATATAATTACGACACTCTATCTACATCTGGCATGGCCGAATTATGGTTTGAATGTTTTGAGTATTACCGTTAGTGTTACGATCGAATGTAAATATGGAAACCGGGTCCCAAAAACAAAAATTCGGCGGAAGCCGGATTCGTTTGAATTAGTAAACACCAAGCTGTAGTCACGCTGTGAAGCTTTCTGTGGGTGTACATGAACAATAATTTCAACTAATATGTGGTTTATTTGATGATGAAACAGACATTTTGGATATTATTTCAGTGTATATTGGCAAAATATTACAGAAGTTAATATTTTTAAATGTTTCTGTGCAATATTTTATTCGTTTTGATGTGAAATATGTGACATTTCGGGAACCGGTTCTTGGAATTTATCACCGGATTTTGTTTACTCTTTTATAAATCGAATAGAAACCAACTATCCGGTTTGCCGTCTTTATCACTAATTACCGTGCATACAGAAATGGCAATACATTCAATAAATGCTTATGTGTGGTGTTGGAGCAAAGTCTGTGGCTCACTTGATGAAATTCCATCTGTTACAATGGGAAGTTGTAAAAGTAAAATTCTTAATGAATTCTAATATGACTTTAACAGTGCTTAATCTGCATCAAAAGACAGACCCAAAGGTGCAACAAAATTTTAAAGGTCAAGGTCACTACGGCAAAGTAAAAGGTCAAATCAAGGTCACACCATGATGCTGCACACCTACACCCCATAACCAATGTCCCTACCAAGCATGAACTTCTTGCACCTTATGGTTTCCGAGATATAGCCCGAACAAGATTTTATAAGTCAAGGTCACTACGGCAAGGTCAAATCAAGATCACACCACGAGGTTAAATACCTACACCCCCTAACCAATGTCCATACCAAATATCAACTTCCTATATCTGACGTTTTCCCGAGATATAGCCCAGACAAGATTTTATAACTCAAAGTCATTACGGCAAGGTCAAATCAAGATCAGACCATGATGTTGCACACCTACACCCCCTTACCAATGTCGTTACTAAGTATCAAACTTCCTACACCTCATGGTTTCTGAGATATAGCCCGGACAAGATTTTATAGGTCAAGGTCACTACAAGGTCAGACCATGACGCAGCACACCTACATCCCCTAACCAATGTCCCTACCATGTATCAACTTTCAATACCTTACGGTTTCCGAGATATAGGTTGGACAAGATTTTATAGGTCAAGGTCACTACGGCAAGGTCAAATCAAGGTCAGACCATGACGTTGCACACCTACACCCCCTAACCAATGTCCCTACCAAGTATAAACTTCCTACACCTTACGGCTTCCGAGATATAGCCCGGACAAGATTTTATAGGTCAAGGTCACTACGACAAGGTCAAAGCATGATGTTGCACACCTACACCCCCTAACCAATGTCCCTACCAAGTATCAACTTGCTACACCTTATGGTTTCCGAGATATAGCCCGGAGAAAATTTTAAAGATCGAGGTCACTACAAGGTCAAAGGTCAAATCAAGGTCAGACCATGACATTGCACACCTACACCCCCTAACCAATGTCCCTACCAAGTATCAAATTTCTACACCTTATGGTTTCTGAGATACAGCCCGGACAAACTTTTTCCTGCCACCCGCCCATCCAGACACCATGGGTGAAAACAATACCCTGACAGCCCTTAAGGGCTGTGGGGTAAAAAGGCCGCAAATGCACATAAATATTGCATAAAATCTGACCACATCAAGAGATTCTTAGCACACGGTTTCCTATAGGTTGGTTTCACATTGCAAACCTCTAGGACCAATAATATGTGAGTCATAAGCACTTTTAACTTTGACTTCCCCATTTGACTTTGAAGTCAAAAGTTTGGAGGTTTTTGACTCCCCCGAACATAATTTGGACTCGTGGGCTTAAAGTAGCTATTACTCGCTTGATTTTAATCACAGGTCTACAAAACAAACAGGGTGGCGAGTAGGGCTGTGAATGAGTACTCGAGCTTCGATAGACGAGTTGATCTTTGCTAGTACTTGAGTCCATTTTAAATCTTCGGTTACTCGCGAGGTATTGTATTATTGCCCACGTAATGAAACGCTTGTGTAAAATATGCTTTAAACTGAGTTTCTGTCCTGTCACCAATTGCTATTAATATACTGATAGTACACAATGGTGAGGGACAGAGTTCTCCAGTACTAGACCAATTAATCTGTCTCTCAGCCAATATTTAAAAGATGGATGTATTGGCGAGAGACAGATGGCATAAGTATCCAAAAAACATAAACGTCCTGAAGGGCAACAAATGGCACACATCCTGACATTAAACATGTACTAGGCTACCACCTTGAGTATCGGGGATGTGCCCCGCATTAAAAAAATAAACTTTTTGCATAGTTAATGGATATATTTAACAAAATTTATTTCACTTGCAAAATTTCATCATTGTTTATACAAACAGTAAGTGCAGAAAAAGTGTCTATATTACTGCGAACACAGAAAATTGTGTTCCTGCATCTAAATGCTTTGTACTGTTAATACATTTAAGTGGATATTTTAAAGTTTAAAGCGACAGTAATTTTCAGATATTGAAGTTTTGTGTGTGGCGAGGAACTCTGTCCCAAAATGCCATCCATCAGTTTTAAAAAGGCATATTTTGGGACAGAAAATTTGGTCTATCCAGTACTTACTTTCTGTGTAAATCTTATGCGTTTAACTTACACATTTATGGCGCAGGAAAGGAAGGTGAATTTTAGTTTTTGCATCCGCAAAAAAGGGTCAAATTCCTTTTTGCGCATGCGGATGGAAGTTCACTGTAATATCCAGGGTATCATGGGTGCGGACATGGACGCAGATGTGGGTACGGACGAGATTAAGGACAGGCGTATTTTGCAAGTAAGGGCAGGTGTATATTGCAAGAATACTCCAGTAAACCATTATGTTTTAAGCCCAGTTTCGCATGAAATAGATTTAGATTGCTTCTACTGCTCAGCCAGTGAAGTTCGTCACCCCAGTGAAGTCGTGACGAACTTCACTGGGGTGACGAAATTCACTGGCCGACCAGTATCATATAATGGTGGTGGACCAATTCACGCCCGTGTACCAATTCACGCCCACCCCTGAATTTATCCAAAACAATCACAGTTTAACAATATATCACAAATGTATATGATTAATTTGATGATTATCTATGATGTGGTAAACATATTCTCCATAAAAAATTAGAAATCTTCCAAGAAAATTGGGGGTGGGCCTGAATTGGTACCTTGGCGTGAATTGGTCCACCACTAGTCCTGCATTTTTTATTTGTTTGAGTTATGCCATTTTTCTTGGATATACGAGAATCTATTTTCCCTCTATAAAAATATGATGTTTAAATAACAGTTTCAAAATGCTGCAAAATAGAATGTACTGTACTGCTACCCTGCATAAGTTGGCCACAGTCATAAGTTGGCTGCGGTTCATCTACAGGCTCCAGAAAGACAAATAGGTTATTGAAAACTGTTGCATATAATAAGTTTAACAATAATACATGGTTTCAGAGTGTAGTATAAGATAAGATAACATTTATTTCATCTCTGTTAATACAACTATAATTCTGTATATATACAAAGTAGTATATAATAAATAAATTAGTAAATAAATTCGTAAATGTACATAATTTCAATACCACAGAGAAACATTAAAAGGAAACAGCTGAAGCAAAAGCTTATCAAGGCTGTTCCCACACCTATCCAGTACCAATTTTAATACATTACAGGATTATAATAACCTATTTAATAAGCAATGACATATAAATTATTTGTATAAATAAATTTCACAGATTTCTACAGCTAACTACAAAATAGATTTCATGTTGAGTAAATATGATATATTATGATATATATTTACCTATACATTTGTTTTCAGAAACTAATTTCTGATAATTACTAGGGCTGTGACGGGTACAAAAAAACGGCATCGAGTACTCGCCCTCTGAAAACCGGCCCGAATTCGAGTAACCACGAGATTTAGTTCCCACCATTAGAAGTCTTCTGCAAACAAATAGTCAATTCCGGAAACGAAACTTTTGAAGAAAAACGTCTTCCGTTGAACCAGATATTATAGATTATGGAGTAAATTATAGGTTTTCAAGCGAAAACAACAACTTTAATTGATGTTATGTGACGGAAATGCTGAAATGCAGCATATTTTATACAAACGTTTCATTACGTGGGCGATAATATAATATGTCGCGAGTAACCGAGTACTTAAAATGGACTTGAGTACAAGCCAAGATCGCCTCGTACACCGAGGCTCGAGTACTCGTTCGCAGACCTAATAATTACTAATATTCACATAATAAATAACTTTTATAATTCCTTTTAAAGCCCCTTTTCCATATACGCGTGATGCGGTATATGGCATGCGGCTATTCAAAGTACTAGAAGCCTGATGAGTTCTACATAAAGTATAAGTACCGGATCTGCATACCGCACACGCATATATAGAAACACCTCTTACATTTTTATTGCAAAGTTAAAATAGCCGCATATCGCATGCCGTATACCGCATGCCGGATCACGCGTATATGGAAATGGGGCTTAAAGGACAAGAATGAAGAATCTTGACTTATGGAGGAGGGAACTTTGTTCCATAATTTTACCCCATAAACTGACAAACATTTTGACTTTATACTTGTTCTTGCATATTTGACTGCAAATTTATGTTTTTGTCTAGTACTATAATATAAACTTTCTTGCTTATTTGTGAAAAGTTGTTGTATATTACTTGGTAATGATTCATATTTGGCTTTATACATTAACATACGTAGGCCACTCATGTTAAAGCCCTGTGAAGCTGTGGTGAGGGCGGCCAACTTATGACTGCGGCCAACTTATGCAGGGAAGCAGTAGAAGTGAAATGGGACCAAAAAATTAAAACTCTCCAACCTTCAAAACGCAAGGCTAGATACTAATGACAGGTACCAATTGGCAGAAATCGTATTTCCAGGTTTTACCAGCTGCATGGACGTGCTAAATTACGGTGAATAACAATAGAATATTATGAATGAAGTATAGTAGATGATCATTATGTCGATATGCTCATTAAGTCGATCGGTCAGCATTGACAGCTTTACTGCACATCGCAAACTTCATTTGAATTGGAAAATAAACAAACACTCTTAAATTTATTCTACAAAAATAGTCATTCAATATGTTCCAAGCGGATATATTTTTATATTTTCTGAAATGAACACTAAAATATTACATCAATACAGAAATAAACCATCCAGTTTATTATAATACAACTAGAATAAAATCTATGTGCAAATTTTTGTTCTATAGATGTAATTGATCATCTTGTAACAAAGCTTTCATCTTGTTGATCCCTATGAAAGTGGTGGTACTAGGTGATCGACTTAATGATCAACCTTACAAATGACATTCTGTTTTGTGCATTTTCAAAACCAAGTTTGAAGTTTCTGTTGAAAAAAAATCTTAGAAGTGTTGCAGCAGTTTGTTAGTTTATTTGCTTTATGAAGTCATATTTTTCAATGTACCTCAATATTTTAAGGTTGATTTTAATTTTATGAAGTTAGAACAATCACTCTTTATAAGTGTCCCTTAAGTGATCGACTTAACGATCATCCACTATATTGTTGAGACAAAGCGGCTGAGGCTACAGGATACGTTTTCTGTGAATTACCCCAGTCTAGTCTTTACAGGAAAAAAATAAATGTAGGAATTATCCACTTACGGTGTATTCTATGTACCGCTGGAGTGTTTGTGTGAATATCCTTTACATACAACGCAACAATAATGAGAAAATTCGAAAATTATACAATATAACAGTCGCTCATACACTCAGCGTCCACCTTTTATCGCACCAAAACAATGGTATTACACACTAGTCCAAGTTCACACAGTTACTGACAACATGTATATTTTATTCAAAACAAATTGATATTTAATAAATGCACCAAAAAATTCGTTAATAATCACGCACATAGAATATTTTATGAAAATTTATATATTTTATATCATCCTAAGTTAATTCATGTTATTTTCAAGATGGCGGATGTTTGAGATTTTGACAGAATACGGGGTTTGAATTTACTATTTCACGGCGGTCCTTCCCACTGCTCATGCGTAAAAGGTCAATCTAATTTCGTTTTTACGAGATTTCATTTTTTTATACATTT
The DNA here is from genome assembly GCA_964017235.1 of Sabellastarte sp. h YS-2021. Taxonomy (NCBI): domain Eukaryota; kingdom Metazoa; phylum Annelida; class Polychaeta; order Sabellida; family Sabellidae; genus Sabellastarte; species Sabellastarte sp. h YS-2021. The sequence goes on along the minus strand of OZ024930.1, from coordinate 40,038,364 downwards.
TAAATATTTTTTATCAAAATGAGAAAAGTGGTCAATATTGCAATATGTTGTTTGAATTACAGTAGAGAAAAATACCGGGTTATCAACCATGAAACGAATCATTCAATTGCGCATGCGCACTACTACTCAATTATGTTTTGATCGTAAAGATGACAGTTCAGCTGCGGTGAATATAGCAGGGAAGTTGTGTATTAGCTATTTGAAATAGTAAATTGGCGTCAGTAGCCCTCACTTTGGTGGAAATCGACAGTGATACTAAATAAAAATGTTGGAACCATCGTCAAGTGAAGAGGAATCGGAAAACGAGACCTTAGATGGGGAGAACTCAGATGTGCTCAGTCTCCCAAGCACAGACCAAAGGAGTTTGTCTTTGAGTGGTGACAATTTGAGTGTCTCTGGAAGTTCAGCATCTCATATATCGAGGCAGGTTCCAGTAGCAAGACCTTCTAGCCCAAGCCCATCTTTGGTGTCAGAAAAGGAGAGAGATGAGGTTGACCGCTCAGAAAGAGAAGAAGAGGATAGGAGAAAGAGACTCCAGTTGTATGTGTTTGTCATGCGTTGTGTGGCCTACCCATTCAATGCCAAACAACCAACAGATATGGCAAGAAGGCAGACAAAGATCACAAGACAGCAGCTACAGACAATTAAAGAGCGATTTCAAGCATTTTTCAATAAAGAGCTAAACATTCAGTATGATGAAGCATTTAACAATGCTGTACACAGTTACTATGAAGTGTTTCTGAAGAGCGATCGAGTGTTCAGTCTTGTACAGAGTGGTGGGTGTTCTGCGAATGACTTCCGAGAAGTATTTAAGAATAATATAGAAAAGAGAATCCGTAGCTTACCGGAGATAGATGGACTTAGTAAGGAAACTGTTTTGAGTTCTTGGATGGCCAAGTTTGATCAGATATTTAGAGGAGATGAGGATCCAAGGAAACAGTCACAGAGGATGTCAGCAGCAGCTTCAGAACTAATTCTAAGCAAGGAACAATTATATGACATGTTTCAAAATATTTTGTGTGTAAAGAAGTATGAACATCAAATTTTATACAATGCTATGCAGGTAAATTATTTAACTTTTTATTAAAATTGTGTGATGAAGTACACAGACATGTTTATTTGTTTCCTATTTAATTTTATTGAAGTGCACATTGATTGGTTGTTGCATGTGTAAGTCAAAAGAAATAATTACAATGTGTCAAGATCCGACATTTTGCTGCAGTAATTAAGTCACCACAGTGAGTTAAGGTATTAGCAAAACATTCATAAACCTTATTCTGTTAATCCTTAAACTATTTCTTGCTGCTACAAAGTAGAGGCAAGTGTATTGAGAGTGTTAATCTTAAAAGTTTAATTCAAATATTTGCAGTTCTTACCAGAAAAGAGTTCTGATTCTCACAAAAAGGAAAAGTTTTGTCATTAAAACATTCCAGAAGCTTTGTAGTTATCTCAGCATATGACAGTCTGGCTAGTGGTTATCAAATTTGTTTCATCTGTGAGGTCAGATATAAATTTGGCCTTATTCCATTTCAGACTTTGACACAGAAATGATTTAGATAGTGTTTAGTAAATGTAGTATGTAACTTTTAGATTCAACAACTTTTGTGAAACAATTACTATGATAAAGATACATGTAAACTGTTTAAAATAAATTTTTTGCACCCTTGAATCCATACTATCAAGGAGATAAGCTTTGTAAAAGTTGGTATGTAGTAATAACAATGAAGTGGGCACGTTTAATTGCTTTACTGATGTGGTGCCTTTGTAAAAACTATAGAAAACTTCTCTTTTAGCAGGACAGTTTGTGTAATGGTATTGTTTACATTTTACCCCAAAGTAAATTCAATTTCTTAAAGATGCTACATTTCTTTCAGCTGGATAATGTTGATGAACAAGCAGCACAAGTCAGAAGAGAACTTGATGGACGATTGCAAGCAGCTGATGAAATGATGAGGGTGATTTTGTTCATAAATTTTTATTCCTACTGCTTCATAAGTCTACTTTAAAAGTCAGTTTAAACCTTAATGTATTCATTTTAATTGCAACACTTTGTCGATGTGGCTGTTAATGATCTTATTGTTATCTGTATCATAAAATGAATATGCAATATATTTACATCTTTGGTGGGCCAGAGACTTGGTGAAAAAGTTGAAAATGTCTCCGGGGACTCTCCGCCCAAGGAATAAGACTAAAATGTACCCAACCATTTCTATAATTTGAACACAATGTTAGTATACTTAAACCTAACTGTTTATTTTTAAATGTTATCTTTTTTAGAAGCGAAGAAAAATGCCCAAGTTTGTTGTAAAAGAGATGGAAAGCATGTATATTGATGAACTGAAGTCATCAATAAACTTATTAATGGGAAATCTAGAAAGTTTACCTGTGACAAAAGGTAGTACAGAGTCCAAGTTTTCCATGAAGAAATTGCAGAGATACAATAAGTGAGTTGTGTTTAATTTAGTCATTTAGTATTTTGTTAATTTTGGGTAGAACTTGTATTGTGTGACATCAGCTAATTTATTGTGAAGGTTGCACCCCCACAAAAAGATTGACCATAATTCTCAACTCTTGAGTTCCCACCCAACAATTGTTACAATCTAAACATAAATCACAAATTTTAACTGAAAGAAGAAAATTCCGGAGTTTATTGACTTTACACTTCACAGAGGACCTTAATGTTTGCAACACCAACAACATCTTGGAAGCTAAATGTCACAAAAAAAACTTATTGATCACACAATAGTTATACATATTTAACATGTACTCCAATATAAAGCACAAAGTAATTCAAATATAATAAGAGATGGTTGGTCATATATCTGACAACATTGACCTCACTATTTTAAAATGATATAAGTTGTAAATATGCTACAATTTAAATTATCACACATCAATAATGAACAGCTGATAATGAATAATAATATTGAAGGTGACATGTAATATATGAAGCTAGAATGTGAAATCCTAGCTTTTCAGATTCAAATTATTGTTCAAACTTGTGCTGTAGCAACAGTTTACTAACAGGATGAAGATGGCATATCCTAAAAAACTTATGTCAACCAAAATGTGACTCAAAAATTGGACGACAAGTTGTTGAACCTTATAACTTCGCAATCAAGTGATTATTTCAATTTTTGTACGTATTCACGCAATTGAGCTTTGTGTCAGTTTTCGTAGAATGTATATGTGTTGTAAATTGCTGCAGTAAATGAATTTTTGCTTTCGTGAACTACATGTTGAATTCATGTTATGCTAGTAATGCTAATATTCTTTTAAAACTTTCTGATTTGGTAGTATTTTTTTGTGAATCCTGTGATTGAATTTGTCAGCTCTTTCTAATCAACAGGGCACACCATCACCACAATCCCTATGGATCCCCACACCATTCAAAAGATTCACAAGAGGACGCTGAACCTACACTGTCAAAGCTCGATGTGGTGCTGAACTTTACACTGGAAGTGAGTCATTGAAGAAATTAAGCGTTAAATTGTTAATGTGAGTCTAGCCCCCAGAATCATCTTACAGCCATTCAACACTTAATAAGTAGTCTATCATTTTTAAGGCCAGTGGATGTTTGAGGTAACAACATTTAAAGAAGGTATTCCACTGCATTTCAACTGATTTCAGTTTTTGATCTGAGACCCCAGTTGTAGAAATTTTGTGATTTAATCACTTGCTTCTCTGCTCTTCTGAGTTTGAACTTTTTGCAGCATCTGTCGTACACTGATTACCCAAGTACTCTTTAATGGCCCCAGCCATTTAACAAAGGGTTTTGTGGCAGGCTGAGAGTTTGATAAATTATTGTATCCCTGGACAAAAGTTGGGGATACTTAGGATTCAGTACGGTCACACCACCGCCACAGAGCTTTCCTTTTGGACGCAATAACTTAAAAAATATTTTAGTTAGACCTTTCATATTTGGGATGGGTTGACCTATATGGGCAATACCACAAACACTATTGTTTTGTGACCTTGACCTTCAATTTCAAGGTCACTGGTGGCCTCTTAAAGGTCAGATTTTGGCCATTTTTTCATATTTTGGCCCAGTTCTCGTATACAGAAAGTTAGATCATCCTATGGCTGGTATATATTAAGCTAAGGCTGTGACGGGTGGTTAAAATCCATCCCGGTACCCGAGCTACGTAAATTCGTCTCGCAGTTCGGTATTCGCGTGTTTTAGTATGCACGTTTTTTCCTCTCCATAAACAAAACAGTGGTTTCCGGAAATGATGTCTTAGCATTAAAATAGTGGTGAAAGGTAATCAAAACTTACTATATTGTTATAAAATGAGGAGTATTATATAAAATATCCCAATATACAAATAATTCTGCCATTTTGCAGTGTTGTCATTCTTTGTCGTCCTGATAAAGTGGGCGACAATATAATATATTATAGTAAGTTAATGACGATCGGGTGGACCAGAAACCACTCGAGATCTTCCCAAATCAACTCCACTCGCGAATACCGACCACTCGGTCGCAGCCTTATATTAAGCATATATGTGTGACCTTGAAGCTCTTCATTGGTCATCCACAGACCGCCAAAGTACCTCACCAAGGCCATTTTTGGCCTTTTTGGAGATATTTTCACACTTAATGCTGACTGTATTGCATGGAAACTATTGAAAATGGCTTTGGAGGTTGAGTACATGATGGAGTACCAGCATCCAGTTTGTTGACCTTGGCTATTGTTTTCAAGGTCACCTTAGGCCTGCTAAAATGACTCAAAATGGTACCTTTTACTGCATATATATGCCTATTCAAGACTGTGAGGCCATATACCTCCTTTGTTGTATCCACCGGATGCCTCCGGTGGATACTTTGGTTTAGCGTTCGCTACGCCGTTTCCACTGCGCATAGAGATATTTTCGGCGTTAACGCTCTAAGAGGAAAAGTACATCAGCTAGGTTCACCAAATTTGCAGGATATCTTCATTGGGGGGTAAGCTTCTCTGGGAAGGAAATTAGCCTCATTCTGAAAAACAATTCTGAAAGCTCTTAATTCAAGGTCATCCACAGAGTGCCAAAGTAACCCACATATCAGACTTTAAAAGTGCTTATATCTCCCTTATTATTGGACCCCTCCGTCAAGGTCATACTATGATAGCCAAACTTAAAAGTGCTTATAACTCGCTTATTATTGGTCCAAGAGGGTTTGGGATGGTAAACCAACCTATATGAAATCATGGACTAGGAATCTTTTGGTGTGGTCGCATTTGACCTTGGGCCCCTCCTTCAAGGTCAAACAAGGATAGGCTAAGTTAAAAGTGCTTATAACTCGCTTATTATTGGTCCAAGAGATTTGGGATGGCAAACCAACCTATAGGAAATCATGAACTGGAAATCTTCTGGTGTGGTCAGATTTGACCTTGAACCCCTCCTTCAAGGTCAAGCGAGGATAGCCAAACTTAAAAGTGCTTATAATTTGCTTATTATTGGTCCAAGAGGTTTGGGATGATAACCAACCTATATAAAATCATGGACTTTGAATCTTCTGGTGTGGTCGGATTTAACCTTGGACCCCTCCTTCAAGGTCAAACGAGGATAGCCAAACCTGAAAGTGCTTATAACTTGCTTATTATTGGTCCTAGAGGATTGCGATGTGAAACGAACTTATAGGAAATCATGGGCTGGGAATCTGATGATGTGGTCAGATTTCACCTTGGGCCCCTCCTTTAAGGTCAACCGAGGATAGTCAAACCAGAAAGTGCATATAACTCGCTTATTATTGGTCCTAGAGGTTTGGGATGGTAAATCAACCTAAAGGAAACCATGGGCTGGGAATCTTTTGATGTGGTCAGATTTGACCTTGGACCTCTCCTTGATGTCAAACGAGGATAGCCAAACTTAAAAGTGCTTATAACTTGCTTATTATTGTTGGTGCTAGAGGTTTGGGATGGTAAACCAACTTATAGGAAATCATGGGCTGGGAATCTTCTGGTGTGGTCAGATTTGACCTTGGGCCCCTCCTTCAAGGTCAAACTAGGATATCCAAACCTAAAAGTGCTTATAACTTGGTCGTAGAGGTTTGGGAAGGTAAACCAAGTTATAGGAAATCATGTGCCCCGAATCTTTTGGTGGGGTCAGATTTGACCTTGGATCGCTCCTTCACGGTCGAATGTTTTACTTGATACCTATAATGGACTATATCTCCCCTATTATTGGTCATACGGGTTTTGGATGTGAAGACAACTTATACGAAATCATGTGCCCTGAATCTTTTGGTGGGGTCAGATTTGACCTTAGATCCCTCCTTCAAGGTTGAATGTGTGCCTTGATAACTTATAATGGCCTGTATCTCCCTTATTATTGGTCGTAGAGGTTTTGGCGGTAAAGACAACTTATGGGAAATCATCTGCCCTAGATCTTATGGTGGGGTCACATTTGAGCTTGGGCCCCTCCTTCTATGTCAAATATGGTCCTTGATACCTATAATGGCCTATATCTCCCTTACTATTACTCTTGGAGGTTTTGGATGTGAAGACAACTTATAGGAAATCATGTGCCCCAAATCTTTTGATGATGTCAGATTTGACCTAGGAGCCCTCCTTGAAGGTCGAATGTGGTCCTTGATACCTATAATGGTGTATATCTCCCTTATTATTGGTCGTAGAGGTTTGGATGTGAAGACGACTTATGGGAAATCGTGTGCCCCAAATTTTTGGGTTGGTTCACATTTGACCTTTGACCCCCTCCTTTAAGGTCGAACGTGGTCCTTGATAACATACCGGTAATACTCTGTGTGTCATGCTTCAACCATGTCCCGTCCGGGGAAACACTGTATCGAGATGCAATATCTAGTTTTATCAGTGAAAGAACTCTGCTCCAGATGCAGGATACTTAAGCCAAAGATACAGTAATTGATCAAAAGTCAACGTTGGGTTTTTATGTCCCATTCATCAGCCAGGGTTATATTGGGACAAGTCTTCAGAATTTTCACTTGGGAGTCAAACCCACACAGAGGTGACAGCCTGTGATAGATGACAAACTTGCTAACCACTAGACCAGTTTCTCTGTTGAAAACAGCTATGAAATCAAAAACTTCTGTTGATTGTCATGGCAATCTGTATGAGTCATTGAATCAGTGTTTATTTTAAATATGGTCAAGCTTCAAATGAAAATTCTCGCTTATCTTGAGCAGGGATAGTGAAAAAAATCCCTCTGAGTAAGTAATCTTTGATCTGTATTTGGAAGAAGAATGAATTGAAATAATAATTGAGGGGTGCAATGACATGGTGTTAACTTGATTTGCCCTAAAACCTTGCCATAATGGTTGGGGGGGGGGGGGGGGGGGGGTGCAACACCATAGTGTGAACTTGATTTGCCCTAAGACTTTGCCATAATTATCTTGAGTTTCAAAATCTTGTCTGGGCTATTATTTAGAAACCAGAAGTTGTAGAAAGTTGATGCTTGGTAGGGACATTCGTAGGGAGGTGCAGGTGTATGATCTCATGGTGGGACCTTGATTTAACCTTGCTGTAATGACCTTAACCTTTAAAATCTTGCCCAGGCTATATCTTGGAAACTGTAAGGTGTAGAAAGTTGATACTTTCCAGGGTTATTGATCGTGTCTAGACTATTGAAAGTTTTTAACACAAAAACAATCAAAAACTTTAATTATTTTTCATATAGTTACCTAAGAATAATTGTTTTGAAGTCAATTTTATGGGAATGTTTGCAGAACCTCTGAGATTAGTCATGGGGTATTCTTATACTCAGATTAGTTCATTCATAATTACGCTCATAGTCTTAAAATCCCATTTGCCGTTTTCATTTTTTTCCCTGCATTTTTAGGTAGTTGTGATGGAAGTGCGGGGTCTGACTGGATTGCCGCCAAACAAGATTGTGTATTGTACAATGGAAGAAGGGGGTGAAAAGTTACAGACCGACCAAGCAGAGGCTTCCAAGCCTGTGTAAGAAAATTATTTTTTTTAAAATTGTCATTTCAATATTAATTTAGACTGGGAGTGAAGAAATTTGTACCCTGGTAAGCTTTAAATAGTAAAACACTGCTGTAATTTATGGCTTTTTAGAATGCAGGCAGTAGAGGTAAGATTGTATTTGTCCTCTTGGGAGTATAGAAAACTGCCAAATTTACAAAACTGTATGTAAAAATGATACAAACCAGAAAAATATGGTCAACAATAAGCAAAGAATAAATGAAAAGATTTTCCATTTTTATCGCTACAAACTGATATTCTTGCAAGAACAGTTGAATTACAGATGATGAAATCTGGTCACAAGATTCATGCTTCATTGGTTTTCGTTGTTTCTACTTATGATGTTAAGATATGTCTTAAACATTGAACAGTTTGTTGTATTGATTTGACATTGTTGAAGGTACAAAAGAGTAATATCAATGATATTATTAATAATAAATAGCTGTAATACTGTAATTGCTGTTAGGCTGATGCTGTCCCTCACAGTGAGACAGCTAGATTGTGGCACCAGATTTAACCCTTCATGTGCAGACACAACATAACTATATCATTCAAAAGACAATTCATTACACACACTTGCATTAACTATCACTTTATAGCTATGCTTCAGTGCAGAATCATCAAATTGAAATTGTAAATGAAGTAAAGTGCCATGTTTGAGCTAATTTATGAAGGTTGCTTATATGCGGCTTATTATATGTTTCTGGGTTTTGTCAAGGTATGACCTTCCTTTTATAGCTTTTTAGTATTAATGGTTATGGATATGATTTTTGGCATAGACCTTTTTTGGCTATGGGAAAACATTTTCATGTATACTCAGTGTTTCCGTTTACGCACAAACGTGCGTAAATTTACGTCGACATCAAGCGATTTACGCACATAATATTTAACTGAGCGTCAGACTGACGCAGAAGTATTTGTAAAAAGAAATACTGATATTTCGTCAATATATGCAGCAATTCTTTATTTATTCCAATTTCAAAACAAAAATGGCCGATTTCCTGTTTGTTTACCTGTCAATGCGCATGCGTGGGATCAAAAGGTCGAGAGGTGAAGAGTTCACGAGGTCACGCATGCGCATTCGCGTTAGTCAAGAAAGGACTCGAGATTTATTTTTTAATGAAAGATAGATGCACATGCAATAAAAACAGCACTGAAGATAAGCTATATATTTTAAAATTTCATGTGAGATGAGAGCTACGCAGATCCATCTTCGACGGCCAGTGTTATAATGTACCCTTGCAAATCTTATTCGAAACGTTACATATCGAAAGAAAAGGTGATCTGTGCCAGGACACCATTGGAAACAACGTTTCCGAACGATGACAAATACCTTGTGCAGGGGGGATACGTTCTACTAAATCTCGGAAATTCTTGAATATTTAACCCCGGAAAATATTACCTCTGAAATTCAAAAATATTTACAGGGGTTGTAGCAAAATCACTGTAACTTTGGAACCACTCAATGGATTTTTGTCAAATAAAAAGCAACTTAAACTACAATAATTTGTCTTTCAAACAGTATAGATATCATATTTGTAGTGTAAATAAAATAATTTTTTAGAAACTATCAACATATACTATATTCAGTAGTTCATTAGTGCTTCTGTTCATTTTTGCTACCTTAAAAATCATCCAAAAATAAGAGGAAAAATTCAAATATATTTTTTGACTGTTTTCTTTACCCTGATATACCTTCAGATATTTTTATGAATGTACAACAATGTACAGTGTACTATAATTTATTTTCAAAGTCATAAATAAATTTAAATCTGATTTTTTGCTTTTTAGTAACTGGGTGTATCTAAACATTGTTTTTTGAGGAAAATCTGGCAGAATATCACTTGTACCCCATATTCGATGGCCCATGGGTACATGGTACCCCACATTCCGTAACTCTAACACACACACTGTCTTTTTAAGGTATTTTAGGTATTGTTTGTCCATTATTTTTCTAACCGGCAGTTTAAGTAGAAGGGGGTCAAGCCTAACTGACCCTCAAAAATTTTGATTGACCCCCGGTTTTCAAAGGAGGGGGTCAACTGACCTCCAGAAAAAAGAGGCTCAGGAAACACTGATACTAATTTGACCTTTCTAGACATCACATGACACCCCCTCCCCATACACACACCAGAAAGTCCAGATGACAGTTGATTTTCCGATCATTTTTGTCATGAATGACTTTTGCCATTTGATTGAATCATTTTATCAGAAATATCTGTTTTTATGTCAGCCGACTTGTTCAGTCAGCTGACATTATGGCAACACCCTGTGGTGTGGGCGTACGTGTTGGCTTCCGCATCTGCGTGAACAACTTCTCCAAAAGTACAAGACCCAGAGAGGTACCTCCAGCCCAAGTGTGAAAATTTCAACACATTATCACAATTTTTTCATTCATTATTGCAGGGTTTTCTCTCTTATTTTGTATATATGTACTAGTTCACAAGTAGATTCCCTTGTGTGAGTATCAGGCTTGGATCTTTCTTAATTATTTTTTTTATGAATTTTTAAAATAAGTTGTAATGCATTAAAAATCATGAAATCATGCACTAAATCACTTATAACTTGAAAAGTATTGCATTTAGAGCATTTTGTTAAAATATGTTATTCAGCTACTGTTTCTATAGATACAACATGGTGAGTAAGCTGAGCAATAGCTACTTTCAGGTTCTCGCTGTTGAATAAATCAGTTTTAACTTGAGAACTATTGCATTTATAGAATTTTGTTTAATTATGTTATTCACCTACTTTTGGGTCATCTATAGCACAGTGAAATTGTAGACCTGTAGCTCATAGCATAGCTGAGTAATAGCTGCTGTCAGGTTCTCATGGGATTCAGGTCTGTTGCGCCTTCGCTGCTGTAGAAATTTCCATGTGTATGCGATAAATCAAGAATGGAGCAATGTCTTTTTATGTCAGCTGACTTGTAAGTCAGCTGACATTATGTCATCACTCTGCGGCGTGGGCGTCCGCGTCCGCGTGAACAACTTCTTCTCCAAAACTACAAGGCCTAGAGACATGCTGTTTTTTTTAAAAGATACCTTATCTATCGAGGATGAAAAATTGTTCAAGGCATGCAAATCTGTCTGTTCGTCTGTTTGCTAGAGACATTACAAGGGGGGTACCCCCACCAAAAGTGTGAAAATTTCAACTTTTTATCACAATTTTCTCAGTGACTATTGCAGGGATTTCTCTCATATCTTGCATATATGTACTAGGCCAGAGGTAGATTCTCTTGTGTGAGTATGAGACCTGGATCTGTCTTACTTTTTTTTTAATAAATTTTTTTAATAATTTTTAATGAATGAAATCATGCACTAAATCACTTATAACTTCAAAAGTGTTGCATTTACAGCATTTTGTGAAAATATGTTGTTCAGCTACTTTTTTCATAGCTACAATATGGTGAGTAAGTTGGGTGTCTGTCTCAATAGCTAAGTGAGTAATAGCTACTTTTGGGCTTTTCAGTAACTTCCATTATGAGTAAAATCACTTGTAACTTAAAAACTATTGCATTTAGAGAATTTCGTATAAATATGTTATTCAGCTACTTTTGGGCCAGCTATAACATAGTGAAATTTCAGACCTGTAGCTCATGGCATAGCTGAGTAATAGCTACTTTTAGGTTATCACTGTTGAGTAAATCACTTATAACTTGAAAACTATTGCATTTAGAGTATTTTGTTTCAATATGTTATTCACCTATTTTGGGGTCAGCTATAACATAGTGAAGTTTCAGACCTGTGGCTCATTTCATAGCTGAGTAATAGCTACTTTGAAGTTCTCACTGTTGAGTAAATCAGTTATAATTGGAAAACTATTGCATTTACAGAAATTTGTGCAAATATGTTATTCAGCTACTTTTGGGTCAGCTATAACATAGTGAAATTATAGACCTATAGCTCATGGCACAACTGAGCAATAGCTATTCTCAGGTACTGACTGTTGAGTAAATCAGCTATAACTTGAAAAATATTGCATTTGGAGTATTTTGTTAAAATATATTGTTCACCTACTTTTGGGTCAGCTATAACATAGTGAAATTACAGACCTATAGCTCATGGCATAGCGGAGCAATAGCTAGTTTCAGGTTCTCACTATTGAGTAAATCAGTTGTAGCTTGAAAACTATTGCATTTATAGTATTTTGCTTAAATATGTTGTTCACCTACTTTTGGGTTAGCTATAACATAGTAAAATTTCAGACATGTAGCTAATTGCATAGCTGAGTAATAGTTCCTTTGAGGTTCTCACTGTTGAGTAAATCAGTTGTAACTTGAAAACTATTACATTTAGAGTAATTTGTTAAATATGTTATTCACAGAATTTTTGGTCAGCTATAACATAGTGAAATTGCAGACCTCTATGTCATGGCATAGCTGAGCAATAGCTACTTTCAGGTTCTCACTGTTGAGTAAATCATTGTATCCACTGGATAGCCGCAGTGTGTAGAGAGAGATTTCACCATTACTGCTCTGATGGAAAAAAATATTATAGCTAGCTTTCTTAAGTTTGCAGTATATATTAATAACCATAAAATGTTGTCTGGGAATATTTTTGGCCTCATTTTGAGAAACAAGATGGCCGCCACAGGTGTTTTTTGTCAGTCATGAAAAGTGCTTATATCTCCCTTATTATTGATCCTAGAGGTTTGGGATGATAAACCAACCTGTAGGAAATCATGGGGTGGGAATCTTTTGGTGTGGTCAGATTTGACCTTCAATGACCCCTCCTTCAAGGTCAAACAAGGATAGCCAAACTTAAAAGTGCTTATAACTCGCTTATTATTGGTCCCAGAGGTTTGGGATGGTAAACAGACAGGAAATCATGGGCTGTGAATCTGTTGATATGGTCCGATTTGACCTTGGAACCCTCCTTCAAGGTCAAATGAGGATAGCGAAAATTGAAAGTGCCTACAACTCGCTTATTATTGATGACAGAGATTTGGGATGGTAAACCATCCCATAGGAAATCATTGGCTCGGAATCTTTTGGTATGGTCAGATTTGACCTTTGGACCCCTCCTTCAAGGTCAAATGAGGACAGCCAAGCTTAAAAGTGCTTATAACTCATTTATAATTGGTCCTAGAGGTTTGGAATGGTAAACCATAGGAAATCATGGGCTGGGAATGTATTTGTGTGGTTAGATTTGACCTTGGACCCCTTCTTCAAGGTCGAACGAGGATATTGCATTTGTAGTATTTCTTCAAATATGTTTTAACCTATTTTTTACACTTAAACAATTACCTTGTTATTTTCCTTCATAATACCATTTACAGGGCACAACTTTTTTATCCTTTTCTTCTGTCAGCTTCGGAATTTCTTTCGAACTTGCTGTTCAGTTACCATTTACTGTATTTCTGTACAGCCCTTTTCCTGATAATTATTCTGTCCTCTAATCACCTTCACAAATGAAAAACACTCAGTCAGCTGACACAGTGCCCGTTCACGGGCACTCTCCTCTTGTTTCAGACTTGGTACACATATTAAGGGTGGCTAAAGGATGATCCCTATTTAAGGTGACCTTAAAGTGTCAAAAATAAATATTTTATTGTGCTACAATAGCTTACCATGTGGGACTGAATGGTCTTCTCGGATGGCCACCAAGCCTGGCCAACGTCTAAGAAAAACAAACATGTATAGTTGGCCGTAGCCTCAGGTTGTTGTCACTTGACCTACCCCATTTGTCTTGGAATATTTTGTGAAGTTTTTCTACCGTTTTCTACTTATATCTCAGTTCATTTTGATTGTTGGATGTCTTTTTTCATCCATTTTGTTTATTAATTATCAAAGCACATATTACATAACTTTCCGTCCAGTCGGATAAGTATTTTTTCTTTTATACCTGTTGTGAGTTTTCGCCTCGGCTAGGCTTTTTTGTGATCAGGTTTCACCTCTTTTATTGTGTTTGAACATGTCTTCTCATCAATCCAATAAAGATAAACCCCGTGCATCTAAATGCCATCATTTTTGTCATGCTTTCAACACTCATAATAATTGTCCTACCTGCAGAGAGGCAGGCAAGGGAGATGATCCCTGTGTCACATTTATCTCACCTTGTGATATTTGCGCTTCCTTCTCGGAAGAACAATTAACTAAGATCACCCATAGGAAGAGATATGTAAAGAAACCTGACAAAAAATCTGACAAAAATGATCAAGAACTAGATATATTGGGCGATAATTCTGGTGAATCCTTTGCAGGCTCTCAAGCAGAGCTCGAGAGTGCTGCTGACCATCTTTTTACTTCCCCGCCTCGCCCTCAACCTCTTGCCTTCGAGGCTTTATCATTAAGAACTCCAGCTAAAACTGTCCCACCTACCCCAGGTACAGCTTTACAGCAGAAATTAGAAACAAAGCTTGAGAAGTCCTTGGGATCTCGGCTAGACATTCAACTAGATTAAAAGATGGGTGCTTTCCAGGCAAATATTTTAGAGGCAATGAAGTCCCTTCGAGAAGATTTTCAGAAATCTCTCAATAAAACTTCTTCTCAAGTGGAGGTAGATCAGACCTCCGCTTCAGCCTCAAAACCTGGCCCATCTAATACTCGTCTAGACCCCCCGAGTACTAATCCTGTCGAGTCGATGGACGTTTATTATGGCCCAGCCTTACCTCCTCGCCTGGACTCTCATTCTAGTCGCGTCGATGACACCTCGGGTCACAATGTTAGTTCTGTCGAGGAACCCTCAAGGTTGCCCTCGGCCCCATCAAAGAAATCTTCTCACTCTTTCAAACGGTATGATGTGGTCAGGAGTTCTGCCTCGGACCACTACTCTGATCAATCTGACCATCCTCGGCCTGCCCCTAGTAGGGCCAAGAAACATACTGATAAATCAAAACACAAATCTAGGTCCAGATATTTACCTTCTTCCTCAGAGGAGGATCAGTCCTCTGAGCTCAGACACAGGTCTCCAAAACCTTCTAGGAAGACCTACACTGATCAAGACCATCCTCAACATGACCCAGATCCTCCTTACTACAGGGAAGTAGCTCTGTCTGACATCCCCTCTCAGTATGCAGAGGAGGTGGATACCTTCAGGCGTATCCTCAAACTTCCAGACCCTAGGGACTCCCTACCCAGGTCTTCTACTGCGGTCATGGGCCTTGACGATGAGAAAGGCAGGCAGGAGCTCAGGCCAAGAGGCCCATCCTCTATGCTGCCTCTGAACTCTATTATCAAAGACGCCTTTGATAAATTTGACCAAGACTTTCAAGCAGCGAATTTACCTAAGGGTAAATACATCAAAGCTCCTCCATCCACTGCCAAGTGGTACAAGGTGGGACAACCTTGTTACGAAGACAAGATTCAAGAACTAAATACAGACTTTGCTAAGATCTGTATTTCTCCTAAGCCCTCTGGTCCCCTATGGGCAAGGTTCCCCTACCAATTCTCAAAGAATTGGAACACCAGGCGAGACAGAATATCTCCACGCTTAACTTTACTACCACCTTTGCCAAGACTTCTTCTTCCTGCAATTCCACTCAGGAAAGGTGCCAGCATAGTTTGAAGTCGACCTTCAAGAAGGTCAAATCTCAAATTAGGAAAGGTGCCGACCCTGAAAAGGCAGCAAAGCGTGGATACGAGGAAGCCTGTGAATACCTGGATCTTTGGAACAAGACTTCTTATCCAGCACAGGGCCTTGACTTGTCTCAGCAAATCCCTTGCAAAATGAATCCCTTCGAAATTTCAAGGACCAGTGCCAGGACCAAAAAGTTCTTGTTGCAACGGACAACTCGACAGTGGTAGCCTACATAAACAAACAAGGAGGAACTCACTCAGTAGAGATGTGCGCTCTCCTGTGGAAGATCATGACTTGGTGCCACCACTATCACATAACTTTAAAGGCCAGACACATTCCAGGGTGTCTGAATGTGATGGCCGACCTCCTATCCAGGTCCAACCAAGTGCAGTCAACAGAATGGTCACTGCATCCACAGGTGTTCAAACAGATCTACCAGAAGTGGTTCACTCCTCATGTGGACCTGTTTGCCACTCATCTGAACCACAAACTCACTCTCTACTTGTCTCCAATCCCAGACCCAAAGGCCTGGGACATAGATGCTCTGAACATAAGCTGGACGGGTCTCACTGCTTATGCTTACCCTCCGATGGCGCTCCTTCACAGGGTGATAAAAAAAATCAGGCAATGCCATTGCCTGATCATCGTAATAGCCCCAGGCTGGCCAGGGATGCCCTGGTTTTGGGACCACTCCATCTGTGAAACAAATCTCAGATTTTTTGATGTACCTGTACCAAGACCTAAACAGGTGCCCCTCGACCATTGATGGTTACAGGACTGCCATCGTTGACACCTTGGGCTCAACGGCCCACCATATTGCACATAATGCAGACCTTCATAGGTTACTCTCCAGTTTCCACAGGGATCGTCCCAAAAGTTCCAGAAATCTTCCTAAGTGGAACCTTTCTGTTGTTCTCAATGAGCTCACAAAGCACCCTTTGAGCCTATGAAAGACACAGACCTCAAACATCTTGCCCTCAAAACTGCTTTCTTGCTAGCGTTGGCCTCCGGCAAGCGCCGCAGCGAAATCCATGCCTGGGTTGCAAACAAAGTATCTAATCTAGGCCAATGGGAAAAGGTTGCCTTGTTCCCTTCTTCTGACTTCATAGCCAAAAACCAACTAGCAAGAGAAGGTTCTCAAAGTGTGTCTCCGGTGACTATTCCTTCTTTGACTACCATTGTAGATAGACAATTCAAAGAAGACAGGACCCTGTGTCCGGTGCGGGCCCTGAGGTACTATTTGGAGAGGGTCTCGGTCTCTCCTTTTCATCTCCTTCAAAAAAGGACATACCTCAGACATCAGACCCGCTACTCTCTTCCTGGTTGAAACAAACCATTCTACTTTGTTATAAACAAGCAGACCAACAAGCCTTGGACTTGGTCCAAGTAAAAGCGCATGACATTAGGGCCTTCGCAGCCTCTAAGGCTTTTTACGGTGGGGTATCGGTGGACCAGATCATGCAAGCCTGTGACTGGAAGGCTCACAACACATTTACAAATTTCTATCTAAAAGACCTTACTTGGTCAGACGACAACAATATGTATCTGGGGCCAGTAGTAGCGGCACAACAGGTCCTAGACCCTACCCCTCAGAACAGTCATCCTGGGAAAGAAAAGAAGGGGGGCTGGGTGGGGGGTGGGGCACATCCGCTACAACCAAGTCTTCAGGAGTCTAATCCCAGGGTCTAGGTATAGGTTTACCTCATTAGGGTGTTTCGGGTAAGGTCTTTATATTCTTCATTTTCTTTTAGCTTTAGCATTGATTGTATAATGTATTAAGGACCTTAAGGTTGTCATTAATCTCCTTTAAGGTGGCAGTAATTTTGCTACCTCTGAGCCTTGGGCTCAGACTTTCTGTGATGGCCCTTGGGGCTTTACCCCACCTAAGTGTACTTTGGCTACACCTCTTTCTCCTGTCAAAACACCCAGACAGTTTATTAACACTGTCAATCATTTTTAGGTTTTTTGGCTTCTTACAGGCCCAGCCCTCGGATTTGGGGCACTGTAAATGGGACTCAGACTGGTATTTTCTAACCTTCATTCTACTTATTCTATCTAAAATCTAAGAAAAACAAACATATCTTCCAGTCTCAACTGTAATCCCGCCACTGGGTGGTTGCATTCAGCATTCAGTCCCACATGGTAAGCTATTGTAGCGCAATAAAATTGAAAATTTTAATTACTTAAATGTAGCTTTTATAAGCTACAAGCTTACCATGTGGGACTGAGAAGAGTCCGGTGGATACTTTGGTTTAGCGTTCGCTACGCCGCCGCCGCCGCGCGTAGAGAGATTTTCGGCGTTAACGCTCTAAGAGGAAAATGACAGCAGCTAGGTTCACCAAATTTGCAGGATATCTTCATTGGGGGGTAAGCTTCTCTGGGAAGGAAAATACGGGCATTTCTTTGAAAATAATCGACATTTTTCTACTGGCTGTTTCTCATAGGTAGAAGGTTGAATCTCTTCATAGGTGATATGTATAACAGATATACATGTCCTCTACAACCTTGCACACATTTGACCTTGAAGCTCTTAATTCAAGGTTATCCACGGAGTGCCGAAGTAACCCACATAGCAGACTTTAAAAGTGCCTATATCCCTTATTATTGGTCCTAGAGGTTTGCAATGTGAAACCAACCTATAGGAAATCATGTGCTGGGAATCTTCTGATGTCAGAATTGACCTTGGACCCCTCCTTCAAGGTCAAACGAGAGGTCCTCAGTGGCCTAGTGGTTAGCAAGTTTGGCATCTAATCACAGGCTGTCACCTCTGTGGGTTCGAGTCCCACAAGTGGCAATTCTGAGGACCTGTCCCAATATGACCCTGGCTGTTGAACAGGATGTAAAACCCCAACTTTGACTTTGTCAAGGTCAAACGAGGATAGCCAAACATAAAAGTGCTTATAACTCGCTTATTATTGATCCTAGAGGTTTGGGATGGTAAACCAACATATAGGAAATCATGGGCTGGGAATCTTCTGATGTGGACAGAATTGACCTTGGGCCCCTCCTTCAAGGTCAAACGAGGATAGCCAAAGTTAAAAGTGCTTATAACTCGCTTATTATTGGTCCTAGAGGTTTGGGATGGTAAACCAACATATAGGAAATCATGGGCTGGGAATCTTCTGATGTGGTCGGATTTGACATTGGGCCCCTTCTTCAAGGTTAAATGAGGACAGCCAAAGTTAAAAGTGCTTATAACTCACTTATTATTGGTCCTAGAGGTTTGGGATGGTAAACCAACATATAGGAAATCATGGGCTGAGAATCTTCTGGTGTGGTCGGATTTGACCTTGGGCCTTCTTCAAGGTCAAACGAGGACAGCCAAAGTTAAAAGTGCTTATAACTCGCTTATTATTGATCCTAGAAGTTTACAGTATGAAACCAACTCACACGAAATCTTGGGCTAGGAATTTTCTGATGTTAGATTTGACCTTGGGCCCCTCCTTCAAGGTCAAACAGTGGTTCGCTGGCTTTGGTGAGTTGTCTTTTCAGTGGATACAAATTTGCATCGGTCTCAGATGCGTAGGTCTAGTTATTTTGTGTAATTATATTCAAAACTAAAAACTAGTTTCATAGCAGCCAAAAATGATCAAACCTGGATTCTTGGGTTTTCAGAAAAAATTAGCCATCTGAAACAGGAACTCATATTTTCATCATTCTAATCCTGTTAACACTTCATGGCACTTCACTTTTTTCTCTTAACTACAAAGTGAGAAACTGGAAACTGCATACTTGTGTTCACATTGTGTACATCCTTCATCTTTTTTCACAGATGGGACACACAGGCAGACTTTACCACGAGTCACCCTCTCCCAGAGGTGAAAATCAAACTGTTCACTGAGAGTTCTGGTATGTTGAGTCTGGAAGATAAAGAACTGGCAAGGGTGAGTAGACAGGAAATATTTACAGCTTTGAAGACAGCGTTTTATTTATTGAGGCATTGCCTTGCCTTTCAACACTGAATACAGTTGAAATACTTTAAGCATAACTTAGAAATGCAGAAATCCTGTTTTAAGTAGAAATTCGGTGTTGGGTCACTAGAGGACCTTTTCCATGTAACTATTGTCTGGAATTCTGTATAGAATTTATTCAGTGCAATTTTTCAGAACTCGATATTGTGAGAAAGTTGAGTACTGTACAGGAATTTCCTTGTCTCTGACTAAAAGTCTTGAATATTTCAAATATATTTTCCTTCATTTTCAAAACAGGTATATTGTACATATTTTCTTCTAATCTTAAAACCTGGAATATTTCAGTTTTCATTATGATCTCTGTAACACTGCTTATTTTTAAAAAAATTAAAAAAAAAATTAAATGTTGTGCAGTCATATTCATGAGTAAAATTGATTTGGTTCTTTCTACTATATTTTGCCAGGTGGTGATCCACCCAACTGCCACCAGTCCAAAGGTACCCGAGACAAACCATATGATTGTCAATAAGAAGAACTGTCCCAATGACCACCTCAGGATCAAAGTTCTAGTCAGAATGGACAAACCTCAGAACATGAAGTACTGCGGGTAGGGAACATAGCTACTAGCTATATTGTATTGTGACGCCTTTATGTTTATCAACAGAGCCTGTCAACAGGTACCTTCAACACCTGTGAATTTCATTTCAGCCCAATGGTAAAAGAGTCTTAACTAGTAATTTAGTAACAAAATGAAAATCGGTGGGTTTGCCCCTGCACCCCCATCTGAATTGTTTAGCACACAGTGTAACTTTTTTATCAGGACTTTTGTTATGTGAAATTTCCATATAACCAGGAGTTAAGGTCCTTGAGATGGGTATGTGCATCAGTCCAGTAATTAATAGGCCTTAAAGTTCACCCCAAGTTCGTTCTGTGAAACTGAAGATAAATGTCTAAAACTCACAACTCCTGTGGTAATGTGGCCTTTAATTTTGACCCTGAATGGAGTATAAAATGCAGTGTGGGATATATGTCCAAAATGTTGACATCAAAATAGAGATAAAATAAACATTGTCATTGGATTCCAGAATGTTGTGACTTTTTGTGGTCAATTCTTGTGCCCCTGGGTTCTGATGAGGAATTCTTGTGATAGATTCATATCTGTGACAGTTTACTGTGATCTGCTATTTGAATGGCAGACATGATGTGCACAACGGAATTGTTATTATAATAGAAGTATTGCATGTTTTTACTTCAGTGCAGATAGTTGTATGAGTAATGACTTTTCATAGAAGATATTTAAGCTTAGGGATCTATAATAAGAAGTATTGCATGTTTTAACTTCAATGCAGATAATTTTATGAATAATGACTTTTTATGGAAGATATTTAAGCTTGGGCATCTATGAATAAATTACTGACAACAGTAAGCAAGGTTATTTAATAGGCTTGAACTTTGCAAATTTTTCATGTATGGTAAATTTGTTGGAAAGGCTAATTTATCTGTTTGGAATTGTGTGAATAGTTGATGTTGGTGATTTGTTTGAATCGTTTGTTTAAACATGTGCTCTTCTTGATGTTTGTAGATACATGTACGCTGTTGGAAAGAATGTTTGGAAAAAGGGAAAGAAGAGATATTTTGTCCTTGTGCAGGTAATCTTTGTATTACTTTTAAAAATTGTGCCAATTAGTGGGTTTTATTAAATATGTGCAGTTAGCATATTTTGCCAAATTTCAGAGGTTAAGAAAGTTAGTACATTATCTTCGAGTCATATTTACTTACTGTTGTACAATTTTAAAATGGTAGAACAAAAATCCTTCATTGTGAAAGTTTGTTTATATAAGGGGTGATTATATTCTCTAGTGTATGGATTCCTACAGTCACAAACTCATTGCAAAGACTAGAAAAGCAACTTCATTTGCTCAGTGAATATAAAACTCACTCTTGCAGTATACAGCAGAGTATATAAATAGGTTCCCCTTTGGGATATTTTTTCCATGTGAAGCACTCACATGTCATGTGATCTGTTTAATTTCATCCTTCCCTTCTTCCTTGATGTCTCCCCCTCTTTGTCATTTTAAAATGATCTTAAGAAACAAGTCAATGTAATGACTAATGAATGTAAATTTTTCAGGTTTGTTCAGTAGTTATAAGTGTTGTGCATTTGTTATGTTGGCTGGATGAGTGAATTGAACAAGAAGGTTTAGAATCGTTTAGAACACTGCTGTTCTCTGTGTGTGTGTGAAGCAATCATTTTAGTCTTATAATCAATATGTCCCATCTCCTCTCAAGAGAATTTGCTGGAGGGATTTGGAGAGTGAAGGGGGTGGGGTGGGGGGGGAGTCTCTACTGTTTGTTGTAAGGAGCATTTTGTATGACTCATTAATGAGCTTAATGACAGAGAAGTTACTTGGATCAATTACTCCGTCTAGAGAGACCATATAAATCTATACACATCTGCTGGCTGTTAAATTAATTGAGCATGTATTTACCCTGTTACAGAACATTTGCTTGTTTGGTTTATTTTTTTTACCCCTTTGAAAATAGCACCTGCCCTATTTAAAACTTCAACTTGGGAATTTTCACATAGAAAGTTAAAAAAGATGGTAAACTTCAGTATTAATTCTATGAAAATTTGTGCAGTTTTCTTGGATTAAGTAGTATTATATTGCATTAATATGAGTGATGCAGTATAATTAGCAGTTTTCAGTTCTCAATGTACACTGAACGTGTTGGATTTAATGAGTCTCTGTTAATAATACTGTCACCATGCTTGCTGTTCAAGTAACGGTGTATTTGTTTGGTATGAAACATAGGAAGTTTTAGGTGGTGTTGTGAAAGTGGATCTTTTATTTTCACCACTACATGTAACGACAGGGGAGTTCAGATAGTAGAGTTACTAATGAAAGTATATTTGAAAACGGGGTCCCGAAAACAAAAATTGGAGGAAATTTGTCTTTAAAATCGGAAGTTTTGAACATTATTTCACTGTATATTGAGAAAGTATAATACAAGTACACATTAATAACCGTTTCTGTGCAATATTTTATAATTTGATATGAAATATGTGACTTTCTGAGAACCAGGTTTTGGACGTCTGTCACCAGATTTTGTTTAAGTTTATATAATTGATAAGTAACTGGTTTGCTGTCTTTACCCCTATCAGAAAGTGTATACCTCTCTCATCCCCAAGCACCTTCACTATTGCTTATGAGTACAGTGATAGAAAAATCCTTTAAAAGAAATCTTGCATCCAGAATTGGTTGCAAATCATTTCCAAAATTAAAACAGTTGTTTTTTGTTAGACCATGACCCACCCACTGTGAATATTTGATGTAAATCTATGCAGTACTGATTTTTTTTAATCTTACAAACATGAAAAAAATGAGAATCTAATGATAACATCCTTGGTAGAGGTAACCAGTTTATTCACCAAACTCATTTATCTGATACTAAAACAATCCTGTTACTCTCATGACAGGTGCATAAAATGAGAATATTGTATAATTTACCATTGAAGTTTTTCTTTTTTTTTTCTTTTTGTGTTCCATTGATTTTTGCATAAAGGTTGAGTTATCTTAAAGGCAGCCATATTGGAAAGTACAAATGTTAATCTTGACAATGGCAGACTCTTGAAATTAGGCAACTTTATTATATTTAAGCTAACATTTTGAGTGATTAACTCCCACAAAGGGCATTAACTGCCGCTGTGTATGATGACCTCTTTGCATTAAGCTCTCCTGAGGATAGTTTAAGTCATTGTTCAGTTGTGTTATGTATTTGTGATAGACACATATGCATGACATATGGCGCTTTTCTTGTGCTATTTACATCACATGCCATGAGATCAATGTCAACCACAGATGAAACTGATAATACAAACTAATATTACTGTTAGGGTGAGAAAAATACTTAGACTTCAGATGCAGTTTTAAACAAGAGCACTCGGAGAGCGCAGACCTCCGCCAAGGGAGCACATATCTTGAAAATTTCATCAAAATCCGTCCATAACTTTTTGAGTCTTTAAAAATTACATTTCATGGATCTAGAAGATCCAGATAATGATCCCGATCACTCCCAAAATTAAATCATTTCTTCCTTTTACCTTTTTAGACATATCCTGAATATGTCATCAAAATCCATCCATACGTTTTTGAGTTATCTTGTTCACAAACAAACTCACAAACAAATCCGGGCAAAAACAACCTCCTTGGTGGAGGTAATAATTGGGTTAATTTCAATGGGAAAAGGCTCTCTGAGGAACTGCTGCTTACATAAAAGTCATTTCTATCTAATAGAGGACTATTTAAATGGGGTTTGATGTGATTATTTGAGCTCCATGGAATGTTTTCAAAAAAGTTGAGGAATCCCATTGGCTGCAGTATCTGCAGTTGCATCTGTCATGTGATATCCATGTGTTTCCTCTTTACCCTGCAGTCCTGTCATCTGGGCATAAATTCATCTCTCAGTCTGACTTGCTCTTTCCTCTTCCACCCCCATTTTCCTGTCTTTGAAAACTGAATGATAAATTCACTTATTTTAGTACAAAAGACATCTCTGCTATGCAGTATACTGGGTTCCGAAATCGGTAAAAGGAATTGTATTTTTAAACCACAGGCAGAGTTACCAAAATAGAAGGGTTGATTGACACAGGAAGCACTAGAAAAAGTCTATGGTAGGCTATTGCTCCCAATCCAAAACAGATATTTTTTCATTCTGTGAAGTTCAGCTAAATTATAAGATGTCCACATGAATAAATTTTTGAAGTTCCCGTACTGGAGTTTTGTGAGTTACAGTCTTTCAAAAGATTAGTGTTAAAATTATTGTGTGTATCAAGAGTGCCATACAAGTCATTTAAATTATTTGTCAAGATTGTCCCTTTGGAGAGGACTGTCTGACAATGATATAGCAATCAATTATATGGTTGAGCAGTTTTGTGGAAATAAAAAGTTAGGTGTGTATTCATTTTGTGAGTGATAAAATATTGATAAGGTTCCACAGAATTCTGTGAAATAAATGATAAATGGATTGGCCGTAGCCATTATATTTAAGGTCATGTATCTCAATGGCATAGTATCCCTGCACAGTGTTCGCTCTCAAGCGTGATTTCGTGAGTTTGTACACAATCTGGGGCGAGTTGTCGCAAAACCAACTCACCAACATGTCTGTGCTGTCGCTACCAGGCAAAACACTTGAAACTGACTGAAGAAATTCGTCTATTATCGGAAGCTACGACGTACATATTTCCTCATAGAAATGAGAGAGAAAAGCATTTAGGGCAGTTTATTTTATTTGATATATCCAGCTAACAGTAATTCACGCGAGAATTCGGGTATTCTCGCGAGATTTCCATGCTTTTTGTCGATTTTTAAACTCGTCTTCTGCTTATAGTGTCACAGGTGAAACAGTCGAATCAACTACTGACCAAAGAAATTCGTCTATTATCGGAAGCGACGATGAACATATTTCCTCATAGAAATAGGTGAGAAAGACATGAAAGCGAGTTTATTTTATTTGATGCATCCAGCTAACAGTAATTCATGCGAGAATTCGGGTATTCTCACGAGATTTCCGTGCTTTCAAAATGTCTAATTTTTACCCCACAGCCCTTAAGGGCTGTCAGGGTATTGTTTTCACCCATGGTGTCCGGATGGGCGGGCGTCCGGGCGGGCGGGTGGGTTGGCAGGCGGCGGTAAAAAGTTTGTCCGGGCTGTATCTCAGAAACCGTAATGTGTAGGAAGTTGATACTTGGTAGGGACATTGGTTAGGGGGTGTAGGTGTGCAACGTCATGGTGTGACCTTGATTTGACCTTTGACCTTGCCGTAGTGACCTTGAGTTTGAAAATCTTGTCCGGGCTATATCTCGGGAACCGTAAGGTATAGGAAGTTGATACTTGGTAGGGACATTGGTTAGGGGGTGTAGTTGTGCAACGTCATGGTCTGACCTTGATTTGACCTTTGACCTTGCTGTAGTGACCTTGACCTATAAAATCTTGTCCAGGCTATATCTCGGAAACTGTAAGGTGTAGGAAGTTGATACTTAGTAGGGACATTGGTTAGGGGGTGTAGGTGTGCAACGTCATGGTGTGACCTTGATTTGACCTTTGACCTTGCCGTAGTGACCTTGAGTTTGAAAATCTTGTCCAGGCTATATCTCGGGAACCGTAAGGTATAGGAAGTTGATACTTGGTAGGGACATTGGTTAGGGGGTGTAGTTGTGCATCGTCATGGTCTGACCTTGATTTGACCTTTGACCTTGCTGTAGTGACCTTGACCTATAAAATCTTGTCCAGGCTATATCTCGGAAACTGTAAGGTGTAGGAAGTTGATATTTGGTAGGGACATTGGTTAGGGGGTGTAGGTGTGCAACGTCATGGTGTGACCTTGATTTGACTTTTGACCTTGCCGTAGTGACCTTGAGTTTGAAAATCTTGTCCGGGATATATCTCAGAAACCGTAAGGTGTAGAAAGTTAATATTTGGTAGGGACATTGGTTGGGGGGGTAGGTGTGCAACGTCATGGTCTGACCTTGATTTGACCTTTGACCTTGCTGTAGTAACCTTGACCTACAAAATCTTGTTCGGGCTATATCTCGGAAACTGTAAGGTGGAGGAAGTTGATACTTGGTAGGCACATTGATTAGGGGGTGTAGTTGTGCAACGTCATGAGCTGACCTTGATTTGACCTTTGACCTTGCCGTAGTGACCTTGACCTATAAAATCTTGTCCGGGCTATATCTCGGAAACCGTAAGGTGTAGGAAGTTGATACTTGGTAGGGACATTGGTTAGGGGCTATAGGTGTGTATTATCATGGTGTCACCTTAATTTGACCTTTGACCTTGTCGTAGTGACCTTGACCTTTAAAATCTTTTTGCTCCTTTGGGTCTGTGTTTTGATGAAGATTAAGCACTGTTAAAGTCATATTAGAATTTATTAAGAATTTTACTTTCATAACTTCCCATTGTAAGAGATAGAATTTCATCAAGTGAGCCACAGATTTTGCTCCAACACCACACATAAGCATTCATTAAATGTATTACCACTTCTGTATGCATGGTAATATTCAAACCATCTAAAGCATAATTCAGCCATGCAGATGTAGATAAAGAGTGTTGAATTTTAGTTTGCTGATTAATGCTGTCACCTTGTTATTGAATTATCTTATTTCAATACTTCATCTTTATATGCATTATCTTTCTTTTAAACATTATTTCTCCATTTAAACATTGTTTAGACGATTATATAACTGACAGTGCTCTGAAAGTATCCTGAACTTTGTACTGGTACAGTACTTCTGTATCTCATGGTGTTGAAAATATTTCCCTAGGCTGTGGGGTACGGGCATCTCTGCTATTTAAGCGTCCCGCAAGGGACGCTTGTTTGTGTATGGGAGAGCTTCAGGCTCCGCCGGCTCCGCCGGCTCCGGCGGCTCCGCCGGCTCCGGCGGCTCCGCCGGCTCCGCATTTTGTTTTCCTTATAACTCTGTAACCGTTAGGCGGATTCTTTTCAAATTTGGCAGGTTTAGGCAGTAGCCTTGGGGAATTTTTTTGAATATACTGCAGTGACATTTCAACCAATCAGAGAGGTCACATGACCAAAAATGTCTTTTTTCGATGGGGAAGCTTGTCCGGATGATAACTTGAAAGGAATTTTATCAATTCACCTGAAACTTGGCAAATACATTCATTCTATTAAAATCTGGAAATCATTAGATTTTGGCATTGATTGGTCAAGAAATGGCCGAGTAATTAATGATTAATTAATCATTATGAATTTTCCAAATAAGGAAAACACAAAAATGCTTATATCTCGAAAACCGTGCTAGATAGAGCGATTTTGACGAAATTTTTGACCCGCAGGGTATCTCTGCGGAGTACTTTTCCCAATTTTCAAAAAATTTTTGTCTCGCCAAAAATGGCGGCCATTTTGAATTTTCGAAATTTTCGCAAAAATTGCAAAACACAAAAATGCTTATATCTCGAAAACCGTGCTAGATAGAGCGATTTCGACGAAATTTTTGACCCTCAGGGTATCTCTGCAGAGTAGTTATCCCAATTTTGAAAAAATTTTTGTCTCGCCAAAAATGGCGGCCATTTTGAATTTTCGAATTTTTCGCAAAAATTGCAAAACATAAAAATGGTTATATCTCGAAAACCCTGCTAGATAGAGCGATTTCGACGAAATTTTTGACCCTCAGGGTATCTCTGCAGAGTAGTTATCCCAATTTTGAAAAAAATTTTTGTCTCGCCAAAAATGGCGGCCATTTTGAATTTTCGAATTTTTCGCAAAAATTGCAAAACATAAAAATGGTTATATCTCGAAAACCCTGCTAGATAGAGCGATTTCGACGAAATTTTTGACCCACAGGGTATCTCTGCAGAGTAGTTTTCCCAATTTTCAAAAAATTTTTCTCTCGCCCAAAATGGCGGCCATTTTGAATTTTCGAAATTTTCGCAAAAATTGCAAAACACAAAAATGCTTATATCTCGAAAACCGTGCTAGATAGAGCGATTTCGACGAAATTTTTGACCCGCAGGGTATCTCTGCAGAGTAGTTATCCCAATTTTGAAAAAATTTTTGTCTCGCCAAAAATGGCGGCCATTTTGAATTTTCGAAATTTTTGCAAAAATTGCAAAACACAAAAATGCTTGTATCTCGAAAACCGTGCTAGATAGAGCGATTTCGACGAAATTTTTGACCCGCAGGGTATCTCTGCAGAGTAGTTATCCCAATTTTGAAAAAAAATTTGTCTCGCCAAAAATGGCGGCCATTTTGAATTTTCGAATTTTTCGCAAAAATTGCAAAACATAAAAATGCTTATATCTCGAAAACCCTGCTAGATAGAGCGATTTCGACGAAATTTTTGACCCACAGGGTATATCTGCAGAGTAGCCATGCCAATTTTCAAAAAAAATTTGTCTCGCCAAAAATGGCGGCCATTTTGAATTTTCGAATTTTTCGCAAAAATTGCAAAACATAAAAATGTTTATATCTCGAAAACCCTGCTAGATAGAGCGATTTCGACGAAATTTTTTACCTGCAGGGTATCTCTGCAGAGTAGCCATGCCAATTTTCAAACAAAAAATTTCTCGCAAAAAATGGCGGCCATTTTGAATTTTCGAATTTTCAGACCCATAGCTAATTACTCACCTACTCAAAATGAGTAAATGCGAATTATCTCTAAAAGTATTGCAGATAGCCAATTTTTCTCAAATAAATCATTCACCTACTTTTGGGAGAGCTTTCACTTGGTGAAGTTTCAGACCCATAGCTAATTACTCACCTACTGAAAATGAGTAAATGCGAATTATCTCTAAAAGTATTGCAGATAGCCAATTTTTCTCAAATAACTCATTCACCTACTTTTGGGAGAGCTTTCACTTGGTGAAGTTTCAGACCCATAGCTAATTACTCACCTACTCAAAATGAGTAAATGCGAATTATCTCTAAAAGTATTGCAGATAGCCAATTTTTGTCAAATTAATCATTCACCTACTTTTGGGAGAGCTTTCACTTGGTGAAGTTTCAGACCCATAGCTAATTACTCACCTACTCAAAATGAGTAAATGCGAATTATCTCTAAAAGTATTGCAGATAGCCAATTTTTCTCAAATAACTCATTCACCTACTTTTGGGAGAGCTTTCACTCTGTGAAGTTTCAGACCCATAGCTAATTACTCACCTACTCAAAATGAGTAAATGCGAATTATCTCTAAAAGTATTGCAGATAGCCAATTTTTCTCAAATAACTCATTCACCTACTTTTGGCAGAGCTTTCACTTGGTGAAGTTTCAGACCCATAGCTAATTACTCACCTACTGAAAATGAGTAAATGCGAATTATCTCTAAAAGTATTGCAGATAGCCAATTTTTCTCAAATAACTCATTCACCTACTTTTGGGAGAGCTTTCACTTGGTGAAGTTTCAGACCCATAGCTAATTACTCACCTACTCAAAATGAGTAAATGCGAATTATCTCTAAAAGTATTGCAGATAGCCAATTTTTCTCAAATAACTCATTCACCTACTTTTGGCAGAGCTTTCACTTGGTGAAGTTTCAGACCCATAGCTAATTACTCACCTACTCAAAATGAGTAAATGCCAAATATCTCTAAAAGTATTGCAGATAGCCAATTTTTCTCAAATAACTCATTCACCTACTTTTGGGAGAGCTTTCACTTGGTGAAGTTTCAGACCCATAGCTAATTACTCACCTACTCAAAATGAGTAAATGCGAATTATCTCTAAAAGTATTGCAGATAGCCAATTTTTGTCAAATTAATCATTCACCTACTTTTGGGAGAGCTTTCACTTGGTGAAGTTTCAGACCCATAGCTAATTACTCACCTACTCAAAATGAGTAAATGCGAATTATCTCTAAAAGTATTGCAGATAGCCAATTTTTCTCAAATAACTCATTCACCTACTTTTGGGAGAGCTTTCACTCTGTGAAGTTTCAGACCCATAGCTAATTACTCACCTACTCAAAATGAGTAAATGCGAATTATCTCTAAAAGTATTGCAGATAGCCAATTTTTCTCAAATAACTCATTCACCTACTTTTGGGAGAGCTTTCACTATGTGAAGTTTCAGACCCATAGCTATTTATTCACCTACTCAAAATGAGTAAATGCTAATTATCTGTAAAAGTATTGCGGATACCCAATTTTTATCAAATACTCATTCATCTACTTGTGGGAGAGCTTTCACATGGTGAAGTTTCAGACCCATAGCTAATTACTCACCTACTCAAAATGAGTAAATGCGAATTATCTCTAAAAGTATTGCAGATAGCCAATTTTTCTCAAATAACTCATTCACCTACTTTTGGGAGAGCTTTCACTTGGTGAAGTTTCAGACCCATAGCTAATTACTCACCTACTCAAAATGAGTAAATGCGAATTATCTCTAAAAGTATTGCAGATAGCCAATTTTTCTCAAATAACTCATTCACCTACTTTTGGCAGAGCTTTCACTTGGTGAAGTTTCAGACCCATAGCTAATTATTCACCTACTCAAAATGAGTAAATGCGAATTATCTCTAAATGTATTGCAGATAGCCAATTTTTCTCAAATAACTCATTCACCTACTTTTGGGAGAGCTTTCACTATGTGAAGTTTCAGACCCATAGCTATTTATTCACCTACTCAAAATGAGTAAATGCTAATTATCTGTAAAAGTATTGCGGATACCCAATTTTTATCAAATACTCATTCATCTACTTGTGGGAGAGCTTTCACATGGTGAAGTTTCAGACCCATAGCTAATTACTCACCTACTCAAAATGAGTAAATGCGAATTATCTCTAAAAGTATTGCAGATAGCCAATTTTTCTCAAATAACTCATTCACCTACTTTTGGCAGAGCTTTCACTTGGTGAAGTTTCAGACCCATAGATAATTATTCACCTACTCAAAATGAGTAAATGTGAATTATCTCTTAATAGTATTGCAGATAGCCAATTTTTCTCAAATAACTCATTCACCTACTTTTGGAAGAGCTTTCACACACGAAAATGAAAAATTGTGAATATCTCGGAAAAGCTATTTCTTCTGCTTTAATGCTCGGCGGGAGATACACACCGCGGCAGTGGTCTTGACAAAAATTTTTGTCTCCCCAAAAATGGTGGCCATTTTGAATTTTCAAAGTTTTTGCAAAACACAAAATGCTTATATCTCGAAAACCGTGCTATATGGAGCGAACTCAACAAAAATTTGGACCTGCTGGGTATCTCCAATTTTCAAAATATTTTTGTCTCGCCAAATATAGCGGACATTTTAAATTTTTTTATTTTTTGCAAAACACAAAAATGCTTATATCTTGAAAACCGTGCTAGATAGAGCAGACTGCGCTGACTTTGGTTGCCACAACAGTATAAGGCTAGAAACGAAGCATTTTCTT
The DNA here is from genome assembly GCA_964017235.1 of Sabellastarte sp. h YS-2021. Classification (NCBI taxonomy): domain Eukaryota; kingdom Metazoa; phylum Annelida; class Polychaeta; order Sabellida; family Sabellidae; genus Sabellastarte; species Sabellastarte sp. h YS-2021. The sequence continues at coordinate 40,007,095 of OZ024930.1, read as the reverse complement.
AATACTTTAGCACTCACCTTTATATCCTTTTCGGGACGCTTTGTTTTTGCTATGCAAAAACATTATCTTTTTTTTTTGCGAGCGATCCTCTAGTTTTAATTCTTCTTCTGCATATTGTGTCACAGGCGAAACAGTCAAAACAACTACTGAGCAAAGAAATTCGTCTATTATCAGAAGTGACAAAATATGTATTTCTTCAAAGAAAAGAAATGCAATTTATTTATTTATTTGATGAATCCAGATAATAGTAAAATAAAAGAAAATTAAAAAAAACCTGTAGCACCCAGCCATTAAGATGTGGTTTAGAAGTGAAATTTAAAAAAAAATGACAAATAAAAACAGCATTAAATAGTTTATTTATTTGAATTTTTAGCTTAGCATCTATTTCATATTATTTAAATAAAGAAGATTTTATGCAGTCCCAAGTTGGAACTAAATATTTCAAAATATCTTGAAGCAACTCGTACATGTCTCACATTTTTTCACAGTTGTCTTGTCTTTTCAAGTGAAGGGAGACCGTCTGTCTCGCATTCATTTTTGAAGAGAGCAAACACTGCCTGCACCTCTGGCTGTAACAGATTGGCAGTGTTGTAGATAGAATACTGGTATACCTATTTTGTTTGATGATAGTAGAAAATTGAAAAACTCCTTTATATGGCTGATATATTGCTTAATCAACAAATAACATATGTTTGAAATATGAAACATAAAGACTTTGTTGTTGAGCAAATGTATGATTTATGGACTTCAATGTATCTGTACACTAATGTAATGAGTTGATTGGGATGTTTCTAAGAACTGGTTAAAACTGTGCCCACAACTTTATCATTGGAATTATCTAGGTGGCATTCTGATTACCTTGCATACATTTGAACAAAGTCAGTCTTTGATTCATTGCAGAATTTTTTTAAATAGGTCCACTGTGTTGTAATCTGTTAGCGGAATTCCTGGCTATATTCTGATATTTAAAGACATTCTGTTAAGGTATCAGTAAAACTCTCATTGATTTTTTTTTGTAAAACTTTGTAGAATTCAAATGAGGTATTTGTATTTCACCTACAGGTGTCACAGTACACATTTGCCATGTGCAGTTACAAGGAAAAGAAGGCTGACCCCACTGAAATTATGCAATTAGATGGTTTTACGGTGGATTACTGTGACCCGGTGTCAGGTATTGTTATTCTTTATAAATACTGAATATACCAATTATCATAAATAAATTTGCAGAATAAAAATATCCTGTTATTTGTTCTGCATTAAAAGAGGGTTTGTACATAAAATGCAAACTCTTCAATTGTCCTTCCATTTTGATAATTTTTGGTAAATTAATAGATGTTTTAGGACAACCTGGATTCATATGCATAAGTGCATTTTTATGTTTCGATATACCTAACATGCATTTTAATCATACAGAATACTAACAATTTTAAGATAAGATTTCTGAAGTGGTCCTCAGAAAAATAGATGCTTTGTTGCTGTCACACAACCAGGTGAAAACAGTTCATTAAGCATCACGCAAGGGACGCTTGTTTGTATATGGGAGAAGCGACTCCGCCAGATCCGCCGGAGCTGCTAGATCCGCATTGTCCTTTCGCAATAGCTTCGCAGCCATAAGGCAGATTGTTTTCATATTTTGCAGGTGTATGCAGTAGCCCTAGGAAAATTTTTATCTATATGCTGCGATGACATTTTCACCAAACATTGAGGTCACATGACCAAAAATGTGTTTTTTGGAAGGGCGTCCTTGTCCGGATGATAACTTACGAAGCCTGAAATTTAACAAATACCTTTCTCATATAAAGATCTGGGTGACATTAAATTTTGGCAGGGATAGGTTAAGAAATGACTGAATTATTGATGATTAATTAAGCATTAACAATTTTCTTAATGAGTAAAACACAAACTGCTTGTATCTCCTTAACCGTGTAAGATAGAGCGATTTTTTTAAGAACGATTTTGTCGAAATTTTCGACCCACAGGGTATATAAGCAAACTATGAGCCAATTTTCCAAAAAATTTCTCCTTCCCAAAAATGGGAGTCATATTCAATTTTGGAATTTTTGAAAAAAAATGCAAAAAACAAAATTGGAAATATAGGCTCATAAGGTACACATATAGAACAATACAATAAGTGATATATGAGTACTTTTTGAAACCATTTTCTTCATAAAATAAAAATTTACTAGTGGGATTTCGGCAAAATTTTTAAGCCACAGGGTATCTCTGAAGACTAGCCTTTCCAAGTTTCAACAAATATTTCACTCGTACAAAATGGCGGCCATTTTGAATTTTCAAATTTTTTTTCAAAAATGCAAAACACAAAAATGCTTGTATCTCGAAAACGATGCTAGATAGAGCGTTTTCGATGAAATTTTTTACCCACATGCTATCTGTGAAGACTAGCCTTTATGAGTTTCAACGAATATTTCACTTGCCAAAAATGGCGGCCATTTTGAATTCTCGAATTTTTTTCAAATATGCACAACACAAAAATGCTTGTATCTCAAAAACTAGATAGAGCAATTTTGATGAAATTTTTGAGCCGCAGGATAACTCTGCTGAGTAGCTGACCCAATTTTCAAAAAAATTTTGTCCCGTCAAAAATGGTGGCCATTTTGAATTTTGGAATTTTTTTCAAACATGCACAACACAAAAATGCTTGTATCTCAAAAACTAGATAGAGTGGTTTTGACCAAATTTTTGAGCCGCAGGATAACTGCTGAGTAGCTGACCCAATTTTCAAAAAAAAATTTGTTCCATCAAAAATGGCCGCCATTTTGAATTTTTCGCAAAAATTGCAAAACACAAAAAATGCTTGTATCTCGAAAACAGTGCAACTTACAGCGATTATGCCAATATTTTGATCCACAGGGGATCTGTGAAGACTAGCCTTGCCGAGTTTTAAAGAATTTTTCACTCGCCCAAAAAGTCGGTCATTTGGAATTTTCAAATTTTTTTCAAAAATGCATAACACAAAAATGCTTGTATCTCTAAAACCGTGCTAGATAGAGCGATTTCGAAGAAATTTTTGATCCACAGGATTAAGCTGTCGTTATTTCTCCTTTTCGGGACGCTTTGTTTTTGCCATGCAGCGATTTTGTCGAAATTTTCAATTGTGCAAAAACAATCGCTTTGTTTTGCAAGCGATCCTCTAGTTTATATTTAAATTATTACATAACAAAAAAAAACTGTCCATATGGTGAAGCAGTGGTTTTCACCTAACCATTGCAAAAATTTCAACAATTTGTAACATTGACTATCAATTAAAAAAACTACTCCGTATTTTGTACCTTGTTGAATTCACCTTCCAAATCCTTCCTAAGAAGGGTTTTTTGTAAACAAAATATCATTTAATTGCTGTTAGTTTATGTAATCAATACTCATTTCATTCACCTTTGAGATAAAGTTACACTTTGATGCACACAGTATGAAATCAATATTAAAACTGGTTCTCAGATATCCTTTTGTAGATTAACCAGAGTAAACTAATTAAGCGTCCCGCAAGGGACGCTTGTTTGTGTATGGGAGAGCTTCCGGCTCCGCCGGCTCCGCATTTTGTTTTCCTTATAACTCTGTAACCGTTAGGCGGATTCTTTTCAAATTTGGCAGGTTTAGGCAGTAGCCTTGGGGAATTTTTTTGAATATGCTGCAGTGACATTTCAACCAATCAGAGAGGTCACATGACCAAAAATGTCTTTTTTCGATGGGGAAGCTTGTCCGGATGATAACTTGAAAGGAATTTTATCAATTCACCTGAAACTTGGCAAATACATTCATTCTATTAAAATCTGGAAATCATTAGATTCTGGCATTGATTGGTCAAGAAATGGCCGAGTAATTAATGATTAATTAATCATTACGAATTTTCCAAATAAGGAAAACACAAAAATGCTTATATCTCGAAAACCGTGCTAGATAGAGCGATTTCGATGAAATTTTTGACCCACAGGGTATCTCTGCGGAGTACTTTTCCCAATTTTCAAAAAAATTTTTTCTCGCCAAAAATGGCGGCCATTTTGAATTTTCGAAATTTTCGCAAAAATTGCAAAACACAAAAATGCTTATATCTCGAAAACCGTGCTAGTTAGAGCGATTTCGACGAAATTTTTGACCCGCAGGGTATCTCTGCGGAGTAGTTATCTCAATTTTGAAAAAAAATTTTCTCGCCAAAAGTGGCGGCCATTTTGAATTTTCGAATTTTTCGCAAAAATTGCAAAACATAAAAATGCTTATATCTCGAAAACCCTGCTAGATAGAGCAATTTCGACGAAATTTTTGACCTGCAGGGTATCTCTGCAGAGTAGCCATGCCAATTTTCAGACAAAAAATTTCTCGCAAAAAATGGCAGCCATTTTGAATTTTCGAATTTTTCGCAAAATTGCAAAACACAAAAATGCTTATATCTCGAAAACCGTGCTAGATAGAGCGATTTCGACGAAATTTTTTACCCACAGGTTATCTCTGCAGAGTAGCCATGCCAATTTTCAAAAAAAATTTATCTTGCCAAAAATGGCGGCCATTTTGAATTTTCGAATTTTTGCGCAAAAATTGCAAAACACAAAAATGCTAATATTTCGAAAACCGTGCTACATAGAGCGATTTCGACGAAATTTTTTATCTTCAGGGTATCTCTGCAGAGCAGCTATCCCAAAGAGCTTTCACTTGGTGAAGTTTCAGACCCATAGCTAATTGCTCACCTACTCAAAAAGAGTAAATGCGAATTACCTCTAAAAGTATTGCAGATGGCCAATTTTTCTCAAATAACTCATTCACCTACTTTTGGAAGAGCTTTCCCTTGGTGAAGTTTCAGACCCGTAGCTAATTACTCACCTACTCAAAATGAGTAAATGCTAATTATCTCAAAAACTATTGCGGATACCCAATTTTTATCAAATAACTCATTCACCTACTTTTGGAAGAGCTTTCCCTTGGTGAAGTTTCAGACCCGTAGCTAATTACTCACCTACTCAAAATGAGTAAATGCTAATTATCTCAAAAACTATTGCGGATACCCAATTTTTATCAAATAACTCATTCATGTACTTTTGGGAGAGCTTTCACATGGTGAAGTTTCAGACCCGTAGATGATTACTCACCTACTCAAAATGAGTAAATGCGAATTATCTCTTAAAAGTATTGCAGATAGCCAATTTTTCTCAAATAACTCATTCACCTACTTTTGGGAGAGCTTTCACTTGGTGAAGTTTCAGACCCATAGCTAATTACTCACCTACTCAAAATGAGTAAATGCGAATTATCTCTAAAAGTATTGCAGATAGCCAATTTTTCTCAAATAACTCATTCACCTACTTTTGGGAGAGCTTTCACTTGGTGAAGTTTCAGACCCATAGCTAATTACTCACCTACTCAAAATGAGTAAATGCGAATTATCTCTAAAAGTATTGCAGATAGCCAATTTTTCTCAAATTAATCATTCACCTACTTTTGGGAGAGCTTTCACTCGGTGAAGTTTCAGACCCATAGCTAATTACTCACCTACTCAAAATGAGTAAATGCGATTTATCTCTAAAAGTATTGCAGATAGCCAATTTTTCTCAAATAACTCATTCACCTACTTTTGGGAGAGCTTTCACTCTGTGAAGTTTCAGACCCATAGCTAATTACTCACCTACTCAAAATGAGTAAATGCGAATTATCTCTAAAAGTATTGCAGATAGCCAATTTTTCTCAAATAACTCCTTCACCTACTTTTGGCAGAGCTTTCACATGGTGAAGTTTCAGACCCATAGCTAATTACTCACCTACTGAAAATGAGTAAATGCGAATTATCTCTAAAAGTATTGCAGATAGCCAATTTTTCTCAAATAACTCATTCACCTACTTTTGGGAGAGCTTTCACTTGGTGAAGTTTCAGACCCATAGCTAATTACTCACCTACTCAAAATGAGTAAATGCGAATTATCTCTAAAAGTATTGCAGATAGCCAATTTTTCTCAAATAACTCATTCACCTACTTTTGGGAGAGCTTTCACTTGGTGAAGTTTCAGACCCATAGCTAATTACTCACCTACTCAAAATGAGTAAATGCGAATTATCTCTAAAAGTATTGCAGATAGCCAATTTTTCTCAAATTAATCATTCACCTACTTTTGGGAGAGCTTTCACTTGGTGAAGTTTCAGACCCATAGCTAATTACTCACCTACTCAAAATGAGTAAATGCGATTTATCTCTAAAAGTATTGCAGATACCCAATTTTTCTCAAATAACTCATTCACCTACTTTTGGGAGAGCTTTCACTCTGTGAAGTTTCAGACCCATAGCTAATTACTCACCTACTCAAAATGAGTAAATGCGAATTATCTCTAAAAGTATTGCAGATAGCCAATTTTTCTCAAATAACACCTTCACCTACTTTTGGCAGAGCTTTCACATGGTGAAGTTTCAGACCCATAGCTAATTACTCACCTACTGAAAATGAGTAAATGCGAATTATCTCTAAAAGTATTGCAGATAGCCAATTTTTCTCAAATTAATCATTCACCTATTTTTGGGAGAGCTTTCACTTGGTGAAGTTTCAGACCCATAGCTAATTACTCACCTACTCAAAATGAGTAAATGCGATTTATCTCTAAAAGTATTGCAGATAGCCAATTTTTCTCAAATAACTCATTCACCTACTTTTGGGAGAGCTTTCACTCTGTGAAGTTTCAGACCCATAGCTAATTACTCACCTACTGAAAATGAGTAAATGCGAATTATCTCTAAAAGTATTGCAGATAGCCAATTTTTCTCAAATAACTCATTCACCTACTTTTGGGAGAGCTTTCACTTTGTGAAGTTTCAGACCCATAGCTAATTACTCACCTACTCAAAATGAGTAAATGCGAATTATCTCTAAAAGTATTGCAGATAGTCAATTTTTCTCAAATAACTCATTCACCTACTTTTGGGAGAGCTTTCACTTGGTGAAGTTTCAGACCCATAGCTAATTACTCACCTACTCAAAATGAGTAAATGCGAATTATCTCTAAAAGTATTGCAGATAGCCAATTTTTCTCAAATTAATCATTCACCTACTTTTGGGAGAGCTTTCACTTGGTGAAGTTTCAGACCCATAGCTAATTACTCACCTACTCAAAATGAGTAAATGCGAATTATCTCTAAAAGTATTGCAGATAGCCAATTTTTCTCAAATAACTCATTCACCTACTTTTGGGAGAGCTTTCACTTGGTGAAGTTTCAGACCCATAGCTAATTACTCACCTACTCAAAATGAGTAAATGCGAATTATCTCTAAAAGTATTGCAGATAGCCAATTTTTCTCAAATTAATCATTCACCTACTTTTGGGAGAGCTTTCACTCGGTGAAGTTTCAGACCCATAGCTAATTACTCACCTACTCAAAATGAGTAAATGCGATTTATCTCTAAAAGTATTGGAGATAGCCAATTTTTCTCAAATAACTCATTCACCTACTTTTGGGAGAGCTTTCACTCTGTGAAGTTTCAGACCCATAGCTAATTACTCACCTACTCAAAATGAGTAAATGCGAATTATCTCTAAAAGTATTGCAGATAGCCAATTTTTCTCAAATAACACCTTCACCTACTTTTGGCAGAGCTTTCACATGGTGAAGTTTCAGACCCATAGCTAATTACTCACCTACTGAAAATGAGTAAATGCGAATTATCTCTAAAAGTATTGCAGATAGCCAATTTTTCTCAAATTAATCATTCACCTACTTTTGGGAGAGCTTTCACTTGGTGAAGTTTCAGACCCATAGCTAATTACTCACCTACTCAAAATGAGTAAATGCGATTTATCTCTAAAAGTATTGCAGATAGCCAATTTTTCTCAAATAACTCATTCACCTACTTTTGGGAGAGCTTTCACTCTGTGAAGTTTCAGACCCATAGCTAATTACTCACCTACTGAAAATGAGTAAATGCGAATTATCTGTAAAAGTATTGCAGATAGCCAATTTTTCTCAAATAACTCCTTCACCTACTTTTGGGAGAGCTTTCACTTTGTGAAGTTTCAGACCCATAGCTAATTACTCACCTACTCAAAATGAGTAAATGCGAATTATCTCTTAAAAGTATTGCAGATAGCCAATTTTTCTCAAATAACTCATTCACCTACTTTTGGGAGAGCTTTCACTCTGTGAAGTTTCAGACCCATAGCTAATTACTCACCTACTGAAAATGAGTAAATGCGAATTATCTCTAAAAGTATTGCAGATAGCCAATTTTTCTCAAATAACTCATTCACCTACTTTTGGGAGAGCTTTCACTTTGTGAAGTTTCAGACCCATAGCTAATTACTCACCTACTCAAAATGAGTAAATGCGAATTATCTCTAAAAGTATTGCAGATAGTCAATTTTTCTCAAATAACTCATTCACCTACTTTTGGGAGAGCTTTCACTTGGTGAAGTTTCAGACCCATAGCTAATTACTCACCTACTCAAAATGAGTAAATGCGAATTATCTCTAAAAGTATTGCAGATAGCCAATTTTTCTCAAATAACTCATTCACCTACTTTTGGGAGAGCTTTCACTTGTTGAAGTTTCAGACCCATAGCTAATTACTCACCTACTCAAAATGAGTAAATGCGAATTATCTGTAAAAGTATTGCAGATAGCCAATTTTTCTCAAATAACTCATTTATCTACTTTTGGGAGAGCTTTCACTTGGTGAAGTTTCAGACCCATAGCTAATTACTCACCTACTCAAAATGAGTAAATGCGAATTATCTCTAAAAGTATTGCAGATAGCCAATTTTTCTCAAATTAATCATTCACCTACTTTTGGGAGAGCTTTCACTTGGTGAAGTTTCAGACCCATAGCTAATTACTCACCTACTCAAAATGAGTAAATGCGATTTATCTGTAAAAGTATTGCAGATAGCCAATTTTTCTCAAATAACTCATTCACCTACTTTTGGGAGAGCTTTCACTCTGTGAAGTTTCAGACCCATAGCTATTTATTCACCTACTCAAAATGAGTAAATGCTAATTATCTGTAAAAGTATTGCGGATACCCAATTTTTATCAAATACTCATTCATCTACTTGTGGGAGAGCTTTCACATGGTGAAGTTTCAGACCCATAGCTAATTACTCACCTACTCAAAATGAGTAAATGCGAATTATCTCTAAAAGTATTGCAGATAACCAATTTTTCTCAAATAACTCATTCACCTACTTTTGGGAGAGCTTTCACTTGGTGAAGTTTCAGACCCATAGATAATTATTCACCTACTCAAAATGAGTAAATATGAATTATCTGTTAATAGTATTGCAGATAGCCAATTTTTATCAAATAACTCATTCACCTACTTTTGGAAGAGCTTTCACACAGGAAAATGAAAAATTGTGAATATCTCGGAAAAGCTATTTCTTCTGCTTTAATGCTCGGCAGGAGATACACACCGCGGCAGTGGTCTTGACAAAAATTTTTTTCTCCCCAAAAATGGTGGCCATTTTGAATTTTCAAAGTTTTTGCAAAACACAAAAATGCTTATATCTCGAAAACCGTGCTATATGGAGGGAACTCAACAAAATTTTTGACCTGCTGGGTATCTCTGCAGAGTAGCCATGCCAATTTTCAAAATATTTTTGTCTCGCCAAATATAGCGGACATTTTTAATTTTTTTATTTTTTGCAAAACACAAAAATGCTTATATCTTGAAAACCGTGCTAGATAGAGCAGACTGCGCTGACTTTGGTTGCCACAACAGTATAAGGCTAGAAACGAAGCATTTTCTTAATACTTTAGCACTCACCTTTATATCCTTTTCGGGATGCTTTGTTTTTGCTATGCAAAATAGCAAAAACATTATCTTTTTTTTTTGCGAGCGATCCTCTAGTTTATATTTAATGTTGGAATATAGCTTTTCACTTGTTTTTCTATCAGTTATCCAGAGTTTTCTGCTGAAAAATGAAGCTAAAATTGGAAAAAATATATACATATATAAAACTGAATTTTATACAGACCAGAAATAAAAATCTAGATGCAGAATAGTTGCAAAATTATTTTTATTTTTAAAAAAAAAATCAAATTTTTGGATCAGGAATAGGCCGGTGTGAATCAACCTTATCTTTTGTATATTCTTAAATTTGGGTTGTCATTATATGTATCACAAGTACAAATAATTTGGCTTGATGGTTCGCGGATAAAAATTCGACTCACCAATGAGCCCTCGCAAAGTTTTAATATCCACCTTGACAGGAATCAACACCCAATATGGCAGCTTCCATAAACGGGAAAAGATAAAAGCTTTGAATTGCTTTAATTAGCTGATGTCAGCACATAATATACTTAATATTATATTAAAAATGGTGGATTACGTGATTTAATATAATTAATGTGGGTTGTTTATGTTTTATTACCTAAACATTACCTGCCCATTCACATCCATAGTTGTAATGGCAAAAAATGTGGAAAAGGTGCTCTTCATTGCATTTCATGTTCTCCCTCAGCAGTGTATAGTGCTTTTCACAACACTGCCAGTTGCATTATTTGTAAAACTTTTAGAGAGGGGGTAAAATCTCTGAAAAGGTGCTTTGATTTTTTCAACTATCATTTTGTTTGCAATTTTTTTAAAAGGCAGAATCTTCCCATTAGTTATGATCTGTCTTGTAAAATGTTCTGTCCACTGATAAATGACTGCTAAAGATGCCTTTGTGGTTTCCCTGTGAAGAGCCTCTGGGCTTTGTTAGGTAGTTAAATTTATCAAGCAGCACCCACAGAGTTTGTAAAAGCAGGTCTTGCAAATGTCTGGATCGTTGTAAATTGGTGTTAAGTGTACTGCATTACATTCTGTGGGGACATATCACCACTATAAATGTGAACCCTTCCCTCTTGATTGGTATGGGGTTTCCAAGATTACATGAAAAGGTCAAATGATTCTGAGATTTTAGTTTATATTGGCCATTCTTAGAAATCTTTAAATGCTCAGAAAATTGTTTGTTAAAAATAAAATTTATTTTTTGACATTGAATTTTGAAGCTACTTCAAAGCAAGATTGATAAACATGTTTAAGAATCTTAAATTAAGATAATTTGACAATTTAGTTATTTCAAAACATATGCTATTAATTTGTAGGTTCCTCATTAGACATTTATGTATGATATCTTTATTGCAATGAAAGTAACTGACACTATCACTTTCAGCCTACAATGGAACTGTTATGCTCAGGGATTCTTCAAATATTTGCCCTTAAGTCTGCACATTATTACTTTAACAAATATATATTTTATTACAATGGATCCATTTGCAAAGTCACTGTATAAAAGATACACTTTGAGAATAATTCCTCTGTTATTACCTTTTGTTGTTTTGTTGCTGCATAATTGCCAATTAAACTTTTTAACTGAAAAAAATATCACCAATTTTCATGGTTTGAGGATTTTATCGGAATTGAAGAAGTATTTTCACTAATTGGCTTAATCTGCTTACAGGATGAATGCAGATTAATTTCCAGTTTCTTTTGGAATCAATTTTCACTGTGGAAGATCATTATTTAAAATATCTAAAAGTACTGTCCAGTGTAATCTTTCGCAGCTACAGTTTCAGGTCTTTTTTTCACTCCAGGCAACCTCTTTTCCATGTAGCTTTTAGCATTGATACAATATGGCCAAAGGTTTTTTACCACACAGCCTTAAAGGGCTGTGTGGGTGTTGTTTTCACACATGTCATTCAGATAGGTGGGCGGGCTTATGGTTATTTCGACGGTGGGAAAAGCTTGTCTGGACTGTATCTCAGATTCTGCAAGGTGTAAGATGTTGGTACTTGTAGGGACATTGGTTGGATGTGTAGATGTAAGACTCCTGATCTTTGTACTGTGTCACTTTTTCTTATATCATGGTATTGAAAACTATTTCCTTTGGCTGTGCGGTATGGGCATCTCCAATGCTATTTTGAAGGATTTTCCGTCTTTTTTTTATCGTTCAGGAAATTTTGAAATTTACCAAGAAAGAGGACTATAATATTTGTTATTCATTCCAAAATAATTAAAACATCAGAACACTTTTTCTTTATGTTGTGTTTGGTTTTACCTTATGACTTAGACTTTCATGACCTATATTTGCAGACATGGAGGGTGGCCGGTTTTTCTTCAATGTTGTGAAGGAAGGGGACCAGGTGGTGTTTGCAGTGGATGAGGACTCGGAGAGAACGCTATGGGTACAGGCAATATACCGAGCCACAGGACAATCCCACAAACCTGTCTGTCCTACCAGCCAGCCCAATAAAATCAGCAACACCCAGATCTCAAAGATGCAAGGGGGTCAGTCTAAGTCTCTGTAATACAGAAAATTTTACTTACTGTGTAATGGAAGAAGTGTAAGTTAAAATTTATATATGAATGAAACTGGTTTTAAAGCCCAAAAATCAGGAACTGCAGAATTTATGTGATACGATTGGAAATTTGCCACAACTAGAACCAATTCCAGTTGATATTTTGAGGTTTCTGGTTATAGAGAGGCTATGGTGTTATTATCTGAGTAAGGATTGTAAAATTTTCCAATGTATGAAAAATTATCAACCAAGAAAATTACCTTATTTTGTTCTCTCATATGCAGTCTTGCAAATTTTGGTGATGGTTGTGTGACAATATTAGGAATTCTATGTAATTAAGCAGATCGAGTTCATAAAAAATTGTGTTACTGTTGCATAATTTTTGAGGGTGACTTTGTGGAGAATTTTGTTCACATGTTGTACTTCACATATAAATATCAGTTACTGTGCATGTTCTCTTTTTATTGATTTTTCACTGCAGATGCAGACAGAGCAAGAAAACATGGGTTGGATGAGTTTGTACAGGCAGATCCAAGTCGCTTTAACCACTCTGATTTGTTCAAAACTCTCCAGACACTGACACTAGACTACAGACTCAGTGACATGTACACATGCCTAGTAAGTAGCCAAAAGCAAGGGTCACACCTACATGCAAACTACATGTACCTTTGTTAAGGACCGGACTCAATTTACTGTTTGATTGTGGGCATATGTGGGTTCTCTTGGTTGGAACCTAGTAGATGACATATTTGTGAAAATGTGAGCAATTTACACACCTTGACTTTGCAGTCAAAATATAGATGTACTCAGATCTGTACACATGGCATGTACACGTACCAGGAGCTTGTGATATGAACAGTATGCTGGTATTCCACTTTCTGTTTCATTGTAAAAATTTTGAAATCTGCTAAGAATATTAAGAACTAGTTGTGGAAAACGTCATTATTTTAGGCCTTCTGATGGCTGATGTTGTAGAAAACAATGAAAAAATATATCAGTTTAAAGAAGTATCTGCCATCTTTACCTTATATTTGTTAAAAATGAATTTTATTTCCTTCAAACAGTCTCCTTAAGACATTTCCTGTTTAAGTTATGGCTCGTGTACAATTTGTGCTGTATCAGTCACAAGCATATAAAATGCAGGATTTTGTTTAAGAGCCCTGAATACTGATTTTAATTTTCGTGAAATGTCCAATAACTTCTGGGGGCACAGTCAGTATCAGCTTATACTAAATTATAGTGCCTGTTTATGCATGAGCATCCTTCTATATGAAGGAAAAAATGACATACCATTAGAAAATTGATTAAATAGCTATCTGGATTTCAAGTCTTCTTGCCAATACCTTTAGGCTTAATTTGAGGGTTTCAGGTTTCTGAATTCCATTATTTTGACATAAAGTTGGTTCAGCTATAGTAGTATATTTGCCAATATGCTGGTGACTTCGCATATTCTTTTTCTTCACACAGGGTTGGTTTAGTCCTGGCCAGGTGTTTGTATTGGATGAGTACTGTGCACGTTATGGGGTGCGTGGTTGCTACAGACACCTGTGTTACCTTAACGACCTGTTGGAGAGGGCAGAGAGGAACCTGATGATTGACCCGACGCTCATCCACTACAGCTTTGCCTTCTGTGCCTCCCATGTACATGGCAACAGGTGAGTGTAAACTGGGTTTGCCAGTCTACAACAACACAAGTTAATTAAGTAACAGCCTGTCTTAAGACGACTGGAGCCATTGAAAGGGGTAGTAAATCTCCACCTTAGACCTTTTATACACAATAAACACAAGTTTAGGCCAGGTGCCCCCATATGCCGGGTATTAGTAAAGTTTAGCTATATTTCCATTCGTCTGGCAAGAGCTACCCTGCTTTGACTCAGAATACAGTACAAGCAGGGCAATTTTTGACAAATGCAAATTCAAGTCAATAGGTGTGTTTTAAACTGTGTTCTTATACCTGGCATGAGTGACATTATGCCAGGACCATTTTTGGCATTTGTAGAATAAATCCTGGTTTCTGTGTGTACAGGGTCGGTTGAATCTAGTTTCTGCTTTTATTCTAGCTGTACCTCGCAGTCCTAAAATCAAAAGAAGTGCCTTTAGACATAGTCAGATATAGATAGGAATAAGTCTTTTATCCTTAAGATGTGGTATCAGCACTGAGCATGGAGATTTTACATTTGCCCGACACTAAATATTTTTCTTGCCACAATTAAAAAATATCAGCGGTTAAGTCCAGTTGATGAGTTATCCTTGCATTGTTATCGTAGTGCCCTATATATCATGTGTGAAATGATGCTTTAGTTTTGTGCATGATTTTGCAAATGTCAGAAGATTAGTTAGATAATTTTGTATTCATTAGATACTGGGTGAACTGTGTAAAATGTTTTCTTTAAAATCATGATATGTCACCAGAACTCAAATAAAGCTCTCTTGTCCTTTAGAGGTATGTTCCATTTCTGCGCTATATCATAAACCATGCTTCCAATCCCCATTATAAAGACCGGAACTGTGCAGACTACACAAAACAATGCAGTGCGCATATCTCTGCGTACATTTATCTGAGGCAGTAAATGGACGATCGCCGATAATAGAGAACAAACGACACAGACAAAATATAGTGCGACAAGTAGATGTGTATAGAAACATACTTACAATAATATTTATGGATTAATCAATAAAACCGGTCTTTATAATAGAAATAAAGTCCTCAGGTTCGTACTTTATGACCTCTATAAAAGGACGGAACCATCCTTTTATAGAGGTCATAAAGTACAGTAGAACCTCAATTATCCGAACCCCATGGGAGACATGCAATCCGGCCGGATAATCGAGGGGTTCGGATAGGTGAAGGAAACCGAAATTCACGGTCTATGGGTTACCGAGTGGGCGATAATTGAAGAATTGTTGTTTTTATGTAATATACATAGACGCTGGTGTTCGTTAATAAAATAATTTAATATATTTGTGTTATATAATATAAGTGACCCTTCAATTGTCGTTTATTTGCTCCATATCCATTTTTATTTAAAATATTACGCGGACTTGAGCTGGTTGTGTTCGGTTGGTACTTGCATTTGTAATGCATTGTTGACGTCTTTTCTTTTCTAAACGTTGTCAGTCTGTGAACCTACTCCGGGAGATTATAAATTTGCGAAACGCAGTCGAACACACTTTCATTGATTGGCGCATTATCAAAGAAGTTGTGTAGCGGGGTTGTGTAATTGAATTAATCCCTCCCCTATTGTAACAATGGTGATAAAGATGAAAGAAGTTAGGCGTCTCTGTGAATGGTACGTTTTACAAAGCACTACAATTCATCGTTTACGAGACTGTGTAAAATCTTGTATTATCGCTCACGCTTGACCGTGCACTATATGTAGGGAGACATCATTTTGGTTCGGTTAATCCGTAGATTCGGATAATAGAAGGCCGGATAAGCGAGGTTCTACTGTACTCACACTCGGACTTTATTTCTACAATATACTGGGATCAGGATGTAAATCTTTTCAATCGGAACAGTCTTAAAGCCATTGTACAGAGATCCTGTACGGAAAATATGGAAATACCCGATAGGTTCACAAGTACAGCACTTAAGAGTCCTTCGGAAACAGTTTACGATAATTTTAATCCACTTGAAATTATCGCAAACCTTTCCCGATTCTTATCAAATTTATGACATCATAAACCCATCCTATTGCCATCTTTTTAATCTTACAGCAGTGTTAAACCTCTTACAGCAATCTTTTCCAACTTACAGCAATTGCAAACTTATCTTTTTATAGCGAAATACCCTTACCATTTCCTAACAGTAGCTATTTGTTGGAGCCATCCAACCCAATGGCCAACGCAGAGATGCGATTTTTAAGGTTATATAACAACCTTAATAAAGCCATTGGGTTACAGTAGTCCGTCCTCCCGCCATTTAGGTCACATGACCACGTTGTTTACTTCATTATTTTTGTTGGCCATCATCAGTAAGGACGTCTTTGGGAATTAGGAGAAGTTTTGTCAAGGTTTTATTTATTTTTTGAGATTTTTAGTCAATCTCACTTCTTATTTTACATGTATATCATACAGAACTTATACCTTTGTTAAATCTTCGAAGGTATGCATTATAATATGTAAATAAAGGACTTTTGGATGGCGACTTCGAGGTTTCATCTTCTTCAACCTCGAGGAAATAAATCAACAATAATATTTTTATATAGCTTGCCAGTCGTTCGGTTCAGTTTGCTGGACGTTGGAAGCTATAATTTTTGCAGCATACATGTTTAGAAAGAATGTACTCTTCAATAACAGAAGCGATATGGAAGACGCCATCTTGGATGAGAAGGACAATTCGAGTGGCCGTTATTGCTGTTTCACGTCGGGTTCTAATTGCCAGGCGTTGAAAGCAATTTTGTGATCACATTGTACATCCCAGTCGAATAGATTGTCCACGAGTCAGCCATTTACGTTGCCATGGACACGGCATCGTGGAGGAGTTTTGAATGCAGGAATCACTATTTCTTCGGAAAACACTTCCGTTGAGGTCCATTCAAAACATCCATGCACAATCGAGTATTCTATACCTCTCAGAAGGTCAGAATTCTGGTTGTCAGATGTCCGGGAGTGTCACTCATTAACTACAAGGAGAGGCTTTTGATTAAATGATTTTGCACAAGAATTTAGTACAATCGGGTTTTTATACCTCTCAAAAGGTTTAGAATTCAGGTTGTCAGGTGATGGGGATTGTGATTCATTCCAAGAATACTATTATTAAGTGGCTAGATATTGATACAACAGTCACAGCCAGTGTAAATGCTCCCTTGTTTGGTCACATTTACCTACATCTTGTAATTCCCACATTCCTTAGGTGAACAGCCAGAATTGAATGTGGTCCTTATTTTCGGTTTCAAGGAGTTTTTGAAGCCTCTGTTGTTAAGAGCACTCATGCAGGAAGAAGTTTTTGCTTGGACTTCCTTACATAATCATTTTCCTGGACAGCTCCTTAGTTGTAGGAGGTCTGCAGGAAGATCACTTCAGACACTGTAGGAACAAGTTCCCTTATAGAAGACTATAGCAGAAACCAAGTGTAGATTGTTCCTTAAGGTCTAATTTAAAGGTTCTTAGGGATCACCATGACATGTTACAGTCTTCAATACTGCCTTGGACTAGGTTCAAATCTTCTTGGAGTTTTGACCATGTCTAAGAACAAGTGACTCAACAGGAGGGAGGTAACTTTGAATGCATTTCTTGCTCCTTATGAAGTTATGAAGTTTCCTGCTGGACATACTGTTACATGTTCAGAGAAACTTCATCCAATGTTTTTCATTTCTATAAGGATGATTATAGTTATGGAAATAACATGCTCCTACAAAGGGAATAACAGACCTCACATTAGTTTTTGGTCCCTGTACGTTACGCCTAAAAACAGTTACAAGTGCCTTCTTCTCCTTAGCTAGTTACAAGGGGGGGCATTCTTGATTATTCAGACCCATGGAAGCAGGGATAGTAGGTTGCTTCCAGGAATTTTTAAGCATTCTTTGTCCAGTGTAGGTTGCATACAAGTCTTGGAAATAGGCTACTATTCAGTCAAACCTTTCAGAAGTGAGGTTTGGAAACAAAACAAAAAACAACAACAAAAACGGGAGAAACAGTGTTTTTGATAGAAAGCTGTTTATGAAATGATCGACAAAAGGGCGATAACACCAGTCACATCGCTGGAAAGTTACAGTTTCAGTCTATTTCTTAGGAATAGTAAGGAAGAAATGTCTTTCAATGACACTTAAGGTCAGGTAAACAAGCTTTGCATGTATCTTACTTAATATGAACTGTGGCAGTATATTCGGCATTCGTTTTAAGAAGGCGACTGTATGACGTCACTAGAATTTGTGGGTGTAGTACCGTACATAATTCACCGATTTACCCAGCTAACAAGGTATCTTCGCATCATTGGAGGCTACAGATTCTACCAGTTCACTGCCTTACCCTGCAATATTACTACAGTTCCTCTTCAGATCACCAAGGTAGCAAAAGAGGTGAAGCTGATGGCTTTTACAGAAGGCATCAGTATTCGCCAGTATATAGGCGGTTGGCTAATGAAAACAAGCTCAAACAGCAATGCCAGGGATACACCCTTTGGGAGGTGCATCTTGTCGAAAGCCTGAGTTGGATCACAAATTTCTAAAAATCAGATTTATTTCCAACTCCACTAATCGAATTTATGGTTACAATTCGACCTCAGGGTAGGTCTAGTCTTCTCAACTCAAAGGAAATCTATTGTCTTCTTGGAAAGACACTTACCATGTTGAAAGCTTCTCACTTATCTCCAGGGAAGCTCATGTCACTTTGAAAGCATGGCTTCAATGGGGAATACTATACCATTGTGTTATCGGAGCATGAAGTTGCTCCAATGGTATCTGGAAACATTGCTGATATCTTCAGTCTCTGGATGTTCCATTTCTTGGGTCTTTGGTTCAGGGAATATCGTCAGTGGTGGACCAATAGTTTAATTTTGAAGGAGGATACACCACTCCTTCAGGAGCGCACTTTCTCTCCGTTCACAGAAGCTTCCCTAATGGGTTGGGGTGCTCTCTCGAGTCATCCACAGCCATTGGTCTGTGGCATCAGGAAGAATCAAGACTCTTCATAACATAACATTATACAGCTGGAAGCAATGTTGTTAGCTTTAAATGATTCAAAAATCAGTTTTGAGTTGAAATCAGTTGATTTTCACAGACAATTCTTTAGTGGTTGCCTATATGAACAGCCAGGGAGGCATCCACTCAGGGAATTTGTACCTTAATCTGTAGAGTTATGGGTTAGTCCAATGCCAGAATGATTCAGATTCAGGGAAATTCATTCCAGGGAATCTACATGTTCTAGCAGATTCCTTGTCTAGGAAGATAAAAGAAAAAAAAAAAAAAAAAAAAAAAAAAAAAAACCACCACCAATCGCCAGGTTTTTCAATCAAATTAGACATTGCTGCCATCAATCAGTGGTTGATATGTTTGCAACAAGATGACTCACAGGTTTCCTTGGTAGGTCTGCTGTCAGGCTTGGGAAAAAGGTGCTTGAACACCTCTTGTGATAGTATGGACAGACGTGTATTTGACCAGGGTCTTGGTCCTCATGTCTCGTGTCCCAGACAGTCGGGCTTGGGGAACAGATGCATGGAATGTCTTTGGGGAGGGTCTGGTCAGTTATGTCCAGTGGCCCTCATCCCTCATGTGATTCAACAGATGACCACCTTTAGGTATAGAATCATCATATTGTACCAGGGTGGCCAGGGATGTCTTGGTTTTGGGTCTGGTGGATTTGTCCACAAGACCCCTTCTAAATGGGTGAATCTATTGACTCAACCATTTAGTAATAGACTTCACAGGAATCTTCACGTTTGGCATCTGGAGTCAGGCATGAATATTATGGAAGATTTCCAGAGGAAGTGGTGAATCATGAAGGAGCACTCCTCTAGGAGAATCTGTAAATCAATGGTTGTTTTCTGGGCAGTGGTGTGTAGAGAGTCGTATATACATCTCAGACCCCACTATTCCACATTAGCAAATTTCCTGAAATACTAGTTCAAAGAGACATACCTAAAGGCCTAAAGGGTCAAGAAGTATCTAAAAGTTGAGATAAATAATAGATTAGCAACTTTTAGTAAGAGACAAACCAATAGTTTTGGATTTTGTCATTGGTCCTTCATGCTCTTATCAAACAACCTTTGAGCTTGTGAGGAAGGATTTCTTGAAGTTATTACCTTTCAAGATGGTCTTTGGTTTTGACTTTAGGTAAAGTAGTGAACCCTTTCCTTAGTTATAGGGAGGATTGGTCACAGGTAACTTTGGCCCACTAACTGCCTTTTGGCAATGAACCAGTTGGCTTCAGATGGGCCTACTGCATTACTGCAACTGAGTCAGTGGTCTTTGTCTCTGTGGATTATAGAGTCATGGTAAAGGAGTGATATTAATGCTTGGACATATTCTTCCTTTAGTTATAAGGAGAATTGGTCACAAGTAACTCTGGCCCATCAATTGCCAGATCCAGTTTGCTTTGGATGGGCCTACTGCAATTAAGCCTGTGGTCATGCCAGCTCTTAGCCTCTTTGGACATCAGTTTGACTCAATGTGGGTCTGTCTGTCCTGTTAGGGGTGGTAATCAAAAGGTTTGGGATAGAACAAAATCTTTTGTTTTTACTGCCATTAAGAAAGTTTTTTAATAAGACTTATCTTTTGGCACCTATTTCATCTTGATTGAGTCAAGATTGAGTCACGGAAACTATTGATGTATGTTTTTGATTGCATCTTTAGTTTATAGGTGATTTCCTTACATGAGTTTCTTGGTACATGTTATTGGAAATTGCATTGTATGTATACTAATTTCTGTCTGAAAAACCTCTGTTGTCATAGGGTCAGATTTGAAATTGGGTCTTACAGTTGCAGTTACAGTTTTGTTACTTTATAAGTATGTGTTTCATACTTATATTGGTACATTTGCAGTTTGTGGCTGGTATGTCTGCAATGCTGGATGTTTGTAGTTAGATATCAATGTTGCCTAAATCCGACTTGGGAAGGATTTGGCATTATGCTGATGACACTTACAGGTTGGTTTGACCTTGTTTTGGGGTCGGATGTTACAATGTAGATGGGCTATCTATTTATGACATCTTTTTGCAACACCAACATTGTCAGCAGTTGTGAGAACTACAACTACATACTGCCATTTTTTGGAAGTTGTATGTTGTGAATGTTTGGAAGTTATATGTTCATTAATGCATGTAATTCCATTGTGAAGTTCTCATGTTGTTTAGTTGTAGGTTGGGTAGTGGTTTTTCTTAAAAGAATTCCCTCCATCCTACAAGGCTGAATTCAGCTACTGTTAGGAAATGGTAAGGGTATTTCGCTATAAAATTGGAAAATTTAATAGTAATTTAAATTTTTATTAGAAATACTTACCATTTCCTAACACTCATATTTCCCTCCCGCCTCCCCGCAAGTCATTCTTTTACTTGCAACAAAAATAATGAAGTAAACAACGTGGTCATGTGACCTAAATGGCGGGAGGACGGACTACTGTAACCCAATGGCTTTATTAAGGTTGTTATATAACCTTAAAAATCGCATCTCTGCGTTGGCCATTGGGTTGGATGGCTCCAACAAATAGCTACTGTTAGGAAATGGTAAGTATTTCTAATAAAAATTTAAATTACTATTAAATTTTCCAAGTTTCATCTTAAGGGACTCGTTAACCAATCAGATGGATCGGGAAAGATTTTCTGAGACTATGGCAACCCCAATCGGGAAGCTATTGGGAAAATATCTTGTGCATCAGGAGTGTATCACAAACCTCATCATAAACTATACTGTGGAACATGGATTTGTTTATTACTTCAAATCGTAAACCTATCGAAACAACATCGCAGAAATAGAACAGGCTTCTAAGAAAGCCTTGTGTATATCAACTCAGATTTTAAGATAATCATTGTTTGTAATTTGCAAATAGACACCTGCTTGTAATTATTGCCTTGTCTGTAGGCATTTTTGAAAAATTTCATTTTATATGTAGGAAATGGTCTTCAAGCAAAAAGTAGTAAAAAAGTATCAAACTTTTAATTCCCATTGCCAAAAAATATGAATCCGTTTTTCTTGGACCACACTGCACAATGTATTAAATTTTCAATTTTTTAAACCCTAATAACCTTGTGTGAATCATGATTGCATTTTTAGGTAGTTCTGTTCAGAGAAATCTTGTGATTTCTGGCTTTATCTCTAAAATTATTAAGATAAGAAATAACTGCATTGTTCAGTGAAATAACATCAACTTTCAACCATGTGTCATGGGAATTCTGAAAAATGTGTACCGTTTCGTGAACCTTAAAGTGTACATTGCAGTAGTTTGGAGTGGTCATTAATTGCCGTTTTCAGATGCAGTTTGAATAATTTTACTCAATAAGCTTTTGCTTTCTTTTTCATTCTTGTGACATTTAAAAAAAAAGATTTTTGGATGGATTTCTATTATTGACACAACAAATTATTGAATTCCTGACCTTTCCAATATATTTTGAAAAGGACTATAAAAGGAAAATATTATTTTCACAAATGAGGTGCTCGCAAGTGATCTCATTTTCCAAATGAAGACATGCTGAATCTCGGATATCTTCAATTTGTAGCCCCGGGAATTGCAAGCTGGACATTCTAAAATGTCAACAGTTTAAAATAGGGCTGCAAGTGAGCCCGAAAATGCACCTCGATTTCTCAGTTTTGAAGAACTGACTCGGACTAGGTTAATTGCTTGATAATCGCCCACGAAATAAACTGCATCATATTTTGACATATTACACCTTGTAAAATGGTTAAAAGGCATACAACAGGAAAGAATTTTGATAATTTATTAATTTTGGAAAAAAAGATGCGTTTATAATACAAGATACAGGAAACTTTAACCATTTTTATATTGCGAGATTTGAGATTGAAACACTTTATATTAGTAAAATATGTAAATATATTAACATGTTTAAAGAAAAATCTAATTTTGTAGTAGATTTTACATCTATGTTTAGTTATTTTCAAAGACCAAGTTCACTTTTCTTGCCTCGAGTATTAAACTGAATCGTTTCATTTCTGAGTAACCGAAGAATCGTTGCAGTCCCAGTTTAAACTACCAATCCGGACTACGATTCCAAGAATGACAATAAAGGGTTAAATATATTGTAATAACACCCTTATTTTACAAAATAATCACTTAAAATAAGTGAGCAACATTCTAGCTTGCTTTAACCCTAATATGGCACTCCATCATTGAACTTAAAATGGAAACTACACATGGAGCGTTGGATATCACCAACACTGTATAAACCTTCCAGTAACATTTCAGTGTTAGATGTACATCTTCGCATTTTCTTGGCGTATGCGTATCCCTGTATTTTCTCAGCATTAACACCACTTTTAAAACTTTACTTCATATATTACCCACTCGTTCATATATAACGTTCATATTGCTATTGTCTTGTTGCACCTTAGAGTCCACTACTCAGTGGAGATTAAGTGCTATAAAAGTCAATTTAGAATTAGAACAGCAATGCTATATATACACTGAAACGCCTCTACATCTACAAATATGGAATTGCGTTTTGATGGAATGTAAGTCTTAATTTTTTTATTTCTTCCGTGTATCTGAAATTCTTTTTCATGGTTGATAATATGAGGTTCATGCCAACTCGAGATGTGACCGATTTCATATTGGTCACATGAATTGCTTGTTAATTGATAAATTGTTCTTAAGGCAGTGGTGTATTTTGAATAAATAATGTTTGTTGCTATGTTACTAGAGGTGAGACAAGGTAAAATCCATTGGGAACATACCTGAAATGTAACTACAAACAGAGGTCCCTGCATTGTGGAGTGAAACAAAATTGAAAAAAAAGACAATCGAATAGACAGGTTAGAAATGTAAAAAATACAAAAGATTGTAGTGAAACTGTGTTAATTTAAATTAAAGGAAAATACAATAGACGGAGAATACTTCTGCTTTATGAGGATTTCAATATAGCAGAATATTCAGCAGGTGGTAATACTGAGTGCCCATTCCAAAGTGACCCCTGGGTGGTGAACTGGATGGAAAACACCAACTTTTTGTTTCGTAACAGGATAAATTTTAGTAAAAAGAGAATTCTTTTATGCATTTCTGTATGAAAAAAAATAGGACTGGGACGGGTGCTAAAAACAGCACTGAGTACTCGCCCTCTGACAACCAACCCAAATTCCACTAACCGTAAGATTTAGTACCTACCATTAGAAGTCTTCTGTACACAAATAGTTGATTTTGGTTATGAAACTTTTGAAGAAAAACATCTTCTATAAAACCAGATATTATAGAATATGGAGTAAATTATACATTTTAAAGCGTAAACCACAACTTTAATTGGTATTATGTGGCGGAAATACAGAAATGTAGCATATTTTACACAAATGTTTCATTACGCGGGTGATAATACCTTGTGAGTAACCGAGTAGTTAAAATGGACTAGAGTACTAGCAGAGACCGACTCGTCTATCGAGGCTAGAATAACCGTTCACAGCCCTAAAAAAATTGAATTCAGCTTGAGAGTTTTACTTAACAAGAATATTTTTATTTCATTGAAAAACAAGAATGTTTTTATTTCATCAAAACATATTTTATGCATAGGTATGGTTGACTTATAGCATGAGTTGTAGGCTCTCAAAAAATCCATAGTTTACTCTTGGTTTGTGTTAAATTCTACTGATTTGTGGTACTTAGAAATCCTGTCTCACCTCAAGTTTTAGTGTGTCTTAAGTTGCTTTTTGGGGAGATTTTCCATGATAATTATGTCAGTTAAGCTGTAGTGTGATGATGGATGTGTTGTAATATTTATTTAAACGTTGTAAGTTTCAAAATTTACTTTAATTGGTATGTAATTATTGTAAACAAATAACTTTTCATCGAAATTAAAGCCACATATTAAACAGCTGTGTAATTCTTGATCTTTAATGCATGTTCGGGATATTATTTACAATGTATGCTGCCTTACCTGAAAAACCTGGACAATACTTGTGAAGTTATCCAATTTTGATTAACTATTTCAGTGATACTGAAAGAGTCTGTTGAATGTTTCCTTGTCTAGATTTTCAGTGGTAAACAAACCTTTGTCTTTTCTTTAATAATACCCCATTCACACTACAGGCGGTATCACCCACTGTTATCCACGTTTGGTGAAATATCCCCATCCTTAGATCACCGTCTGATGTTTGAATGCGACCTTTCAAGTCAGTGGTGAACCATCTTTGGTCCAATTCTTTTTTCTCACTACACAGACCCAATCAGCTCAATCATTCACTCTCACAGTAGTATTAACTATCACTTCTACGTCGATGATCCCAGTTATACATAACATTCTTACCAGCAAGTTTGTCTCACTCTATACAGAACTGCTTAAACAATATTTAAAATTTCATGTTCACAAGTAAATTAAAACTGAACCCTGATAAAACTGAGTTTATTCTGATAGGCTCCAAAAACAACCGTAAACAACTCCTTCCTCCCTTTTCAATCAATACTGGTAATCAGGTCTCACCAGCACAAACTGTCAAGAACCTCGGAGTGGTGTTCAATTCCAATTTCACTTTCTCATACCATGTGTCACAGGTCATAAAGCCCACCAGAGTTCCTGCGAGAGACCTCTACAGAATTTTCCCCTTCTAGACGATAAAACATCAGTTTTTTAGCTAATGCTTTGTAGAGCAGTAGATTGGACTATTGCAAATACCTGTTTGTATCACTCACTGATTTAGAGTTAAGGAGATTGCAGTAAGTCCAAAACTCACTCTGTAGGGTTGTAACCCGTTCCACTTAATACTCTCACATTACTCCTCGACTCCAAAAACTCCATTGGCTCCCAGTCAGGTACAGGGTACAATTTAAAATAGGCCTCATTACGTACAAAATTCTCAAACCAAGGTCAACCAGTTTACTTAAGAGAATTAATTCACCCCTACACCTCTTCCAGAAATACAAGGCGAAGCACTCCCAAACTCAATTACCTTCATACCTCCACTTTCGACCGTAGAGTTCATAAATCAATCAAACACTTTTCTAATTCTTTCAGTCACTATGCCCCAGTTCTTTGGAATTCTTTCCCCTTCCAAATAAGAAATAGCCTGTCTGTTGCATCATTCAGGAAACACCTCAAAACCCACCTCTTTAACTGCAGTTTCCCAACTTAGTCTGCTTCCCTCTTGGTCACACCCACCCCCAACGGGTCATTGACCTTGAACGCCTCTTGATCTCTTTACGACAAATGATCTTGTTAACTAGTGCACTGAGTTCCTCTTTGTGGGGAAGATATTCCGCCTGCAAAGCAGTAGATTAGATTAGCAGTTGTTTCCAAAAGTTTCAAATTTCCGCCTCTGATTTCGGTACCGTGCAGTTTCGGAAATTCGCGCCGGAATGGCAGACTGAGGCCAGCAAATATATAGTTGGGTCAGGCAAGCTTGTCTCCACTCGGACTGGCAGCCCTGCAACTTTTTGGTAGCAAGTCCAAACAGTCAAAATACCCACTGACCAAAGAAATTCATCTATTATCAGAAGCAACGACGTACATTTCCTCATAGAAATAGGTGAGAAAGACACGAAAATGAGTTTATTTGTTGCATCCAGCTAACATTAACTCTTGCGAGAATACCCTAATTCTCACGAGATCTCAGTACTTTTATATTGAATTTTAAATTCGTCTTCTGCATATAGTTTCGTAGGTGAAGCAGCCGAAACAAAAATGAGTGCTTTTTGTCGAATTTTTGACTCGTCTTCTGCATATAGATGAACAAGTTTGGTTTGGTATGTTGAGTCGACAAACATAAATCTAGCACATGCATAGAGTGCCTTTTCTGAGATGAGAAGACAGAGCTTGGAATATCTTGTCAGATTAAAGTAAGAAAACAGCAATCAATTACAGTTTATGCAATAATTATTGTCTATTATAATAAAAACAAGACCACTGCCGCGGTGTGTATCTCCCGCTGAGCATTAAAGGGGAGGAAATACCTTTTCCGAGATATTCACAATTTTTCATTTTCCGCTAAAATCCAAGATGACATTTTTCCCCTAGGCACAGAATACTGTTGTACTACCCTGTGGGTCAAAAATTCGCTCGAAATCGCTCTGTCTGTTACCATTTTGAAGATATTTTCAATGTTTATTTTCTGATAAAAATCCAAGATAGCCGCCAAAAGTGGCGAAAATTGAATTTTTTCCCTTTTGCATAGTATACTCATGTACTACCCTGCGGGTCAAAAATTCACTCAAAATCGCTCTATCTCTTACAGTTTTCGAGATATTAAGACTTTTTCATTTTCCGCAAAAATCAAAGTAGCTATTACTCAGTTAGCTATGGACCTACAGGTCTCAAAATTTGCCATTACACATCAAAAAGTAGGTGAACAACATATTTGACATAAATCTTTTAAATTCAACAGTTTTGCTGTGATAAGCGATTTACTCAATGGAAAACCATGAAAGTAGCTATTACTCAGTTAGCTATGGACCTACAGCTCTGAAACTTTGCCATGACACAGAACATTAAAAAGTACATGAACAACATATTTGACAAAAATCCTGTAAATTTAATAGTTTTGCTGTTATAAGTGATTTACTCAATGGAGAACCATCAAAGTAGCTATTACTCAGTTAGTTATGGACTTACAGGTCTCAAAATTTGCCATTACACAGTACATAAAAAAGTAGCTAAAGAACATATCTGAGAAAAATCCTTTAAATTCAACAGTTTTGCTGTTATAAGTGATTTACTCAATGGAGAACCATTAAAGTAGCTATTACTCGATTAGCTATGAACCTACAGCTCTCAAAATTTGCCATTTCACAGTACATCAAAAAGTAGGTGAAGAACATATTTGAAAAAAATCCTCTAAATTCAACAGTTTTGCTGTTAAAGGTGATTTACTCAATGGAAACCCTCAAAGTAGCTATTACTCAGGTAGCTATGGAGATACAGCTGTGAAAATTTCCCATGACACAGTACATCAAATAGTAAGTGAACAACATATTTGACAATAATTCTCTAAATTTAATAGTTTTGGAGTTATAAGTGATTTACTCATTGTTGAAATTCAAAGTAGCCATTACTCAGCTATTCAAATACAGCTCTGAAACTTTTCCACGACACAGAACATTAAAAAGTAACTGATTAACATATTTGACAATAATTCCCTAAATTCAATAGTTTTGGAGGTATAAGTGATTTATTAAGCGTCCCTGAAAGGGCGCTTATTTGTTTTCATCTCAGTTTCCTCGCCACCACCGCCGCATTATGGTCTCCCTTGAATATCTCCCTTATTATTAGAAGGTTTCAAACCATATTTGGCAGTTATATACCTTAGGCGTGGGAAAATTTTTCTGCATGCTTAAATTTGACCTTTGACCTTTATGAAGGTCACATGATCAAAAAATGTTTTTTGAAGTACACCCCCCCCCCCCCCCCCCGTCATCACAGTTCAGGAAAAACTACTTGCTACAGAGCCTTATAATTTGACACACCTGTTCATACTATCGAAAACGCGAGCTGATTAGATTTTGGGAGCAATCCCTTGAAAAATGTCTCATTTATGAGTGATTTTCTGACACCTTCCAATCTGAAAGCCTTAAATTTAGGCCAACCCCCCTATTATCTTCTTAAGTATTGCATTTAGAGCTATAAAATGTACTGGGAGGTAATAGGAAACCATATGTGGAGAGTCTAAATAGCCGGTCAGTTTTACCCCAAGGCCCCCCCTTATGGCTCAAACTGGGGTCATAAAATAGCTGATTTTGAGTTTTTGCCTTATATCTCCTTTATTGTTGCTTTTATAGCTTCAGAATGTATTAAGAGGTATTGGGAAAGCATATATGGAGAGTCTAAATAGCCGGTCAGTTTTACCCCCCGACCCCCCCTTATGGGTCAAACTGGGGTCATAAAATAGCCGATTTTGAGTTTTTGCCTTTATCTCCTTTATTGTTGCTTTAGCTTCAAAATATATTAAGAGGTATTGGGAAAGCATATGTGGAGAGTCTAAATAGCCGGTCAGTTTTACCCCCTGCCCCCCCTTATGGGTCAAACTGGGGTCATAAAATAGCTAATTTTGAGTTTTTGCCTTATATCTCCTTTATTGTTGCTTTTATAGCTTCAGAATGTATTAAGAGGTATTGGGAAAGCATATATGGAGAGTCTAAATAGCTGGTCAGTTTTACCCCCCGACCCCCTCTTATGGGTCAAACTGGGGTTATAAAATAGCCGATTTTGAATTTTTGCCTTATATCTCCTTTATTGTTGCTTTTATACCTTCAGAATATATTAAGAGGTATTGGGAAAGCATATGTGGAGAGTCTAAATAGCCGGTCAGTTTTACCCCCCGACCCCCCCTTATGGGCCAAACTGGGGTCATAAATAGCTGCTTTGGAGTTTTTGCCTTATATCTCCTTTGTTGTTGCTTTTATAGCTTCAGAATGTATTAAGAGGTATTGGGAAAGCATATGTGGAGAGTCTAAATAAGCGGTTAGTTTTACCCCCAACCCCCCCTTATGGGCCAAACTGGGGTCATAAATAGCTGCTTTGGAGTTTTTGCCTTATATCTCCCTTATCGTTGCTTTTATAGCTTCAGAATGTATTAAGAGGTATTGGGAAAGCATATGTGGAGAATCTAAATAGCCGGTCAGTTTTATCCCCTGACCCCCTTTATGGGTCAAACTGGGGTCATAAAATAGTTGCTTTGGAGTTTTTGCCTTATATCTCCTTTATTGTTGCTTTTAGACCTTCAGAATGTATTAAGAAGTATTGGGAAAGCATATGTGGAGAGTCTAAATAGCGGGTCAGTTTTACCCCCCGACCCTCCCTTATGGGTCAAACTGGGCTCATAAAATAGCTGATTTTGAGTTTTTGCCTTATATCTCCTTTATTGTTGCTTTTATAGCTTCAGAATGTATTAAGAGGTATTGGGAAAGCATACGGTGCAGCTTTGTGCATTCTTAGCTTTACAGCATGCTTATTAAAACCACAAAGCATTTTAAACTTTAAGGGACGCTTCGCTTTTGTTAGCAAAAGCATTCCTCTAGTTCAATGTTGAAATTAAGAAATTTAAAAGTAGCTATTACTCAGTTAGCTATGGACTTAGAGCTCTGAAAATTCACCATGACACAGTACATCAAAAAGTAGATAAACAACATATTTGACAAAAATCCTCTATATTCAATAGTTTTTGAGTTATAAGTGACTTGCTGAATGGTCAAATGTTAAACTTAGTGTAGCTATTACTCAGCTAGCTATGGTGCTACACCTTGGAAACATCACCATGATATAGTACATGAAGGAGTTGTTCAACAACATATTTGAGACCAATGTTGTAAGTAAGAGTTACAAAGATAAAAGCAACTTACTCATTTTGGTCATTGTTAAAAACAGAAAATAGCTATTACTCACTTAGCTATCAAGATAGACCCCTAAAAATGGTACCATCTTGTAGGCATGGAGAAAGTAGCTGAACAACATATTTTACAGAAATCCTCTAAATGCAGTCATTTTGGAGTTATGAGCACTTTACTGAAAGTAGCTACCATTGCTATTACTCACTTAGCTATGGACCTAGGTCGGAAAAATACCAAGCAGGCTATTTTTAGGCTGTATAAAAGTGCAACTACACACTTATGGCAGCCATCTAAATCAACGAAAAAAAAAACCCATGGCAGAACACCTAAAAAAAACCATGGCAGCCATCCTGTTAACACCCGTGGTGGCCAGCTTGTTTTATCGAATCGGCCGAAAAAGATTCCCAGGCAAGTTTTTCCAATGATTAATTTATCCTGCAAATTTGGAAGCTCTAGCTATAATCTTTTAAGAGATAGAAAGGCTTTTGTGAAAACATGATGAATGGACGCACGCACGCATGGACACAGGGCATTTTATAATCTCCCGTACCGGGCCTATAGGCCGGCGGGAGATAATAAATATGGGTGTTCTTTCCTTCATGCTGATACGAAAATACATAAACGTGAC
Organism: Sabellastarte sp. h YS-2021; assembly: GCA_964017235.1. Lineage (NCBI taxonomy): Eukaryota > Metazoa > Annelida > Polychaeta > Sabellida > Sabellidae > Sabellastarte > Sabellastarte sp. h YS-2021. The sequence goes on along the minus strand of OZ024930.1, from coordinate 39,976,297 downwards.
CATATAACCAGATATTTACTGGTGCTGGACCCCGCTTTTACAACGCCATCTTGAAATTCTGAATGTACTCATCGGTTATGGAGATTACTTGGCGCAGATAAATTTGTGTTCAGCAGTAGAATTCCAAGTTGTTTGACCTCAAACACTCGATGTGCAAAGCCAAACTCGCTCAAACGTTATGTGCTTCTCCATTCATATTGTTCCAGTCTAATATGAAATATTTACACCTGTGAGCTGATTGCTACAAATCTAAGTTGAAACAAGGCCGAAAGGGATTTCGGTCTACTAGTAGGAGCGCAAAGCCACCAGAGACACGAGTAATACCCTGAAGCAGTAACCCATCCCAGTACTAACGTAGAACATCATGACTTAAATCTGTAAAAGACGGACAGTCATTGTGGCCACACCACAACTTCTGCAAAAGACAGACAGCAATTGTAGCCATGCCACAATTCATGAAAGTCCGGAGACAAAAAAAAAGTGATCCCTAGAAGCACAAGCCTCACTAGAGCTAGCACTTAAAAAGAAAGAAAAATTAGGATCTGCAACTTTCAATCCGGGCTTGCAACTGTTTGGTGTAGCAGGTCCTGTGGGCCTGCAGTAATTTTCAACGATTTTCCTACACTGGTACTGCGCGTATGAGTTTCTTACAACGGTAACCGAAGGTGTGGTCCACGGTGTACATAAGGTTGTGATTCGGTTGTCTTACGGTGTAATATGGTGACATAAGGTGAGTTAAGGCTGTCAGTGGCCTCCCACCTGTAGTGTGAACAACTCGGCCAAAATGGAACGACCAAGGGAAGTTCCGCTGCCGAGTAAAACTTGTAACTGTGGGGCGTACCACCTGTAGTGTGAATGGGACATAAGAGATAAGAAACAGCTTTAAAAAAGAATTTTATAAAATTTTATGATATTTTTATAAATACCAGTTTTTATATCTTGGTGATGTTGAGGTAGAAATAACAAAGTTTTGCTGTTCTATCATAGTTGAAACTGTTATCAAAAAGGGACAGTCCTGAAACTTGATTGTTTTGGATTCCAGAACATTATTGGATCCGCATGTCTTATTTTTATTATGTTGGCTGAACTTTCACAGGGTTAAAATTGAAAAAGCAATAATTAATGAAGAACAGCTTTACACAGTGAACAAAAAAACTCGCAAGTACTATCTGAACTCCAGACCTGTGTATACAAAACCAAGGTCAGATGATTGTATTTAAATTGAGCACATTGTGTGTTTCTAAACACAATAAAACACACTTCTTTTCCATTCATAGCCTATAAAAGCACAAAGATATATAATACAAATTGTGACCTCATTCACAATTTACTTCTAGTGTGGACTCAATATTGTATCTCTTCTTTAAGTATTATTTCAGAATCTCTTTTCATTTTTGTGTGGTTTCTCAATATGTGGTTGCTTTTTAAGTTTTTAGACCTTTGAAGGGTGATACTCTTCTGTTGTCTGTGGTATCTGGAAAGATATACTTGCCATGACTTTGGCTATTATTTGACAATCAGTATATCACAGATACTTCAAAGTACATTCATCTGGTAGGTTCAGATCTACAAATCCCAAAGTTTGACTGAATTTGAACCTTGGAGCAGCACCGTTTGATCTGTAAAATGTAGTCTGGGCCGTATTTTAGCCAAATTCATTAAGTTTTGGTTCAAATTAATTGACTTTGGTGTGAGATCATGCAGGACCTTTTATGTAAACTTGATTATGGCTTTGGTACATTGACCTCGACCTTCAAAATCTAGTTTTGGCTTATGTCATAAAATTGTGCATGATAACTAGTTCATATTTAGTGTGAATTTTCCTGACAGTGTAGTTGATTGTGGCTTGTCTATCGATAAACAGAACTGTCAATGCTGGTTGCATTTATACTTATATTTTATAAGTAGTGGACCTGAACAGTATACAGTCTATTACTAGTAGTTAGAATAAATTCACTAAAAAATAAAGGCCTTATAGTTTGATTCTGAAGACTTTCTCGTACAATGTAAAAGTAACAAGACTGCTTTCACTATTTCAGACAGATTAACTATCATTCACATATTTCTATATGTTACTTTCCAGCCTAGACATAACTGGGATTCACATAGGTGCCAATGAACCTTCAGATAGGTGAATGTATACCTTTCTCACATCAAAACCTGTTGTAACAGTGGATGTTGTGTCAACCCACCACAGCTCTGACTATTAGGGTTCAAACATTAAATTAAAATTGAAATATCATTTATAAAAATATGAAAGTTAAGAATATTTTCATCTGAAGAACCAACTCTTGGATGCGTTATGTTGAAATTTTTGGGGAGTAATATCAAATATGTGAGGAATTTTGGGGGAGTAGTATCAGACAAATGTATGAGCAAACACACGAGACTCTAAGTTTACATTCATATAGTATATGAAAGGTCAAAATATAAAGCATTAAAGTCTGTATTAAATCTATAATAACATAAATTTCACTTTGTCTGTATTTATTGTTCAGTGTTTAAAGTATGTTAATACATGTCATCTATTTTGATTTAATTTTTATATTGTGAATGTGTCACATGTTACAACATAATGCCTTGTGCTTTTTTGTTATCTTCTTACTTGTCACTCTCCATTATAATGTTTGTAATGTTTTGAAATATTATTGAGTAAGACATGTGGAACTCTCCACTCAGAAAATCTCCTCTTTTGTATTTTGGATTATGGGAGAATTATAAATCATTCTGACCTGAATAATTTTGTAAATAATGTTTTATTTTTTTGCTTAAATGTTCGAGTTTTCTATGTGGTTGAATTCCAGATGCATTGACAAATGACTCACTTTTTTTACTCTCCACTTTTGCATGATATTTATTGTTCAGAAAGAATTTATTTGCTTTGAAACTTCACTGTTATTTATAATTTGAATATTTCTGTTATTAGATATTGGCACGTAAAGTATTTTTATTGGTTAGCTTTATCAGACCAAAAGCCTCAATAAATATTTAGACGTTAATTGGGATAAACATTTGGTTTTAACCATAACAATGCCAACTAAGTTGTAAGTCACTTGCATATAGTTGAACATACAAAGAAAAGAGTTTATAATGATGTCAACCACATACTTGACTTCACTGTAGCCACTTGTTTTCCTTTTCATTTTGTGAATTACACGTATGGCAGCTGCCATTTTAAGGACCATACAATTCAGTTGTCATCCTCAGAGTGAAGCAACGATTACTGTAATTTGCACAGTATAGCCAAACATTTGTTAATGCGTTATCTTACTAGCCGATTCAGAAGTGCAGAGAAAAAAATATCTGCTCCAAATTCATAAATTATAAATGTCCAAAAGACCACTCAAATGCAAAATCACATACAATTAGAAAAATCACAAGAACTGCATTCACAGAAGGAACCAGTGAAAGATTATCCAAAAATTAGCTGAAGTTTATGTTTTTATTTATATATTTACTGAACCTTGTCTCGGTATATAGAAGAAAATATGAACGTAGAGCTTCAATTAAGTTACCATATGTAAATACAACTGCAAAGATATTATAAAAGCCTTCAAACAAAATAAGTCAATTGTTGTAAATTCTGTTGTACTGGACTCTCTAAAATATGTCAAACCTACAATACTGCTTACAGTTCTTGACATTTCATCTGGAACATTATACAATCGAGGTGTCCTGTACATTTTAGGATATTTTAACAGTTTATACTTGTTGACTTGAGATTTGTGTGCTTTTTAAGTTCTAGAATTACTGGCATTTGTACAGAAATACTGGAGATGCGTTTCCTTAAAATCCTAGCAGATAATTTTTTTTAATAATTATAGGCCCTGGTGTTGATAGTCTCAGCCACTTTTTTCTGTATGTCAGGTCAGTGCTTATTTTCAATTATTGTCCAATCTTCTGATGTTTGAAGTTAATGTCCTGGTCCATATTTTGGGAAACTATGTTAAATATCACTGGTTGAATTTCTCATGTTTTCTTGCTTTATTATTTGCAGGCCAGATGGCATCGGGACTGTGCTATCTGAAGAGAAAGAAAAGTTTGACGAAATCAAGCATAGACTAGGAATTCTGTTGGAAAATCAGATTACAAACTTCAGGTGGGTAAAAGTCTTGTATCTCTTCTAAACTTCCAGATCTTTGGATTTCAGTTCACTATCTTCACACAATGCTAATTTCCAAAAGTTACCAACAAACTACTAGTTACTAAGTTCTAGTGCTGTGAAATCGCTTCGAATATCGGGTTCGATGTTTGGTATCTGTATAAGCTAGCAAACTTTGGTCTAGTTCGATCATCGAAACAATGTTTTCAAATCCAGTTAAAATGCAGAAATCTTGCATAAAATCTTGTCACTTTATTGAAAATATAGCAAAAATGTAAAATCCATATATATTTAAAATAAATTCCGCCGTATTTTCAACAAAAGAAACAAGTTTTATAGATGGGTGAAAATAGGATTCGTTGGGATGTGGTGTGATATTGGGGATTTCTAAATGTTTTGCAAAGTCCGAATTTCAGACGTTTGAACCGAACTCCGCAATCGGGGCAGTAAAGGAGCGAACTATCAAACTTCTTCAAACATTGTCGCAGCACTACTAAGTTCCAAAGATTTATAGCTGTAGATAATGCTGTATTTGGTGTATATAAAATAATAGAAATCATACTTGTTTAGGCAAATGCAACTCTTGCTTTTATATTGAAAATATGAGTGGTACAGGTGAGTATCAGACACTTGTACTTTTGTCATTTGTCAACATTCAAATAGTGCAGCTATTTCTGTGACTGTTAAAAACTTTAAATTTGATAGCATTCATGAGTTGGACCTTTCTGGAGACAGTATTGTGCGGGGGAGGTGTAGATTTAGTTTCCTGTATAAAACAGGCTTCTTGTTTCACTAATTACCAGTGAGAAGTGTTTTCCATAATGGTGTAAATAGATGTTTTTTGGATCACATTTTTAATTGTCATAACAAAGAAAGATGATAATGATAAAACAACGCATGGTGGGTGATATATAAGAAGTGACATGTGGGAGGATGATTATGGTGACGGCCAAAACTATTCATTAACAAATTGGAATTTTACAAAAAAAATTTCCTATCAAAAAAAACTGTTAACTTTGACTTTGAGTTTATGTGGCACTCGTATGGCAGAAAGCATAGTTAAAACATTTATAATGATGAGGTGACGTGGTCCTGATTCTCTAGACCAATAACTCCCAGAGACTGCCGTGGTAGTTTCAGTCCTTTCAAAAGCAATGTTGCATCTTTTGAAACAAAAATATCCAAATCCAATTGCTTCAGCTATGGATTGATTAACACTCGTCAATATTCCACAGTGCCAGAATGGAGAATTTTGAAAAGATAATTCGTCAATACAGAATAAGAATGTGACATTTACCAACTAGACAAAATCATCAAAATTTATGCCAGTCTTTGATCATTGGAGATCAGGTGCCTGTTTTAAATGCACAAACTAAAGCATTTCCTACAAGTTAGTGAAAGGGGGCCATGGTGGCAGAGCGGTAACACACTCAACCTCCCACCTCTGAGGTCAGTGCTTTAAACCGCGGAATTTATGTAGGAAAGTTGATAGTTGCTTACTGATGGTTGGCAGTTTACAGAACCTTGACAAACTGTTTGTACTGGTTTCCTCTGCCCACAAAACTACTTGTCATGATATGACCTATACAGTGTTGAAAGCAACGTAAAACCCCAAATAAATAATACAAGTTAGTGAAAAAGAAGGGTTTTCTCATCGGTGGGTCACACATACTGTAGGGAGTTTCACATTTCTTAATGTATAGTTAGATATATTTTGTACAATTTTTCTTGCAGATATAGCTTTCCATTTGGAAGACCAGAAGGTGCTCTCAAGGCCACGTTGTCTCTGCTTGAGAGGGTGAGAATGCTTTAAGTTTAATATACATTAGAGCCTCTATTGTACTGGCTTCTGTTTTGCAAATCTTCAATTGTACAAATTCCTAATTCATTCAACAAAATTTATATATCCCATTGATTGATTGCAAAGTTCCTTTTTTTCATCTAAAACCTTGATCACGCAATGTGTGTCTGAAAAATAGAGGTGATAAATATTGAATTTTCAGACAAGGTAAATCTGGAATATTCAGTCATTTGTAGGTGATGGATTTCATTTATTTAATTTTACACATTTTTAATGTGTATATTGGAACAACAAAAGGTATTGCTTTAATATAAAGGATTCTAATTTTAACTTTTACAGCTATTTAAGTTTAATTTGGTTTACTTACAATATATGTGGTAAAATATTTGTGTAACTGTTGTGTAACTATGTTGGCAGGGTATTTTTGTGGCTTTCTTTTTTCAATGTCCAGTATTTGTGATGTTTTATGTTTAATTGTGATGTATGTACATTGTATATTGTAAGCCGTTGCATTTTATGTAGGCCAGCAGCAGAAGTATGTGAACATTTTTATAGAAATACCCAATTTTCTCTACAATCTTTGTTCCCCTGTATCTTTATTGCCCTTCTTTATTTTGACAAATCACTTTGGTATCTATCTTGTACACAAGGAGCACAAGTACATACACTGTGTCAGATGGAATGTCATTGTATCTTGCTGTAGAATGTTGTAACTCGTTTATACCCAGTATGGTGGTCATGAGTTTATCGTAAGAACTAGTTTACTTTTAAAACTTAAAGTTGTATTTATAAAAAAAAGGGTTTTGTGACCTCCTCCCAACTGCCATAATTCAAGAATATAACCCACAGCACCAAATGGAAATAACTTTTTTCAAGCTGGGAAGATTAATCAGGAGACGCGCAAGACCTATCATATCATAGAACAAGGTCACCCAGCTCTGTTTTACAAGAAGAGGGGCAGACAAGATATTAGATGGGTTGTGTCACCATAATGAATAGTCATAGCACACACAAGAAAGGTTTGGACTGATATGTTCACACATGAAGGTCTACAAACAAGTTTGAGAAATGGGACTGGCATCTTGAATTGCAGCAGTTGCACTCCTAACCACAAGTGTAAAGATGTGATGTAGGACCAACAGCATTGCACTGCCAATCATTACCAATCTAGCACTACCAATCTAGGTAGTTGTGAGGTGGACTAATGACAGTGGAACTGGTCTGGTCCAAATTAGACATTCTTAGTCTATTATTTTTTGAGGTGAGGAATTTACCTTGTCTGAAATATTTGTGGTACAGTGTTGGCGTTCAAGCCCAAAAATAATGTATCTCCAAGGACTTCACTAGTTTGGAAAAATATTCATCGTGAAAAAGAAGTTCCCGTTTAAACTTGTTGTGTTGAGACATACTTTTAATCAACTTCCTGCCAGATTAAGTAATGGCTATACTAATGTTCTTTCTAAGTAAAAAACATAAAATCTTTAAGTGACTCAAAATTTATAATCACTAATCTGTACTGCATTTAATATTTTGAGAAACTTTTGCCCCAGTGTGACAAGGTTAGAATTCAGTTGATTACTAATACTTAGGTTTATGGCAAATGACCAGATAAATGTGAACAGGACATAAGAGAGATTGTCCAAAACAGTTTGAACCCTGTCATTTTAACTCTCAATAAGCTTTACAATAAAAATGCTTCAGCTAACCACTCGCTTCTAATTTGCTTTATTTGATTTCAATTTTTGTTAAAGTTGAGTGGGTGGGAAAAATGCTGGAAGCATTGATAATGAATTTAAATACATAAATCTTTTTTTTTTTGGGGGGGGGGCAATGATTGTATCATTTTGTGCATTTGACTGTAGATGTTGGAATTATGTTTTATATAATTTAAATATGTTATTTAATGTCATTATTTGGTTGTAGCACATAATTTGTTGTTTTGAAGTTCTATATATATGCCCAAGGTATTTTACTGTGGATAACAGTGAAACCAAATTTTCTTTTAATACACATTACTTCTGTATATTTGAACTTATTTCCCTCTTAAGTAGTATTAATGTAATTACTGTTGCAATATTCAAGGAATTGTTTAATGTAAGTAACATGACAACATATTGTTAATACAAAATGCTCTTTCAAAGATAAAACTTCTCTATAGGCTATCAAGTGTGAATTTGCAAGTTACTACATTGTGTGACATGTGCTAGTGGGAATGACCCCAAGAAACATAGAAATGACGAGCAGAATTCACTGGATTCTGTAACAGTAGTGACTCTACTGCCGATGAGGATGGTGAACTTGTATTCAATTTATTCTTGTATTATGGCAGGAATAATGCAATCTGCACAGAATATTTAAGTTCCGGTTATTGAAAATGTTAATATTTTAGCCTTTATGCCTGTTGCTTCATCAAAACAATTAAAAAAAACTCTATAATTTTTTTGTTAAATATCTCACAATTTTTACTGATATTGGGTAAAAATGAGGTGCCTAAACTTCTATAATTTCCTGTTTTAAATTATGGCGCAACCACAGTTAAGTCTCACCATATTAGTGACAAGTGCACCAGATTTTTTTCATTTGAGAGCCCTGAAAATTAATTTTCAAATTTGTTGACTGTCACACCTGTATATAAGGAATTAAAATGTCCAAGAATTGTCACAGAACTTTTCAAACAAATGTTCGATAATTTAAAGTAAATAAGGAGTTTTCATCAGTTGGAAGTTGTACCCACTCTGCTAATTCCTGTGAAATTGTCTGTTTGTAGCCATACCCAGGTTGTCTTTGTCTTCTGTTGTTTTTTGTTGCCATAAATTAACTTGTAGGCCCCAGATAAGATGGTAAATTGTAGTGCTGTAACAAGTTGACCAAAACTTGAGTCGTAACTCGGTGGGCGATATTTGGAGATAATGTCGATTTACGCAATTTAAACTCAAGTTTTTAAGAAATAAATAATGATAAACTAATCTTGTTGCAAACTAGCACCTTAGCAAATTATTTAAGTATGAAAACGTAAAAATCAATGAGCAATGGTCGTTTTTTATTTTCCTTACTTACGTGGCTGTTCCATAAAGTCCACATACAAACCTGTACAATTTAACCGGCAACAAAATATATTTCCTTGCAATAAAATAGTATTAAATACATGTAACAACATTATTTGGACATTATGTTATTTTATTTATATTTTGTGATTTACTCGAGTTCAGCTCGAGTTCAACTCGCATCTAACAGGCGATCCTCGATCTACAGAAATTGCTGATGATAACAGCCCTAGTAAATTGCCAATAAAATGTATTACATGTATTTAGCATCATGCCAAGCCCAAGAGCCTGTTGTAGAAAGTCCATTTGTCTTTGTAGAGATGCTTGGATTAAAAGTTAGCAACCTTATCATAAAAGCTGAGTTTTATCCACAGTCTATATATGTACTATACTATTAAGTGATGACAAGTTGCAATTGGTTAAATATTTCATGTTCATGCGTTACTGTAGTTTGGCTGTTGCTGTAATATTACCCAAATGCTGTCCACTCAGAATGATAACTCACACTCTGTTTTATACACTATCAGGTTTGAGGTTGCAGTTAATCTATAAGCCTGACAATTGTACTAATGCATTAAAGCAAAAACAGCAAAAACTTCAACTGGATGCTTTGAAAGACAATTATAGGGAAAAAACGACTAAGTTTACTTGCGTGCTGGATGTTTTCTCCATACAGACAGTCCAGACCCTCTAGTTTGAATGTCCCACACAGAGTCTAAGCCTCTTTGGTGGCTAGGATATTTTTTGTTGCTGCGTTATCTTCATTTTGCAGCAGTTACTCGAGCAATCAAAAAATAAATGCTTGTTGACTTTGGTCTGCTGTGAGCACAGCCCAGATACTTGTTGAACAGCCTGTACTGTCCAGGTTGTGTAAACACATTAAAATGTCCTCCAAAGCCTGATACATCAACAAAATAAAGTATACAGGACAAAATCAAATAGTTAAAAACTTAAAATAATAAATGTTAATATATACTAGATTTGAAAATCAAGTTTCTAAGATTTAAAAACAGTGGTAATAGAATATACAGGAAAATAGAAATACACTAGATACTTAAATATTAACAGAATGAACTGCACTAAGCAAAGGAAATTTAAATAATATAAAATAATAACTATATTTCAGACATGGACCAAATTTTTAAAAAAAATTTTGGCACAAGTGAAATTTTGCTTGTGGCCATAATTTTTACAAGCAAAATCTAGGACCAACAAGCAAAAACATATTGTGGGGGAATCTAAACCTCTAAAATGTGTTAAATGGAGCTGTGTATTAAATTGAGAAATGGAGTGCATTGAATTGAAAAATTAAAGAAAAGTTCATGTTTCAGCGAGTCAATGTTTTATACAGGGACAGAATTAATTTTTTTCTGTTAGCTAAATTTTGCTTGTGACAAAAGTTTTTACAAGCAAGTTTTCAGAATTGACAAGCAAATTGCTTCTGACGAAATTTGGACCTTGTTATTTATTAGTATATATTATAGTGGTAGTGAAAACAGTATTTTAAGAATTCAGTCAATCAACCCAGATACCTTTAAAGCTCAAAAGTTACTGATTCTATCATGTATTAAGGTCTGCATTAAATGAGTTAATTGCTGGAGAATTTCCTATTTTTGGCCTTTGTAGTGGAGGGAGAATTAATGTAGATTTTGCTTTATGCCCTGCCCTGAGACATGTGGTCTGTAACAAACAATACACCACCCATTGTGTCTTAAAATGAGAGATAAATAAAGGTTTACACATTTTCTCTGTCAAACTAATTTCAAGACCACCATTGTAGGAAGTGCAGTTGTTCTTTATGATGCTTTAAATTTAATTAAGGAGGGGATTTCTTTTGGTACACTTTTTGGCTAAAGTGCTATTGTGTTACAATGGTCAATAAAAAGTTTTCAAGGCAATGAAGTTGGTCACTTGCTTTTTATGACAATATTAAAACATTCTGACAATGAACTTAGAATCTAAACTTATACATCACTGTTGTAAACAATTATCCCATGTGATCAAATAAAATAGTGCCTGTCTGATATTTTTACAGCAAGTGACGATAATCACTGGCTGATAAGCTTCACTGGGTGGCCAATATAGTTTGGTTGTTTTTTGTGAGTGGAAAATGGTACTGTTAAACTGTCCAGAGTTACTGCTTTATATGTCTTCAATTTTATAAAGCCATTAAATAGGGATTATATTGACTTTATCTTGAACAGGTATGAGATAAATATACTTTACGGTCTTGCAATATCACATATTGACATCAGCACCAAACTAGTAACAAATTGAAATGCTGCATTTTAGTCACATTATGAGTGATAGAAATTGATTTGAATTTTCAGAAACACTTATATCATCAGTCGTCAGTCTATTTTCCAGCCTGTATCATATGTTTCACCAGATCATTGGTGATGGTTTGTAAATTTAGGTACCTGTTATTCGGTGGATATCTGTTTTTATTCTGATCACCATGTAGAAGGTTGGTGGATTTCTGTTTTGACTTTATATATTTGCTGCATACTGTTGATTTTATAATTTTGTTGGGCTTATCAACAAGTATATGTGATTATGGTGGTTTCATGCCCACAACATACACTTGTTAACTGTAAATCACTATATTCTTTTTTTCATTTCAGGACACATGTAAAATGACAGAATTTATTGTGTTTTGTATTTAAAATGTAACCATATAGTCTTTTAAAGTCTTAACAAGGGGATAGTTCTGGGAAATACCTCACTAGTGTATATGTAATATAAGCATGACTGTCACTGTAATCTTTAACTAATATTAACTGCTGGGCATTTTGTGATACTCTTTTATAGCATAAGCCATGTGACCTGAGTTTTACATTTGTGTATCCTCATATGACCTTCAGGGAGAAACCTGTGGCAGGAGCCAGCTCTTTTGTTGCATATATTGTCCTCACCCTGCTTTCTGATACAGTTATATTCAGAGTTTCTATTTACAAACAAAATTACAGTGACTACTGTGAAAGATAATAAACAGAGGGTCAATGTAATGCCATTATATGTCCACAAAATTTAAGTCACAAATAACTTGGCAACAGATAAGTCATATTTAAAATGCAGGATGTTCTAAACTCTGTCATGCTGTGGACATTCATATAGGTGACCTTCCAGTTGGTACTAAGCCACACAAATTTAAATCCCATCATAGTTTGACAACTTCCCCCTTTGTGAAATGTTGATTGAAAATGCTGCTGCATTAAACTCCCCAGGAATAAACAAAAGGTGAATATAGGGACAAATGGAACCAACATTAAGGTATGTTTTGTAGGCCTGGAGTAAATGAAAGTTAACCATAAAAAAAAACCAAATCCTATGGATATTGGTCATTCTAGTTCTACAAATTCTACTGTACAAGCTAATCCATTTAAGTGCCCTGCCCTGAGCTCACTGAAATATAACTGCCACCTCGGAATGAGGAGCATGTTTTGTTTTTTATTTTCTGTAGAATGTTTAAATTTTGGAATTATTGGTACTAACATTATCATACTAGTATCAGGGGGATTTCATTGGTGCAAACATTTTGATAATTGTTATTATAAACATTTGCATGTGATAAGAAGACTGAAACAAGCCTTGTCCATGATGTGAGGGTATATTACTGAGTTTACTTTGTCCATGATGTGAGGGTATCTTACTGAGTGTACTTTGTCCATTATGTCAGGGTATATTACTGAGTTTAATCTCTCCATCATCTTTTGAAGCTACATGTGCTGAGGTGTATTTTCTCAGGTCACCATAGAAATTCTCCAGGACGATGACCCAGAATTGCTCAACAAGATTGAGAAGCGTCAAAATAAAGCCGCCACTGCCCAAGTGGCCTATAACATAGCGGGTGCTTTTAACATGGCAGAAGTTCAGGTGTTCTGGGATCACTAACTCGCATGTTTTAATTGATACTAATAGCATCAACTAATACCGAATAATAGAAACTCTCTGGTAATGGTCAGAAGTGTGGGTGGAGCTTTGTAGAATTAAATATGAAAAAAGTCGTGCTGATGCATCATGTGAAAATTCAGTTTGCATTTAATTATGTTAAGCCACATGAAGTAGAATTTCAGGGATTGAAAAAATTATTTCTGCTAGTTTTTCCGGACTATGGATTGAGGCTTTAAAAAAACTGAAATTTGACCTCTTTATCAAAGTAATTGAGAAAAAATTTTCAGTGTGTTGCTTGAAATTTAACACCTGTGTTAAATTATAGCAATTTAATGTATTGACTGCTAGTTTTCATTGTATTTTTTAAACTTTAAAGTTCATGTGGGAATAATAATAATACTATTATTTGATTATCAGAAACATAATCATAGAACTGTATATTTTCAATGTTAAATTAAAAAAAATCTTCTATTTTAAAATGAAGCTACAATATAATTATAATCATAAAGTTCAACAAGGCTCCAATGTGTGGGTGGATGTGTTTTTCAGTTTCCCAGAGGCAACATGACTGAGTTTCAATTAACTGTGCTGATTTTAAAAATATCACTAACTGTTCTCATGCTTGTGGACTGAATACATCTGTCTGTATATACTTAATACTGAAGAGATACATAGAAAAGTAGCCATTTCTGGTGCATGAGTTATTTACACTAACTAGTTGTTAGTTCTAATTGTAGAATAATGCAGAATACCATCTATGAAAAAGGAATATGTTAGTTAGTTTTAAAAAAAAGTTCAATAACTGTATTCTTCATACTTTATGAAGTAACAGTAATTATTGAGGAAGTATAAATGTTATAAAAACAGGACAAATCTTTAGTTGTGCATGAGCCATTTTGAAACTGTGTAAGTGAAATAATTGTTTTCAAAAACAACGAGAATGTAAATGAATTTCAAATGTTGAAAAATGTTACATGTAACATGTTTTATTTTGTCCGGACGAAAATCTAAAAACAGCTACAAGACAAACATTTAATCTTTGGCACCATTTTCAAATTAATAATAAACCTCAATTGATCCTTCTTGACATATTGAATTTGGAGTTGTGTGTGCAGTGTTGAACCTATATTTTCTGATATTCTTACTCTCACAGATTTTTGTAATTGCCTGTTGTTTCACACAACTCTTTCTGTTTATAATTGTTTAATTACAGATTCCCCGGTAGTAGGTGTTCTGCTGCATTTATTTTAAAATTCTGGTGCTAAAGTCTTGTCCTTCAGTATATTAACCCTTTCACTACCAGAGCCTTTAATAGCCACTGACTGAGGAAAATGGAAATCTAATGCAATGTAGTTGTCACAGACTTGCAAATGTGTATAGTGCAAGACTGAAGGAATTATAAAAGATATTTAAAAATCATCGACAGGCATGGTACAGGGGAATACTAATTGGTGTCGACTGTGGTTGACAGACATGGTACTGATAGGGTTAATTAACTGGTTCTAATACAACTGAATCTTTCCGGGTGTTCATAGATATCCACTCAGTTGAATGCTAAATTATATTAAAATCTAACCATCAAAATAACATCCAACTTCTTTGCATGATATACATTGTTTTTTTTTTCTTTCTGATTATTTACATTTCTGCCCATTAGTTTAATTTGAATTTAATAAGGAATTAACAGTGTTGTGTGGGTTATTAATCAGTTTAATTTCTGATGGTTATTTTGTTTTCACTTTTATCTTGGTTAAAACTGAAGGAATTTATTTTCTGTTAAACACAAATTTCCATTTGCAGTGAATTAAAATTCATGCATTTGTATATTTATGAAGGTATTTATTTTTGTTTGTCTTCTATCTTCACTGAATACAATATTTCCTTTATATTTTGTGTGTCTCTGTGATTTATTTGTTTTGTGTGTTTGGAGTTTAGAGAAATTTTTGCAGAAGATAACTCCATTTCTCTTCTGTGCACCTTTCTGCTCAGTTTTCATTTCACCGATATGCTTACAGGACATTAAATGAATGATCGCATTGATTTCTGTGGTAAAGTAACTTAAAAATTGCACCAGAATCCACGATATTGACTAGATCATGCCCAAATTTGAATCAGTTCTTCTTTGTAAGACTTCTGATGTGAAATGTGCAGTATTTTAGTTTTTCTGTAAACAGACAAACAAGAGCACATGGAGGTGAGCCGAGTACACACTTGGCAAAATTTTTGCAAACACTCCCCATGGCCCCCCCCCCCCCCCCCCCCCCCCCCCAAGACAGAGAAACAACAAATGGGATTATTATTATTATATTAATACACTCTGTACATAAAATGTGACTACTAGTACTTTGTTACCACATAT
This sequence comes from Sabellastarte sp. h YS-2021, assembly GCA_964017235.1. Classification (NCBI taxonomy): domain Eukaryota; kingdom Metazoa; phylum Annelida; class Polychaeta; order Sabellida; family Sabellidae; genus Sabellastarte; species Sabellastarte sp. h YS-2021. The sequence goes on along the minus strand of OZ024930.1, from coordinate 39,961,097 downwards.
AACCAATGTTACACACACATGAAACTGTTATCACACAACATGTTAACCTACATGAATATATCTGTACACATGTCATCCTGAGCCGACAAGATCTAATTCGTCTGTGACCACTGTCAGAACCCGATAAAACAAAGGTCAAGTCAAAGGTCACCACAAGGTCAAGCCAATGCAGGCCCAGGATAACCACCCAAGTCCAGATTGAGGGAGGTCAAGGTCGCATAAGGCCCATGAAAATACCCAGGAGACGGTTCCATGGAATCCGACCCAGCAAATTTAAAATCAACAAGGTCATACATGCCAGGCAACCCACCCCTGGGTTCCCAAATCTAGCCCTACAAGATGGAGGCCCATTCTAAGCCCCTTGCCATTATGGACCCCCCTTTACAACCCAGTCAACACATATGATTGAGATAATTTGTTGACACATGTATGTAGGTAACATGGATGGAAAGACAAGTATATACAAAGGTCCCAACTAATGAAAGCTCCCCATGTTAAAGCTCTATATGTAAAAATGTGCAAGAAGTACTAGAGTAAGGGTAAAACATGGTATTATTTGCAGTTCATTTAAAAATAAAGTATGAATTAAAATATAAGTAAACATGTATAAGTTAAAAGAACACAGTTCACCACATCACAGAAACAAGTGTTTGTGGGGTAAATCCTAGTCTTGAGGGTTGTGGTCCTATCTGATGAGTTGAGTTATGATGATTAACATTGAAAAAGTCTCAGAAAAGCATCTGGAGCAGATGTAGCTGACATCTTGTTAAAGCTACTAACTGGTAATGAGCTACAAAATTCCATATAAGGAACATGTCATACGTTGCTCATAAGAGTTAATAAAAGCATGCATGTAGATACCTTATCTGTCCCATAGTCAATATGATGTAGTGGGAAGTTAAAATCATTAAATGAAATCACTGAGACAATGTTAACATCGTAGTTAATAGCTGATAAAATCCTGAATGACACTGTAACACAACAGCAACATGATGGAGAACATTATGAGTGTTGTTGTTTGAAGATCTAAGTGACTGTATTCATAATGCAAGCAAACACTGTTAACACAATTCTTCAGAGAACGTTCCAGGATATTGACCCAATCATGCCCGAATTGGAATCAGTTCTTTCATGTAACAATTGTGATGTTCCCTGAAAATTTCATAATGATCCATGCACTAGTTTTGAGTTATACTATTACTAAACAAACGAACCAGCAAAAAGACTGAGTAACATATTTTGCAAAAATTTTGCAAAGTAACAACCAAACTTACAAAGAAGCAAACAGAACGAGTAAAGTACTTTGCAAAAATTTTGCAAAGTAAACAAACTTGGTAAAGTAATAATGCAATCTTTCATACTATAAATGCCTGAATGCACCGAATCGATCCAACACTGTTTGATATCATAACACAGTCACAACTCATACAACAAACATTGTACATATGCACTCAGTACAATACCAGCTAATATGAAATCATTTTTGATTTGAATAATGTTCTCATCTTCAGTCACATTGGTAGGTATCACAAGCATATACCACAGAACTCCAGTTATAATGATCAGAACTTCCTCACTAATGAACCCATTTTTAAATTAAAAAGAAACAAGAAAATGTTGTTTAATATAACAGGGCTTATGTCTAAGCATATTACATTGGATTGGTGTTTACTGTCCTTTACACTTACAAATGTAGAAAACGCCGAGTTTTTTATCAACTAAAATTCAAAATAGTTGAAATGAAAGAAGCACTATGAAATATATATAAACTGTGACAAAAAGGTGATAAAAAAATGAAAAGATTGAGATTTCATTTGGATTACAGGATTTCAGATAATGGAGAAATGGATGATTTTAAATTCAGTATTAGCACAAGCCCATTATATAAAGTATAACAGATTAAGAAGCATCAACAAATACTTTATTTTGACAGAGTGATTGAAGAGTATACCTGATTACATACTTCATTGCTTCCCCAGTTGATCTGATACAGATGCATTACAAATTAATACCATCCATTAAAAAAATGCATAAATAGTTCAAATGTTTTGGATGCTTTTCATAGCAAATTGTAAGATTGAATATTATTATAATTAATGTAAATTATTGAAATTACGAAAATAGGTAATATGACAGTGTTATTGCAGCAATATATTAAACTTTTTGTCAGGATTGGTTTAATTGCTTGGTGTTCAAACTTAATAACACAAAAGTGAGGAATTAGGTAGAGTGTCACAATGGTACTATTTTGTCACCTCTTTCTTGGATATTGACATTTTGTATATACAAAATTTATAGGTTCTACTTATACCTTGTTATTCCCTTTGAAAAGTAACACTTTGTGCATCAAATTAGGTTCTAGTTATGGCAACTTTCTGTAAGTCGAACTTCTAGTTATCCTTATATTTGCACTAATAATTGTTGGGACTTAGAAACTACTTCTACTTATGCCAATATTCTACTTATGGCAGTTCTACTTATACCAAATCTACTGTATTAAAGTTTTTGTCAGGATTGGTCTGTAGTGGTAGAGGTGTTACAAAGTCAAATTTGGGGTTTCACATCCCGTTCAACATCCTGGGTCACATTAGGACAGGTCCTCAGCATTGACACTTTTGGGAGTGGGACCCATACAGAGATGACTTGCTAACCACTAGTCCACCGTGCACTGTAGAGGTGTCCATGTTCCATTTTATTTAAAAGCACCGTTAACTCTTTAATTGGTTAGAGTAAGAAATCTAAAATTCGCCAGGAATCTAAAATTCGCCACCTCTAAAACCTTAGTTAATTTTATGAAGAAAATGATGTTTTTGTCTAAATATTGGTATTTTTCAGTTCAAAAAGCCTTATTTACTATACATTCAACAAATCTCACCACAATTCATTTATTTTATTAGTATTTTCACATGTGGCGAATTTCAGATATGTGGCTAATTTTAGATTTCTTACTCTATTAGCATTCATTTTCCTGTTGCTTACTGTTCTGTTGTTTTCTTCTGTGAAAAAAGGTATAGATTTATAATTTAGGTATTGTTGCTTTTTCTAAGTTTCATGGTGTGTAATCACTTTTTAATGTCTTTATTTGCAGTTTGAGGGAGTTAGGTGACAAGGATATGCACTATAACCTCTGTTACTGACCTTTTTTTGAGCATTCAGTTTTATGAACACATTTCCATTCTACCACAACATTCATTTCCATTAGTTCCATATTGGGTTTTTCTGAGACATCTCTTCTATTGGATGCATTTTTATCTGAAGAAATCTCAATCTCCATCCCATTTGGATAGAGGTGCCACTACATATCTATGCATGTTAAATTCAGTGTGCAGAACAAATTCAGCATGTAGTCAACTGAAAACTGATTTTTACTGCATTGAACTGTTTCAACTGTGAAATCTTTTGAGCAATAGTAGCAATTGTACAAAAGTGTTTTTGTTGGTATTAGTCTTTATTTGTTTACATCCTATTTTCCTGGTGTTTTAATAAGTAGTACCAGTAGTTTTAAAAATAGTTTGTCAATTAAAATGTATAAAAATTTTTTTTCTTGTCAAGTCCTAAAACTCCCAATTTAGCTTACAATTGTTTTTCTCCTAAAATTTACACGCTTTTACTTTAAGCTTCAATATATGTATTATTTAGTGTATTTTACTTTCTTTGTGTTATTCTTGTCCCAGTTTTAATACATATTTTATTTTGGTTAAGGTAAGTGTGGTACATGTAAACCATTATTACAAATAGATCGTGTTTATCACTTCTGGTTTCAGCAAATGTGTATGTAGATATCTGGTGTATGTATAAAAAAGACCCGAGTGGCTTAGTGGTTGTACAAAAGTTTGGCATTTAATTGCTTGTCTTCGCCCCTATGGTCATGGGTTTGAATCTTTTGGCAATAAGTGATATATTCTCAAGGCCTGCCCTGAAATGATGTTATATTTTAAAAGGGACATCAATCCCAACAGTGACCTTTTCATGTGTATAAATATTCCAATGACTCATTTTAAAAGTACATAAAGGTTATAAGTAATAATGTGTATATTTACAGGTGCTGATGAAAGACATAGTGACTCCAGTTCCACCAGAAGAAGTCCGAAGTGTCATTAAAAAATGCCTTGAAAATGCTGCCCTTGTAAACTACACACATGTGTCTGAGTCTGCAAAAATAGAAGGTACAGATTCATATATGTTGCTGATGGGTCAGTTCCATTTCTGCAATGCATAGTAAACCTTGCACCCAATCCTGAAAATCTGGGAATTGGGAAAATTTCCTATGATTGTACACTCAGCGGATGGCAGTGTGAAAGGTTTACAATGGATTTGTAATCCACTTGCCGATGAAATTTCAGGGTTTAAGATCACCAAGATTTGTCCCGATGAGGTTAGCAATTTGATCCCTCTCTGGCCAAAAATTTATACAAAAGCCATACAATCTTTATGATAGTAACACAACAGACACAATTGGGTTTACAATTGGGTTTATGATAATCTTGATGAGGTTTACGATATGAAAGATTGAAAAGATCTCTGAATGGTATATTGAAGATCCCTGCTAGTGATTTGCCCAATTTGTCACATCCACCATGGATTCCCTATATATAGAGGTCACTTCACCGGAGCAACATAGATCGAGTTATGATACAACATATCATGGTTAAATATCTGCAACTGTTCAGGAACATTATGGTCGTAGATGACATGATAATGCATTTCATAAGAATTCTTCCACAGAGGATAAGGAGGATGGCCCAAGTCATTTGGACAAGACAGTGGCTAAGGAGTCTTGAGGACAGGGGTGAATACCATCCAACTGCATGCTGATGTCTCTAGAGATATTCACTGAAATTGAGCACTGGCTAATACCATACCTCCAGAAGCTGACCACCTTCCTGCAAGAGCTGCTCAACCCAGGGCTGAAGGTTAGCTATTACACTGAGACATCTGGCCACAGAAGAGAGTTCTATCTCTGCTGCTGGATGTGATTTACATTTAGCATGGGCTAGTGTTGAAAAATTGGCGCTGGTCGACCCTACTACTGCTGGATCTGTTGTTGGCTGCTCTGTCAGTATTTGCTGTGTAAAGGTGGCTGTGGGCCACAATATGGTGCAGAACGCTTTGTGAAGTAATCTTTGTTGTTGTTGTTGCTGTCTTTCATGCATTTCAGGTTCCTTATAAGTGTAAAAGTCTCAACTTGGAAATCCTCAAATGACTCAGTGCAGAGATTCTTCATTTCTGAATGCACCTACTCACAATATGCAGCTGTGGGCTGATTATGGGACTTCTGGTAGATCAATCATTTCTTGTTGTCTTCAAGTGCCCCCAATTTCTTCGTCCTTTCCTGGGCCGCCATCTGTAACTCTGATTCGCACTTTTTGGGGTTGCACAAGGTTGGGTGACGGGGGTTTTGTGATGGGGCGCCAGACGCCAGTGGTTCCTCAGTTGATCCATGTGTGCTGACAACTGAAATTGACTCCATTGTACTGGGTTCTCTGACTGAAGGTTGATCTGACTCTTCTGTTGATAGACCAGTATTGGGTGGCCTTGACACTGTTGCTTCACGAGTTGGTGTAAAGGAACTCTTTGATAAATAATGGTGATGGATGTGGGTGTGTAGACATCCAAAGTTCTTCTTAAGCCAGTTCTGCCTATCTGTGAGATAAGGTGCTCCCTGCCCAGACGTCATATGTGTATTCTTGCCATACAGTGTCATCTGGCTCTGGAACCATCTCTTACAGGCAGCCTTCTCCATGTTGTTCTCAAAATTTATCCCATACAGCCTCCCACATGTTTGGATCATTATTTTCCTTGAGTCTCTTGTTGTGCAGCAGTTCATTGTCCTTAAGAGATTTCACCAGCTTCAACTCTTCTTGCTCTCCTCTGAAACCTCCTGTGTTGCCTCCATAGCAGCCTCCTGTGTATCCTCACCCCCAAGAACCACACTCCCACTCTCACTCTCTGGGCTTCTGGACCTTGTCTGTCTGTGGCAGCAGGCATTCTCTTCTGCTTCTTCTTTGTTGGCATAATGACAATAACTTTAAACACCCTTGAAAAAAATAACTCAAAAACAAAAAAAGGTCCCTAAGTGACAGCCAAACTATTGCAGAGTATTAAGTTCTATGAAAATATGTCCAATTATATCTCACAAGTATGTGTACTTCACCATTTCTAGCCATGAAATAATGCGAAGGCCTGGATCACGGGGTTTATATAGAGAATTGCAAAGCTTTGTTGTCATCTTGTTAATCCCGTCCCCATCAGGAAGCCATCATAAGCTCTTCATATGGGAATCTTTTAATCCTATAGAAATTCTTTTCATCGTAAACACCATGGGGATGGAATCCTTTCACAATGTATACTTTATTGGCCGTCAGCTACACAATCCTATTGGCTAGATTCAAATCTTTTCAAATGTCTCCCAGGCAGATAAAAGGTTTACGATTTCATTACGATTACAGGGTTCCCGATAGGTTTATGAGTAAAAATGTCTAGTATGACAAAAAAGATGGCCATATTTCAAACCGTTTGAAATTATCAGGAACCTTGAGGATTTCTATACGATAGATGTACGATGCTCAGGATGGTCCCAATAGAGGTTTACGAGGAAAAAGAAGAAAAAGATTAAACTGCCGATTCCCAAAATTTTAGAATCAGAGCAAGATTTATGATGTTGCAGAAATGGAACAGGTCTCTTATATTTTAGCTGGCAGACCAAACTTTATAGAAGGGGGCGGTGAGGGGGGCAAATCAGTGGTTTGATGGTGATTGAAATGAGTAAATAATCTCATTTATTTGGTTCTGGATTTTGACAAATAACACATGTGCAAAATGCTAATTATGATTATTATAAACTTTATCAGAACAGTTTTGTCATAAACCTGTTGCCATGTAGTAACCTTTTTTGGAGGGGCGTTATATTTTGTCAAAGGCTGATGTATTTTCTAAATATTATCTCTTGTCCTTGGGGCACTGTGCCAGACAAATTTGGTACATAATCCTGTAACTATGTACTGAAAACTATCTTTTCAATCTGACAACTTGTGACAAGTACTGATCAGCAGTCACAATATGAATAGAGCTGTTAAAAGGAATGTCACATTTTATTACGCTACAATAGCTTACCATGTGGGACTTAGTGCTGTTCTCGGGTTGCCACACCCGGGGCCAACGTCTTAGAAAAAAAGACAGTTCTTGTTAGCCACCGGATATACTGGTAGTTGTCGTCACGTGATAACTTCTGACCAATCGTCCTACTTTCTCGTTGGCCACGATTGACTGGTAGCAGTTTGTAAATATACAGACATTTCTTTTTTTTTTTCTCAGTTCTTACTTATTGTTGGAGGCTAATATTTGCATATTTCTTTAATTATATGCTATAGATCATTCTGTAAAATTCTGATTTTCACACCTTAAGTATTTCTTGACTTTCGCGTGTTTTTAACTTTCCTCGGTTTAGGCAATTCTATTGTACGTCTTTTTATTGCGTATAAAATGTCGACACATCAAGCAAATAAAGACAAACCGAGAGCTCAGAAATGCCGCCATTTCTGCTTTAGCTTTGATACACATAATTTCTGCCCTACCTGTAGGGAGGCTGGCAAGGGAGATGACCCCTGTGTCACCTTTGAAACCCCTTGTGAAATTTGCACGTCTTTCTCAGATGAGCAATTACAGAAAATTCAAAACCGGAAGCGGTATTTGAAAAAGCAAAAAGCGGCAACTAGTTCTAAAGATGAACTAGATCTTTTGGGTGAAGGCGACGGGGATTCCTTCACTGGATCCAATGCAGACCTCGAGTGTGCTGCTGATAGCCTTTTTACCTCACCCCCCCCCCCCCCCGTCCACAACCTCTTACCTTCAGTTCCCTGTCCTTGAAAACGCCAGCCAAGACTATTCCACCCACCCCTGGTACGGCTTTGCAAAATAAAATCCAGAAAAGCATAGAGAAATCACTCGGTGATTCCTTAAATATACATTTACAGCAGCAAATGGGTACCTTCCAGGCATCCATGTTGGAAGCTTTTCAGTCACTCCGAGAGGAGTTGGCTGCAAAACAGAAAGTCGAGGTAGAGTCCTCTCTTCTAGCTTCAAAACCTGGCTTGTCCAGTAATACTGCTGCCCCTCTGGATTTGCCCCCTCCGAGATCTGGTTCTAACATCCCAAGCGAGGCTATGGATGTGGACTACGGTCCAACACTACCTCCTCGTCTAGTATCTACTCAACCTTCCTCAGATCAGTAAGTTGCCCCCTCTGAAGGTCATCCCGAAGAGGTCTCGTACTCTCACAAAAAGCAAAGCCATAAGCAGCCAGTTGACCCGAGCTCTGCCTCGGACCAACTAATTGAGGATTCCGATGAACCTCGGATCCCTTCTTCTAGATCCAAAAAAACACTCTGACAAGAGCAAACATAAATCAAGATCTAGATACGTGTCATTTTCCTCAGAGGAGGATCACTCCCCTGTAGCCAGACACAGGTCTTCTAAGCCCTCTAGGGCTCAGCCCTCAGGAGTAGCTTCTGATCAAGACCTCCCACAACATGATCCAGACCCCCCTTATTATAGGGAAGTAGCTTTGTCTGACATGCCCTCACAATACTCTGAAGAGGTAGACACCTTCAGGCGTATCCTGTCTCTCCCTGACCCCAGGGAATCTATGCCCAGGTCGTCCACTTCAGTGTTGGGTCTGGATGATGAAAAAGGCCGTCAAGAGCTCAGACCTAGAGGTCCTTCCTCTATCCTTCCACTTAGCTCAGTTATCAAGGACGCCTTTGATAAATTCCAACATGACTTTAAGGCTGCCAATTTATCTGAGGGAAAATATGTCAAGCCTCCTCCCTCAACTTCAAAGTGGTACAAGGTGGGACAACCAACTTTTCAGGACAAAATTCAGGAGTTGAATACGGACTTCGCTAAGATCTGTATTACTCCTAGACCTTCTGGGCCCCCAGTAGCCAGAGTTCCCCTGCCAGTTCTCAAGGAGCTGGAACTTCAGGCTAGACAAAATATCTCTACCCTCAACTTCACCGCTGCATTTGCCAAAACCTCCTCTTCTTGCAATGCTTCATTGGAAAAATGCCAACATAGCATCAAATCTACGGTCAAGAAGATAAAATCTCAGATTCAGAAAGGTGCCAATCCTGAGAAAGCGGCAAAGCGCGGATATGAGGAAGTAGCTGACTACTTAGATTTTTGGAACAAGACAGTACTTGTCCAACACAGGGCCCTCACTTGTCTCAGCAAATCTCTAGCCCATATTTTGCAGAGGGAATTATACTCTATGGCTAATACCGGCTTGCTCAGACGCGAAGCCGAGATGACTCTATTACATCCACAATTAGGAGAAACGAGACGTCAAGAACTCAGGAACTCGCCCTTTTGGGGCCCTTCCTTGTTCGAGTCTCAATTAGTGAAGGAAGGTGAGGACTTCCTTCTCAAAAAAGGCACCTCAAAAGATTCTCAGGGTTTTGTACCCTACCAGAATAAGCCCTTTCGTGGTCCCCACAAGAAAAGAGGCTCCTACAGGAAACGCCCCTATGGGGGCAATACCTCTCAAAGCAGTAACCAGTCCTTTCCCTCGGGAAGAGGAAAATCCAACTTCAGAGGCTCCAGGGGTCGTTTTCGACCCCACAATAGAGGAAGGGGGTGTGGAAACCCCCCTCCCCAATGACTCCTCCAAAGCCTCACTCAGTCCACCAGTAGGAGGTCGCCTCCGTTCTTTCAGGAGAGACTGGGTATCGTCGATAGATCTGTCGGACGCTTACCTGCACATCCCCATCCACCTAAGCTCAAGGAAATACCTAAGGTTTTGCTACAAGGCTCAGGTGTTCCAGTTCACCTCCCTCCCGTTCGGGCTAGCCACAGCCCCCCAGGTCTTTACAATGATCGTAAAGGAAGTGAAACTAATGGCCCTCTCAAGAGGACTCAGAATTCACCAATACCTGGACGACTGGCTGATCAGGTCCCAGTCTCAGGAGGAAGCCCAAGTGAACACTCAGGCAGTGGTAGACCTAACTCAGTCCTTGGGGTGGATAATAAATCAGGAAAAATCAGAACTGAAACCTACTCAGGTGTTTTCGTTCGTGGGCTACGAATACCACCTAGATTCAGCCCTTGTAAAACCCACTCAAGAGAGATGGCTCAAACTTCAGGATTTGATCCTACGACTCAAGTCAAAACGTGTTTTGACTGCAAGATGTTTGATGTCTCTAATTGGGTTGCTAGCCTCAACGGAGAAAATGGTCCCGGAGGGACGCCTTCACATGAGGCCCTTTCGGTTTCACCTCAAGGAGCACTGGAGATATCCTCAGTCGCTGGACAACCTCCTTCCCTGGACAGAAGCCATTGCAGCCCACCTGGATTGGTGGCAAAATCCCTCCAATGTGATGAAAGGTGCAGACCTTCATCCCAAAGACCACAGTATCCAACTCTTTACCGACGCCTCAAACGAAGGTTGGGGCGCTCACTTAGACCAAAATTCTACAAAGGGTCTGTGGTCGGATCGGGAAAAAAGGCTACACATAAATGTCCTAGAATTGAAGGCGGTCTCCCTGGCCCTTCGAGACTTCAAGGACCAGTGCCAGAATCAAACAGTGTTGGTTGCGACGGACAACTCAACAGTGGTAGCCTACGTCAACAAACAAGGAGGAACACACTCGGCAGAGATGTGTGCTCTCCTGTGGAAGATCATGACCTGGTGCCATCACTACCACATAACATTGAAAGCCAGGCACATTCCAGGGTGCCTGAATGTGATGGCCGACCTGCTCTCCAGGTCCAACCAAGTGCAGTCAACAGAATGGTCTCTGCACCCACAGGTCTTCAAACAGATCTGCCAAAAGTGGTTCACACCTCATGTAGACTTATTTGCCACTCACCTGAACCACAAACTCCCTCTATACGTGTCTCCTATCCCAGACCCAAAGGCCTGGGACATAGATGCTCTGAACATAAACTGGACCAACCCCACGGCCTATGCGTACCCTCCTACGGCTCTCCTTCACAAGGTGATCCAAAAGATCAGGCAATGTCATTGCCTGATCATCGTAATAGCCCCAGGCTGGCCAGGGATGCCCTGGTTTTGGGACCTAGTGCAGCTCTCAACAGAGATCCCACTCCAACTCCCAGTGTCAACAACCCTACTCAAACAGTCCCACAAGCTGGTGTTCCACAACAACCCCCAGCACCTGAACCTCCACGCCTGGTGTCTAGGAGCGGGCAACTCCAGGAACAAGGCTTCTCTGTGGAGGTGGCAGAGAGAATTGCTGCCCCTCAGCGGTCATCAACAAGGACCATCTACAAATCAAAGTGGGCCCTATTTGAAAAATGGTGCAGAGAAAATTCGGTGGATTTCTCCACTCCATCTGTGAAACAAATCTCAGATTTCTTCATGTATCTGTACCAAGACTTAAACAGGCGCCCCTCGACCATTGATGGTTACAGGACTGCAATCGTTGCCACTTTGGGCCCAACGGCCCAACATATTGCACACAATGCAGACCTTCATAGGTTACTCTCCAGTTTTCACAGGGATCGTCCTAAAAGTTCCAGAAATTTACCCAAGTGGAACCTTTCTGTTGTCCTTAACGAGCTCACCAAAGCACCATTTGAGCCCATGAAAGACTCAGACCTCAAACATCTTACTCTCAAAACTGCTTTCTTGCTAGCCTTGGCCTCCGGCAAGCGCCGCAGCGAAACCATGCCTGGGTCGCTAACAAAGTAGCTAATTTAGGCCAATGGGAAAAGGTAGCCTTGTTCCCTTCTTCTGATTTCATAGCCAAAAACCAACTAGCAAGAGAAGGTTCTCAAAGTGTGTCACCAGTGACTATTCCTGCTTTGACTACCATTGTAGATAGACAGTTTAAAGAAGACAGGACCCTGTGTCCCGTGCGGGCCCTGAGGTTTTATTTGGACCGAACTAAAGACCTGAGAGGGTCTCGTTCTCTCTTTTTCATCTCCTTTAAGAAAGGACATACCTCAGACATCAGACCCGCCACACTCTCTTCATGGTTGAAACAAACCATCTTACTTTGTTACAAACAAGCAGATCAACAAGCCTTGGACTTGGTCCAAGTCAAAGCGCATGACATCCGGGCCTTCGCGGCCTCTAAGGCCTTTTACGGTGGGGTATCGGTGGACCAAATCATGCAAGCCTGTCACTGGAAAGCTCACAACACATTTACAAATTTTTACCTAAAAGACCTTACTTGGTCGGACACCGACAACAATTTGTACCTGGGACCCGTAGTGGCTGCACAACAAGTCCTAGATCCTTCCCCTCAGACCAGTTGTCCTCGGAAAGAAAAAAGGGGGGGGGCACATCCGCTACAACCAAGTCTTCAGGAGTCATTCCCAGGATCTAGGTATTCCTTTGCCTTCAAGATGTTACGGGTAAGGTCATTTTTATCCTTTAATTATCAAGTAATTTCTATTAAGGACTTATTTAGTTGTCATTAATCTCATATTCAGGTTTTTAAAAAAAAAAAAAAAATTTTATGAGAGGCCCAACCACTGGATTGGTCAGTCACACGTGAAGGGCTCTTTGGGACCCTTAGACCTCGAAGTGAGCACTGCTGCACTTCCGTCCTACAATCAAACATCTAGACAGTTTTAGCACTGTCTCTCATTTACTTAGGTTTTTGGCTCGTTACAGGCCCGGCTTTCGGGATCGGGGCACTGTAAATGGGACCCAGACTGGTATTTCTGGCACTATTCTATACTTTTAATTCAAAATCTTAGAAAAAAAAAATTACATATCTTCCAGTCTCAGCTGTAATCCCGCCACCGGGCGGTTGAATTCAGCACTAAGTCCCACATGGTAAGCTATTGTAGCGTAATAAAATTGGAAATTTTAATTACTTAAATGTAGCTTTTATAAGCTACAAGCTTACCATGTGGGACTTAGGAGAGTCCCACCCTGCCTCCCCGCTGTTTACAGCTGAGGGGTAGGTTTAAAAAATTTCAACGAGAAAGTAGGATGATTGGTCAGAAGTTATCACGTGACGACAACTACCAGTATATCCGGTGGCTAACAAGAACTGTCTTTTTTTCTAAGACGTTGGCCCCGGGTGTGGCAACCCGAGAACAGCACTAAGTCCCACATGGTAAGCTTGTAGCTTATAAAAGCTACATTTAAGTAATTAAAATTTCCAAATTCATGGTGTGGACATTGGGATACATGATATTTAGTATATAGATGTACTTGCTGAAAATTCATTATTGTCCAGTTATCTTGCTTCAATCCCAATGCCTCTGGATTACACAGAGAAATGAATGCAAATATGACTGTTTAACTAAATTAAGGGGAATTCCCAGAAGTCTAGGTATCAACAGAGCTGATATTATATTATATTGTTATCCCCTGATCTTAGGAGTGGTTTCCTCATAATCTGTTGTAAATATCCCCTTGAAATTTGATTTACTTCTTTGCAAAGTATGAATATTTGTATAAAACTATTTAATGTATCTGATCTATGATATGCTGTGGTGGTTGGGATAGTTAATACCTAAATTTCATCTCAAAACAAATGACTATATTAATCACATCCTTTTTGAGAGCTTTATGGCTATGTAGTGAGAACTAACTTTAATAACAGTAACTTTTGATGTTTTATAACATTTACTGAACCAGAAATTTATGTTAAACGTCTGCAAACACAGATTGGATTACTCTGACATATATATTTGTTCATTTCAGTAGGTTTTGTGAGAAAAAATAGGTCTACACCAAGCGGTGATGACATTGATAAATCATGTCTTATATAACTATCCTTAGTATCAATAAATATTCCTGTAATTAAAAGAAATTTTTGTACCAAAAACAAGATGATGTTTTTATTGTTATGATAATGTATGCATTGTTTTTGCCTATAACGGAATGACTGAATTTAACAATAAATTTCTGACATATGTTTTTGTACAGTGCGAAATGGTAAAAGAGGTATGTGTGATTCAGATGAATATGATCCCCTATTCAGTTGGTGTCTTTTGAACATACACTTTTATTTGTTTCCTGCATTTGGGACACAGTATCCTATTTTTCTATTATTGTTGAATTTTTTTTTCTCAATGTAAAGAAATTTTCTTGTATAAATGTGATAAGCATTTTATGTTCTTGGTGTATGGGACCCATTTCTTTAAAATAGTATGTGTTTTATCCAGATATCACTTTATTAAAAGTTTGACCATAACTGGTCTTGCATAAAGCAAATTGCAAAAAAAAAAGTTTAAAGTGTTTTAAAATGTTTAAAAATATTTTGTGGATCTGGTTAAATGAATATTTTACCTTAAAATATATTTAATGCGTAATAAATTTGTTGAAAAATAAATTGAAAAATTAAATTTGTAAGCTGAATGATGAACAACATTGCATCAGAATTCATATAACACTCTCTTTGTTAATATTTTTACTTGTGTGTATTTGCATAACATCCAGTATTTGCTTTACGTCAGGCATTTCCCTTGGCCAATCAGTCTTGCTTCAAAGATGTTATCACAGTTTTCATAAAATAAACCAAAGTATCGAAAAATAATTACATTTTCAATGCTTTATGATGTAATGTTAATCCAAACTTTCAGCTTCATCTGTAACAGTAAATAAATAAATAAATAAATAAATAAATAACAGAAAAGTATTGAAAAAAATTTATTTCCTAAACCTTATGATGTGAACCCAATACCAACTTTCAGTTTTAACTAATACAACAAGCAAGCTAATGTACTTCAAGTGTTGGTTCTTAGTAGTTTTTAGCAAGACATTTTGTGTATTATTCTTTGATCTGAGTGTCCTTTTTCTTTGTTTTAATGGTGTTTTTTTTCTCCTTTCTTTACACTGTAATTATTTTTTTTTTGTATTCAGAACCCATTGATGCAGGTAAGTCACTGGAGATTGAGCATCCAATATTGTTCTCTGTTTCCAAACTATGTTTGTCATTTAAATTGTCCAGGACACAATACATTCAGTTTGTAGACAATAGTTTTTATGTGGTTAATTTCAGGTCTGAACTGTGATTTTATTTTATCTTATAATCAAACCATTTATTTAATTTTAGCCATATATGTGATTTTAATGACTGTATTTTTTCAATGCATTTAATCAACGTGTTTTAGTGTCTGCAGTGTCGGTAATGTGTAATCTATAGTGTGAAACTTCAGCCCCCATTATGTCGACTGACAAACTTGTGATGAAGAGTTTCCAAACAACTTGCACTTTATGGTTCTATGTAATGTTCGATTGCATGTCAAAAATCTGAGTACTTCTGTGCAAAATCAGTGTAAAATAAAGGAAAGCCATTTTGTTAAGAGCCAGACGATTGCCCTCTTATTATAGTGCATTAAAAGGGAAATAGTAAAAAAAAAAAAAAAATTATTTGTATCCTAGAATTCCTAGAAGCATTGCTCTTTGTTAATGTGAATGTGCAAAACTTTCTAATGCAAATGAGGCATCTTTACTTTTCTTTTTGAGAGTAGTCTGACTGAGGAAATCCGGAAGTTTTGTGTCATCCTAAACACGGGAAATTGTGTGTATCTCTTCATGTCATAATTTTTCAGTAAATTACACAATAAATCATCTCTCGAACATTGTTACAGGACAAAACTAGTGACTCAAGAGAAAGAATGAAGTTACACCCAATGCAATTTGTAGGAATACAATTTCATAATAAAAAATTAATAACTCTGGTTCTTGAAACTTTTCTCCTTGTCTGGAAATTCTTCGGAAATACTTTTTTTTTCAGTCTCCTTCATGGCCTGTTCAGATAGTTCCACACGGTCATAGCAATTCATTTTCATTTGCTAAATGACCTTGTCTTTATGACTCTGAGATCTTATATGTTGGTGGTGTACATTTACAAACAAGCCACCTCCATATAGCCATTCCACATACCCTGCTGTAGATTTTAATATGGCTCATGAGAAGACGTTGCATGTTCATCAAATATTAAAAAAAATTAGTGTTGGAAATGCGGTATGTAATCTTGAGTTAAGCAGGCTTATGAAACGGAACAGATACTACCAAACAGGAAATCCATTGAGCCACAAGCGAGCCCAGATGAGTTCAATATTTTTGGCTCGAATGTAGCCAATGGGGCTAGCATGGAACTGTTGTATTAGTCAGTTGTGTTTTTATGTTGTGTAATTTATTTAAAATAGAAAATAACAGTTTTTAAAACCAGTCAAGTAGTTGATTTTAGTGTTTAAAGACACATAGCATATGACCTTCAAGTTGTATTGTCTGCGGCTAATATCTTGAAAATCACATTCTGTTTGCTCAATTTTGTATTTTCTGTATTTTACATATTCATTAACTCATTGGTATATTCAAGACATAATTAAGCGTCCCTTGCGGGACGCTTGTTTGTGTATGGGAGAGCTTCCGGCTCCGCCGCCTCCGCCGGCTCCGCATTTTGTTTTCCTTATAACTCTGTAACCGTTAGGCGGATTCTTTTCAAATGTGGCAGGTTTAGGCAATAGCCTTGGGGAATTTTTTTGAATATGCTGCAGTGACATTTCAACCAATCAGAGAGGTCACATGACCAAAAATGTCTTTTTTCAATGGGGAAGCTTGTCCGGATGATAACTTGAAAGGAATTTTATCAATTCACCTGAAACTTGGCAAATACATTCATTCTATTAAAATCTGGAAATCATTAGATTTTGGCATTGATTGGTCAAGAAATGGCCGAGTAATTAATGATTAATTAATCATTACGAATTTTCCAAATAAGGAAAACACAAAAATGCTTATATCTCGAAAACCGTGCTAGATAGAGCGATTTCGACGAAATTTTTGACCCGCAGGAGTAGTTTTCCCAATTTTCAAAAAATTTTTGTCTCGCCCAAAATGGCGGCCATTTTGAATTTTCGAAATTTTCGCAAAAATTGCAAAACACAAAAATGCTTATATCTCAAAAACCGTGCTAGATAGAGCGATTTCGACAAAATTTTTGACCCACAGTATATCTCTGCGGAGTACTTTTCCCAATTTTCAAAAAAATTTTGTCTCGCCAAAAATGGCGGCCATTTTGAATTTTCGAAATTTTCGCAAAAATTGCAAAACACAAAAATGCTTATATCTCGAAAACCGTGCTAGATAGAGCGATTTCGACGAAATTTTTGACCCGCAGGGTATCTCTGCAGAGTAGTTATCCCAATTTTGAAAAAATTTTTGTCTCGCCAAAAATGGCGGCCATTTTGAATTTTCGAATTTTTCGCAAAAATTGCAAAACACAAAAATGCCTATATCTCGAAAACCGTGCTATATAGAGCGATTTCGACGAAATTTTTGACCCACTGGGTATCTCTGCAGAGTAGCCATGCCAATTTTCAAACAAAAAATTTCTCGCAAAAAAAATGGCGGCCATTTTGAATTTTCGAATTTTTCGCAAAATTGCAAAACACAAAAATGCCTATATTTCGAAAACCGTGCTAGATAGAGCGATTTCGACGAAATTTTTTATCTTCAGGGTATCTCTGCAGAGCAGCTATCCCAAAGAGCTTTCACTTGGTGAAGTTTCAGACCCATAGCTAATTGCTCACCTACTCAAAAAGAGTAAATGCGAATTACCTCTAAAAGTATTGCAGATAGCCAATTTTTCTCAAATAACTCATTCACCTACTTTTGGAAGAGCTTTTCACATGGTGAAGTTTCAGACCCATAGCCAATTACTCACCTACTCAAAATGAGTAAATGCGAATTATCTCTAAAAGTATTGCAGATAGCCAATTTTTCTCAACTCATTCACCTACTTTTGGGAGAGCTTTCACATGGTGAAGTTTCAGACCCATAGCTAATTATTTACCTACTCAAAATGAGTAAATGCTAATTATCTGTAAAAGTATTGCGGATACCCAATTTTTATCAAATAACTCATTCATCTACTTGTGGGAGAGCTTTCACATGGTGAAGTTTCAGACCCATAGCTAATTACTCACCTACTCAAAATGAGCAAATGCGAATTATCTCTAAAAGTATTGCAGATAGCCAATTTTTCTCAAATAACTCATTCACCTACTTTTGGGAGAGCTTTCACTCTGTGAAGTTTCAGACCCATAGCTAATTACTCACCTACTCAAAATGAGTAAATGCGAATTATCTCTAAAAGTATTGCAGATAGCCAATTTTTGTCAAATTAATCATTCGCCTACTTTTGGGAGAGCTTTCACTTGGTGAAGTTTCAGACCCATAGCTAATTACTCACCTACTCAAAATGAGTAAATGCGAATTATCTCTAAAAGTATTGCAGATAGCCAATTTTTCTCAAATAACTCATTCACCTACTTTTGGGAGAGCTTTCACTCTGTGAAGTTTCAGACCCATAGCTAATTACTCACCTACTCAAAATGAGTAAATGCGAATTATCTCTAAAAGTATTGCAGATAGCCAATTTTTCTGAAATAACTCATTCACCTACTTTTGGCAGAGCTTTCACTTGGTGAAGTTTCAGACCCATAGCTAATTACTCACCTACTGAAAATGAGTAAATGCGAATTATCTCTAAAAGTATTGCAGATAGCCAATTTTTCTCAAATAACTCATTCACCTACTTTTGGGAGAGCTTTCACTTGGTGAAGTTTCAGACCCATAGCTAATTACTCACCTACTCAAAATGAGTAAATGCGAATTATCTCTAAAAGTATTGCAGATAGCCAATTTTTCTCAAATAACTCATTCACCTACTTTTGGGAGAGCTTTCACTTGGTGAAGTTTCAGACCCATAGCTAATTGCTCACCTACTCAACAAGAGTAAATGCGAATTACCTCTAAAAGTATTGCAGATAGCCAATTTTTCTCAAATAACTCATTCACCTACTTTTGGAAGAGCTTTCACATGGTGAAGTTTCAGACCCATAGCCAATTACTCACCTACTCAAAATGAGTAAATGCGAATTATCTCTAAAAGTATTGCAGATAGCCAATTTTTCTCAAATAACTCATTCACCTACTTTTGGGAGAGCTTTCACATGGTGAAGTTTCAGACCCATAGCTAATTATTTACCTACTCAAAATGAGTAAATGCTAATTATCTGTAAAAGTATTGCGGATACCCAATTTTTATCAAATAACTCATTCATCTACTTTTGGGAGAGCTTTCACATGGTGAAGTTTCAGACCCATAACTAATTACTCACCTACTCAAAATGAGTAAATGCGAATTATCTCTAAAAGTATTGCAGATAGCCAATTTTTCTCAAATAACTCATTCACCTACTTTTGGGAGAGCTTTCACTCTGTGAAGTTTCAGACCCATAGCTAATTACTCACCTACTCAAAATGAGTAAATGTGAATTATCTCTAAAAGTATTGCAGATAGCCAATTTTTCTCAAATAACTCATTCACCTACTTTGGGGAGAGCTTTCACTTGGTGAAGTTTCAGACCCATAGCTAATTACTCACCTACTCAAAATGAGTAAATGCGAATTATCTCTAAAAGTATTGCAGATAGCCAATTTTTGTCAAATTAATCATTCGCCTACTTTTGGGAGAGCTTTCACTTGGTGAAGTTTCAGACCCATAGCTAATTACTCACCTACTCAAAATGAGTAAATGCGAATTATCTCTAAAAGTATTGCAGATAGCCAATTTTTCTCAAATAACTCATTCACCTACTTTTGGGAGAGCTTTCACTCTGTGAAGTTTCAGACCCATAGCTAATTACTCACCTACTCAAAATGAGTAAATGCGAATTATCTCTAAAAGTATTGCAGATAGCCAATTTTTCTGAAATAACTCATTCACCTACTTTTGGCAGAGCTTTCACTTGGTGAAGTTTCAGACCCATGGCTAATTACTCACCTACTGAAAATGAGTAAATGTGAATTATCTCTAAAAGTATTGCAGATAGCCAATTTTTCTCAAATAACTCATTCACCTACTTTTGGGAGAACTTTCACTTGGTGAAGTTTCAGACCCATAGCTAATTACTCACCTACTCAAAATGAGTAAATGCGAATTATCTCTAAAAGTATTGCAGATAGCCAGTTTTTCTCAAATTAATCATTCACCTACTTTTGGGAGAGCTTTCACTTGGTGAAGTTTCAGACCCATAGCTAATTACTCACCTACTCAAAATGAGTAAATGCGAATTATCTGTAAAAATATTGCAGATAGCCAATTTTTCTCAAATAACTCATTCACCTACTTTTGGGAGAGCTTTCACTTGGTGAAGTTTCAGACCCATAGCTAATTACTCACCTACTCAAAATGAGTAAATGCGAATTATCTCTAAAAGTATTGCAGATAGCCAATTTTTCTCAAATTAATCATTCACCTACTTTTGGGAGAGCTTTCACTTGGTGAAGTTTCAGACCCATAGCTAATTACTCGTCTACTCAAAATGAGTAAATGCGAATTCTCTCTAAAAGTATTGCAGATAGCCAATTTTTCTCAAATAACTCATTCACCTACTTTTGGGAGAGCTTTCACTTGGTGAAGTTTCAGACCCATAGCAAATTACTCACCTACTCAAAATGAGTAAATGCGAATTATCTCTAAAAGTATTGCAGATAGCCAATTTTTCTCAAATAACTCATTCACCTACTTTGGCAGAGCTTTCACTTGGTGAAGTTTCAGACCCATAGCTAATTATTCACCTACTCAAAATGAGTAAATGTGAATTATCTCTAAAAGTATTTCAGATAGCCAATTTTTCTCAAATAACTCATTCACCTACTTTTGGGAGAGCTTTCACTCTGTGAAGTTTCAGACCCATAGCTATTTATTCACCTACTCAAAATGAGTAAATGCTAATTATCTGTAAAAGTATTGCGGATACCCAATTTTTATCAAATACTCATTCATCTACTTGTGGGAGAGCTTTCACATGGTGAAGTTTCAGACCCATAGCTAATTACTCACCTACTCAAAATGAGTAAATGCGAATTATCTCTAAAAGTATTGGAGATAGCCAATTTTTCTCAAATAACTCATTCACCTACTTTTGGGAGAGCTTTCACTTGGTGAAGTTTCAGACCCATAGATAATTATTCACCTACTCAAAATGAGTAAATGTGAATTATCTCTTAATAGTATTGCAGATAGCCAATTTTTTTCAAATAACTCATTCACCTACTTTTGGAAGACCTTTCACACACGAAAATGAAAAATTGTGAATATCTCGGAAAAGCTATTTCTTCTGCTTTAATGCTCGGCGGGAGATACACACCACGGCAGTGGTCTTGACAAAAATTTTTGTCTCCCCAAAAATGGTGGCCATTTTGAATTTTCAAAGTTTTTGCAAAACACAAAAATGCTTATATCTCGAAAACCGTGCCATATGGAGTGAACTCAACAAAATTTTGGACCTGCTGGGTATCTCTGCAGAGTAGCCATGCCAATTTTCAAAATATTTTTGTCTCGCCAAATATAGCGGACAATTTTAATTTTTTTATTTTTTGCAAAACACAAAAATGCTTATATCTTGAAAACCGTGCTAGATAGAGCAGACTGTGCTGACTTTGGTTGCCACAACAGTATAAGGCTAGAAACGAAGCATTTTCTTAATACTTTAGCACTCACCTTTATATCCTTTTCGGGACGCTTTGTTTTTGCTATGCAAAAACATTTTTTTTTTTTTTTGCGAGCGATCCTCTAGTTTTTAATTTGTTCAAACTAAAATATTGTAATTAATATAATAAAAGTAGCTTTACTTCCTCAACAGACTTAATGAATAACAAAAAATTGTCACAAAAATCACATTTGATAAAAATATCCCATAATTCACATAAAAAAATGAGGTCACTTTTGTGAGCAGAAGTTTTCATATTACTCACAATGTTAGTGTCTTTAAGCCAGAGATTTTTAAAGTAAAGCAAGTCTTCATGTCTACTAATCACCTGGTTTAAAGTCTTTGTAAAGTTCATGTATGCTTTCTAATGAAATGCAAATAATAACTTTTGATTTTAATCATTTCCAGAAATACCTTTAAGGATATGTTTGTGATCTTTACGACAAATATATAGATTTAATAGTAGATGATTCTGTTTTGTAACTATTTCAGCATTTGTTTTGTTTGGGGTATTGGCTTTCTTATTAATTTTTTGTTGACATCAGATTGAATTTGAATATAATGCGAATAAGTGTCACTTGTGTTAAATGCCCTATTTCAGCAATTTGTTGCCACAAAAACAACATCACTTCTGTTTGAATAATCATAAAAACGTATGTTTTGAAATGGTTTGAGTTGTACCTTCTTTATTTTTTATTGAGAGATAGAAAATTTAAGCAATTTAATTTGCTGTGATGATTGTCAGTCAGATGGAAATCTCTGAAAAGTAAATGAACAATGAAAAAAACTGATCAATATTAATTCATATAGAGTGAGAAATGTGGAATTTACCACAGTATTTGTTAATTGTTATTGATGAAAACCCCCTTCTCTTTTCTAGAGTTTACATTTTTTTTTACATTTTTCTTGACTAAATTAGGCCTCCAATCTTCCCTGATGCAAGATTGGCACAAGTTTGGTTATTTTCCACGACTGTAGTGAATTTGACATTTTTAAATCGTCACAATAAAGTGTGTGATCATAATGAACAAAATGAGATACAATTTACATCTTCCGGGAAACTCTGCCTCAGATATGGTCAGCTGCCTGTAATTATCATAAAAATTATAAAGTACATTCCACATCAGAATTGCCCATCATTCAAAGAAGAACTAGAAAAATATATAAAGAGAGCAGACTAATTCTCCAATGCCCGACACCTCCAATAATGCTTGTGAGTGTAGTGATAAAAAGTACTTTTAAAAAAATTCCTTTATGCAGACAGTGATCTGGATCACTACCAAATTTAATCATCATTTCCTTTATGCCATTGTTGATATTTCCTGTAAATTTCATCAAATTCTGTTCACTACGTTGCAAGTTATTTTGCAAATAAATAAAGGCACACCACTGATTATATACACCTTCCTCAATGTTAATAATATGTTATCTTGTTTGAAATTTAACCCAATATACTCAATTCATCACATCTTGCTCTGCACATGCAGTGTAAAATGTAATTTATTGGATGTCCCATACTCAATATTTCATGCAAATTTTAGTACTCGAGAAATTTTGAGTCCTGGTCATAATGTTATATCAAAACTGATTCTAGTGAAACTGTTTTCAGTTTGAACCAGTGTGTAAGCTATTTTGCTGTGTAATTTAAATATGTCTAGGCAAGATCACAATTTTAATTGAAACCTGGGCCCAATCATGATTTTGATTTTGCCTATGTAGAATCAAATCAATATAAATTTGACCTGTGTCGTATACATAGAGTAATGTGAGACACTTCATTAAAACTAAGGCTGTAAGAGAACATCCAATTAACCCATTAAAGTATTGGGTCTTCTAGATAACAAAAGTGATCTGATGATGAAATTAAAATTTTTATATATCATTCAGTCAGCATATGATGTAAAATGAATTGCCTCCTGACAAATGTTACAGGGAAGTGTACTAAGTTTATTTAGCTTTTATGTTTTATAAAGATACATAAAGTAACTATTGCATTTGCAATATTTCATTCTTCTGCACATATATCCCAACAAAGCAGTTTCATTGGTTTACATTAGTTTTAATCCTTGATATGTCAAACAAAGGACTTCAATAATCTGTTTTTTTATGTGTAGAGATTAAGAATCTTATCATTGCTGATGACAGGTCCGACCTTTACATTTGAGAAGATAAGATTTTTATGATAAGTTTACTCTCAGTACTATATTGCCCGGGTTATCCTGCGGTAAACTTGCAACCGTAAAAACAGCCAAAAACCCAATAAGTCTCAGCATCATCACATCCTTCTTTGCCACATATATTCCAGATATGGCCAACACGCCACAGCTGATTACTTGTTGAATATTTATAATTTAAAAGACCACTTGGTAGAGACTATATGTAGGTGTCTATGTATGTGGATACAGGGTGCGTCTTGCTTGTGCGGTTTGCATGTAAACTCGCGGTAAATAAACTAACATAGATAATAAGCCATTCTTTTTAAAGGATCATAACTTCCTTATTTGTCCAATTTAAAAAAAAAATTCTTTTACCATTGTGGTCAGTTTAATGAGATGCAAATTTTGATACAACCCACACCTGCAGACCGCACCCACAAGCTATGTACGTGAAGACATTCCCACGGTAACCATACCAGTTGCATTTTTTGCTGAGCCCACACCTGTGTACATGGATGCCTACACTTATGGGGATAGAGTAACTTAGTGCTGGACTTTCCACTGTTGGCCTGTTATTAACTCTTATCATGTTCATCATCGCTGTTTTATATTACTGTAGATGTATATGGTGAACCAGAAAGTGACCCTAAGAAGAAACTGGACGACTTGGTGCATTTGGCAGAACTGTGTATAGAGGTTTTACAGCAGAATGAAGAGTTCCACGCAGAGGTGGGCATCACTCACCACTGAAATTACCTACATACTAATTTCCTAAATTAACCCCCGTCATGTATGTGTGCATATAATTCCATCACCTACTGCCGATATCCCGCAATAAATCTGTGGAAACGTGAAACTTTAGGTGCATATTTAAAGGACACACCTTGTCTATCCAAAGAATGTCTGTAATTTGAAACAAAGTGGACTTTAAGCATCGCAAGTAAACTCCAACAAATTGGTGAAAAAAATGTGATGGGCAAAGTTGTGATATAGCATTGGTATTTTGTCAATTCTGAAAGCTGACCTTCAAGAAAACAGATAAAATGAGGTCGTAGTACTACTCAAAGATAAAAGGTCAAAATATATGGCTATATGGTAGGTGCAGATGTGAATTATTTTAGAGCAAAGCCATTACATTAGAATTTCAGTAAGGTATCTTTGCCTTCATTGTATCCACCGGATAGCATCCAGCGGATACTATGGATTTCACTTTGTTACGCTGCAGTGTGTACAGAGATTTCACCGTTACTGCTCTAACATAAAAAATATTATAGCTAGCCTTATCAAATTTGCAGGATATATTCATAACCATAAAATCTTGCCAGGGAATATGTTTGGCCTCATTTTGAAAAACAAGATGGCCGCCAGGGACCTTTATTCGACTTTAAGCAAGGACTTTTGTTGGCCCTCTAGAGCAAAGGGTATTATAGGTAGAGATCTCAAATTCAGATTTGACCTTAGTCCCCCTCCTTCAAGGTCAAACGAGGATCTCCAAACTTAAAAGGTGCTTATAAGTCGCTTATTATTGGTCCTAGAGGAGTGGGATGGTAAACCAACCTATAGGAAATCATGGGCTGAGAATCTTTTGGTGTGGTCAGATTTGACCATAGTCCCCTCCTTCAAGGTCAAATGAGGATATCCAAACTTAAAAGTGCTTAGAACTCGCTTATTATTGGTCCTAGATGTTTGGGATGGTAAACCAACCTGTAGCAAATCATGGGCTGGGAATCTTTTGATGTGGTCAGATTTGACCTTGGATCCCTCCTTCAAGGTCAAATGAGGTTGCCAAACCTGAAAGTGCTTATAACTTGCTTACTATTGGACCTGTAGGTTTGCAATGTTAAACCAACCTATAGAAAATCATGGGCTAGGAATCTTTTGATGAGGTCAAATTTGACCTTTGGCCCCTCCTTCAAGATGAAATGAGGATAGCAAAATCTAAAAGTGCTTATAAATCGCTTTTTCTTGGTCCTAGAGGTTTGTAATGTGAAACCATCCTATAGGAAATCATGGGCTATTAATCTTTTGATGTGATCAGATTTGACCTTTGGCCCCTCTTTCAAGGTCAAATGAGGATAGCCAAAATTAAAAGTGCTTATAACTCACTTATTCGTGTTCCTAGAGGTTTGCAATGTCACACCAACCACACCACCATGGAAATCATCGGCTAAGAATCTTTCGATGTGGTCAGATTTCACCTTGGGCTCCTCCTTCAAGGTTAAGTGATGGTTGATTGGCTTTGGTGAGTTTTCTTTCTGGTGGATACAATTTGCATCAGTTCTCCAATACTTTAGGTCTAGATTGTAATTGCCATTTGAATGAAAAGCCTGACGAAAGGGTCACATCAACTCAGTAAGTTCACTGGAGAATGTAGGGATTTTGAAAGAAAGGCGTCAGTTGCAAGGCCATTAACAAATCGAGAATTTAGTCACTTGACTGTCATATTTGTGGTCATGGGTTTGAGCTCATCTGAACCAAAACAGGTGAGATGCACTGAACATCAGACCTGGTATAATGCCATCTATTAAACCCCAAATTTGAATTTGAGGTCATTTGGAAGTGATTTGTCAGTTTGAGCAGATATTGGTGAATATTACAAGTAGAGCCATGTTAATGTTATGTTGTTTCACGTCCACCCAAGTCTTGCTATTCTGCTTAAATTTACATCCTGTTGTCTTTTATTTTTTTCTTTGCACTTCAAAAAATCTCTAAAACAACCGTATGGCTTGTGGAAAAAAAAAGCCATTAGCCAGTATAAAAACTACTGAACGGACAATTTTGATGTTGTTTTAACATTGCCTGGCTGTGATAAATATTCTTTTTATTTATGATTTTAACAGAACCTGTGTCTTCATGTTGCCACTTAGCTCCTGTTTGAGTTTGTTTCTACATATATAGTCAAAGTAGCCACTATTATTATGTCATGCTGGACAGTAATATATTGTGCATCTCCAGCGTAGAATGAACAACGCTGGTAAAGTTTTTGAATGTTGACTAATTCCATACTGTGCATGTAAACTCCAAATGGTTGTCAAAGTATTTAGAATTTAATGTGCATATTGTCTCTTAAGAATGTGTGCTAAATAAATATCTGGTGACTTAAAATTGAAAAAAAAAAAGAAATACATTTGAAATTGAAATATATGTGAAAGAAAAGCATACAAATGTTATATATGTTACATGCGGTTTCTGTATTTGAGTATATCCCCATTGCTAACATATGTATATTAAGTATCTGTTGTAAAAATGTCAAAATTTGCTTCATTTGTGACAAGTGGCAAAACAGCTTAATGTTTTACTCAGAGTTTCAGTCTTCTTTATATATTGTGTGCAAGACAATAGTCAGATGATTTAAATTATTTATGTAGACAATTTATGTATGACAAGCATTGAAGCAAATTTTGTAATTTTTTCGGTGACAAAGCAGAAATGTGTTTGATTGTATTATTATCTAACAATTCTAGTGTTTTTTGGTTGTGTTAGATTCATGCATATCAACTACTACTCAGTGAATTACATCAGCAACTGTTGCATGTCTAGAGTAAGAAATCTAAAATTCGCCACATATCTGAAATTCGCCACATGTGAAAATACTAATAAAATAAATGAATTCAGGTGAGATTTGTTGAATGTACAGTAAATTCTGGCTTTTTGAACTGAAAAATACTTATTTTAGACAAAAACATCATTTTCTTCATAAAATTAACTAAGGTTTTAGAGGTGGCGAATTTTAGATTCCTGGCGAATTTTAGATTTCTTACTCTAACAACTTTTGAGTTCTGTACTAATGTGCCTGTGTTTTAATTGTTTCTTCTGTATCTAACTCCCTCGTGATGAAATTAGGCCTTTAAATCGGTGAGTTTTGAATATCCTAATCATTCTACACTTATTTTTTACGTTTATTTCTTCCACACATTATATATCATCTCTCTTTTTGGCATGTCTAGAGCACTTGAGTTGGTTATATTTAAAGATGCATCATTGAGAGTGTGTCTTCTATAGTTTTTCTCAATATTTAGATGTTGGGATGAAGGGGGTACCACTAACTGATGCAGTCAAAATGAACATGTGTAAATCCATATCTTCATTTTGATCTGATCTCTATTTTAATCTCAAATTATGTTTTTAAATGTAGATACTGAAAACAACATAAAGAAGAAAAGGTGTAATACAAATATGTAGTCATGATTATTTTATCGATTAGATAGTACAGGGTGGTTGTGTACAGATAGTAAATATCATAATTAGTCTTAAATATTTGAAGTCTGAATTTCATTAAAGTTTATTTTCTATAGAAAATACTTAAAAAAATAGCTCGTATCTCAAGAATTTTATTTTGAATAATATTAGAAATACTGGCAGAATCTTATGTTATCTGCAGGGAACACAAAAACATCTGAATAACCTGCTGTCATACAAACACAAGCTGAAAAATTGAAATAAACTAAAGTAAAACCTGTAAATATAGTATGGGGTGAACACGACAGCACTTGTCTTGAAATAATACTCATTGTTATAATAGCGTTGCTCAAGAATATGTATCTATTGCTAGATTATGCGAAAGTCACATTTTTAACAACAAAAACAAAAAAAAAACTAAGGTTTCATATATATGTCAAAGACCAAATTAAAATCCAGGTGGATTTAAAATCCCTGTAGGCCAAATTAAAATGTTGAATTCTCCTAATCAAATTTAAGAACTGAAAATTTTGATTTCACCTTGGCAATTTTGAAATTTTGATTAATTAGGTATCTCATTAATACAAACAATAAAGTAACAACTTATGATGGTAACTTATTTATCTGTTTGTTTTTTTTACACATTTCAATGTATGATTTTAAACATTAATTCACAGTTCACATTGATTGTAGAACATATAGTTATATAAATTTATGTATGTTACCCCAATCCATGAAATTGCCAATTTGCTGAAATAGGCAATGTGTCCATTATTCTCTAAATGGGCAAAAAGCGAGTTCCCATTTCATGAAATGAACAGTACCATAAATGACAAATGTAGCTTCGTGCTTGAAAATTTAAAGGTTCTTCCATTTTTACCTAGCCTCTTGAAGAGTACTGTCGATGCTACTGGCTCATCCTTAATCATCCACAGGCAACACCTGGGGAAGTAGTAGACCAAAAAAACATTGCATATTAACCATTTCAAATCTACTCGGTTATATATCATATTTAAATAAATAAATGCTACTTGCTCATCCTTAATCATCCACAGGCAACACCTGGGGAAGTAGTAGACCAAAAAAAGATTGCATATTAACCATTTCAAATCTACTCCATTATATATCATATTTAATTAACATTTCACCTGTACAAAATCAAGTTTTAAAATCCATCAATACTAGATTAAATGTCTACCAAATCAATATGTCCAGGCAAAATCAGAATTTTAAGGTTGACTTTACTTTTTACCAAATGAAATTGTCAAATTTTGATTTCACCTAGGCTAGATCACAGTTTTATTTGACCTTAGAAATTAAGTAATTTTGAAGTTTCAAAGTTGCAATGTTATTTGTCCAAAGTTGTGTTTTGTTTCTGTTCAATTTTTTTTATTAAAAATTAATGGGATAAAAATTAAAATTTTATTGCATAACTTTCATTTTGAAAGGCAAAGCATCTTTAAATTTCTAAGATTGGTTTGGTATCACTGATTTGGTATAATTTCATTTATATCCATGGTCTCTCCAGTCAGAAATAGCTTTTTTTGGAGGTGTTAGCTTTGAAATGAAATCATTTTCTGATATCTGTGTTTTTGCAAAACTGGAAATTCTTTATTAATTACTGTATTTAGTTTCTGGTCATGGATCGACTCTCCTCCTTAAACCTTTCCATACATATTCATGACAGCTGATGCAACTGAGTAACAATGGAAGTTGTAATAATATGTTTGGACACAGTGATGGCAACATAATTTGATCGATAATAAGTTGCAAATTCTGTCAGGATAAAGGTAATTCACAATAGTGACCTTAACAAAATAATGATCTGAAATATAAAACAGTCGCCTTGCTCCTAAATATTGGTATTAATGCAATGAGTTGCAAATTCTGTCAGGATAAAGGTAATTCACAATAGTGACCTTAACAAAATAATGATCTGAAATATAAAACAGTCGCCTTGCTCCTAAATATTGGTGTTAATGCTCTTAAGAGTGAACTTGACAATTTTTAGGTGGGTTGCGTGTAACCATCCTGCCTGTTAGATTGATGTATCCGATGTCCGTCCATCTGTCTGTTCAACATTTTCGTTTCTGGACTCTAACTTGTAAACGCTTTGTCCAGTCGAATTCAAACTTGACAGGGAGATAGATCACCAGCATAGCTAAGTTGCTTTCGAAATTGGTGTAATTCCGTCCTTTTGTTTGTCCGTTTTTTTGTCCGTTTGTCTGTCTGTCAACATTTCCGTTACCGGACTCTAACTCGAAAATGCTTTGTCCAATTGAATTCAAACTTGACAGGGAGATAGATCACAATCATAGCTAAGTTGCTTTCGGAATTGATGTAATTCTGTCTGTTTGTTTGTCAGTTTTTTGTCTGTTTGTCTGTCCATCAACATTTCCGTTTCCGGACTCTAACTCGAAAACACTTTGTCTAATCGAATTCAAACTTGACAGGGAGCTAGACCACCATCATAGCTAAGTTACTTTCGAAATTGGTGTAATTCTGTCGGTTTTTTAAAAATTGTGAACATATTTTGGGATGTTCATGACCATTATCACTGCCTTCTTCTCCATACATCTACCAGAGGTCCTCAGTGGCCTAGTGGTTAGCAAGTTTGGCATCTAATCATAGGCTGTCACCTCTGTGGGTTCGAGTCCCACAAGTGGCAATTCTGAGGACCTGTCCCAATATGACCCTGGCTGTTGAACGGGACGTAAAACCCCAACTTTGACTTTGACTTTGGCCATACATCTACCATACATCGATCCTGTAGATATAGTAAGTAATACTATGTCTTACTTTTGCGCAACCCGCCTTTTGGGGCATCTCCGACCCTCTTGTTGGTCTTGGGATCTTAATGTTGATATCAAACTGCAAATTTGCTTTTCATGGCGATCAATTATGCGATGAAATACATCACTTCAGAACTAAACTTATCCTCAATGATGATAATAATTATGTCCACCCCCCTGGGGGGTGGATATATTATTTTTGCTTTTTCCGCCGTCCGATGTCCGTTGTCCGATGTCCGGCGTCCGATGTCCGGCGTCACGCATGGTTTCCGCTCATTTAAAGGAAAAGTATTAGAGCTATTGTCACCAAATTTGGGATGCAGGCTTATTGGGTCAGTAGCTTGCTTGGGATTGCTTTTGGCTGTTGTACCTCTTTTGCTTACTGAGTAATACTTAAGTACAGCTATTTTCAGTACCCATTGGTTTCCGTGCATTTAAGCCAAAATAATTAAAGATATTTTACTACAATTTTGAATACAAGATTGTTATGTCCATAGCTCGCTTGGTATTGCATTTGGGACTGATAGCTTTGTCAGTACATGAGTAATAGCCATTTAGGTACTTCATTGTGTATTTTCAGTACTACTTTTGAGTAATTTGCTAATATCTCAGAAACCGTAAGAGATAGAGCGATTTCGACAGAATTTTTGACCCACAGGGTATCTAAGGAATGCAATCTATGCAATTTTCAAAAAAATTTTCCCCTCCCCAAAAATGGCGGCCATTTTGAATTTTTGCCAAAAATGGCAAAACACTAATTTGCTTCTATCTCCTTAACCGTGCGAGATAGAGCGATTTCGGCAAAATTTTCGACCCGCAGGGTATCTGAGAATTCTACTCTGGGCAATTTTTAAAAAGTTTTCCCCTCCCCAAAAATGGCGGCCATTTTGAATTTGCGAATTTTTGCCAAAAATGGCAAAACACAAATTTCCTTCTATCTCCTTAACTGTGTGAGATAGAGCGATTTCGTCGAAATTTTCAACCCACAGGGTATCTAAGGAGTGTACTCTTTGCAATTTTCCAAAAATTTTCCCCTCCCCAAAAATGGCGGCCATTTTGAATTTTCGCCAAAAATGGCAAAACACAAATTTCCTTCTATCTCCTTAACCGTGCGAGATAGAGCAATTTCATCGAAATTTTCAACCCACAGGGTATCTAAGTAGTGTACTCTTTGCAATTTTCAAAAAATTTTCCCCTCCCCAAAAATGGCGGCCATTTTGAATTTTTGCCAAAAATGGCAAAACACAAATTTGCTTCTATCTTCTTAACCGTGCGAGATAGAGCGATTTCGTCAAAATTTTCGACCCACAGGGTATCTAAGGAATGTAATATTTGCAATTTTCAAAAAAATTTTCCCCTCCCCAAAAATGGCGGCCATTTTGAATTTTCGAAATTTTGCCAAAAATGGCAAAACACAAATTTGCTTCTATCTCCTTAACCGTGCGAGATAGAGCGATTTCGTCGAAATTTTCGACCCACAGGGTATCTAAGGAATACAATCTGCAATTTTCCAAAAATTTTCCCCTCCCCAAAAATGGCGGCCATTTTGAATTTTTGAATTTTTGCCAAAAATGGCAAAACACAAATTTGCTTCTATCTCCTTAACCGTGCGAGATAGAGTGATTTCGTCGAAATTTTCGACCCACAGGGTATCTAAGGAATGCAATCAGCAATTTTCCAAAAATTTTCCCCTCCCCAAAAATGGCAACCATTTTGAATTTTCAAATTTTTGCCAAAAATGGCAAAACACAAATTTGCTTCTATCTCCTTAACCGTGCCAGATAGAGCGATTTCGTCAAAATTTTCGACCCACAGGGTATCTGAGCATTGTACTCTTGGTAATTTTTAAAATATTTTCCCCTCCCCAAAAATGGCGGCCATTTTGAATTTTCGAATTTTTTCCAAAAATGGCAAAACACTAATTTGCTTCTATCTCCTTAACTGTGCGAGATAGAGTGATTTCGTCGAAATTTTCGATCCACAGGGTATCTAAGGAATGCAATCTGCAATTTTCCAAAAATTTTCCCCTCCCCAAAAATGGCGGCCATTTTGAATTTTTGAATTTTGCCAAAAATGGCAAAACACAAATTTGCTTCTATCTCCTTAACCGTGCCAGATAGAGCGATTTCGTCAAAATTTTCGACCCACAAGGTATCTGAGCATTGTACTCTTGGTAATTTTTAAAAAATTTTCCCCTCCCCAAAAATGGCGGCCATTTTGAATTTTCGAATTTTTGCCCAAAATGGAAAAGCACAAACTGGCCTTAACCGTGCAAAATAGAGTTATTTCGTTGAAATTTTCGACCCATAGGGTATCTAAGAAATGTACTCTTGGCAATTTTCAAAAAAATTTCCTTTTCCCAAAAATGGCGGCCATTTTGAATTTTCAAATTTTTGCCAAAAATAGAAAAACAGGAATTTGCTTCTATCTTCTTAACCGTGCAAGATAGAGTGATTTCGTCAAAATTTTCAACCCAACCAATGCATAAAGGCATGAAGCTGAAATAATTTACATCTACACTAACGAATATTTAAGCATCATTGATATATTTTACAAATGAAACCGGGTCTTGTAAGACTACTGTACAATTTGGGCAAAAGGTTCATGGGTGGACATTACACATAATAATGTGTGTTCTTCTATGCTATCCTGTTTCTATTCGCATCTACTATCAACAGGGCGGCCTATTTCTAGTTTTTTACATAAAATAACTTTTAAAAAGCTTTAGAACATAGCCTTGCAAATTCATATAACAATGTATATCTTAAAATCGATCGTGTAAGCTGTACTGTTAAGATTTTAGGTTTATCCATTATAGATTGCTGAAATATGATGTTTGAAATTTTATTCTTACAGTTAAACTTGTAAAATGTTGTATATATACAAAAACTTAATTTTCTAATATTTAGTACTATATTTTGTTAGAAATATGTTAACTTTCAAGGTTTGCAGGTTTTGGTGTCTTGAGTACTTTTTAAGTCTAAAATTTATATGGCTGTCCAGATATTTTTACAAGTAGAAAAGGCATTTCCTTCTTTCTTTCTTTTTAACTGTGGGTGTGCATTACAGTTTTCTTTCACTTTTTTCAGTTTATATTAAAGTTTTTGTACAAACATAGTTTTTTTTTGTTTTGTTTTTTAAATCACAAGTGTGGGCAAGCTTACCCGCTTCAAGTACTTTTATGCTTAGCTTTGTATTTCTTTACAGCATTTGCATTGGTGTGTGATCATTGTGATTTGTTTTACTGGTGTTTGATCCTTTTTCCTCACTTAGCATTTACTATAAAGAGAAACCTTCACTGAAAAAAAGCAGCAATAAATATACAAATCTGCTCAAGCTCCTGACTCAAACAAATCTAAATCATAATCGAATTTCAGCCAACAAAAAGAGACTAAAACTACAAACATAAAAATCGGCTTTTTGAATTTAGATTTAACAGAAAAATTTGAAGAACGCTTGTATTTTGTTTCCAATATAAAACATGCACTGGTTTCCAACAGTCTCAGTTACTTTTAAGCAATGGATTGAAAAGGAAAGAACAGTTTGGACACTAATGAAGAAAGTGTGAAATTTGATATAATTAATAAAATTTGCCACTTAGACACCCCCTCCTCCCAACCAAAAAGAAAGAAATTATGTCCATATGTGTAAGTCTGAATGATGTGTAAAATATATTCAGAATACTCTGACATTTCTATCTTAAATTGTTTTAGTGAATGTGAAAATAATAGCATTTTACAAACCATCAATACAAAAAAGCTGTATAATGCACCTAACTTATATAAATAGACGATAAAAATAAAATAAAGGGATGTCCTTAGAGGTGAATTGGCAAATTTCACATTTTTTCCCTCACTATTTCTATGGTTCATGTTGATGCACCAATGACGTATGATGGACATTACGACTACATTCACATGCACTTGTGTCTCTGGTATAGAGATCAGGAAGTCTTTGCACACTAGTATTAATCACCCTTGTACATAAATTTGCTTGTAAAACAACCCCATGATTTTTCACCCAATTGTATAATGTGTGGTGTTATTCTAACAGTTTCCATTTCATTGTAAATACCAGAAATTATATGTACTGGACTATACCAGTAATAATATTAATAGGTTTGTTCAACTTTATTTTTGTCTTGTTCATGTATTCATGATTTAATGTGACAAATTTATTATTTTAGTGATGTAGTTGTAGTTTGAACCCTCACTTTAGAATGGTTAAATCGGGTTTCTCTGGAATACTCACCAAATGTTATAAATGAAAGTATTATGCTGGAATCTTCTAGTGTTGTCAGTTGTCAGTCCCACTGAACTGACAAATTAAACCATTTCTGTCACAGTTTGACAAGTTCTTGTCATGGGCTCTTCGGTTTACTTTTTTTTGGTAAAATTATTTCCAGTTTTGCATTAAGTATTAATCTGGCAATTGCTGTCTGTTAATTTTTTTTTGTATGGCAGTTCTGTAATAATTTATGAAAAATGTATATCAAATTAAATTAGACCCGGTATTATGCACTTGTACTTATGATATTTTCTTCTGTTGCTTTGGACACAAAAAGATGAATGATATAATTAGTTTATCTAACATTTATCAACATTTGTTTCTCCATTAACCTTCCGGCAAGATTATCTTAAGAAGCCTCCAAAATGGTTGATCTTCAATTCATGTAGCATCTTACTTTTTCGTTACCAGGTGGTTTCTTTTAATGAGGTAAATAATTACCTTATTTACCATTACCTGTTACTTGCTCTTTGTATTAAACAGTATTCCATATTAACATTCACCATGTGACAATACTATACAGCCAATATACTATGTTCCTTATATCGATATTGGCTATGTCTTTGTGCTGGTTTCCAGTGCCAAGATGCCACCCTTTATGCCAAAGTACTCAAAGTACTGTCAAACCATAATGATAACCACTGTGCCAAATTTGTACAGTTGGGTAGAAATATACATACTACCTACTCAGTATTGGCAAGGTGTAGCAGTTTGTCTTTCGTTAGTGCTCAGTTGAATGCTGTTGAGATTTATCCTTAGGGGAAGTGCCTGGATGACCTAGTACATGTATTTACTTAGAACTTATTAAATGGGAATTATTCTCAGAAGAATTCCTCCTGATGGGGTTCACCTCAATTTAAGTGAATCTTGTTCATAATCTCAGGGTTACCGCACCTTGCACAAATACAGTAGACATGAGAATCTACACCATCCAAATAAATGCTAGGATGATGAGGCTATGTTTCAATAATAATGGAATGTTCATGTTATTACGGATGTGTTTTAATATGAAACAGTAGGAAAATAACAAATTTAGGATGATACAATTATTTTATATGAAATTCAATATATAGAAGATAAGGAGGCGGCAGTGTGTATAATGTGCTAGTATCATCACTGCTTGACAGATGGTGACAACGTATGTAGTACATTGGTATGTGTATATGTCCAGGCATTTGCGTGGTTCAGTGACCTGCTGGTGGAACATGCTGAGATCTTCTGGTCACTGTTTGCAGTGGATATGGATGCTGTGCTGGACATGCAGCCCCCAGACACCTGGGACAGCTTTCCTCTGTTTCAGCTACTCAATGACTACCTCAGGTCTGATGGTAAGTGGACTGTAAGTGAAATTCACCATCAGATACACCTCTTAAAATCTGGAAAAAGAAGCCAAGGTCTTGAAAGTCTTCTGCACGAAGTGGCCTAGAGTAGTCACAAATGTCTCAAATTTGGAGTGAAAAAAATCTTTAATAATAGTAATAATAGAAAATTGATCCTCAAATGTGCTAGAATCAAAAAAGGGACAGTCCTTAAACATAGCAAAGTCAAAACCAGCAAGCACCTGCCATGTGAGGATGACTATGGTGGTGGGTAAGCTAGTCTAACAGGTAAGTTTTGAGTTGGCTTCTAAAGCTTTTACTGGTCTGTTTTGATCTGACATTAATTGGGAGCTTTTTCATTCCCCTGGTGCAGGCTTTGCAAAACCATACTTGGCTATGGCCTTTCCGGGACAGACCTAAGAAACAGATAGTCTATTTCCATGTGTCAGACTACTACACTTGATCAGGGATGACAGATAGTGGGGGTTTGCAGAGGTTTATTGCTTTAAACATGAGGAGGTTGTATTTGAAAAGGGTACAATATTAAACACTAAGCCAGTGGAGATTTCTAGATAGGATGTGACATGACAAAATTCAAAAACATATGAGGGAATGTGACGTACTGTTGAAATTGTCATATTTCTGACATTACCAAAGGTTCACTTTTCTTGCCTCGAGTATTGAACTGAATTGTTTCGTTTCCGAGTAACCGAAGAATCGTTGCAGCCTTAGGATAGCCAAACTTAAAAGTGCTTATAACTCGCTTATTATTGGTCCTAGAGCTTTGGAATGGTAAACCAAAATCTAGGAAATCATGGGCTGGGAATCTTTTGGTGTGATCGGATTTGACCTTTGGCCCCTCTTTCAAGGTCAAATGAGGATTGCCAAAATTAGTGTTTATATCTTGCTTATTCGTATTCCTAGAGGTTTGCAGTGTCACACCAACCTATAGGAAATCATGGGCTAAGAATCTTTTGATATGGTCAGGTTTCACCTTGGGCTTCTCCTTCAAGGTTAAGCGATGTTAGAATGGCTTTGGTGAGTTTTCTTCTGGTGGATATAATTTGCATCGGTTCTCCGATGCGATAGGTCTAGTTTATTAATTTGATATTTGATAGACTTTTTAGAATTTGAATGAAACATCTTCATTGTGGCATGTCCGTCTAATCTGTCAACAATAGTGGGGTTTTTGTATGGCCTCTTGCTCCTATGCCTTTCTTCTCATTGTCTTGACCATGTATTGTTAAATCTAGCTTATAGCTGAATCCTTTTCAGTTAAATGTCAAAAGACCAGAGGTGTACAAAACAACCTCCATTATCTGACTTTGCTGGGAGAGTCCGATTTTTTTTGGTGGATAATAAAAAGTTTACACTGAAATACCATTTAGAGCGTGCAAATTATTTCATAAAATCAGGTGTTTGGATAATAGAAGGAGAGATAATAGAGGTTCTACTGCCCTACTTAACTAGGGATTTCTGCTTTGTAAGTTCTGGGTTCTACTTAAATGTATTTGCAGTTCATTTGTTTCAAAGGTTATTCTTGTTGTTTTCATTCACATCAGAAAATCTGTGTGGGGGCAAGTTCCACAATCGCCTACGGGATGTGTTCGCACCACAGGTTGTTCGCTATGTGGACTTGATGGAGTCGTCCATTGCTCAGTCCATTCACAAAGGCTTTGAGAAAGAGACCTGGAAACCACAGGGGTAAGTACTCACTGTACACTATGACCGCCATATATGTATTATGATTTGTAGCTAAAGGTTAAATAAAACTTCAAATTTTTAAAACTTGGATAGAGTTGTCCATTGTTTTATCCATGCACAAAGGTTTCTAGGAGACCATGAAACCACAAGGGTAAGCTATTCATGTTTCATTTATAATCTCATGTACACAGGCAGGACTATATGCAGTGATAAATCTTGTGTTCATAGAGAGGACCTTGCCACATGTGATTATTTTACTCTGTAAAGTTGATGTGTTAGTCATAATTTTGTGTTCATAGACTAAGCTCTTCAGCTTCTGATATTTATATTATTTTATAATCCTGTGAAAACAGACAGGGCTGTGCCACCTCAGAGGACATGCTATGGAAGTTGGATGCCTTGCAGTCATTCATCAGGGATCTCCACTGGCCAGAGGAGGTATTTGCTGAGCACTTGGACCACAGACTGAAACTCATGGCTGCAGACATGATCGAGGCCGCTGCTAAGAGG
The DNA here is from genome assembly GCA_964017235.1 of Sabellastarte sp. h YS-2021. NCBI lineage: Eukaryota > Metazoa > Annelida > Polychaeta > Sabellida > Sabellidae > Sabellastarte > Sabellastarte sp. h YS-2021. The sequence goes on along the minus strand of OZ024930.1, from coordinate 39,922,659 downwards.
TAGGTGACTGGGATGTACAGCAATATAATTATAGTTATATGGTTGTCATAGGATACCAAGACCATTGTTTTAAATTTCAAGACATGGTTGATGTTATCACTAAAAGGTTAGTCACTGAAAGGAATTATACAAGTCATATCAGTCATAGCACTGTTATTTTACTGCCATATCAGACCATAGACTCATTTCCACAGACATATGTAGTGCAGGTAAACAATTAGTCATGAGAGGTATACCTGAGTCTATCACTATTACTCTTCTGACATATCAGTATGAACCCAGAATCACAGATACAAACTGAATGATAGAGGTAGCCCTTAACAAGTCAGAAATTGAAAGAAAATATATTGAGTGAGAGGATTCACATAGTTATGATAGTTGTAAAAGGAAAGTATAGTATTTGTTAAAGTATCGGGGATAATGGTGGTTTGAGTGGCCTTAGCAACAACAGATACAACAGAGACAGACATTGAATGGTTTTTGAGTGAAAGGTAGTATTTGAGAGTTGTATCAGTATATCTACTGTATGCACACTTATACTCACAATAGTAGGGTACAGCGACACAATGAACATAATTTATTCCCTCAAACTCATGGTCATAATACACAATAGTAAGAAGTCAGTTTCAGTATTACATATATTTGTATATGCATTTTATAAATTAAAAAATTTCAAAAATTTATTTTATATAGTGTTTTATGAAGCATTTTCTCTTGTCCAAATGAGATCAAACTGTTGCATGTTTTTCATACCCAATACCTTACTTTTTCATTCCAGGACACTGGCCAGTTTTGAAATGTTCTTAAAGAAAGGAGGGAAAGGACTGGATTATATCATCGCCACAGAGATGTTAGTGATGATCAATGTCATCATCGACTTCAAAAATCAGGTTTGTGTCAATGCACCTGATAGTGTGTGTTGTACATTCCTGTCACGGCGTGGGGTGATTTTATCATTTTCAAAAAAATGTTTTCTTCTGTATATTGTGTACTAAGAGTACTAATTATCCCATGAAGTGACCTAATGAAAGACCTGAAGAATACTTCCACTGAATCAAAGGTCAAAGTTGGGGTTTTACGTCCCGTTCAACAGCCAGGGTCATATTGGAACAGGTCCTCAGAATTGCCACTTGTGGGACTCGAACCCACAGAGGTGACAGCCTCCACTGAATCAGGAATTCTAGGTAACAGTAAATTTCAGCAGAAAAACATCTGTGGGGACCTTGTATCAATTTATTTAAATGGGAATTCTTCTTCAGGGCTCCATTTATAAAGAGGTTAGAGTGTGGTTTATTTGTTACACAATGAGAAACATGCAGAAGTTATCTATGCTCCATATGCATGGATTCTAATGATTAAATATGTCATATTTAACTGACCAATTTACTGCAAATTGCTGCAACATAACTGAATTTGTATTCCTGAGAGGCTAATTTTAGCATCTTTACTGTATTGATGCTTGGCCTTCTTTCAGGCTGTAGCTTTATGTGCCTTGGATACCGGAGAGGATGCGGTAAGTTGTCATGGTAACCATCAACTACTAACCATGTTGGGTGTTTCTTCCTGCATTTTGGGCCATGCGCTTGCTAAATAATATGATTTATTATTGATTTGATTACTTCTATTACGCCTCTTATGCAAAAGCTTTCCTGCAAATTGATCTTCAGACTCTCCAGCCATTGATTGCCTTGTTCTCCTTGTGGCTTTGTATGCCAACAATTTCTTATATAATAGAAAAGTATTTTATACCAAACAACATTGGTGTTCTATTGTAACACATTAACAATTTGAAAGAATTTTGAGTGAGGGCAGTTTCTTGTAAAATTGTGTATGTTTGCATAATAAAAGTTTGGATAAAAAAGATTCTTCTGTATAATGGAAATGTTCTGCAGCAAATTTACAATGATACTGCATTTGAAACAAGAAAATTGACAACCGGAAAATACCTTGGCTCATATTTATATAATTTGTGCCAAAATTTTATATTCTTCTAAATTAAAACAGTGGTCAGTGCTAAGTGACACTAGAAATATCAATGGGTTGTTTTATGGGTCCTCATATATATCAGAAAACAGTGTTTAAGTATGATGGGAAGTTGGACATCACTTTGTATAGTCAGCATTTTAGTACTAATATCTGTTTTCTTTGAACAAGATCTGCCTATTTAATCAGTTTCACAAAAACACTGCTTTTTAATGCTTTAACCAATAACATTTACAGATATGCTTGTTCTTTGCACTTTTGTGAATTGTCTATTTGAACTGATTAATTACTCAATACTTCAAAAAGTATTTTGGAAATCTGATTACACAGTAAGTTTATGACTCAGAGAGAAAAATAACACCAGATGTCTGCTTGGATAACTGGTCCGAATTTGATGTAACCAGCTGGTAGTATCAGTGAAGTAAACATGATAGATGATGTAAACAAACTTATCAAAAATAAAATGGTATATATCTGTAAAAAATATAATATAAAAAAGGTATTGAAAATTGCATGAAACTCAGCTCTGTAGTTTGTGCTTGGTTTCTCAACAAATTCAGACCATTATGGGTGACTCGGTAATCTATCACAGCTTGTTAGCAATGTCTGAGAATGTGCAAACATTGATATGGATCCAAGTTCAAGCCAGCAGGAGACCACACCCAATGTGAAAATAATAACAACAACCTGATCCGTGGTTAAGTTTCACACATGGACAAACAGACAGACAGATGTGGTTACAATACCCTGGCCCCATCAGGATGCAAAATAACCAGTATCAACTTCAGTCGATCAGGATGACTGATATAGAAATTTAATGTTGCAATCTGCCTGTTAATTGTTTAGTTACAGCATTAAGACACTAGAGTATAAAATAGATTAAATTTTATACTTTGGTGAAAATACCTCCAAAATACTGAGGGAAATTTCTTTTCTGTTGAAATTGTGCAAGGTGTGTTTATGTCAGTGCATGTTTTCCTGGAGAGGCATTCATGCTAACTTTATATAAAACAAACACTAATTAAGATATTATGTTGAAAGTTTGTTGAATAATTTATATGTTACAGTGGATGTAAATCATCCAAATTAGTTGTTGCTTTTGCTCTGGTTTGTCAGAATGCAGCACAATTTAATTTTTGTATCTCTAGATTTGGGTATTTGAGAATTTATCTGGAAATGCTGAGGCTGACTATAGAAGACATCAGCTGTGATATATTTTAGCAATTAGTTTATGGGATGTCCTCATTGAAAACAAGAATCCATGTGTTGTTTGACCTAATATAGGGGTCACATGTTGGGCATTTCTTGTATGAAATCAGAGCATGCAATGAATGTGTTAGAAATAATTAACTAATGCTGGAAGGGCTGCTGTATCCCTTTTATCTTGCAAATTGTTTGATTGCAACTCAAATGGGTTTTTACTCCGCAGCCGAGGTATTGTTTTCACCCAAGGCGCCTGGTTGGGTGGGGAGGATGCAGGAAAAATCTTGTCCGGGCTATATCTCAGAAACCTTAAGTGGTAGGATGTTGATACTTGGTAGAGACATTGGTTGAGGGGTGTTGATGTGCAGCATCATGGTGTAATCTTGATTTGACATTTGTCTTTGCCATGGTGACTTTGACCTTTAAGTTCTTATCCAGGTAATATCTCGGAAACCGTAAGGTATAGGAAGTTGATGCTTGGTAGGAACATAGATTGGGGGAATGTAGGTATGCAATGTCTTGGTTTGAAGTTGTTTTGACCTTTGACCTTGCTGTAGTGACCTTGACCGGACTATATCCCAGAAACCATAAGGTGTAGGAAGTTGATACTTAGTAGGTTCATTGGTTTGAGAGTGTAGCTGTCATGGTTTGACCTTGTTTTGACCTTTGACCCAACCTTTAAAATCATGTCTGAGCTACATCTCGGAAACTGTAGGTGTTGTGTGACCTTGACCTTGGCTCTGCCAGAATGTTTTTACTGCAATATTTGAGACATATTTCTCCTATCACAAAGATATATGGATTGCTGCAACTAATTATTATGTAAAATTTTTGCTAATTGTGATTTCTACATTGACAGCTATACTTCAATTAATATATTTTTAACTTCCTATCTTTTAGTTTACTAATTAATACTGTCATCTTGCAATCGATTTGCCTTGTTTTGATACTTTGTCTTTATATACATATTCTCTCTCTTGAGTGTAATTTCTCCTGCACCTTTACATAACTTACACTGTCTACTCTGAAAGTCTCTTGTTTTACATCTTCTTTATCTCATGGTGTCCAATGATATTCCCCCCAGGCTGTGGGGCATGGACATGATTCTATTTTGCAAATTAATAATTTAATAAACAAATGTTTTAAGTCCTCATACTTTGAGATGCTTAGAAATATTCAGAGAAAAGTTTTGATAAGTAAGTAGTTTTATCCTTTTTCTAATGGCTATATGTACATAAATAGTTAATTATTAAAATGTGTATCAAGTTGGTATAAAATGATGTTTTATTAACTACTGATTTACAGAAGTTAGTTGTTTTTTCAACACCAAGTACCACTATTTTAACCAAGTATTATTTTTAACACTCCCACAATATCTTATTGGCCTCGACCTTTTTTATGTATTTCATATGTTCATTAGAGAATAGTCTGTTTGCAATATGCATGGGTATACAAAAACACCATACTTAAGTTAAAGTTTTTGAAGGCTCAAAAACTGCACATTGTTAAGTTATAACTTCTGCAGCATCCATCAAATTGTATTAACGTCCCAATGTTTAAAAAACCTATACATTTGTATTACCTGTAAGAGTACTTCATTTCACAGTATTTGAGAGAATTATTGGATTTTCTGTGTTTATGCTGGCATGAACTATCCCTCTGAAGAAATGAAGATCTCATTATCAGTGTCATTTTCTCATTTTGCTACCTGTGTTTATTCTACTAGCATTTTCATGGTCTGTCTGTAGAATTATTACAAAACTTAACTGCACACTCTATTTTAAGCTTTGGTATCATACTATGAAAGAAAAGTTTCTTGAGAAAATACAAGAAATGTTGGCTTGCAGCATGGTGGTGTATTTCACTCTCTTAACATTAAGTTCAGTTTGTATCTTCACCACCAGTGTCACACCAACAGTGACAAGACTCTGAAACAGTGCAGATAGAGATGGTTGTTACCATGTTTCACTTTCTGTAATTAAGATCAGTTTCACTTTCTGTTTTAGCACCGCTACCACACTAAGAGTGATGAGTTTCTAGACAAGGTTCAAGCTGAGATGGCTCGCACTATGGTGGAGAAGCTCATCAGTATCCTGGAGAACACACTTGCCAAGCTCTCCCGATATGACGAGGGATCTTTCTTTTCCTCCATATTATCACTCACGGTAAGGAGAAAGTTCCAAGACGTGGTTGAATTTGTCTTTGTTAATGATGGAATTTATAATATCAAGAAGGTATTTGTTACAGATTGAGTATAAACCTCAGTGATGACCCAGACAAAAACATGTATACTCTTCTCCCCTTGATAGTACAAGAACACATGGTTGTACAGCTCTCCATTCACATATCACCCAACACAGTACAAACTATTTTTGTCAGCAGCATAGAGGTGCATGAAATGATATGTATAGTAGAGACAGTTGAACATATTCCAATTTAAGAAATGGTAAGTTTCATGTAATTGGAAATATGAAAGCTTTTAATACATAAAATTAAAGAAATCTAAAATTTTTGCTGAACATTTTGCTACAATATAAATTAATGTCTGCATTATTTTAATTATATTCTACTAAATTTGATAAATCACCAAGTATCTAAGGTGTTTTCTGAAAAAATTTCACATTTCTATGTGTTTGATGGAGTGTTTGTATTTTTGAATGCAGAAGCCAACTGATGAGATGGGCAAATGTTATGTGAACTTTATGCGGGCAAGTCTGGACCAAATACGACAGAAGATCATTGATGAGCTTTACATTCTCAGTATTCTAGAGGCAAGTCTGTCAGCACGTCTTTTCTAAATACCTAGTTTGTTTGATTTACATCTGGATTAAAATCAGAAATACCTCGGTATTAATCTCCTCATATTCTGCTTACTCAACAAATATTTGACCAACAACTTTAACACTTGGTCTCAAGTACATGTATGTATAGGCATGGGCATCTTTTAGGTCCTGTGTTTAAGAGATATATTTCCTCACAATAAACCCAATCAGAAATTTGACATTGAATATGTTTAAAATGGGATCATTGATGATGTATTTCCCAAAAACACATTGAAGCAAAACAATTTTATATACTGATCGAAACCTGTGAAGCATTAATATTCAGTATCTTGACTGTGTGCGCCTCTATTCATATGACCTCTGAACCCTGTTTCAATGTGAAACAGGGTATACTTTAAAAGCTTATGTCTCCCTTATGATGGTACTAGGCATTTGTATTGTAAAAACAGCTTTTTTATTGTCCGTTTTGATTTTTGTTTCAGTTATGATCAGCTTTCATAAATCTCCCGATCTCCCATACCATTGATCTTAGGGGTTTAGAATGATAAAGCAAAATATAGAAAATCAGGGAGACCTTTAGCTGCTGTTTTAATTTCAAATGAGATGAACTTACTCTAAAAAGTTATTATCTATTGATCCTGGAGTCATTTAATGTGAAAACAACTAACAGGAAATCATGGGCTACAAAAAATTTTCTGGGATTGGACTTGACCTTTGATGATGGATTCAAGGTTAAACAGAGTAGACTTAACATTTACATGCCTTATATCTTCCTGTGATCAAGGGGCTTCAGAATCTGACAAAGTTCATTGGCTTTGAATCTTTTGGCAGTGCCAGATATTTAACTTGTAACATCTCCATAAAGGTAAGATAACATTGCTGTAACAATCATATTTCATTAGAAAGAATCCTCTGTTATGCTGAAATTGTGTTGTCGAGAGATATGCTGTAGTGAGGTGCAATGTTTAGATTAACAACCACACAGTGCACCTGTCATATAGGATCGAGTAGATGAGGGGATAAAGGAAAGTAGTGCACAATACTAACTGGTTAATATTTCAACTCCACCACCCATTGCCAAGTGACAGCCAACTTTAACACTTAAAATTAGTATATTATTTGAACCGTCAGGCACTACACCTCCACTTCCTCACTCAAAATATATAAGAAACACCTCTAAACAGTTATAGACAGTTACCGTGTAACACCCTCCATCAGTGCCATCAACTGTTAAGCTGATGACACTGATGTTTGAATGTCCACTGAAGTTTTATTTGTTCACAGAGGTTTTAAATATATCAGAAATTTGTTGGGTTTTTTTTTGTGTGTGAGAGAGAAAAAACAAGCAAAATTTAATAAACAGATTTCCTGCAAAATGGTATGACCCAGCAAATTAGCAAAAGTCAATAAGGATTCTTAAATGAATTGTTAAGAATGTTTGTGGTGGATTGATGACTGAATGTTTTAATTTTGAAATTTGTACTGTTTTTACAGAACTGGTATTCCAGTCAGCTGAAGGTGATATGTGATTGGTTGACTGACAGACTTGACTCCTCCCTCCATCCCTACCAGCTGACCTGCCTCATGAATATCACCAGGGTAACACTCCACCAAGTCTTCTCTCTTTTGAACATAAGGAATTAACTTCTGCTAATCTTTATGCTTACTAAACCCGTCCCTTCATCCCAATTCCAGTTTCTGTCACCTCAGATTTTTTGAATGAACCAAAAACTGTCATGGTGCTGTGAGGCTTCCTTACCAGTTGTACAAAGTACATTGTTAACTTACCAGCTGGCCAGTAATAAATTTGCAACTTTGTGTGGTTGACTCACTTTGTTTTTAATGTCCAATTATTTCAGTGTTGTTTGAAGGCTTTCATTCATTTTTGGTGGGTAGGTGAACTTAATCTTCAGGAGCACATCTGCTTAATTGACTTTACATTCACAACAATAACATTAGAATATTGACCTTTATGTTTTTAATGAAAGGGTCAACCCTTTCCTAATTATGCAATAGTTTAGAAAAAAATGTCCATACAATAAACCTTTTTAGCCAGATTTGTAGAAAAAAATAGATTTGTAAATCGAAAATAAGTTACTATGAAAACAGGAGAAAAGAATAAATTGATGAAACTGGAAAATGTGTCAACAAATGTACAGTCACTAAACATAATAGAGTTTTGACGACCAGAGATAAAAGACCACCAGGTGATAAATTATAAGGCTGTGACTTCGTTAGAAAAACGAAACCAGGTATTTGTCTCAAAAAACGATCCGAATTCAGGTAACCGTGTTTTAGTTGTCACCCAGTGGAAGTATCAGGGAAGCAAACATGGTGGCTGATGTAAACAAAGCCCAACAAAAAATAATGTTAAATATCTGTATAAATAAGGAAAATTACATGAAAAACTAACAGTAGTTAGAGAAATCTGACAGAATACTAAGATTTACCCAAGTTTTTTACAGTATATTTAATATTTTTTCGGTTACCACTTCGCCACTTTGTACTCGGTTTCTCAAAGAATTCGAACCGTATTTGGGTAACCGGACACCCAGTCGCACCTCTAGTAAATTGTAAATCAAGTGGTGCATCCAAAATTGCTGTTTGTAAATAGCTATATAAGACTTACCTTATCCTTGCAAGTGTCAATTGTATTTTAATAGTGTTTGAAAGGCATAATTGACTTGCCATTAAGATTTTCATTTATTCCACTTGTCACCATTTGGTTGTTGTTGTTGGTGTTGCAGAAGTGTTATTCTGACTTTGAACTCCAAGCAGTGCCTGAAGAGACTCTCAACAGTAAGACCTACCAGACCATTTGCAGTAGGCTGCAGGTAGGAAGGAATAACTGGCTTAAACACTATAGGCCTTAGTCTGTGAATAAAAAGCTCAAATTAAAAAGCTTGCATTTGAAAATCACTATGATGATCTGAGTTATTTATTGCTGTTTATAATATGTAAGGCAGACTTGTTAAACATGCTTGAGCATTTTTCAAAATTTAATGATCTTCTTGGATTTACCATCATTTTCTGCACATTTAGTAGGTCATATTGGTGGGGGTAGTTTCTTACAGTGGAAAAACAGTTCATTCTACCTTGAAGTTGTTGCCAGTAATTTTTAATTCAGAGCATGACTCCATATTCCAAAGTATGACCCAAGTGTTGCCTTTGACAGCAATGAGTATTTTGGCAGATTTACAACTAAATTCATATGTCATTTGTGTTGTAATAAACGAGTACTGTAATCAGGATTTATAATTATGTATGTTGCATTGAATAGTTAAGTGTTGTAATTTCTTTACAGTGTATTTTATAGAGCATTCCTTGCGGGATGCTTGTTTGTATACAGGAGAAAATTCATGCAGAAGGGCCGCCAGCTCCTGCATTTTCTATTGCTTATATCTCGGCAACCACTGGGCGGATTCACTTCAAATATGGCACATGTATGAAGTAGCCCAGGGAAAATTTTCTGAATATGGTGTCATGACATTTCGTCTAAATCAGAGAAGTCACATGACCAAAAACATGTTTTAAAAGGGGTGTGCTTGTCCAGATGATAACTTAAAAAGCGGTTCACCTAGTAACATGAAATTTAGCAAGTAGGTTTATCATATAGATGTCTAGATATCATTAACTTTTGTAAGTGATCCAATACAAAATGGCTGACTTATTAACAATTAAACGCCACAATTTTTCTTGACAATGAAAATGAAAAATCTTTAATATCTCAGAAAAGGAGCGAAATAGAGTGATTTCAATGAAATGTTTTGCTGCCAGGGTATACCCTGAGACATCTGCCACTTTTACTGAAAATTGTAGCGAAAATTGTTTTCCCATCATTTTTGGCTGACATCTTGAATGTCTGCTTAAAACACAAAACACATTTATCTTTGAAACAGTGCGAGATATATCAATTTTGACAAAATATTTGGCCCACAGGGTATACACAGTCATCTGATACTCTTTCAAGAAATCATTTTCCTGCTAACATATTAAACATATTAAATAGAGCAAGATTGTCATTTCGCAGAACTCATTAATGCTCATTGGGATGCTTTGTTTTTGCTGTGCAAAAACAGTTTCTTTTTTTCTTGTGAAGCAATACTCTAGTTTATTATGTCTTTAAGTCCTGTTATTTTTGAGTCCAGTTTTTAAGTTCAAACCTTATTTAAATGTAAAATGATAATTGTTGTTCACTAGACAATAGATGTGATGTGTTTATTCTATATTTATACACTCTAGGCTGTTGTTTACTTCCAGAAAAAAAGTTATTTCCATGCAATTATTTTGCAGTCTAGGTAAATCTAATTCATGACAGGGATAAACATTAAAATTGGACCTTGACATTGAAATATTGAAATCAAAGACTCCTGTGATTATTTTACTTTGAGGTTTTACATGGTGAAGACTTGTACAGTATTTGATTGCATAAATTCATCTATTATTTCAAGCCTCATTAGCCTACAGTGTATAATTGTTTTCACAGAAATCCTTTTATTATTTTGTTATGTGGTTGTTCCATGTTGCAGTGTGCCACAATTTTGAAAAACTGGAAGCGTAACAGTGTTGATTTCATCACAAAAGTCATCACGTTCACTCTGTTTAAGAGGGACAGTCTGTGTTAGTGCACCAACTGTGTAGTGCTTCAGTTTCAACACCAAAACTTTCAGAAATATTGCCCATTGAAATAGAGTATTTTATACATACGTTATTGCCATATTTGTAATTCTCCAAATTGTTCATTCTTCAAAGACTGCTTTAGTTATGAAAAATAAAGAAAAAAAAGACTAAAGATTTTCCAAATTTTAAAAATCATTGCGAAATTAGAACTTGTTCCAAAAAATGACAAACTGTTATAATGTTAAGCCACAGTAAAAGTATTTTAACTTTTTTGTGCATGTTAAATTCTCTGCTATGTAATATATGCCTTTGTCCAATATTTGGCATTTTTGCCTTGAGAACAAGAACTTTGTGTGAAGACTTTTCTGCAGATCCATCTCAAGTTTATGTTAAAACTGCAGTGTGGAAACTATTTACAGTCAAATATTCAAAAAAAATTCAAACCTAGTATGCACTGATTTAAAAAAAAAAAGAAAAAAAAAAGTGGCATAAAATTATAATAATGGCATTCCGGGTGTTTATTTTATGCATGGCAATATCTCAGAATCTCCTCGTGTTGGTTAATTTTGTGCATGATGTTAGTTCAGATGTACACCTTTTTCAAGTTTTGTGAAGACAGTTTTTCATGAGGTTTATTTGCACTACAAACATACCATATTTTAGATCTGCTGTCTCCAAGTGCTTTTGTATTACTCTAGTGTGACTAGGACGGGGAATAAATTATGCCAGGGATACATTTTCGGATTTGTAAAATATCATACCAGATCTTATTTTGCTGAGCATTTGTCACAAATTCAGTGTCCTACCGTGCATGCAATTCAAATTGTGGTCCGTTGAATGATCAACTGTTGATTGTTATGAAATGATTCTGGTGAAATAAAATAAAAGGGAAAGAAAATAGAAATAAAAGCTCATCATGATTTTAGTTAATTATCCACCATTTTACTACTGTCACAACAAAAAGAATATTACATAAATTTAATATAATATATCCACCAATATACGGTACAATTTTACAAGTTTATGCATTTTTTCAATGATATGAACTGTTACTTTCAGGAAGAATATTGTTCATGATGCGAGCAGGTGCAACTTCAATCGATTAGTTAATGAAAAATTAATAATAGAAAATAGTATTTAACCAAAAATAACTAAAAATGGGTTCACACTGCATGTATACTTTACTAGAATCTTTGTTAGCCAAAAAATGACCACTTTCCTGTTTAGTAAGTGGCAAGTACAAAGGGAACTAGTGTGTCAAACATATTTTCTGTAAATTTTTCCATTAAGGTTAATAAAATATGTAACAACATTGTAATATTTTGTTATAACTCTTCCTTTAGCACTGATATTAGGCCTGGATAAGAAAATAAATAAATAAATGAAAAATATCTAAGCAAAACAAGAAATTCTATATTTTTATGTCACTGTGAGCCCTATTGTTTAGGCCTTGAACAGTATTAGACTCATGTTGTATGCATATTGTTGGAGATGATAGTATCAGACAGTTTCCCACCATTGTAATTATGTCATTATAATCTACTATAGGGGTCTCAGTGTCTGCGTGGTCAGTTTGGCAGATGGTCACTAGGCTGTTATCTCCATAGTATTGTGTTTGTATCTGGCACTTAGAATAGAATAGAAACATTTAGAAACATTTATATAGCGCAAAATTGATGCAACATCCTCTAATGCGCTAACAACATGTAAGCCCTACTGCTGGCTTGACATATCCCAAAAAGGACTTATAAGCCAACTTTGACCTCTACACTGTACAGCCATGAAACCAATTGGTTTCTGTCATAGGCAGCACCAGATTCTTTCAAAATGAGGCCTGAATTCTGTATCGTGTTATTCCTGAGGGGACATGTATGCATATTTAAGGTACTAAAGGAAAGGGGGAAGGTGCAGGAACTATTGAGTATCCCTTATCTCGTTAAAATTTGAATAATTCAATTAATGCTAACAACCTTACTGTTAGGCAGCACAATCATAAGTAACCACAGAAAACTAATATAACTAACATAAAGATTAAGAGGCCAGTTACACATCCAAGGATACCCCATGGATACAGGCCATGGTTCCATATATGGTAACTGACTGGGATGCACAAGGGATGAGTAAAAGATATACGGAACTGCCATGGATCTGCTATGGGCCGCCATGGACAGGTTTGCGGATGAAAAGACTGCACAAAGGATTGGTCTTATGACTGTTTCTTAACCCGTAAATGGGGGCCACGGTGGCAGAGTGGTAACACTCTCGCCTCCCACCACTGAGACCGGGGTTCTATTCTCGGCACGGCCTCAAGTGGGAAAGCTGGTAGTTGCTTGCCGTTGGTCGGCAGTTTACAGTACAGAACCCTAACGAACTGTATATACTGGTTTCCTCTGCCCTTCCAACTACCTGTCGTGATATGACCTGTACAGTGTTGAAAGCGACGTAAAACCCAAATAAATAAATTTAACTTGTAAACCCTTTCCGTGTCGGTCCGTAGCAGATCCGGTTAGATCCGGCAATGTTTTTACGGACATTTATTCCTGCGGAAGCATCAAGGATGAAAGGGATGCCACAAGGACATCCAGGATGGGTTTAGGGACAATAAGGACACTCACGGATGAGCTACGTATGAGATACGGAAGAGCTACGGATATTAACGTCCGTACGGACTTTACGGAAAAATCCAACAATTTTGATTTTTCCGTAACACCCTAGGGATCTTATCTGATCGTTGGCATGTCACTATGGATCACAGTATGCCACTACAGATCTCACAAGGACATTAGGGATGTTACGGATGGCCTTACGGACAGAAAAGATGATTCGTAAATCACTAAACATTTTCCATATTAGGAAACCTGGTGTGATCCGACGGGCCATCCTTGGATATGTAACTGGGGTCTAACATCACCAGAAAGCTTAAATATTAAGCATTGTAAGCTCATTAACTTGAGAAAATGAATTGAGAGTAACACACAGTCAGACCCTTTAACTGGGAATTCTCCATAAAGTAGATCCACAAGTTAAATCCTTGGGTTGCATTGTTTTCCCATTGAAATTTACCCATAACTGGTGGAGTGCAAGCATTCTCAGACGTCCGGTGGTTTGAGCTGTGCTTATAAAGAACTGTAGAAAATTAGTTAAAACATAATCGTAAATAATAACACAAAAGTAATGACAGCTATGTGATATATTGTTTAAACCAAACAAACCAGATATTACAGCCACTAACTACAGCTAATCCGCAAGTCTGATTGTTTTGTCACCTATTGTACCATGTGGTGGGTTTTCTATTCACACAGCTGGATGCAGACCTACGCACTGACAAAGGCAAGACTCCCCTCCTTTCTCAACCTCTGTATTTCCTGACCTGTGACTGGGGACTTCTTTTGTACATAGACCATGATAAACCATCCTGCTTTATTTCACTGTGTTGTTTTAACACCTGCACTTTTCTTGTACACACAGGTAGTTGGTTTTGTTTTTGTTATAATTTCATACGGTGATCATCTCTATTGGTGCCTGTTAAGCTTTAATTGCTAGAATAATAAAACCCTTAATTGTATCTTAAATGCTATTCAGTAATTCAATATAGCAAGTGATATTTATGACTGGGCCTATCCCTTTACCCTTAATTGTATCTTAATTACTATTAAGTAATTCAATATAGCAAGTGACATTTTTGACTGGAGCTATCCCTTAAAATTAAGAGAGAAGAATGATCTGTTTTCAACATGTTCTTTAACAAGTAAATATCCTCACTGGAAAATTCTACATACTTTGGCAACTTACGCATTTTATTCCCACAAAATCTTGAATTTTTTTACCAGTCAGACACCTTTAATAAGATCTGTTTTTCACAGACTGTGTGAAACTTTCAGAGGTAACATAATAATGTCCTCCTTTGTGGATCTCCGGAGCATAGAAGTGTGTGTGTGTGACACACCTCCCTCCTTCCTCTTGGATTCCTGGGTTCACCGGGTTCACTGCCCTGACCTAAAGTAGGAAATTTAAATTGACAGTAGTTTCAACTGGCCTATGATTTTTAGAGCAGATTCTTGACTTACTAGTGCACAGTGTGTTGCCCAGTCTTCTCTACTAGCCATTGTAATATGACCTGTACAAGTTTTGAAAGTGATTTTAAACCTAAGTCATTCAGCGACCCAATAGAGATGTTACTGGACATTAATTATTATTTTAAATACAAGTTTTGTTAATTTGAATATATGCATAAATGATAAACTCCTGTAATTCTGTAAACCTCACACTAGATTAAGTATGTTTCTTAATGTAATAATTTTGGGTGTTGTGATCACTGTGTTTGTGTCCCAATACATATGTATTTGATCCACAGGTAAAATTTGCTTTATATCAAGACAAAGAGTAAGAATCTTTGATAAACAGAAAATAGCTTTGTGACAAGGTGTACGGCAGATGTTCCCAAGTGAGAGTAAAGCTCTGTTTCCATGTACGCGGGTCTCGCTAGCAGTAAAAACCATCCTACATAAATGCTTAGCAGTGTTTCCATTTCCGCGGGTCGCGGCTGCGGATGGCGGTAGCGGGACGTTATTTTTAATTCGATCCCTGACCGATTTTTTCCGCGACCCGCTACCGCGTACATGGAAACAGGGCTTAGTAACAGTTTTTTTTGAAAAGTTGAAGTCTTACCTCTGAAAAATATACCCACCCTAGACTATGTTTTTTTTTTCTTACCTGGCATTTTCTCTGTAGTGCTGGCTTCCCTGGATGTCTCAAGATATTTGATTTATATCTTATGCTTTTGAATTTACGGGTTAGAGTATGTCTTTTAAGATAAAGATTAAGGACTATAAAATTAAAGTTCCAATAATATTGATTCACCAGTATTCCTCTTTATATTTTATATTTTTCTTATGGTTTAACCTTCACAGAGACTTAACTTCATTCAAACCAGGATTTTCAATACCTTATTCATCTCAAAGGCCAAAAATGTTGCTACAGGGGATTTAAATTTTGACATGATCCCATGTTGCCAATGTTCAAGTATTTTGTGCTACTTTTAATCCCAATATTTTGTAATCTCTTGTCAGTTGAAACAGTGCCTCTTCGTGGGTTATGAACTTATCTCCTGCTGGCCTCTTGGGTGGGTGATTATAAATGCAGTGGTGCATTCTTGGGTATGGGTGTGCATGCGTTTGTCATGCTTCCTTATTTAGATAATTTCTCCAAAATTACACGAAGTGTCCTTAGTGGCCCAGTGGGTCAGCAGGTTTGACATTTATTCTAATCACAGGGTGTTGCCACCACATGGGTTCAACTCTCACAATTGGCAATGCTGAGAACCTGACCCAATATGACCCAGGTTCTTAAATTGGATGTGAAACTCCAACTAGGACAAAATTATACAATGGATTTCATTTATATTTGGTATGTGGGTCTACTTAGGCCCAAGGAAGATGCCCACTTTATGGAAACCACTCTTAAATACAGTTTAGTTTAATGACTTTAAAGGTTACCACTCTATTTGTTAATACTGACAAATGACTGCCTGGATTTTATTCATATCTGGTAGGAAAGGATAATTAGCAGCTAGGAATGTGAACCCTAAAAATACCTAGAAGGAGGTAACTGCCAAAACAGTGGTCTTGTTGTCTTCTGTGGTGGTTGTTTCATTTGACATTTTAGCCGTATATTCCTTAAATAAGGACATAAATGATGATAAATTATTAAATGTAAATAATATTAATTTCTAGGTAACAAATATTTTGTAGTTATAAAATGTATTGATTTTAATGAAAGATATATTGTAGAATGTGTCCAATACTTTTTAATTCTTGTACATTTGAATGCTTTGCACTACTGCTGTTTGTATTTTGAAAATATGGTTAAATGTTGTTCTTTATAGTATGTAAATATTCCTCCTCTTTGTGTATATAATTATATTTGAAATATAAATGTTACACTTTTGTAGATCATCATTATCTCCCGCCGGGCTTTAGCCCGGGAGGGAGATTATGAAATGATGTCTGTGTGTGCGTGCGTGCGTGCGTGCATGTGTGCGTGTGTTAGTTAGTCACGCAGATTTCTCCAAAACTACTACAGCTACAGATTTTTTGTAAATTAATTGTCCCAATGAATTTTCATGCCCTTGAAAAAATTTTTGGTTTTATTGACTTAGGCCTAAAGATAAGTGAGTAATAGCAATCTTAGCTACTTTGAGTAAAGGGCTCATAAGTCAAAAACTATTGCAGTGACAACTTTTTCTTCAAATATGTTGTTCAGCTACTTTGTCCTTAGCTATAAGATGGTACATAGTTTGGGTCCCATTGCATGCCATAAGTGAGTAATAGCTATTTTCTCATTTGTAGCTAAATAACAGAAGAAGTAAATGTCAAATATCTTCAAAAGTATTGAAGTTAGGGAAATCTTTTCAAATATGTTGTCCATCTTCTTTTTGGTAAGCTATGACATAGTAAAGTTTCAGACCTGTTGCACCTTGGATAGCTGAGTAATAGCTACTTTGAAATTCTGACTGTTGAGTAAAGCTATTGTAACTAAAAAAGTATTGCAGTTAGAGTGTTTTCCTAAAATATGTTGTTCAGCTACTTTGTTCTTAGCTATAAGATGGTACATAGTTTGGGGTTCTATTGCTTGCCATAAGTGAGTAATAGCTATTTCCTCATTTGTAGCTAAATAACAGAAGAAGTAAATGTCAAATATCTTCAAAAGTATTAAAGTTAGGGAAATCTTTTCAAATATGTTGTCCATCTACTTTTTGGTAAGCTATGACATAGTAAAGTTTCAGACCTGTTGCACCTTGGATAGCTGAGTAATAGCTACTTTGAAATTCTGACTGTTGAGTAAAGCCATTGTAACTCCAAAACTATTGCAGTTGGAGTATTTTCCTAAAATATGTTGTTCAGCTACTTTGTTCTTAGCTATAAGATGATACATAATTTGGGGTTCTATTGCTTGCCATAAGTGAGTAATAGCTATTTTCTCATTTGTAGCTAAATAACAGAAGAAGTAAATGTCAAATATCTTCAAAAGTATTGAAGTTAGGGAAATCTTTTCAAATATGTTGTCCATCTACTTTTTGGTAAGCTATATATAACATAGTAAAGTTTCAGACCTGTTGCACCTTGGATAGCTGAATTATAGCTACTTTGAAATTCTGACTGTTGAGTAAAGCCATTGTAACTCCAAAACTATTGCAGTTAGAGTATTTTCCTAAAATATGTTGTTCAGCTACTTTGTCCTTAGCTATAAGATGGTACATAGTTTGGGGTTCTATTGCATGCCATAAGTGAGTAATAGCTATTTTGTTATTTGTAGCAAAATCATGACATAAGTAAATGTCAAATATCTTCAAAAGTATTAAAGTTAGGGAATTCTTTTCAAATATGTTATCCATCTACTTTTTCATAAGCTATCACATAGTAAAGTTTCAGATCTGTTGCACATTGGATAGCTGAGTAATAGCTACTTTGAAATTCTACAGTTGAGTAAATCCATTGTAACTCCAAAACTATTGCAGTTACAATATTTTCGTAAAATATGTTGTTCACCTACTTTGTCCTTAGCTATAAGCTGGCATGTAGTTTGGGGTTCTATTGCATGCCATAAGTGAGTAATAGCTATTTTCTTATTAGTAGCAAAATAATGACATAAGTAAATGTCAAATATCTTCAGAAGTATTAAAGTTACGGAATTCTTTCAAATATGTCATTCATCTACTTTTTTGTAAGCTATCACATAGTAAAGTTTCAGATCTGTTGCACATTGCATAGCTAAGTAATAGCTACTTTGAAATTGTGACTGTTGAGTAAATCCATTGTAACTCCAAAACTATTGCAGTTACAGCTTTTTCTTCAAATATGTTGTTCAGCTACTTTGTCCTTAGCTATAAGCTGGCATGTAGTTTGGGGTTGTATTGCATGCCATAAGTGAGTAATAGCTATTTTCTTATTAGTAGCAAAATAATGACATAAGTAAATGTCAAATATCTTCAGAAGTATTAAAGTTACGGAATTCTTTTCAAATATGTCATTCATCTACTTTTTTGTAAGCTATCACATAGTAAAGTTTCAGACCTGTTGCACATTGCATAGCTAAGTAATAGCTACTTTGAAATTGTGACTGTTGAGTAAATCCATTGTAACTCCAAAACTATTGCAGTTACAGCTTTTTCTTCAAATATGTTGTTCAGCTACTTTGTCCTTAACTATAAGATGGTATATATTTTGGGGTTCTATTGCATGCCATAAGTGAGTAATAGCTATTTTCTTATTTGTAGCAAAATAACAACATAAGTAAATGTCAAATATCTTCAAAAGTATTAAAGTTAGGGAAATATTTTCAATATGTTATTCATCTAGTTTTTGATAACCTATCACATAGTAAAGTTTCAGACCGGTTGCACATTGGATAGCCGAGTAATACCTACTTTGAAATTGTGACTGTAGGGTAAATGCATATAGTTTGGGGTTCTATTGCATGCCATAAGTGAGTAATAGCTATTTTCTTATTTGTGGCAAAATAATGACATAATTTTTCTCAAATAACTGCTTCATCTACTTTTGGGAGAACTTTCACATGGTGAAGTTTCAGACCCGTAGCTAAGTATTCACCTACTCAAAATGAGTAAATGATAATTATCTGTAAAAGTATTGCGGATATCCAATTTTTATCAAATAACTCATTCATCTACTTTTGGGAGAGCTTTCACATGGTGAAGTTCCAGACCCGTAGGTAATTACTCACCTACTCAAAATGAGTAAATGTGAATTATCCCTAAAAGTATTGGGGATATCCAATTTTTCTTAAATAACTCATTCACCTACTTTTGGAAGAGCTTTCACTTGGTGAAGTTTCAGACCCATAGCTAATTATTCACCTACTCAAAATGAGTAAATGCTAATTATCTCTAAAAGTATTGTGGATATCCAAATTTTATCAAATTACTCGTTCATCTACTTTTGGGAGAGCTTTCACATGGTGAAGTTCCAGATCCGTAGCTAATTACTCACCTACTCAAAATGAGTAAATGTGAATTATCTGTAAAAGTATTGCAGATATCCAATTTTTCTCAAATAACTCATTCACCTACTTTTGGGAGAGCTTTTACTTGGTGAGGTTTCAGACCCGTAGCTAATTATTCACCTACTCAAAATGAGTAAATGTGAATTATCTCTAAAAGTATTGCGGATATCCAATTTTTATCAAATAACTCATTCATCTACTTTTGGGAGAGCTTTCACATGGTGAAGTTCCAGACCCGTAGCTAATTACTCACCTACTCAAAATGAGTAAATGTGAATTATCCCTAAAAGTATTGGGGATATCCAATTTTTCTTAAATAACTCATTCACCTACTTTTGGAAGAGCTTTCACTTGGTGAAGTTTCAGACCCATAGCTAATTATTCACCTACTCAAAATGAGTAAATGCTAATTATCTCTAAAAGTATTGTGGATATCCAATTTTTATCAAATTACTCGTTCATCTACTTTTGGGAGAGCTTTTACATGGTGAAGTTCCAGACCCGTAGCTAATTACTCGCCTACTCAAAATGAGTAAATGTGAATTATCTGTAAAAGTATTGCAGATATCCAATTTTTCTCAAATAACTCATTCACCTACTTTTGGGAGAGCTTTTACTTGGTGAGGTTTCAGACCCGTAGCTAATTATTCACCTACTCAAAATGAGTAAATGTGAATTATCTCTAAAAGTATTGCGGATATCCAATTTTTATCAAATAACTCATTCATCTACTTTTGGGAGGGCTTTCACATGGTGAAGTTCCAGACCCGTAGCTAATTACTCACCTACTGAAAATGAGTAAATGTGAATTATCCCTAAATGTATTGGGGATATCCAATTTTTCTTAAATAACTCATTCACCTACTTTTGGAAGAGCTTTCACTTGGTGAAGTTTCGGACCCATAGCTAATTATTCACCTACTCAAAATGAGTAAATGCGAATTATCTCTACAACTATTGCAGATAGCCAGTATTTCTGGAATAAGTCATTCACATACATTTTGGAGAGCTTTCAATTAGTGAATTTTCAGATCCGTAGCTAATTACTCACCTACTCAAAATGAGTAACTGCCTATTATC
Source organism: Sabellastarte sp. h YS-2021 (assembly GCA_964017235.1). Classification (NCBI taxonomy): domain Eukaryota; kingdom Metazoa; phylum Annelida; class Polychaeta; order Sabellida; family Sabellidae; genus Sabellastarte; species Sabellastarte sp. h YS-2021. Next base: position 39,901,969 of record OZ024930.1, on the reverse strand, counting down.
ACTAAAAGTATTGCAGATAGCCAATATTTCTCAAATAACTCATTCACCTACATTTTGGAGAGCTTTCACATGCTAAATTTTTTTAATGAATTTTTAAAATAATTTTTACTGCATTAAAATTCATGAAATCATGCACTAAATCAATTATAACTTGAAAAGTATTACATTTAGAGCACCTTGTTAAAATATGTTATCTTTAGTACATCTAATTTATATGGCGGGAGATAAATGCATGCGTCAGAATGCTTGTTGTAAATGTCTGGGGTTTTTTTGTGTGTGTGTTTTTTTTTTTACTTTTCAATTTTGTGTTGAAAAGCATTTAAATATGGTACTCCTTATTATTAAGAAACAGCAAATTTTTGTGGGAGAAAATTTACACAGTTGAGTATAGAAAGACTTAATAATACAAGATATGATCACAAATATGCCATATTGTAGATTTACACTGTATCCTAACAAATTGAAATCACTTTCCCGTTGTTTACAAATGTGTAGGTTGAGGAGGCCACCCAGCAGTGTGCGGGGGTGAACCTGGGCACAACCTCCGAGTCCAATCTGTCCAGTGTGACCAGTTCTGTGTCCAAGAGTGTGTCCAGCCTGGGAACCATGGGCTCAACCCTCACCTCAAAAGTCACCACCAAGTTCCTGGGTAATGGCTTCATGCGGGGTGGTGCTGATGATTGAGACTCTTGTATATATATGTATATAGGCCTGGTGTCCTATAACTAGAGCAGAAATTAGTCTCCTGTATTGAGAGCACAGAGTTACCTAGTGTCATATATATGTAGAGCACAAAGTTGCCTTGTGTCTTGTAATTAGATTAAAAAATGGCATACTGTCTCATATTTAGTCATCACCAAGCCCCAAGATAAAGGCTTCATAAAGGACAAATTGCCTTGCTATCTTGTATTCATTCCTGGGTAGTTTTATGAGGGTACAGCAGTGATGACTGATATATGTACAACACCAGGGGTCCGGTGAAAGCTGCCTTGTGTCCTGCAATTACATGAAAACATGAACTATTTTCTCATATTTAGTCATCACTAATTAGTGGCACTGGAATATACCAAGATCAGGAAAGTGACGGTGTTTCAGCTGCTTTTAGATCATTGTGCATCATGTTTTGCAGTACACAACCTTCTTTACCTGACTGAAATCTGAGATACATGGCCATTTAACAATCTGTTTTTGTGGAATGCTTGTTATTCAAAATTTTGTGTGTTTTCGTCATATTTACATCGAGTTAAGTTGTTTTAAGAACTCAAAATAACGTTTTTCATTTTGTGTACATGAAAAATTGGGTTAAAATATCTGTCAAAGGACTGTAAAATCCTGCATTGTCAGAAAGTCACATGACTTTAGAATCAGTCAATGAAACTGTGCATTGTATTGGTGGAGTGTTTTACAAAATACAGTGCATCCTATTGGTGGAGTGTTTTACAAAATACAGTGCATCCCATTGGTGGAGTGTTTTACAAAATACAGAGTACAGTAGAGTTATCCCATCTGGCCTAGTAGTTAGCAAGTTTGGCATCTAGTCATAGGCTGTCACTTGTGTGTGGGTTTGATTCCTACAAGTGGCAATGCCTGTCCCAATATGACACTAGCAAATGGGATGTAAAACCCTAACTTGCAGCTTTGCCACTAAAGTAGGTGTATCAAAATTTGTGTGTTTAAGTGTGATGTCTTGTATCATTTAAAGAATCTTTGAAACTGTATCTGTATTGTGTAACAGTAGGGGTGTGACTTGGGTTCAAGACAGGGCTGGCTATTGATTTTGCAACAGCTGACTCAAATCTGGGTACCCGGCTATTAAGAGTACTTTAAATGAAGCAAATATGATGGTTGATGTAAAACAAAATCCAAAACAAAATGGCACATTTCTGTGAAACTGAGAAAAATTTGTGAAAAATAAATATTAGACGAGAAGTTTACTTGAAGATGGGCATTGTTATTTGTGGGTATAAACAATAGCATAATAGATTTAAAAGTTCCCAGTTTGCAAGTTTCTACTCCCTTTATCACCAAATTTGAACTGTTATTAGGTCCCCAACCACAGCCCTATAACCATGGTACTAAGCCAAAGCAAAGCATTTGTAATTTTGAACACAAGGTATAATTTTACCATAAGTAGATGTATAACTCGACAAGATGTTACATGGTATTAAGTAGTGCATCTTAACATTTAGTTCAGTCTTTGCAGTATAATACTGTAATACAGTGGTCCCATTTGGTTGTCTTCACAGTCCACATTTTAATCTTATCAAGATATTAGTTTCACAATGTTGCAACAGTACGTGTATTTAAATTAGACTATATGTCATGTACATTAATCCAATAATTTCCTTTGTTCCGACTATTTCTACTTTCCATGTTTAGATCTGACCATACCATTGCGTTGTTTGATGATGAACTATATTTACTAACATTTGCATATTATGATCTGACACGTGTAATTGCATAATGTCTACTATTTTGGTATGATAATTAACTACATTTCATAGTTTTCTCTATTTTGATCTAACATATACATGATTGCCTTATATCCTGAATCTCAATCATTTTCTGCTTTCCTGTATTTAGATCTGATAATGTTCAGCTGTCCAGAATTTTGGTAATTTTCTTGTGTCCTAAATATAGATCATACAGTTACCATGACCTCTATTCAGGTCATGCTATTTCCTGATAACATGTTCTTAGATAATCTGCTGTTCTAGTTACTTGTATTTAGATCATCGTATTCCCCAGAAATTGTCAAGAATTTAGATAGTTGCCCAGTGTCTTGTATTTAGATCAGAAATTGACTTTGCTGTCCAGTATTTAGATCAGTAGAGGGAACTATTTCTCATATGCTATAATCTCACTAATGTATCTAGTCAAAAACCCATCCACTTGAATCAGCTGTACTTGTGTGCTATATTACTTTTGCATAATGATGTGTATAACCATATCTTACTTAGAATTAATTAACTTCCCATTCTCATCCACTGGTCAAGCACATTGTTATTTATACTATTTTGGTGGGTACATAAAGACATTAGAAAGGCTTCACTTTATTATAAACAATTAAGTGTAGGCTTCCATGTATACAGTGCTTGTGGCTACAGCAAGATATTCCAATGGTATTGTTATTAATACAGTTAAACGCCGAAAAAGTTGCCAATACCAGAAAATATTGGAAAGCGAGGCTCATTATCTATACTATTTAATTTACCGCAAAAAAAAATACAAATATTAACTGTAAGATGCATACCACACCCGTGTACATGGACGCCCACACTATATCTTTTCTGTTTTGTCAACTGTGTACTGTCTGTATCTCCATAATCGATGTCTTAATCTTTCACAGGATGGTTCAACAAGATCTGTGAAAATCTATTTATTTCTAAACCAATTCTTTGGTTCAACTTTTCCTTGTTCAAAATTACATGCAATTGAAATTAGTGTATGGTGTAGAATACCTCGATTGCCACACTCAGAATTATGTTTGTGTACAATTACCTCAAATTCTGAATATCTGGGTTCTGATAGAATACCTATTGATAGCCTGGGGCAACTACTTTTATTTTCCAACTTTAACAGTACTTTCATCAGTTTACATTTTACACAAAATCAACTTTTTGTAACTTTTCAATAAATATATAAATACACCTACATTTTTAGTTGTATCTAAATCAAATCTGTCACTGATTTATTCATGTTTTTTATAAAAATTCAATGCCTCAATTTTTAGGGGCCAAAAATATGTAGTGGACTAATGCAACATCTCATTAATTGTCTAGTCATAATTGCTCGTCAGTATCACCAACAAATCTTGCAGCATTGTCTACAAAATATATTTGTTTACGTATTGTTATATACGTTTCATAATTTTGTGCAATTAACCTAGTGATTTGCAATTTATGTGTGCAATGCCTCAATTTACAACCTTTTAATTCATTTATTTCCATTGATTTTTTTTTGGAGTTTTTATTCATTTTTAATGTGAAAATATACTGATGCATTCATGTGTACAGAAAATGGGAAGAGTGGATGTGATATATTTCAATTTTTTTGTTGTCTTATTTCTATTTTTGTTTAACTACAGATTGTAGCAGTAATTATTTGCACTGTAAATATTGAACACGAGAAGGTGTCTGTTGTTAGGTGTTTTTTTATTAAGAAATCTGAGATATTTATCAACTATGTCTTAGTATATGTCTCCATATTGGCAATCTGTGACTTACCACAGTGAGTTATTTCTCCTTTTAAAGTTTTACAAAGCATTTACATGGATACAGCTTCTGTTGGGTTTTTCCAGGAGTTAAAAATAGCCTGTAAACCTTTCCATTTTATCCACAAGTGGTTGGTATGTACATTAATTTGAGGGGTGTACAAGGAAGTACATAATTGAAAGTTTTGTAGTCACAGATTGCCAGTCGGGTAGAGAAAAACAGGAACTTGAGAAAGCTAGTTTACAAATGTCTTCTGTACATACACGTACTGTAGTTTTACTGTAGCCTACTTGTGCTGTTAGCTTACGTTTCCAAAGTTTTACATTGTTAATACTTGTTATACATCCTGTATATTGTTCGTTGTTTTATAGTTGTATATTCAAATGTACTCAAAACCTTGAAATTTATTTAGGTTGAACAAAAATTCTTTAAATTGTGTAAATAATTGTTTCTTTTATTTCCTTGAATAATTTACTCCATTTGTTTGTTGAAAAGTGTTTATTATTTCTTGTGTGACGTCGATGTAATTGGAATCTCTGACTTTTTTTTAAATTCAGTTTTATGAATTTCTACTTTTCACAATGTAATTAATGTCATACCTTCTCAAGTATAAATATTTACTCTGTCCTCAGAGCATGTTTTCATTAAAACTATACTATTTTACAGTAGAAACTCGATTATCCAGCCCTCGATCATCTGAATCTCCAAGTTAACCTAACCGAAATCTTGTCTGCCTACTGGCAGTACATATAATGCAGGGTCTAGCGTGAGCGATAATACAGGGTTTTACACATTCTCAGAAACTATTAATTCTAGTACTTTATACAACATACCGTCCACTGAAAACAATAACTTCTTTGATCTTTAATGCCATTGTTTCAATTGGGGAGGGATTAATTCATTTACACGACCCCACTACACAACTTCTTTGATAATGCACTAATCACTGAAAGCTTGTTCGATTGGGTGTTGCATTAATAATCTCCCAGAGTAGGTCAGTTCACCGACTGACGTGTATAAAATAACAATGCACATGTACCAACCGAACAGATCCAGTCATTCGCTTGGGGTTTTACAATAAATAATCTCCCAGAGTTTTTAATGGACAAAATGCATGCCTACGTTTATCAAAAATGAAACGTCAATGATGCGTGTACCAACTGAACACACCCAGCTCATGTCCGCGTAATATTGTAAACAAAAATGAAAACACATAGATATGAAACAAATAAGTCGCAATTAGAAGGTCAGTTATATTACATAAATATATTAAACTGCATCATCACTGACCACCTACGTGTATGTTCATACATAAAACAATATTCCTTCAATTAGCCCCAATCTGGGTAACCCATAGACGGCAAATTTCAAGTTCCTTCATCTATCCGAACCCCTCGATTATCTGACCCAATTGTTTGTCTCTCATACAATTCGGTTAATCGAGGTTCTATTGTATTTGGAATTCCTGGGTATACAGGAAACTGTCTGTTGTCCATTTAGTTCCCTCTTGACAGAGTTGAACTGAATTTGAGAAGTGCTAGGTGAGAGTACTATGCATGTGATATAATGTAATCTTGTTATACCAGAGAAGTGCACATTCCACATGTTTGATCATAATGTTTGTCAAGATGTGTAGTGTTATCAGTTAAATATAAAGGAAAAGTTAGCTGTTCAAATGGTGACCGGGTTTTGTTTGATGTACTATTCGGCAAGATTTTAATGTGTTATATTACAATTTAAAGTAAAATTTATAGAAACAGATCAGATAAATTTTGGGTGTAAATAAAAATATTAAAAACTAATATAAAAATATTAAAATCAAAGATAAGTTTTGGAAAAAATTCTGAGGTGAATGCAAAACCTCTGGCACAAAAGGGTGTGTTTACATTTATAATAACACATTGGCAATATATCATTCCAACACAGATTTTATGTCTTTTAATGTGTTAGTGGTTGAGTTGAGATGTAGTTATTTATTGGTGGATTTTAAAATTTCTTAGTCCTTTGAATCATAGTATGACACATTATAGGTGTGTACATTCAATCTTCATTAATACTAAGAGAGGGTTTTTTGAGCTCATATTTGGCACTACAGGGCGTTCAAGAGTGATTTGAACCTGTTTCTATTCACCTGTTGCATTTAAAAACATTCCATTATTCCACCAAACTTATTTAATAGATTCATATTATAAATGTCTTAATGGTACAACTGAGTAAATACTTTCATTTGAAGAATAACATCTCAATTTAAATACATTCCTCAACCAACCAGTGTTCTTTTTTTTGTTTGAAAAGTTTGTTAAAAATGAAGGATTCTGAAAGTGATTCGTGTGGACTTAGATTTACCTATTTTTGCTGTTCAGTACTCATGGAAAGTTGTTCTTGAAGTTGTTTTAGCTTGTAGATGCACATCAGCTGGCGAGTGTGTTTGTTGTTGATAGCGCGTAACAGAGCACTTCAGTATTTTCTGAACTAACTATAGGCATATTTAAGTAACAACTTTGGGTTGAAATAATTCAGTAAACATCCCTGTATTATCAGGCAGCCATAGTCAAAGCTGACTTACACCAGATTTAAGTATATTTGATTGGGCAAGTTTTTCCTGCCATTTTCGACAATTTATATTTGAGTGGTGTGCCACAAACTACTGTTTCTTCAGTATTTACTGTTTCATTCAGGATTTATGTACCATGCATTAAGATTGTACATTTTTCATTGCACATGTCTGACCATTAAGCAGGACATTTTGTTTAGTGTTGTGTGCAAAACAAAATGTGCTCGACAGTAATACCCAAATACATGTTATGTCTGAGCTGAAAAGACAATATACAGAGAACAAAGAAATCTCAAAGTACAATGTTGTCTGGACAATATATATAGTGCTCACTAGTACCTTAACTTTTCTTCTTTGGATAACTCTTCTAAAATTAGCAGCTTTTACAAAATGATTGATAAAGATGCATTTAAAAGATCACCGGTTTATTATTTATAGAAATTAATTAACAGATGATTTAAAGAAACTTTGAAGACAAACTTTTCAAGAGCAAGTTTTACTAGCTTATTGCTAGCTGTGGCACAGAGTGTTCTAGAACTCATGTAGTGCATTATAGACATGGTAAATCATATAGAATATACTTGCGTGTTACTTCTTCTATTTGTAATAGATGAAAAGAATAAAATCAATAAAACAGGTCATAATCTGTAACATGTGTTTTCCTTTGTTTTTCATGATCCAAATCTCCATCTCCCAGTTACCCTCCTGGTTCGACTTAAATACAGCTGTACCGCTTCAAGTAAAACTTATCACATTTTTTCACGTAGATGTTTTGCTGAAATTGAATTCTTTAATTGCTTTTGGCTGGACACGTACCTTCAATATGTGCAACAGCAAATAAGTGAAACCGTAATATCAGTAAATATGCACGTTAAATATGCCCCCCCCCTCCCCTCCCCCCCCCCCCCCCCCCCCCCCCAAAGTAAATGCAAATATTTACTGAAATTGTGAAGATTTGTATAGTATTCGTCACTATTAATCATAATTTTAGATATAGGAGATGTAATATTTTGATATAGGTATCAGGTTGGCAGAGTGGTAACACTCTCTCCTCCCACCTCTGAGGCTGGGGTTTGATTCGCGGCACGGCCTCAAGTGGGAAAGCTGGTAGTTGCTTGCGGTTGGTTGGCAGTTTACAGTACAGAACCTTGACCAAGTGTATGTACTGGTTTCCTCTCCCCTTCCAACTACCTGTCGTGATATGACCTGTACTGTGTTGAAAGTGACATAAAACCCCAAATAAATAAATATTTTGATAGATGTTTATAATCCAGCACTGATAACTATTTGACAAAACTATTTCAAAAAGCAGTTGCATGTGATACTTAACATAGACTTTTAATCTAATGACAACACAAGATACTTAAATGTAATGATTAAGACCAGTTGTCATATTGCAATATTGTAAATGTAATGCCACAATCGCACTGATGGTTATAGGCCTCATACACGGGTTAAGTGTCATGCTAAAGCCTTGATGTTTAGCACGTAAAAAATCATATTAATATACTTTCAGATGAGATTTTAGGTGAATGTACCACATAGTTTTTGGACTATAGGACTTAAGTGGCAAAAAGTCAATAAATTGGGTCTCTGTCGGCATTCTAGAGACTTAGGTGACCTTAAAATTAAATGGACAGACTTCCAATTTTACACAAAGATTACATAAACAAGACCACTGCCGTGGTATGATCTCCCGCCGCACTACATCAAAAAGTAGGTGAACAACATATTTGACAAAACTCCTTTAAATTGAATAGTTTTGCTGTTATAAATTATTTAAATCAAAAAAGTCAAAGTAGCTATTACTGAGTTAGCTATGGACCTACAGCTTTCTTTTGAAGATATAAGGCATTTACTCATTATGGTTATCATTAAAAATTGACAAAGTAGCTATTACGGTTTGCGAGATATTTGTCATTTTTCACATTTTCACCAAAAGTAGCAATAAAGTAGCCATTACTCACTTGTACATTGAGCAACAGTTGTGAAACTTAAACATGTTACAGTTCACAAAAAAGTAGATGAACAACTTATTTGAGAGAAATTGTGTAGCTGCAATACTTTTGAAGATATAAGGCATTTACTCATTATGGTTATCATTAAAAATTGACAAAGTAGCTATTACTCACTTAGCTATGGAGATACACTTCCAAACTAGTGACCATGTTGTAGCTGTGGAGATAGTAGCTGAACAACATATTGGAACAAAATTGTGTAGCTGCAATACTTTTGAAGATATAAGCCATTTACTCATTATGGTTATTATCAAAGTAGCTATTACTCAGTTAGCTATGGAGTTACAGCTGTGAAAATTCACAATACAGTATATCCAAAAGATAGGTGAACAACATATTCGACAAAAATCCTCTATATTCAATAGTTTTTGAGTTATAAGTGACTTGCTCAATGGTCAAATGTTAAACTTAGTATAGCTATTACTCAGTTAGCTATGGTGCTACACTTTGGACACCTCACCATGATATAGTACATGAAGGAGTTGTTGAACAACATATTTCACGCCAATATTGTAAGTAACCTTTACAAAGACAAAATCAATTTACTCATTTTGCTCATTGTTAATAACAGAAAATAGCTATTACTCACTTAGCTATGAAGATAGAACCCTAAAAATGGTACCATCTTGTAGGCATGGAGAAAGTAGCTGAACAACGTATTTTACAGAAACACTCTAAATGCAGTCGTTTTGGAGTTATGAGCACTTTACTCAAAGTAGCCACCATTGCTATTACTCACTTAGCTATGGTCCTAGGTGTGAAATAACAGCATCAAATGAAAGGACATAAGCAATAAGGTCATAAAAAACATTGAAAAGGCCAAGGAGAAACAACCAGTGTGATGTACAGCCCTTTATAAAAGCGTGACACACACTCAATAACACACGAACACACACACACACGCATGGAATGCGTTTTATAATCTCCCGCCCGCCGGCCGTTATATATAGTACAGTAGGATTTCTAAATTACAGGGTAAAATATGTAAAAATGGAGAAAGAAATATGCAAGGTCTTTATGGGACTCTCATATTTAACCTCCATATAAAGTCTTAAGTTTTGGCATATGTAAGAATACTTTTATTACGCTACAAGCTTACCATGTGGGACTCATTGCTGTTCTCGGATGGCCACAAGGCATCATGGCCAACGTCTAAGAAAAAGAGACATTTATAGTTGGCCGTAGCCTCTCGTTGTCGTCACGTGATAACTTCTGACCAATCGCCCTACTTTCTCGTTGGCCACGTTGACTGGTAGCTGTTTGTAAATATACAGACATTTTCATTTATTTCTCAGCTTTTACTTATTGTTGGAGGTTCTTTTTTGGCTATTTCTTTTATTATATAACATGGATCATTCTGTAAAATTTTTATTTTGACAGGATAAGTATATTTCTTGTTTTCGCGTGTTTTGAGTTTTCCTCGGTTCAGGCCCTTTATATTCTATGTCTTTTATTGCGTTTAAAATGTCCATCCATCAAACGAATAAAGACAAACCGAGAGCACAAAAATGCCGCCATTTTTGTTTCAGTTTTGATTTACACAACTATTGCCCTACCTGTAGGGAGGCTGGCAAGGGTGATGACCCCTGTGTCACCTTTGAAACGCCCTGTGATATCTGTGCATCTTTTACAGATGACCAGATGAAAAAAATTCAGCACAGGAAACGCTACCTTAAGAAACAAAAGGCGGACACTAATACAAAAGATGATGAACTTGATCTCTTGGGCAAAGGCGACGGGGATTCCTTCACTGGTTCAAATGCAGACCTCGAGAGTGCTGCTGACAATCTTTTTACCTCACCCCCCCCCCCCCCCGTCCTCAGCCCCTACCCTTCAGTTCTTTATCACTTAAAACACCAGCCAAATCTGTCCCACCCACCCCAGGTACTGCCTTGCAACAAAAAATTGAAACAAATCTAGAAAAATCCCTGGGAATTTCTTTAAATATTCATTTACAGCAACAAATGGGTTCCTTCCAGGCATCCATGTTGGAAGCTTTTCAGTCGCTCCGAGAGGAGTTGACTGCTAAAAAGTAAACAGGTGGATCAGACCTCGTTTCCTGCTTCCAAACCTGGTACATCCAGTACTGCTGTCAATCTCGACCTACCCCCTCCGAGACATAGAACTAACATACAAACCGAGGATATGGATGTGGACTACGGTCCAGCACTCCCTCCTCGTCTCGTACTTGACCCTCATGATACATCGGATCAGTACGTTGCTACATCTGAACTTCCTCCGAAGAAGGTCTCGGACAAACCCAAAAAGCATAGCCACTCTCGCAGTAGGCATGAAATTGAATCCAGGTCTGCCTCGGATCAATCTAATGAGGAATCCGATGAACCTCGGATCCCTTCTACTAAACCTAAAAAGCACTCTGATAAGAGTAAACACAAATCTAGGTCCAGATATGTGTCATCTTTCTCAGGGGAGGATCAGTCCCCTGTAGCCAGACACAGGTCTTCTAAGCCCTCTGGGGCTCAGCCCTCAGGGGCTGTTTCTGATCAAGACCTCCCTCAACATGATCCAGACCCCCCTTATTATAGGGAAGTAGCTCTGTCTGACATCCCCTCACAGTACGCTGAAGAGATCGACACTTTTAGGTGCATTCTTTCCCTCCCTGACCCCAGGGAGTCTATGCCTAGGTCCTCAACTTCAGTCATGGGTCTGGACGATGAGAAAGGCCATCAAGAGCTCAGACCTAGAGGTCCTTCCTTTATCCTTCCACTTAGCTCAGTTATAAAGGATGCCTTTGATAAATTTCAACATGACTTTAAGGCTGCTAATTTACCCGAGGGTAAATACGTCAAGCCTCCTCCATCCACTTCTAAGTGGTACAGGGTGGGACAGCCCTGTTATCAGGACAAATATCAGGGGTTGAATACGGATTTCGCCAAAATCTGTATTACTCCTAAACCCTCTGGGGCCCCTATGGGCAAGGTCCCCCTACCAATTCTTAAAGAATTGGAGCATCAGGCTAGGCAAAATATCTCAACCCTCAATTTCACCGCTGCCTTTGCTAAAACTTCTTCTTGCAATGCTTCCCTTGAGAAGTATCAAGAAGATTAAGACACAGATCCAAAAAGGTGCCAATCCTGAAAAAGCAGCAAAGCGTGGATATGAGGAAGTCTGTGAGTACATGGATTTTTGGAATAAGACAGTTCTTATTCAACACAGGGCCCTTACATGCTTCAGCAAATCCCTAGCCCATATACTCCAGAGAGAATTATATTCTATGGCTAATACCGGCCTGCTTAGGCGCGAAGCCAAAATGACCTTCTTACAACCACAATTGGGGGAAACGAGATGCCAAGAACTCAGGAACTCGTCCTTTTGGGACCCTTCCTTGTTCCAGTCTCAACTTGTGAAGGAAGGTGAAGACTTCCTCCTCAAAAAAGGCACCTCTAAAGACTCTCAGGGTTTCGCACCCTATCAAAATAAGCCCTTTCGTGGTCCCCACAACAAGAGAAGAGGCTCCTACAGGAAACGCCCCTATGGGGGCAACTCCTCACAAAGCAGTAACCAATCGTTTTCCTCAGGAAGAGGGAAACCGAACTTCAGAGGCTCCAGGGGTCGTTTTCGACCCCATAATAGGGGAAGAGGGCGTGGAAACCCCTCTTCCCAATGACTCCTCCAAAGCCTCACTCCGTCCACCAGTAGGAGGTCGCCTCCGTTTTTTCAGAAGAGACTGGCAAACAAACAAATGTTCTCCAAACGTGTTAAACATTATCACCAATGGCTACGTACTGCCATTCCTTTCAAAGCCAAATTTAGTCAGATTCCCTCTGATCCTGTCAGAGTACAAGGCCCATCAAAAAGACCAAACCCTGGCCACTTGTATCCAGTCTCTTCTGTCAAAGAACGCAATCGAAAGGGTGGAAAATGTAAAATCTCTCAGGTTTTACAGTCGCCTGTTCCTAGTACCCAAGCCTCACCAAAGGTGGAGGCCAGTCATAGACCTAAGCAGGCTCAACACTTTTCTACATGTAGAAAAGTTCAAAATGGAAACTCCAGAGTCCATCAGGACCTCCCTGATTCCAGGGGAGTGGGTATCGTCGATAGATCTGTCAGACGCTTACCTACACATCCCCATCCATCCAAACTCAAGGAAATACCTAAGGTTTTGCTACAAATCACAGGTGTTCCAGTTCACCTCCCTCCCATTCGGACTAGCCCCCCAGGTCTTTACAATGATTGTAAAGGAAGTGAAACTAATGGCCCTCTCCAGAGGACTCAGAATTCACCAATACCTGGACGACTGGCTGATCAGGTCCCAGTCTCAGGAGGAAGCCCAAGTGAACACTCAGGCGGTGGTAGACCTAACTCAGTTCCTTGGGTTGGATAATAAATCAGGAAAAATCAGAACTGAAACCTACTCAGGTGTTTTCGTTCGTGGGCTACGAATACCATCTAGATTCAGCCCTTGTAAAACCCACTCAAGAGAGATGGCTCAAACTTCAGGATTTGATCCTAAGACTCGAATCAAAACATGTTTTGACTGCAAGATGTTTGATGTTGCTAATTGGGTTGCTTGCCTCAACGGAGAAAATGGTCCCGGATGGACGCCTTCACATGAGACCCTTTCAGTTTCATCTCAAGGAGCACTGGAGATATCCTCAGTCGCTGGACAGCCTCCTTCCTTGGACAGAAGCCATTGCAGCCCACCTAGACTGGTGGCAAAATCCCTCAAACGTGATGAAAGGTGCAGACCTTCATCCCAAAGACCACAGTATCCAACTCTTTACCGACGCCTTAAACGAAGGTTGGGGCGCTCACTTAGATCAAAATTCTACAAAGGGTCTGTGGTCAGATCGGGAAAAAAGGCTACACATAAACATCCTAGAATTGAAGGCGGTCTCACTGGCCCTTCGAAACTTCAAGGACCAGTGCCAGAACCAAACAGTGCTAGTTGCGACGGACAACTCAACAGTGGTAGCCTACATCAACAAACAAGGAGGAACTCGCTCAGCAGAGATGTGTGCTCTCCTGTGGAAGATTATAACCTGGTGCCATCACTATCACATAACATTGAAAGCCAGGCACATTCCAGGGTGCCTGAATGTGATGGCCGACCTTCTGTCCAGGTCAAACCAAGTGCAGTCAACAGAATGGTCTCTGCATCCGCAGGTGTTCAAACAGATCTGCCAAAAGTGGTTCACACCTCATGTAGACTTATTTGCCACTCACCTGAACCACAAACTTCCACTATACGTATCTCCTGTCCCAGACCCAAAGGCTTGGGACATAGATGCTCTGAACATAAACTGGATGAGTCTCACTGCCTATGCTTACCCTCCTACGGCTCTCCTTCACAAGGTGATCCAAAAGATCAAGCAATGCCATTGCCTGATCATCGTAATAGCCCCAGGCTGGCCAGGGATGCCCTGGTTTTGGGACCTAGTGCAGCTCTCAACAGAGATCCCACTACAACTCCCAGTGTCAACGACCCTACTCAAACAGTCCCACAGGTATGTGTTCCACAACACCCCACAACAGCTCAACCTCCACGCCTGGTGTCTAGGAGCGGACAACTCCAAGAACAAGGCTTCTCTGTGGAGGTGCCAGAGAGAATTGCTGCTCCTCAGCGGTCATCAACAAGGACCATCTACAAGTCAAAGTGGGCCCTATTTGAAAAATGGTGCAGAGAAAATTCGGTGGATTTCTCCACTCCATCTGTGAAACAAATCTCAGATTTTTTCATGTACCTGTACCAAGACCTAAACAGGCGCCCCTCGACCATTGATGGTTACAGGACTGCAATCGTTGACACTTTGGGCCCAACGGTCCACCATATTGCACACAATGCAGACCTTCATAGGTTACTCTCCAGTTTCCACAGGGATCGTCCAAAAAGTTCCAGAAATCTTCCTAAGTGGAACCTTTCTGTTGTTCTCAATGAGCTCACAAAAGCACCCTTTGAGCCTATGAAAGACAAGGACCTCAAACATCTTGCCCTCAAAACTGCTTTCTTGCTAGCTTTGGCCTCCGGCAAACGCCGCAGCGAAATCCATGCCTGGGTCGCAAACAAAGTATCTAATCTAGTCCAATGGGAAAAGGTCGCCTTGTTCCCTTCTTCTGATTTCATAGCCAAAAACCAACTAGCAAGAGAAGGTTCTCAAAGTGTGTCTCCGGTGACTATTCCTGCTTTGACTACCATTGTAGATAGACAATTCAAAGAAGACAGGACCCTGTGTCCGGTGCGGGCTCTGAGGTACTATTTGGATCGAACCAAAGACCTGAGAGGGTCTTGGTCCCTCCTTTTCATCTCCTTCAAGAAAGGACATACCTCAGACATCAGACCCGCTACTCTCTCTTCATGGTTGAAAGAAACCATCCTACTTTGTTATAAACAAGCAGATCAACAAGCCTTGGACTTGGTCCAAGTTAAAGCGCATGACATCCGGGCCTTCGCGGCCTCTAAGGCCTTTTACGGTGGGGTATCGGTGGACCAAATCATGCAAGCCTGTCACTGGAAAGCTCACAACACATTTACAAATTTTTACCTGAAAGACCTTACTTGGTCAGACAACGACAACAATATGTATCTGGGACCAGTGGTGGCGGCACAAGTCCTAGATCCTTCCCCTCAGACCAGTTGTCCTCGGAAAGAAAAAAAAAGGGGGGGGGGGGCACATCCGCTACAACCAAGTCTTCAGGAGTCTAATCCCAGGATCTAGGTATTCTTTTACCTTCAAGATGTTACGGGTAAGGTCATTTTGTTTTTTAGTGTATCAAAGTAATTTGTATTAAGGACTTATTGTCATTAATCTCATATTCAGGTGGCAAAAATTTTATGAGAATTCCAACCATTGGGCTGGTCTGTCACTCGTGAAGGGCCCCTAGGGACCCTTAGACCTCTAAGTGAGCACTGCTGCACTTCCGTCCTACAATCAAAACATCTTGACAGTTTTAGCACTGTCTTCCATTCTATATAGGTTTTTGGCTCTTTACAGGCCCAGTCTTCGGGATTGGGGCACTGTAAATGGGACTCAGACTGGTATTTCTAACACTATTCTAATATATATTACTTCAAATCTAAGAAAAATTGACATTCCTTCCAGCCTCAGCTGTAATCCCGCCACCGGGCGGTTGGATTCAGCAATGAGTCCCACATGGTAAGCTATTGTAGCATAATAAAATTGAAAATTTTAATTCCTTAAATGTAGCTTTTATAAGCTACAAGCTTACCATGTGGGACTCACAAGAGTCCCACCCTGCCTCCCCGCTGTTTACAGCTGAGGGGTAGGTTTTAGAAAATTTCAACGAGAAAGTAGGGCGATTGGTCAGAAGTTATCATGTGACAACAACGAGAGGCTACGGCCAACTATAAATGTCTCTTTTTCTTAGACGTTGGCCATGATGCCTTGTGGCCATCCGAGAACAGCAATGAGTCCCACATGGTAAGCTTGTTGCTTATAAAAGCTACATTTAAGTAATTAAAATTTTCAAATTAATGTGTTCCCAGATGAGCTACATAGTTTTAGACCTAGAGGCATTAAGTGGCTAAAGGATCATTTCTGACCTTAAGGTGGCCATGTCTTTATTATTTTTAGGGGTTTAAAGTCACCTAAAATAGGGCTTCTCTCCTCACCCAAATACATATGACAAGTTTGAACAAAATCTTCCAAGTGCATTTTTGAGTTATTGCGCAAGCAAATCAAAATGTACAGTGGTGGAACAATGGATGTGAAACCAGTTTATTCCAGACTTTTGTCGGGGGATATAACGAGGCTTACACTTGTGGCTATATACTCAGGGTAGTCAAGCAAGCAAACATGAGACAGTGGAACGGGAATGAACAAAACAATGCAAAAAGGCAAGGTACCTGTAGAATTTTAGGTGGCATGTAAAATTAGAATGACATGACTGTGTGATATTATAATGATGGCTTTTAGCTGTTCCATCCTTCACAGTTTGTACAATTTTCAGCCAATCAGAGCAATAGTTTTGTAAAAGAGAAAATGCACATGAGGGGTATAGCTCAACCAGATTCTGTCTTAACTTATTTATAAAATAAGAATTGATCTGAGAACTACTTCCTTCAAAATTTACTCTGGAGTTTTGTTATAAAATATTCTAAATAAACAATCCTTGGACTGTGTGACTGACACTTTTTCTCAATTAAGTTTCATTGTTCATTGCTCCATATAGCATTCTTCCAGCAAGAAATGCAGTCAAGATCAAAGAATAAAAATGCAAAGGTACCAATGGGTTCAAAATGGTGTATTGTTCAATAAGAATAGTATCAAAATACCACCATCATACTACAGCATCACAAGCAACTAACTCGTAATCTTTAGTAGCCACTTTTTGATCATTCATAAATACCACAGGAAATACATTGCTGGAATGCACTACAACAACATATTCTTGATTAACAGAATTCATTCATTCTACACAACAAAAGGGCACCACTCAAAATAACACAAGAAATAAGATAAAATTCAGTGAACATTCAGCACTTGGCAAGTCAGAGTATAACCCTGACAGTGCAATATGTGACTAGATAAAACATGTATTTTTCTCCAGATATGGCCTGTACATGAATTGCTTTTATATGCCAGTTGACCAGAGTCCACATTCACTAACATTCCTATTCTCAGAATACTCTGTTTTAAATTTTTCTGTTTTAAACTTTTCAAGAAAAAATATTCTACAAAGTATACATGAAGTAACCCATAAACCCTTCAGAAGATTTTTCAAGACCTAGCTGCATGCCATGTCCCCCTTTCTTTGCCTAGAAAAACAAAAAAGTATAATGTAGCATAATACGAAACTATCCTCAAACCACCGCGCGCCTTACAGAAACAGCAATATTCAGCAAAGAATTTACCTCACATGCTTCAGTTTGCTTAAGTATCACAAACTATCAATGCACCTCTTTAAAGACCTTGTGAGGTTTGAACACTGTTTTCACTAGAGATGGCACTTGTTTATTACCTATTGTGTAGGTTATTCTTGTTTTCTGTGCCCTAAATTCTAATTGGCTGACCTGTTGCTGACCCCTGCAATCCTATAATTTCCCACTTTTGGGAGCCATTTTCACTTGTTTAAATTAAGTCAAGGAGGAAACCCCTCTTTTAACCAGTGATTACAAGTGATCTGTGATTATAACCTTTAAAATTCTCACTAATTAACAGATTCTTATTCCTAGATATTTTTCTTAATTTCCAATTTTTTCTTGCTGTGTTTTTAGAAAATCCTAAGAATAAATAGAGTAATTTCTCACAATAAAAATATTAGTGAGTGTAAACCCAGATGTTAAATTGAACTAGGCAAGTACAAAACAACTACTAGAAGTACAAAACAGCACTTAAAGGCATAATTAAGGTGTTCTGCAATAGATACATCTCTGAAGTAGGTGTTGAATCCTGAATAGATTTCAGAAATTTAAAGTTACCCACGTCTTTTCCTTGTATGAAATATACATGAAAACTTCAGAGAAACAACAAGGATATTTTAGCTTTGAAACCACTTTCCTCTATCATTAGAATAAACCACCATGATCTGGCCTATATAAACACTAAAGAGTAGTGAAAGCAAAAACAACAGTCATATTTATTCCAATCTGACGAGCAACATGGTGGGCCCACATGTTACAGGGGTGGGGGTGGGTATTCTGACATACATCATCCCACCTGACAAGTTTTAACTTGCAAGTTTTTCTTACATTTTAAGCAGGTCAAATACTTTATTTAAAGGAATCAATTATATATTTAATTCTGAGCAAGCAATGAAAAAAACAACAGAATTTGTAACTGAACTACCTAAAATAATATTCATAAGAATAATACATTTCATTAAAAATTACCCACAATTTTAAGCAAAATACAAGCTTTTCTCAATGGAGAATTTTCTATGCTGTGGCATATTTCAGCCCAACCTTGCTAACGTGGGCAAATATCAATGACAATTACTGTTTGAGTGTTATTAAAATTGGTATATACTCTTATTTGTTCATTTTCTGCAAATCACGGAAATGAAGTAAGCTGCCAATATATGTAAAAATAGTAAATTCAAGTAAATACTATAAAAGTCATTGCTCTCAATGAAAAGTGAAATAAACTGATATAACATAGAGTACAAAGTGTTAAATACTCCTTTAAATATGGAGTTACAAGGGAAACACGGACACTGATTGAATTTTGGAATATATCGCCATGCTATATATACAGTTACAGATTGAGTTTTTTTTTTTTACAAAAATATAAAGAAGCACTGAGCCCAAAATGAATACAAAACACAGGGCACTGGACACAGAATATATCAAAGATTAAAGTTTTTTTCATATTCATTTTAACAGCTGATGATATCTCAGGATAAAACAATCAGTATTTCCCATAATTTTTATGTGGTTACTAACTAGATTTATATCCAAGCTCACAGAGTTGAAAGCCACATTGTCAGCTGTTAAACTTGGAAACTACTAGGCCTCTTGACAGTGTACATTATAGGATACAATCCCTTTTGCCACTTCTATAGCAATTCAGTCTTATAACAACAAATACTTCCCATCTCAGGTTATGGTTTTGAATCTTGGCTCCAGTTTCAAGTGGAAAATTTGTCAGTTTCACTATTGGCTGATGGGTTTATATGGCAGAATTTTGATGAACCAGTACATACAATTGGTCACGGTTCTGTACTGTAAAGTGCCAACCAAAGGCAAGCAACTTCCAGCTTTCCCACATGAGGTGAGGCAGGCACGTGAAGTCTGAGCTGAGAGGTAGGAGTCGAGTGTGTTACCACAGCATCACCATGGCCCCCTGCACTGTTTGTATCCACCTTACTACTTTATCACTGTGATATGACTTGCTACAGTGTGATGACCAAAATACATCGAGTAACAGGGTTTGTCTGGCTGAATCCCAAATGGCCTTTCTCGAGCAGAATTTCCACATGTGAGGGTGAAATTTGAGGGCTCTCTCAGGTCAAAATTTTCATTGTTTTTTTTTTCAAAATTTCCCATTAAATTCATGATTCCACCAACAGGGGTTTGGTTGACTGTTTGAATTCATCAAATCTTCTAACACTGTGATTAAAGCATAGAAGCAGCAGGAATATAAAGCTTATTACAATCATCAGATCATGCCATTCACAAGTTCTGCCAAAGTTTCTCCATGGAAAAACTTCAGTGAGCATCACACGATGACATCTCATTTATCCTCCTTTGCTATTTGACCTTCAAATAGATCTAGTAGTCTTTCGATTTCTTTTCTGAAAAATAATTAAAATTGTATGTAACAATTACACAATATTACTAAACAATAAAAATGCTAGATCTGTAACTGGATTCATTATTCATAAGACTTTCATTAAGTGCATTAAAATTAAAACTGTTAAGTTTCTAAAACCAATTTGTCAAATGATCATACATCTTTACATATCCAACTAGACCTACGCATTGGAGAATCGATGCAAATTTGTATCCACTGAAAAGACAACTCACCAAAGCCAGTGAACCATCGTTTGACCTTGAAGGAGGGGCCAAGGTCAAATCTGACCACACCAGAAGATTCCCAGCCCATGATTTCCTATAAGTTGGTTTACCATCCCAAACCTGTACGACCAATAATAAGCGAGTTATAAGCACCTTTGAGTTTTGGTATCCTCGTATAACCTTGAAGGAGAGTTCCAAGCTGAAATCTGACCACCTCAAAAGATTCCCACCCCATGATTTCCGATAAGTTGATTTCACATTGCAAACATCTAGGACCCATAATAAGTGATTTATAAGCACTTTTAAGTTTGGCTATCCTTGTTCGACCTTGAAGGAGGGGTCCAAGGTCAAATCTGACCACACCAGAGGATTCCCAGCCAGTGATTTTGTATAAGTTAGTTTACCATCCCAAACCTCTACGGCCAATAATAAGTGAGTTATAAGCACTTTTAAGTTTGGCTATCCTTTGTTTGACTTTGAAGGAGAGGTCCAAGGTCAAATCAGACCACATGAAAAGATTCCCAGCCCATCATTTCCTATAGGTTGGTTTGCCATCTCAAATCTGTACGACCAATAATAAGCGAGTTATAACCACTTGAAGTTTGGCTATCCTCGTTTGACCTTGAAGGAGGGGTCCAACGTCAAATATGACCACACCAAGTGATTCCCATCATTTGACCTTAAAAGAGAGGTCCAAGGTCAAATAAGACCACATCAAAAGATTCCCAGCCCATGATTTCCTATAGGTTGGTTTACCATCCCAAACCTCTAGGACCAATAATAAGCCAGTTATAAGCACTTTTAAGTTTGGCTATCCTCGTTTGACTTTGAAGGATAGGTCCAAGGTCAAATCAGACCACATAAAAAGATTCCCACCCCATGATTTCTTATAGGTTGGTTTACCATCTCAAACCTGAACGACCAATAATAAGCACGTTATAAACACTTTTAGGTTTGGCTTTCCTTGTTTAACCTTGAAGGAGGGGTCCACGGTCAAATATGACCACACCAAAAGATTCCCAGCCCATGATTTCCTATATGTTGGTTTACCATCCCAAACCTCCAGGACCCATAATAAGGGAGATATAAGCACTTTTCATGAATGACAAAGAAACGCCTGTGGCGGCCATCTTGTTTTTCAAAATGAGGCTAAAATATTCCCAGTCAAATTCCAAGTCATATCCTGCATATTTGAGATCTCTACCTATAATACCCTTTGCTCTAGAGGGTCCACAAAAGTCCTTGCCTACATTTCAGACACCTTGGCTTGGTCTTTGACCATTAATTGCAAAATGGATACACACTAAAACCTGTTTATTACATCAGAGTATTTAAATTTCTGAACTTTATTATTCTCTCTCTCATTTATTTTTTAAACATAAGCTCCCTCCGAGGCTCGCACTCCTAGAGATTGTTTTTAGTTCTGTGTTTTGTCTTAGCACTTTTTAAATGAATTGTTCACTACTCTAGTGTATTTTTCCTGTTTATGATTGCTTTGCACTACTTGTAGACCAAAAAAAAAATTTAGTAAGGTTCCACTTTCTATACACTTACCTTCCTCTTCTGTTTTACCAAGATTATTTATTGAAGCAAATTCTCCAAGTATGTTTTGGTAATGGAGACTGTAAGGAATCGGGAGATTTCTGTGTACTTACACTTGTTTATGTAGGGAGTAAACAGGTTGCATGGTTTTACTCAGTTCTTCACACTTGGCCATCAGAGCATACATACACTGAAAAAAGAAAACAACAACCAAAAAGTAGACCTCAAATTCTATAATATGCTGTCTATATGCAAGTATCCCTGATGGTGAAGTGTAATAATCTCACTTAGCCATCTAGGGTTCTAATCTTCACAAGTGACTTAATAATGAATACAAATCTTGGCTGATTATTCGGCAATAGATTGCTCAACCATTGTACTCTCTATAGTTTATGACCTATGCAATCCTGATTTTGGTTTGGTTACACAAGTCTAATTCATTTCGGAGGTGTCCATCAAACAATAAAAGCCCTTACTTCAAATTATAATATTTTTGTTAAAAGACAGTAATATTTACTTAAACATTATTACATTTGAAACTAGTAAGAACCTGATACAATAAAACATTTACCTTGCTATGTTTGTTTCAGTGAACCCTTCTCATCATTAAATAGCTTATATATCTGTGTGCCACAAGACGAGAGGAGCCAAGGAAGAGGAGTGTTTCGTAAGTATTCTTGTCATTCAAAATTGATAAACTCTGCTTGTCCAAAGCCTACATGGTTTTGGAATATGTACTTTACTCATGTACCTAAGATTGCCTTTTTACACAGACTATAACTTATGACTAGCACCTGGTGAGACAGAAAGAGCTTACCTTAATACTGGAGTCTACAGAGTCGCATGTTGTGTCCACAGCCTCTTTATGTGCATCCAAACAGTGGTAAGACAGAGCCGACATCTGAAAAACATTACATATAAACTAAATACCCACACACTGCAGGTCCTGTCATCTGATAACATTGCAAATACCCTAAATACCCACACACTGCAAGTCCTGTCATCTGAAAACATTGCAAATACCCTAAATACCCACACACTGCAAGTCCTGTCATCTGATAACATTGCAAATACCCTAAATACCCACACACTGCAAGTCCTGTCATCTGATAACATTGCAAATACCCTAAATACCCACACACTGCAAGTCCTGTCATCTGATAACATTGCAAATACCCTAAATACCCACACACTGCAAGTCCTGTCATCTGAAAACATTGCAAATACCCTAAATACCCACACACTGCAGGTCCTGTCATCTGATAACATTGCAAATACCCTAAATACCCACACACTGCAGGTCCTGTCATCTGATAACATTGCAAATACCCTAAATACCCACACACTGCAAGTCCTGTCATCTGAAAACATTGCAAATACCCTAAATACCCACACACTGCAAGTCCTGTCATCTGAAAAACATTACATATAAACTAAATACCCACACACTGCAAGTCCTGTCATCTGAAAAACATTACATATAAACTAAATACCCACACACTGCAAGTCCTGTCATCTGAAAAACATTACATATAAACTAAATACCCACACACTGCAGGTCCTGTCATCTGATAACATTGCAAATACCCTAAATACCCACACACTGCAAGTCCTGTCATCTGATAACATTGCAAATACCCTAAATACCCACACACTGCAAGTCCTGTCATCTGATAACATTGCAAATACCCTAAATACCCACACACTGCAAGTCCTGTCATCTGATAACATTGCAAATACCCTAAATACCCACACACTGCAAGTCCTGTCATCTGATAACATTGCAAATACCCTAAATACCCACACACTGCAAGTCCTGTCATCTGAAAAACATTACATATAAACTAAATACCCACACACTGCAAGTCCTGTCATCTGAAAACATTATAAATACAGCACAAATAATAATATCTTAAAAATAGAATTTCCCAACATTTCAAGAAGTTCCATAGATTTGATTGGCTGAGAATAAATGTGGCAGGTTCAATACATTTGATTATTAAAATGAATATATTAATGGGGCAACATTGTTGTTGAATGTTTTATGTGTGTCTCACGCCATCAACCAATGTTCACTTTATCGCCAATGCTCACACAAATGCCCGTCTCCTAATTTATATTTTTCTAACTGGGTAACATATCACAGACTTACTAAATATTCATATACTGAAACCTCTGACAGCAGTGCATTAACACACACAGCCAAAGTCAGGAAGCAGAAGCAATGAAAACAAAAGAAACTCATCAAGTTACAGAAAATTCTTAATACAACCCTTGTCTGCAATATTTTCATCTGTCCCAATATTTTATGTGCAAACAATTGACATTCTTTTTCCGATATTTTTTGTCATTATTTTAGTAAAATTGCCTTACTGCAATACGCTGACATTACTCTCTTATATCTACCATTGGGAACGTACTTAAAGGGCTACTGCTCTGTGTTTATTTATTTCATGCTGTTCCTCTTATGTTCTTACCTTGCTGAGGTTGTTTTTGAGAGTTCCCAGCATGTGATCCACGCTATTGGCCACTTTCACAGCATGCAGTTCTAGGTCCATCACAGCCCGCGGATCTACTGGTGGAATGTCATCTGGACTGGCAGTCAGGATACTCGGGGATCTGTGAACATCAAATAGCTGTGAGATTCACCAAAGTATGTGAAATTTACCACAAAATAAAACAATAAACTAAATTCATTGAAATAAGAAACAGTAAGCAGATACATAAAACTGTCACAAATATTATTGTATAGGCAACATTCTCTTAATTCAAAGTGAAGTAAGAAGACATCCTTGGTTTCAAATTTCAAACATTTACTTCAACATATAATACAAAAATATTACATGTAAGTCATAAAAAAGAAATAAAATTCTTATGAATTACAATACATTTAATATAATCAAACATTTATGAAATCATAACTTGTGCAAAGTCCTTTTGTGAAAGATCTCCAGCATCTGCCACATTTTAAAGATCTCATCTAGACAAAAATATTCAATGGTATGCACAAAGAATATATGTAACCTTAAACAAATTTCAATTAGTTTAAAAAATAACACCAAAGTTTACTTTAAAGTTTACTTTCCGCAATAACTGTTACAGTAGAATGTGTTGTAATATTCCACATTTGACCTTAGGAGAAAATATTTATTTACTGTCTTCTGATCTGAGAAAATAGAATGAAGAATTCATGCAAAGGACTTGCAATTACTGCTTAATGTTATTGCATCATTTAGGTTTATTATTACGATTATTTAGGAGCAATACAGCGTTAGTATTTTATTAGTTTAGCTCAGGTAAATGTTCTAAAATTCAAATGATATATGTAATACTGTAAAATAAAATTTCAAGAATAATTTTATTCCACTCAATGTACACATATAGATTCAGCAATAACAGTTTAAGATATTGCCCTGATGACACAAATAACAAATGTACAACATTTGTTAATATATAACCATAATCTGATATTTGACAATATGATCCACTAAAAGTTATTCGTTTTTTGTGTCAAATGAAGGCATAAATTTCTATAAGTTGCTCATTCCCAAATTATGTTTTGCAATTAACCGAGTCCCTAAAATGATTATTTGTAGTTCACTTTGCCCTTACACAAACTTTTTTTATTGCACAACCACTGATAAATGCAAAAATAATACAAAACAGAATAAGACATCTTAAAAACCAAAAATAAGCAGCCACAGAAAAAAGCTTTTCAATAGTTATGATAACTTGTGTTTACATTATTCCTGTATTTCACTAGCTTTTGTGAAGTGAGAAAATAATAATTACATCATTTCATTCTTTAGACCGAGCTCAAGCAAGTAATCACTCAAAATTTGAAAAAGTTTCTCAAGCTGTACTTTTGCTGTTTAAAGTTCATATACAATAATTTCATTTTGTCATGAACCTCTCACAGTAAGAGATGAGAAATTACTCACATGTGTGAAAGTTACCTTGGGAACACACCTTCAATATTAAACCACGAATTGAAAATGGTTGATGAAAAAGGTATACATAACTTACACCAATCTCAAACTGTCAGAAACACCACAAATTTGACATGGATATCCTAGAACTGAAATTATAAAATATATTTCAGAGGGTTTCCCTTTCGTTACTGCACTAACAAACATTGGTCAAGATGTAGAGGATACCCATCGTCAAAATTAAAATTATCATGGATTTACGCTCCGTGCTTACTTGGGGTCTCACTCTCATCCTCAAACTTTAGGGTTAATCAAAATTGTGTTGGTCAGGGCCAGCAGGTATAAATACTTTCATGAGGGTAGAATTCATAATTAACTGTAATAATAAATGGATGTGGCTACATTTTTTTTAACAAACCTTATATAACAAGAAGATAACAGTATTTAAAGTCTTCTAGGAAGGTTGCAAGTTTTATGTGAACAAACTAAGAATCCAATAACCCTACAACCAGAGGACTGACACTGATAAGCATCACAACATGGTTTCCACCACCAAAGGAAAGTTTTTTTTTATGTAATTCAATAAACTAATGGAGGTAGCAAATCTGTACATTCATGAATGGGAAGGAAAGAAGTTTTTTCACAAAAGTAACTGGTTTAAACAATCATTAGTGCAAGGTAAAAATCATGAAATCAACACACCATTTCCACAGGATAATTGTGAAAGAAAACACGACAACCAACCAGGCAATTTCCCCAGGAATCTGTTCAAACTTACAAATATAATTTGAATATATTTACTGAGACAAGCCAATAACAGGGGTTTAAGCTGTAAGGCTGAATAAGTGTTTGATTCAACTAGAGTAACTTAAAATTTTGATTATTTCAAATATATTCAGAGTGAATTTAATACCACTTTTAAATCATTTATTAATGATGATACCAAGCCTATTACCACTGGTAATTACATTTAAAATCTAAAATAACTGTTAAATGTAGACTTTTTCCAAAAAAAAATTTTTTTAAATCAATCTATCCAAATATTTTAACTGCACATGAGAAACAGTACAAGTGCCACATAGATTTCAGCCTTGTATATACTATACTCTATACAAGTACCATAAACTTCCAAATTATTGCATGAGTGTAAATTAATGCTTGCTTCAAGTAAACACCTGGTGCAGAAGACTATGAATGCAATTTCTGTCATTATTTTTCATACTTTCAAATAGACAAGCATGGTTTCAATAAATGTGATCTACTGGTGTATGAAAATATGTAACACCCTTGCCATATACAGGAAAAATATGGTACACAAAGCACAAAGGTCCATGCGACCATCCCACGGATGTTCAAGAGCATACACTTACTGTGTTTGCGTAGCTTTCTTCTCAGGTTTTCTGATAAATAAAGGGATGTGAAGATTACATATTCAACATCCAAAATCTATAAATGAAAATTTATGCTTTGCTTTTTATCAGTTCAGTTTATTTAGTGTTTTATGTCCTGCCTAGTACCTTATTGGTTATATTGTGACTGGCAGTTGGAATAGCAAAGCAAACCAGCACATACAGTTGGTCAAGGTTCAATCCTGTAAACTGCCGACCAGTGGCAAGCAATTGTCAGATTTTACATGAGGTCAGGTCGGGATTCAAACTCTGAACTCAGAAATGCTTTTGGTCACAGAACATTAACTCCCACTTTTGAAATACAATTGACATACACCTGTTATGTCAAAACTAAAGGGATAAGAAAAAACACTGGTCCTTTTCTCACAAAAACTATTATATCTTTCCATCAATACAGGATAATTTTCCGGGATGTATTTTTAAGACTCTTGCCTACACTGTGGTATGCGAAAGATGGTAGTCCCTTCCTAATAATTAAATATAAACATATTTTAAACTAATTTTTGGACAGAATAACACTGAAACATTATACAGTTTATGGTAGCAAACCAGACTTACTGATGAACAAGCGAGTATTCAGTACTTAGAACACTGGTCTAACTGCCAACTTTGGGCAAGTCACAAAACCCCAACACAATGTACAATGGTCAGTTACATATGCTGACTACAAAAGCCTGGATCATGGAGCTTTGAGTGTGAGACCAATATGTGGACCTTAAGAGCTTAATCACCTTGACATGCGTGAGTAGTCACGTGACCATTCACTGGCTGAACTGGTGACATCGGACCAAGCTGAGGTAGAACTAGATACACTACTCACACTCTTCTCTCCGGGAGATCTCAGACTACTGGAGACACTGGAATCTGTGGTAAAAATAACATTAACAATAACACAATCAGAAACCCCATTTTCTGAACTTGCAGGAAAAGTGAGATTTGTGATGCAATTTAATGCAAACCTAAGGAAATAAGATCTATGGTGGTAATAATAATAATAATACAATGTTTATAACTTCAAAAAATCTCATACATATCACTGTGTTATATTCCAATAGAGTAATAACTAAAGCATTGATGAGAATTGCCTTAAAGGCACTGGTGTCAAGAAAGAGAAAACTCAAGGCACAGAAAATGGTAATAAACAATACAACAACCTTGAGACAGAGAAAATTTGGGGTATTCGCCAGACACATGGTGTCAGAATTGTACAATCAGAACTACCAACCATTTCTAGATAACTGGGAACTAACTCACTTTATGAATGATGATAGAGGTATATGAAGCTGGAGTTGAGAGTCTTACTACTGTTCCACTTAGGCTCCCCAACATGACCATGATGTTTTTGTAATCTCTAATGTAATTATACTTTTATCACACTTAACATCTTCACTTAATTTAATTCTAAGACACAGAAAAATAATCATAGCTCAAAATCCATTAAGCCATTTGACATGCATGTGAGCTACCTTTCGTTTCTTTTCTATAACAAATATAAAACTACACATATCTTTTGCCTTGCTTTCTAAATAATTTAGAATGCATACTTTACACATAGATCACTACAAAACCCAAAATTCCAACAAATTATAATTTTTCCATACCTGTTTGTGAAAGAGGGCTGCTCAGTTTGATCAGATCATTTAGACCTTCTGCCACAAAAGCAATCATGTCCCCATCCTTTGTGACTGTACCCTTGGAAGATAGTGGTGTTTTAGAGGCTTCTTCAAT
Source organism: Sabellastarte sp. h YS-2021 (assembly GCA_964017235.1). Classification (NCBI taxonomy): domain Eukaryota; kingdom Metazoa; phylum Annelida; class Polychaeta; order Sabellida; family Sabellidae; genus Sabellastarte; species Sabellastarte sp. h YS-2021. The sequence goes on along the minus strand of OZ024930.1, from coordinate 39,873,138 downwards.
CAAAGCATCTGTACTGCTACTGCGACTCACATCGCTGGCATATGAACTGTCACTCTTTCCCCTCTTGTGATATTTGATGTACTTCTTCTTTTCCAGATATTGTAATGGTCTTGGTAAAGATAAACTATCTGGCCTTTCTGGATTTGTCTCTTCTTCATCTTCACCAATCTTTTCGGAGTTATCAAAACTGTGGTTTTCAGTATCTTTCACAGGGTTGTTGTGGTGGTCTGGAGAAATTTGGGAAAGACTAGATGTGGAAGATTCAACCTCAGCCTTTTCTGTTAAATCTTCATGTTCATCTTCAGCTTCATCATCACTACTAATTTCTTTATACTCACAAAAACTTGAGGTTTCACCCTGTGAATTTCTCCTTGTGTTTTTATTACTTTCATCACAACTGGAGACTGATAGCTCTGCACTTCCACTGATCACTTGTTCAATATTTACACCCGTGTCACATGTCTTCTGTTCATCATGTTCTGCCACAGCCTTTGAGAAAAACTTGTCTGAGTGAGGGTCATTTCCTTTGCTATCTGTGTCATTAAGTTCTGTATGTTGACTTCTAGGTTCTTCTCCAGTAATACCTGTGCTGGTAGCCTCTATTTTGCTAGAATTTGTGTTATCTCCCATTCCGCAATCTAACACACTTGTTATCTGAGTTGGCTTATGTCCATGAGCATTCACATCAAACTTCTGTAAGGCTTTGTAATTGTCTTTATCATCAGTTTCCTGTTCTTGTACCACCACTGTATTAGAGGTTTTTGGATTGAGGGTGTTATCTTTTGAGGCAAACTCTTCAAGAGACATCCTTAATGTCTGTCACATTTTTACAGCCAGTTTATCTATAAACACACATGTACTAAATGATTAAACACTAGAAATAGGACGCTCTGTTGATAGTAGATGCGAATAGAAACAGGATAGCACAGAAGAACACACATTATCATGTGTAATGTCCACCCCATGAACCTTTTGCCAAAATTGTACAGTAGTCTTACAAGACCCTGTTTCATTTGTAAAATATATCAATGATGCTTAAATATTTATTAGTGTAGATGTAAATTATTTCAGCTTCATGCCTTGTTGCATTGGTTGGGTTGAAAATTTTGACGAAATCACTCTATCTTGCACGGTTAAGAAGATAGAAGCAAATTCCTGTTTTTCTATTTTTGGCAAAAATTTGAAAATTCAAAATGGCCGCCATTTTTGGGAAGAGGAAAATTTTTTGAAAATTGCCAAGAGTACATTTCTTAGATACCCTGTGGGTCGAAAATTTCAATGAAATAACTCTATTTTGCACGGTTAAGACCAATTTGTGTTTTTCCATTTTGGGCAAAAATTCGAAAATTCAAAATGGCCGCCATATGTGAGGAGGGGAAATTTTTTTGAAAATTGCAAAGAGTACATTCCTTAGATACCCTGTGGGTCGAAAATTTCGATGAAATCGCTCTATCTCGCACGGTTAAGGAGATAGAAGCAAATTTGTGTTTTGCCATTTTGGGCAAAAATTCGAAAATTCAAAATGGCCGCCATTTTAGGGGAGGGGAGAATTTTTTTTAAATTGCCAAGAATACAATGCTCAGATACCTGTGGGTCGAAACTTTTGACGAAATTGCTCTATCTCGCACGGTTAAGGAGATAGAAGCAAATTTGTGTTTTGCCATTTTTGGCACAACTTCGAAAATTCAAAATGGCCGCCATTTTGGGGGAGGGGAAAATTTTTTGAAAATTGCAAAGATTACATGTCTTAGATACCCTGTGGGTCGAAAATTTCGACGAAATCGCTCTATCTCGCACGGTTAAGGAGATAGAAGCAAATTTGTGGTTTGCCATTTTTGGCAAAAATTCGAAAATTCAAAATGGCCGCCATTTTTGGGGAGGGGAAAATTTTTTGAAAATTGCAAAGATTACATTCCTTAGATACCCTGTGGGTCGAAAATTTCGACGAAATCGCTCTATCTCGCACGGTTAAGGAGATAGAAGCAAATTTGTGTTTTGCCATTTTGGGCAAAAATTCGAAAATTCAAAATGGCCGCCATTTTAGGGGAGGGGAGAATTTTTTTTAAATTGCCAAGAATACAATGCTCAGATACCTGTGGGTCGAAACTTTTGACGAAATTGCTCTATCTCGCACGGTTAAGGAGATAGAAGCAAATTTGTGTTTTGCCATTTTTGGCACAACTTCGAAAATTCAAAATGGCCGCCATTTTGGGGGAGGGGAAAATTTTTTGAAAATTGCAAAGATTACATGTCTTAGATACCCTGTGGGTCGAAAATTTCGACGAAATCGCTCTATCTCGCACGGTTAAGGAGATAGAAGCAAATTTGTGGTTTGCCATTTTTGGCAAAAATTCGAAAATTCAAAATGGCCGCCATTTTTGGGGAGGGGAAAATTTTTCGAAAATTGCAAAGATTACATTCCTTAGATACCCTGTGGGTCGAAAATTTCGACGAAATCGCTCTATCTCGCACGGTTAAGGAGATAGAAGCAAATTTGTGTTTTGCCATTTTGGGCAAAAATTCGAAAATTCAAAATGGCCGCCATTTTAGGGGAGGGGAGAATTTTTTTTAAATTGCCAAGAATACAATGCTCAGATACCTGTGGGTCGAAAATTTTGATGAAATCGCTCTATCTCGCACGGTTAAGGAGATAGAAGCAAATTTGTGTTTTGCCATTATTGGCCAAAATACGAAAATTCAAAATGGCCGCCATTTTTGGGGAGGGGAAAATTTTTTGAAAATTGTAAAGATTACATTCCTAATGTGGGTGTTCCACCACACGACTAAGGCTCCCGATTTTTTAAGGGTTTTGGGGGGTCGGTTTGAAATATTTGCTTAGTCCCAGGCGTCCTGTAAGGGTCGGTTGTGGTCGGTTGAGGCCGTGTGAAAAATCAAACATGTTTGATATTTCTCCCGACCCCAACCGATTATTTTTTCCCGCCATAAACAAAATGTCCAGTCCCAGGCTTCCTCAGGCCTCCTCAGACCAAATTTACACAGTCCTATGTTGTCCCAGGCCGCCTGCGACCCTTAGTCGCCGACCTTTAGTACCTTAGTCCCAGGCCTCCTGCGACCCTTGGTCCCATTGCAAAACAAGAATCGGCTATCTCGGTCTGGGGACGCCTGGGGACGCCTCAGGACACCTTGTGGGGTCGGGACTTAATCGTGGGTTAGTCGGGGCTTAGTCCCAGGAGGCCTGAGGCGTCCTGGGACCCAGTCAGTTTCTCTACGACAGGATCGTGGTTCAAACGACCAGAAAAATGCCTTAGTCGGTTCTTAGTTCCAGACTGTCTGGGGCTGCCTGAGGCGTCCTGAGGCTTCCTGAGGACGATCTGTACTTAATCCCAGACTTTGAAACCGATCCAGTTTTCCCGCCCATTTTTTTTTTTTTCACCGACTGTTCACGATTAAGGGTCGCCGACAGGATCGGGGCTTAATCCTTTGGTGGAACAAGGGCATTAGATACCCTGTGGGTTGAAAATTTCGACGAAATCGCTCTATCTCGCACGGTTAAGGAGATAGAAGGAAATTTGTGTTTTGCCATTTTTGGCAAAAATTCGAAAATTCAAAATGGCCGCCATTTTTGGGGAGGGGAAAATTTTTTAAAAATTGCCAAGAGTAGAATTCTCATATACCCTGTGGGTCGAAAATTTTGCCGAAATCGCTCTATCTCGCACGGTTAAGGAGATAGAAGCAAATTCGTGTTTTGCCATTTTGGGCAAAAATTCGAAAATTCAAAATGGCCGCCATTTTTGAGGAGCGGAACATTTTTTGAAAATTGCAAAGAGTACATTCCTTAGATACCCTGTGGGTCCAAAATTTCGACCAAATCGCTCTATCTCGCACGGTTATGGAGATAGAAGCAAATTCGTGTTTTGCCATTTTTGACAAAAATTTGAAAATTCAAAATGGCCACCATTTTAGGGGAGGGGAAAATTTTTTTAAATTGCCAAGAATACAATTCTCAGATACCTGTGGGTCGAAAATTTTGACGAAATCGCTCTATCTCGCACGGTTATGGAGATAGAAGCAAATTTGTGTTTTGCCATTTTTGGCAAAAATTCGAAAATTCAAAATGGCCGCCATTTTTGGGGAGGGGAAAATTTTGGGAAAATTGTAAAGATTACATTCCTTAGATACCCTGTGGGTCGAAAATTTCAACGAAATCGCTCTATCTCGCACGGTTAAGGAGATAGAAGCAAATTTGTGTTTTGCCATTTTTGGCAAAAATTCGAAAATTCAAAATGGCCGCCATTTTAGGGGAGGGGAAAATTTTTCGAAAATTGCAAAGAGTACATTCCTTAGATACCCTGTGGGTCCAAAATTTCGATGAAATCGCTCTATCTCGCACGGTTTAGGAGATAAGAGCACATTTGCCTTTTTCAGTATTCAAAATAGCCAATTACTCATTTATTTAATTAATTACTCACTCATCTATGAAGCAATTCCCCCCAAAAGCAATCCCATACAAGCTATTAACCCAATGAACCTCCATACCAAATTTCAGAAAGCTGGCTTAATAGCATTCCTTAAAATGTCTGGAAACCAAAGAGCTACTCAAAAGTAGCAAAGTAGCTATTACTCAGTTAGCTATAGAGCTATCATCACCAAAAGCAATCCCATACAAGCTATTAACCCAATAAACCTGCATGCCAAATTTGGTAAAGATAGGATAAGAACTGTTGCCTAAAATGTCTGGAAACCAAGTGGGACGCCGGACGGCGGAAAAAGCAAAAATGGGGTGGACATAATTACTATAAATATGTTTTTTGATAATACACTGCACACAGCAACAGAAACAAAAAGAATCGTAAAGACCCTGATATAATACATTGATGAGGAGAAACGAATGACACTGAACAAGTATCCTTACATATAGTGTGCTGGTTTCAAATTCACTTTTGAAGCTTCTTATGTAGATTCCATTTACTTATTTACACCTTCAACTGATTTCTTTTCTCAATAATTGCTCAATCAGACTAAATAGCTGAAAATTTTCAAAAAAATTTGTTTGAACCTTCAATGCATATGGAAAGGAGGCAGTGCCAATAGCCTGTTTCTAGTTTAAGATTTCACTCAAGTAGAACTTCACTTGCAAATAATATTAATACAAAATAGAGTATTGCTTTGCAAGTAAAAAAAGAAATTTTTTTGTCACAGTAAAAACAAAGCATCCCAATGAACATTAATGATTTTGTTGAAATGACTATCTTCCTCTGTTAAATATGCTTTTCCATTTATGGAAAAATTTAACCTACCTGCAAAAATGGCTGCCAATATGGCAGGAAAACAATTCTTGGAAAAAACTGCCAGACGCCTCTGCAGATACCCTGGGGGTCAAGATATCCTCGAACTCACTCTTTCTCACAACTTTTCTGAGATACATGAATATTTTATGCAGTAATTCAAGATGGCCCCCAAAAGTGGCAGGAAAACGATTTTTAGGAAGAATCGCCAGATGACTCTAGGCAGCCTTGGGGTCCAAAAATTTGCCGAAATTGCTCTATCTCACACCGTTTATGAGATAAATGCATTTTTGCATTTTAAGCACAAATTCAAGATGGCCGCCAAAAGTGGCAGGAAAATATTTTTTGCAAAAAGTTGCCAGATAACTCTCCTGATACCTTGGGGGTCAAAACTTTTCTCGAAATCACTCTATCTTGCACCATTTCTGAGATATTAAAGATTTTTTATTTTCATCATTAAGAAAAATTGTGGCGTTTAGTTAATTGTTAATAAGTCAGCCATTTTGTATCAGATTACTCCACAAGTTAATGATTTCCAGACATCTATATAGCAAAACTACTTACCAAATTTCATGTGAATATGTTAAGTGCCTTGTAAGTTATCCAGAGAAGCACACCCCTTTGCCATAATCAAAAAATTCCCAGGGCTACTGCATACATGTGCTAAATTTGAAGATAATCCACCCAGTGGTTGCTGAGCTATTAGCAATAGAATATGCAGGAGCCGGCGGAGCCGGCAGACCCTCCATCTTTCCCCTGTCAACTGAATACCAACAAATGCCCTTGCGGGAGACTTAATACATGACTTCAGTGTATTTCGATACAAATATGTATTTCATCCCAACCCTGGACTGTATTAATGGTGAATTCAGTTTTGACATCTCTGTTTATACAATAATCATTGTTTAGCAAATATATTTATGAGTTGACATAATGGTGCCAAACTGAAGGAAATGAAGATTAAAAAATTACTCTACACATATGTGTGTCTTTTAATTTATGAAGGATACTTGCACAGTGGCAATCAATGCAACTGATAAATCAAATTTGGAATAAAATATGTAAGACCATCAAAAACTAGCGAGGATATATTTGGAATTAATCCAGAAATTGCAATACCTACCCCTTTAATATTTGAAGTTAAATTTTGGGTTTACCAAAAATTAATTTGAATACAAATTTCTTCATGTTTACAGTAATCTGAGGTGCCCAATCCACAAAAAACAGATATGGCTGATTTTGAAGACACCAAAAATTGGTGTTTAAACTTTACAATGTCTTTAAAGCAATGCATGGATAGTTTGTGATACTTCAGAAAAACTGAAGCATGTGAAGTAAATTATTTGCTGAATATTACATTTTCTGTTAGGCGCATGGTAAGTGGGAGTTCAAGGATACAGTAGGGTCAATTCACAATTTTTGCAGAGTGAAATATTTTGATTTTCTCAAACGTTTTCAGCTTCAAAGGTCAGTAGTATAATCATGTAGTGGCTCATGTGTCGGATCTAATAAGCTAACACAAGCTCTGCTCATGGGAATATTAAATTTAAAATGTGAAAGAGCATAAAATAAACTTTTAAATTTTCAAATAGCAAGTTAAAGATATTAAACTATGTAAACAATTATTGTCTTTATATCAGCAACATCACTTGATGCAGGTCAATTACAATAAAGTTACAATGACAAGAAATTCAAAATTCTTCCCATTCGTTGGCCATCTTTGTGCTCTAGTATGTGTGTATGCATGCACATATAATGAGGTCACTGAATTCCTCTGATATGTCTGACACTGACAGTATAGTCGATGTACATGTTTTGATCATTTAAACTATAAGCTCACAGTCTTGTTTTTGGACGACATTTTTGTAATATTTTAGAAAGAGTATGCATTATACAGTCATACTGAACCAGAGACTTGGGGGGGGGGGATTTAATTTTGCTGTCATACGTATTCATCACTGTCTATGTACGTCGTCATATCAAAAACCTGTCCATCATGGATATTTTACCAATAAAATACTGGTTTATTAAAGTGTAGGATTGGAAGCAACATATTTGTAGTAACAAATAGGAATAAATACTGTAAATCATTTAATGTCTGTGGTGTCAAAATAGCACAAAGACAAGATAAAGAAGATAAATCTCCCAAATAACCCAATATACACATATTTCTAATGGTCTGTGACCAGGGCTGTGGTCATATCTTTCAAGTATTTGGATTTGAAGGACTTAAATCATTCTTTTTCAATTCTTTAAGTAAGCATTGCATTGTGACATCATTAAGTAATGACATCATCAGAAAGCAAAATATTGATTTTTTTACTTATATGATGAGGAGAATCAGATTTCTATGTATATGTCAAATTGAAAATCATTATCTGTCAAATTGGACTACACTCATAGCCACAGAGGAATTCTGATTGGACAAGAACTCATGAGGAAGAAATCCTGTCATGATATGGATTTTTTATGTATGTGACCAAGAGAAGCAGATTTCACTGTATATGCCCAATTAAAAATAAGAAAAACTCTCTCCTGTCTTTAATTTTCAAACAAATTACACCAAATTTAAAAGAATCCATCTGTACCCCCATGAAATTCCTGCCCACCAAATTTGAGCTCAACTGGTGTTACAGTTTTTGAGTTATATGGGCAAAACAGTGGACAGCCAGAAAGACAAAAATTGATCACAACAACCCTCTCCTGTCGTCGAGTGTTGAAAAGAATTTGGATTTGGAATTGGATTTAAATCCTTTTCCTTTTGCTTAAAATCCTTTTGAAACTTCCAAATACTTTTCTTAATTCTTGATAATTATTTCTATTTATTCTTATTTTCATTTCTCCATCATAACATCTTAAAAGGTGTAGAAAAACTAACTTTTCTGTGCAAAATACTATGCCAATTTATCTATCTAAATATTTTTATCCTTGACAGCCTTAAAGAAGACATATAAAGTAAAATGTCTCAAAAAGTAGTACACACAAAGACTGTAACTGACATAGACAATCCTTGGTCTGATTTCATCCATTTTCCTGTAACAGTTACCAACTGACAATTAGTGATTATGGGAGTATATTTCAAACAATAGATTTTGTTTTCAGCAAACTGTACATTAAGGATTACCAATAACACTGATCAAATAGCCAAAGGTTTTCAAAGGGTTTGACATCCCTGATGAGACTGGTGGTTATTTTAAAGCAAAATGTGAACTACACTGCTCTGTTCTTTCTGATTCAACAAAGGCTTCCTAAAAATGATTGAGACACCTGCTGGTATATTTATGGAAGTTTTATATGAATAAACATATGAAATATTTAAGTCTCGCATCTCTCTACACACAACTGTGTTTCAAGAGGCCTCACCTGAAACATGTTTTTCAAGAAATTACTTAATAATTTGAGTGCAGAAATATAATATGTGTTGTGATATTTGTAATAACATATCAGTTTTTTTTTACATTTATGTCAGGGAAAACAATGCAGATGTATTAAGTTTGATTTAAAAATATACTCCTAAAATTTTACTTTTTCTTGTCATGAGGAAGCATCTCATAGTTCATGCTTTACTTCAGAATGATATATACAAAGAATAACGCTGATACACTAGAATCAGGGCTAAATAAAATTTGTAATTCCTTGGCAACGTGTATGTCTTTTATGCTTTTATGACAAGATTTTAAATTGAAAAGGGATCTTATTTTGGATTTAAATCCTTTAGAACAGATTGGATTTGTTTTTTAAAAAGTTCAAAGGAGTTGGATTTGAAACTTTTCAGAAGGATTTGACCCCAACCCTGTCTGTGACTGGTTACATCAGTGGCTTTTCTCCCAGTAAATAACTCCCTTATATTTCTCTGTTAGATGTCACGGACAATTGTTTCTATTTCTCCACTACATAGGCGTTCACTGATACTTTCGCTTTGCAGTAAAAAACGGTCGATAATAGAGATATTTTGTCCAAATATATGACCTTGAAATAAATATATGACTCCACACTTCAACTGGTAATTGAACTGTATGTTATTTGATAATTGGCATGGGCATTTAGTTACTATGTACTGGTAAACACAGACGTCAATCGACTGCGAGAGAAACACAGACTTACGGTGGCTCTCTCGAACAAGTATAAGACATAAATAACAAAAAATCAATTAAATTCCATAACTCTTAGTGTTGGTAATGTTTTTTTTTTTTGGGGGGGAAGGCCTGAAATATACAATTAATTAATAAAGGTATACTTGAAAAACAGACACACTTTAAAACATTTTGTTGAATTTGAATTATAACATTTCAAAAAGTCTGTATGAATACCAGTTCAATGTGTGCACAACATGCTATGAACACCTGCACTATGTGTGATTTGCAATCTTGTTTTTGAGGTTTGAAATACATATTTTGTCAACAAACAAGACTTTTAGCTGGAAAAAACTGGTTTTAATAATTAAAATTAATAATTAATGATAACTTAACAGAATGTGCCTGGTTCATCCATTATGTTTTGCTGTTTTTTGGGGGGGTTTTTTTGTGTGTGTGTGTGGTGGGGGGGGAGTTGACATAAAACTCTGAAACTCAACAAATGTTTTGTATGTTACATTTATTTTCTTAATTGTGGCTTGGCTTCAAAATATGTATTATAAATATATAAATTTATTTCTGTTGTGTATATATACGAATTTCCATCTATTAAACACATTTTACAATAGCAATTTTAAGCAGACAATTTTTAATAGCATGAAAACTAAAAAAATCGTGAGACTATTTCGGTTAACATCTGAATTTGAAGCCTTGTCCCAGATTTTAATGCTAGGATATTTGATCAATATATATCTGTTTAAATACAAATAAAATTGGTTGAATTACATTGTATTACTAGGGATGGGTCGATAGGCCCGGTATCTCGGTATCGAGACCATTTTACCAAAATACTGTGATGAGATTTTACAACCGCCACTTCATTTGTCAAGATTGTATAACAGAAGGAAGGGTTAAAATATTAGAAACATACCCGAATTCTGAGGAAATTATAAGCTTTTATCCCATATTTTCGTGCATTTTGCAGATTTTTATACACTAGCGAATACATTGAGCAGAATTGCCATGTTTTGGTTACGACACTTTATAACCTTCATATCGCTTGTTAACTCATATAATTGAAGGAAAACTTAGAATATTGGGAATAAACCTGAAATCTGAATAAATTATACATGTTTATCTCATATTTTGTGCATTACGGGACTTTTTTGGCGATGTCGTGTACAGGAAATGTCCATGTTTGGATGGGGTGCACTAAAACGCGGAGTCCCAGAATCGGTACGGTTTTGCTTTGACAACCTCCCAATGTGCCACATTTAAGTCTAAATAGATTGATGCTATTAAGAGTTTTAAGACTTTTAAGACTTTTTGTGAATATGGCCCCAGACCATTGATGATTTCGGGGGTGTATAGCACAAGATATATAACAATATAAGGTAACCCTAACGTATACAATAGTTGAAATAAATTTTTAAAAGTAAAATATTTTTAAATGTTATAAAACTGCAGAAAAAAACTGACTGAGGGCTCCATCACTAAGCTCTTTGATGTCTTGTTTACATCACTGGGAATTAAATCCTGGCATCCCAGTCTGAGGTAACCCTTAAATTTTGTAGAATAATCTGCAAAAAATCGTAAATTTTAGAATCTGGTATTAATGAATTACACCAGTACTGCCTTGCTACCAATTATCATCGGGTACCAATTATCGCCACCATAAAATAAAACATTCATATTTCAGTAATGACCAAACATTTTGAAAGCTTTTCATTGTGTATCTGTTCTATTCACTGTTGAAATAGTTTTACCTTATTTGCTAGACTTGGGATGCACTTTTGGTCAAGTTATGTCTATTTGAATTTTGTCTGGCCATAATTGGGACCCGGTGATAATTGGTAGCAAGGCAGTAGGCTTGAAAATTAGGGGCCATTACCTGAATAATTATATATTTTTGATCGCCAGTAATTAGTTTCAGGTGAAAACTAGAAGAATGTTTTTGCTGACAAAAACGAAGCGGCCCTGATGAAAAAGAAGTCACCCATAAAAGATGTCAACATATGCATCATAAGCAAAAGAAACTGTGAACTTTATTGCATTGTGTATGTTACTTGTCCCTATTTTCATCTTTAATGAGTGCGCACAATTAAAGTGAGGTCAGCTGAACAATACAATAGCTGGAGATTAAAAACTCCATAATTTCGCTGCAAGATGGCCATAACTTCATTCATATGGGGACTTTAACGTGACCATAAAATAAGAATGTCCCTTTTCTCATCCTTTATAAGTGCATAAAGTTTAGCTCAGGTCAGTTGAACAATAAGATAGCTGGAGGCTGAAACTTCCTTTTTCACTGTAAGGTGACCATAACTTCATTCATATTGTGACTTTAAGCTGACCATAATATGAGAATGTCCCTTCAATATCAATATATGTTAGATATGGAAAAAGAAAGGAGTCAGATGGCTTTATTCTAATGTTATGACTTTAGGGGGGCCAAAATTATATTAACATTTTAAGGTCACCTTAAAGTCAGGATAACCCTTTGGTTTGCCATCCTTTATAAGTGTGCAAAGTTTAACTGAGGTCAGTCGAACAATAAGATACTTGGAGGCTGAAAACCCCCTTATTTCACTTTAAGGTGGCTACAACTCCATTCATACTGAGAGTTTAAGGTGACCATAAGTATTATTTTTATCTAGTTTAATACCAGTGATAATTTCGATATAAAACAAATGGAAAAAGAAAGGAGCCAGAGCATTTTATTCCAATTTGATGACTTTAAGCAGGCCATATGTCCATTAACATTTTGAGTTTACGGTCACCACAAAGTCAGGATATTCCTTTGGCAAATCTTAATATATGTGCCAAGTTTGGTTGAAAAAAGTGAAAAACTAAGTGAACTGGAGGGCTAAAACCCCGTTTTTTGACATTAAGGTGACCTTAAAATTGCAGATACAGGGCTAAAACTTCGGCATGTGAAAGATTATCAAAAAGTAGCTGAATAAGTTATTCCAACAAAACACCCAAATCCTGACCGTTTTTGAGATACAGACCAAGTACCCATTTTTAAAAAATTTACGAAAATAAAATGCCTCCCATTCAGGCATCTATGGTCCGATTGATGAGAAAATCCTTTCCGACCTTGGAAATTTGGTCTACAATGTACCTGATAAATTTTATAGCACAGGTGTGTGTGGTTTTTTCCGAAATGCGATGACAAGGTGTTTTGGAGTTATGCTTAAGGTTACCTTAAGTAAAGCTTAAGGTCTGCGCAAAGTATCTCAAAAGTTTTTCCCGCCCCTATAGTTTTAAAGAAAGATAAGAAGGAAAGAAAAATTTGAAAGGCTAAGATGTTATTCAAGGGAGACCATAATCCGGCGGCGGTGATCGGTCGAACTTCGGTGAAAATAAATAAGCGTCCCTGACGGGCCGCTTAACTAGAAGCTTTTATAGCCAAATATACTTTAGGTTGCTCAATTTGTAATATATAGTGAGAAATTTTTACTTATTGGACAGATATTCAAATGGACTGAGCATCTCATTTTGAGGCATTCAGGAACACATAGAACAAGTATTCACACTCTTCTACATTTCTCTATTGTAGGTAAGATTCCTGGCCATTATAAAATAAATTTTGTCTGCCATATAAAAAGCCCACATAAATGCACTAACGGAACAGAAAATATCTTCAAAAGTTGAGGTATTTTGTCTTCTACAACCAAATAACTGAAATTTCATCTATTTCATTTATACTCGTTCGAGAGAGCCGCAGGAAGTTTTCATCGGTTTGGAGGCGTTTGACGACTGTGGGTAAAGAGACACTACATGGGTTAGCATGAAGTGGGTCATTTCTTCAAGCAATTCTACCACTATAAAACTTTGCTGTATTCCTGTATCATAAATTTGGGGGGAAAGTTTTACAGTACTTATAGTTACATCACAAAAGATCAGATTTGGATGTTTTGATGTCTGTTTAATTTAAAAATTTAAACTAGAGGAATGCTTTTGCTAACAAAAGTGAAGCGTCCCTGAAAGTTTAAAATGCTTTGTGGTTTTAATAAGCATGCTGTAAAGCTAAGAATGCACAAAGCTGCATCGTATGCTTTCCCAATACCTCTTAATACATTCTGAAGCTCTAAAAGCAACGATAAAGGAGATATAAGGCAAAAACTCCAAACCAGCTATTTATGACCCCAGTTTGGCCCATAAGGGAGGGTCGGGGGGTAAAACTGACCGGCTATTTAGACTCTCCATATATGCTTTCCCAATACCTCTTAATACATTCTGAAGGTCTAAAAGCAACAATAAAGGAGACATAAGGCAAAACTCCAAAGCAACTATTTTATGACCCCAGTTTGACCCATAAAGGGGGGTTGGGGGATAAAACTGACCGGCTATTTAGATTCTCCACATGTGTTTTCCTAATACCGCTTAATACATTCTGAAGCTATAAAAGCAACAATAAAGGAGATATAAGGCAAAAACTCCAAAGCAGCTATTTATGACCCCAGTTTGGCCCATAAGGGGGGGGTCGGGGGGTAAAACTAACCGGTTATTTAGACTCTCCACATATGCTTTCCCAATACCTCTTAATACATTCGGAAGCTATAAAAGCAACAATAAAGGAGATATAAGGCAAAAACTCAAAATCAGCTATTTTATGATCCCAGTTTGACCCATAAGGGGGGCTGGGGGGTAAAACTGACCAGCTATTTAGACTCTCCACATATGCTTTCCCAATACCTCTTAATACATTCTGAAGCTATAAAAGCAACAATAAAGGAGATATAAGGCAAAAACTGAAAATCAGCTATTTTATGACCCCAGTTTGACCCATAAGGGGGGGCCGTGGGGTAAAACTGACCGGCTATTTAAACTCTCCACATATGGTTTGCTATTACTTCCCAGTACATTTTATGGCTCTAAATGCAATACTTAAGAAGATCATAGGGGGGTTGACCTAAATTTAAGGCTTTCAGATTGGAAGGTGTCACTCATAAATGAGACATTTTTCAAGGGATTGCTCCCAAAATCTAATCAGCTCGTGTTTTCGATAGTATGAACAGGTGTGTCAAATTATAAGGGTGTGTAGCAAGTAGTTTTTCCTGAACTGCGATGACAAGGAGGTGTACTTCAAAAAAATTGTTTTTGATCATGTGACCTTCATAAAGGTCAAATTTAAGCATGCAGAAAAATTTCCCCACGCCTAAGGTATATAACTGACAAATATGGTTTGAAACCTTCTAATAATAAGGGAGATATTCAAGGGAGACCATAATGCGGCGGCGGCGGTGAGGAAACTGAGGCAAAAACAAATAAGCGCCCTTTCAGGGACGCTTAATTAACATCTGTGCTGATACTGAAGGAGCCTTATAGCATAGAAAAGTGTGCAACATGTCTCGATACTTTTCTAAGATTTTAGAGTCGACAGCATGCAGGATTATAAAGATGAAAAAAAGTTTATATGTCAGTGTAAAATGTGCCTAACAAACTGCATCTGACTGATGCAAAGAGCTGTATGTTCTCTAAACTGTGTCTAAGGTCAATATAAATACTATTTATAACTTCATCATATGCCAGAATACAATGAGAATAATTGATCTTTAATTATTGTTTGCAAAGTGGTTAACAGTCTTTGTAACTTTTTGGGAACAGTATAAAATAATCGGTGAAATGCTGTCCACTTTCCAACAGCCCTAATGTTATTGACATGGGACAAGTTCTATGGGTGTGGTACTTATCACAAAATATACTTATGATGCTACTATCATTTTACAGTTTGAGGAACCTCTTTTCATTCTGATAACTTTTATAAAACCACACTGCATATTTGTTCTCAAGAAACTACATTTTGGTGTTTTATGGGTGAATAAGCCTAATCAGCATTTCGAGTACGCATGCGTGAACAAATTGTCCTGACTTCCGTTTCGGGATAAACAAATCTACGTAAATCTGAACCAGGAAGTGATTTTTACATGAAGAAAAGAGTAAATACTACACAATTTCTTGCATAAAACACATAAAACTTATTTTTTATACAAAATATACATAACGATCTATAAAGCAAAGATTTGCCACCAGGAAAAAATATTTTAAAATATGGTGTTTAGTCTTCTAACTAAAGATGAGCGAAAATAGGGTTTAATAACATGTTCAGATATTTCTGAAGATGATTTTTCATTGATTATTTAAATTAAATTTACATGTTAAAAACTATTGCTGTTTCAGATATTCTTTTTATTTGAAATAAACGTTAAAATAATAGCTAATAAATTTGGAAAATGCTTGAGAACACCAGCAATTGGGACATACATGTTAATTAGTTGAAAATACTTGTGTATTTGCCAAAAAAAAAATCAGCAATAAATTTTCAGAAAATTTTAGATAAAACTAGATTGGGCCAACTCGGCGCCAACATATCCCCCGACAGGTCATCACTCACGCCACAGGTTTTGATCGGGAATTTTTTATTTAATCCATTTGTTGTATGCCATAAATATTGGGAAAAGTTATATGAACTTCAGCACATCAATCTACTAAGTTTATATCTTCCCAAGGAAGATGGTGTATCCCCAGACGTCGAATACATAACTCAACAGATCATATTTTCAATCTTCCTGCAATGATAACTCTGAACCTATTTTCAAAGTATTTAAATGATTGATGATTGAATGTCCATTCTAAATTAATAATCTCAAAAGAGCATATCTGTTTCTATATTTGTTGACAAATAAAATATTATTTTTAACTCAACTCATCATACTTTTCAATCTTCCTGCAAAGGGTAACTCTGAACCTATTTTCAAAGTATTTAAATGATTGATGATTGAATATCCATTCTAAATTCATAATTCCAAAAGCGTATCTCTGTTTCTATATTTGTTCACAAATAAAATATTATTTAAAAATCATATATTATTTATATTATTATTTTATTATATTATTTTTAGAATTTGCATTGTTTTTCAGTTATTCATTTCCTCAATTCCTATATATGTGGTCCATATATATGCAAC
The DNA here is from genome assembly GCA_964017235.1 of Sabellastarte sp. h YS-2021. Taxonomy (NCBI): domain Eukaryota; kingdom Metazoa; phylum Annelida; class Polychaeta; order Sabellida; family Sabellidae; genus Sabellastarte; species Sabellastarte sp. h YS-2021. The sequence goes on along the minus strand of OZ024930.1, from coordinate 39,856,845 downwards.
CTAAATATGTGACACAATCTCAGTTCTGACTCCCTTTGTCTTAGATAATTAGATAATGAAGCAAACACCACCTCCCACCCCCACCCCACCTCTCTCCCCTTCTCCACACCTCTCTCACTATTACAGAAGATCTGTATACCTTTGTTTATTTAGTGTCACTCAATAGCTGGAGGTCCCAGAGATGGGTGCGGGATGGGGGGTGGGACTACAAAGAGATGGAGTGCTGCAGCACAAATGGTAAACAAACACTTATAATATAAAAGGGGTAATCAAATACAAAAAGCTCAGTTAATCTTATCACTAAAATAAAATCAAATATATAAATAAGGAATGTCCAACAGGAAGATTATATACCTCTAGAATTAAATATAAATTATCAAACGACAAGAACAGATTTATAATAATAACTAGAAATAGGACGCCCTGTTGATAGTAGATGCGAATAGAAACAGGATAGCATAGAAGAACACACATTATCATGTGTAATGTCCACCCCATGAACCTTGCCCAAATTGTACAGTAGTCTTACAAGACCCTGTTTCATTTGTAAAATATATCAATGATGCTTAAATATTTATTAGTGTACATGTAAATACTCTGTGGGTCGAAAATTTCGACGAAATCGCTCTATCTCGCACGGTTAAGGAGATAGAAGCAAATTTGTGTTTTGCCATTTTTGGCAAAAATTCGAAAATTCAAAATGGCCGCCATTTTTGGGGAGGGGAAAATTTTTGGAAAATTGCAAAGATTGCACTCCTTAGATACCCTGCGGGTCGAAAATTTCGACGAAATCGCTCTATCTCGCACGGTTAAGGAGATAGAAGCAAATTTGTGTTTTGCCATTTTTGGCAAAAATTCGAAAATTCAAATTGCCCGCCATTTTTGGGGAGGGGAAAATTTTTTGAAAATTGCAAAGATTGCAGTACTTAGATACCCTGTGGGTCGAAAATTTCGACGAAATCGCTCTATCTCGCACGGTTAAGGAGATAGAAGCAAATTTGTGTTTTGCCATTTTTGGCAAAAATTCGAAAATTCAAATTGCCCGCCATTTTTGGGGAGGGGAAAATTTTTTGAAAATTGCAAAGATTGCAGTCCTTAGATACCCTGTGGGTCGAAAATTTCGACGAAATCGCTCTATCTCGCACGGTTAAGGAGATAGAAGCAAATTTGTGTTTTGCCATTTTTGGCAAAAATTCGAAAATTCAAAATGGCCGCCATTTTTGGAGAGGGGAAAATTTTTGGAAAATTGCAAATATTGCACTCCTTAGATACCCTGTGGGTCGAAAATTTCGACGAAATCGCTCTATCTCGCACGGTTAAGGAGATAAAAGCAAATTAGTGTTTTGCCATTTTTGGCAAAAATTCGAAAATTCAAAATGGCCGCCATTTTTGGGGAGGGGAAAATTTTTTAAAAATTACCAAGAGTACAATGCTTAGATACCCTGTGGGTCGAAAATTTCGACGAAATCGCTCTATCTCGCACGGTTAAGGAGATAGAAGCAAATTTGTGTTTTGCCATTTTTGGCAAAAATTCGAAAATTCAAAATGGCCGCCATTTTTGGGGAGGGGAAAATTTTTGGAAAATTGCAAAGATTGCACTCCTTAGATACCCTGTGGGTCGAAAATTTCGACGAAATCGCTCTATCTCGCACGGTTAAGGAGATAGAAGCAAATTTGTGTTTTGCCATTTTTGGCAAAAACTCGAAAATTCAAAATGGCCGCCATTTTTGGGGAGGGGAAAATTTTTGGAAAATTGCATAGATTACATTCCTTAGATACCCTGTGGGTCAAAAATTCTGTCGAAATCGCTCTATCTCTTACGGTTTCTGAGATATTAGCAAATTACTCAAAAGTAGTACTGAAAATACACAATGAAGTACCTAAATGGCTATTACTCATGTACTGACAAAGCTATCAGTCCCAAATGCAATACCAAGCGAGCTATGGACATAACAATCTTGTATTCAAAATTGTAGTAAAATATCTTTAATTATTTTGGCTTAAATGCACGGAAACCAATGGGTACTGAAAATAGCTGTACTTAAGTATTACTCAGTAAGCAAAAGAGGTACAACAGCCAAAAGCAATCCCAAACAAGCTACTGACCCAATAAGCCTGCATACCAAATTTGGTGACAATAGCTCTAATACTTTTCCTTTAAATGAGCGGAAACCATGCGTGACGCCGGACATCGGACGCCGGACATCGGACAACGGACGGCGCAAAAAGCAGAAATAATATATCCACCCCCCAGGGGGGTGGACATAATTCAGAATTGAGAATTTTAAGTATGTGATTATCAATTGAAATGAGTTCGTAACTGTAGGAGCTGTGTCAAAATTAAGGCAAGTTGAATACAAGGGTGACGTGGTTGGCCTTCCCCCAACCACAGAGTCGAATCTTATGACAGCACTGGGTGTCGAAAGCTATAAACTCTGTATTATCGCCCGCATTTGGAAACCGCTTTCAGGTAGTTTTCAGATTTGTGTCGCGAGATGGGTATTTGTAGTGACGTATTGTGAAAGGTTTATAAATATAAAGGGTCTGTAGATGCGCAGTTTTACAAGCTGGTTTAAGATGAAAACCACCAGCATATTTCCTGTTCACGGACTTGCCTCATTAATATTAATGAGCAAATATGCGCAGTCACGGCAGTTCTTTGTGGGGGTTTCGTAACAATATTTTACAAGGCTGGTTTAAGATCAAAACTACCAGCATAATTCCTGTTCACGGACTTGCCTCATTAATATTAATGAGCAAATATGCGCAGTCACGGTAGTTCTTTGTGGGGGTTTCGCAACAATATTTTACAAGGCTGGTTTAAGATGAAAACTACCAGCATATTTCCTGTTCACGGACTTACCTCATTAATATTAATGAGCAAATATGCGCAGTCACGGCAATTCTTTGTGGGGATTTCCTGACAATATTCTACAAGGCTGGTTTAAGATGAAAACTACCAGCATGTTATATACCACAATATTATCCTTCACCACAATGAGCAAAAATAGGGAACCAGAGATTATGCTGTATTTTACTGCTGAAGAATTTCGTCGAAATGACGTGATAACTTCTAGGACATGCAAAAGCGCCTTCGAGTGGTTGAAGGTAAAACTACGGAGTTTGAATATTTTCACTGTCTCTGCCAGAGGTTTCCTCGATTTTGATTGGCTAAACGAAAAATGTATAGTACTACCGTGACGTCATTTCATTCATTAATTTCTTTGCGGTTTATTTGTTTGACAAATGGGTAGATGCGCAGACAACATTTTTACATTAACAGTGACTGCGTGATAAACCAGCAGACCAATAAATTAATTGGGGTTTCCACGTCTAGAAACCAGCAGACGAAACGGTTAAAAATGACTCGTTCGAGTAGGCCATTACAATGGGGAAAACAATAGTTTCTAGGACATACGGGTTCTTTGAGAAAGCCAGACGAAGTGCTAGACATGCTTTTTACTTCATAAAATATAACTTAATAAAGGCATTAAAAATCTTCAAAATGGCACAGTGTATAATATACACCTTAGTGTACAGATATGTGAAGAAATATTATGCAGAATTTGATATTTAAGGGCTTAAACGGCCAATTTAAAATCATGGCCGCAACTCAGTACATAACTCGAATCAAAGATTCGACTAAAAACTGGGCTAGTTGAGGGTTAAAAATCCCCTATTTTTACTACATAAGGCTATAATTTTATTAATATTTGGGACTTAAAGCTGACCAGAAAATAACAGTGTCCATTTTGCCTACTTGAATATGTTTAACCAGTTTCATATTAAAAAGTTAAAAACTCAGCAAGCAGAGAGATAACACACAAAAATAAGTTCTTAAAAGCCTAAGATAGCCATAACATTATTAATATTCAAAATTTACATAGACAGGCACTTCCTTTGAAAAATTCAAAGATTTCAGCTCTATGAGCCACATAGTTTGACAGTTACAGGGCTTTAAAGTGGCATAATATCCATAAATTGGGTCTCTGTGGGCATTTTACAATTGTTAAAGAGACCTTAGCAATTAAACTACAGAACTGAAACTTTTTGGGGGACATACACAACAAACAAAAATTATATATAATACAGTTTAAGACTTGTCACACTAAGCATTTCCAAATAACAGGGCAAAATACAGAAAAAAATGTCAAAAAAGGTCACTTGGGCAAGTGTCTATGGCCCTCATACACAGGTTAAATGTCTACTAAAAGCCTTGATTTTCGGCACATGTGAAAAGGACATAATAATGCATTCCCAGATGGGATTTCAGCTCAATCAATCACATAGTTTAACAGTCACAGGGCTTAAAGGTGGCCAAAAGTCCAAATATTGGGTCTCTGTGGGCCTTTTAGAGATCTCGATGTGGTTTTCAAATTAAAGCATCAGACTTAAAATCTGCTACATACTAAGACTACACATAGAATATGTATCTAATAATAAAGTTTGAAACTTCTCAGACTCACCATTTCCAAGTTACAGAGCAAAATATGTGAAAAATGTCTTAAAACGGTCACTCGGGTGGGTGTTAATGGTCCTCATACACAGTTTAAAAATGTCTACTTGAAGCCTTGATTTTTGGCACATGTAAAAAGAACATAATAATGTATTCCCAGATGAGATTTCAGCTCTATCAGTCACATAGTTTAACAGTCATGGGCCTTAAAACTGGCGAAAAGTCCAAATAGTGGGTCTCTATGGGGCCTTTTAGAGACCTCAATGTGGCCTTCAAATTAAAGCTTCAGACTTAAAATTTGTCACATACTAAGATTACACATAGAATATGTATCTAATACAGTTTGAAACTTCTCAGACTTACCATTTCCAAGTTACAGGGCAAAATATGTGAAAAATGTCTAAAAAGGGTCACTTGGGTGGGGATTTATGGTCATCAAACACAGGTTAAATGTCTACTTAAAGCCTTGATTTTCGGCACATGTAAAAAGGACATAATAATGCATTCCCAGATGGGATTTCAGCTCCATCAATAACATAGTTTAACAGTCACAGGGCTTAAAGGTGGCAAAAAGTCCATATATTGGGTCTTTGGGAGCCCGTCAGAGACCTCAATTTGACCTTCAAATTAAAGCTTCAGACTTAAAATCTGTTACATACTAACATTACACATAGAATATATATCTAATACAGTCTGAAACTTCTCAGACTTACCATTTCCAAGTTACAGAGCAAAATATGTGAAAAATGTCTTAAAAGGGTCACTCGGGTGGGTGTTTATGGTCCTCATACATGGGTTAAATGTCTATTAAAGGCCTAAATTTTGGAGTACATACAAGAAAAACATATTGATATATTCTCAGATGATATTTCACTTAGATGAGAGACATAGTTTGAAAGCTACAGTGCTTGAAGAGTGGCAAAAAGTCCATAAATTGGGTCTCTGTGGGCAATTTTGAGATCTTAAGTCGGCCTAACAGGTAAACCTACAGCCTTTAAATTTTTCACAGACAAGGATTACATATAAGAGTTATATATAGTGCAGTTTGAGACTCATCAGAATTACCACTTCCAAAATATAGGGCAAAATAAGTTAAAAATATAGGAAAAAAGTCCTAAGTGGGGTCTTTATGGGCCTCAAAGACAATTTTCTCCTCAACTTAAAGTCTTGATTTTCGGCACATGTACTAATAATATATTAATGTGTTCTCAGGTAAAATTTGAGGCAGATAAGCCTCATAGTTTGTGACCTAGAGGGCTCTAAGTGGCCAAAAGTGCAATTTCTGACCTTAAGGTGGCCATAAGTTCTTTATTATTGGGAGTTTAAGGTCACCTTAAAATAGGGATCTTCCTTTGGGCATCCTTAACATGTGTACCAAGTTTGAAAAAAAAATATTAATCCGTTTTTGAGTTATCGCGTCCACAAGGAAATTTCTACGGCGGCGGCGCGACGGACCTGAATCCAATATATCCCCGACTTTCGTCTGGGAATATAATAATATAGATCTACAGAATAGTGTGTTTTTTTGCCAAGAAAAAGTACTTTTAAATATTGTTTTTAATCTTCTAAGGTAGGACCTTTGGAGAAATGGGGTTTCTTAACCTGTACATTTATTTTTGGAGATGATTTTTGATTGATTATTTAAATTATTAACATATGTTTAAAAATATTGTGGTTAGGGATATTTTTTATGTGAGGGAAAGTATTAACTAATAAATTTGGAAAATTGTTGAGAACAGTGTGAGAACACCAACCACTGCATATGTTAATTACTTGAAAATAGTTGTGCACATATTTGCTCAAATTTTTTGGAAAATTTTAGATAAAATGCTGGGCTCACTAGAGATATGCAGTTGAAAAACTTTAGTTTCAATAATTTTATTTTTTCTTTATGAGCAGATTTTAATAGAATGAATATGAGGCTAACCAATGTTGGGGTGTGTGTAAATAAAATATTAAAAAAATGTGGGCAAAAGATGGGTATTTGTGTACATACATGATCCATTTTCTTAAAAATTGAAAAAGTAACTAAAAATAGGATTTACAATTCCTTAACAAGAGGAGAGTGCCCGTGAACGGGCACTGTGTCAGCTGACTGAATGTTTTTGATTTGTGATGGTGATAATGAGAGGAAAGCATAATTATCAGGGAAAGGGCTGTACAGAAATACAGTAAATGGTAACTGAACAGCATGTTCAAAAGATATTCCGAAGCTGACAGAAAAAAAGGACAAAAAAGTTGTGCCCTGCAAATGGTATTATGAAATAAAGTAACAAGGTAATTGTTTAAGTGTAAAAAGTAGGTTAAAAATATTTAAAGAAATACTATAAATGCAATATCCTCGTTCGACCATGAAGAAGGGGTCCAAAGGTCAAATCTGACCATACCAAAAGATTCCCAGCCAAAGAATTTAGGATGGTTTACCATCCCAAACCTCTCGGACCAATAATAAGTGAGTCATAGGCACTTTTTAAGTTTGGCTATCCTTGTTTGACCTTGACGGAGGGGTCCAAGGTCAAATCCGACCACACAAGAAAATTCCCAGCCCATGATTTCCTGTAGCTTGTTTACCATCCCAAACCTGTAGGACCAATAATAAGCGAGTTCTAAGCAATTGTAAGTTTGGCTATCCTCAATTGACCTTGAAGGAGGGGTCCCAGGTCAAATCTGACCACACCATAAGAATCCCAGCCCATGATTTCCTATATGTTGGTTTACCATCCCAAACCTCCAAGACCAATAATACGCGAGTTATAAGCACTTTAAGTTTGGCTATCTTCGTTTGACCTGGAAGGAGGGGTCTAAGGTGAAATCTGACCACACCAAAAGATTCCCAGCCCATGATTTTCTATAGGTTGGTTTTCCATTCCAAACCTCTAGGACCAACTAGAGGATCGCTCGCAAAAAAAAAAGATAATGTTTTTGCATAGCAAAAACAAAGCGTCCCGAAAAGGATATAAAGGTGAGTGCTAAAGTATTAAGAAAATGCTTCGTTTCTAGCCTTATACTGTTGTGGCACCCAAAGTCAGCGCAGTCTGCTCTATCTAGCACGGTTTTCAAGATATAAGCATTTTGGTGTTTTGCAAAAAATAAAAAAATTAAAAATGTCCGCTATATTTGGCGAGACAAAAATATTTTGAAAATTGGCATGGCTACTCTGCAGAGATACCCAGCAGGTCCAAAATATTCTTGAGTTCGCTCCATATAGCACAGTTTTCGAGATATAAGCATTTTTGTGTTTTGCAAAAACTTTGAAAATTCAAAATGGCCACCATTTTTGGGGAGACAAAAATTTTTGTCAAGACCACTGCCGTGGTGTGTATCTCCCGCCGAGCATTAAAGCAGAAGAAATAGCTTTTCCAAGATATTCACAATTTTTCATTTTCGTGTGTGAAAGGTCTTCCAAAAGTAGGTGAATGAGTTATTTGAGAAAATTGGCTATCTGCAATACTATTAAGAGATAATTCACATTTACTCATTTTGAGTAGGTGAATAATTATCTATGGGCCTGAAAGTTCACCAAGTGAAAGCTCTCCCAAAAGTAGGTGAATGAGTTATTTGAGAAAAATTGGCTATCTGCAATACTTTTAGAGATAATTCGCATTTACTCATTTTGAGTAGGTGAGTAATTAGCTATGGGTCTGAAACTTCACCATGTGAAAGCTCTCCTACAAGTAGATGAATGAGTATTTGATAAAAATTGGGTATCCGCAATACTTTTACAGATAATTAGCATTTACTCATTTTGAGTAGGTGAATAAATAGCTATGGGTCTGAAATTTCACCAAGTGAAAGCTCTCCCAAAAGTAGGTGAATGAGTTATTTGAGAAAAATTGGCTATCTGCAATACTTTTAGAGATAATTCACATTTACTCATTTTGAGTAGGTGAGTAATTAGCTATGGGTCTGAAACTTCACCAAGTGAAAGCTCTCCCAAAAGTAGGTGAATGAGTTATTTGAGAAAAATTGGCTATCTGCAATACTTTTAGAGATAATTCACATTTACTCATTTTCAGTAGGTGAGTAATTAGCTATGGGTCTGAAACTTCACCAAGTGAAAGCTCTCCCAAAAGTAGGTGAATGAGTTATTTGAGAAAAATTGGCTATCTGCAATACTTTTAGAGATAATTCGCATTTACTCATTTTGAGTAGGGGAGTAATTAGCTATGGGTATGAAACTTCACCAAGTGAAAGCTCTCCCAAAAGTAGGTGAATGAGTTATTTGAGAAAAATTGGCTATCTGCAATACTTTTAGAGATAATTCACATTTACTCATTTTCAGTAGGTGAGTAATTAGCTATGGGTCTGAAACTTCACCAAATGAAAGCTCTCCCAAAAGTAGGTGAATGAGTTATTTGAGAAAAATTGGCTATCTGCAATACTTTTAGAGATAATTCGCATTTACTCATTTTGAGTAGGTGAGTAATTAGCTATGGGTCTGAAACTTCACCAAGTGAAAGCTCTCCCAAAAGTAGGTGAATGAGTTATTTGAGAAAAATTGGCTATCTGCAATACTTTTAGAGATAATTCACATTTACTCATTTTCAGTAGGTGAGTAATTAGCTATGGGTCTGAAACTTCACCAAGTGAAAGCTCTCCCAAAAGTAGGTGAATGAGTTATTTGAGAAAAATTGGCTATCTGCAATACTTTTAGAGATAATTCGCATTTACTCATTTTGAGTAGGTGAGTAATTAGCTATGGGTCTGAAACTTCACCAAGTGAAAGCTCTCCCAAAAGTAGGTGAATGAGTTATTTGAGAAAAATTGGCTATCTGCAATACTTTTAGAGATAATTCACATTTCCTCATTTTCAGTAGGTGAGTAATTAGCTATGGGTCTGAAACTTCACCAAGTGAAAGCTCTCCCAAAAGTAGGTGAATGAGTTATTTGAGAAAAATTGGCTATCTGCAATACTTTTAGAGATAATTCGCATTTACTCATTTTGAGTAGGTGAGTAATTAGCTATGGGTCTGAAACTTCACAGAGTGAAAGCTCTCCCAAAAGTAGGTGAATGATTAATTTGACAAAAATTGGCTATCCGCAATACTTTTAGAGATAATTCGCATTTACTCATTTTGAGTAGGTGAGTAATTAGCTATAGGTCTGAAACTTCACCATGTGAAAGCTCTCCCACAAGTAGATCAATGAGTTATTTGATAAAAATTGGGTATCCGCAATACTTTTAGAGATAATTCACATTTACTCATTTTCAGTAGGTGAGTAATTAGCTATGGGTCTGAAACTTCACCAAGTGAAAGCTCTCCCAAAAGTAGGTGAATGAGTTATTTGAGAAAAATTGGCTATCTGCAATACTTTTAGAGATAATTCGCATTTACTCATTTTGAGTAGGTGAATAATTAGCTATGGGTCTGAAACTTCACCAAGTGAAAGCTCTCCCAAAAGTAGGTGAATGAGTTATTTGAGAAAAATTGGCTATCTGCAATACTTTTAGAGATAATTCGCATTTACTCATTTTGAGTAGGTGAGTAATTAGCTATGGGTCTGAAACTTCACCAAGTGAAAGCTCTCCCAAAAGTAGGTGAATGAGTTATTTGAGAAAAATTGGCTATCTGCAATACTTTTAGAGATAATTCGCATTTACTCATTTTGAGTAGACGAGTAATTAGCTATGGGTCTAAAACTTCACCATGTGAAAGCTCTCCCAAAAGTAGGTGGATGAGTTATTTGAGAAAAATTGGCTATCTGCAATACTTTTACAGATAATTCGCATTTACTCATTTTGAGTAGGTGAGTAATTAGCTATGGGTCTGAAACTTCATCAAGTGAAAGCTCTCCCAAAAGTAGGTGAATGATTAATTTGAGAAAAATTGGCTATCTGCAATACTTTTAGAGATAATTCGCATTTACTCATTTTGAGTAGGTGAGTAATTAGCTATGGGTCTGAAACTTCACCGAGTGAAAGCTCTCCCAAAAGTAGGTGAATGAGTTATTTGAGAAAAATTGGCTATCTGCAATACTTTTAGAGATAATTCGCATTTACTGATTTTGAGTAGGTGAGTAATTAGCTATGGGTCTGAAACTTCACCAAATGAAAGCTCTCCCAAAAGTAGGTGAATGAGTTATTTGAGAAAAATTGGCTATCTGCAATACTTTTAGAGATAATTCGCATTTACTCATTTTGAGTAGGTGAGTAATTAGCTATGGGTCTGAAACTTCACCAAGTGAAAGCTCTCCCAAAAGTAGGTGAATGAGTTATTTGAGAAAAATTGGCTATCTGCAATACTTTTAGAGATAATTCACATTTACTCATTTTCAGTAGGTGAGTAATTAGCTATGGGTCTGAAACTTCACCAAGTGAAAGCTCTCCCAAAAGTAGGTGAATGAGTTATTTGAGAAAAATTGGCTATCTGCAATACTTTTAGAGATAATTCGCATTTACTCATTTTGAGTAGGTGAGTAATTAGCTATGGGTCTGAAACTTCACCAAGTGAAAGCTCTCCCAAATGTAGGTGAATGAGTTATTTGAGAAAAATTGGCTATCTGCAATACTTTTAGAGATAATTCACATTTACTCATTTTCAGTAGGTGAGTAATTAGCTATGGGTCTGAAACTTCACCAAGTGAAAGCTCTCCCAAAAGTAGGTGAATGAGTTATTTGAGAAAAATTGGCTATCTGCAATACTTTTAGAGATAATTCGCATTTACTCATTTTGAGTAGGTGAGTAATTAGCTATGGGTCTGAAACTTCACCAAGTGAAAGCTCTCCCAAAAGTAGGTGAATGAGTTATTTGAGAAAAATTGGCTATCTGCAATACTTTTAGAGATAATTCGCATTTACTCATTTTGAGTAGGTGAGTAATTAGCTATGGGTCTGAAACTTCACCAAGTGAAAGCTCTCCCAAAAGTAGGTGAATGAGCTATTTGAGAAAAATTGGCTATCTGCAATACTTTTAGAGATAATTCACATTTACTCATTTTCAGTAGGTGAGTAATTAGCTATGGGTCTGAAACTTCACCAAGTGAAAGCTCTCCCAAAAGTAGGTGAATGAGTTATTTGAGAAAAATTGGCTATCTGCAATACTTTTAGAGATAATTCGCATTTACTCATTTTGAGTAGGTGAGTAATTAGCTATGGGTCTGAAACTTCACAGAGTGAAAGCTCTCCCAAAAGTAGGTGAATGATTAATTTGACAAAAATTGGCTATCCGCAATACTTTTAGAGATAATTCGCATTTACTCATTTTGAGTAGGTGAGTAATTAGCTATGGGTCTGAAACTTCACCATGTGAAAGCTCTCCCACAAGTAGATGAATGAGTTATTTGATAAAAATTGGGTATCCGCAATACTTTTAGAGATAATTCACATTTACTCATTTTCAGTAGGTGAGTAATTAGCTATGGGTCTGAAACTTCACCAAGTGAAAGCTCTCCCAAAAGTAGGTGAATGAGTTATTTGAGAAAAATTGGCTATCTGCAATACTTTTAGAGATAATTCGCATTTACTCATTTTGAGTAGGTGAGTAATTAGCTATGGGTCTGAAACTTCACCAAGTGAAAGCTCTCCCAAAAGTAGGTGAATGAGTTATTGGAGAAAAATTGGCTATCTGCAATACTTTTAGAGATAATTCACATTTACTCATTTTCAGTAGGTGAGTAATTAGCTATGGGTCTGAAACTTCACCAAGTGAAAGCTCTCCCAAAAGTAGGTGAATGAGTTATTTGAGAAAAATTGGCTATCTGCAATACTTTTAGAGATAATTCGCATTTACTCATTTTGAGTAGGTGAGTAATTAGCTATGGGTCTGAAACTTCACAGAGTGAAAGCTCTCCCAAAAGTAGGTGAATGAGTTATTTGAGAAAAATTGGCTATCTGCAATACTTTTAGAGATAATTCGCATTTACTCATTTTGAGTAGGTGAGTAATTAGCTATGGGTCTGAAACTTCACCAAGTGAAAGCTCTCCCAAAAGTAGGTGAAGGAGTTATTTGAGAAAAATTGGCTATCTGCAATACTTTTAGAGATAATTCGCATTTACTCATTTTGAGTAGGTGAGTAATTAGCTATGGGTCTGAAACTTCACCATGTGAAAGCTCTCCCACAAGTAGATGAATGAGTTATTTGATAAAAATTGGGTATCCGCAATACTTTTAGAGATAATTAGCATTTACTCATTTTGAGTAGGTAAATAATTAGCTATGGGTCTGAAACTTCACCATGTGAAAGCTCTCCCAAAAGTAGGTGAATGAGTTATTTGAGAAAAATTGGCTATCTGCAATACTTTTAGAGATAATTCGCATTTACTCATTTTGAGTAGGTGAGTAATTAGCTATGGGTCTGAAACTTCACAGAGTGAAAGCTCTCCCAAAAGTAGGTGAATGATTAATTTGACAAAAATTGGCTATCCGCAATACTTTTAGAGATAATTCGCATTTACTCATTTTGAGTAGGTGAGTAATTAGCTATGGGTCTGAAACTTCACCATGTGAAAGCTCTCCCACAAGTAGATGAATGAGTTATTTGATAAAAATTGGGTATCCGCAATACTTTTAGAGATAATTCACATTTACTCATTTTCAGTAGGTGAGTAATTAGCTATGGGTCTGAAACTTCACCAAGTGAAAGCTCTCCCAAAAGTAGGTGAATGAGTTATTTGAGAAAAATTGGCTATCTGCAATACTTTTAGAGATAATTCGCATTTACTCATTTTGAGTAGGTGAGTAATTAGCTATGGGTCTGAAACTTCACCAAGTGAAAGCTCTCCCAAAAGTAGGTGAATGAGTTATTTGAGAAAAATTGGCTATCTGCAATACTTTTAGAGATAATTCACATTTACTCATTTTCAGTAGGTGAGTAATTAGCTATGGGTCTGAAACTTCACCAAGTGAAAGCTCTCCCAAAAGTAGGTGAATGAGTTATTTGAGAAAAATTGGCTATCTGCAATACTTTTAGAGATAATTCGCATTTACTCATTTTGAGTAGGTGAATAATTAGCTATGGGTCTGAAACTTCACCAAGTGAAAGCTCTCCCAAAAGTAGGTGAATGAGTTATTTGAGAAAAATTGGCTATCTGCAATACTTTTAGAGATAATTCGCATTTACTCATTTTGAGTAGGTGAGTAATTAGCTATGGGTCTGAAACTTCACCAAGTGAAAGCTCTCCCAAAAGTAGGTGAATGAGTTATTTGAGAAAAATTGGCTATCTGCAATACTTTTAGAGATAATTCGCATTTACTCATTTTGAGTAGACGAGTAATTAGCTATGGGTCTGAAACTTCACCATGTGAAAGCTCTCCCAAAAGTAGGTGGATGAGTTATTTGAGAAAAATTGGCTATCTGCAATACTTTTACAGATAATTCGCATTTACTCATTTTGAGTAGGTGAGTAATTAGCTATGGGTCTGAAACTTCATCAAGTGAAAGCTCTCCCAAAAGTAGGTGAATGATTAATTTGAGAAAAATTGGCTATCTGCAATACTTTTAGAGATAATTCGCATTTACTCATTTTGAGTAGGTGAGTAATTAGCTATGGGTCTGAAACTTCACCGAGTGAAATCTCTCCCAAAAGTAGGTGAATGAGTTATTTGAGAAAAATTGGCTATCTGCAATACTTTTAGAGATAATTCGCATTTACTCATTTTGAGTAGGTGAGTAATTAGCTATGGGTCTGAAACTTCACCAAATGAAAGCTCTCCCAAAAGTAGGTGAATGAGTTATTTGAGAAAAATTGGCTATCTGCAATACTTTTAGAGATAATTCGCATTTACTCATTTTGAGTAGGTGAGTAATTAGCTATGGGTCTGAAACTTCACCAAGTGAAAGCTCTCCCAAAAGTAGGTGAATGAGTTATTTGAGAAAAATTGGCTATCTGCAATACTTTTAGAGATAATTCACATTTACTCATTTTCAGTAGGTGAGTAATTAGCTATGGGTCTGAAACTTCACCAAGTGAAAGCTCTCCCAAAAGTAGGTGAATGAGTTATTTGAGAAAAATTGGCTATCTGCAATACTTTTAGAGATAATTCACATTTACTCATTTTGAGTAGGTGAGTAATTAGCTATGGGTCTGAAACTTCACCAAGTGAAAGCTCTCCCAAAAGTAGGTGAATGAGTTATTTGAGAAAAATTGGCTATCTGCAATACTTTTAGAGATAATTCACATTTACTCATTTTCAGTAGGTGAGTAATTAGCTATGGGTCTGAAACTTCACCAAGTGAAAGCTCTCCCAAAAGTAGGTGAATGAGTTATTTGAGAAAAATTGGCTATCTGCAATACTTTTAGAGATAATTCGCATTTACTCATTTTGAGTAGGTGAGTAATTAGCTATAGGTCTGAAACTTCACCAAGTGAAAGCTCTCCCAAAAGTAGGTGAATGAGTTATTTGAGAAAAATTGGCTATCTGCAATACTTTTAGAGATAATTCACATTTACTCATTTTCAGTAGGTGAGTAATTAGCTATGGGTCTGAAACTTCACCAAGTGAAAGCTCTCCCAAAAGTAGGTGAATGAGTTATTTGAGAAAAATTGGCTATCTGCAATACTTTTAGAGATAATTCGCATTTACTCATTTTGAGTAGGTGAGTAATTAGCTATGGGTCTGAAACTTCACAGAGTGAAAGCTCTCCCAAAAGTAGGTGAATGATTAATTTGACAAAAATTGGCTATCCGCAATACTTTTAGAGATAATTCGCATTTACTCGTTTTGAGTAGGTGAGTAATTAGCTATGGGTCTGAAACTTCACCATGTGAAAGCTCTCCCACAAGTAGATGAATGAGTTATTTGATAAAAATTGGGTATCCGCAATACTTTTAGAGATAATTCACATTTACTCATTTTCAGTAGGTGAGTAATTAGCTATGGGTCTGAAACTTCACCAAGTGAAAGCTCTCCCAAAAGTAGGTGAATGAGTTATTTGAGAAAAATTGGCTATCTGCAATACTTTTAGAGATAATTCACATTTACTCATTTTCAGTAGGTGAGTAATTAGCTATGGGTCTGAAACTTCACCAAGTGAAAGCTCTCCCAAAAGTAGGTGAATGAGTTATTTGAGAAAAATTGGCTATCTGCAATACTTTTAGAGATAATTCGCATTTACTCATTTTGAGTAGGTGAGTAATTAGCTATGGGTCTGAAACTTCACAGAGTGAAAGCTCTCCCAAAAGTAGGTGAATGAGTTATTTCAGAAAAATTGGCTATCTGCAATACTTTTAGAGATAATTCGCATTTACTCATTTTGAGTAGGTGAGTAATTAGCTATGGGTCTGAAACTTCACCAAATGAAAGCTCTCCCAAAAGTAGGTGAATGAGTTATTTGAGAAAAATTGGCTATCTGCAATACTTTTAGAGATAATTCGCATTTACTCATTTTGAGTAGGTGAGTAATTAGCTATGGGTCTGAAACTTCACCAAGTGAAAGCTCTCCCAAAAGTAGGTGAATGAGTTATTTGAGAAAAATTGGCTATCTGCAATACTTTTAGAGATAATTCACATTTACTCATTTTCAGTAGGTGAGTAATTAGCTATGGGTCTGAAACTTCACCAAGTGAAAGCTCTCCCAAAAGTAGGTGAATGAGTTATTTGAGAAAAATTGGCTATCTGCAATACTTTTAGAGATAATTCGCATTTACTCATTTTGAGTAGGTGAGTAATTAGCTATGGGTCTGAAACTTCACCAAGTGAAAGCTCTCCCAAAAGTAGGTGAATGAGTTATTTGAGAAAAATTGGCTATCTGCAATACTTTTAGAGATAATTCGCATTTACTCATTTTGAGTAGGTGAGTAATTAGCTATGGGTCTGAAACTTCACCAAGTGAAAGCTCTCCCAAAAGTAGGTGAATGAGTTATTTGAGAAAAATTGGCTATCTGCAATACTTTTAGAGATAATTCACATTTACTCATTTTCAGTAGGTGAGTAATTAGCTATGGGTCTGAAACTTCACCAAGTGAAAGCTCTCCCAAAAGTAGGTGAATGAGTTATTTGAGAAAAATTGGCTATCTGCAATACTTTTAGAGATAATTCGCATTTACTCATTTTGAGTAGGTGAGTAATTAGCTATGGGTCTGAAACTTCACCAAGTGAAAGCTCTCCCAAAAGTAGGTGAATGAGTTATTTGAGAAAAATTGGCTATCTGCAATACTTTTAGAGATAATTCGCATTTACTCATTTTCAGTAGGTGAGTAATTAGCTATGGGTCTGAAACTTCACCAAGTGAAAGCTCTCCCAAAAGTAGGTGAATGAGTTATTTGAGAAAAATTGGCTATCTGCAATACTTTTAGAGATAATTCGCATTTACTCATTTTGAGTAGGTGAGTAATTAGCTATGGGTCTGAAACTTCACAGAGTGAAAGCTCTCCCAAAAGTAGGTGAATGATTAATTTGACAAAAATTGGCTATCCGCAATACTTTTAGAGATAATTTGCATTTACTCGTTTTGAGTAGGTGAGTAATTAGCTATGGGTCTGAAACTTCACCATGTGAAAGCTCTCCCACAAGTAGATGAATGAGTTATTTGATAAAAATTGGGTATCCGCAATACTTTTAGAGATAATTCACATTTACTCATTTTCAGTAGGTGAGTAATTAGCTATGGGTCTGAAACTTCACCAAGTGAAAGCTCTCCCAAAAGTAGGTGAATGAGTTATTTGAGAAAAATTGGCTATCTGCAATACTTTTAGAGATAATTCACATTTACTCATTTTCAGTAGGTGAGTAATTAGCTATGGGTCTGAAACTTCACCAAGTGAAAGCTCTCCCAAAAGTAGGTGAATGAGTTATTTGAGAAAAATTGGCTATCTGCAATACTTTTAGAGATAATTCGCATTTACTCATTTTGAGTAGGTGAGTAATTAGCTATGGGTCTGAAACTTCACAGAGTGAAAGCTCTCCCAAAAGTAGGTGAATGAGTTATTTGAGAAAAATTGGCTATCTGCAATACTTTTAGAGATAATTCGCATTTACTCATTTTGAGTAGGTGAGTAATTAGCTATGGGTCTGAAACTTCACCAAATGAAAGCTCTCCCAAAAGTAGGTGAATGAGTTATTTGAGAAAAATTGGCTATCTGCAATACTTTTAGAGATAATTCGCATTTACTCATTTTGAGTAGGTGAGTAATTAGCTATGGGTCTGAAACTTCACCAAGTGAAAGCTCTCCCAAAAGTAGGTGAATGAGTTATTTGAGAAAAATTGGCTATCTGCAATACTTTTAGAGATAATTCACATTTACTCATTTTCAGTAGGTGAGTAATTAGCTATGGGTCTGAAACTTCACCAAGTGAAAGCTCTCCCAAAAGTAGGTGAATGAGTTATTTGAGAAAAATTGGCTATCTGCAATACTTTTAGAGATAATTCGCATTTACTCATTTTGAGTAGGTGAGTAATTAGCTATGGGTCTGAAACTTCACCAAGTGAAAGCTCTCCCAAAAGTAGGTGAATGAGTTATTTGAGAAAAATTGGCTATCTGCAATACTTTTAGAGATAATTCACATTTACTCATTTTCAGTAGGTGAGTAATTAGCTATGGGTCTGAAACTTCACCAAGTGAAAGCTCTCCCAAAAGTAGGTGAATGAGTTATTTGAGAAAAATTGGCTATCTGCAATACTTTTAGAGATAATTCGCATTTACTCATTTTGAGTAGGTGAGTAATTAGCTATGGGTCTGAAACTTCACCAAGTGAAAGCTCTCCCAAAAGTAGGTGAATGAGTTATTTGAGAAAAATTGGCTATCTGCAATACTTTTAGAGATAATTCGCATTTACTCATTTTCAGTAGGTGAGTAATTAGCTATGGGTCTGAAACTTCACCAAGTGAAAGCTCTCCCAAAAGTAGGTGAATGAGTTATTTGAGAAAAATTGGCTATCTGCAATACTTTTAGAGATAATTCGCATTTACTCATTTTGAGTAGGTGAGTAATTAGCTATGGGTCTGAAACTTCACAGAGTGAAAGCTCTCCCAAAAGTAGGTGAATGATTAATTTGACAAAAATTGGCTATCCGCAATACTTTTAGAGATAATTCGCATTTACTCGTTTTGAGTAGGTGAGTAATTAGCTATGGGTCTGAAACTTCACCATGTGAAAGCTCTCCCACAAGTAGATGAATGAGTTATTTGATAAAAATTGGGTATCCGCAATACTTTTAGAGATAATTCACATTTACTCATTTTCAGTAGGTGAGTAATTAGCTATGGGTCTGAAACTTCACCAAGTGAAAGCTCTCCCAAAAGTAGGTGAATGAGTTATTTGAGAAAAATTGGCTATCTGCAATACTTTTAGAGATAATTCACATTTACTCATTTTCAGTAGGTGAGTAATTAGCTATGGGTCTGAAACTTCACCAAGTGAAAGCTCTGCCAAAAGTAGGTGAATGAGTTATTTGAGAAAAATTGGCTATCTGCAATACTTTTAGAGATAATTCACATTTACTCATTTTCAGTAGGTGAGTAATTAGCTATGGGTCTGAAACTTCACCAAGTGAAAGCTCTCCCAAAAGTAGGTGAATGAGTTATTTGAGAAAAATTGGCTATCTGCAATACTTTTAGAGATAATTCGCATTTACTCATTTTGAGTAGGTGAGTAATTAGCTATGGGTCTGAAACTTCACAGAGTGAAAGCTCTCCCAAAAGTAGGTGAATGAGTTATTTGAGAAAAATTGGCTATCTGCAATACTTTTAGAGATAATTCGCATTTACTCATTTTGAGTAGGTGAGTAATTAGCTATGGGTCTGAAACTTCACCAAATGAAAGCTCTCCCAAAAGTAGGTGAATGAGTTATTTGAGAAAAATTGGCTATCTGCAATACTTTTAGAGATAATTCGCATTTACTCATTTTGAGTAGGTGAGTAATTAGCTATGGGTCTGAAACTTCACCAAGTGAAAGCTCTCCCAAAAGTAGGTGAATGAGTTATTTGAGAAAAATTGGCTATCTGCAATACTTTTAGAGATAATTCGCATTTACTCATTTTGAGTAGGTGAGTAATTAGCTATGGGTCTGAAACTTCACCAAGTGAAAGCTCTCCCAAAAGTAGGTGAATGAGTTATTTGAGAAAAATTGGCTACTGCAATACTTTTAGAGATAATTCACATTTACTCATTTTCAGTAGGTGAGTAATTAGCTATGGGTCTGAAACTTCACCAAGTGAAAGCTCTCCCAAAAGTAGGTGAATGAGTTATTTGAGAAAAATTGGCTATCTGCAATACTTTTAGAGATAATTCGCATTTACTCATTTTGAGTAGGTGAGTAATTAGCTATGGGTCTGAAACTTCACAGAGTGAAAGCTCTCCCAAAAGTAGGTGAATGAGTTATTTGAGAAAAATTGGCTATCTGCAATACTTTTAGAGATAATTCGCATTTACTCATTTTGAGTAGGTGAGTAATTAGCTATGGGTCTGAAACTTCACCAAGTGAAAGCTCTCCCAAAAGTAGGTGAATGAGTTATTTGAGAAAAATTGGCTATCTGCAATACTTTTAGAGATAATTCGCATTTACTCATTTTGAGTAGGTGAGTAATTAGCTATGGGTCTGAAACTTCACCATGTGAAAGCTCTCCCACAAGTAGGTGAATGAGTTATTTGAGAAAAATTGGCTATCTGCAATACTTTTAGAGATAATTCACATTTACTCATTTTCAGTAGGTGAGTAATTAGCTATGGGTCTGAAACTTCACCAAGTGAAAGCTCTCCCAAAAGTAGGTGAATGAGTTATTTGAGAAAAATTGGCTATCTGCAATACTTTTAGAGATAATTCGCATTTACTCATTTTGAGTAGGTGAGTAATTAGCTATGGGTCTGAAACTTCACAGAGTGAAAGCTCTCCCAAAAGTAGGTGAATGAGTTATTTGAGAAAAATTGGCTATCTGCAATACTTTTAGAGATAATTCGCATTTACTCATTTTGAGTAGGTGAGTAATTAGCTATGGGTCTGAAACTTCACCAAATGAAAGCTCTCCCAAAAGTAGGTGAATGAGTTATTTGAGAAAAATTGGCTATCTGCAATACTTTTAGAGATAATTCGCATTTACTCATTTTGAGTAGGTGAGTAATTAGCTATGGGTCTGAAACTTCACCAAGTGAAAGCTCTCCCAAAAGTAGGTGAATGAGTTATTTGAGAAAAATTGGCTATCTGCAATACTTTTAGAGATAATTCGCATTTACTCATTTTGAGTAGGTGAGTAATTAGCTATGGGTCTGAAACTTCACCATGTGAAAGCTCTCCCACAAGTAGGTGAATGAGTTATTTGAGAAAAATTGGCTATCTGCAATACTTTTAGAGATAATTCACATTTACTCATTTTCAGTAGGTGAGTAATTAGCTATGGGTCTGAAACTTCACCAAGTGAAAGCTCTCCCAAAAGTAGGTGAATGAGTTATTTGAGAAAAATTGGCTATCTGCAATACTTTTAGAGATAATTCGCATTTACTCATTTTGAGTAGGTGAGTAATTAGCTATGGGTCTGAAACTTCACAGAGTGAAAGCTCTCCCAAAAGTAGGTGAATGAGTTATTTGAGAAAAATTGGCTATCTGCAATACTTTTAGAGATAATTCGCATTTACTCATTTTGAGTAGGTGAGTAATTAGCTATGGGTCTGAAACTTCACCAAATGAAAGCTCTCCCAAAAGTAGGTGAATGAGTTATTTGAGAAAAATTGGCTATCTGCAATACTTTTAGAGATAATTCGCATTTACTCATTTTGAGTAGGTGAGTAATTAGCTATGGGTCTGAAACTTCACCAAGTGAAAGCTCTCCCAAAAGTAGGTGAATGAGTTATTTGAGAAAAATTGGCTATCTGCAATACTTTTAGAGATAATTCGCATTTACTCATTTTGAGTAGGTGAGTAATTAGCTATGGGTCTGAAACTTCACCAAGTGAAAGCTCTCCCAAAAGTAGGTGAATGAGTTATTTGAGAAAAATTGGCTACTGCAATACTTTTAGAGATAATTCACATTTACTCATTTTGAGTAGGTGAGTAATTAGCTATGGGTCTGAAACTTCACCAAGTGAAAGCTCTCCCAAAAGTAGGTGAATGAGTTATTTGAGAAAAATTGGCTATCTGCAATACTTTTAGAGATAATTCGCATTTACTCATTTTGAGTAGGTGAGTAATTAGCTATGGGTCTGAAACTTCACCAAGTGAAAGCTCTCCCAAAAGTAGGTGAATGAGTTATTTGAGAAAAATTGGCTATCTGCAATACTTTTAGAGATAATTCGCATTTACTCATTTTGAGTAGGTGAGTAATTAGCTATGGGTCTGAAACTTCACCAAGTGAAAGCTCTCCCAAAAGTAGGTGAATGAGTTATTTGAGAAAAATTGGCTATCTGCAATACTTTTAGAGATAATTCGCATTTACTCATTTTGAGTAGGTGAGTAATTAGCTATGGGTCTGAAACTTCACCAAGTGAAAGCTCTCCCAAAAGTAGGTGAATGAGTTATTTGAGAAAAATTGGCTACTGCAATACTTTTAGAGATAATTCACATTTACTCATTTTCAGTAGGTGAGTAATTAGCTATGGGTCTGAAACTTCACCAAGTGAAAGCTCTCCCAAAAGTAGGTGAATGAGTTATTTGAGAAAAATTGGCTATCTGCAATACTTTTAGAGATAATTCGCATTTACTCATTTTGAGTAGGTGAGTAATTAGCTATGGGTCTGAAACTTCACAGAGTGAAAGCTCTCCCAAAAGTAGGTGAATGAGTTATTTGAGAAAAATTGGCTATCTGCAATACTTTTAGAGATAATTCGCATTTACTCATTTTGAGTAGGTGAGTAATTAGCTATGGGTCTGAAACTTCACCAAGTGAAAGCTCTCCCAAAAGTAGGTGAATGAGTTATTTGAGAAAAATTGGCTATCTGCAATACTTTTAGAGATAATTCGCATTTACTCATTTTGAGTAGGTGAGTAATTAGCTATGGGTCTGAAACTTCACCATGTGAAAGCTCTCCCACAAGTAGGTGAATGAGTTATTTGAGAAAAATTGGCTATCTGCAATACTTTTAGAGATAATTCACATTTACTCATTTTCAGTAGGTGAGTAATTAGCTATGGGTCTGAAACTTCACCAAGTGAAAGCTCTCCCAAAAGTAGGTGAATGAGTTATTTGAGAAAAATTGGCTATCTGCAATACTTTTAGAGATAATTCGCATTTACTCATTTTGAGTAGGTGAGTAATTAGCTATGGGTCTGAAACTTCACAGAGTGAAAGCTCTCCCAAAAGTAGGTGAATGAGTTATTTGAGAAAAATTGGCTATCTGCAATACTTTTAGAGATAATTCGCATTTACTCATTTTGAGTAGGTGAGTAATTAGCTATGGGTCTGAAACTTCACCAAATGAAAGCTCTCCCAAAAGTAGGTGAATGAGTTATTTGAGAAAAATTGGCTATCTGCAATACTTTTAGAGATAATTCGCATTTACTCATTTTGAGTAGGTGAGTAATTAGCTATGGGTCTGAAACTTCACCAAGTGAAAGCTCTCCCAAAAGTAGGTGAATGAGTTATTTGAGAAAAATTGGCTATCTGCAATACTTTTAGAGATAATTCGCATTTACTCATTTTGAGTAGGTGAGTAATTAGCTATGGGTCTGAAACTTCACCATGTGAAAGCTCTCCCACAAGTAGGTGAATGAGTTATTTGAGAAAAATTGGCTATCTGCAATACTTTTAGAGATAATTCACATTTACTCATTTTCAGTAGGTGAGTAATTAGCTATGGGTCTGAAACTTCACCAAGTGAAAGCTCTCCCAAAAGTAGGTGAATGAGTTATTTGAGAAAAATTGGCTATCTGCAATACTTTTAGAGATAATTCGCATTTACTCATTTTGAGTAGGTGAGTAATTAGCTATGGGTCTGAAACTTCACAGAGTGAAAGCTCTCCCAAAAGTAGGTGAATGAGTTATTTGAGAAAAATTGGCTATCTGCAATACTTTTAGAGATAATTCGCATTTACTCATTTTGAGTAGGTGAGTAATTAGCTATGGGTCTGAAACTTCACCAAATGAAAGCTCTCCCAAAAGTAGGTGAATGAGTTATTTGAGAAAAATTGGCTATCTGCAATACTTTTAGAGATAATTCGCATTTACTCATTTTGAGTAGGTGAGTAATTAGCTATGGGTCTGAAACTTCACCAAGTGAAAGCTCTCCCAAAAGTAGGTGAATGAGTTATTTGAGAAAAATTGGCTATCTGCAATACTTTTAGAGATAATTCGCATTTACTCATTTTGAGTAGGTGAGTAATTAGCTATGGGTCTGAAACTTCACCAAGTGAAAGCTCTCCCAAAAGTAGGTGAATGAGTTATTTGAGAAAAATTGGCTACTGCAATACTTTTAGAGATAATTCACATTTACTCATTTTGAGTAGGTGAGTAATTAGCTATGGGTCTGAAACTTCACCAAGTGAAAGCTCTCCCAAAAGTAGGTGAATGAGTTATTTGAGAAAAATTGGCTATCTGCAATACTTTTAGAGATAATTCGCATTTACTCATTTTGAGTAGGTGAGTAATTAGCTATGGGTCTGAAACTTCACCAAGTGAAAGCTCTCCCAAAAGTAGGTGAATGAGTTATTTGAGAAAAATTGGCTATCTGCAATACTTTTAGAGATAATTCGCATTTACTCATTTTCAGTAGGTGAGTAATTAGCTATGGGTCTGAAACTTCACCAAGTGAAAGCTCTGCCAAAAGTAGGTGAATGAGTTATTTGAGAAAAATTGGCTATCTGCAATACTTTTAGAGATAATTCACATTTACTCATTTTCAGTAGGTGAGTAATTAGCTATGGGTCTGAAACTTCACCAAGTGAAAGCTCTCCCAAAAGTAGGTGAATGAGTTATTTGAGAAAAATTGGCTATCTGCAATACTTTTAGAGATAATTCGCATTTACTCATTTTGAGTAGGTGAGTAATTAGCTATGGGTCTGAAACTTCACAGAGTGAAAGCTCTCCCAAAAGTAGGTGAATGAGTTATTTGAGAAAAATTGGCTATCTGCAATACTTTTAGAGATAATTCGCATTTACTCATTTTGAGTAGGTGAGTAATTAGCTATGGGTCTGAAACTTCACCAAATGAAAGCTCTCCCAAAAGTAGGTGAATGAGTTATTTGAGAAAAATTGGCTATCTGCAATACTTTTAGAGATAATTCGCATTTACTCATTTTGAGTAGGTGAGTAATTAGCTATGGGTCTGAAACTTCACCAAGTGAAAGCTCTCCCAAAAGTAGGTGAATGAGTTATTTGAGAAAAATTGGCTATCTGCAATACTTTTAGAGATAATTCGCATTTACTCATTTTGAGTAGGTGAGTAATTAGCTATGGGTCTGAAACTTCACCAAGTGAAAGCTCTCCCAAAAGTAGGTGAATGAGTTATTTGAGAAAAATTGGCTACTGCAATACTTTTAGAGATAATTCACATTTACTCATTTTCAGTAGGTGAGTAATTAGCTATGGGTCTGAAACTTCACCAAGTGAAAGCTCTCCCAAAAGTAGGTGAATGAGTTATTTGAGAAAAATTGGCTATCTGCAATACTTTTAGAGATAATTCGCATTTACTCATTTTGAGTAGGTGAGTAATTAGCTATGGGTCTGAAACTTCACAGAGTGAAAGCTCTCCCAAAAGTAGGTGAATGAGTTATTTGAGAAAAATTGGCTATCTGCAATACTTTTAGAGATAATTCGCATTTACTCATTTTGAGTAGGTGAGTAATTAGCTATGGGTCTGAAACTTCACCAAGTGAAAGCTCTCCCAAAAGTAGGTGAATGAGTTATTTGAGAAAAATTGGCTATCTGCAATACTTTTAGAGATAATTCGCATTTACTCATTTTGAGTAGGTGAGTAATTAGCTATGGGTCTGAAACTTCACCATGTGAAAGCTCTCCCACAAGTAGGTGAATGAGTTATTTGAGAAAAATTGGCTATCTGCAATACTTTTAGAGATAATTCACATTTACTCATTTTCAGTAGGTGAGTAATTAGCTATGGGTCTGAAACTTCACCAAGTGAAAGCTCTCCCAAAAGTAGGTGAATGAGTTATTTGAGAAAAATTGGCTATCTGCAATACTTTTAGAGATAATTCGCATTTACTCATTTTGAGTAGGTGAGTAATTAGCTATGGGTCTGAAACTTCACAGAGTGAAAGCTCTCCCAAAAGTAGGTGAATGAGTTATTTGAGAAAAATTGGCTATCTGCAATACTTTTAGAGATAATTCGCATTTACTCATTTTGAGTAGGTGAGTAATTAGCTATGGGTCTGAAACTTCACCAAATGAAAGCTCTCCCAAAAGTAGGTGAATGAGTTATTTGAGAAAAATTGGCTATCTGCAATACTTTTAGAGATAATTCGCATTTACTCATTTTGAGTAGGTGAGTAATTAGCTATGGGTCTGAAACTTCACCAAGTGAAAGCTCTCCCAAAAGTAGGTGAATGAGTTATTTGAGAAAAATTGGCTATCTGCAATACTTTTAGAGATAATTCGCATTTACTCATTTTGAGTAGGTGAGTAATTAGCTATGGGTCTGAAACTTCACCATGTGAAAGCTCTCCCACAAGTAGGTGAATGAGTTATTTGAGAAAAATTGGCTATCTGCAATACTTTTAGAGATAATTCACATTTACTCATTTTCAGTAGGTGAGTAATTAGCTATGGGTCTGAAACTTCACCAAGTGAAAGCTCTCCCAAAAGTAGGTGAATGAGTTATTTGAGAAAAATTGGCTATCTGCAATACTTTTAGAGATAATTCGCATTTACTCATTTTGAGTAGGTGAGTAATTAGCTATGGGTCTGAAACTTCAAGTGAAAGCTCTCCCAAAAGTAGGTGAATGAGTTATTTGAGAAAAATTGGCTACTGCAATACTTTTAGAGATAATTCACATTTACTCATTTTCAGTAGGTGAGTAATTAGCTATGGGTCTGAAACTTCACCAAGTGAAAGCTCTCCCAAAAGTAGGTGAATGAGTTATTTGAGAAAAATTGGCTATCTGCAATACTTTTAGAGATAATTCGCATTTACTCATTTTGAGTAGGTGAGTAATTAGCTATGGGTCTGAAACTTCACCAAGTGAAAGCTCTCCCAAAAGTAGGTGAATGAGTTATTTGAGAAAAATTGGCTACTGCAATACTTTTAGAGATAATTCACATTTACTCATTTTCAGTAGGTGAGTAATTAGCTATGGGTCTGAAACTTCACCAAGTGAAAGCTCTCCCAAAAGTAGGTGAATGAGTTATTTGAGAAAAATTGGCTATCTGCAATACTTTTAGAGATAATTCGCATTTACTCATTTTGAGTAGGTGAGTAATTAGCTATGGGTCTGAAACTTCACAGAGTGAAAGCTCTCCCAAAAGTAGGTGAATGAGTTATTTGAGAAAAATTGGCTATCTGCAATACTTTTAGAGATAATTCGCATTTACTCATTTTGAGTAGGTGAGTAATTAGCTATGGGTCTGAAACTTCACCAAGTGAAAGCTCTCCCAAAAGTAGGTGAATGAGTTATTTGAGAAAAATTGGCTATCTGCAATACTTTTAGAGATAATTCGCATTTACTCATTTTGAGTAGGTGAGTAATTAGCTATGGGTCTGAAACTTCACCATGTGAAAGCTCTCCCACAAGTAGGTGAATGAGTTATTTGAGAAAAATTGGCTATCTGCAATACTTTTAGAGATAATTCACATTTACTCATTTTCAGTAGGTGAGTAATTAGCTATGGGTCTGAAACTTCACCAAGTGAAAGCTCTCCCAAAAGTAGGTGAATGAGTTATTTGAGAAAAATTGGCTATCTGCAATACTTTTAGAGATAATTCGCATTTACTCATTTTGAGTAGGTGAGTAATTAGCTATGGGTCTGAAACTTCACAGAGTGAAAGCTCTCCCAAAAGTAGGTGAATGAGTTATTTGAGAAAAATTGGCTATCTGCAATACTTTTAGAGATAATTCGCATTTACTCATTTTGAGTAGGTGAGTAATTAGCTATGGGTCTGAAACTTCACCAAATGAAAGCTCTCCCAAAAGTAGGTGAATGAGTTATTTGAGAAAAATTGGCTATCTGCAATACTTTTAGAGATAATTCGCATTTACTCATTTTGAGTAGGTGAGTAATTAGCTATGGGTCTGAAACTTCACCAAGTGAAAGCTCTCCCAAAAGTAGGTGAATGAGTTATTTGAGAAAAATTGGCTATCTGCAATACTTTTAGAGATAATTCGCATTTACTCATTTTGAGTAGGTGAGTAATTAGCTATGGGTCTGAAACTTCACCATGTGAAAGCTCTCCCACAAGTAGGTGAATGAGTTATTTGAGAAAAATTGGCTATCTGCAATACTTTTAGAGATAATTCACATTTACTCATTTTCAGTAGGTGAGTAATTAGCTATGGGTCTGAAACTTCACCAAGTGAAAGCTCTCCCAAAAGTAGGTGAATGAGTTATTTGAGAAAAATTGGCTATCTGCAATACTTTTAGAGATAATTCGCATTTACTCATTTTGAGTAGGTGAGTAATTAGCTATGGGTCTGAAACTTCACAGAGTGAAAGCTCTCCCAAAAGTAGGTGAATGAGTTATTTGAGAAAAATTGGCTATCTGCAATACTTTTAGAGATAATTCGCATTTACTCATTTTGAGTAGGTGAGTAATTAGCTATGGGTCTGAAACTTCACCAAATGAAAGCTCTCCCAAAAGTAGGTGAATGAGTTATTTGAGAAAAATTGGCTATCTGCAATACTTTTAGAGATAATTCGCATTTACTCATTTTGAGTAGGTGAGTAATTAGCTATGGGTCTGAAACTTCACCAAGTGAAAGCTCTCCCAAAAGTAGGTGAATGAGTTATTTGAGAAAAATTGGCTATCTGCAATACTTTTAGAGATAATTCGCATTTACTCATTTTGAGTAGGTGAGTAATTAGCTATGGGTCTGAAACTTCACCAAGTGAAAGCTCTCCCAAAAGTAGGTGAATGAGTTATTTGAGAAAAATTGGCTACTGCAATACTTTTAGAGATAATTCACATTTACTCATTTTCAGTAGGTGAGTAATTAGCTATGGGTCTGAAACTTCACCATGTGAAAGCTCTCCCACAAGTAGATGAATGAGTTATTTGATAAAAATTGGGTATCCGCAATACTTTTACAGATAATTAGCATTTACTCATTTTGAGTAGGTAAATAATTAGCTATGGGTCTGAAAGTTCACCATGTGAAAGCTCTCCCAAAAGTAGGTGAATGAGTTATTTGAGAAAAATTGGCTATCTGCAATACTTTTAGAGATAATTCACATTTACTCATTTTCAGTAGGTGAGTAATTAGCTATGGGTCTGAAACTTCACCAAGTGAAAGCTCTCCCAAAAGTAGGTGAATGAGTTATTTGAGAAAAATTGGCTATCTGCAATACTTTTAGAGATAATTCGCATTTACTCATTTTGAGTAGGTGAGTAATTAGCTATGGGTCTGAAACTTCACAGAGTGAAAGCTCTCCCAAAAGTAGGTGAATGATTAATTTGACAAAAATTGGCTATCCGCAATACTTTTAGAGATAATTCGCATTTACTCGTTTTGAGTAGGTGAGTAATTAGCTATGGGTCTGAAACTTCACCATGTGAAAGCTCTCCCACAAGTAGATGAATGAGTTATTTGATAAAAATTGGGTATCCGCAATACTTTTAGAGATAATTCACATTTACTCATTTTCAGTAGGTGAGTAATTAGCTATGGGTCTGAAACTTCACCAAGTGAAAGCTCTCCCAAAAGTAGGTGAATGAGTTATTTGAGAAAAATTGGCTATCTGCAATACTTTTAGAGATAATTCACATTTACTCATTTTCAGTAGGTGAGTAATTAGCTATGGGTCTGAAACTTCACCAAGTGAAAGCTCTCCCAAAAGTAGGTGAATGAGTTATTTGAGAAAAATTGGCTATCTGCAATACTTTTAGAGATAATTCACATTTACTCATTTTCAGTAGGTGAGTAATTAGCTATGGGTCTGAAACTTCACCAAGTGAAAGCTCTCCCAAAAGTAGGTGAATGAGTTATTTGAGAAAAATTGGCTATCTGCAATACTTTTAGAGATAATTCGCATTTACTCATTTTGAGTAGGTGAGTAATTAGCTATGGGTCTGAAACTTCACAGAGTGAAAGCTCTCCCAAAAGTAGGTGAATGAGTTATTTGAGAAAAATTGGCTATCTGCAATACTTTTAGAGATAATTCGCATTTACTCATTTTGAGTAGGTGAGTAATTAGCTATGGGTCTGAAACTTCACCAAATGAAAGCTCTCCCAAAAGTAGGTGAATGAGTTATTTGAGAAAAATTGGCTATCTGCAATACTTTTAGAGATAATTCGCATTTACTCATTTTGAGTAGGTGAGTAATTAGCTATGGGTCTGAAACTTCACCAAGTGAAAGCTCTCCCAAAAGTAGGTGAATGAGTTATTTGAGAAAAATTGGCTATCTGCAATACTTTTAGAGATAATTCGCATTTACTCATTTTGAGTAGGTGAGTAATTAGCTATGGGTCTGAAACTTCACCAAGTGAAAGCTCTCCCAAAAGTAGGTGAATGAGTTATTTGAGAAAAATTGGCTACTGCAATACTTTTAGAGATAATTCACATTTACTCATTTTCAGTAGGTGAGTAATTAGCTATGGGTCTGAAACTTCACCAAGTGAAAGCTCTCCCAAAAGTAGGTGAATGAGTTATTTGAGAAAAATTGGCTATCTGCAATACTTTTAGAGATAATTCGCATTTACTCATTTTGAGTAGGTGAGTAATTAGCTATGGGTCTGAAACTTCACAGAGTGAAAGCTCTCCCAAAAGTAGGTGAATGAGTTATTTGAGAAAAATTGGCTATCTGCAATACTTTTAGAGATAATTCGCATTTACTCATTTTGAGTAGGTGAGTAATTAGCTATGGGTCTGAAACTTCACCAAGTGAAAGCTCTCCCAAAAGTAGGTGAATGAGTTATTTGAGAAAAATTGGCTATCTGCAATACTTTTAGAGATAATTCGCATTTACTCATTTTGAGTAGGTGAGTAATTAGCTATGGGTCTGAAACTTCACCATGTGAAAGCTCTCCCACAAGTAGATGAATGAGTTATTTGATAAAAATTGGGTATCCGCAATACTTTTACAGATAATTAGCATTTACTCATTTTGAGTAGGTAAATAATTAGCTATGGGTCTGAAAGTTCACCATGTGAAAGCTCTCCCAAAAGTAGGTGAATGAGTTATTTGAGAAAAATTGGCTATCTGCAATACTTTTAGAGATAATTCACATTTACTCATTTTCAGTAGGTGAGTAATTAGCTATGGGTCTGAAACTTCACCAAGTGAAAGCTCTCCCAAAAGTAGGTGAATGAGTTATTTGAGAAAAATTGGCTATCTGCAATACTTTTAGAGATAATTCGCATTTACTCATTTTGAGTAGGTGAGTAATTAGCTATGGGTCTGAAACTTCACAGAGTGAAAGCTCTCCCAAAAGTAGGTGAATGATTAATTTGACAAAAATTGGCTATCCGCAATACTTTTAGAGATAATTCGCATTTACTCGTTTTGAGTAGGTGAGTAATTAGCTATGGGTCTGAAACTTCACCATGTGAAAGCTCTCCCACAAGTAGATGAATGAGTTATTTGATAAAAATTGGGTATCCGCAATACTTTTAGAGATAATTCACATTTACTCATTTTCAGTAGGTGAGTAATTAGCTATGGGTCTGAAACTTCACCAAGTGAAAGCTCTCCCAAAAGTAGGTGAATGAGTTATTTGAGAAAAATTGGCTATCTGCAATACTTTTAGAGATAATTCACATTTACTCATTTTCAGTAGGTGAGTAATTAGCTATGGGTCTGAAACTTCACCAAGTGAAAGCTCTCCCAAAAGTAGGTGAATGAGTTATTTGAGAAAAATTGGCTATCTGCAATACTTTTAGAGATAATTCGCATTTACTCATTTTGAGTAGGTGAGTAATTAGCTATGGGTCTGAAACTTCACAGAGTGAAAGCTCTCCCAAAAGTAGGTGAATGAGTTATTTGAGAAAAATTGGCTATCTGCAATACTTTTAGAGATAATTCGCATTTACTCATTTTGAGTAGGTGAATAATTAGCTATGGGTCTGAAACTTCACCAAGTGAAAGCTCTCCCAAAAGTAGGTGAATGAGTTATTTGAGAAAAATTGGCTATCTGCAATACTTTTAGAGATAATTCGCATTTACTCATTTTGAGTAGGTGAGTAATTAGCTATGAGTCTGAAACTTCACCGAGTGAAAGCTCTCCCAAAAGTAGGTGAATGAGTTATTTGAGAAAAATTGGCTATCTGCAATACTTTTAGAGATAATTCGCATTTACTCATTTTGAGTAGGTGAGTAATTAGCTATGGGTCTGAAACTTCACCAAGTGAAAGCTCTCCCAAAAGTAGGTGAATGAGTTATTTGAGAAAAATTGGCTATCTGCAATACTTTTAGAGATAATTCGCATTTACTCATTTTGAGTAGGTGAGTAATTAGCTATGGGTCTGAAACTTCACCAAGTGAAAGCTCTCCCAAAAGTAGGTGAATGAGTTATTTGAGAAAAATTGGCTATCTGCAATACTTTTAGAGATAATTCACATTTACTCATTTTCAGTAGGTGAGTAATTAGCTATGGGTCTGAAACTTCACCAAGTGAAAGCTCTCCCAAAAGTAGGTGAATGAGTTATTTGAGAAAAATTGGCTATCTGCAATACTTTTAGAGATAATTCGCATTTACTCATTTTGAGTAGGTGAGTAATTAGCTATGGGTCTGAAACTTCACCAAGTGAAAGCTCTCCCAAAAGTAGGTGAATGAGTTATTTGAGAAAAATTGGCTATCTGCAATACTTTTAGAGATAATTCACATTTACTCATTTTGAGTAGGTGAGTAATTAGCTATGGGTCTGAAACTTCACCAAGTGAAAGCTCTCCCAAAAGTAGGTGAATGAGTTATTTGAGAAAAATTGGCTATCTGCAATACTTTTAGAGATAATTCGCATTTACTCATTTTGAGTAGGTGAGTAATTAGCTATGGGTCTGAAACTTCACCAAGTGAAAGCTCTCCCAAAAGTAGGTGAATGAGTTATTTGAGAAAAATTGGCTATCTGCAATACTTTTAGAGATAATTCACATTTACTCATTTTCAGTAGGTGAGTAATTAGCTATGGGTCTGAAACTTCACCAAGTGAAAGCTCTCCCAAAAGTAGGTGAATGAGTTATTTGAGAAAAATTGGCTATCTGCAATACTTTTAGAGATAATTCGCATTTACTCATTTTGAGTAGGTGAGTAATTAGCTATGGGTCTGAAACTTCACCAAGTGAAAGCTCTCCCAAAAGTAGGTGAATGAGTTATTTGAGAAAAATTGGCTATCTGCAATACTTTTAGAGATAATTCGCATTTACTCATTTTCAGTAGGTGAGTAATTAGCTATGGGTCTGAAACTTCACCAAGTGAAAGCTCTCCCAAAAGTAGGTGAATGAGTTATTTGAGAAAAATTGGCTATCTGCAATACTTTTAGAGATAATTCGCATTTACTCATTTTGAGTAGGTGAGTAATTAGCTATGGGTCTGAAACTTCACAGAGTGAAAGCTCTCCCAAAAGTAGGTGAATGATTAATTTGACAAAAATTGGCTATCCGCAATACTTTTAGAGATAATTTGCATTTACTCGTTTTGAGTAGGTGAGTAATTAGCTATGGGTCTGAAACTTCACCATGTGAAAGCTCTCCCACAAGTAGATGAATGAGTTATTTGATAAAAATTGGGTATCCGCAATACTTTTAGAGATAATTCACATTTACTCATTTTCAGTAGGTGAGTAATTAGCTATGGGTCTGAAACTTCACCAAGTGAAAGCTCTCCCAAAAGTAGGTGAATGAGTTATTTGAGAAAAATTGGCTATCTGCAATACTTTTAGAGATAATTCACATTTACTCATTTTCAGTAGGTGAGTAATTAGCTATGGGTCTGAAACTTCACCAAGTGAAAGCTCTCCCAAAAGTAGGTGAATGAGTTATTTGAGAAAAATTGGCTATCTGCAATACTTTTAGAGATAATTCGCATTTACTCATTTTGAGTAGGTGAGTAATTAGCTATGGGTCTGAAACTTCACAGAGTGAAAGCTCTCCCAAAAGTAGGTGAATGAGTTATTTGAGAAAAATTGGCTATCTGCAATACTTTTAGAGATAATTCGCATTTACTCATTTTGAGTAGGTGAGTAATTAGCTATGGGTCTGAAACTTCACCAAATGAAAGCTCTCCCAAAAGTAGGTGAATGAGTTATTTGAGAAAAATTGGCTATCTGCAATACTTTTAGAGATAATTCGCATTTACTCATTTTGAGTAGGTGAGTAATTAGCTATGGGTCTGAAACTTCACCAAGTGAAAGCTCTCCCAAAAGTAGGTGAATGAGTTATTTGAGAAAAATTGGCTATCTGCAATACTTTTAGAGATAATTCACATTTACTCATTTTCAGTAGGTGAGTAATTAGCTATGGGTCTGAAACTTCACCAAGTGAAAGCTCTCCCAAAAGTAGGTGAATGAGTTATTTGAGAAAAATTGGCTATCTGCAATACTTTTAGAGATAATTCGCATTTACTCATTTTGAGTAGGTGAGTAATTAGCTATGGGTCTGAAACTTCACCAAGTGAAAGCTCTCCCAAAAGTAGGTGAATGAGTTATTTGAGAAAAATTGGCTATCTGCAATACTTTTAGAGATAATTCACATTTACTCATTTTCAGTAGGTGAGTAATTAGCTATGGGTCTGAAACTTCACCAAGTGAAAGCTCTCCCAAAAGTAGGTGAATGAGTTATTTGAGAAAAATTGGCTATCTGCAATACTTTTAGAGATAATTCGCATTTACTCATTTTGAGTAGGTGAGTAATTAGCTATGGGTCTGAAACTTCACCAAGTGAAAGCTCTCCCAAAAGTAGGTGAATGAGTTATTTGAGAAAAATTGGCTATCTGCAATACTTTTAGAGATAATTCACATTTACTCATTTTCAGTAGGTGAGTAATTAGCTATGGGTCTGAAACTTCACCAAGTGAAAGCTCTCCCAAAAGTAGGTGAATGAGTTATTTGAGAAAAATTGGCTATCTGCAATACTTTTAGAGATAATTCGCATTTACTCATTTTGAGTAGGTGAGTAATTAGCTATGGGTCTGAAACTTCACAGAGTGAAAGCTCTCCCAAAAGTAGGTGAATGATTAATTTGACAAAAATTGGCTATCCGCAATACTTTTAGAGATAATTCGCATTTACTCGTTTTGAGTAGGTGAGTAATTAGCTATGGGTCTGAAACTTCACCATGTGAAAGCTCTCCCACAAGTAGATGAATGAGTTATTTGATAAAAATTGGGTATCCGCAATACTTTTAGAGATAATTCACATTTACTCATTTTCAGTAGGTGAGTAATTAGCTATGGGTCTGAAACTTCACCAAGTGAAAGCTCTCCCAAAAGTAGGTGAATGAGTTATTTGAGAAAAATTGGCTATCTGCAATACTTTTAGAGATAATTCACATTTACTCATTTTCAGTAGGTGAGTAATTAGCTATGGGTCTGAAACTTCACCAAGTGAAAGCTCTCCCAAAAGTAGGTGAATGAGTTATTTGAGAAAAATTGGCTATCTGCAATACTTTTAGAGATAATTCGCATTTACTCATTTTGAGTAGGTGAGTAATTAGCTATGGGTCTGAAACTTCACAGAGTGAAAGCTCTCCCAAAAGTAGGTGAATGAGTTATTTGAGAAAAATTGGCTATCTGCAATACTTTTAGAGATAATTCGCATTTACTCATTTTGAGTAGGTGAGTAATTAGCTATGGGTCTGAAACTTCACCAAATGAAAGCTCTCCCAAAAGTAGGTGAATGAGTTATTTGAGAAAAATTGGCTATCTGCAATACTTTTAGAGATAATTCGCATTTACTCATTTTGAGTAGGTGAGTAATTAGCTATGGGTCTGAAACTTCACCAAGTGAAAGCTCTCCCAAAAGTAGGTGAATGAGTTATTTGAGAAAAATTGGCTATCTGCAATACTTTTAGAGATAATTCACATTTACTCATTTTCAGTAGGTGAGTAATTAGCTATGGGTCTGAAACTTCACCAAGTGAAAGCTCTCCCAAAAGTAGGTGAATGAGTTATTTGAGAAAAATTGGCTATCTGCAATACTTTTAGAGATAATTCGCATTTACTCATTTTGAGTAGGTGAGTAATTAGCTATGGGTCTGAAATTTCACCAAGTGAAAGCTCTCCCAAAAGTAGGTGAATGAGTTATTTGAGAAAAATTGGCTATCTGCAATACTTTTAGATATAATTCGCATTTACTCATTTTCAGTAGGTGAGTAATTAGCTATGGGTCTGAAACTTCACCAAGTGAAAGCTCTCCCAAAAGTAGGTGAATGAGTTATTTGAGAAAAATTGGCTATCTGCAATACTTTTAGAGATAATTCGCATTTACTCATTTTGAGTAGGTGAGTAATTAGCTATGGGTCTGAAACTTCACCAAGTGAAAGCTCTCCCAAAAGTAGGTGAATGAGTTATTTGAGAAAAATTGGCTATCTGCAATACTTTTAGAGATAATTCACATTTACTCATTTTCAGTAGGTGAGTAATTAGCTATGGGTCTGAAACTTCACCAAGTGAAAGCTCTCCCAAAAGTAGGTGAATGAGTTATTTGAGAAAAATTGGCTATCTGCAATACTTTTAGAGATAATTCACATTTACTCATTTTCAGTAGGTGAGTAATTAGCTATGGGTCTGAAACTTCACCAAGTGAAAGCTCTCCCAAAAGTAGGTGAATGAGTTATTTGAGAAAAATTGGCTATCTGCAATACTTTTAGAGATAATTCGCATTTACTCATTTTGAGTAGGTGAATAATTAGCTATGGGTCTGAAACTTCACCAAGTGAAAGCTCTCCCAAAAGTAGGTGAATGAGTTATTTGAGAAAAATTGGCTATCTGCAATAC
Source organism: Sabellastarte sp. h YS-2021 (assembly GCA_964017235.1). Classification (NCBI taxonomy): domain Eukaryota; kingdom Metazoa; phylum Annelida; class Polychaeta; order Sabellida; family Sabellidae; genus Sabellastarte; species Sabellastarte sp. h YS-2021. The sequence continues at coordinate 39,820,488 of OZ024930.1, read as the reverse complement.
TTTTAGAGATAATTCGCATTTACTCATTTTGAGTAGGTGAGTAATTAGCTATGGGTCTGAAACTTCACCAAGTGAAAGCTCTCCCAAAAGTAGGTGAATGAGTTATTTGAGAAAAATTGGCTATCTGCAATACTTTTAGAGATAATTCACATTTACTCATTTTCAGTAGGTGAGTAATTAGCTATGGGTCTGAAACTTCACCAAGTGAAAGCTCTCCCAAAAGTAGGTGAATGAGTTATTTGAGAAAAATTGGCTATCTGCAATACTTTTAGAGATAATTCGCATTTACTCATTTTGAGTAGGTGAGTAATTAGCTATGGGTCTGAAACTTCACAGAGTGAAAGCTCTCCCAAAAGTAGGTGAATGATTAATTTGACAAAAATTGGCTATCCGCAATACTTTTAGAGATAATTCGCATTTACTCGTTTTGAGTAGGTGAGTAATTAGCTATGGGTCTGAAACTTCACCATGTGAAAGCTCTCCCACAAGTAGATGAATGAGTTATTTGATAAAAATTGGCTATCCGCAATACTTTTAGAGATAATTCACATTTACTCATTTTCAGTAGGTGAGTAATTAGCTATGGGTCTGAAACTTCACCAAGTGAAAGCTCTCCCAAAAGTAGGTGAATGAGTTATTTGAGAAAAATTGGCTATCTGCAATACTTTTAGAGATAATTCACATTTACTCATTTTCAGTAGGTGAGTAATTAGCTATGGGTCTGAAACTTCACCAAGTGAAAGCTCTCCCAAAAGTAGGTGAATGAGTTATTTGAGAAAAATTGGCTATCTGCAATACTTTTAGAGATAATTCGCATTTACTCATTTTGAGTAGGTGAGTAATTAGCTATGGGTCTGAAACTTCACAGAGTGAAAGCTCTCCCAAAAGTAGGTGAATGAGTTATTTGAGAAAAATTGGCTATCTGCAATACTTTTAGAGATAATTCGCATTTACTCATTTTGCGTAGGTGAGTAATTAGCTATGGGTCTGAAACTTCACCAAATGAAAGCTCTCCCAAAAGTAGGTGAATGAGTTATTTGAGAAAAATTGGCTATCTGCAATACTTTTAGAGATAATTCGCATTTACTCATTTTGAGTAGGTGAGTAATTAGCTATGGGTCTGAAACTTCACCAAGTGAAAGCTCTCCCAAAAGTAGGTGAATGAGTTATTTGAGAAAAATTGGCTATCTGCAATACTTTTAGAGATAATTCACATTTACTCATTTTCAGTAGGTGAGTAATTAGCTATGGGTCTGAAACTTCACCAAGTGAAAGCTCTCCCAAAAGTAGGTGAATGAGTTATTTGAGAAAAATTGGCTATCTGCAATACTTTTAGAGATAATTCGCATTTACTCATTTTGAGTAGGTGAGTAATTAGCTATGGGTCTGAAATTTCACCAAGTGAAAGCTCTCCCAAAAGTAGGTGAATGAGTTATTTGAGAAAAATTGGCTATCTGCAATACTTTTAGATATAATTCGCATTTACTCATTTTCAGTAGGTGAGTAATTAGCTATGGGTCTGAAACTTCACCAAGTGAAAGCTCTCCCAAAAGTAGGTGAATGAGTTATTTGAGAAAAATTGGCTATCTGCAATACTTTTAGAGATAATTCGCATTTACTCATTTTGAGTAGGTGAGTAATTAGCTATGGGTCTGAAACTTCACCAAGTGAAAGCTCTCCCAAAAGTAGGTGAATGAGTTATTTGAGAAAAATTGGCTATCTGCAATACTTTTAGAGATAATTCACATTTACTCATTTTCAGTAGGTGAGTAATTAGCTATGGGTCTGAAACTTCACCAAGTGAAAGCTCTCCCAAAAGTAGGTGAATGAGTTATTTGAGAAAAATTGGCTATCTGCAATACTTTTAGAGATAATTCACATTTACTCATTTTCAGTAGGTGAGTAATTAGCTATGGGTCTGAAACTTCACCAAGTGAAAGCTCTCCCAAAAGTAGGTGAATGAGTTATTTGAGAAAAATTGGCTATCTGCAATACTTTTAGAGATAATTCGCATTTACTCATTTTGAGTAGGTGAATAATTAGCTATGGGTCTGAAACTTCACCAAGTGAAAGCTCTCCCAAAAGTAGGTGAATGAGTTATTTGAGAAAAATTGGCTATCTGCAATACTTTTAGAGATAATTCGCATTTACTCATTTTGAGTAGGTGAGTAATTAGCTATGGGTCTGAAACTTCACCAAGTGAAAGCTCTCCCAAAAGTAGGTGAATGAGTTATTTGAGAAAAATTGGCTATCTGCAATACTTTTAGAGATAATTCGCATTTACTCATTTTGAGTAGACGAGTAATTAGCTATGGGTCTAAAACTTCACCATGTGAAAGCTCTCCCAAAAGTAGGTGGATGAGTTATTTGAGAAAAATTGGCTATCTGCAATACTTTTACAGATAATTCGCATTTACTCATTTTGAGTAGGTGAGTAATTAGCTATGGGTCTGAAACTTCATCAAGTGAAAGCTCTCCCAAAAGTAGGTGAATGATTAATTTGAGAAAAATTGGCTATCTGCAATACTTTTAGAGATAATTCGCATTTACTCATTTTGAGTAGGTGAGTAATTAGCTATGAGTCTGAAACTTCACCGAGTGAAAGCTCTCCCAAAAGTAGGTGAATGAGTTATTTGAGAAAAATTGGCTATCTGCAATACTTTTAGAGATAATTCGCATTTACTCATTTTGAGTAGGTGAGTAATTAGCTATGGGTCTGAAACTTCACCAAATGAAAGCTCTCCCAAAAGTAGGTGAATGAGTTATTTGAGAAAAATTGGCTATCTGCAATACTTTTAGAGATAATTCGCATTTACTCATTTTGAGTAGGTGAGTAATTAGCTATGGGTCTGAAACTTCACCAAGTGAAAGCTCTCCCAAAAGTAGGTGAATGAGTTATTTGAGAAAAATTGGCTATCTGCAATACTTTTAGAGATAATTCACATTTACTCATTTTCAGTAGGTGAGTAATTAGCTATGGGTCTGAAACTTCACCAAGTGAAAGCTCTCCCAAAAGTAGGTGAATGAGTTATTTGAGAAAAATTGGCTATCTGCAATACTTTTAGAGATAATTCGCATTTACTCATTTTGAGTAGGTGAGTAATTAGCTATGGGTCTGAAACTTCACCAAGTGAAAGCTCTCCCAAAAGTAGGTGAATGAGTTATTTGAGAAAAATTGGCTATCTGCAATACTTTTAGAGATAATTCACATTTACTCATTTTCAGTAGGTGAGTAATTAGCTATGGGTCTGAAACTTCACCAAGTGAAAGCTCTCCCAAAAGTAGGTGAATGAGTTATTTGAGAAAAATTGGCTATCTGCAATACTTTTAGAGATAATTCGCATTTACTCATTTTGAGTAGGTGAGTAATTAGCTATGGGTCTGAAACTTCACCAAGTGAAAGCTCTCCCAAAAGTAGGTGAATGAGTTATTTGAGAAAAATTGGCTATCTGCAATACTTTTAGAGATAATTCACATTTACTCATTTTCAGTAGGTGAGTAATTAGCTATGGGTCTGAAACTTCACCAAGTGAAAGCTCTCCCAAAAGTAGGTGAATGAGTTATTTGAGAAAAATTGGCTATCTGCAATACTTTTAGAGATAATTCGCATTTACTCATTTTGAGTAGGTGAGTAATTAGCTATGGGTCTGAAACTTCACCAAGTGAAAGCTCTCCCAAAAGTAGGTGAATGAGTTATTTGAGAAAAATTGGCTATCTGCAATACTTTTAGAGATAATTCACATTTACTCATTTTCAGTAGGTGAGTAATTAGCTATGGGTCTGAAACTTCACCAAGTGAAAGCTCTCCCAAAAGTAGGTGAATGAGTTATTTGAGAAAAATTGGCTATCTGCAATACTTTTAGAGATAATTCGCATTTACTCATTTTGAGTAGGTGAGTAATTAGCTATGGGTCTGAAACTTCACAGAGTGAAAGCTCTCCCAAAAGTAGGTGAATGATTAATTTGACAAAAATTGGCTATCCGCAATACTTTTAGAGATAATTCGCATTTACTCGTTTTGAGTAGGTGAGTAATTAGCTATGGGTCTGAAACTTCACCATGTGAAAGCTCTCCCACAAGTAGATGAATGAGTTATTTGATAAAAATTGGGTATCCGCAATACTTTTAGAGATAATTCACATTTACTCATTTTCAGTAGGTGAGTAATTAGCTATGGGTCTGAAACTTCACCAAGTGAAAGCTCTCCCAAAAGTAGGTGAATGAGTTATTTGAGAAAAATTGGCTATCTGCAATACTTTTAGAGATAATTCACATTTACTCATTTTCAGTAGGTGAGTAATTAGCTATGGGTCTGAAACTTCACCAAGTGAAAGCTCTCCCAAAAGTAGGTGAATGAGTTATTTGAGAAAAATTGGCTATCTGCAATACTTTTAGAGATAATTCGCATTTACTCATTTTGAGTAGGTGAGTAATTAGCTATGGGTCTGAAACTTCACAGAGTGAAAGCTCTCCCAAAAGTAGGTGAATGAGTTATTTGAGAAAAATTGGCTATCTGCAATACTTTTAGAGATAATTCGCATTTACTCATTTTGAGTAGGTGAGTAATTAGCTATGGGTCTGAAACTTCACCAAATGAAAGCTCTCCCAAAAGTAGGTGAGTTATTTGAGAAAAATTGGCTATCTGCAATACTTTTAGAGATAATTCGCATTTACTCATTTTGAGTAGGTGAGTAATTAACTATGGGTCTGAAACTTCACCAAGTGAAAGCTCTCCCAAAAGTAGGTGAATGAGTTATTTGAGAAAAATTGGCTATCTGCAATATTTTTAGAGATAATTCACATTTACTCATTTTCAGTAGGTGAGTAATTAGCTATGGGTCTGAAACTTCACCAAGTGAAAGCTCTCCCAAAAGTAGGTGAATGAGCTATTTGAGAAAAATTGGCTATCTGCAATACTTTTAGAGATAATTCACATTTACTCATTTTCAGTAGGTGAGTAATTAGCTATGGGTCTGAAACTTCACCAAGTGAAAGCTCTCCCAAAAGTAGGTGAATGAGTTATTTGAGAAAAATTGGCTATCTGCAATACTTTTAGAGATAATTCGCATTTACTCATTTTGAGTAGGTGAGTAATTAGCTATGGGTCTGAAACTTCACAGAGTGAAAGCTCTCCCAAAAGTAGGTGAATGAGTTATTTGAGAAAAATTGGCTATCTGCAATACTTTTAGAGATAATTCGCATTTACTCATTTTGAGTAGGTGAGTAATTAGCTATGGGTCTGAAACTTCACAGAGTGAAAGCTCTCCCAAAAGTAGGTGAATGATTAATTTGACAAAAATTGGCTATCCGCAATACTTTTAGAGATAATTCGCATTTACTCGTTTTGAGTAGGTGAGTAATTAGCTATGGGTCTGAAACTTCACCATGTGAAAGCTCTCCCACAAGTAGATCAATGAGTTATTTGATAAAAATTGGGTATCCGCAATACTTTTAGAGATAATTCACATTTACTCATTTTCAGTAGGTGAGTAATTAGCTATGGGTCTGAAACTTCACCAAGTGAAAGCTCTCCCAAAAGTAGGTGAATGAGTTATTTGAGAAAAATTGGCTATCTGCAATACTTTTAGAGATAATTCACATTTACTCATTTTCAGTAGGTGAGTAATTAGCTATGGGTCTGAAACTTCACCAAGTGAAAGCTCTCCCAAAAGTAGGTGAATGAGTTATTTGAGAAAAATTGGCTATCTGCAATACTTTTAGAGATAATTCGCATTTACTCATTTTGAGTAGGTGAGTAATTAGCTATGGGTCTGAAACTTCACAGAGTGAAAGCTCTCCCAAAAGTAGGTGAATGAGTTATTTGAGAAAAATTGGCTATCTGCAATACTTTTAGAGATAATTCGCATTTACTCATTTTGAGTAGGTGAGTAATTAGCTATGGGTCTGAAACTTCACCAAATGAAAGCTCTCCCAAAAGTAGGTGAATGAGTTATTTGAGAAAAATTGGCTATCTGCAATACTTTTAGAGATAATTCGCATTTACTCATTTTGAGTAGGTGAGTAATTAGCTATGGGTCTGAAACTTCACCAAGTGAAAGCTCTCCCAAAAGTAGGTGAATGAGTTATTTGAGAAAAATTGGCTATCTGCAATACTTTTAGAGATAATTCACATTTACTCATTTTCAGTAGGTGAGTAATTAGCTATGGGTCTGAAACTTCACCAAGTGAAAGCTCTCCCAAAAGTAGGTGAATGAGTTATTTGAGAAAAATTGGCTATCTGCAATACTTTTAGAGATAATTCGCATTTACTCATTTTGAGTAGGTGAGTAATTAGCTATGGGTCTGAAACTTCACCAAGTCAAAGCTCTCCCAAAAGTAGGTGAATGAGTTATTTGAGAAAAATTGGCTATCTGCAATACTTTTAGAGATAATTCGCATTTACTCATTTTCAGTAGGTGAGTAATTAGCTATGGGTCTGAAACTTCACCAAGTGAAAGCTCTCCCAAAAGTAGGTGAATGAGTTATTTGAGAAAAATTGGCTATCTGCAATACTTTTAGAGATAATTCGCATTTACTCATTTTGAGTAGGTGAGTAATTAGCTATGGGTCTGAAACTTCACCAAGTGAAAGCTCTCCCAAAAGTAGGTGAATGAGTTATTTGAGAAAAATTGGCTATCTGCAATACTTTTAGAGATAATTCACATTTACTCATTTTCAGTAGGTGAGTAATTAGCTATGGGTCTGAAACTTCACCAAGTGAAAGCTCTCCCAAAAGTAGGTGAATGAGTTATTTGAGAAAAATTGGCTATCTGCAATACTTTTAGAGATAATTCACATTTACTCATTTTCAGTAGGTGAGTAATTAGCTATGGGTCTGAAACTTCACCAAGTGAAAGCTCTCCCAAAAGTAGGTGAATGAGTTATTTGAGAAAAATTGGCTATCTGCAATACTTTTAGAGATAATTCGCATTTACTCATTTTGAGTAGGTGAGTAATTAGCTATGGGTCTGAAACTTCACCAAGTGAAAGCTCTCCCAAAAGTAGGTGAATGAGTTATTTGAGAAAAATTGGCTATCTGCAATACTTTTAGAGATAATTCGCATTTACTCATTTTGAGTAGACGAGTAATTAGCTATGGGTCTAAAACTTCACCATGTGAAAGCTCTCCCAAAAGTAGGTGGATGAGTTATTTGAGAAAAATTGGCTATCTGCAATACTTTTAGAGATAATTCGCATTTACTCATTTTGAGTAGGTGAGTAATTAGCTATGGGTCTGAAACTTCATCAAGTGAAAGCTCTCCCAAAAGTAGGTGAATGATTAATTTGAGAAAAATTGGCTATCTGCAATACTTTTAGAGATAATTCGCATTTACTCATTTTGAGTAGGTGAGTAATTAGCTATGAGTCTGAAACTTCACCGAGTGAAAGCTCTCCCAAAAGTAGGTGAATGAGTTATTTGAGAAAAATTGGCTATCTGCAATACTTTTAGAGATAATTCGCATTTACTCATTTTGAGTAGGTGAGTAATTAGCTATGGGTCTGAAACTTCACCAAATGAAAGCTCTCCCAAAAGTAGGTGAATGAGTTATTTGAGAAAAATTGGCTATCTGCAATACTTTTAGAGATAATTCGCATTTACTCATTTTGAGTAGGTGAGTAATTAGCTATGGGTCTGAAACTTCACCAAGTGAAAGCTCTCCCAAAAGTAGGTGAATGAGTTATTTGAGAAAAATTGGCTATCTGCAATACTTTTAGAGATAATTCACATTTACTCATTTTCAGTAGGTGAGTAATTAGCTATGGGTCTGAAACTTCACCAAGTGAAAGCTCTCCCAAAAGTAGGTGAATGAGTTATTTGAGAAAAATTGGCTATCTGCAATACTTTTAGAGATAATTCGCATTTACTCATTTTGAGTAGGTGAGTAATTAGCTATGGGTCTGAAACTTCACCAAGTGAAAGCTCTCCCAAAAGTAGGTGAATGAGTTATTTGAGAAAAATTGGCTATCTGCAATACTTTTAGAGATAATTCACATTTACTCATTTTCAGTAGGTGAGTAATTAGCTATGGGTCTGAAACTTCACCAAGTGAAAGCTCTCCCAAAAGTAGGTGAATGAGTTATTTGAGAAAAATTGGCTATCTGCAATACTTTTAGAGATAATTCGCATTCACTCATTTTGAGTAGGTGAGTAATTAGCTATGGGTCTGAAACTTCACCAAGTGAAAGCTCTCCCAAAAGTAGGTGAATGAGTTATTTGAGAAAAATTGGCTATCTGCAATACTTTTAGAGATAATTCACATTTACTCATTTTCAGTAGGTGAGTAATTAGCTATGGGTCTGAAACTTCACCAAGTGAAAGCTCTCCCAAAAGTAGGTGAATGAGTTATTTGAGAAAAATTGGCTATCTGCAATACTTTTAGAGATAATTCGCATTTACTCATTTTGAGTAGGTGAGTAATTAGCTATGGGTCTGAAACTTCACCAAGTGAAAGCTCTCCCAAAAGTAGGTGAATGAGTTATTTGAGAAAAATTGGCTATCTGCAATACTTTTAGAGATAATTCGCATTTACTCATTTTGAGTAGGTGAGTAATTAGCTATGGGTCTGAAACTTCACCAAGTGAAAGCTCTCCCAAAAGTAGGTGAATGAGTTATTTGAGAAAAATTGGCTATCTGCAATACTTTTAGAGATAATTCGCATTTACTCATTTTGAGTAGACGAGTAATTAGCTATGGGTCTAAAACTTCACCATGTGAAAGCTCTCCCAAAAGTAGGTGGATGAGTTATTTGAGAAAAATTGGCTATCTGCAATACTTTTAGAGATAATTCGCATTTACTCATTTTGAGTAGGTGAGTAATTAGCTATGGGTCTGAAACTTCATCAAGTGAAAGCTCTCCCAAAAGTAGGTGAATGATTAATTTGAGAAAAATTGGCTATCTGCAATACTTTTAGAGATAATTCGCATTTACTCATTTTGAGTAGGTGAGTAATTAGCTATGAGTCTGAAACTTCACCGAGTGAAAGCTCTCCCAAAAGTAGGTGAATGAGTTATTTGAGAAAAATTGGCTATCTGCAATACTTTTAGAGATAATTCGCATTTACTCATTTTGAGTAGGTGAGTAATTAGCTATGGGTCTGAAACTTCACCAAATGAAAGCTCTCCCAAAAGTAGGTGAATGAGTTATTTGAGAAAAATTGGCTATCTGCAATACTTTTAGAGATAATTCGCATTTACTCATTTTGAGTAGGTGAGTAATTAGCTATGGGTCTGAAACTTCACCAAGTGAAAGCTCTCCCAAAAGTAGGTGAATGAGTTATTTGAGAAAAATTGGCTATCTGCAATACTTTTAGAGATAATTCACATTTACTCATTTTCAGTAGGTGAGTAATTAGCTATGGGTCTGAAACTTCACCAAGTGAAAGCTCTCCCAAAAGTAGGTGAATGAGTTATTTGAGAAAAATTGGCTATCTGCAATACTTTTAGAGATAATTCGCATTTACTCATTTTGAGTAGGTGAGTAATTAGCTATGGGTCTGAAACTTCACCAAGTGAAAGCTCTCCCAAAAGTAGGTGAATGAGTTATTTGAGAAAAATTGGCTATCTGCAATACTTTTAGAGATAATTCACATTTACTCATTTTCAGTAGGTGAGTAATTAGCTATGGGTCTGAAACTTCACCAAGTGAAAGCTCTCCCAAAAGTAGGTGAATGAGTTATTTGAGAAAAATTGGCTATCTGCAATACTTTTAGAGATAATTCGCATTCACTCATTTTGAGTAGGTGAGTAATTAGCTATGGGTCTGAAACTTCACCAAGTGAAAGCTCTCCCAAAAGTAGGTGAATGAGTTATTTGAGAAAAATTGGCTATCTGCAATACTTTTAGAGATAATTCACATTTACTCATTTTCAGTAGGTGAGTAATTAGCTATGGGTCTGAAACTTCACCAAGTGAAAGCTCTCCCAAAAGTAGGTGAATGAGTTATTTGAGAAAAATTGGCTATCTGCAATACTTTTAGAGATAATTCGCATTTACTCATTTTGAGTAGGTGAGTAATTAGCTATGGGTCTGAAACTTCACCAAGTGAAAGCTCTCCCAAAAGTAGGTGAATGAGTTATTTGAGAAAAATTGGCTATCTGCAATACTTTTAGAGATAATTCACATTTACTCATTTTCAGTAGGTGAGTAATTAGCTATGGGTCTGAAACTTCACCAAGTGAAAGCTCTCCCAAAAGTAGGTGAATGAGTTATTTGAGAAAAATTGGCTATCTGCAATACTTTTAGAGATAATTCGCATTTACTCATTTTGAGTAGGTGAGTAATTAGCTATGGGTCTGAAACTTCACAGAGTGAAAGCTCTCCCAAAAGTAGGTGAATGATTAATTTGACAAAAATTGGCTATCCGCAATACTTTTAGAGATAATTCGCATTTACTCGTTTTGAGTAGGTGAGTAATTAGCTATGGGTCTGAAACTTCACCATGTGAAAGCTCTCCCACAAGTAGATCAATGAGTTATTTGATAAAAATTGGGTATCCGCAATACTTTTAGAGATAATTCACATTTACTCATTTTCAGTAGGTGAGTAATTAGCTATGGGTCTGAAACTTCACCAAGTGAAAGCTCTCCCAAAAGTAGGTGAATGAGTTATTTGAGAAAAATTGGCTATCTGCAATACTTTTAGAGATAATTCACATTTACTCATTTTCAGTAGGTGAGTAATTAGCTATGGGTCTGAAACTTCACCAAGTGAAAGCTCTCCCAAAAGTAGGTGAATGAGTTATTTGAGAAAAATTGGCTATCTGCAATACTTTTAGAGATAATTCGCATTTACTCATTTTGAGTAGGTGAGTAATTAGCTATGGGTCTGAAACTTCACAGAGTGAAAGCTCTCCCAAAAGTAGGTGAATGAGTTATTTGAGAAAAATTGGCTATCTGCAATACTTTTAGAGATAATTCGCATTTACTCATTTTGAGTAGGTGAGTAATTAGCTATGGGTCTGAAACTTCACCAAATGAAAGCTCTCCCAAAAGTAGGTGAATGAGTTATTTGAGAAAAATTGGCTATCTGCAATACTTTTAGAGATAATTCGCATTTACTCATTTTGAGTAGGTGAGTAATTAACTATGGGTCTGAAACTTCACCAAGTGAAAGCTCTCCCAAAAGTAGGTGAATGAGTTATTTGAGAAAAATTGGCTATCTGCAATACTTTTAGAGATAATTCACATTTACTCATTTTCAGTAGGTGAGTAATTAGCTATGGGTCTGAAACTTCACCAAGTGAAAGCTCTCCCAAAAGTAGGTGAATGAGTTATTTGAGAAAAATTGGCTATCTGCAATACTTTTAGAGATAATTCGCATTTACTCATTTTGAGTAGGTGAGTAATTAGCTATGGGTCTGAAACTTCACCAAGTGAAAGCTCTCCCAAAAGTAGGTGAATGAGTTATTTGAGAAAAATTGGCTATCTGCAATACTTTTAGAGATAATTCGCATTTACTCATTTTGAGTAGGTGAGTAATTAGCTATGGGTCTGAAACTTCACCAAGTGAAACCTCTCCCAAAAGTAGGTGAATGAGTTATTTGAGAAAAATTGGCTATCTGCAATACTTTTAGAGATAATTCACATTTACTCATTTTCAGTAGGTGAGTAATTAGCTATGGGTCTGAAACTTCACCAAGTGAAAGCTCTCCCAAAAGTAGGTGAATGAGTTATTTGAGAAAAATTGGCTATCTGCAATACTTTTAGAGATAATTCGCATTTACTCATTTTGAGTAGGTGAGTAATTAGCTATGGGTCTGAAACTTCACCAAGTGAAAGCTCTCCCAAAAGTAGGTGAATGAGTTATTTGAGAAAAATTGGCTATCTGCAATACTTTTAGAGATAATTCACATTTACTCATTTTCAGTAGGTGAGTAATTAGCTATGGGTCTGAAACTTCACCAAGTGAAAGCTCTCCCAAAAGTAGGTGAATGAGTTATTTGAGAAAAATTGGCTATCTGCAATACTTTTAGAGATAATTCGCATTTACTCATTTTGAGTAGGTGAGTAATTAGCTATGGGTCTGAAACTTCACAGAGTGAAAGCTCTCCCAAAAGTAGGTGAATGAGTTATTTGAGAAAAATTGGCTATCTGCAATACTTTTACAGATAATTCGCATTTACTCATTTTGAGTAGGTGAGTAATTAGCTATGGGTCTGAAACTTCACCAAATGAAAGCTCTCCCAAAAGTAGGTGAATGAGTTATTTGAGAAAAATTGGCTATCTGCAATACTTTTAGAGATAATTCGCATTTACTCATTTTGAGTAGGTGAGTAATTAACTATGGGTCTGAAACTTCACCAAGTGAAAGCTCTCCCAAAAGTAGGTGAATGAGTTATTTGAGAAAAATTGGCTATCTGCAATACTTTTAGAGATAATTCACATTTACTCATTTTCAGTAGGTGAGTAATTAGCTATGGGTCTGAAACTTCACCAAGTGAAAGCTCTCCCAAAAGTAGGTGAATGAGTTATTTGAGAAAAATTGGCTATCTGCAATACTTTTAGAGATAATTCGCATTTACTCATTTTGAGTAGGTGAGTAATTAGCTATGGGTCTGAAACTTCACCAAGTGAAAGCTCTCCCAAAAGTAGGTGAATGAGTTATTTGAGAAAAATTGGCTATCTGCAATACTTTTAGAGATAATTCGCATTTACTCATTTTGAGTAGGTGAGTAATTAGCTATGGGTCTGAAACTTCACCAAGTGAAACCTCTCCCAAAAGTAGGTGAATGAGTTATTTGAGAAAAATTGGCTATCTGCAATACTTTTAGAGATAATTCACATTTACTCATTTTCAGTAGGTGAGTAATTAGCTATGGGTCTGAAACTTCACCAAGTGAAAGCTCTCCCAAAAGTAGGTGAATGAGTTATTTGAGAAAAATTGGCTATCTGCAATACTTTTAGAGATAATTCGCATTTACTCATTTTGAGTAGGTGAGTAATTAGCTATGGGTCTGAAACTTCACCAAGTGAAAGCTCTCCCAAAAGTAGGTGAATGAGTTATTTGAGAAAAATTGGCTATCTGCAATACTTTTAGAGATAATTCACATTTACTCATTTTCAGTAGGTGAGTAATTAGCTATGGGTCTGAAACTTCACCAAGTGAAAGCTCTCCCAAAAGTAGGTGAATGAGTTATTTGAGAAAAATTGGCTATCTGCAATACTTTTAGAGATAATTCGCATTTACTCATTTTGAGTAGGTGAGTAATTAGCTATGGGTCTGAAACTTCACCAAGTGAAAGCTCTCCCAAAAGTAGGTGAATGAGTTATTTGAGAAAAATTGGCTATCTGCAATACTTTTAGAGATAATTCACATTTACTCATTTTCAGTAGGTGAGTAATTAGCTATGGGTCTGAAACTTCACCAAGTGAAAGCTCTCCCAAAAGTAGGTGAATGAGTTATTTGAGAAAAATTGGCTATCTGCAATACTTTTAGAGATAATTCGCATTAACTCATTTTGAGTAGGTGAGTAATTAGCTATGGGTCTGAAACTTCACCAAGTGAAAGCTCTCCCAAAAGTAGGTGAATGAGTTATTTGAGAAAAATTGGCTATCTGCAATACTTTTAGAGATAATTCACATTTACTCATTTTCAGTAGGTGAGTAATTAGCTATGGGTCTGAAACTTCACCAAGTGAAAGCTCTCCCAAAAGTAGGTGAATGAGTTATTTGAGAAAAATTGGCTATCTGCAATACTTTTAGAGATAATTCGCATTTACTCATTTTGAGTAGGTGAGTAATTAGCTATGGGTCTGAAACTTCACAGAGTGAAAGCTCTCCCAAAAGTAGGTGAATGATTAATTTGACAAAAATTGGCTATCCGCAATACTTTTAGAGATAATTCGCATTTACTCGTTTTGAGTAGGTGAGTAATTAGCTATGGGTCTGAAACTTCACCATGTGAAAGCTCTCCCACAAGTAGATGAATGAGTTATTTGATAAAAATTGGGTATCCGCAATACTTTTAGAGATAATTCACATTTACTCATTTTCAGTAGGTGAGTAATTAGCTATGGGTCTGAAACTTCACCAAGTGAAAGCTCTCCCAAAAGTAGGTGAATGAGTTATTTGAGAAAAATTGGCTATCTGCAATACTTTTAGAGATAATTCACATTTACTCATTTTCAGTAGGTGAGTAATTACCTATGGGTCTGAAACTTCACCAAGTGAAAGCTCTCCCAAAAGTAGGTGAATGAGTTATTTGAGAAAAATTGGCTATCTGCAATACTTTTAGAGATAATTCGCATTTACTCATTTTGAGTAGGTGAGTAATTAGCTATGGGTCTGAAACTTCACAGAGTGAAAGCTCTCCCAAAAGTAGGTGAATGAGTTATTTGAGAAAAATTGGCTATCTGCAATACTTTTAGAGATAATTCGCATTTACTCATTTTGAGTAGGTGAGTAATTAGCTATGGGTCTGAAACTTCACCAAATGAAAGCTCTCCCAAAAGTAGGTGAATGAGTTATTTGAGAAAAATTGGCTATCTGCAATACTTTTAGAGATAATTCGCATTTACTCATTTTGAGTAGGTGAGTAATTAACTATGGGTCTGAAACTTCACCAAGTGAAAGCTCTCCCAAAAGTAGGTGAATGAGTTATTTGAGAAAAATTGGCTATCTGCAATACTTTTAGAGATAATTCACATTTACTCATTTTCAGTAGGTGAGTAATTAGCTATGGGTCTGAAACTTCACCAAGTGAAAGCTCTCCCAAAAGTAGGTGAATGAGTTATTTGAGAAAAATTGGCTATCTGCAATACTTTTAGAGATAATTCGCATTTACTCATTTTGAGTAGGTGAGTAATTAGCTATGGGTCTGAAACTTCACCAAGTGAAAGCTCTCCCAAAAGTAGGTGAATGAGTTATTTGAGAAAAATTGGCTATCTGCAATACTTTTAGAGATAATTCGCATTTACTCATTTTGAGTAGGTGAGTAATTAGCTATGGGTCTGAAACTTCACCAAGTGAAACCTCTCCCAAAAGTAGGTGAATGAGTTATTTGAGAAAAATTGGCTATCTGCAATACTTTTAGAGATAATTCACATTTACTCATTTTCAGTAGGTGAGTAATTAGCTATGGGTCTGAAACTTCACCAAGTGAAAGCTCTCCCAAAAGTAGGTGAATGAGTTATTTGAGAAAAATTGGCTATCTGCAATACTTTTAGAGATAATTCGCATTTACTCATTTTGAGTAGGTGAGTAATTAGCTATGGGTCTGAAACTTCACCAAGTGAAAGCTCTCCCAAAAGTAGGTGAATGAGTTATTTGAGAAAAATTGGCTATCTGCAATACTTTTAGAGATAATTCACATTTACTCATTTTCAGTAGGTGAGTAATTAGCTATGGGTCTGAAACTTCACCAAGTGAAAGCTCTCCCAAAAGTAGGTGAATGAGTTATTTGAGAAAAATTGGCTATCTGCAATACTTTTAGAGATAATTCGCATTTACTCATTTTGAGTAGGTGAGTAATTAGCTATGGGTCTGAAACTTCACAGAGTGAAAGCTCTCCCAAAAGTAGGTGAATGATTAATTTGACAAAAATTGGCTATCCGCAATACTTTTAGAGATAATTCGCATTTACTCATTTTGAGTAGGTGAGTAATTAGCTATGGGTCTGAAACTTCACCATGTGAAAGCTCTCCCACAAGTAGATGAATGAGTTATTTGATAAAAATTGGGTATCCGCAATACTTTTAGAGATAATTCACATTTACTCATTTTCAGTAGGTGAGTAATTAGCTATGGGTCTGAAACTTCACCAAGTGAAAGCTCTCCCAAAAGTAGGTGAATGAGTTATTTGAGAAAAATTGGCTATCTGCAATACTTTTAGAGATAATTCGCATTTACTCATTTTGAGTAGGTGAGTAATTAGCTATGGGTCTGAAACTTCACCAAGTGAAAGCTCTCCCAAAAGTAGGTGAATGAGTTATTTGAGAAAAATTGGCTACTGCAATACTTTTAGAGATAATTCACATTTACTCATTTTCAGTAGGTGAGTAATTAGCTATGGGTCTGAAACTTCACCAAGTGAAAGCTCTCCCAAAAGTAGGTGAATGAGTTATTTGAGAAAAATTGGCTATCTGCAATACTTTTAGAGATAATTCGCATTTACTCATTTTGAGTAGGTGAGTAATTAGCTATGGGTCTGAAACTTCACAGAGTGAAAGCTCTCCCAAAAGTAGGTGAATGAGTTATTTGAGAAAAATTGGCTATCTGCAATACTTTTAGAGATAATTCGCATTTACTCATTTTGAGTAGGTGAGTAATTAGCTATGGGTCTGAAACTTCACCAAGTGAAAGCTCTCCCAAAAGTAGGTGAATGAGTTATTTGAGAAAAATTGGCTATCTGCAATACTTTTAGAGATAATTCGCATTTACTCATTTTGAGTAGGTGAGTAATTAGCTATGGGTCTGAAACTTCACCATGTGAAAGCTCTCCCACAAGTAGATGAATGAGTTATTTGATAAAAATTGGGTATCCGCAATACTTTTACAGATAATTAGCATTTACTCATTTTGAGTAGGTAAATAATTAGCTATGGGTCTGAAAGTTCACCATGTGAAAGCTCTCCCAAAAGTAGGTGAATGAGTTATTTGAGAAAAATTGGCTATCTGCAATACTTTTAGAGATAATTCACATTTACTCATTTTCAGTAGGTGAGTAATTAGCTATGGGTCTGAAACTTCACCAAGTGAAAGCTCTCCCAAAAGTAGGTGAATGAGTTATTTGAGAAAAATTGGCTATCTGCAATACTTTTAGAGATAATTCGCATTTACTCATTTTGAGTAGGTGAGTAATTAGCTATGGGTCTGAAACTTCACAGAGTGAAAGCTCTCCCAAAAGTAGGTGAATGATTAATTTGACAAAAATTGGCTATCCGCAATACTTTTAGAGATAATTCGCATTTACTCATTTTGACTAGGTGAGTAATTAGCTATGGGTCTGAAACTTCACCATGTGAAAGCTCTCCCACAAGTAGATGAATGAGTTATTTGATAAAAATTGGGTATCCGCAATACTTTTAGAGATAATTCACATTTACTCATTTTCAGTAGGTGAGTAATTAGCTATGGGTCTGAAACTTCACCAAGTGAAAGCTCTCCCAAAAGTAGGTGAATGAGTTATTTGAGAAAAATTGGCTATCTGCAATACTTTTAGAGATAATTCGCATTTACTCATTTTGAGTAGGTGAGTAATTAGCTATGGGTCTGAAACTTCACCAAGTGAAAGCTCTCCCAAAAGTAGGTGAATGAGTTATTTGAGAAAAATTGGCTACTGCAATACTTTTAGAGATAATTCACATTTACTCATTTTCAGTAGGTGAGTAATTAGCTATGGGTCTGAAACTTCACCAAGTGAAAGCTCTCCCAAAAGTAGGTGAATGAGTTATTTGAGAAAAATTGGCTATCTGCAATACTTTTAGAGATAATTCGCATTTACTCATTTTGAGTAGGTGAGTAATTAGCTATGGGTCTGAAACTTCACAGAGTGAAAGCTCTCCCAAAAGTAGGTGAATGAGTTATTTGAGAAAAATTGGCTATCTGCAATACTTTTAGAGATAATTCGCATTTACTCATTTTGAGTAGGTGAGTAATTAGCTATGGGTCTGAAACTTCACCAAGTGAAAGCTCTCCCAAAAGTAGGTGAATGAGTTATTTGAGAAAAATTGGCTATCTGCAATACTTTTAGAGATAATTCGCATTTACTCATTTTGAGTAGGTGAGTAATTAGCTATGGGTCTGAAACTTCACCATGTGAAAGCTCTCCCACAAGTAGATGAATGAGTTATTTGATAAAAATTGGGTATCCGCAATACTTTTACAGATAATTAGCATTTACTCATTTTGAGTAGGTAAATAATTAGCTATGGGTCTGAAACTTCACCATGTGAAAGCTCTCCCAAAAGTAGGTGAATGAGTTATTTGAGAAAAATTGGCTATCTGCAATACTTTTAGAGATAATTCGCATTTACTCATTTTGAGTAGGTGAGTAATTGGCTATGGGTCTGAAACTTCACCATGTGAAAGCTCTTCCAAAAGTAGGGAATGAGTTATTTGAGAAAAATTGGCTATCTGCAATACTTTTAAGAGATAATTCGCATTTACTCATTTTGAGTAGGTGAGTAATCATCTACGGGTCTGAAACTTCACCATGTGAAAGCTCTCCCAAAAGTACATGAATGAGTTATTTGATAAAAATTGGGTATCCGCAGTAGTTTTTGAGATAATTAGCATTTACTCATTTTGAGTAGGTGAGTAATTAGCTACGGGTCTGAAACTTCACCAAGTGAAAGCTCTTCCAAAAGTAGGTGAATGAGTTATTTGAGAAAAATTGGCCATCTGCAATACTTTTAGAGGTAATTCGCATTTACTCTTTTTGAGTAGGTGAGCAATTAGCTATGGGTCTGAAACTTCACCAAGTGAAAGCTCTTTGGGATAGCTGCTCTGCAGAGATACCCTGAAGATAAAAAATTTCGTCGAAATCGCTCTATGTAGCACGGTTTTCGAAATATTAGCATTTTTGTGTTTTGCAATTTTTGCGCAAAAATTCGAAAATTCAAAATGGCCGCCATTTTTGGCAAGACAAAATTTTTTTGAAAATTGGCATGGCTACTCTGCAGAGATACCCTGTGGGTCAAAAATTTCGTCGAAATCGCTCTATCTAGCACGGTTTTCGAGATATAAGCATTTTTGTGTTTTGCAATTTTGCGAAAAATTCGAAAATTCAAAATGGCCGCCATTTTTTGCGAGAAATTTTATGTTTGAAAATTGGCATGGCTACTCTGCAGAGATACCCTGCAGGTCAAAAATTTCGTCGAAATCGCTCTATCTAGCAGGGTTTTTGAGATATAAACATTTTTATGTTTTGCAATTTTTGCGAAAAATTCGAAAATTCAAAATGGCCGCCATTTTTGGCGAGACAAAATTTTTTTGAAAATTGGCATGGCTACTCTGCAGATATACCCTGTGGGTCAAACATTTCGTCGAAATCGCTCTATCTAGCACGTGTTTTCGAGATATAAGCATTTTTATGTTTTGCAATTTTTGCGAAAAATTCGAAAATTCAAAATGGCCGCCATTTTTGGCGAGAGAAAAATTTTTTTCAAAATTGGGATAACTACTCTGCAGAGATACCCTGTGGGTCAAAAATTTCGTCGAACTCGCTCTATCTAGCACAGTTTTCGAGATATAAGCATTTTTGTGTTTTGCAATTTTTGCGAAAATTTCGAAAATTCAAAATGGCCGTCATTTTTGGCGAGACAAAAATTTTTTGAAAATTGGGAAAAGTACTCCGCAGAGATATCCTGCGGGTCCAAAATTTTGTCGAAATTGCTCTATCTAGCACGGTTTTTGAGATATAAGCATTTTTGTTTTTTGCAATTTTTGCGAAAATTTCGAAAATTCAAAATGGCCGCCATTTTGGGCGAGATAAAAATTTTTTGAAACTTGGGAAAACTACTCCGCAGAGATACCCTGTGGGTCAAAAATTTCGTCGAAATCGCTCTATCTAGCACGGTTTTCGAGATATAAGCATTTTTGTGTTTTCCTTATTTGGAAAATTCGTAATGATTAATTAATCATTAATTACTCGGCCATTTCTTGACCAATCAATGCCAAAATCTAATGACTTCCTGATTTTAATAGAATGAATGTATTTGCCAAGTTTCAGGTGAATTGATAAAATTCCTTTCAAGTTATCATCCGGACAAGCTTCCCCATCGAAAAAAGACATTTTTGGTCATGTGACCTCTCTGATTGGTTGAAATGTCACTGCAGCATATTCAAAAAAATTCCCCAAGGCTACTGCCTAAACCTGCCAAATTTGAAAAGAATCCGCCTAACGGTTACAGAGTTATAAGGAAAACAAAATGCGGAGCCGGCGGAGCCTGAAGCTCTCCCATACACAATAATAAGCGAGTTATAAGCACTTTTAAGTTTGGCTATCCTCATTTGACCTTGAAGGAGGGGTCCAAGGTGAAATCCGACCACACCAAAAAATTCCCAGCTCATGATTTTCTATAGGTTGGTTTTCATTCCAAACCTCTAGGACCAATAATAAGCGAGTTATAAGCACTTTTATGTTTGGCTATCCTCATTTGACCTTGAAGGAGGGTCCCAAGGTCAAATCGGACCATATTAACAGATTCCCAGCCCATGATTTCCTACAGGTTGGATACAATGATTTACTCAACAGTGAGAACCTGAAAGAAGCTATTGCTCAGCTATGCCATGACATAGAGGTCTGCAATTTCACTATGTTATAGCTGACCAAAACGTCTGTGAATAACATATTTAACAAAATACTCTAAATGTAATAGTTTTCAAGTTACTACTGATTTACTCAAGAGTGAGAACCTCAAAGTAACTATTACTCAGCTATGCAATGAGCTACATGTCTGAATTTTTGCTCTGTTATAGCTGACCTAAAAGTAGGTGAACAACATATTTAAGCAAAATACTGTAAATGCAATAGTTTTCAAGTTACAACTGATTTACTCAATAGTGAGAACCTGAAAATAGCTATTGCTCCGCTATGCCATGAGCTATAGGTCTGTAATTTCACTATGTTATAGCTAACCCAAAAGTAGGTGAACAATATATTTTAACAAAATACTCCAAATGCAATATTTTTCAAGTTATAGCCGATTTACTCAACAGCCAGTGCCTGAGAATAGCTATTGCTCAGTTGTGCCATGAGCTACAGGTCTGTAATTTCACTATGTTATAGCTGACCCAAAAGTAGCTGAATAACATATTTGCACAAATTTCTGTAAAGGCAATAGTTTTCCAATTACAACTGATTTACTCAACAGTGAGAGCTTCAATGTAGCTATTACTCAGCTATGCAATGAGCCACAGGTCTGGAACTTCACTATGTTATAGCTGACCCCAAAATAGGTGAATAACATATTACAACAAAATACTCTAAATGCAATAGTTTCCAAGTTATAAGTGATTTACTCAACAGTGATAACCTAAAAGTAGCTATTACTCAGCTATGCCATGAGCTACAGGTCTGAAATTTTACTATGTTATAGCTGACCCAAAAGTAGCTGAATAACATATTTATACTAAATTCTCTAAATGCAATAGTTTTCAAATTATAAGTGATTTGTTCAACATTGAGAACTTCAAAGTAGCTATTACTCAGCTATGCAATGAGTCACAGGTCTGGAACTTCACTATGTTATAGCTGACCCCAAAATAGGTGAATAACATATTGAAACAAAATACTCTAAATGCAATAATTTCCAAGTTATAAGCGATTTACTCAACAGTGATAACCTCAAAGTAGTTATTACTCAGCTATGAAATGAGCCACAGGTCTGAAACTTCACTATGTTATAGCTGACCCCAAAATAGGTGAATAACATATTGAAACAAAATACTCTAAATGCAATAGTTTTCAAGTTATAAGTGATTTACTCAACAGTGATAACCTAAAAGTAGCTATTACTCAGCTATGCCATGAGCTACAGGTCTGAAATTTTACTATGTTATAGCTGGCCCAAAAGTAGCTGAATAACATATTTATACGAAATTCTCTAAATGCAATAGTTTTTAAGTTACAAGTGATTTTACTCATGATGGAAGTTACTGAAAAGCCCAAAAGTAGCTATTACTCACTTAGCTATTGAGACAGACACCCAACTTACTCACCATATTGTAGCTATGAAAAAAGTAGCTGAATAACATATTTTAACAAAATGCTCTAAATGCAACACTTTTCAAGTTATAAGTGATTTACTCAACAGTGATAACCTCAAAGTAGCTATTACTCAGCTATGCCATGAGCTACAGGTCTGAAATTTTACTATGTTATAGCTGACCCAAAAGTAGCTGAATAACATATTTATATGAAATTCTCTAAATGCAATAGTTTTCCAATTACAACTGATTTACTCAATAGTGAGAACTTCAAAGTAGCTATTACTCAGCTATGCAAGGAGCCACAGGTCTGGAACTTCACTATGTTATAGCTGACCCCAAAATAGGTGAATAACACATTTAAACAAAATACTCTAAATGCAATAGTTTTCAAGTTATAAGTGATTTACTCAACAGTGATAACCTAAAAGTAGCTATTACTCAGCTATGCCATGAGCTACAGGTCTGAAATTTTACTATGTTATAGCTGACCCAAAAGTAGCTGAATAACATATTTATACGAAATTCTCTAAATGCAATAGTTTTGAAGTTATAAGCGATTTACTCAACAGTGATAACCTAAAAGTAGCTATTACTCAGCTATGCCATGAGCTACAGGTCTGAAATTTTACTATGTTATAGCTGACCCAAAAGTAGCTGAATAACATATTTATACGAAATTCTCTAAATGCAATAGTTTTTAAGTTATAAGCGATTTACTCAACAGTGATAACCTAAAAGTAGCTATTACTGAGCTATGCCATGAGCTACAAGTCTGAAATTTCACTATGTTATAGCTGGCCCAAAAGTAGCTGAATAACATATTTATACGAAATTCTCTAAATGCAATAGTTTTTAAGTTACAAGTGATTTTACTCATAATGGAAGTTACTGAAAAGCCCAAAAGTAGCTATTACTCACTTAGCTATTGAGACAGACACCCAACTTACTCACCATATTGTAGCTATGAAAAAAGTAGCTGAACAACATATTTTCACAAAATGCTGTAAATGCAACACTTTTGAAGTTATAAGTGATTTAGTGCATGATTTCATGAATTTTAATGCATTAAAAATTATTAAAAAAATTTATTAAAAAAAAAGTAAGACAGATCCAGGTCTCATACTCACACAAGAGAATCTACCTCTGGCCTAGTACATATATGCAAGATATGAGAGAAATCCCTGCAATAGTCACTGAGAAAATTGTGATAAAAAGTTGAAATTTTCACACTTTTGGTGGGGGTACCCCCCTTGTAATGTCTCTAGCAAACAGACGAACAGACAGATTTGCATGCCTTGAACAGTTTTTCATCCTCGATAGATAAGGTATCTTTTAAAAAAAACAGCATGTCTCTAGGCCTTGTAGTTTTGGAGAAGAAGTTGTTCACGCCCACGCCACAGAGTGATGACATAATGTCAGCTGACTGACAAGTCAGCTGACATAAAAATTAAATGTCATGTTAGAATTTGTTGTAAAACCCTGCATAACTCCACGCTAGTCGTGTGTTATTTCTACAATTATTTGTCTCGAGTGAGGTTTCAGCAACAATTGTTTTCATTGGCTAATTAAATTAATCATGTTTGCAGACGATAAATAGACTGGTTTCTTTTTTTTCTGTATCTAAAACCTGTCGTGGTCTCATATTTCCTTCACTCCGTGAGATTATTAGGATACCAGCATGAACCGCACTCTAGTTTATTTACTGGAATACGGCAAATGAAGGGACCGTTCCATAGGCCACGCCCACTTCCTGGTTTACGCTATTTTAGTTGTCTCCATGTCAGGCCTTGTCTGACAAACAAATGGCGAAAATGGCGGGAAATTAAACATAAACATTGAGTATTTTAAGATATACGAGAAATAACATGTATTATAAATGATTGGATGGGCCATAGAATAAGAAATTATATAATAAAGTATATTTGTTTTATCGGCGAGGTTATGTCCCGGGACGTCCCGATATGTAACATATTGGCTATATGTCGGGAAGTGCTAAATTGTGAGAACTGAGAATTGCTTCATCCAGGGAAGTGCTTTATATCAAAGGAGGCCTTGCAATATTTTACAAAATGAAAAACATCAAAAAAGATCAAATACTTTAAGCTCAGAATTCACGGCAGTAGCACCAACTCATTAATATTCATGAGAAGATGTGAGGTGACAGATTTCGCGGGCTTTTCTAACAGTATTTTATGAAATAGTACTTCAATGAAGATCAAATAACTTAAACTTGAGAATTCACGGCAGTAGCATCAACTCATCAATATTCATGAGAAGATATGAGGTCACGGATTTCCCAGGTTTTTCTAACAATATTTTATAAAATGTAATTAAACTTCAATATTTTACAAACTGAAAGCCTAAAAAAGATCAAATACTTTAAACTCAGAACTCACTGCAGTAGTACTAAATCATTACGTAATATTCATGAGAAGATATGAGGTAGCAGATTTCCCAGGATTTTCGAAAAATACTTTATAAAATGGCAGCTTCTATGAAACTCAAGAATTCATGGTGGTAGCATCAACTCATTAATATTCATGAAAAGATATAAGGTCACGGATTTCCCGGAAAACTGACAATAAAAAATCAACCAATGAAATTAGTTCCCGACATTTAGCCAGTAATTTACATATCGGGATGTCCCGTGATTTAACCACTGCGTTGTTTTATTGTGACAAAAATTATAAAATAAATAAATAAACAATTTAATGATCAAAACAAATCCTCGTGCATTGCAGTAAAATGTAAACAATGGCAGCTTGGGGACATATATATACATTTCAGACATTTTAAAGTAGGTAGGATTGATGATACAATTTTTTTATCAAATTATACTTTGGTTTGATTTTATTCCATTATCAGAAAGCAATAATATTTACAAAAATGTCCCTAAAAATGGCCACGTTTTTGTAATTCAAAATGGCGCTGATGAAAACCGGAGGAAATGATTGGTTGTTGCTATTGTAGTAAACAGGATATTTGCCGATTTGCGGTATTTTGATTGACACCGTGGAAAGGTCCATGCTACCGTACTGTAGAATTTCTTCTCGAGTGCGGTGTTTTACCGTACTCCAGCCAATTCGTAAATAATAAGTAAAATAAGTCCATCAATAAAAAAATGGAAAAACTTTATGATGAAATTACAAAAAAATAATTAAAAAAAAAAAATAAAACATAACTTATGATTCCTTTTCCATTTCTCCATGGGTTTAACATTATAAATCAAACAGAAGCTGTCTAAAATATCTTTCCAATGATGTATATAACATATTTGTAAGTAAATATTTTTGGAAATATCGAAGTAAAATGAGACCTTATATTGATGAATTTGTTACACCAGTTAAGCTACAACTGGGCGAAAATGGGGGTTTTATGTTAAAACTGCCACAAATATCTCACACAAATTCTATATTCTTCATGGAACTAATTTATATAATTTATTACACTGTTTCCATTATATTTTTATAAGATAAATCTGTAGTGCACTATATATATTCGTTACTTCCTGTTTCTTCTGCCATAGACGTTTTTTGTTTATCCCGATACCTTCCCATAATGCTTTGCGAGAATCCGAATGCTGATTAAGCTTATCGCTGTCCCCCCTGTATACAGTACTCAGTAGCAAGGGTTTCAGTGACAGAAACTTGTGTTCGGTCGCCGGATCCGTGAGACAACCAACACCCTAATAATAAACACTCAGAAGCAAAACAAGTCATTGACAATATTATGTATTATACAGCTCAAATCGAACGTGTGCAGCAGCTCCAGAAAATATTAAAATTTTCACAGGAAATGGTTTTGTTTATATTTTGTTGTACATGCTAAACCCGAAAAGGGCTAAACGTCCAAAGATACGGAAATCTATAAGTAAGCTTGTGTCGTTTCCCATATCAACTATAGAGGAATGCTTTTGCTAACAAAAGCGAAGCGTCCCTTAAAGTTTAAAATGCTTTGTGGTTTTAATAAGCATGCTGTAAAGCTAAAAATGCACAAAGCTGCACCAAATGCTTTCCCAATACCTCTTAATACATTCTGAAGCTATAAAAGCAACAATAAAGGAGATATAAGGCAAAACTCTAAAGCAACTATTTTATGACCCCAGTTTGACCCATAAAGGGGGGTCAGGGAATAAAACTGACCGGCTATTTAGACTCTCCACATATGCTTTCTCAAATACCTCTTAATACATTCTGAAGCTATAAAAGCAACAATAAAGGAGATGTAAGGCAAAAAACTCCAAAGCAGCTATTTATGACCCCAGTTTGACCCATAAGGGGGGGTCGGGGGTAAAACTGACCGGCTATTTAGACTCTCTACATATGCTTTTCCAATACCTCTTAATACATTCTGAAGCTATAAAAGCAACAATAAAGGAGATAAAGGCAAAAACTCAAAATTGGCTATTTTATGACCTCAGTTTGACCCATAAGGCGGGGTCGGGGGGTAAAACTCACCAGCTATTTAGACTCTCCATATATGCTTTCCCAATACCTCTTAATACATTCGGAAGCTATAAAAGCAACAATAAAGTAGATATAAGGCAAAAACTCAAAATCAGCTATTTTATGACCCCAGTTTGGCCCATAAGGGGGGGCCAGGGGGTAAAACTGACCGGCTATTTAGACTCTCTACATATGCTTTCCCATTACCTCTTAACATATTCTGAAGCTATAAAAGCAACAATAAAGAAGAATTAAGAAGAATTTTTCTGTATAGTGATCTGACATACTGCACACAGCACATCAATACAAAGACATACCAAACCTTTAGACAGTATAAACAATGATTTGTGTTGTAATATCTGAAAAACATTATTTCATTCATAAACAGACCTAAATATGAAAACTAGTGTTCATAATATTATTTTACAATGTCTTCAGTTGTAACAATCTATTCTGGTACACATATATATCTGTATGTCACATATACTGTTTAACATAATTTTGAATATTAATGTAATGACATGAGAGACCGTGAACAAAAGAAAGATCAGAATGCATTTATGAATTATTTTTAGCTTAACCAAAACAAAAATAACAACATCAAAATACATTACATACAAAATTACATTACAGAAACTATACAAACATGAAATCACGATTGAGTGAATAAAAGTTTCACATTTACATAAGTTCATATACTACAACAGTTTATATTTATTTTTCCCAAATGTGACTGTTCAACCTAACAAGCATCACTTGCTCAAAAATCTTGTCTGAAACGGAACATCTTCCCCAGTAGTGTACTCTGGTGTGTCAAAGTAATCAAGCACAGAAGAATTGTTTTTAACTGAACAAGTCATTAATTAAAGTTTCATTCTAATATTATATTTTTCTCAAAGGCCTTATTAAACAAAGGCAAACAGAGGTATGATTTTTAAGTTGGACATTTTGTTTTATATACTTTTAAGAAGCTAAATTATAAACACCAAAAATAAAAAAAATCACAATAAATAACTTATCAAGAGCTATGCATGTTTTATGCACACAAACTGACAAATTTATGATAATATAAGTCTGAGTGAGGAAAGTATAATTTACTTTCTTTATAATCTCACAAGCATTAAGACTAAAACTATTATCGTAATTAGTCACACAATAATTATTGAAAAGTTTAGTTCTTTCAAGTGGAACACTGAATATGATTACTTTTACATGTATTATTTCGTGTTTTTCATCACGCCTAGTACCTTATCGATTATTTTGTGATGGGTAGTAGGAAGGGCAGAAGAAACCAATACATACAGTTGGTCTAGGTTCTGTACTGTAAACTGCTGACCAACAACAAGCAGCTACCAGCTTTTCCACATGAGGTTAGGCCGGGCTTTGAACTCTGAACTTAGAGGTGAGAACACCATACAACATGGCCCACAAGTTACTTCTACGTATAATCATCAGTATACCTCAGCACTTATGGAAAGAAAGTTCTTAGGATCAGCAGTCTTAAGCCCTGGTTCCATATTTCTGGAATGTCAGGAGAGTGCGCTGATTTTAATTTGCAAGCAAATCGGAGAAAAAAGACACAAAAACAAAAAAGGTGGAAAATTGAAAATGCGTCCGAAAGATCCCATTCTTCATACAAATCTAAAGATTTGCCTGTGAACTCATCCCGATCATACAAGCAGTCCTCCCCAGTTTTAATGCTGGACAGTCAGGATTCATCCTGATCTGGACTAGGATTTGAAGGCTCTAGATATCAGAACTACCTACGATTTTTGAATGAAACTACAGTTCAGGACTGCTATGAAAGCATTAAGTGCAGCACTAAGCATGTATAAGCCCAACTCTGTAACCATATTAATAATTATTCAGATCCTGAATAAGATCCAGAATGACAGCAAAGATGGAAGATGACTTTTAACAAGAATAAGAGTGTTATCTTTTTCTTTTGATTTAGAATTGAGTGTCTTGAAACTAATACATTAAGAACAGACAAATGCACTCAACCATGAATTTCAAGCTCGGGCAAGGGCCAGAGAAAAGAGAAGAAATCACAGAATACAAAAGCTGCCCCCACCACACTCTCCACCCCGAGGATGAATGGGCAAAGGCAAAGAGGAAAACGGGCTATGAATTGAAAGAAGAGCATGCTATGGATGCCTCACATCATTCCTGCCAGAGTTGAGAACCTGAGATGAACAGACCTACACAAATTTTCGGAGGTTGGTGCCAGAAATTTACAAGATAAAGACCAGAGTAGAAGTCGCCTCAAGAGAAATATCATGGTTCAGAAGTCCTTTGAATATCAGCCTCAAGCTTGTGGCCACCTAGAGGCACCTGTAAATGGGTTAATGTTATGCCTCCCTCTCCTTATTGTTCTGAGTGTTCATGTCCAGCATCACCAAGTTTATACCGCCTGTATGATAGACCATACTGGTCAAATTTCAAGAAGATTTTCTCTGCTGGCCCAACCCAGGGGACTCAAAGAAACTGAAGCATGTCTTTTACACAAAGTGGAACATTCTCATATCCTGGGGGTGGGGGTGGGGGGTGGAACAGAGCCAGACTTGGTCTTCTTTGCTGTGTCTTTGGTGTGTCCTCACGTTTGTAAGACTGTAACCAAAACGATGTTACTTCGAGGTAAGGGAGGGGCTGGGAAGCTTTTTTAAGGTGTCGGACTTGGTCCGGAATATAGGTTGAAGAGAACTTTGCTGAGTATGCTGTCCCAAGCATGTAATGACATACCCACACATGTTGACAGGCTGTTACAGTTTTTTTGGGAAGACACCCCAACGTGTCTGGGTAAAAGGCAGGATTTTACAAAATGTTTTGTTGCGTGTGCTGCTTGATCTGTCTTAAAGCCTCTCTTACATCCCATTGTACGTGCACGTACATCCTGGTTACAGAGAAAAACCGGCGGATTTGCAAGGCACACTTAAAGTACACTTGCAATTTTATAACATAATTTGATTTAAACATATTTTAAAGGTCGCACATGCCCTGCAATGGAAATTGACATGCACATTTTCTCTGTGTGCACGCAGAATGACCATAAACGCATCCATTTCTCAAGGGTAACTTACGAGACACTTACACGTGTATTTCCCTTGCAAGTGTTGCAAGATCTCCCCATTCACTTGCAGGATTTGCAAGTCTCTTATAATACACTCATGTGTATTTTGCATCCATATTACCCTGCTGTGGGGCCTGTAGCTAGTGGCAGTCTAGTCTTTGATGTTCAAGTAGTGACACTCTTGTTGGGAAAATATGCCTTGTTTGCACATGTAAATCTCTGCTACTCTACTACCAGGCTACGTTCATATTTTTCAACAATATTTGCAGCACACTTACGTGCATAGAGTAAGAAATCTAAAATTCGCCAGGAATCTAAAATTCGCCAGCTCTAAAACCTTAGTTAATTTCATGAAGAAAATGATGTCTTTGTCAAAAAATTGGTATTTTTCAGTTCAAAAAGCCAAAATTTACTATACATTCAACAAATCTCACCACAATTCATTTATTTTATTAGTATTTTCACATGTGGCAAATTTCAGATATGTGGCGAATTTTAGATTTCTTACTCTATACACGTACGATGGGATGTAAGAGAAGCTTTAGATGTGGTTACCCCGGGTCTACTTTACTTGCATGTAGAGCCGTGGCACGACCCCACATAAAACTGGAGATTTGCTCAAAAGACCTACCTGTTGAATTAAATTAGATAAATGGCTAAATTTGATTCAATGCAGATCAAATCAATTTATTGTGATGTCAGGATACCCAGATTGTGACATACATGCCATTTCAGACAAATTTTACAGTAAAACAACATTTTTAATATTTTGGAAAACCCTTTAAAAAATTTTGAAATCGGGTAAATACTAAATACTGTTGTTTTTTCATTCAGTTATGTTTGCACGTTGAAGGAGAATATAACAAAAAAGCTGTGGAAATACTTGGGTGTATACATTGTAGGTATTTGTATTTGAAGTAAATCCCCAGTTTTAAGGGGGTTATGCTACGGCTCTACATGCAAGTAGAGTCGAGGTAACCACGTCTAGATCTGTCTGGACTGTGTTCTGCCCTATTCGATCTGCTGTATCTTCACTATGACCTTGTCCCAAATTTATCCTAATTTGATGAATCAGGAGGCAAAGTCACCAACTTTACAAAGAATAAAGTGAGAAAGTGGTCTTGACCTCAAAATTGGGAAGTTTAATAATATATGGAGCCACCAATTTACAAACAAGTCCTGGATATATCCAGCAAAAACTTCATATAATATCACATCCTAATTTTTACTGCATTGCTGATAACAAATTGTTCAGTTGTAACACGAGAATTCTTTAGCCCTAAATTTATGATGAGAGTGCATAATTGTGAAAACTGTAGCTGCTAAAGGAAAAAAAATCTTTCCAATAAAACATGAAAAAGTTTGACATATCGTATATGGTCAAAATCTTCACTAATGTCCAAAATAAATAATAAACTTAACTATTATGTGTTTTGAATAAAATTAAATACCCGTGACACAAAGACATGCCAGTTGGTAGAATGTCTTTCCTTGAATTTCCAGATTTTAAATATGATCTACTAAAAAAATTCATACTCAGAGGATGCAATATATTAACAAGTATCTTGCATGTGATACTGGTTCGAATATTGCCTCTATAATTAATCAAGTTATTTAAATTTTCTATTGTTCCTAGGAACTGGTATGAAATGATTTTAATGAATTTAAAGAATAAGTATAAACTTCACTAGTCTGACTCAATCCCAACATATCCCAAGAAAGGCCGTATCTAACATCACAGGCTTTCATTGGGTATTTTTTTGTGTGATCCATTTTATGTGTACCATAATTATTATGAATCATTTTTCATTATTTTATTTTTAATGTTCCTGGGTTGATAAGATTAATCCCTTTCAAAATATTTAAATAGCTATCTGTACATTCTAAGATAGTTAGCCCCCAAAAATTATTTTTCTGTTTCATAAGGATATGTTTTGTCAAAGTCAGGGTTTTACGTCCCATTTAACAGCCAGGGTCCTTTTGGGACAGGCCCTCAGCATTGTCACTTGTGGGACTCGAACCCACAGATGGGACAGCCTATCAATAGATGCCAAACTTGCTAACCTGTAGGCCACCAAGGACCTGGGATAAGTTTTGAGTACCTTTAATATAATAATGGAGAGAAGAAATATCATAAAATGCTGTGATAACATCATAACTAATTGATTTATACCTCACGAATTTTGGATGTTTTTAATTTCTAAATAAATGTAGGTTTGTGTTCTCACACATAGAGGATGTGAAAAAATACAACAAAAATACATTTCTTGCTTTCTGTGGGCCATCCTCTCAAAGTGTAGAACTGTTCAAAATTCCGCCTACCACTGGTGGTATGATGATCACCTCTAATGCATAATTGCCTATACTACAAGGTGATGTATAATTTCAGCAGTTCCACTTTCTTTGTACTCCATTCTGTGTTATTCTGTATCTTTTTGTGTCTGGCCAATTTGTGTGTATGCTGTAAGGTTGTTGTATTTTTTCTGTATCCTACAGAATCTTGTCTGTATTTCTCGTATCAAACTGTGCCCATTGTCAACCCTGATTAAAATTCTTTGAATTACACTTAGTCTAACCTGTACACACATTTCTTTTTACTTCTTTTCTTAGAATTATTCTTAGCTAAGAATTGTTTTGTGAATAGATTTTTATTCTAAGAATAAGAAAATTCCTAGCAAAGAATTTTTCTTAGACTTAAATGTAATTCAAAGAAAAAATCTTTGTGAATACAGGCCCAGAAGTGACTTTCTGTATTTGGATGCAATTCTGGTGTCAAGAATAAGAGATTTGTGCACATAGCAATTTCATATTCTTAGAAAAATTCTAAGAATAAAAGCCATTCTTAGAAAAATTCTAAGAATAAGTATAATTCTAAGAATAAGAATCTTTGTGAATAGGAAAATTCTTATTCTTAGAATTTTTCTAAGAAAAATGACAATTCTAAGAAAAATTCTAAGAATAAGACTAATTCTAAGAATAAGAATCTTTGTGAATACGGGCCCTGGCCAAGAGCAAGGTTGTTGTATAGTAGTTGTGGCTCTAGTGTACTCATTCGTCTGTCCGGTAATGTTTCATAAACCTACTTTGAAGTATGGTGCCTCAATAAGGTAAAACAAAACTAAATAAGTTATTCCTAAATTTATTCATCTATTTACAGTAATAATTCTTACAATATATATGTGTTAATATACAGTACTCACATAAATTAATTTTCGTAATTTAGTGGTTTCTATGTCACAAACACAGTTTGTTTTCATTTGGATAGAAAATATCCCAGATTTGCCAGGCATAAGAAACAACTGCCCGAATATCTTTGTTGCACTCGAGCGGCCCACCCTAAAGTTGAATGCTAGACTGCTAGTTGAGTCCCGAGTGGCCGGGAACCTTAGACCAGTAACATTTTCAGCCTTGCATCTTGGGGGGATCAGTCCATACAAGGTTCTGCTCCTCTGCAGTCTACCCCGCAGTGTCCACCATCTCAGAAAAAAAGTTCTGGTTCCACATGAATAAAGTTCTTGAAATCTTGGATATCATTCATGGCAAGGTTGGCCACTAGGGCTTTGCCATCTCTCTCTCTCTCTCTCTCTTTCTCTTGAACCTAGGTTCCCTCCTACATTCTGGACCTATTTATCTCCAGGGGATTTAACTACCTCTGTGTCTGCACGTGTCCCTCCCCGAGACCCCTCATGATGTACAACATCTCTCTCACAATAGGCATGGGGATTATCATCACATGGACAGCTACCAAAAATGTTACAGGCTCGACTACTGAGATTCTGATTTCTGTATGATGTGTTTTCTAGGGACAAAATATCAACTGTCTCTAGTCATCCCAAAATACCCTTTTATTGTGTCATTATGACAAATGTGGAACAAAAGGATAGGATTAATATGACAAGATTGACCACCTGATACCCAACAGGCATCAGGCCGGGTTCCCAGTGTATCATCTCGAGTGGCTTCAAGGTCACTATGGGTGCCCTTTTGACCAAGGAAAATAGGTACAGGTACCTGTGGGAGAATCTGAGGTACCTCGACCACAAGATACCCCATGGACACATCTCGGTTAAGAATTTGGGGTGACCCAGTGCAAGATCCTGTAGGCCTGGGGTACACCCAGACTACCAGGAGCATTTTTAAAAATCTGATATTCCCTTCTCTCTCTCGGACACCCAGACTACCAGGAGCATTTTTAAAAATCTAATATTTCCTTCTCTCTCTCGGATCCATGGATTGCAGCAGGTGTTAATCTGGGCATAGTGAGGGGCACAGTCCAGGAGGGTCCTTGAGAATGGCTATTGTTTGAAGAATTATATTGTTGTAGCCTTGCTTGAGGTTCAAATTTGCACTGTGTCTTTCGGAAACAATTACACAAATATTCGGTATTCATATAATACTCCTACATTTAAGGAGATATAAACTCACCAGACAGTCTCTGACTTGACAGTATGCTGATGTTGAAGAGAGCATATGTAAGAGTACATTGTATAAACTGAACATTTATTGTATGAACTGAAAGTTTTCCCAAATTACAAACAAACGAGGGACTTTACCAAGGCTATTTTTATTTTTCAATGTACCACTTACTGGGTTTTGTTATAGAAACTACAATGAACAAGTATAGGTTTTACAAGAAAATATTTCTGTTTCACTATTAAAGAGATAACAGATTGTTATAAGAAGCAAATAATCTATCTAAACTGATTTACAACAGTTCTGTATATGGAAATTTGTAAATAGGTTTAGCAGGTTAGACAGAAAGCCAAATCTGTTTGAAAATAATCAAACTATCTATGCCTAAAATGGACTAAAGTTGTACACTTTTAGTATGTTTACACAGGAGTTGCTTTAGATAAGCAGCAGTTTTTACATGCTAGCAATTTCTAGACTGGGTTTCATGGATCACAGTGTTCAGAGACAAGTCATCATTTACCAAGATGGATATCTACAAGGTCACCCTCGACCATTACTGCACCCTACACCCCCAACCCTCATCATCAAATGCCTATCATATTGTTTTGTCTCTATGCTCAAGTATATTGCCATTAATGAGGATAGTCTATCAGTAGTTCACATTAAAATAATCTTCTTCCAAAGTTCAATTCCAATCATGCAGCTAAAGAAACACAATTAGAAATTATTTTTGTCGTCTCACTTTAAAGGAACGTAATAAAAACGCCTGAAATATAAACTTCAGTATAAACTGTCTGTAAAGAGACTGTTGTATGAAAAATAATAAAAAAAATCTTGCAATTGGAAAATGAAAACTAACACACATTGCTTTGAATATATTTGATGTATGCAACGTTTTGACATTCACCTATATATTTTTATGTTATGCTTATGAAAAAAAAAATTTCATGCAATTTTAATCCTTCGTGTTGTGTGAACAAACACATTGCAACAAAGCTGTCAGTTTAGTGTATAAGGGCGTTAATTGCCAGTGACATGTTCATAACTCAGTCTTTCACATGACCGACAAAGTCTGTGGCATTTTTTGGTTTCATGTATCAGGGAA
The DNA here is from genome assembly GCA_964017235.1 of Sabellastarte sp. h YS-2021. Taxonomy (NCBI): domain Eukaryota; kingdom Metazoa; phylum Annelida; class Polychaeta; order Sabellida; family Sabellidae; genus Sabellastarte; species Sabellastarte sp. h YS-2021. The sequence continues at coordinate 39,785,804 of OZ024930.1, read as the reverse complement.
GTGTGACTGGGTTCCAATGCTTATCTCACTTTAATCAACATACAACTATTGAAACTACATGTATTTACATAAACTATCTTCATATCCCCAGTGGAACATAATTTGCACTAAAATATCGGTCTATGTTAGAATATAGACTCAACTACCATGCATTTACCACAAGTGTTAAAGGGAGGCAGTTCATAATTTCAATTTTGATAATTCTTGTCCATTAATTATAATATTCCTGGATTTTTTTTTCTTTTTTGAATAATTTCATTTCAATTTGGCACTTGCATATGTCTCATTAAAGATGTGGGAAATCTGCGATAAATTTTGCAAGGTATTTGAACCTCTGACCCATCATCTACAAGTAGAAGACCAAACTCAATTTGCTTCACTGAATAGTGTAACACAAATCTATGTATTTCTTTTTAGTTTTGTCAACGAAATGGTCATTGAGATATTCTAATTCTAATTGGACTTTTATAGCGCTTAATCTCCCCATACAAGATGGCGCAACAAAACCAAAAAAGCAGTCGACCAAATTTCAGTATCCAGAGACAGAAGAGGGGTCAAGCACCTCAGAGAACGTCAGGGGACAATCCAGGTTAAGGTGGGTATGCTTTGGTGTACAGGTAGGTTTTAAGCTGCTTTCTGAAAGAGGCTAGGGAGGGTGTTGCATGAATCTTATCTGGAAGAGCATTTCAAACAGTGGGAGCATCAAAAGCAAAACTATCACCAAACTGTTTGACAAATTTTTTAACAGAAGGGTAGAACGTTGGAATGACAAGTAAATTACAAAGACTTTAGCTGAGCCTGGTGCTATAAGAACTGCTGTAGGAGGAAAGATATGGAGCAAAATACCTAGGAAAACCTGTGTGAAGAAACTTGTAAACAAGTGTGGCTGTCTTAAACAATATGCGCTGTTCAACAGGAAGCCAATGCAATTTCTTAAGCACAGGAATTATACTGGTGTATCGATTGGTATTTGATATAATTCTGGCTGCACTATTTTGGATGCACTGTAATTTACATAGATTGAACTTGGAGAGGCTCCTGAAAAGTGAGTTGCAGTAATCCAATGGACTACTAACAAGAGCATAAGCCACAAGTACAGAAACATCATGTGTAAGAAACCGCCTGACATGTTTGAAATCACAGAGTTTCACAAAACAACTTTTGCAGACATTCTGAACATGCTTGGACAAGGAAAAATCTGAATCGAACCACACACCCAAATTCTTGACTGAGTCAACAGGGCAGAGTGGACTGCCCAAGATATTAATTGGAAAACATGCTTTCAATTTGTCCTTCTGTCTCTTCGAACCAAAGATGATAAACTCAGTCTAGTCAGGATTTAACTTGGGCTTACTAGTAGACATCACACTTTAACATCATCTAGACACCTGTTCAACTGTTCAAAGGCAGCAGATGCATTCTTCTGGCATAAATGTGCATAAACTTGGCTGTCATCTGCATAGAAATAAAACTTTATTCCCTTATGTTTACCGATGATTAAATTGAGGGGGTGGTGTACAATAAGAACAACAAAGGGCCCAGGACAGAACCTTGGGGAATGCCAAATAGGCATTTACAAACATGTGACAAAGTAGAACCATTTTTTTATTGACTGATAACGGTCTGTTAGGTAGGACGTGAACCATTTCAGAACAGAGCCACCAACACCAAACCAAATATGAAGGCAACTGAGAAGAGCGGAATGATCTATGGCATCGAAAGCGGCAGACAAGTCAAGCAATACTGAGGCAGTGGGGTTCACCTCTTGACAAAGATAAGTGAACTTCATTTTACATGGAGAGAAGAGCTGTCTCAGTTGAGTGACCAGCTTTATATGCTGACTGGTACGGGTTGTCTAAGTTATGGACATGGATATGTTCTAACAGCTGTTTAGCAACCACAGGTTCTAGCAGTTTTGATATGAAACTGAGGCCAGATACAGGTCGAGATATTAACTTCCACAGAATAAGATACTGAATACTTTGTTAACCACACTAGTTGAGTACTTTTGTGATAAGTTTAGTCCAATTTATAGAATGCAAAGCAAGTTATTGGACATTAATTTTTTGTCAGCACAAAAAAGGGCTATGACTAATTATTTGTCAGCACAAAAAAGGGCTATGACTAGGCCACACCTGCCTTCCAAAGCATGGTTGGAATGTTTAATATCTGGATGGGCAAGCTCTGTAAATATCTGTTCTTTGCCAAAAAAGTGTGTTACACTGCCAAAAGATAAGAACTTTTCAATTTCTATTGGACCCTAGACTCCAGCCATAACAAAGACTTCAGTGTTATGGAATGTAGTATCTTCAAACGAAGTGGTGACACTTTGACAGAATATTTAATGTGCCCTCTGCAGGCTTGTTATTACAGAATTTACCAACATTGATTTGATATTGTAAAAACTAATAGTCACAGGTTTACAAGCTAGATTTTTATCACTACCAATGCGATCATATTGTATATAACGTCTGTCTATTGTTCCAAGCCATTCTCAACACTATAAAGAAAAAAAATCTACTAGGAGGTGTAAATAAATACATTATTTTGTTGAAGATTAACTGCTGGCTAGAGAATTTACCACAACATAATATCTAGCCTTTCATCAAGTCCGTTTGTCTTTTATGTAATATGTGGGTGCTGTATGACTTTTGCAGAAACAACCAGCCCTGACAAAAGTATTTGTATTTTCAGAGATTATCCCCCATTCACTCCAAAAAGCTGGATGTATAATGAACTCCTGTAATTTTCCAATTTAAATTTAACTGTATAAGACTTGGAGCAAGTCTACATAAGATCCCAAACAAGAGAACATTTTTAAATTCTTTGAGTTCACCAGAAATTCCAAACGGGACAACTTGAAACCAATGAACGTGTGTTCGTGCAAAGTTTTGAAAAAAACCTCAAGCTACTTCTTTTCCCACTATTTGATTGGTGTTAGTAATATTTATTAATCTTGGTTATTATTTAAATATCTTCTATGTGTTTAGTCTACCCCACATCAACAGTATGGAGCTGTATGTTTATGAATGTTTTTTTTATTAAACAGACGAAAATCCAATCTGGAATATCTAAACTGACTGATTTTTGATGTGAAGTTTCAGTAAATTCAGACAAGGACATTTATTCTTTAATGTCACATTCACACATCCCCAGACGAAAGGAGACGTTTTTAGGAATGACAATGGGGTGTTAAATGGGGCACAAATATGACCAAATTGTGAGTAAGCAGGTCCGTATGTTTGCGAGATAATAATGGAAGCGGGGGTTCAGTATAATAAATCATGTTATAGAACATAGGCCCACACGGTTAAAACTGTGATATTGTGCAAGCCGCTTTGTCATGAAGTACAAGAGAGATGATGAAATGTAGAATACTTGCAAGACCGACAGGCAGTACCTTAGGGAGCAAGAACCAGATAGAGTAGAAAATTCCCCAAACAATTCTGAAGTCCCAGTGCAGATCCAGACTGCTACTGAAGAGAGTCGAGTCACAGGTAGACCGCCGCCTTGTGTGAACATGTGACTCCGATCTGATGTATATAGTTTTGGAGTTGTGGATCGTGCAAACAAACAGATGAACAAACAAACCGCTTCCTTCTAACCTTGTTCTATGTTAGTTCAATACATTGAATGTAATTGTAACAACTCTGAAAATGGTTCTAAGTCTATCATATTAACCAGCCTTGTGCTATGTTTAGGACAGGCTTGCAACGCCTTCCTTACATCTGAGCTGTTGGAGTGTTTTGGGTTTATCATTACTTACAACACATTATATAAGTACTATTAAGATTTGTAGGTAAGAAGACGAATGAAAGTGGTGCATACTGGTTGGTCAAGTTTCCACATTGAAACCCCTAGACTCCACTAGCAAGTATCTACCAACTTTCTTACTTCAGGTCAAACTAGGGGCCATATTCTACAACAATACGTAGATAAGGTAACCATAGATCTAAGTAATGGGAGGCTTTTTTGCACTTTGTATTCACAAAACAAAGTTAGTAATGTTCAGTTTCACCATTTCTTACTTGAAATCTAAGAAATGCTTAAATCTAAGTTAGAAATGGTCGAAATATTGTTGTAGACTACGGCCCGAGGAGTCCAACTTTGGCCTTGATAGGTGAGAGACAGTGCACTCTTACAAGCACTGGAATAGAAAAGTGTGACAGGGGCTTAAAAGCTCCCCTAAATGTTATCACATGTTAAAGCAGTGATAGATTAGATAAAAGTCATATTTACATGTATGGTTCTGGAAAAACAAATAACATTTTTGTCTGCGCGCTGGAAATAAAAAAATGAATTGTTAAAACAATTAAACTGGGCATGCAGGTCAAATCTATAAAAATACTGAAAATATGTATTTTGTCAATTCACCAAAAAGTCATGACTCCTATCAATTAATGATGTATAAATTTCACTAAATTGTGCTGAACGAGACATGCTGATAGCGCAACAATTATAAGTACCATACCACTTCATAAAATCTGCTCTAAACTTCATTGGCATTTAAATAAAATAAAATAAATAAGCTTTTGTAAAGAGCCAAATTGAGGAGAGAGGCCATGTCTGAAACGAGAAGTGCAGAAAGGAGTTCAAGACCACCCAATCAGTGGAAAAACTATAAGGGGTTGGGGGAAGCCCAAATTTTAGTATCCACCACGTGTGACCTAAATACCAGGATATACAGACCGGGTCATATATTTTTGTATTCCGGCGCCCCTTACTATGGATAATTAGCATTACAGATGTATAAACAAGTGCTGGGCCGATTTCACAAAGCAACTTAGACTTAGCCAAGTTTTTGGCTAAGTCAGAGACTTAAATCTAAGACTTTGGTCTTTACTAGGTCTGGGATTTAAATGGATTTCACAAAGGATGACTTAGCTAAGCCCAAGCTTATCATATATCCACAGTGGTTGTCTGTGTCATGTGACCTTTTATTTCTGTTCAAAATATAATATTGGTGATTTAATGCATTTTATCAAAGGATAAGTGCTGTTTTGAAATGGAAAACCTTGTTACCACATATAAACTTCCCAAAGACTGCTTTAGTGAGGTGTTCTGTATAATTATACTTTATTTACAGTTCTTTCAAATTTTGAAGTAAAGAAAAGTTTATGGTAGCCATATTTAAGTCCTCTTTACAAAATTTAAGCCCACTACCTACCAGACTTAAAGTTAAGTCCACTGACTTAGCAATTTCACGGACTTAGATGCTTTATGAAATCCACTAAGTCTAAGACCACAGACTTAGCATTCTATTGACAAAATTTAAGAACAAAGCCTCAAATTTAAGTCTAAATCTGGGCTTCAGTCCCTTTGTGAAATTGGCCCCAGATTTCTCGTTAATATTTCATTAATTATATGTTAGATACAATTATATATAACATACGTCATTAGAAAGATATATTTACAGAGCTTCTGCTCGTTTTTGTGGCATTGAAATCTATGCAGATATTGCGGAGAAATCTCAAATTAAAAGCTGAAGGGGTATGTTCAATGGTGACTTGTAACTATTGATATATTTGTCTTATCTTTTGAGGCAAAATGATGGATAATAGAAGTAAAACTCCTCCTTAGATATAAAAATATATCATAGATAAACTATTTATTACTCGTGCTACGCAGTAGTGTAATATTGCCATCTTCATGCTTTAAATGTTTTCCTTTTCAAATAGAATTCTATGTCATTAAGGAAAGTTCCCATTCATATTGTGACACGCTGTAATGGCAATTTCCACTGAATTTAGTAGATCAGTTAATTATTGGATCATTAAATTGTCAGACACATCTTTCATAAGTTTAAATCAGTTTTCCATTGTATGTGTTACGTAATGTTTAAACGATGTGACAACACTTGCATTGCAAACCTCAAATCACAAGATCTTAAAAAGGCTAATAAATTAGGTGTCAAAAAACGTGTCTGACATTTTGTAAGACTATAAAATATCAAAGCACAAAACACGAAAACTAGATTAGTTCCATCAGTCGCAAAGCCTTTCAAAACCTAAAGAAATAAAAACGTCTTTACTCTGAGTTTTGTCTGATTTAATGTGGCTGAATGTGACTTTCATCTCGTGGTGTGTGTCATGGTAATCAATTGTTAGGGTGGAAGAAACAAGTGCACACCAATCGGTCCATTATTTTACACTGTAAAGATTTGACCATCATTATGTAATGGACCAAGTTTAGCAGTTTATATAAGGCTCCAGATTTGAGGTCACAGAGGTGTATGTTAATACCAACCATATCACTGAGGTTAACCTTCCATATTGAGGAAAAAACTTTAAATCTTCTTAATTAAGAATATATTAAATTTGATTCTACAGAAGAATGATACTTGAACAATGAAGTTCTTGCACCCAAATATCATTATATATAATGATAATATTATATAAGAATGTGTCTTCACTAAATACGTTGTCAATAATAATTGTAACTGTCTATCAATATGTGCATGATCCACTGGTTCTGTAATTATGTCTTGTTGTCTGTTTCCATTTTAGTGTAATGATATGTTTAACATAAATGTTTTCAAAAAAGAAAGTTTAGTTATAAATTCTAGCAGTATTACGCTTACGTCTGTATGTTGGAATATGTGTTGATAACATTAGGTAAGTTGCGTTGGCGTAAAGTCACGTTTTTGATGTTCACAATGGACCATTTACCACCCATTGAAAACTTAACAGTATTCTTGGTGTGGTCATCTTTAATAAGATTAACATCATGCAGACACTGACAGCAGATTATTATGTATGTTCTCTGGTAGAAACATTTGAGACCAAAAGGTATGTTGTAATACTCTCGTTTCAGTAGAGGTTATGCAGTTTAATACTCTTTCAACCTTCATAAATTAAAAAAACACATTAATATGTACTGGTTCACATGATCATCAAATAGATAACAAAGTTATGTGTACTGATAACATGTGAAGTTAAAATAACTTTCAAAATACTGTACAAGACTGCACACATCTGCAACTAAGTTGAGGCTCAAACCCAAACCCACTCTAACCACTATAGTAGCAGGGTACTTTCGAGGACATTATCTGGCACAAATATATTTTTATTTTCAGCAAAACAGGGCCCACCAGTGATAGGGCAGTTTCTACCAGAGGTTTTCAAGTTTCTCAACTCAAAACGCACATTTTAGAATGTCTCTGTTACTTGCCGTTTTGAAATCATCGGCCGTTTCAAAACGGCCATGGCCGTTTCGAAATAACCAAATAAATCTGATGGCCATTTCGAAACCACCTCACTTGTTTTTAACAACCAGTATTTCAATAATTGTTTTAAAATATACAATATCAAGATTGCTGGATACAGTGGACAAACTTAACTGTCAGTGACAGTGGCCAGGCCAGATTGGTTTCATTATTGTGTCATTGTATGTAATACTGAGAGCATACCAGTTGACTGTAATCATTATTTTTAATTGTTAAATTAAACTTTTTTTCCTGTTACAACTTAAAAGCAATCGGTAATTGCTACTGTGCTTGCCCTGTGACTGTAACAAACAGCCATGAACATCTCCAGTTGAATTATCCTCACGTTTTGTTTTGGCAAAAAATATTTGTCCCTTGTTAAAAAAAGTACTGGAATGTTATAACATGTATCTCTACAAAGTTAAACAGGGCCATAGTAACACTCAGTCATGCAGCCACAAAGTACCAGAAACATGATGAAATGTCACCCTTGTTAGACTAAAAACTGCCCTCTTCAGGATTACACTCACCTTATTTAGAATATCTGAAAGAAACATTGTTCACATCAGAGCTCTGAGAATGAGATCACATCCATCACTTTAGGTCTGTTCAGATATTATGGCAATTTGTGATCGGATGTGATTGCAAGTGATTTTCTGCATTGGAATGACATTTTGGTGTAAAGTGGATCATTACAAAGTGATCCTACAACATTAGGCATATTCGGATGGGGTGAGTGGAGACCAGATCACAAGGTGCAAACGAAATTACCTGATCTAATTAGGGTAACACTGGAATAGAAAAGATCATACATTTTCATGCATCATTTAAAAACAATGAATAAACAAGGAAATAAATAGCTTTTGAAGTTTAAATGAAAACGTTTATCACATTAGGTGTATTTAGCTGGAGTAAACATTTGTGATCTGAAATGATGAAAATAGCGTTGATCATTTACTGAGTGGTCGTGCAAGGGTCACTTTATCAATGATCACCATCACTTCAGATCACAAATTTACACCCCATCCAAATACACCTAATGACATTGTATACCTACCTTCAAACCAATATTCCTTGCTAGTATGATTTTTCTACACCTTACAGTTTTCAAGATATACCCTGGACAAGATTTTAAGGTCAGGATCACCAGATATTTGTCAGTGATATTGGTTTGGGCTATGTATGTGTACAACGCCAGGGTCACCACAGAAGAATCCAAGGTCAAACTAATGTCAAACCAAGATGTTGCACAACACATCTTCCAACCAATATCCCTGCTAAGTATCAACTTTCTACACCTTACTGTTTCAGAGATATTTCCCAGACAATATTTTAAAGATCGGGATCATTGTTGTAAGATCAAAGGTCAAATTAATGTTGCACACATAAACCCCCGACCAATGTTCCCACCAAGTATGAATATCCAATATCTATTGTTTCCCAGATACAGAGAACATTTTTCCTGCTTCCCGTCTGTCAGACTGCCCATCCAGTCAGAGGCCATTGGTGAAAATAACAGCCACACAGCCAAAACAGCTCTGGGTAAAAACCATCAAACTATTGACAAAGCTATACTGGAAAATCAATGTGCCATTTGGACGTAAAATTTAATTCTAAGGAGCTACAATTGCAATTCTGTGTAAAATTAGACCTAGATTATGGCAACAAAGTGACAAATGTGGTAACACAAACTGACCGTGTTCTAGAACGTGTTTTTAAACTGGTCCAAAATAAGTACAATTAACAAGAAAGCTATTGGTGTAAATAATAACTGACCATGTTTTAGGACAGATGTTTTTTTCAAAACCGGTCCAAATTAGTACAAAGAAAAAGGGTATACTAATTAGATAAGCATATTTGCCTTTTTGTTGATGAATGTCCTTTAATTGTAAGTTAACTACTTTCTTTAGAGTGCACTTAAACTTGTTACCTGAATTTATACCATTAACTACCATATTAAATTAATGAAACACTTTGCAGTTTTATAATGATAAACTCTCTTATAAAGTGGATGCTATGCTTGACATCCATACACACAAACATAAATATAAAACCACCTACTGGTTAAGTATACCTTCATTATTGACTATATCTAGAATAAATTTTACAACTACGTGGTATACCAATGTATATCGGAGATAAATGAATAGCAAAAAAATTGTATTTCTGTGTGTGATGTTATATATGTTATGAAGAAATTCTTGACAAAACTAACATTATCTGAGTGGGCACAAACCCTCGCCCTGGAATCCAGGACTAGATATTGGTGAAAAACCCTAGACACTTTCTGGATTCCTGAATTCATGATCATGTTCATGTGGATCTTCTCTGGGGATGACCAAGCCATGAGTAGATCCCAACTTGTGTGAAAATATAACCCCAATCTAGTTTTAGAGTTATATATGTTGACAAACAGAGAGACAAACAGACATGATTACAATAATTTATCCCTCACATTCTGTGTGTCGGCAGGGGAGACCAAACAAACAGACATAATTACAATAATTCATCCCTACGGACATGATTACAATAATTCATCCCTTCCATTCCGTGGATGTGGGGGGAACCAAATAAACGGACATGATTACAATAATTCATCCCTCCCATTCCGTGGGTGTTGGGGGAACCAAACAGACATAATTGCAAAAATTCATCCCTTTCATTCCGTGACTGTGGGAGGAACCAAACAAACGGACATGATTACAATAATTCTTCACTCTCATTCCATGTGTGTAGGGGAACCAAACAAGTGGACATGATTACAATAATTCATCCCTTCCATTCTGTGGCTGTGGGGGAACCAAAACAAATGAACATGATTTCAATAATTTATTCCTCACATTCCGTGGGTGTTGATGGGAACCAAACAAATGGACATGATTACAATAATTTATTCCTCCCATTCCGTGGGTGTTGGTGGGAACCAAACAAATGGACATGATTACAATAATTCATCCCTCCCATTCTGTGGGTGTTGCGGGGAAACAAACAAACATACATGATTACAATAATTCCTTCCTCCCATTCCGTGGCTGTGAGGGGAACCAAACAAACAGACATGATTACAATAATTCTTCACTCTCATTCCATGTGTGTAGGGGAACCAATCAAATGGACATGATTACAATAATTCATCCCTCCCCACTGTGTGGGTGTTGGGGGAACCAAACAAATGGACATGATTACAATAATTCATCCCTCCCATTCCGTGGGTGTTGGGGAAACAGACATGATTCTAATAATTCATCCCTCACATTCCGTTTGTGTTGTGGGAACCAAACAAACGGACATGATTACAATAATTTATCACTCCCATTGTGTGGGTGTGAGGGAACCAAACAAACAGACATGATTGTAATAATTCATCCATCCCATTTCATGGCTGTGTGGGGAACCAAACAAACGGACATGATTACAATAAATCATCACTCCCATTCCATGTGTGTAGGGGAACCAAACAAACAGACATGATTGCAATAATTCATCCCTCCCATTTTGTGGCTATAGGGAGAACCAAACAAATGGACATGATTACAATTATTTATCCCTCTCATTCTGTGGCTATCAGGGGAACCAAACAAACAGACATGATTACAATAATTTATCCCTCCCGTTCCAAGGCTATGGGGGGGGGGGGGACCAAACAAATGGAAATGATTACAATAATTTATCCCTCCAATTCTGTGTGTATGTGTGTGGGGGAACCAAACAGACATGATTACAATAATTCATCCCTTCCATGTGTGTGTTGGGAGACCAAACAAACAGACATGATTAGAATAATTCATCCCTCCCATTCTGTGTGTGGGTCTGTGGGGGGCAAACAAACAAACTTGATTGGATAATTCATCCCTCCCATTCCTCTCATTCTGAACAAATGGACATGATTACAATAATTCATCCCTCCTATTCTGTGTGTGTGGGGAGCAGGCCTGGGGCGAATACTTTCAAAAGTATTAGAATACAAATACGAATACTTTTCATTTCCATGAATACGAAAACATCAGTTTCAAAGGTATTCGAATACGAATACTTTTTGAAAAGTAGTACAGGGGCACTACAGGCACTACAGGCATCAAGGAGTGCAATGAGAGAGCACTCTCTATCACATGTATTGTCCACTTTCAAACAGTTGTGTTTGGGAAGTCTAGAATATATATAAAAAAACACATGTGCGTGTCTATAAGAAAGGCTTCCTATCTAACACACTGTTAAACATGCAGTTCTACACTCATATCATTACATTTGAGTAGTTCAGATAAACAAGTAAACTTTTCGTTTTTCTTATAAAAATCCTGATAATTTTCAGGATTTTTAGGGACTTTTAATTTTATTATCCGAAGGCTGATGATTTATCTATGAGTCCATGAAACAGTAATTGTGTTTGTCATGGAATATTTAAAGTTAACTTGTGTGTAGTTAACTCGCTCCACAACACAACTAATGAACATTATCATTCAATTGGCTTTTTATTAATAAGGGATTGTGTCCCCCAGAGTGCAGAGTTTTGGAACTAAGCCAGTTATATGTGACAGCTATAACTTGGCAGTGTAAGGAGATTATTGTCTAGTCTAGGATGATGCCTGTAATGTAAACAGAATAAAATTGCAATTGAACTAGACAACATACATCACACCATTGTCTAAACTGCCTGTCTAGTTCAATTGCAATTTTATTCACTTTTTGAAAAGTATTCGAATACATTTATGAATACATTTATGAATACATTTTAACTAAACCCCAATTCATACAATCATTTTAAATATATATTAATAATTTTACCTTTCTGAATAAAATATACAAACATGAAAGCACATTTCAGTAACTGATGGTTCAGATTTACATCATATTTGAAAACAACTCATTTTTGCTCCAAGACCTGAATATTCAGTCTGATAAACATGAGCTACTCAAAAGAGTTTTTTTTTGTGAAAAGGACATCATAGTGCCCTAAACATCTTGTATTTAACTGTGATAGGCATTATTTTGGAAATCTTTATGATGGGATTACTATTGCTATAAGACTGTCACAATAGGTGTCACATAAGTTTTCCTAAGAATTACTCATGTTGGAGCCTAACTTAGGAGTCAGCCCATCTTAAGATGGGCTATACTAAGTTGGGTAGCCTATCTTAAGATGGGCTTAGCTCATCTTAAGATGGGCTATAACATATTAGCCCAACTTAGGATAATAAAATTCAAGAAGGTTTTTAAATCTAAAATTTAATATTATCCCTTTAGATAGAATGTCCATAGCTTATTTTAAGATGAATTGACAGATAAATATTAGCAAAACATTATGTGATACTTCATGGACTGTTTAATCAACCAGTTTATTTCAGTACTAAAATTTTAATTAAACCGTCTATGATTGTGAATTGCTATTGTTATTAAGTTTCTTTTTTTTTCTTTTTCAAAATAAAAAAAGAATTTATAGGCAAAAATACTTCTGTTCAAGGAACATTCAAGGAGACCAATGATAATCTCATCTTTTTCATAATAATGTTATATAATTTCCTTTCCTTTGCACATACTAAGAAACATTTCTTATTATAGCCAGAGTAAAAATTATTTCCAGAATTTTATTATCTTAATTTGGGCTAATATGTTCTAGCCCATCTTAAGATAGGCTGCCCAACTTAGGATCCTAAGTTGGGCTATAGCCCATCTTAAGATGGGCTGACTCCTAAGTTGGGCTCCAGCAACTCATATATGACAAATGACACTGGTATTTGAAACACATCTAAGTTAATCCCCTATTGTAGCAAAGGCAGTAGCTTTTAGGCATGTAGCTTGGTGTTTATAATTTCATGAAATTTATTATAACACTACATTATGAAAACCAATGTGGATTAAACACACATGAAATCATTTATCAATATAAAAGTTAAACACACAAACTAATTGCATTTATGCGATGCAAGAGAAGAAGTTATAATCCTAACTATTTGGTTCCAACATAACGCTGTCATTATTATGTTATACAACATTTACTGACTAAAAGTATTTATTTAATATGTCTTGTTAGTTTTCCTAGGCACATAATGATAGCCAAATTTTATATTTATATCTAAAACTTGTCAGTACAGGGTGAAAAAAATCAACAAAAAGTGAAAAATATTAAATGTATTCATAAAAGTATTCATGAATACGAATACTTTTGAAAATGTATTCGAATACTTATGAATACGAATATCAACACATTTTGCCCAGGCCTGGTGTGGGGGGACCAAACAAATGGACATGATTAAAATAATGCATCCCTCTCATTCTGGGTGTGCGGGTGTGTAGGGGGGGTATCACAATGAAACACCTTCTTTTGGCTGTGTCTGACAAAATAACTGTTTTTAATGCTGAACATATACGTGCCAAATTTCACAAATTTTGTCTGTCAGGTGGAACAACATAGTACTGGCCAGCTCAGATTTACTCTATAAGGCTGTCTGCTGATTTATAAGGTCCATTTAACAAGTCTGAGATAATGGTGTCCTGTAAGACAGCCCATGTAAGTACAAAAATACTAAACAGCACAATGGAAGTTGATTAGTGTTTTTAAGTTTGTTCCATTTATTTGAGCGACACTCCAACCATCCCAATTAAAGTAGCCGTGAAGAAAACTGTTTTGGTGGTGTGACATTATGCTGCTTGTGGTGAAGTTGACAGTCGAATTAGGTCAATCGTGGACCTGTGTCCAATTTTTAAAACATATTCAAGAAGCATAACAAGTGAGCATCTCAGTAAAAACTATTTATGTTAGATCTTTTCCTTTCACAATTACGATAAGAGGGTTCATTGCAGAAAAATCATTAAAAGGCTGACAGTTCTGTGTAGTCTAACTAGCTGGTGGATGCTGCAGGACTTTAAATAGTCTTGGACAATGTAATTTGTTTCGCTGTATATTTCATCAGCTGTAGATTTTTACCTTCTGTTTCCCGTCCTCAGCATGCCATCTGGATTAACCATATTACTACCATTTCTTGACAGGTCACGTTGATGGTTCTGCCTTACCCCAAACCAGGTTCTATTCAGGAATACACAACACTTCTTGCATGTCTTCATTCCCTTGAACAAGAGCCCAGTCCAGAGCCTGGGCCCTGCTCTCATTCATCGATGTTCCCCCTCATCCTCCTTGTCTGGTTCTATCTGAAGCTTTGAATTCTTGCGTGAAGTTTCCTGATTTCCATTATCTGGATTTCCATATATGTTATTAGGATTTTGAAGCCTTGCAGTATCTGTTAATTTCATCTTTGCACTATCCTGGATACTGCCTAGCACAATAAACATATTCCTCACTGGAATCAATTAATGTAATTTCAACAGGATCAAGTAGGACCTGTCGCTCCCATTTCTGCAGATCTGTCTTTCTGTTGTCAAATTGACTGCATAGTGGCATGAGTGGATGAAAGTTATTATTTCGATCGTATGCTGGGGTAGGGAGATTTCTTATTGAATTATGACGGTTGGGTGTAACGTCAAAGGTAGTATCAGTCATAATCCTGACTTTTTCCCCCGTTCAACACCCAGGGTCATATTGGGACAGGTCTTCACACAGGGGTAACAGTCTGTGATAAGATACCAAACCCGAGTAATCCAATGACCACAGAGGACCTGACTTTCTTATATAGTGATATGATTTATCTCATCAATCGTAACGTGTTTAATAGTCATGTTTTCACTTCTTTTTTCAGTCACATTGACTTTGTACGTTTTCGTGCTCGATGGATATACGTTGGCGACAGCAAACACAGAGAGAGAGGTGACCTTAACACTGAGGCTGTGTTTTATACACTAAAAACAGAGTACTCAGGTATTGACATATGTATAAATAGCTACAGACAAAAACATAACCCAATAAATAATGTAGTTTTTGAGATACTTAATATAATGTTGTCAATAAGACATTTTATCCACGACACTGAAGATAGTCTTTCTTAAGACCCATTTCTGAGCGTAGTTTCTTTGATTAAAATATAAAATTTCAAATTATGTAATTGAAGTTGTAAAATTTAAAATGCATATTACTTTTGTGTCGGGATTAGATAAGAAGCGTGATATTATCATATAGTCTGTCATTACCACGTCTTCCTTCTAAACCAAAAAAGGAGTTTAAGTATTTGGTTGAATTAACCATGGTTTACATTCTACACTTTAATCAGCTGACATATAACCTACGTAATAAAATTGTGATAATGTCAAGGTTGCATTTTTTACCCCAAATAATAACTAAACTAGAAAGCACCTGTAGAGTACAGACCTCCGCAGTGGATGGGAATGTGTTTTTGAAAATGAGGATTTTTTTTATATCCAGAATATGACCTAAATCCAAGAGGTGATCACTTCTTCCTGTTATCAGCTTCTAGTCAGATAAAAAATAAACATCTGTTTATAAGTTATTAATAACACAGACAGACCCCAAAACATAACTGTTGACCAAAATTCTATGGTACCCAACCTTTCCTTAATGTATATATTCCTTTCCGCCTTTTAACTAACCATCACAATGTAAGACAAAATATTTATTTAGTGTGTTACGCAAGAGTAATACCTTTGTATCTGTTATGTTATGAAGGTTTTCTGGGGTTATTAAAGGTTCTATACTGTTAACTGCCAATCAGCATCAATCTACTACGAGCTTTCTTACGTGAGGCTGGGTCGGGATTCAAACTCTAATTATATAACATCAAATACACCAATCTTCCACCATAAAAAACTTACCATCAATATAGGACTCACAAACAATGTGTTAAGGCTGACTCGAGCTAACCGCAGAATGAATCTATCACCTGGGCTTGTATTCACAAAGATTCTTAGAATTTTTCTTAGAATCACACTTAATTCTAAGAAAATTCTGAGTAAAGAATTTTATTATTCTTAGAAAAACTATTTTAACTATTTTAACTAAGAATAAGTCTAAGAAGTAAAAAGAAATGTGTGCATAGGTTCAATTTTTTTTCAGATTAAGTGTAATTCTAAGAAAAATTCTCAGAATCTTTGTGAATAGGAAAATTCTTATTCTTAGAATCTTTCTTAGGAAAATGACAATTCCAAGAAAAATTCTGAGAATAAGAATAATTCTAAAGATAAGAATCTTTGCGAATACAGGCCCTGTATAAGAAATTCATATGATTACTTTCTCGCTCGAATTACTGCAATATAATTAGTTTTACTTCTGCTACAAAAAGTACAGTCTCCAATGGGCCCACTGAAAGACTAGCATCATGTTGTACGTTATCTTTGCCGTTGTTAAAGCTATAGTTTTCATTTTTTGCCCTACCTTCCCACCAAAAGATATAACAATGCATGCAATATTGATTTGGGCTTAAAAAGTTACCGTGGGCTTAAATGGTTACACAGATAAAATAGTGAAAAAAGTAACCATTTTCTTTGTACAGACTAAAATACTTCAGGCGAAAGTCCATAACTTTTTTGAAAAGTGGGAAAAAACAACATATCCTGTGAGATATTGAAATATTGTTTCTTCAAATAGAGACCTGGTTTGGTGAAAATACTTGTATAATTGTACACTTGACGAGAATATTCAACATAACCTATGATTCCGCGGACATTTGTTAGTTCATTTCTATTTACAGGATTGTTGTGAGTTGGTCAAACTCGTTAGCTCAAGACAACCTTGAACTGAGTAATTCGGGATATTTGGGAGAACCAGTCACAAAAGGATTACATAAGTACTGTATTAACTCCAAACATAGACACTTTGTGATATTTTCCCATGAATAAGGGACAGCAATGGTGTTTCAGTTCTCAAGAACAGATATTGTACATGCTATTGAATGTGAAAATTACGTAGTGAGCAAACTTGCAACATTTTACTGTACCAACAACTAAAATAAATTTACGCGGGTGGCTTTAAAACCAAAGTAAAGCCCCTCAATCGGCGTGGCACATTCATATCACACTTTTCATGGATGTAGTAGACATTGCAAGTGGGTATTTACTTGATTTTAATTCTGTCAAAACTTTTCCCAGTGTGTGTATCTACGGAGCCCCTATTTTGACATAGTGTGAATGCTAATACTTAACCAGGTAGAATCTACAGTTTAATAATTTAATCATGAGTAAATCTTGTGAGCACAGATTTATTATATGGTGATCACCAAAAGATCTTGTGAGCACGAGGATCTCATGAGCAGAGCTAATTTTCTTGTGATCACAAGTTAATTAGTACACAGTGATCACCATAAGATCTTGTGAGCACGACATCTTGTGAGCATGACTTATCATGTCATGGTCACTGCTTATTATGTCAGGACAAGATGATTTATAGTGAGCACTATACCTGCTGTTCACCGGATAATGTTATGATGGTGAGAATGTGGTCATCCCAATTTCCCCAAATGACCCTTTTTCATATTTTAATATCTTTATAGGGGCTCCGTATGTTTCTGTATTTGTAGCATAAAAAGATTTATTGATTTCAATAAATATCATATCATGAAACTAACCGTGAAATACGGCGACTGAAAAAAATTCACTTGGAGTCAAAATAATGATAAACATTTCAGATATTCTGCAAATATTGTCTGGAAGTGCAACAAAAACTCAGTTTCAACGGTATTATAAATACTGACTGATTTACACAAGAATAAAATCAAACTTTTGGCAAGGAATCCAGGATTATACAAATTTATAAAGTGTATGCTGAAGATACAACAGTCTGCAATAGTTATGAATATGGGCTGATAGATAAGCACCCTATCTCTGGATATACGTTTGATGAATAGTATCAAGCTTCAAATTATAAACAGGCTTTGGAATTCAGGACAAACTACTTGTTAAATTTTCACATTAACAGGTTTTGTTAGTGACATATGCATTAAGATAATGCATGTATTTACTGCAATGTCATGAAGTCTGAATCAGAACAGAGTCCGGGGTGTCATGGTGTATTGTCGGATCCGCCTGGACCATCGACGTCATACAGTACTGTGGTGAATATTGATACAAAAGGTAGGTACTGTACGTGTTATATCGATACACTTTATCAGCAGACATCTGTGCTGTTATTGTGTGTACACATGTATCCGCCTTAACACATCCGATTTGCCACAGAGATTTTTTACCCTGGGGCTGGTTTCATGAACAGACTTAAGCCTTGAGTCAGACTCAAAAGTTGAGACTTTGTCTCAAATTTTGGAAATATTTTGCTGAGTCTGTGAACTCAGACTCAATGCATTTCACGAACAAGCTCAACTTGAGACCTGGCTCAGTCACAGGCTCAAATTTGAGCCCATGAAGGAGGTGTCTCAAATTTGAGTCCAAGTTTTGATGCCAAAAAACACATACATAAAGCAATACAATTTGTTCCAAAATGAAATTGATAAATCTTGAAATCTTCTATTTTCATTTTATTTTGTAATTACAGCCACATATTCAATATTTACTAATAACAAAAGTCAATAGAATTGACATGCTTTATAGGCTATTATCAAGTGACAGACCTCAAGGGTGGATTCAAAGCCAGACTCAACCTCAGTTGAGTCTCAGTCTTATGGATCACTTAGAATAATATATTATCATATAATTTCTTTGTATTATGAGTATTAAAGATATTTAAAATAATAATAATCATGAAATATAACTTTTTAAACCAAAAATAAGCCCACTAAATATATGAAATGAGATTAAAAAGCTGAGACCATAACTTGAGACTGGTCTCAGCTGATCCACCCTTTGTGAAATCCATTTGAGCCAAAAACTCAGCCAAGATACAAAAGTCTCAGATTTGAGACCCTGACTCAGCCTTGAGTCAGGCTCAGTGTGAGACTTTTCATGAAACCGGCCCCTGGGTGGGGAAAAAATCAGTGTAAAGTAAAATCACAGTGTCATATTTGTAGAAAATTGGATGTATATTGATAAAAAAGTGCATCAGCCGTAGGATGTCATAAGCCAGGTACACATGTACATACATTAAATCTACATACACATGTCCAATTTCTAACAACACTTTATCCCATCTTCTCCTTCGATTTTTCCAGAAATGCAGAGAAGAAAAAAAATCAGTCACAAATTGGATGTCAGTGTTACCAATTGCATGCAAAAAATAATTAATGTACCAAAAAATTGTACAATTATTAGAATAGCCAGTTTTTGTTTGCTTGGCAGATCTTCATTGTCCAGCCATTTTTTCCCACTTACAATTACTGATCCACGCATGTCAAATTAAAATGGCAAGAATACTCCTGTCCATGTTAGATACTCATGTGGTACAGCATTTCGCCCATAAAAACATCAAAATGCAGTTTCTTGAGAACAAATATGCAGTGTGGTTTTATAAAAGTTATTAGACTGAAAAGAGGTTCCTCAAACTGTAAAATGATAGTAGCATCCTGAAATGTATTTTGTTATAAGTACAAATACATCCATAGAACTTGTTCTATGGCAATAAAATTAAGGTTGTCGAAAATTGGACAATGGCATTTCGCCAATTATTATATGCTGTTCCCAAAAAGTTGCAAAGACTGTTAAACACTTTGCATACAATAATTAAAGCTAAAGATCTATTCTTCTCATTGTATTCTAGCATATGATGAAGTCATAAATAGTATTTATATTGACCTCAGACACAGTTTAGAGAACATACAACTCTTGGCATCAGTCAGGTGCAGTTTGTTAGGTATATTTTTCACTGACATATAAACCTTTTTTCTTTATTAATCTTTATTATCTTGCATACTGTCAGTCTAAAATCTTAGAAAAGTATCAAGACATATTGTACACTTTTCTATGCTATACAGCTCCTTCAGTATCATGGTAGATGTTAGTTTTACATGAAGTACAATAGAAACTGGCAAAATGCAGTCCACTGCAAAATGCTGTCCCCTCCTGTATACCATCAGATTCTGAAAATCTGCATAAAGCCAAATCATTATCAGAGGGGTTGTATTCATTCAACCCTGCTATCTTAACAGATATATGATTACATGGGTTAGCATGAAGTGGGTTGATTCATGAAATGGGTTGATTTTTCTAAAATTTCTACTAAAATAATAGTATACTGTATCCCTGTATCGTAAACTTTTTGTAAAAGGTTTGACAGTACATAGTTACATTACAAAAGATCAGATTTCAATGTTTTGATATCTGTTAAATTTAATAATTTAAATTATTAAAATAAATTTTATTGGCCTTCTCATGGGAGGGAAAATCCTGACTGCAATTACATCATGATCCATTCACAAACCAATTCTATTGATCATGAGTTAATTGCTATTTTCTTTCTTCTAAACATTTTTGTGAAATTTTAAATATTAAAAATCCAAGAAACACCTTGATTTGCTCAAAATATGACTATGGGAGAAGTATTTTTTGCTAAAAAATCGACCCACTTCATGAATGTTTAGTGCAGATATTTTAAAAAGATTTTGTACAATTTTACAATTGAAAGAAGCAAGTTATGAACCATTTTTACATAATATTGCTGCTATCACTTTCTTCTGTATATCTGCCAAACATAGTGTTTCTAGCTAATCTACTTTTTCATAGCACAAAAAACACCTGGAAAATAGACCCACTTCATGCTAACCCATGTACTGAATTAGTTTCCTCAGGTGTACCTAAAAGTCTGTTTTGGTAAAAGACTAAACACCGTAAAAGTCTAAAGTAGAATAGGATTCACACATATATGACACAAGTAAAAGTTCAGCTCAAGTTGTAACACCAAACTCATAAACCGTTATGCCCAGATCATACCACAGATGAGTGGGATCCCCTACATTTGTTGGTATTTTATACAACTCCTTATTACTAAATATGTTGCCAGACTTCTGTCAGTAAAATTTGCATACTGTTGCATTCTATGCTCGCTATGGCCACACACAGAGAAGTTTTAGACTGTTCAAAATTTCGGCCTACTATAGGCAGCAAGGCCACTGCCAAATTTCTCCTGTTTCTTCGGCTGTTTTGGGCTCAACTTTTGGATAAAATTTAATCCACCAAGTTAGGTGGTTTAAATTTTTTAACACGTGGACAGAGTTTTATTTTTTGAGAGCCAAATTTTACTTTCTCTGTAATATTCACCAAGAAAGACATTAATATTCATCATTTTATATAAAACAAATTACTAGTGTGACTAATGATTAGTTTATGCCATGTTGAAAAGTGTCAGGCTGAGCCACTTTCAGCTTTGTGAATACTGATTTCTTCCACTTCTCACTTGATCAAATTTTATCAAATGTTAAGCTATTTTTTTAACTTCTTCCCAGTGAACTTTATCAGGACGTTATACATTGTTATCAAAAGCATTTTATTCAGTTATTTTAATACATTACCTGTCATTAAGGGTTTTTATGGCAAGTGACAATCTTTAATGGATGAACAGCTTGCATTTAACTTTTCACCAAATATTTGGCTTGTCCATTTTGTGAACAAATGCCTAGCTTGGTTTGGTAATTCAGCACCCACTGCAAAACAGACGGACATTATGTTCATAATCAATATAACCTTTGCTCAGTTGCAAATACAGAGTTTTGTAAGCTGAATTTTAATTGATTTTGGGCACCATTTTCACATGCATTGTATAAACAGCATTGTCACTCTTGAATCAAAGTTAGAGTTTTATGTCCCATTCAACAGCCTGGGTCATATGGGACAGGTCCTCGGCATAGCTGTTACAGTCACTAGCTGACCGAGGACCTTTTGTCACCCTTGAGAAGCCCCACATGAAAGGAATTTGTTGTTTTTTCATGTAAAGTCAATTGATGTGCCTTGTGCCATATTTATCATATACTTCTCATGAGAAATTCATACTGATTTACATAAAACTACCACAAATAATGATTTTCTGCTTCAGTTGAGTTGAATTACGACAGGAAACAGTGATTATTGAACAAGCATGGATCATTAACCACATTGACATTTGACAAATATACAATGTATTCAGGGGGAAAAACTCTGAATATACTAGAACATAGAAGGGTTCACATGAAATCTATACAAACCTGTGCCTAAAACAGGTGTATGTCATTTGATTGGAAATACTTTCAAATGAATTATTAAAACTTAAAATTAAACCAATGTGTACTAATTAATTAAGCGTCCCGCAAGGGACGCTTGTTTGTGTATGGGAGAGCTTCAGGCTCCGGCGGCTCCGCCGGCTCCGGCGGCTCCGCCGGCTCCGCATTTTGTTTTCCTTATAACTCTGTAACCGTTAGGCGGATTCTTTTCAAATTTGGCAGGTTTAGGCAGTAGCCTTGGGGAATTTTTTTGAATATGCTGCAGTGACATTTCAACCAATCAGAGAGGTCACATGACCAAAAATGTCTTTTTTCGAT
Organism: Sabellastarte sp. h YS-2021; assembly: GCA_964017235.1. Classification (NCBI taxonomy): domain Eukaryota; kingdom Metazoa; phylum Annelida; class Polychaeta; order Sabellida; family Sabellidae; genus Sabellastarte; species Sabellastarte sp. h YS-2021. The sequence goes on along the minus strand of OZ024930.1, from coordinate 39,763,310 downwards.
GGGGAAGCTTGTCCGGATGATAACTTGAAAGGAATTTTATCAATTCACCTGAAACTTGGCAAATACATTCATTCTATTAAAATTTGGAAATCATTAGATTTTGGCATTGATTGGTCAAGAAATGGCCGAGTAATTAATGATTAATTAATCATTACGAATTTTCCAAATAAAGAAAACACAAAAATGCTTATATCTCGAAAACCGTGCTAGATAGAGCGATTTCGACGAAATTTTTGACCCGCAGGGTATCTCTATGGAGTAGTTTTCCCAATTTTCAAAAAAATTTTATCTCGCCCAAAATGGCAGCCATTTTGAATTTTCGAAATTTTCGCAAAAATTGCAAAACACAAAAATGCTTATATCTCAAAAACCGTGCTAGATAGAGCAATTTTGACAAAATTTTTGACGCGGAGTACTTTTCCCAATTTTCAAAAAATTTTTGTCTCGCCAAAAATGGCGGCCATTTTGAATTTTCGAAATTTTCACAAAAATTGCAAAACACAAAAATGCTTATATCTCGAAAACCGTGCTAGATAGAGCGATTTCGACAAAATTTTTGACCCACAGTATCTCTGCAGAGTAGTTATCCCAATTTTCAAAAAATTTTTGTCTCGCCAAAAATGGCGGCCATTTTGAATTTTCGAATTTTTCGCAAAAATTGCAAAACATAAAAATGCTTATATCTCGAAAACCCTGCTAGATAGAGCGATTTCGACGAAATTTTTGACCCGCAGGGTATCTCTGCAGAGTAGCCATGCCAATTTTCAAACAAAAAATTTCTCGCAAAAAATGGCGGCCATTTTGAATTTTCGAATTTTTCGCAAAATTGCAAAACACAAAAATGCTTATATCTCGAAAACACGTGCTAGATAGAGCGATTTCGATGAAATTTTTGACCCACAGGGTATCTCTGCAGAGTAGCCATGCCAATTTTCAAAAAAAATTTATCTTGCCAAAAATGGCGGCCATTTTGAATTTTCGAATTTTTGCGCAAAAATTGCAAAACACAAAAATGCTAATATTTCGAAAACCGTGCTACATAGAGCGATTTCAACGAAATTTTTTATCTTCAGGGTATCTCTGCAGAGCAGCTATCCCAAAGAGCTTTCACTTGGTGAAGTTTCAGACCCATAGCTAATTGCTCACCTACTCAAAAAGAGTAAATGCGAATTACCTCTAAAAGTATTGCAGATGGCCAATTTTTCTCAAATAACTCATTCACCTACTTTTGGAAGAGCTTTCACTTGGTGAAGTTTCAGACCCGTAGCTAATTACTCACCTACTCAAAATGAGTAAATGCTAATTATCTCAAAAACTATTGCGGATACCCAATTTTTCTCAAATAACTCATTCATGTACTTTTGGGAGAGCTTTCACATGGTGAAGTTTCAGACCCATAGATGATTACTCACCTACTCAAAATGAGTAAATGCGAATTATCTCTTAAAAGTATTGCAGATAGCCAATTTTTCTCAAATAACTCATTCACCTACTTTTGGAAGAGCTTTCACATGGTGAAGTTTCAGACCCATAGCCAATTACTCACCTACTCAAAATGAGTAAATGTTAATTATCTGTAAAAGTATTGCGGATACCCAATTTTTCTCAAATAACTCATTCATCTACTTGTGGGAGAGCTTTCACATGGTGAAGTTTCAGACCCATAGCTAATTACTCACCTACTCAAAATGAGTAAATGCGAATTATCTCTAAAAGTATTGCAGATAGCCAATTTTTCTCAAATAAATCATTCACCTACTTTTGGGAGAGCTTTCACTTGGTGAAGTTTCAGACCCATAGCTAATTACTCACCTACTCAAAATGAGTAAATGCGAATTATCTCTAAAAGTATTGCAGATAGCCAATTTTTCTCAAATAACTCATTCACCTACTTTTGGCAGAGCTTTCACTCGGTGAAGTTTCAGACCCATAGCTAATTACTCACCTACTCAAAATGAGTAAATGCGAATTATCTCTAAAAGTATTGCAGATAGCCAATTTTTCTCAAATTAATCATTCACCTACTTTTGGGAGAGCTTTCACTTGGTGAAGTTTCAGACCCATAGCTAATTACTCACCTACTCAAAATGAGTAAATGCGAATTATCTCTAAAAGTATTGCAGATAGCCAATTTTTCTCAAATAACTCATTCACCTACTTTTGGGAGAGCTTTCACTTGGTGAAGTTTCAGACCCATAGCTAATTACTCGCCTACTCAAAATGAGTAAATGTGAATTATCTCTAAAAGTATTGCAGATAGCCAATTTTTCTCAAATAACTCATTCACCTACTTTTGGAAGAGCTTTCACATGGTGAAGTTTCAGACCCATAGCCAATTACTCACCTACTCAAAATGAGTAAATGCGAATTATCTCTAAAAGTATTGCAGATAGTTAATTTTTCTCAAATAACTCATTCACCTACTTTTGGGAGAGCTTTCACATGGTGAAGTTTCAGACCCATAGCTAATTATTTACCTACTCAAAATGAGTAAATGCGAATTATCTCTAAAAGTATTGCAGATAGCCAATTTTTCTCAAATAAATCATTCACCTACTTTTGGGAGAGCTTTCACTTGGTGAAGTTTCAGACCCATAGCTAATTACTCACCTACTCAAAATGAGTAAATGTTAATTATCTGTAAAAGTATTGCGGATGCCCAATTTTTATCAAATAACTCATTCATCTACTTGTGGGAGAGCTTTCACATGGTGAAGTTTCAGACCCATAGCTAATTACTCACCTACTCAAAATGAGTAAATGCGAATTATCTCTAAAAGTATTGCAGATAGCCAATTTTTCTCAAATAAATCATTCACCTACTTTTGGGAGAGCTTTCACTTGGTGAAGTTTCAGACCCATAGCTAATTACTCACCTACTCAAAATGAGTAAATGCGAATTATCTCTAAAAGTATTGCAGATAGCCAATTTTTCTCAAATAACTCATTCACCTACTTTTGGCAGAGCTTTCACTCGGTGAAGTTTCAGACCCATAGCTAATTACTCACCTACTCAAAATGAGTAAATGCGAATTATCTCTAAAAGTATTGCAGATAGCCAATTTTTCTCAAATAAATCATTCACCTACTTTTGGGAGAGCTTTCACTTGGTGAAGTTTCAGACCCATAGCTAATTACTCACCTACTCAAAATGAGTAAATGCGAATTATCTCTAAAAGTATTGCAGATAGCCAATTTTTCTCAAATAACTCATTCACCTACTTTTGGCAGAGCTTTCACTCGGTGAAGTTTCAGACCCATAGCTAATTACTCACCTACTCAAAATGAGTAAATGCGAATTATCTCTAAAAGTATTGCAGATAGCCAATTTTTCTCAAATAACTCATTCACCTACTTTTGGGAGAGCTTTCACTCTGTGAAGTTTCAGACCCATAGCTAATTACTCACCTACTCAAAATGAGTAAATGCGAATTATCTCTAAAAGTATTGCAGATAGCCAATTTTTCTCAAATTAATCATTCACCTACTTTTGGGAGAGCTTTCACTTGGTGAAGTTTCAGACCCATAGCTAATTACTCACCTACTCAAAATGAGTAAATGCGAATTATCTCTAAAAGTATTGCAGATAGCCAATTTTTCTCAAATAACTCATTCACCTACTTTTGGGAGAGCTTTCACTTGGTGAAGTTTCAGACCCATAGCTAATTACTCGCCTACTCAAAATGAGTAAATGTGAATTATCTCTAAAAGTATTGCAGATAGCCAATTTTTCTCAAATAACTCATTCACCTACTTTTGGAAGAGCTTTCACATGGTGAAGTTTCAGACCCATAGCCAATTACTCACCTACTCAAAATGAGTAAATGCGAATTATCTCTAAAAGTATTGCAGATAGTTAATTTTTCTCAAATAACTCATTCACCTACTTTTGGGAGAGCTTTCACATGGTGAAGTTTCAGACCCATAGCTAATTATTTACCTACTCAAAATGAGTAAATGCGAATTATCTCTAAAAGTATTGCAGATAGCCAATTTTTCTCAAATAAATCATTCACCTACTTTTGGGAGAGCTTTCACTTGGTGAAGTTTCAGACCCATAGCTAATTACTCACCTACTCAAAATGAGTAAATGTTAATTATCTGTATAAGTATTGCGGATACCCAATTTTTATCAAATAACTCATTCATCTACTTGTGGGAGAGCTTTCACATGGTGAAGTTTCAGACCCATAGCTAATTACTCACCTACTCAAAATGAGTAAATGCGAATTATCTCTAAAAGTATTGCAGATAGCCAATTTTTCTCAAATAAATCATTCACCTACTTTTGGGAGAGCTTTCACTTGGTGAAGTTTCAGACCCATAGCTAATTACTCACCTACTCAAAATGAGTAAATGCGAATTATCTCTAAAAGTATTGCAGATAGCCAATTTTTCTCAAATAACTCATTCACCTACTTTTGGCAGAGCTTTCACTCGGTGAAGTTTCAGACCCATAGCTAATTACTCACCTACTCAAAATGAGTAAATGCGAATTATCTCTAAAAGTATTGCAGATAGCCAATTTTTCTCAAATAAATCATTCACCTACTTTTGGGAGAGCTTTCACTTGGTGAAGTTTCAGACCCATAGCTAATTACTCACCTACTCAAAATGAGTAAATGCGAATTATCTCTAAAAGTATTGCAGATAGCCAATTTTTCTCAAATAACTCATTCACCTACTTTTGGCAGAGCTTTCACTCGGTGAAGTTTCAGACCCATAGCTAATTACTCACCTACTCAAAATGAGTAAATGCGAATTATCTCTAAAAGTATTGCAGATAGCCAATTTTTCTCAAATAACTCATTCACCTACTTTGGGGAGAGCTTTCACTCTGTGAAGTTTCAGACCCATAGCTAATTACTCACCTACTCAAAATGAGTAAATGCGAATTATCTCTAAAAGTATTGCAGATAGCCAATTTTTCTCAAATTAATCATTCACCTACTTTTGGGAGAGCTTTCACTTGGTGAAGTTTCAGACCCATAGCTAATTACTCACCTACTCAAAATGAGTAAATGCGAATTATCTCTAAAAGTATTGCAGATAGCCAATTTTTCTCAAATAACTCATTCACCTACTTTTGGGAGAGCTTTCACTTGGTGAAGTTTCAGACCCATAGCTAATTACTCGCCTACTCAAAATGAGTAAATGTGAATTATCTCTAAAAGTATTGCAGATAGCCAATTTTTCTCAAATAACTCATTCACCTACTTTTGGGAGAGCTTTCACTTGGTGAAGTTTCAGACCCATAGCTAATTACTCGCCTACTCAAAATGAGTAAATGTGAATTATCTCTAAAAGTATTGCAGATAGCCAATTTTTCTCAAATAACTCATTCACCTACTTTTGGCAGAGCTTTTACTCGGTGAAGTTTCAGACCCATAGATAATTATTCACCTACTCAAAATGAGTAAATGCTAATTATCTGTAAAAGTATTGCGGATACCCAATTTTTCTCAAATACTCATTCATCTACTTGTGGGAGAGCTTTCACATGGTGAAGTTTCAGACCCATAGCTAATTACTCACCTACTCAAAATGAGTAAATGCGAATTATCTCTAAAAGTATTGGAGATAGCCAATTTTTCTCAAATAACTCATTCACCTACTTTTGGGAGAGCTTTCACTCTGTGAAGTTTCAGACCCATAGCTATTTATTCACCTACTCAAAATGAGTAAATGCTAATTATCTGTAAAAGTATTGCGGATACCCAATTTTTATCAAATACTCATTCATCTACTTGTGGGAGAGCTTTCACATGATGAAGTTTCAGACCCATAGCTAATTACTCACCTACTCAAAATGAGTAAATGCGAATTATCTCTAAAAGTATTGCAGATAGCCAATTTTTCTCAAATAACTCATTCACCTACTTTTGGGAGAGCTTTCACTTGGTGAAGTTTCAGACCCATAGATAATTATTCACCTACTCAAAATGAGTAAATGTGAATTATCTCTTAATAGTATTGCAGATAGCCAATTTTTCTCAAATAACTCATTCACCTACTTTTGGAAGACCTTTCACACACGAAAATGAAAAATTGTGAATATCTCGGAAAAGCTATTTCTTCTGCTTTAATGCTCGGCGGGAGATACACACCGCGGCAGTGGTCTTGACAAAAATTTTTGTCTCCCCAAAATTGGTGGCCATTTTGAATTTTCAAAGTTTTTGCAAAACACAAAAATGCTTATATCTCGAAAACCGTGCTATATGGAGCGAACTCAACAAAATTTTGGACCTGCTGGGTATCTCTGCAGAGTAGCCATGCCAATTTTCAAAATATTTTTGTCTCGCCAAATATAACGGACATTTTTAATTTTTTTATTTTTTTGCAAAACACAAAAATGCTTATATCTTGAAAACCGTGCTAGATAGAGCAGACTGCGCTGACTTTGGTTGCCACAACAGTATAAGGCTAGAAACGAAGCATTTTCTTAATACATTAGCACTCACCTTTATATCCTTTTCGGGACGCTTTGTTTTTGCTATGCAAAAACATTATCTTTTTTTTTTGCGAGCGATCCTCTAGTTTGTATTAATATTTAAAAAACAAACTATGATTGGTAGTATTCTGATATTTGTCGAAATCCATGTCTCCTAAAATAAAGACTAGATAATGACTGAAGTGAAACCTCAGAAATACCAGAAACATATTAGTCTGTGTAGTTTGTGGTATTCATGACTCATCTGGTGTCTCTGTTGTAACAACCATTGCTATGCTATGTAATACTGGTTATGATTGTTGTACCTTAAATACAGAGATTAAACGCTATAAAATTTCAGAATACAATAAGCATAAACTCTTGCTATTTCAGTAGCATATAAAATCTCTGGTGGTAATGTAAATTTAGTTAAGTTTAAACATGCAGCCAATGTGAAATGTTAACCCTGACAGGCTGACACTATCTGGGGCATGTTTAAACACCCATTCATCATAAAATGTTAACCCTGGCACTATCTGGGGCATGTTTAAACACTCAGTCATCATAAAATGTTAACCCTGACACTATCTGGGGCATGTTTAAACACTCAGTCATCGTTAAATGTTAACATTGGCACTATCTGGGGCATGTTTAAACACCCAGTCATCGTTAAATGCTAACTTTGGCACTATCTGGGACATGTTTAAACACTCAGTCATCATTAAATGTGAACTTTGGCACTATCTGGGGCATGTTTAAACACCCAGTCATCGTTAGGTGCTAACGTTGGCACTATCTGGGGCATGTTTAAACACTCAGTCATCATTAAATGTTAACTTTGGCACTATCTGGGGCATGTTTAAACACCCAGTCATCATAAAATGTTAACTTTGGCACTATCTGGCGCATGTTTAAACACCCAGTCATCATAAAATGTTAACTTTGGCACTATCTGGGGCCTTTTTCCAACACTCTGCCACTGTGAACTGCTTACTTTGACACTATCTGGGGCATGTTTCCAACACTCTGCCACTATGAACTGCTTACTTTGACATTATCTGGGGCATGTTTAAACATGCAGCCACTGTGAACTGGTACTTTAACACTATCTGGGGCATGTTTTAATAGTTAGCCACCGTGAACTATTAAGCAGAATATCAAGATGCCAAAAACTATTCTATGTCATCAGGACTTCCAGATAACAGAGTCCATGTCAGTAGAAACTCTCTGGACGTGGTATTTACTTCTACTTACAACAGAGTTTTGCTCATCAGACTTTTACTGGGTTTAACTAAATATTTTGTTTTAAAAGGTAACTGAGACAACTGCTGTACATTCTTGACAATAATTGATATATCTGGTGATACATTAGACAATGCTCTGTTATGCAGCAGTGTGTAACAATTTTCTTGTTACATCTCCGGGATGATCTCCCTCACAAAAAGTTTTCCACCAATGCTTTTGAAATTTATAGCATGTGTTCCTTATCACAAAAGCTTGTCTGGGAATACTTTTAACCCCAGTTTGAACAAGATGGCTGCCACAGCTTTTTCTGTAAAAATAATCAACCTTTTTGTGCTAACAACTCAGGGTGTGGTTGATTCCCTACATGTAGAAGGTTGAAATCTCTTTATGGGTGATATGTTAAATGAATATATATGTCTTCTATCCACATATACACATTTGACATTGAGTCTCCTCATTCAAGGTGAGTGCCAAAGGTACTCCATTTATCCAATTTTGGTAGAACTTTAAATGGTTTATATTTCACTTATTATTAGGTCTGAATGTTTCGGATCTCAAGCCAATATATAAGAAATCATGGCCTGAGATTCTTTTGATATGGTCACATTTGATTGGGGAATCTTGTCCTCACCTATGTATCCCCCAAAAAAAATTAACCTCAAGTGTTGGCCCTTTAAGTTTGGGATATGAAGTCAACCTAAATCTTGAACTGAAAGTGTTATGGTGTGATTTCATTTAACCTTGGACTTCTTCAATGTCAAATGCAGACTTAAAAGTACTATTAACTTGCTCATTATTGCTTCTACAGGTTTGAAATGTATGGCCAACCTAGATGAAACCATGGGCTGAGATTCTTTTCATATGGCCAGATTTGATCTTGGGCTCCTGCCTCAAGTTTAAATTTAAAGTGCTTTTAAGTCAGTTATTTTTTATCTCAGAGGTTTTGGATGTGGAAAAAGGTGACAGGAAATCATCAGAGGGGAATATTTTGATGCAATCAGATTTGACCTTAATTGGGCCCCATTTCTTTAGGATCAAGAAGGGCAGCTAAACTTAAAATGCTTATACCCACTTCTAATTGGTCTCAAAGGTTTGGGATGTGAAACCAGTCTATAGAAATCACTCGCTTACAGTCTCATTATGTAGTCATAGCTTATTATTCTGGTGGATAGAAATGTGCCTTGGTTTTCCAATGCAACAGGACTAGTCTGTAAAAAATGATAAAAATATCTAAACATGGGTTTCGATTAAATATCAGCTGAAATACACGAAACTCTAGAAGCCGCCAGCATGTGTAAAAGATGGATTTCGTGAAGGGAACTGAGCAGAATAACAAACTGTTATATCTCATACCCTATATGTTATTTGTGATCGGCACTGAAACATGATTTTGAATGTATACTTACCCATTTCAGCAATTTTTTTTGACCAGGGGGAATTTGATGTGATAATAAATGGACATCCCCCTTAATTCAATAGACATTCAACAAATATGTACAATGAAAAAAAAATAGTAAAAGTCTCTCATGTCATAAAACTTTTACTTCAGGATCTGATCTATTATTGCAGATTGCCATTCACCAGTAACTGTTGCAGTTTCACAATTTACCTTAGTGTGTATAAAAACATATTTGCAGATGATGAACAGTGAACTGTGGATTGCAGAAAGTTTTAATAGCGTTTGGGTTCCCCCATGTCTTTGCTGCAGTAGCATTAGTTTTGGTTCAATGATAATTGGATAAAACAAGACGAACACAATCTTCAGACAAAAATAATTAACTCGATGAAAAATTGACCACAAAATTTGTAGCGTGCTATTTTTAAAGAAAATCCCCCATTGCTTACAATGTGTACTTGTAGTTAGAAGTCTTCACTCAAAACTGTGCATAGATTCTCTTCATTAGTTATGACAATAACACACTGCATAAGTTATTCTAAATGTTGTCAACATATTTCATTTATACCAAATTTAGACAAGGAAAAGGGGTATATCGTTTTTGGTTAATAAACAAAAAGATATAGACAATGAGCTAAACCCCTGCCCATATTACAAGTGACTTTTTTGTTTTGCAGAGTATTCAAATATCAAGTTTTCATGATTCATATTTAGAACAATGAAAAGAATTTTGCAAATAAATCATATTTTATTTCCAAATTTCCCTCCTTTTTTCATTTGATAAAGGGGAAAAATTTAACATTTTGAGTCCATTGTGCATGAAAGTTGAACACGACAAGATTAATGACTTTCTCTTGCTGAAAAAATCTATGTCTGGTATTTAATAGCTGAAAATGGGTGGGCTCTAACATTAAGCAATACTTGTTCATGTTATCACACGTATCTGAAACCTGAAATGAGCGAAACAGAGAAGCTATGATGTGTGTGTTTTGTTTTGGCTGAAGATAAGCTGTTATGCAATTTTTAGAGGTGTTTGAACAACACAGGCAAAGTATTAAGCTAAGCAGTAGGCTAAAATTTTTCCTCAATATAGAACAAAAATCTCAAACTGCATCTTCGTAACAATTATCTTCGTTTTATTACTGTTGATGTTACTGCTTCATATTCGTAGTCTCGGTTTTTGTCTTGGCTTTTAGAAATGCTTTAGTGTATCTAATCTATGTAACAAAATCTGGTATATATTGAATGGCTGTATTGAAAGTATGTGCAACAGAAGCTCTATTATCTGATCTTCTGTTATCCAAATATTCAAGGTTATGAACTCATTTCTACTCTCACAACTCTATTTCCCTGTTGTTATACACTTATATACTTCTTCTGTTTCACAAACCTATTATATTACCCTAATTTTACTTTTCCCTGTACAACCACATTCAATTTTCTCATGGTTTGTGATCTGAATTTGACATGACTATTTGCATATGGGCTATTGCTTCATTCGATTTGGGTCTGGAAAGTAAGGTTTGAACGTGCTCTTTGAGAATGGATTCATTGATTTGTTTGACAATATAGCATCATTTTTAATGGCTACAGAGCAGTTTAAAGTTGATTCATACCCAGTTTATTTTCTGAAAATATATAATATAAATATTTGGAAATACAAAAAAAGTACGCAGCATATTTCACTTGAATTTCAAAATATTTCAATATTGAATGACCACATTTTTTCCATTTGGTGCCAGAAAATTCACCAGAAATTTACATACATATTAAGCAAAAACAATATTATGTCATAGAATATCCTTCCAAAAAGTGATGAACAGAAGAACAGAAATATTTATCAGTACATGTTACAAATGAATACAAAACTATTAGATCCTATCATGACCTCATCATTTAGGTAACTGTGTCTTTCTGGTTGACATTAATCCAAAAGTAATGAGTGGATCTTCATGTTGATGTAAAATTTGCCCAAACTAAATTTAAATTTGGATTTTGCCTTGGCAGATTTTAAATTTTAATATGGCAAAAGTCGATTTTAAATCCACTAAAATAATATGTATATTATATACATTTCCACAGGCCCCTCTGTATTCTGTGGAGGGTTGAGGAAGCCGCCCACAGTCTCTGTCACCCTTGGGGAGGCGGTGAGTGGTAATGCATCTGATAAAGAGACAGAAGAAGAGACCAAGCCAGTTCCTCATGGTAAACCCAAGAAAAGGAGTGTGTTGTTGAAACATAAGCGCCCGTAAGTACTGTATGTTTATATGCGTCAATAATACGGGGAAACATCCATAAATATTGTCATAGTTTTGTGTATGTCTGCAAACCTCTGTGGTTATTCCTATATACTGTGTATACAATTCTTAGGTTTAGGTTGCTGAGTAATGTAAAATCCCAGTCAGGGGTTCACAAATCTGGTGGTTTCTCATTATAACAAATGATGACATGGCTCTCAGTGGGTCTGTGTTTGAATGCAGGTGTTATTACAGCATGTGGGAAGGACTGATGGCCTAACTTAGTAAGACATTGGCTGTTGTTACAAACATAAAGCAACTGCACCTGTAATATCATGCTGTAGTGTCCTTCCCAGTAAACATTTTGGGGTTTTTCAAACGTTTGAAAGAAAACATTTTGCCAAGGTTAAAAAAAGGTATGAAAAACATTTATAATAGAATGTTTTTAGAATGTTTTCTGCATACCGTTTATTAAACGTTTAATGATAAATGTTAGAAAAATGTTACAAATGAACATAATAATGTCTGAATAATAATGAGGTCAGAAGTCAAATTCAATATCTTTTTAAGGTTGCTCACTAATGAAAATAATATTTTTATGTCTAAAATTGTCTTGGAAATTGTGCCCCCATTCAATTCTTACTTTTAGGGATTGCATTTTTGATTTAGTCTGCAAAATCCCCTATTATTGCTCACTGCCATCTTTGTTTGAACATGTTTGAAGGTGAAGGTTTAATAAGCACTCTGAAAATATGGGTTTAAAAAACGTTTTTGATAAAATAGTTTAAAACATTTGATTAGCAATGTCGTTTAAACATTTGATGTGGACTGTTTATCAAACATTTCATGACAAATGTTTGAAAAACATTTCAAGCATAATCTTCATTTCTTCAGCTATTTTTAAAATGTTTAAAAAACCTTTCCAGTCAATTCTAGTTTCTTGAGTTATTTTATAAACGTTTAATAAAAGTTTTCAGTAAAAACATTTGAAAAAGAATGTTTATAAAACGTTTCGTTAAACATTGCAGTGTAAACATTTACTTGGAACCATTTAGAAAACCATAAGCTAGGGTTTAAATATTAGGTTTTGAAAACGTTTTGTAAATGTTTAAACCATTTTAAAACATTTCTAATGTTTACTGGGTTGCTTGGGAATCCTTTTAAAGTAAAACAAAATAATCAAAATTTGTGCCAGTGCTTACATCAATGGAGATCAGTAGCCGATGTGACCAAGTTCACAAATGTGTAAAGACATTCCCACTAATCATAGATAAAGAACGGGGGGGGGGGGGGGGGGGGGGGGGTTCTCACTGGATAAATATAACTTTGCTTACAGTGGCAAATTTCACATTTTTACTATATCATCTTGGAGATGCAGGAAGTTTTCCTTGTCAGTTTAAAGCTTGTAGCTCTGTCATCTGGAAGGATGTCTAGTTAGTTTCCCCTCATGTATAGTAATATAGTAGAAGCATTTATACATCTCTTGTGTTCTGGAGTCCAAAAAGGGAAAGTATTGTGTTTTAAGTACGGTGTAAATGTTACAAATAGTAGTAAATATTTCTAACTAGTAATACTGTAGAACCCTGTTGTTTTGAATGTCAGGGGACCAAAACACTTGTAATTAAAGTAGAATTCCAGATAGCAGGATAAATTGTAGTGTCAAAAACCCCTCTGAGGAACAGATATTTACTTTAATATAAAAAGAACTTTCACTTTTCCAGAGTACTTCTCAGTGGGATTTGACTGTATTATATATAACCTGCAGATATATTACATTTGTAATTTCTTTGGTTCAGCCTGGGGAATTCTCTATGTGCAGTAAGTAATTGACAAAAAAAGCCACTCATTTTATGTTTTTAACTGTAATTTTCCCTAGAAAATAGAAATATTGTAGTCCAAACATTTCTGCAAAACAGCTTTGCCATGGCGTCATACAAACCTCATTTTTGGCGTTAATTCACTGATATCTTGTTGACAACATGGTGTTAAGATGTTTCATAAAATTGTTAATATCATTCTCATTTGTGTACTGTTACCATTACAAAAATACTGGTTCCACAGTCAGTGAAATTGCAATTCTGCAGCTATGATACGATTTATTAAATCTTGTCAGGTTTTCCCACTACTTGTAGGCCTATATGTTCATCCACAAGGTTTTATTAAGGAAAGATGTCATGAAAGAATATATTTTTGGAAATTTTTGCATAATAAGTCTATGTTGTGAGTTGTGCACTCTGTTATATTATTAAATTGGACTCTCTTGTAAAATACTGGTATCAGTTCAGAAATATTTTTATTTGACACACGAATTGTTCCAGAAATCATAAGTTCTGTAATTTACTGATCATTATTCACATTGGGTTTGGGCAACATGTGAATATACACAATAACAATTAGGCAAATAGCACCTAGGAATGGGATGCAGTTCAAAACCCCCCAAAAATGTATGAAATAATTCTTGGTCTGTCCGAATCTTTATGGTAATTGGGTTTGTATATCACTCCTCATCCTTTGCAAACCTGAAAACTGAATATTTCTTGCAGAACTGTTTTCTATGAGGAACCTCTACAAATATGTACAATCCTATAATACTTCATTGACTTATTTCTCTTTGAACCCCTTTGAGTCCTCTTCTAGGATAATCATATTGTTGGTGCAAAGTGTACTCTTTGGGATTGGTGTTCCTGTATAGGAGCTGTGATGCAGTGCCAGGTTGTACATTCCTCTGATGAGTGATTTGATTGCCCAAGGTCAATCAAAATAATCACACTGAGAACTTATAATGAGGTTTTTGGAGTCAACACTTCACTCGCACAAACACAACTTTATTTCCTTTTTCATAGAAATTACCTTATTTTTGTATGTCTTTCTTGGTTAAAATGACATTTTTTCTTCCATTGGAATCGGGCACTCCAATTGCAAGGACAGAAAAGATGTAACAGCCGTTTTCACCCCAGTGGGAAAGTCTTTAAATTTATCAAATCTATTAAAAATATAAGAACTGTAGCTGTATTTATATCAGCAATTTTCTTCATGTTTAATTGCTTGTGCATTTACAAGTACTTGTTAAAATCATCTTATATCACCACTTAGAATCAGCACTTCCAGCACAAGTAATACAGTAGATGTAGTATTCACCCCTGTAGATTTAAGGGCTTTAATTTGTCAGAACTAAAGTGCTTGACTTCATATCAATGATAATCTTCATCGTTGACAATCCAATTGATGCATCTGGTGGATACATTGGGTTATACCTCGTAATGCCACTATCCATGTGCAGACATTTTCTCATTGCCACTCTCTCCCGAATAGTTTCACTATTTTTTGCCTCATTTGGGAAAACAACATGGTCATCATGACTGTTTCTTTGAACATAATTAAGCTGTTTGGATTGACAAACTGTGGCTAGTTCTCAGCTGTAGAAAGTTGAAGCTCTTCATTCAAGGTTAACCACTGAGTGTCATAGTACTGTACAAAGCCTATTTTGGCCTTACTTAGAAGTGCCTATATTTAGTTTATTATTGATCAAACAGGTTTTGAAAAATAAAGCAACCTTTATGAAATTGTGGATCAAGATTTGTTTTATCTGGTAAAGCTTAACCTTGAGCCCCTCATTTAACTTTATACTGGGTTGTCGAAACTTAAAAGCGCCAGTATCAAACTTATTGATCTTAGAAGTTAGATGTTTATGGTTTGAAACTAACCAATTGAAATTCATGGGTTGGGAATCTTTTGATGTCAGATTTGACCATTAGGCCCCGTTTTCAAGCTCTAGTATGGTTGGCATTTTAAAGTGCCTACATCTTGCTTATTATTTGTGGTGGAGGTTTGGAATGTAAAAGTATCATGGGCTGGGAATATTTTGATGTGTTCAGACAAGGCTTTTGGCTACTCATTCAGGATCAGACACGAGTGGCTCAACTCAAAGTGCCTAGTTATGTCCACCCCCCTGGGGGGTGGATATTTGTTGCTTATTATCTTTTCCAGAGGTTTGTGATATCAAACTAGCCAATAAGAGAACATGGGCTGGGAATCATTTGATGTCAGATTTGACCATTGGTCCATTGTTCAAGAGTGCCTATATCTAACTTATTATTTGTCCTAGATGGGAAAAAAAGGGCACTTCAGGCATCGTGAGTGCCATAAGAGAGCACTATCTGTCACATGTTTTGTTAACAGCCGAACAGTTGTGTTGGGAAGTCTAGAATATAGATAAAATACACATGTGATGTTTCTAAGAAAGACTTCCTTTCTAACACACTGTAAAACATGTAGTTCTACACCCATATCATTATGTTTCTATAATGAAGTAGTACAGATGAACAAACAAATTTATTTGTTTTATAATAAAATCCTGATAATTTTCAGGATTTTTTATGTGAAGGGTGATGATTTATGTTATAATTTGTCCTAGATGCTTTGGACAGTGTTTGCTAGCTATCATCTAACTTATCTTTCTGATATTTACAAATGTGCATTGGTTCTCTGATGTAGTAGGTCTAGGCAATTGTATATTCGACACATAATATGGTATTCCTCCAAATCCCAGCAAGACGGAGGCTAACGACAAGTGCACATTTTTCATGAGCATTTTAAGAACTACTTTACCCACAAATATCCAAAATATGTGTCATCAGAAAGGTATTTTAATAGTACATTTTTATTGCGTTAATACATCCTATCCAATAGACAATTGCTTATCCGGTCGGCGCAGACCGGCCCGCCAAACGCCAGAAAAAGACGTCCTGTGTTGCCACTAGCTGGCCTGTCCGTAGTACTGTGCACTCCCCAGATGGCGCCTCGTACTTCCTTCCTGTCTAGACAACCTGACGTCATAGCATCTTTTTCGTTTGGCGCGTGTACTGTGCGAACGTGTTTTCAACAATCTCCAGATATTTTAAGGAAAGTGTGCATTATGATGGATTTTATACCTTATTTGCAAATAATTTATTGTTAAAGTGTTACCTACATATCAAGCACGGATATACATCGAGAAATCTGCTGGAAACGCTCCCTAGTTGACTCAATTTAGTGTTGATGATAGGGCAGTAATCTACGAGAAATATGAAGGCAGTTTTTTTCTAGTTTCCTCCCATTCAACAATTGTGTTGTTAGGGGCAGATCGACAATATTTAGAAATATAATGGATATACTACTTACAAGGTATTTTTATCCGTGTTATTTGTTGTATGTACCTGCTGTAACCTTCCAGCTACAATCACCATAGAAACGTCTTTTCTAGTACTACAAATAGAAATCACGGCAAACTTCAGTCTACGTAGTTTTGAACACTGTAAAGAAGGAATTCCCCAAGCAAGATGCATTCTTCATCTTCAGAGCGCACTGGTACCGACTTCTCTGCTGTTAAACATCAGTCACACCAACCTAGCTCGAGTAATTAGTGTTTTTTCATCAGAAGCAATAGATGAATTCTTCAGAGCGCACTGGTCCAGACATCTTTGCTTTAAAGCATTAGTCGACCGGTAAGCTTATATATATGTACATCTACAGCAAGAGAATTCTTCAGATTTCTTCAGAGCGCACTGGTCCAGACATCTTTGCTGTAAAGCATTAGTCGACTGGCAAGCTCATGTTCAGCCGACCTCACCTATTTACATAGAAGGAACTTCATCTTTAATCACTCTCAGTCCCTCCCTTGTGGACCCGGCACTTGTGTCGGTAGTAAGGGAGGTGGATGGCCAGGAAACTGGTTTGAGTGTACAGCCGGCTGAGAAGAAGAATCAACTTCAGACCGGCCAGGACTTCATCTACAGAGCGCACTGGCCCAGGCTTCTCTGCTTTTAAAGCATCAGCCGACCGGCCAGCTCAAAAGAACGCGACCTCTGACGTCATATCCAGTCAGCCAATCGCGTGTCCTTCCGACCAATCACGAAGCAGGTCACGTGTTTTCACCGACCAGGAAGGTCGGAAGTGCGTTCTTCAGAACTCACGTCTACTGTGACTACAGTCCCTGCTTTGCAGACCCGGCCTGGTTGTCAGTAGTGGGGTTTTGTGGACTGTAAAGTTGCCGGTAAAGCATCACACAAAGAACGCGAATACTGACGTCATCTCCAGTCAGCTAATCGCGTGTCCTTCCGAACAATCAAGAAGCAGGTCACGTGTTTTTCACCGACCAGGAGGTTCGGAAGTGCGTTCTTCAGAACTCACGTCTTCTGTGATTCCAGTCCCTGCCTTGCAGACCCGGCTTCGTTGTCGGTAGTGGGGTTTGTGGATGAGCAGAATACTGCGCATTTGCATGTTTAAATATCACAAAAGAACGCCACATCTGACGAGTTCCAATCAGCCAATCGCGTGTCTTCCGACCAGCAAGCTGGTCACGTGACACACCGAACAAGTGTTTCTAAAAATAGTTCACAAGGGCTTTCCCAGTAACTGTCAAATCTACAAACAAGACGTACGTTTAAGAAATACTTTAATTAATGGAGGAAACTTACAGCAAGCCGAATTCAACACACAAGATAGTTGTAACAATGCTTCAACAACTGGTTACAGAGTGTACTGGCTGGTATTGGCTACACAGCCTTGTACACTTGCTTCAACAACTGGTTACAGAGTGTACCGGCTGGTACTGGCTACACAGTCTTGTACACTTGCTTTAACCTACCGGTTACAAAGTCTACTAACAGGGTGCTGGCTACACAGTCCTTACTGTACAGTGCTTCACCCCAACTGGTTACACAACAAAAAAAAAAGCTGGCTAAATGTAGCCCAGGAGCCGTCTAAATTCATTGGTGACCCCAGCCTGCCAGTTTTTTGTGCCGGTTACAGAGATTTACTGTTTACAGCAAGTTACCGGTTATGGAGTCTTGGTACTGGACAGAGTTGCCTCAATGTAATTTGGTTACAGAGAATTCTTAGACCGGTCAGTGGTCTTGGTGATATGACAGGGATATGACAGTGTCCCAAGCTACTGCCAGGCAACCTTCCCTTATCACACCTCTCAACAACCTGTCATCGGTGCTGGACTTGACTGGAGAGATAATAAATTTTGTCATCATGTCCGGCCAAGGGTCAGACGTCTCACAAATGACAATTGCTCTGTAAATGCTACACCTTGCAGGCTGCTGGCCCGAGGCGACGAGTCTATTAAGGTGAAAAGTTGTGTCAGCCCCACCGGACCGCAATAAGAGCAGGGAGACTGTTAACCTGGATCATTGCCACCAGACCGGACCAGTGTCCGGAGGGACAGAAAATGTTTGTCAGAATACCAAATGTCCCAAATGTGGCACACAATCTGCCTATAGGATCCAGACTAAGCCCTTTTTGGGAACGTAGGAAGCCTTGGGGGCTGGACCCTAGGTAGTACAACTGTTGAAGGAGGGATACCTATGTCCCTATACCTATACAAGAACAATCCAGGAAATGCCTGAGATTTCACATCCAAGGTCGGGCGTACCAGTTCTAGGCCCTACCATTCGGTTTGTCCACAGCACCTTTGGAGTTCACCGTGATACCAAAGCAGGTGAAATGGATGGCCATACACAAGGATTTAAGAAGCCACCAGTACCTAGACGACTGGTTGGTGAGAGCCACATCCCACCAGGCTTGTCTCCAACATACACAGGAACTAGTAAATAATGTGTCAGCAATTGGGTTGACTGATGAACTTAGAGAAATCAGAGCTGGAGCCCAAACAAGACTTCGATTTTGTAGGCTACCAGTTTGTCTTCGGGTCTGATCGGTTCCGACCGACTCTGGACTGGTGCCAGAGCCTTCAAGAGACGGTTAAAACTGCTATCCCTACCAGCTTGCCCGGTCCGGGAATTCATGTCCTTGATAGGTTACTAACATCTACAGAAAAGCATGTTAATCTAGGCAGACTTCACATGAGACCCATACAGTGGCATCTCAAAAACAACTGGAGGGTACCAGAATCACTGGAAAAGGTGATCCAAGTCCCCAGGTCCCTGCACCCCCATTTACAATGGTGGCTGAATGAAGACAATCCACTTACAGGCCAACCATTACACCCAATAAAACATGCTCTGCAAATATTTACAGACGCATCAATAGAAGGGTGGGGCGCTCACTTAGATGAGCACTTTGCAAGAGTAACCTGGTCCCCTCCGGGAAGCAAGTTATATATAAACTATCTAGAACTCTAAGCAGTTTTTCTGACTTTAAGAGTTCTAAGACCTTTGCTCAAACAAGATAGTACTTATAGCAACTGACAACACCACAGTAGTGTCATACATAAAGGAAGGAGGAATGAGGTTGGGCCCACTTTGTGCCCTACTATGGAGAATCTTGACCTGGTGTGCCAGGAAACAAGTGACTCTAAAGCACGACACATTCCAGGCCGGCCTAATGTGGTAGCAGACAGGCTGTCCAGGCTAGGCCAGACCATCCAAACAGTGGTTTCTCCTTCCAGAGGTCTTCCACTCTATGCAGTAGGTGGCACCGGCCCAAAATAGACTTATTTGCCACGAGGTTCAACAAGTCACCTCTGTTTTGTGTCACCGGTACCGGTTCCCCTGTCCACAGCAGTGGATGTGCTCAGTCGGCCATGGTAGGATCTAAAAGGATACACCTTCTCACCATCAGCCATATTGGGCAAAGTGGTGGAGAAGTTACAAGACTCCCCATGTAAGAGAATCATTCTGATTGCTCCGGGGTGGCCCAACATGCCTTGGTTTTGGGATCTAGTGGCCATGTCCAGCCACTTCCCTCTGAACCTGCCCAATCTGCCCAGCCTGTTCACAGCCATTCAATCAGATCCCTCACAGAAATCTGACAAATCTTAATCTCCATGCAGGGCTCCTAGAGCCTCAGCAATCGAGGAGCAGGACTTGTCTGAGGCAGTGAAAAGAATTGAGGCTCCTCAAAAGGGGGGTCAATCAGATCAGTCTATGAGGCAAATGGGTCATTTTTACCAAGTGATGTATCATTCATCAGGTGGACTTCGGGCACCACCTGTAAAGTCAGTTGTTGACTTCCTTAGGTACCTGCTTCAGGACAGGAAGTTGCAGCCCAGTACCATTGATGGTTACAGGTCAGCCATTGCTGATAGTCTGGGAAATTTGCCCATCAATGTTAGTAAGGATGAAAATCTCACTCGTCTCCTGGATAGCTTCCACTGAGACAGACCCAAAGGCCGGAGGGGAACCCCCCTCCTGGAACCTCTCCCTGGTTTTTGCACCAGTTGACAAGGTTCATTTTGAACCAATTATAGGCCTCCTTGAAGCATTTGACCTTCAAGGCAGTTTCCTCTTGGCCCTGGGGTCGGGCAAGCGTAGAAGTGAGATACATGCTTGGCAAACAGCCCAGCACCATTGATGGTCATAGGTCACCCATTGTTGATAAACTGGGAAAGGACGGAAGGACGGAAATCTCGCTCGTCTCCTGGATAGATTCCTCAGAGACAGACCCAAAGGCAGGAGTGGCATACCCTCCTGGAACTTCTTACGGGCCATGCACCAGCTAAGACCCCATTTGTTCCAATCAAGGAGGCCCCCTTGAAGCATTTGACCTTCAAGACGGTATTCCTCTTGGCCCTTGGGTCGGGCAAGTGCAAAATGAGATTCATGCCTGGCAAAACTGATATATTGGACACCAATCCGATTGGTCCAAGGTGTCCCTGTATCCATCACCCAGCTTTCTATCCTAGAATCAGCTGGCCATAGAGTGTCCAGTGTGGTCCCTGGGGTTATAACAGCCCTGGCCCCGACTCTGGATAGATCCCTCAAGTCTGACAGGTCCCTCTGTCCGTTCAAAGCATTGTGCTACTATTTGGACAGGACCTCAGACATCAGGCAGAATAAGGAGGTGGTTTTTGTCTCCTTTAAGAAAGGTTTCAACAAAGACATCTCACCTGCCACTATCTCCTCTTGGATCAAGCAGACTGTGATCCTATGTTATGAGCTCTCTGACCAGGAGTCCCACTTTTAACATCAGGTTAAAGCCCATGATGTCAGGGCCTTGACTGCTTCTAACGTCTTCCAGTCGGGAGTCTCCTTAGATCCAATCTTATCAGCCCGCCACTGAAGTCACAATACCTTCACACAGTTCTATATGAAGGTCGGGGCTTGGGCTGATTCGGAGCTTTACCAATTGGGCTAGGTAGTGGCTGCTCAGCAGATCCACAAGTGGCCCTTAGATTGAGGAGATTTGTATATGTGCATAACAGTTCTTCATGTACATAAGAATTAAGTGTGGCGTGCTTCCTTTGGGAGGTTTATTTGCATTCTGGGACTGAACTCATCCCTCTCTTCCCCTACCTCAGAGCAGGTCTGCAAAAAGGGGGGGGGCGACGGCGGTATAGCCCCGGGTAACCGGCTGCTGGCAACCGACCATGGCCTTGCAGGGTTTCCTGACCTTAAAGTCAACCCAGGCCTGGACCTATAGGTCTTCTGACGAAGTCAGCCTAGACCGTAGGTTTAAAATTTGCTATTACTTGTGAGTTCACATAAGTCCCTAGTAACTTACCCGCCGACCAAGCGGTAGTTATTCAGCAATTGTCCATTGGATAGGATGTATTAACGCAATAAAATTGCAAATTTAATAAGTAAATTAAATTTTTATAAGTTAATACCCTATCCAATGGACACACAAGATCCTCCCATTGACCCCGCTATCAGCTTACTAGGGGTCTAATAGGTTTAGACAACGAAAAAGATGCTATGACGTCAAGTTGTCTAGACAGGAAGGAAATATGAGGCGCCATCTGGGGAGTGCACAGTACTACGGACCGGCCAGCTAGTGGCAACACAGGACGTCTTTTTCTGGCGTTTGGCGGGCCGGTCTGCGCCAACCGGATAAGCAATTGTCCATTGGATAGGGTATTAACTTATAAAAATTTAATTTACTTATTAAATTTGCAATTTTATTGCATTTAAATTCATTGTGCATAAAATAAAATGGAGTGTGGGAGAGTTATTCAAAGTGAATGCTATTTTTACAACTACTTTATTGGGGGTACCAACAACTTATCATTTAACAGCAGAAGTTTAGGACATGTAAATGAACCAAAACTTCAAATAGAAAAGAACATTTTATAAAAACTATATAATTAAGAGGATGCCAAGGCTTATATTAATGAAACAATTAGATGTTGTATAAAATCTAGCCTTATTTTCACTTTTTCCCCTGGAGTTTCCGATTTTATTGTAAATTGAGTTATATTGGCAATGTAAAAGACCTTTCGGATTCCACCCTCTTTGCACCAAATATATGACTGCTAACAATTAACTGGACAATTGTTTAGTCTGTTGTATATTTATTAAACTCACATCCAAATAGACAAACACTAGTAGAGTATAACTTCACAAACTCAGTGCAGAGACATACAGATCAAAATGGCTGTGACAGTTATTGACTCTATTGGTAGCAGACTTATCCTGCCTCTGCATGTACTGAAACTGCTATGATTGTGTTGGGTTTATTACTCCATTTACATCTCCCAGGAATTCCACAGAAGGATCTGTCTGTGCAATTAATCTTGCATATCTGTAGGTCATTATCAGTGAGATAACATACCAGTTTAAATGATTACTTTTGTTTCACACACAAAAAGCATTCTACCACTTGTAGAAAGAAGCAATCCCTGAGTAAAATTGGTTATCTCTCGGCAGCCTGCCAGATGGTAGATTATAAAATGCCCTACATGTGTCAAGAGTTTTCACGAAAGTGAAGGGCTGTGGAGTCTTTTGCTTCAATAATTTTTGTGCATTTCTAGCATTTTTACAAATATATTTTCAGATACTTTATATTTAATTGCAACTTGGATAACTTTGGGATGCTAATCACAATAGCTTAATGAGTTATAGCTATTTTCTCACTTTTCAGCAGTTAACATAATGAGTAAATGCTCTCTAACTTAAAAAGGAGTACAGCTACACTTTTTCATTTTAATATGTGCTTAAACCACTGCTTGCACAATATCATAATAAAAGTTCTTACTGGCTGTTCAGTGTATAAGTGAATATCACAGTGGCTAAGTGAGCAAAAGCTATGTCTTCCTAATTTTCATTGGTTACCATAATGCCAAAATGGCTTATATCTGGATTTTGAAAACAAATTTTGGACCCCCTTGGTACTAAGGACTACTTCTTTTAAGGTCCATGAAAAATTGAAATTTTCCAAAATTCAGGCGCCATCTTAAAATTTGGCATAAGTGGAAAATGTTGTTTATCATGAAAATCAAAAGAGATAAAGTGATTTCAGACAAAGTCTTGACCTGCTGGGTAATAAGAACTACTCTTTGTAAGTCAATGAAAAATTTAAAATTTGCTAAATTTTGCCTGCCATTTTGAATTTTGGCAGAATGGAAAATATTGTTTATGTCTAAAACTGCGAAAGATAAAGCAATTTCAAGCAAATTTCACATTCTGCTGGGTACTAAGGACTACTGTTTTAAGGCTTCTGCAGAATTTTGAATTTTCAGAATTTTTTCTACCATGTTCAATTTTGGTGGAAATTGAAAATGTAATGAATATTGAAAACTTTAAGAGATAGAATCATTTTGGGCAAATTTTGGTCCCTCAGGTTACTCAGTACTGCTCCTTTAAGGCCTTTTCACAATTTTAGAAGCCATATAGATTTTTGCATAAAAATTCATTGTTTTGTAAATAAATGTGAAAAGGGTATAAATTGTTTGTAACAGTGACAATAAAGCAATCAAATACTTTTATGCATGAAACTTAATTTTCATGCATTGCCATTCACAAGATCGGCAAGATACCAGAAAGTAGTTTACTACTTCAAGAAATGGACACAATTCTTGCCTATTACACAAAATGGCCAATTTCATTGATTGGGTGAAACATGTATATTTAAAGATACTTGATCATTTTGAACTCTTGCTGAATTAACATTAATCAGCATCAATGCATCCACTTGGGTCTTTTATGTTTTTATTGGATCATTTTTTAAACTCCTTAGTATCATAAAACTGTGTATATTCTGTACTTCCAGTCCTCCGGATTACGTCACTATAGCTGTGATCATGTGTTTTTGCTTCCCTCTGATTGGCATCCCATTCCTGCTATTCTCCTGCCTGTCTCGTTCTGCACGTTCCCGTGGTAACCTGACACTTGCCTGGGAATACAGTCAGATTGCCCTCTACCTCTTCACTGTGGAGATGGCGATTTTGGTCTTAATCCTGATAGTTGCCATGGTGATGATTTGGATCTGCAGCCATGCAATGTATGTCCAAATGGAAGACATCCAAGAAGAGTACATGGATAAGAAGCCGATCTTTCCTCAAGGAGATATTGAAAACGTCGAGACATTTATGCGTAATATCACGGCACAGAGCGTGCCTACTAACTTGAAAAATAAACATCAGTGGGATGTTTGGTATCAAAGAAATAATACTGTGTGATGACAGTGGGAAGTGAAGTGCAGAAAATTAAAAGTCATGACATTGAAATCTGCTATACATAAAATGTAGCTCTCTTTTTTCTGAAAGATTTAAACTGAGAAATTTGGAATATATCAGAGAAGGTCAAATTTGACGATGAGGAAGAAATGTGATGTTAATGTTGTACATTCCTATCAATTTTGTGATTTTTGTGGCATTTATAGATAACTTTTGTTTGATCAATTGCACAACACCTATGTATGAATTCTGGTGCTAAGTTAAAGCTCTCCAACCAAAAATGTCTTTTCTACCGACCAACAGACATTGATCTGACTATTAATGTTGTCCAGTTATATAATTAAGCGTCCCTTGTGGGACGCTTGTTTGTGTATGGGAGACCTTCAGGCTCCGCCGGCTCCGTATTTTGTTTTCCTTATAACTCTGTAACCGTTAGGCAGATTTTTTTCAAATTTGGCAGGTTTAGGCAGTAGCCTTGGGGAATTTTTTTGAATATGCTGCAGTGACATTTCAACCAATCAGAGAGGTCACATGACCAAAAATGTCTTTTTTTCGATGGGGAAGCTTGTTCGGATGATAACTTGAAAGGAATTTTATCAATTCACCTGAAACTTGGCAAATACATTTATTCTATTAAAATCTTGAAAGCATTAGATTTTGGCGTTGATTGGTTAAGAAATGGCCGAGTAATTTATGATTAATTAATCATTATGAATTTTCCAAATAAGGAAAACACAAAAATGCTTATATCTCGAAAACCGTGCTAGATAGAGCGATTTCGACGAAATTTTTGACCCACAGGGTATCTCTGCAGAGTAGTTATCCCAATTTTCAAAAAAATTTTGTCTCGCCAAAGAAGGCGGCTATTTTGAATTTTCGAATTTTTCGCAAAAATTGCAAATCATAAAAATGCTTATATCTCAAAAACCCTGCTAGATAGAGCGATTTTGACGAAATTTTTGATCTAAAGGGTATCTCTGCAGAGTAGCCATGCAAAAAATGGCGGCCATTTTGAATTTTTGAATTTTTTGCAAAATTTGCAAAACATAAAAATGCTTATATCTCGAAAACCGTACAAGATAGAGCGATTTCGACGAAATTTTTGACCCGCAGGGTATCTCTGCAGAGAAGTTTCAGACCCATAGCTAATTACTCACCTACTCAAAATGAGTAAATGTGAATTATCTCTAAAAGTATTGCAGATAGCCAATTTTTCCCAAATAACTCATTCACCTACTTTTGGGAGAGCTTTCACTCCATGAAGTTTCAGACCCATAGCTAATTATTCACCTACTGAAAATGAGTAAATGCTAATTATCTATAAAAGTATTGCGGATACCCAATTTTTATCAAATAACTCATTCATCTACTTGTGGGAGAGCTTTCACATGGTGAAGTTTCAGACCCATGGCTAATTACTCACCTACTCAAAATGAGTAAATGTGAATTATCTCTAAAAGTATTGCGGATACCCAATTTTTATCAAATACTCATTCATCTACTTATGGGAGAGCTTTCACATGGTGAAGTTTCAGACCCATAGCTAATTACTCACCTACTCAAAATGAGTAAATGCGAATTATCTCTAAAAGTATTGCAGATAGCCAATTTTTCTCAACTAAATCATTCACCTACTTTGGGAGAGCTTTCACTTGGTGAAGTTTCAGACCCATAGCTAATTACTCACCTACTCAAAATGAGTAAATACGAATTATCTATAAAAGTATTGCAGATAGCCAATTTTTATCAAATAACTCATTCATCTACTTTTGGAAGAGCTTTCACATGGTGAAGTTCCAGACCCTTAGCTAATTACTCACCTACTCAAAATGAGTAAATGCGAATTATCTCTAAAAGTATTGCAGATAGCCAATTTTTCTCAAATAACTCATTCACCTACTTTTGGAAGAGCTTTCACACACGAAAATGAAAAATTGTGAATATCTCGGAAAAGCTATTTCTTCTCCTTTAATGCTCGGTGGGAGATACACACCGCGGCAGTGGTTTTGTCAAAATTTTTTGTCTCCCCCAAAATGGTGGCCATTTTGAATTTTCAAAGTTTTTGCAAAACATAAAAATGCTTATATCTCGAAAACCGTGCTAGATGGAGCGAACTCAACAAAATTTTTCACCTGCTGGGTATCTCTGCAGAGTAGCCATGCCAATTTTCAAAATATTTTTGTCTCGCCAAATATAGCGGACATTTTGAATTTTTGACTTTTTTGCAAAACACAAAAATGCTTATATCTTGAAAACCGTGCTAGATAGAGCAGACTGCGCTGACTTTGGTTGCCACAACAGTATCAGGCTAGAAACGAAGCATTTTCTTAATACTTTAGCACTCACCTTTATATCCTTTTCGGGACGCTTTGTTTTTGCTATGCAAAAACATTATCTTTTGTTTTGCAAGTGATCCTCTAGTTTTAGTTGATTTGTGAAACTACTAAATCAAAGACCACATATTTAGGCTAAATGTAAGGCAAAAGTCTTAACTGTAACTCTAAGTCTGGGCTAAGTCCTTTTTTGCGAAATTATTTTGGATTTAAACTCCAGTTTTAAGAGTTTTCCTTGGAGATCATTCTTGTGAGTATATTATGAACGTTTTAATATCCAAAAATGAATGCCTGGTTCAGTTTAATCCCCTGCTTGTGTTTTAAAATAATAAAACCAAAGGTATAATGAGAAAAAGAAGATCTTTATAATAATTTGACTGAAAACTGTTGCTATTTTGAGGACAGACCATTTGATAAAGGTATGACATTTCATGAAGGACAGAAAAATCTATACAATTTTTAGTTTAAAGTTTCATTAACTGTTAATCGGAGATGAATATTGTTTTATCTGTTGAATTACATTTTCACATATGAAGGTGCTAAAGGTAGTTGGATAACATTTCTTTCTTCTGTTATCCATTTTTGTTAAAGTGTTCCATTTGACGTAATTCACCATAAGTAAGTGTATTTGGAAACGTAATAATTACAAACTTGCCACTGGGCAAATCCTCTTTATTATCTCCTGCCTGCCATTATAAAATGCAGTTTTTATACACATGTATCTGAGTGTTATTAAAATATTCTGCTTGGTGTGATAATATTACAATAATTATTTAAATTAAGAATGTCTTAAGTGTATACTTGCCACTTTATTATCCCCGGCTGACTGTTATGACATTTTGTACATATGTGTGCATGCATACATGTGTCACATTTTCTTGTGTGGACAATAATTGTAAAACTGCTAGGTAGATTTTATACATGTATTGTAAGTGGGTTGATTTAGACATTGGGAGAACATCGGCTTTGTGTGACCTCCCAAGAGAAACATTAGGTGCAATTACTTTAGGTGTCATGTTTTATTTTACTCATTGGGATAATGAATCCAGAACAAACAGTTTTAAACCTTCTTTTCATATAAAAATAGTATTTTGATATGAGGGAAAAACACCATATTTTTGTACCTTTTTGACTGAATAGTTATGCCCACCCCAGTGGGGGGTGGACACATTATTTTTGCTTTTTCCGCCGTCCGGTGTCCGGATGCTTGGTTTCCGCTCATTTGAAGGAAAAGTATTTATCCTATCTTTACCAAATTTGGCATGGGCGTTTATTGGGTTAATAGCTTGCATGGGATTGCTTTTGGTGAAGATAGGTGTATAGCTAACTGAGTAATAGCTACTTTTGTGTACTTCTTTTGTTTCCGGGCATTTTAAGGAAAAATATTTGACATATCTTTACCAAATTTAGTATGAGCATTACTTAGGTCGATAGCTTGCTTGGGATTGGTTTTAGTGATAATAGCTATATAACTGACTGAGTAATAGCTACTTAGATACTTTGCCAAAAATGGAAAACACAAATTTGCTTCTATCTCCTTAACCGTTCGAGATAGAGCGATTTTGTCGAAATTTTCGACCCACAGGGTATCCAAGCAATGTACTCTTGCCAATTTTCAAAAAAAATTTCCCCTCCCCAAAAATGGCGGCCATTTTGATTTTTCGAATTTTTGGCCAAAATGGCAAAACACAAATTTGCTTCTATCTCCTTAACCGTGCGAGATAGAGTGATTTCGTTGAAATTTTCGACCCACAGGGTATCTAAGCAATGTACCCTTGGCAATTTTTCAAAAAATTTTCCTCTTCCCAAAAATGGCGGCCATTTTGAATTTTCGAATTTTTGCCAAAAATGGCAAAACACAAATTTGCTTCTATGCTCTTAACCGTGCGAGATAGAGCGATTTCGTTGAAATTTTCGACCCACAGGGTATCTGAGAAATGTACTCTTGCCAATTTTAAAAAAACTTTCACCTCCTGAAAATTGGCAGCCATTTGGAATTTTCAAATTTTTGCCAAAAATGGCAAAACACAAATTTGCTACTCTCTCCTTAACCATGCGAGATAGAGCAATTTCGTCGAAATTTTCGATCTACAGGGTATCTGAGAAATGTACTCTTGGCAATTTTCAAAAAATTTTCCTCTTCCCACGTATGGCGGCCATTTTGAATTTTCGAATTTTTGTCAAAAATGGGAAAAAAAACAAATTTGCTTCTATCTCCTTAACCGTGCGAGATAGAACGATTTCGTCGAAATTTTCGACCCACAGGGTATGTAAGCAATGTACTCTTGGCAATTTTAAAAAAAAATTTTCCTCTTCCCAAAAGTGGCGGCCATTTTGAATTTTAAAAAAAAATTGAAAAACAGATATTTGCTTCTATCTCCTTAACCGTGCAAGATAGAGCAATTTTGTCGAAATTTTTGACCCAACCAATGCAAAAAGGCATGAAGCTGAAATAATTTACATGTATACTAATAAATATTTAAGCATCATTGATATATTTTACAAATGAAACAGGGTCTTGTAAGACTACTGTACAATTTTTGCAAAAGGTTCATGGGGTGGACATTACACATGATAATGTGTGTCCTTCTATGCTATCCTGGTTCTATTCATATGTTACAGCTACTATCAACAGGGCGTCCTATTTCTAGTTTTATTTTGAGAAGAGGAATAATGTCTGTCTTGACATATGTTGGTCATTTATTGTGAACAATATTCCATGAATGTTTGCTCTAATGGGAGTTACATTACTCTGATACACATCAAAACATTTAACCAGCTTTACATAATATATAACTTTTCAGGATAGGTATCCAGGATGTATGATTGTTTGTGTATTGTTCAAGAGATACTACAGTTAAACGTGTTGTATTTACAGAATAAAACACTTCTTTCTGGGCAGTCTTGTGATTTATGAAGCTTGAGGGCAAGTAATATTGCCCAAAAGTCGTATCGGCCCTCAGGCAATATCACTTGGCCAAGGGCCTCATAAATAAAGTGCTTTATCATGTTTATTGTACCAATAGTATTTATTTTTCATTTCTCTTATTTAGCAGTAATTGTATACAAAAGTGCTAAAGTCTGCCTTTGCAGAGATTAGGCACTATAAATGTATATAGGAGAAGAGAGTAGAATGTTTTTGAAAAGTCCCTTTAAATATACATGTAATGAAATGTGATGTCACAAAACATATTCCGTATACATGTACTTAATTCACTATCCAGTTCTCCTGCAAAGAGACTGAAGAAAATCAGTATCGCCTGCTTGTTGTTCCACAAAGACTGAATAACTGTGAATGTATGCATGGCCTTGCCTGAAACTTCAGTGCTGGATGCAGCCTGTTGATTGTGTATTGACCTCTTTCATGTATATCATTATTTGATGTGAAAATGACATATCTAGTAAACCCCATCTATTTTTACCCCACAGCCTTTAAGGGATGTGCGGGTATTGTTTTCACTCATGGTGTCCAGATGGTTGGGTGGTCGGGCAGGCTGTCAGTGGGAAAAAATTTGTCCAGGTTGTATCTCAGAAACCGTAAGATATAGGAAATTGAAACTTGGTAGAGACATTGGTTAAAGGGTGTAAGTATGCAACGTCATGGTGTGACCTTGATTTAACCTTTGACCTTGCTGTAGTGACCTTGACCTTTAAAATCTTGTCTGGGCTATATCTCAGAAACCATAAGGTGTAGGAAGTTGATACTTTGTAGGGACATTGGTTAGGGGGTGTAGGTGTGCAACATCATAGAGTGACACTTGATTTGACCTTTGACTTTGCTTTGGTGACCTTGACCTTGTTTGGGCTATATATCGGAAAGTGTAAAGTGTAGGAAGATGATACTTTATAGTGACATTGGTTAGCGAGTGTGGGTGTGCAATGTCATAGTATGACCTTAATTTGACCTTTGAGCTTGCTGTAATGACCTTGACCATTAAAATCTGGTCCAGACTATATCTCGGATTCTGTAATGTTTGAAAGGTTAATATTTGGTATGGACATTAGTTGGGGGTTTGGGTATACAGTGTCATTGTATTACCTTGATTTGAACTTTGATCTTCAATACAATGACCTTGAACTTAAAAATCTTGTCCAGGCCAAATCATGGAAACGATAAGGTGTAGGAAGTTTATATTTGTTTGGTGTAGGTGAGCAACAATCTTGATTTAACCTTGTTGTAGTCACCTTGACCTGTAAAATCTTGTCTGGGCCATATCTCAGAAACTATAAAAAGAGAAGTTGTAAAATGGTGTAGAAAGTTTATTCTTGGATGGATTGTTGGTTAGGGGTGCAGGTATGTTAAATCATGGTGTGATCTTTAACCTTGGCTCTGCCAAAGTGTGTTGACCTGCCATAGTTGAGATGTATTTCTCTTATGACAAAGATATATGGATTGCTGTAATGGATTATTACATGCACTTTAAAATTTACTTAATTGTGCTATTTCTATTGTTAGCTATACTTGAAATAATAAATTTTACAGCTTCATAATTTACAGACATTTTGTCTCTTAAATGTTATATTCTCCAATAACATTATTTTGACCTTTATATAACTGACATTGTTTGCTGTGAAAGTCTCCTGATCTTTGTAATGTTTCATTTCTTCTGTATCTCATGATGTTGAGATCACTATTTCCCCGGGCTTCTGGGGTACAGGCATCTGTGATGCTATTTTTTATGTTCCCAGTGCATGCGCCTTGACTATTTCAAGATTAAAATGGCATAGGAGTGATATTTTTTAATTCAAAATGGACGATAACACAATATATTGGCCCACAATCTGATTGGTGTATATGCACTTAAGGTATAAAAATGAACCATAAGAGATGAGAAAAACTGTTCATACTTAACTAGGATGCCTTTATAACCAGGTAAAACTTAATGGGAAAAGTGCCAATGAGACCTGGATATTTTTAACTTTTACCAACAATGAAATTCTTCGTACCAGAGTTCCACTTAATGGATTTGAGGTTGTATTTACTGAAGCATAACATTGTTTCATGAATTTTGCACAAGAGACATAGTTATACACAAGGCTCGGTTATGTGTAGGGTATCGTATTGCCCCTTGTATATTTTATACATGCTTACCTCATTGAATATGTGTATAATTATAATGTTTAACTGTGTATATTTGGCCACTTCAACAATTCAAACATAAAAGCGTGAAAGCAAACTTCTAACAGTTTCATTTGGGAACCAAACTTACAGATCTCTTTCAGGAGTAAGTCTAGAAATTATTGATTGGCCATTTTCAGTTGATTTCATCCTCACTTTAATCTTACTAAGTCAAATCTAAAGAACTAAGGTAATGTAACCACTTAAATAGACTTTCAAGATAGAGAGAGTAACTCTGAAATTTGCCGCAGTAGGTGAAGTTCACCAGTGATGGTGAGGGCGGTGTGGGTTGAAGGGGTGGGAGGTGGGGCCACCCTTTAAAGGGAAGATAAAATAATCAGAATTCTTGCCAAGTTTGCATAAAAAGGAAGAACTGACACCGAATGTAGTCACAGAAATAACACATGCATGAAGAATTTCCCACAGACTTAGGAAATAGAAGGGGATTTCCTCAATGGAGAATGTCATGTACTGTGGCATATTTCACATCTTACTCTAACTGGGTAAATCTCTGTAAAAAGGGCCCTCTATGGACTATGTATTTACTTCTACTTACAAGGAACCAGTCTAGTTATCAGAATTTCACTTGATAGGGTTTGACGATACAGTAAATGCATACATCATAATTATTGTGTAATCCTCTGCTCTCATATTAATGTTGAAAAACATACTACTGTACTAACAATGTAATAGTAATGTGCATTTTTATCCAGCAATAGCAAATAGCGATATTTGCTAAAGGTGTTATAGTCATGACATACCATTGATTCACTGAATACAAATTTATACTACTTTCCCAGCAATGTTATCAATCTGCTATTTATGGTTTTGCCTTGTAATTTTTTGAAGTTTGTTGAGTTAATCAGAAAACCCATATTCCAGATATTAATATGAAGCTTTATTTTGGCAGACCTCTAACTTGATCTAGCAGTTACTTTATTATGTCACATAGAAGCTGTCTATTCTAACTAGAAATTGATGCGGGGAAAAATAAGCTTGTACCTTGACCATAACTGTGGGGAAAACAGCAGTGAAGCAAACATAGCTTATCACCATAAAAGTTAAGTAGGTATATTCGCAATACCACAACAACTGCAGAATGTTTGCAATAAAAGTAGTTATCTTGCAGACAAGAACCTTACTACATAATAGCTATGTAATGTGTAGAAGCCATTGAATGCAAATGTTGTAGATATTTGATGCAATATTCCTGTGTAATTATCTAGCTTTGCATGCAGTACCTAAGTATTGTGGAATGCAGATACTTACATCCCACCTGTAAAGTCATGGATGTAACAGTATAGACCAAATTCTGTAGATATTTGACAATATAATCCTGTATATACCTTTGTATGTGGGGGCCCAAGTATTGTAATATCCAGAAACTTGCCTCCCACTTCTGTGGTCTTGGGTACAAATCTTGTTCCTAAGGTGAATTGGAAAGGTATTTTCTTGCATATAGTTTCATGTGTAGGATTACCAGCTCGAATGCATTACTTTCCTCCACCCCTCAACTACTTTTTCTATGATATGACCTGACAGTGTACAGTGTGTTGAAGGTTATGTCAGACCCAGTTCAGTCGTCCCCCTCAACTACTTTCCCCATAATATGATCTATACAATGTGTTGAAGGTTACGTCAGATCCAGATCAATCGAGCAAGCTTAAAGTTACCCATAGTTGTGTGACCTGTGCAAAAAAACAATCCTGTGTACATACAAAATGTGTGTACAATTTAGATTACTTCAGCTGAAAGCTTAGTAAAATATTATGTCAAAGTTGACATCTGTAATCATCTGAGACGTCTGTGTCACACATTTGTAAATGTTTTTTCATCTAAAAATGACCAAAATATGCATTTAGGAATTCTTATGAAATGCAAAAAAAAATGGCTTTTGTTACAAGAGTGCAATTAACATTGATGGAGCTTATGATAAAAATGTGTTTGAAACTTCACTATTTTATTTCCTTTTATTAAACCAGCAATATTAACATTATGCATTATGTTTCACCGGCGAACAACTTTTTATTATTAGTTTATCATGAAAATGGAGAGAATGAGATGGTTGTTGAAGTTAAGCCTGGGATGTGTTAATTTTACAATTGCTGAGATTTAAATGTTTTCACGTTTGTTTGTTTTTTCTTTCAGTAGAAGGTTTCATGGATTCTAAATGTTCTAGTTACCCCACAGCCCTTAAGGGCTGTCGGGGTATTGTTTTCACCCATGGCGGGCGGGTGAGCGGCGGGAAATAGTTTGTCCCGGCTGTATCTCAGAAACCGTAAGGTGTAGGAAGTTCATACCTGGCAGGGACATTGGTTGGGGGTGTAGGTGTGCAACGTCATGGTCTGACCTTGATTTGACCTTTGACTTTGCCGTAGTGACCTTGAGTTTGAAAATCTTGTCCGGGCTATATCTCGGCAACCATAAGGTGTAGGAAGTTGATACTTGGCAGGAACATTAGTTAGGGGTTGTAGGTGTGCAACGTCATGGTCTGACCTTGATTTGACCTTTGACCTTGCCGTAGTGACCTTGACCTTTAAAATCTTGTCCGGGCTACATCTCGGAAACCGTAAGGTGTAGGAAGTTAATTCTTGGTAGGGACATTGGTTAGGGGGTGTAGGTGTGCAACGTCATGGTCTGACCTTGATTTGACCTTTGACCTTGTTGTAGTGACCTTGACGTATAAAATATTGTCCGGGCTAGATCTCAGCAACTGTAAGGTGTAGGAAGTTGATACTTGGTAGGGATATTGGTTAGGGGGTGTAGATGTGCAACGTCATAGTGTGACCTTGATTTGACCTTTGCCTTAGTGACCTTGACCTGTAAAATCTTGTCTGGGCTATATTTTGGAAACTGTAAGGTGTAGAAAGCTGATACTTGGTGAGGACATTGGTTGGGGGTAGTGGGTGTGCAACATCATAGTGTGACCTTGATTTGACCTTTGACCTTGCCGTAGTGAACTTGACCTATAAAACCTGGTCCGGGCTATATCTTGGAAACTGTAAGGTGTAGGAAGTTGATATTTGGTAGGGACATTGGTTAGGAGGTGTAGGTATGCTACATCATAGTGTGACCTTGATTTGACCTTTGACATTGCTGTAGTGACCTTTAAAATCTTGTTGCACTTTTGGGTCTGTCTGTTGATGCAGATTAAGCACTGTTAAAGTGATATTAGAATGCATTAAGAATTTCCTTTTGCAAGTTCCCATTGTAACAGATGGAGTTTCATCAAATGAGCCACAGGCTTTTCTCCAACACCACACATAAGCATTCATTGAATGTATTGCCACTTCTGTATGCATGGGTAATATTCAAAACATCCAAACCATAATTCGGCCATTTTTGGTTTACTGATAAATGCTGTCATTTTATTATTGAATTGTCTTGTTTTAATACTTCATCTTTACATACATTTCTTTTCCTTAGATATTATTTTCTCTACTTAAGCATTATTTGGACCGTAATACAACTGACACTGCTCTGAAAGTATCTTGAACTTTGTACTGTTTCACTACTTCTATATCCCATGGTGTTGAAAAATATTTCCCCAGGCTGTGGGGTACGGGCATCTCTGATGCTATTTTTTTATTTAAAATGACATGTACACCATATGTTTTAATTTAATCAAACAACGAGATAACTAGTATAATGTCTGCCAATCATTTTATATCACTACACTTGTTTGTAACTTTATATAAGATGATGTTGGTTGATAAAAACAGAAATACAAGTGTAAGCTTATAATACAAGAAGGGAATTAAAATTCAAATCTACTTCACAATTGCTTGGTGTGCGAGTGCCATATTTATACCTGCGTAGTGGACAAAAATGTGCACATATTCCAGAAGTGCATTTTAGAGCAACATTGTAGGCAGTTGTATTCTCTGAATGGAATTTTATGATAAAATCTTGAAATATAACAATACAATGAATTAAATAATAGTGGATATCCTTTCATAATAAATTGAATTATCTTGCTTAGACTCTATCACTGATTCAGTCATAGAACTGCATCGAGTAAATTGCTCGAGCCTCTAGACCTTTATTTTAGGGTACTTTGTGATCTAATCATCAATAAAATACCTTTAAAAATAGATTATGTAACAAATTACAATGGAACCCTACTCAGTAAAATCTTGAAATTACCTAGAAAGAACTTCACAGAAATTATAGGTAACAAAGTAACTTTTTGTGAAAAAAGCATTCTTCTGGCCTGACATTTGCTGTTACCTGAAAGAGAATTTTGTTAATCAGAGTTTTAGTTAGTGATATTACTGCAGTACAAGCTCCCCACTGCTGGAAATTTCCTGCACAAGTAACATCTTATTAATACATGGAAAGTGGTTTGTTCACATGCTTTCTCGAGCCATCAGTGGTCAATGCTTCCACTTTTCGTACAGTCTTTGACCTGGACAATTGAACTGTCATTTTGGACACTTTAGGGCATGGTTACATCAATTTGGTGCTTACAGATGTTTCAGTTACATATGTTATACTTGGTCTGATGATATTTTTCAAAAAAATTAATAACCTGTTTATTGTGATGACCAATATGGTAGATATATAGATTAAAGGAATGTTTCAAAATACAAGCATTATTGTGGGAGATATGAAACATATCATAATGAGGTTGATTTCATAAATACAGTATTGTGTTCATAGTCAAGCAAAAGCTAATTTGCTGTATGTGTTTTCCAAATGCTGAATAAATTCTGTGTTTTTGTTTTCATCACCGGCCAGGCCGCCAGCTGGGAGATTATAAAATGGCATCAGTGTACAAGTGTCCGTTTTTGTCACTTCTCCTTCATAGGAAATAGTCCAACACCACATGGTATACATAGGCCCCAGAAAGATAGTCATTTTATAGTGACCTTAAAAATCCACAAGATAACTGAATTATAGTGACTTTAAGGTTGCTACTGTGATGAATATTCTTAAACTACCTGGTGGATTTTATTTATATTTAGTATGCGAGTGTTCTTAGATGCCCACTTTATGGTAATCTTAAAGTTCCAAAGATTACTTATTTACATCAACTTACAGTTTACTACTCCAACAGCTAATATTCCAAAAAGTACATGACAGATTTTTCATTTTTATTTTGGATGTGTATGAATTTAAGGTTATCAATTCAATGGCTAATAATAAAAAATTCTGTACCAGTCCTATTTGGTATGTGGATATACCAAGTGGGAGATAACTGCCATGTGAGTGGTCTTCTTATTTGTTACTTGGGTGATTGTTGTCTCAATTTCCTTCAAAATATAATTTTTGAAATATGGTTATGAATTTTTCCTTATACATGGAGACAGATAATCAAATTAGTTGGAATCTTAAGACATATTTTTGCTACATGATTTTTATGTTTATTATATTCAGTTAAATTTAGTTGTAAAATAATTTGCTTTAGAATATAGACATAATGATTAAATCAATGTAACTGCTTAAAGTCTTTCATTATACTGTACATGAAATGCACACATTGTATAATATTAGTTACTAATGTATCCAAAACCTGTCAAAGACATGGTAAAATATTTGGTACAAATTTTGTTTTGTTTTTGTCCACTTTCAGCTCTTCCAAACAATGTGAAATAAGATCAGTATGAATTGATGTTCTTATAAATAGTATTCAGTTATTACTATGATATAATGATTTCCACTTTAGAGATCTATTATACATATTCCTCCAGAATTACATATTGTTTGTCAAAATATAATTAAGCATCCATTAAAAATGGCACCTATGTGGTTTTGGTTGTGACTTTTTGACCGTTGCTGTTACATTACAATATCAATAGTATGGACTTGGTTTTTGTGAAATTGTTTGACCTGCATGATTACCTTGACCTTTGAGTTTCTGACGGTCACATGATCAGAAAAATTGGCTTTTACTTGCACATGCTTGTTTTTAGGCTCAATCGGGCTATAAATGCAATTTATAATCCATTAAAGTAAAATATCTTGACTTTTGACCATTCTCAAGGTAACGTGTCTGAAAAGGGTTTTTTCACTTCGTTCCAATTATTTGTATGTTTTAACCACAAACTGTGACCTTTCAATAGTGACCTTAACCTTTAAATCTTTTTCCGGAATTTATCCAGGAACCATAAGGTGTTGGAAATTGATGCTCAGTAATTATACAAGTTGGAGAGTGTATGTGTACAATATCATGGTGTGACCTTTGTTCTTGGCTTTGCTAGAATGTTTTCTAGTACCTCATTTGAGATATATTTCTCTTATGACAAAACTACATGGATTGCTGTAACTAATTATTATATGTACTTTACCTAATTATGCTATCTTCATTGACAAATATGCTTCAACTAATAATGAGCTGAATTAAAAAATTATATAACTTTATGACTTTTAGATTACAAATTATTGCTGCCACCTTGCTATTAAATTGTTTTGATACTTTGCTTTTACATTGATTTTCTCTTTCTTAAGTATTTCTATAACATCCTTTGTATTTTTTACCTCGTCTTTGGTAATGAATGTTGTTTTTCCAGGCTTTGGGGTTTTGAGTGTCTCTGATGCTATTTCACTATTCATATGAACCTTCAGTCTCTTGGAGTGGCAAGTTTCAATTTTTGTCATAACCAAAAGCATGTTCCAGTTTCAAATATTTAAATTGGAAGCAAGATAATGCCATGTCAATTTCCTGAAGATGGTTTTGAAAGAGCTGAAAGTACACTGTATATTAAATATGTCCGCTTATATATTTGCACTGTATGAAACTTGATCAAGTCCTTAAAAGGCATCTGTTAAATATATTTATCAATAAAGGTATATTTTTTCAGTTTGTGAATGTGTTTTACTTTTAACTGTATTAAGATTTCTGAAGTTTTAAATACCCATAATGTGTATTTCTGTCACCAGATGCATAAAGCTGTCTTTATGATACATACAAGAATCCTCCGTGATTAAAAATAAATATTCAAAATTTCTGGGTCACATGTTCTAAAGGGTTTTAAGTATGATTCCAATACAAATGAGAATGCTGGGATCGTGTACACGTTGGTAAAGAGGTGGGGGTGAATCTGGATTCAGATCCCAATAAATTGCATCAAAATCTGTTCTTGGCCTAGTGGGTACATGTCATAGATGTGAGGTATCTGTTTTAGAGAGTACGTTAATAGGTCTGACACTGACCTTAAACATGGGATATAGATTCAAATTCCATGAAGTAGTACATTGGCCAATAGTCCATTCACAATATTGATCAAAATTGGATAAAAATCCATGAACAATTCATGTTCAAACAATTATGACAAATATTGTTATTAGTGTTTGCAAAATGATTTCATCTGTTCCAGTTGCATCAGCAAAGTGTGATAGGGCCATATTTTGCACAGCTTCTTTGGACTTCGTTGGTTCTTTATTTCATTGCTACTTTATTGGAAACAAAAATAATATCGTCTTGCAACAAATAAATTGTATATCATTTAATATATCAATATAGTATGAAAATTTATATATAGTATTAAATCTGAAATGTGCAGAACCATCAGAAAGGGAGATAAAGGAACATTTGATAAAACTATTTCTTTAAATAAGTCTTCAGCCTCAGTGTGAGCTATAAAACAATACTGAATGATAACAAAACCCTTGTTTTTACCCATGGTGTCCGGATGGGTGTTCGGGCAGGCTTTATCACAGAAACCGTAGGGTGTAGGAAGTTGATACTTGGTAGGAACATTGGTTAGGGGGTGTAGGTATGCAACGTCAGGGTTTGACCTTGATATGATTTTTTACCTTGCCGTAGTGACCTTGACCTTTAAAATCTTGTCACGGTCATATCTCGGAAACCTTAAAGTGTAGGAAGTGAATACTTGGTAGGGACATTGATTAGGGGTTGTAGATGTGTAACGTCATGGTGTGACCTTGATTTGACCTTTTGCCTCATTGTAGTGATCTTATAAAATCTTGTCCTGGCTATATCTTCGAAACTGTAAGGTGTAGGAAGTTGATTCTTGATAGGGACATTGGTTGGGGATTGTAGGTGTGCAGTGTCATGGTGTGACCTTGATTTAACCTTTGACCTTGCCGTAGGGACCTTGACCTATAAAATCTTGCCTGGGCTATATCTCAGAAACTGTAAGGTCAAACGAGGATAGCAAAATCTAAAAGTGCTTATAAATTGCTTTTCTTGGTCCTAGAGGTTTGTAATGTGAAACCATCCTATAGGAAATCATGAGCTAGGAATATTTTGATGTGATCAGATTTGACCTTTGGCCCCTCCTTCAAGGTAAAATGAGGATAGCCAAAATTAAAAGTGCTTATAACTCGCTTATTCTTGTTCCTAGAGGTTTGCAATGTCACACCAACCTATAGGAAATCATGGGCTAAGAATCTTTTGATGTGGTCAGATTTCACATTGGGCTCCTCCTTCAAGGTCAAACAAGGATAGCCAAACTTAAAAGTGTTTATAACTTGCTAACTCCTCCTTCAAGGTTAAGCAATGGTTGATTGGCTTTGGTGAGTTTTCTTTCTGGTGGATACTATTTGCATCGGTTCTCCGATGCGCTAGGTCTAGTTTTTCTTGTTACTCATGGGTTAAAGCTTTAGCACCATGTGCAAAGGACATTCTTCCACTTCCCTGCCTCATTTGGTGTGCCATGTTCAAGCATAAATGAGTTGAAACATCAGAGCTGTTTATAATGTGTGTGCACCTACCATGGAAGAAATTAAAGGATTATTTTTGCTGAATAATTTATAAAGTCATAAAGCAGATGCTGGTAACATAGATACTGTTGTGAAGAGAATTCAATGGATAAGTTCAGGAGAGTGAGATTAATGCCCACATGACAACAGAAGAGGCAACATAGATGGTTTATATAGGTAGACAGAAGCGTTTTACCTGTGTTTGTATTGTACATTAATAAAAACAAAACAAATTATATTTTGTGTTTTATGTGCTTATGTTGTGCAAGACATACAAAATGTGTAGTTGTGCATCAAGATTCTACACCTAAAAGTGATTAAATATCAACAACTAGACAAAAGCAACTACTATTTTCCCCACATGCTTATAGGGCTGCACACTGTAACATAAACCTGGAAAGGTATTTCTCATTTAAACACAGACTGACCCTTTGGTAGTGAC
The DNA here is from genome assembly GCA_964017235.1 of Sabellastarte sp. h YS-2021. Classification (NCBI taxonomy): domain Eukaryota; kingdom Metazoa; phylum Annelida; class Polychaeta; order Sabellida; family Sabellidae; genus Sabellastarte; species Sabellastarte sp. h YS-2021. The sequence continues at coordinate 39,722,102 of OZ024930.1, read as the reverse complement.
ATATAGATATGACAGATTCCAACACTGTTCTGATAAAAAACATCCATGTTAAGTAATATAAATGTTGTTAAATACACTGAACCATTTAATTGTTCGAAGATAATTTTGGAATAAGCCAAATTGCTATGACAGTGATTTTGAAAAAAGCAAGTTTTACCACTGGAAGAGAATTATACATTCTGAAGGCATGTATGTATCAACAATGCATGGTATGTTATTGCATACAAAACTTAGGAGGTCCTCCGTGGCCTAGTGGTTAGCAAGTTTAGCATCCAATCACAGGCTGTCACCTCCGTGTGAGTTCGAGTCCCACAAGTGGCAGTGCTGAGGACATGTCCCAATTAGACCCCAGCTGTTGATCGGGACGTAAAACCCTAACTTTGGACATGCAAAACAAAAATGATTTTATTTTGAAGAATTCTCTATCATATCGGTTGGTATCCATGCAACAGAAGGCTTCAGAACAAAATTTAATTCCTTATTTCTGGGTGTCCTTTACAGTGATCAAAGCATGAAGCAAAACATTTGAACTTGACTAACCATATCCATTAAATTCCAGAGTAATTTATTAATAATCTGGTCAATTTAAACTAGCTATTCATTACTTGGAATACAAATTCAGCTGGATCTGTAAATTGTCTGTTTCTGAAGACCAGACATTTCATCACAAAGAGAATATGCATTCCTGTTTACAAGGAAATTCTAATTCATTCTGGCATCTGTGATGTTTATGTTTTGTTTTATTTGGGAGAGATCTTAAAATCTGTCACACAGATTATGACAGTCATCACAATACTAGTACAAGTACCAAGTATCTATATTTCTGCAATTAACATGTGATCAAAGGTCACTGAGATAAGAAGTGTGTAACACCTGAATGTTTACATCTTTTATGCTAACAGACCAGTGTGTACCTGTAAATACAGTGATCTTGTAACTGTATGTTTCCGGATTGCACATATCTTTATATAAATGTCATACTGAGTTGATATATTGTGGTAAAATGCAACCGAATATAACCTGATAGTGTATGACAATAATGCTATGAACACTGGGTGGTATTTTTACTTCCATGATGGTCAGATAGATTATATATGTGACAATGTATAATTAACCACTTCAAGAGAATTTGAGATATATACCAGAAAAGAGTGAAGGATAGCATACACTCAGCTGCACAACTTAGGTTTATTTAACAATAGGGCTGTGGATATATGAACAACTTTGGTAAAACATATAGAATATACATAAAACAATAATATCTTTATGAGGAGGGAGACATTTTAATGCACAGAGGTAAGAATAAGGCTCTGACAGCATGGTGAAACCTCCTAATTTTGACCAGACATATGAGACCTTCAGTCATGAGGTGAAGGATTTCTACAAGAGTAAGAGGATTACTGTCACCACCTGGGCCACCTTCTGGATCCTTAACTTCTCCAATGTACTCACCATCATCTACTCTGCATCTCCAAGCTGGGCATGGACTCAAGAGGTTGGTAAAGTATAATTTGTAATATGTCAATATGAATGTTAGGGTTGATCTCTATTTTCTGAAAACTTGAAGTCAATTATGTTATATGGACACAATAAGTATTTTGTAGTGTATTATAACAATACATATGTTATTGAGTGCCTTTGCCTTATCTGTCTGAATACAAGGGGTAAGCAAATTACAATTCTAATACCCCAGTTCCACTATAAAGCTTTCATCCCAATTGCCCACTTGTGTTGTTGCGAGTGTGATATTGTTGGTTGTGCAACTTGTCTTCACACAAAGTTAGAAGCATAATCATGGCAAAGGTAGACACCACTCCCATTGATCATGCTAAAAACCTCTGTAGTTCTGTCTAGCCTAGTCACATCAGATTATGTCAGTTGTAACTGCATATTGACCTCCCTTTTCAGTGACAAGACTTATATTGTCCACTCTTTTCCATAATATGAGTAATCCTCCCATAAAACATGAGCCTAGCGACACGAGTCAGTGTTCCAAATTAACTTCTTGATTCATGGCAGTCAGCAGGAGATACAGTAAGACCTATATTTTTGGTTTGTATGACTTATATTTTTGATTGTAATGCATTAAGATTTAAATTAATACTAGTAAGTCACATTTTCCCAAAGTTTTTAACAGGATCAGTTGCAGCTGGGTCCGACTTTCAAATCAACCAGGTCTTACTATCACCCGCAAAAGCGAAACTGGGGTACATGAAAAAGACTAGTTTTAAGAATAAGAATTTTTGAGATTTAGCAAAAATTTATCGATGAATAACGTCAATTGTTCACAAAGGGAAAAGACCCAAATGAATCAATATGGGTTTGAATTATACACATGGTGCCTGTTAAAGTAAAAACTGGAAAGGCATATAATGTGATCATTTTATTTCTCAAGCCTTGTAAAATGCAAAATTCAAACTTTGCCAACATTGATGGTGTAAGTGGTCTCCCTGGTTTAGTGGTTATCAAATTTGGCAATGACAACTTGGCCCTGACCCTAGACTTGCTCCAAGCCTTTGTATTTCTTATTCCACCAAATCCGACATTCATGGAATCATTATGAATCCACCTGATGGGTGGGGATCCTACTGTATGATGAATTACAAATTCTGGAAAAAAATGTCATTTGGTCCTTATATAATACCTAAGACACAAGGATTTGAGGAAAGTCTACCATGACTCCTGTGGTCATGGGTTTTAATTAGGTTCATGACGTTGGGCAGGAAATACAAATAGCATCTCTCAGTATAAAAAGTGATATAAAATTCCAACTATTACATTGTGTCTAGTGTTAAAGAACAGTATTTTATTGTAACATTCCACGTCTTTATGTATTTTATCTGTGTTATTAACAAGCATAATGGGTTTTTGCTGTGATAGTTTTGCATGGCAGTATCATTCTGGCGAATTTATTGTGACAATGATCATTACTGCTTGCAATTACTGAGCAGACTGGATTTTTGTGGGATGAAAACCTTGTGACTTGAATGCTCTAAGATGTCTGAGGAATTCTCAGTGTTGTAACTTAACTATTCTTCAAAATCCTAAATCCCAATAACATAGATAAAACACCCAAATAGTATCTATAGTTTGACAACAATAATACAAATTATTTTGTTTACTTTTAAAAAAGATCTATGGGAAATATAGATACTGGGTTCTATTTACTTTCACAGGCAGTTTTCCTTTGTTCAGATTGAGTTTTAACATGTATATCTTAAGGTTACTTGATGGTAGATTACAAAAACTGTATTACTACTGTGTCTATTTTACATCCCTTTGCTCCTGACATTTTCTTAACTGTACTACAGGTTTTCACTGTTTACAAACAGAAAAGTGGCTAGTCATTTATCAGCAATTTAAAGATCTTAGTGCAAGAGAGGCGAAAAAGATCAAATGATAATGAAATCCAGTAAAAAATACCCTGTAGTGTCAAATTCCATGAATTTAAAGGCATTTTGTAACGTACAGGCAGCAAGTGGCCTGTTTGTGAGACCTAGAGGATACAGTGATTTACTCTTATTGTACTTGTAAATTCAGAATTATTATATTTACTACAACTGGCTGTCAAGATTCAGCAATTACATTTATCAAAAGTCTAATAAGGTAAAGTCATTCTTTAGGGCTAGTGGACCAAATGACCAGTGCTTAACAAAAATTGCTTAGACAAAAATTGACTCCTAAAGTATTTCTACTCTCCCAAACAGGATGCCAAACAGACACAAAATTAGTTTTCTGAATATTGCTAGTGCCAGTTTATATTCCTGGGGAAATAAGCCAAAGCATGTAAAAGCAAAAAAAAACTTTTTTGGTATCAGGTCAGGTGCTTACTGTAATATTTATCTGAAAATTGTTTACTATTTAATATTTATTCATTTAACTCAAAACCTGGGAACTTTCCATTCCATATTTCAAAATATGTCAAAGTCATTCTTAGAAATATGATATAAAGCTGTGTGTAGAATAAAGCTTAAATGGTAACATATTCATGGATATATTAGATATTACACAAGCTGACAGGTTGTGATACTGATGTTACTAGCAGTTGATGACCTTTAGCTCACCCATTCTTTTAGGTCTGTCTTTATTCCAAGTCAGTAGTCATGTTTATTCTAATATAATTATATGATCTCACTGATATCATCAGCCTGGCATGTAAACATAAACATACTGACGTCACATTGTACATCATAACATGCGTAGCACAGAAAATATTTATATTCCTTGTGGGATGACATTCAAAGTATGATTTTTATCTTCAAATTTCATGTTTTATTTGATGCAGATGTACCTTAACAAATGAATTATATCTTATAAAATACTGTTAAATAAGTGACAACATCTTGCTATTATTTTTCCGGAGAAATTGGACTCTAAGTTTGTAAAACGTCTTTCATAACATGCTTCTATTTCTCATAGCTGCAGCGACCATAAAAACCTGACATGGGGTACATTGAGTTCACAATTACTCGTATATGACAGATTACTTCCTGAAAAGCCTAAGTTCTTGCTGGGTTTCACCTTTTTGGTTGGGTGTAAATGCAAAGGGTTTCACCAGTAATTGTCTCTGTGCTCTTTCCAAAATCAAGACCATCTGTTAAGGTCACCTAAGCTTCCGTGTATATAATTATCCATACTTAACACAAACCTGAATTTATGGACTGACCTTGCCTAGAGTTACTGCTGACCTTTGGGTGAGACTTAAGTATTTGATTTAATGTCAAAACTTTTACGTGCAAACTAAATGTCATAAATTTATCATGTATAACAAAACTTGTATACTATGGATCAATTATGTCATAACTTCAGTTGTATGTTAGCAAAATAGAAAAGAAAAACACAAATATTTATAAAGAAGTGTGGTCTCTTAATGTATAAATGTATTAATCATTTTGCTCTATGGCATCGTTTTTATGTCCCACAACTGGGTCTTCTAACTAACTTCTTCCTGAGAAGTCATTCTGTTTTATTATTATTTTACAAACTTCAACAGATGACTTTCATCTCATTTGAATTCTCATAAGTAAGCAGAAAGCCGTTAAAATAATGGTTTTAATAAACCGGTCATTCAAAGGTAAAACTAGTCTTGGTTGAAATACAGTATAATTCAGGAGTTACTGAATAAAAAATGGAATTAAGATAATTCTACAATTTTAATGGGACAAAATAGACAAAAACAGTGTCATAAACTAAACAATCTCTCTTCAGTTCTCCATTTCCAGCTAATTGACAAACAAGTAATCAATTACACCAGTTTCTGGAATCCAGGAAAAAAGGGGCCCAGGAAAAAAGGGACCTAGAAAAAAGGGGCCCAAGAAAAATAGGGGCCCAAGAAAAAAGGGGCCCACAGTTTCTGGAAAAGGGGAAAAAAGGGGCCCAGTATTTTTTCTAATTTTTGTTTAGTTAGCACCAGTTTCTGTGTCTTTATCAACATATCTTCTTCTCAACTGAAATGTGGAAACTTTCCTTAATCATATAGGTACTTACAGTTATGACAAATATTTCCAATGGATGCAAATGTACTTGACATTTTAACCTCCTTAAATTTAAGCTCAACATGGTTTGCAATGCTTCTTCCATAAATCTGTCATTTGTGTAAACCTTTAATTGTTCTACTGTACCTCTGTTATTATTTATATGTATAGGTTATAGGCCAAGGAGCTAACAGCAACCAGTTAGAAGGAGAGGTGTATGGCTTCTATGGTTTATGGTACACCTGTTTCAATGAACAACATGGACCTGAAAGGGCCTGTTTACTCTGGGTTAGCAATGACTACATGCCAGGTTAGACTTCAATTCAATACCACCTACTCTACAGCTTTATATCAGGATTTCAGCTGTCATAAACCACTAGGGGTTTTTGTTGCCCATTGGTTGTGTTGTCAAGTTTGGCACATGATCACTTGGGATTTCACCCTTGTATGTTCAGCAGGAAACACTGACAGATTGTTCCAATTGTTAAAAGTTTTAAGTAAAACATCATGTCATCTTTAATTTTATAAAAATAAAATAAAACTGTAAATATAACAGCACACCTGAACTATTTTTCTAGAGTTTCATTTACTATTAATTAATCATTGTGAGTACTTTCACTTGATATTCTAATACTTACACAAATACTTTCAGGTTGGTATCCTGCCTTTCAAGCCATGATGACCTTGACCTTTATTTTTGGAATGGGCTCCTTTCTCTTTATTGGGTTCTACATGTTCACTAGAAGTTTGAATAGAAACATCAAGATGCTGTCCTTGTTTCTTTTCTCAAATTTTTCAGGAGGTAAAACACTTTTATATTTATATATATTTTACTGAGAATAAATATTATTGTATTTTTTCAAATATACAATTTCAAATATAAATGTAATAATATGCCATTAAAAGCTATTTTTTCTCCACATCCCAACTTCCATCTTGAAATGAAATACTTTTAAATTTTTAAGTTTTTTAAAATTTTATCATTACAATTTGCATAGATTTCTTATAGCTTTTAAATCATCATCATTATCAACCAACAACAAAATATCAGTTGTTTCTAAACTTCATGTGTTGTCCATAGTGTCTTCTTTCTATAGTTTCTCTTCAGAGAATTCCTACATTTACCTTTCACTATAAGTTGTCCAGGTCTCAAGAATTAATATAGTTTTATGTCTATGTCATTCATGGTCTGTTTTGCTGCCACAGTCTTTTGTAAATTTATTTTTTGTCAGGTTTTCTGCAGTTGTTATCATATTTGCTACTCTGGTCTTACACAATGTCCAATGTGATTGCTATCCTGACCTGAAACTTGACTCTTGATGACTGTAGTAATCACGTCCATCTGTTTGTCTGCATTTATAACTTGAAAACTATACATCAGACTGGGGCAATATTTTCACACAAAGACGATTTGCATCATGGATCCAGAATAGTTTTTTTTGGCTATTTTCGGCAATATCTGCATGTATAACTCAAAGCTCCTCAAAGGATCAGTTTCATATTTTTACACATTGAAAATCCAGACTTATATTCATTTCAGCACTATTTGTGAGTGAGAGTTTGTGTGCTCTCAGGTGCTTGTTCTTGCATCTGATGTATATTAGCATGATTCACTGTTAACGTTTTAGTGGCATGTGCCATTACAGGTTTTATCATCTAATCTTTAATTTCTATTTCCAACAGGTGTGTGCAACAATAGGTGACATCACCATTTCCATACTCTTTCTTTTTGATGGCTGGTAGTGTTGTCATTCTGGGTTGAAACATGACATACTACTTCTGTGTAATGCATGTACAGGTTTATATTATCTAGTTTTAGTGGTGTGTGTCTCTACAGATGACATCACCATGGTTATTCTCTTCCTTCATGATGCCATGTAATGTCTTTTTGGCCTGAAACACCAAATCCTAGTTCTGTATTATACATTGTCTACTGTTGGCACATGTCTATATTGTCTATTTTCAGTGGTGTGTGCCACCACAGGTTTCATCATCTTTGCTGTTCTCTTTCTGCGTGATGCCTGGTGGTGTTGCCATCCTGACTTGAAGCGTGAGTTCATCCATTACAACCTGTACTGGGGTTTCATGTTGTGTGGAGTGGGGATTGGCCTGTATGTCATGGCAGGTCTGGGTGGGATTTTTGAGGCAATGGACATATTGAAGGAGCGGCGTATTGACATGGAAATGAAGGAGTGGAGGAGGAAAGAGAGTCAGATGGAGTTTGAGATGAGGGAAGCTCAAGAAATGGGAGGCATGCCAGGATACATGAACCCCATGTTAATGTATGGAAATGTTGGTACATGGAGGTAGACTGGACACTGCAAAGATACACTAGTGCTTAGTTATAATAGCTTCAGTTAAGCCTTAAATTTGTTCATCTCTTCTTCAACCATTAGATATATAGAAAGTGACATTTCAGTTTTTTATTGCATTGTTTTTTGGTGTGCTTTGTATTTCCTCAGCCACTAGATATCTTTCTTGTTTAATCCGACAGCTTACATAATTTTACGGTTGGTGTGTCACGTGATCCAACTTGGGTAAACAGAGTTGTGCTGTGTTGACTGTACAGTGATTCTAATGCAGACTCTATATTTTCATTTTGTTTGAATGGAATTATTATCCAAAATACACAAAACTTTATTTTACTGAATATTTTGGGCATCAGTATATTTTACTGTACATATATTTTTGAATATTGAATAACTTTTGAACAATTGTTTAGCAATGTATAACTTTTAATTGCTGCAATACAGCATTCACATAGGTGTGTCTGTATAGTTTCCTTTTCCTTTGTTTTATCTTATAGCAGTTTTTTACGTTTTCCATGAATTCTTAACAGCAGGAAACATTATAACAGAAAGATTATAAGAGGTTACAGAGTCACTTCTATTTAACGATATTTTATTCAACTTAATTAATCTTTCATACAACCCCAGGTTTATAAATATGTGCTGTGACCAGAATTTGACCAGAAGACATTTAGCTGGTGGCAGAATATACAGCCAGTGACCTTTTAATATTTCTTATCAAACACCTTTCAGTTTTCTCCTGAAGATACAGAAATGTTGAAAAGATCTATGCTCACTGATGCACAGACAGTAAAAGTATAAAATAAAGCAGATTAGTTAGGTTATTTTATTGAAATTGTGCATCTATATTTATTAATTTTTTAAAGAACTGTGTGGTTTATTTGATATTGCATACAAAAAGTTCAATCCCTCACATTATAAGACAAACTAACAGATGCAGAGAAAACAAAGATTATCGAATGACCAAGCATAAACTGACATGACAGAGTTTTTCAAAAGCATGTTTTTCAGCATTTGTGTTAACACGTGACATTCTCTTGTTTTATATATATATTGAAATTCCTGCATTTTATATCAATTTATAAAAAAAAATAATTTACTGCACAAGATACGTGATTAAAATAGACATGAAAGTTTTGGTATTTTGATAATTTGGCTACTATTTTAGCATTTTTCTGGTTAGTTACATCTAAATATTCCATCAAATCATACGGTGATGTAGTCACTGATGACATATTGCGTCATTTTGAAGGATGATCCTTGCAATTACCATTTCATTTCCTGTATGTTTCCTTTTAGCCTTTATGTAACTAGTTCTTTTTTCAATTATGTATGAGAAGTGGTTTTTGTCTTTATATATCACGTAAAATCTACATTGAAGTCAATCCACTTGAAGTTAATTTATTATGAAACTAAACTTGGACACCATTTTTATGGGTTTTTTTACATTTGCTGTATTCATATATTTTTACTTCAACCTTAGTTTGATCAACTACAAAAATAAACAAGTAGAAGCTCTTTCCAGGAAGTTTTAAGTGGTTTCTTGACATTTTGGGATACAGTCTCTGTGTTCAAAATAAATTGAGATATATAAAAGATATGTCGGGAAGAAAGTTGGAGCTTTAGTGTGGATCAATAAAGATGGAGTGTAAACAACACGTGTTTTCCTGTGTGATATTTAAGTGATGTTATGTGTACCTGGACTAATCTTACAAGATAATTACCTTCACCAAGGAGATATTATTTCTGTGATCGCCTGTCTGTTTGTTAGCAGGATTGCTCAAATAATCACGGGTGTAACTTCATTAAAAATTTTAAAAAATTCTCCCATTTTCTCCAAGTGCTCTTGTTTATATTGGTTCCAGAGGACATTCTATTGGCACCTTATAGGTGACGTATTTGATATTATTGGATATATTTGCTGGTGAAAAAAAACTAGAACAAATTTGGCCAGCAAATGTCAATTACCTTTGTAAACTTGAAAAGAAAAACTATGCAGTAAAAAATAATAAGAACTATTCAGTTAGAAAATAGTACATTGGTCACAGATTAAAAGTATATCCTGTGTCACATCAGAAAGTGCTGTAAAACCTATTTTGACATCGGGATAATACTTTGGGAAAAAAAATCCTTGACGCTTTCAAATTACTGAATATTCCTAAGGTTAATGAACAGGGATTGGTGGATCCTGTTTGCCTTAAAGAATTGACATAAAAATAATCACTACTAAATCTTTCGAAATAGTTTGGTCATGATTGAAATAGTTTATATACATAATGCCATAAATGAACAACACAAAAAGGTATTATCAACAACTTCATGACAGTGACATCATAAAGTTGTCTGTTTACCGAATGGGATTAAGCAAAGGAGACTTAAATATTGGTTATGTTTGTAGTTTATAAGCTTATTGCAGGTCAATTGTCAATAGGCTAAATAAAACACTTTACACATTATTTTATTGTAAATTATCCTGAAAATTAATTACAATGAAGAAAAAGATGCAAAAGGAAATTGAAAACTTGAAACATAGAGATATAATACCAATCAAAAAACTAAGTATGATGAATAAAATTGTTCATACACTTCCAACCCCACATTTAAAAAACAATGTTGAGACATTGTTGTACAATTTCCTATGGAATAAGAAAACAGATAAAGTAGACAGAGATACAAAATGTGACGATTATTTCTATGGGGGGATTGATTAAGTATTACTACTTACACAAAGCTTTGTTGAGTTTAATTATAACACAGTTACATGTAATATACATTGATAAAAACTGGGATGAATCCATGTTCACAATTCAGGATTATATTCTCCAGAAATTTAAATGAAAACTCCAGACACCAACCACTGAAAAATAAAGCAACACAAACTTTGATATTTTTTGAGACATAGAAATCTGACTCCTACCTGCAAATTACATATTATAAAAAAACATAAGCTTTATCAAAGTGTTATCAATTGTTTATGTATATATACATATCTGCCAAAATTTTTGCAAAACTAAAATAAAATTTTATTTGCTTACTGACTGGATAGCAGACCAAACAATATAGATAAAAAAGTTAAAATAAAACTATGTATGGAGTCAACATGGTTGTTTAATTTTGAAAAGTTTCCGAATGTTTTAACTGAAAATCACATTGTAGCCCAACAATACAGTGCCCAACATGTTGTTCTACAAGCCATTGTCAATAATCCTCAGGATATGGCTGTTTTAGAATGAGAATGTTTGAGATTTTTTTTTTTTTTTGAAAAAGTGTTAATCTCCCTGGAAAAATATGGTGTACTTACATGTGAAATGATTCAGCCAGAATTCTTGTTGTATCATGGACATTACTACTTGAAATGGAAACTCAGATGTAGTGCCAATACACTTGCCTTTTGCTTCTACTATAATGGGGCTGAAGCTGGATTCTGTTAGTAACACACCTTTCCTCCATTATTAGCTAGTCACAACAGTTGATTATCTATGGTTTCCACGAAAAAATGGCCTTAATGTTGTTATGAAATTGACATCAAACTCAATTATGAAATTGACATCAAACTCAAAACATTAATTGTAGTTTATTTCTCGTATTCAATATATTGTTTACAAAAAAATAAAATGGTAATAAAACATTTTTCTACAGATACTGGTTACAATAATAACACTTTAATTACACAAAATAATAAAGCACATAATGTAAATCTTCTAAGGTATAGCTATCTCTTGAGTTCAATGCACCAATAAAATTCACCCCATGACACACATGTGTGATAGGGGCGATACTTGAGATGTTGCCAATCTTAAGTTTGGTGATAGCGCAACTAATGATCCTAAGTTTGGCCACCAATCTTAAGATTAGGTAAGTTTTGATGGGAATTTTTTCAGCAATTTATTAAGTTTTGAAAAAATAACTGTAGTGAATATTTTCTTTGTATTTTCTTTGTATGTGTAATGAATATTATCTATGTAGAATTTTATGTATCCACTCACCACTTACAATCTTGTTACCAGTTCTGGGAAACTAGATAACACCTCTGTATCAAACTGTGTTAAGTTTTTAAATTAACGCCTATAAGTTACATTTTTTTTGATATTTTTTTTTCTTTGCGTTTGTAATAAATATACAGCACTAGAATGAATTCAACAAAATGTAAGTTATGTGTTCACTCCCGATTTACATCTTAAATTGGGATGGTCAGTTTTACGATGAACTAGCCTGTCCCAGACCATCGTAAGATTGTCCAGCCAATCCTCAGATTGGTGGCCAAACTTAGTAGCCTACGTTGGGGTAGCGCCAATCTTAATAAGATTGGTGAGACCTCAAGTTTGGCTCCTACAGATGCATCAAATTTGACATTTTTGTTATCCCTGATTGTGGTTGTTTGATATAAATGTTATAAACATAATAACCATGCAGTGGACGATGTTTTCAAATTCAAGACTTTGAGAAAGATGTTTGGTATTCTACACCAAATGTAATGGACATATAGTAGCATTGTAACAATGTACACATATATGACGTCATTATATTTTTGCCAAAGTTATCACAACTGAACGTAGCTGAAGAGTTACTTGAAACTAGAAATCATAGAACGTTTTATTCAATGAAAGATATGCAGTCTAGAAGGCTTGTCGAATTAATGAAAGAAAAACCTAACAGATTAATGTAGACCATGCATATAACATGTAGATTAAAATTCTCATTTAACTATGTGTGCTTTTTTCAATCTTGTTCATTTCTGCTTCATAACGTGCTATAATATGGGAGGTACTAAATGTTCTTAACAAACATCACAGTAAAATTAATAAATTATTATAACCTAACGGAATTCCTTTCCATTATTTTGAACTCTCTTCCAGATATCTGACCTTCATTTGACCTTTCAATTTGGCTAGTTCCACTGTATGGTGTGATAAAATGAAATACTGGAGTATTTATATTAGTATAATTATGCTATTATCACAACCATCTGTATTTACTTATTTCCTTATCTCTCAATACACACCTAAATTATAATCTGATATTTTGTGTTTTATCTGAACATGAAGGTTCAAAGTTTTGGTTGATGTTAACTACCTGTCAAATACTATAAAGAGTCACAACATATCAGAGCTTTTTATTTAGTCTGTTAACTGTGATTATAACTAAACAATTGAAAAACATACAAAAGTCATTTAACATTACTTACCTACTAGTCTTGTGATATGGATACATAGTATGCATTAAATCTAGTGGTGAGCTCAACAAAATCCTCAACTATTAACTTCACAGCAAACACAGTGGAAGACACACTATGATTTTTTTTTCATTTTGAATCCACAACTTTCTAGATTTAAATTGTCTTTATAAAGTAAGTTTATAAAGCTTTAATTGTTAATTTTAATTTAACATTACCTGGCGATATTGATTTATTTATATGTGACTTGATTACTAAAACTTTAACTTTAATCTGAGAAAAAGACATTTCATAAGGTGTTATAACAATTAGCTAACGATCAGCCAAAAGGCTATCTAATGTATCACTTTTGTGTTAAATTCAGCCGAATTTCTGCTCATATTTTGTTGATTGCTTTTTGAGAAAAATGCCCCAGTAGAAAATTGTGATGGATAAAACAACTAGTGGTACTGGTGGTTGGGATAAAACCAGACACTACCAGCGTTACCCAACACGATGGCAAAACAGAAGTCCTAATGGTTACTCTATGGGAACAGGACCCAGAAGTTCTCACAGTGGTAGGAGTACACCTGTGGATATAGCAGCTTTTGACATTGACAAGGTAGGCTGACATGTGGATTATATGTACATACATTAACTTTCCATATAGGTAATACCAGTGTGTCAGAGAGTTCCTCCCTAACTTAGGATGGTATCCATTTATGCATAACAGTTGTTGTAAATTGTGTTGTGATATACATGCCCACATTGTAAAGGTGCACAACATCACTATAAAGTTCTCAAGCTTGGACAATAAAGTGTCTTACATAAATTTAGTTACCAAGCAACCAAATCAAAGAATAAAACCCTGGTTCCATATTCAAGGACTGACATGATGGAGTCCTCGACTTCAAAGTCAGGCTGGATCAGGGAGAAAATTACTAAAAATAAAAATGTGTCCTGACCATGCTGTCCTGATTATGGACTACGATTTGTCTTCACACCAATCCCGACTGATCCCAGTTGTACTTGAACAACCCAGACAGTAATATGACCAAACTTATTGCAATCAGATAGACTATAATGGGTATAGGATCTGACGGGTCCTGATCCCGAATCTACAAATGAAATCAGCAATGAAAAATTGGGGGTCGGGACTGTTTATTTATTATTACCTCCATGAAAATATAAAACTCCTAGTTTTATAACATTTCATTAGTATCAAGAATGACAGCAATAATAAAGATCGAACATTTAAGAAAATTTGGGGTTTATCCCACTTTTTTGGCTCAGAAGAGTGTCTCTTAATACCGTTACATCAAGAGCAAAGACATATAATCAACCAACAGGCTCAGGCTTAGGCTGGAGAAAGAAGAACAAAACACAGAATAAATCAAAGAGAATATATTATAAGCCCTACTCCTACCCCATAGGCTCATAGGAATTAGCAGAGAGGAAATCACCCATCCACTTGGTAAGCCTTGGATTCAAAGGAGTAGAACCAACTGTTACAAATGATTACCGCCCTCAGTTAAGGACCTGAGATGAACATGTATACAGAAGTTTCCTGAGGATGACTCCTGAACGTTATAATGAAATTGAGGACAGAATTGACCAATGTATCAAGAGATATCTCAAATGGTTCAGAAGGCCTCTGAATGTTAGATTAAAGCTTGCAGCTATTTTGAGGCACCTGGCAACTGGCAAATTTTACTGCTCTGTCCTGCATATTTACAGTTGGCAAGTCAAGCACCACCAAGTTTGTACTATCTGCGTGCCAGGCAATACTAAAAATACTAATTGAATTTCAAGATGAATCCCTCTGTTGCCTTATCACCCAGGGGGGACTGAGAGAAACTGGAGAAAGTCTTCAGGAGCATATTGGACATCACAGATTATGTAGCATCCATAGATAGAAAGTATTTGTCCATAAAGAAACCATCCTGTGCAAGGAACAAATACGTAAATTTACAAAGGATTTCACTCCAGTTATGTTGCTGCAGATGGAGACTGAAAATTCATCTGGGCTGATCTTGGCTGCAATGGGTCGTGCTCAGAGAAATTTTGATCACTCTGAATTGAAGAAACGAAAATCCATAGGGCAACCCAGACCTGAGCCAATGATTGAAGACAGGAGAGACATGAAGAAATTCCTGCTCAGCATGACCCCTGAGCAATCTATCCAGGCAGCAAAGCAACAAGAAGATCTACTGATGAGCTCAATGTGCCTGAGAGGGCAGTAACATGGCAAAACGAACAAATATAATGGAAAACAGTGTGAGCTTGAGCCTCTAACTAGTCCTTTCCAGAGCAAAAAGAAGGTCCTTTCCAGAACCGACAAATATTCCAAGATCTGTTAAACTTAAGCTGATGTTTAAGCCCAAACCCCACACCCAACCTGAAACAGTAAAATAAAGCAGTTAATTTTTTATAATTGACCCAGCTACTAAATAACAGAAGAAAAATCTAAGCTCAAAACGCTGTATGTCTTCCACCAGTCTCAAGTAAATGTGCCCAATGTCCAATCGCCCTTTACATACGCTGAGGTGCAGAAAAAATATTGCAAAGTCAGTGAATTTACTCCCCAGCCATTTGGACAGTGCTGGAGAACATCCCATCAAATCTGATCGCTTGCCCGGTATTTGTACATTCATGTTGAAATTCTTATGGTGAGTGAGGTTCAGGGATTCATTCCATCAAGACAGAATCGGTAACAAATGTCACCGACTTTGATGTGAAAGTCTGGGACACTATGTTTTGTATGGATGACATCGTGGCTTGTCTGGGTTTAAAAGGAGGGATATCTGAACCTCTTATGTCTGGAATGATGTACAACTTGACTGGATTTGATTCAGACTCATACAATATGATTTATTACCATTATTGCATGTCTCTAGGCTGATTTCAATTTTGGGAGTTGGGAAGAAAAATGGACGATTTTTTTCATATATATTAAACATATCTGAAATTGTTTCTGACTTCCCAACTTTGCTTCCCTACCGATAGCAAAATAGAATAAGTTAAGTAGTAATTCGATACATCAGTCAATGAATGAATCACTGTCAACTTGCCGATAATTGAATCTTTATAGGTTCTCCCAAGAAGCAGGCGGGTCACGTGTTCAGCTTGTGCTGCCTGTGTCACTCAGTGGATCAGCTCCCTTCTTGTTGTTGTGGTTTTTGTGTCCCCAGGGTGGGGCCGAAGTAGGGAGGGAGCAGTCAGGTGAGACACAGTTGGGGTTTTATCCCACTTTCAACAAATGTCACCCCAGGGGCCGTATTTTTCAATAGTACTTAGCTAAGGTCACCTTAGATCAAGTTAGAAATGGTTTTCTACTTACCAAAGTATTACTTAGATTTCATTAACCTCTTTTTTTCGTTAAGTATTACTTAGATTCTAAGTTAGGAAAACACTCTTAACTTGGAAACTTAACTTGGAAACCAGTTTATCTAAGCTAGGAAGAGTTTTATTCAACAACAATTCTTACATAATGTCTACTTTATTTTAAACTGAATTGTGTGCTTTGTTAAAAATGGCGAAAAGCTCATTTTCTTGAGGGAAAATGCTGTTTTTAATATTGTGGCACAGTTTAACATCAATAAAACACAAGATTCCCTGCAATAATTGCATATTTTAAAAACATTATATCATTCAAGGTACCTCTACAGATAACTTGAAATCAAAGACGATGTCTAAGGTGACCTTAGAGTTGGGAATGTTGATGAATACCATTTTGATCTTAGTATAAGCTTGAGAAAAACTTAGAATCCAAGTTAGGAACGGTCTAAGCATTGTTGAAGAATACGGCAGCAGGATAGTCTCTCCATTCACCTAGCTTCCACATTTCCATGAACTAAAGTCGAAGGCACGACCATAAACGTGACAGTCAAGTGATTAAATTCCAAATTTCTTTGCAATTGTTGCCACTGAAGATTCGGTCAAGAAAATTATCATTTATGTTTATAAGATCACAGGCTATCATTTTATTTATTTTAAGTAGTATTTAGTTGGGTATTTTGTATTGAATTTTGTCGACACAGTCAAATAAAATAAATGCAAACTTATCCATGCGCAAGTACACATCAGACAGAGGATAAACCTTCAAACAGTTCACTCTGTCATAGGACATTTTTAAGTGTTTTAACATTGCAGTTTCAGCCTTGAAAATGTTTAAAAATTGTACTAGAATCTGGACAAGAAATTGTCTGCAGTGCAACACAAAAGAAACTTAAACCAGAACACTTTTTGTGTTGCAGGTAATTCATGTAACTTTTATTTTGTAGTGACCCCAACCTTAAAAGTGACCTCTATGGAATCTATGGTTTTTGGATTACATGTTTCAAAGAAGTCATCAACCCAGATCAGAGGTTTTGTTTTGCCACGGTGAAACGTGGATATGAAGCAGGTCAGATAATTGGTTTTATTTACTTTTATTTTATTTTCACCAAGTCCTTTGTCTTTTGTGTTATAATACATGGGTACTGTATGAGTTCTGAAGAAAAAGCCAGCCCTGTTCATTCCAGAAAGTATCTCCTTTACTCCAGAATGATTTTGGTATATTTAACTCTTGTAAGTTTCCAATTCATATTAAACTGGCTAATGATAAATACAAATATAAAGACTTTGAGCAAGTCCAATCCGAGAATAGCTCTGGAAAGTATAAAATATGAATTAAATTTTCTGGGGTTTTTTAAAGTAATATGTGGCTGTTATAGCGCTTTCACTTGTAAATTATTTAATACCACACTTTTGCATCATGTGAAAGCTATTAGTACGTTTAATTTTAATCTCAAGGGCTTATAAACATACTTCTGAAAATAAAAATACCCATAAAACATCTACACACATAGAAATCTATTTTATACGATTTCTATGTCTAAAACTATAAAGAGAATGAATAAACATTTTTCACCTAGTGACTAGATATTTTAAACCAAGACTATACGCACTGGCGCAATTCTCTGATTAATCCATATATGGAAGAAAATATTGATCAGCTTTAAACACACCTGAACACATATGGTAATGACAACAAGTACTCATTTATACATCAGGGGAAATCAGTATTTGGGTGACAAGAGCCGTGTTGAGTCAGGCTGTTCAAATAGAACTTCCTGTTTTGATACTTCACATTTACCTGAGAATGAATCAGTCAAATGAAAACAAAAGGTGTTGTTGCTTACATCAGATATGGTAAATAACAAACTAAAACTGATATCATCTTGGGGAGAAATTCATTCAGTAGATTTGACACAGAAAGTACCAAAGACGGCTGGTGATTACATAAAATCAAGTTAAAAATAAACAATTAAGCACAAGAAAAAAGAGTTTCAATAAAACTATAAAGGATATGTGTTAATATATCTAATGTCAGGATATCATACTCTCAGCAGTGTATTTTTATAGGATATTATATTTTTTAAAAAGTCTGGCAGACTATCCCAAAACTAGTCATGAAGAAAGCAGGACTATATGACCAATATAGGTATCCAAACCGGATGTTCCTTTCTGCTGAAAGTGTAGAACCCAGTATTGCATCTGGTTCTAGCAGGGCTTTGTCCACTGGTAGAAATACAACTGCTAAATCTGGGGTGTACAGCCAAACACAACCCAGTTCTTTTGATCTGGATGATGCAGATTTATTACCCAGTCATAGGATAGTCACTGCCCGGAGTTGGTGGGCATTCGGACTACAACTATTCACTGTGGTATTAAATATAATCATTTTCCTTGGCCCTGGCTGGGGGCGGAGTAAGCGCGATGCTAGAACTGATGTAACAAGGAGAACATTTGTTAAGGGTTACCATGGTTTCTGGTTTGTCTGTGAGGATCAAGTGACTGAGAAAAGCTTACACTGCAGCATCACAACCCGCCTGCTGACTGAAGGTAAAATGCATAGACATCCAATGATCCAAGGAAATTAGTTTAGAAGGAAGTGTTCATCAAATAGTTATCAAGTTTTGACAGTCACTCGGACACCTATGATTCTGGTATTTAATGGTGGATTGTCCCAGCATGATAACAGCCATTAAAACAAACTAAAAGGCATCTCGACCAACTTAAAGAATTTGAACAATAGGGTAGATTCTGAAAAAAATCTTTTGAATCGTATATTGATTTTATTAATTTCACTTTGAAAAATGATGGTACTTGGTATTCTACACAATGGATTATTTAACATTTGCCAATTACCTTGTATATATGTATGTATATATTTAGGTTGGTGGATTGCTGTGCAGGCTTTAGGATGTGCCTTCTTGGTCTTTTCAATCATCAATCTCATCATCATCAGTGTCTATGTCTTCAGAATCAAGAGCAATAGAAAGAGGTCTGTCTCCATATCTCATGCCTTGTGTGGAGTTTTCACTTGTAAGTATATAATGCTTTCAATTCAGGCAGTTTTCAGAAATTTAAACTGTGGAAGAACTCTCTTTTATTATATTATTCAAGACAACAAGAAATATATGTACGTGAACATTCCTGGCCTTAGCTGTTTGCATCTGGTAATTAATGAGTGATAATTGTTCATTTCATTACAAATTTAACTGGATTCACGGCATTGATTTACAAACACTAAGTCTTAATAATTGGTTTTGTTGACTCTTAAGTTGTTTTCCAGGTATAAGATTATAACAATAAATGTACTAATGTTCTATGTATATTCAATAATTTTATAAATTTATATATATGTCGTGTCAGAAAGTCCAATCCATCAGAATTTGAAATTCTGTCATCAGAAAGTCCAGTGGGACTTTCTGATGGACTATTTTGGACTTTCTGTCACGACATATATATTGTTTAATATTTTACCTTTGTTTTATGCCTCTCTCTGCAGTACTATTATATATTTTCAGGTTTAGTCATGATAGCGTGTATTATTTTGTTTGCGGTTAACTTCCTTGATTCATCCTGGTGGTGCTGTCCTAATGGGCAGGAAATCACAGAAACTATACTATACTGGGCGTGGTATTTGGCCATATTGGGCCTATTCACGCAGTTCATAAGCACGTGTTTAACAATAGTAGAAAGTGTACAGTTGAGCAGATAGCCAAGTAAACACAAAAATCATGCATTTATAATATCTTAATTTTACATATATATTTATAATGGAAGTGCTTCATTTATACTCATTGCTTTTAGAATGTTGTGAAAATGTCATATACCGTAACTTGAATGTGTAGATTTTGCATATCCATGTGGTTGGATTAAAAACATGTAAATACTTTTCATATTGCATATGAATTTTAAAAATAAATGTGAAGAAAAATTCTTTTTGTTTAAATGATAATTTTAGGCACAAAAAGCTTCATTTTTTTATTTGAAAAAGTATTATTCATCCTGCAATCCTGGCAGTTGCTTGAAATATTTTTGAAACAGGTTCCAAGTAAGTTATGATAAAGAGCACAATCATTTCAGATGTATCCATAGTGTGAAAATATAATAATTCCACTTGTCATTACCTAACTAGTTACCTTTACAGTGACTTAGATTTTCTAATTTTAGATAAAACTTCCCGAGATCATAGGTAACAAGACTACTGCCACGGTGTTTATCTCCCTCCAGGTATTACCAAAAAAGGGTGGTAGTTTGACCATGAAACAGGCTCAAAGCCCAAGGAACATTAATAAGGGATGTGACATTATTTCACATGAATTTAAAACAAAGTATTTCACTTTGTAAAATTACATGTATGTTTTGGAGTTACACAGAATTTATCATGGCTTAGGAAACCTATATAATTTTTGATGGTCAAAATCGTCACTTGCAAAAGATTCACAGGCCGTGATTTCCTGTAACTTGTTATATCCCCAGACGAAAGTCGGGGATATATTGGATTCAGGTCCGTCGCGCCGCCGCCGCCGCCGCCGCCGTAGAAATTTCCTTGTGGACGCGATAACTCAAAAACAAATTAATATTTTTTTTTCAAACTTGGTACACATGTTAAGGGTGCCTAAAGGAAGATCCCTATTTTAAGGTGACCTTAAACTCCCAGTAAAAAAGAACTTATGGCCACCTTAAGGTCAGAAATTGCACTTTTGGCCACTTAGAGCCCTGTAGGTCACAAACTATGATGCTCAGCTGGCTGAAATTTTACCTGACAACACATTAATATGTTCTTAGTACATGTGCCGAAAATCATGACTTTAAGTTGAGGAGAAAATTGTGTTTGAGGCCCATAAATACCCCCACTTAGGGATTTTTTGCTATACTTTACACATATTTTGCCCTATAATTTGGAAGTGATAATTCTGATGAGTCTCAAACTGCGCTAGGTATAACTTTGATATGTAATCCTTGTCTGTAGAAAATTTTAGGGCTGTAGGTTTACCCAAAGGGGTCAACTTAAGGTCTCAAAAGTGCCCACAGAGACCCAATTTATGCACTTTTTGCCACTTTCAAGCACTGTAGCTTTCAAAGTATGTCTCTCATCTAAGTTAAATATCATCTGGGAATATATCTATGTGTTTTCTTATATGTGCCCCAACATTTAGGCCTTTAATAGACAGTTAACCTGTGTATCAGGACCATAAACACCCACCCGAGTGACCCTTATAAGACATTTTTCACATCTTTTTCCCTGTAACTTGGAAATGGTAAGTCTGAGAAGTTTCAAACTGTATTAGATATATATTCTGTGTGTAATCTTAGTATGTAACAGATTTTAAGTCTGAAGCTTTAATTTTGAAGGTCAAATTGAGGTCTCTAAAAGGCTCCCAAAGACCCAATATTTGGACTTTTTGCTACTTTTAAGCCCTGTGACTGTCAAACTATGTGACTGATAGAGCTCAAATCCTATCTGAGAAGATATTAGTATGTTATTTTTATATGTGCCAAAAATTAAGGCTTTAAGAAGACATTTAACCTGTGTATGAGGACCATAAATCCCCACCCGAGTGACCATTTTTAGACATTTTTCACATATTTTTCCCTGTAACTTGGAAATGGTAAGTCTAAGAAGTTTCAAACTGTATTAGATGCATATTCTATGTGTAATCTTAGTATGTGACAAATTTTAAGTCTGAAGCTTTAATTTGAAGGCCACATTTAGGTCTCTAGAAGGCCCCATAAAGACCCAGTATTTGGACTTTTTGCCAATTTTAAGGCCTGTGACTGTTAAACTATGTGACTGATAGAGCTGAAATCTCATCTGGGAATACATTATTATGTTTTTTTTACATGTGCCAAAAATCAAGGCTTCAAGTAGACATTTAACCTGTGTATGAGGACCTTAAACACCCACCTGAGTGACCCTTTTAAGACATTTTTCACATATTTTTCCCTGTAACTTGGAAATGGTAAGTCTGAGAAGTTTCAAACTTTATTAGATACATATTCTATGTGTAATCTTAGTATGTAACAAATTTTAAGTCTGAAGCTTTAATTTGAAAGCCACATCGAGATCTCTAAAAGGCCCACAATGACCCAATATTTGGACTTTTTACCACCTTTAAGCCCTGTAACTGTTAAACTATGTGATTGATGGAGCTGAAATCCCATCTGGGAATGCATTATTATGTCCTTTTTACATATGCCGAAAATCAAGGTTTTTAGTAGACATTTAACCTGTGTATGAGGGCCATAGACACTCGCCCAAGTGCCTTTTTTGACATTTTTTCCGTATTTTGCCCTGTTATTTGGAAATGCTTAGTGTGACAAGTCTTAAACTGTATTATATATAATTTTTGTTTGTTATGTATGTCCCCCAAAAAGTTTCAGATCTGTAGTTTAATTGCTAAGGTCTCTTTAACAATTGTAAAATGCCCACAGAAACCCAATTTATGGATATTATGCCACTTTAAAGCCCAGTAACTGTCAAACTATGTGGGTTATAGAGCTGAAATCTTTGAATTTTTAAAAGGAAATGCCTGTCTATTTAAATTTTGAATATTAATAATGTTATGGCTATCTTAGTCTTTTAAGAACTTATTTTTGTGTGTTATACCTCTGCTTGCTGAGTTTTTCACTTTTTAAAATGAAACTGGTTAAACATATTCAAGTAGACAAAATGGACACTTTAAGTGAGCTTTAAGTCCCAATATTAATGAAATTATATCCTTATGTAGTAAAACTAGGGGATTTTTAACCCTCAACTAGCCCAGTTTTATTCAACTTGCCTCAGTTAATTTTGGCACAGCTCCTACAGTTATGAACTCATTTCAGTTGATAATCACATACTTAAAATTCTCAATTCTTTTTGTATTTGAGTACCCCTTTTATATAGATTGTTTGTTTACCATTTATGCTCAACCCACATCCCCCACCCGGATTCCCCCCACCCACCTCTGGGACCTCCAGCTATATTGAGTGACACTAAATAAACAAAGGTATTTAGTGATATCAGATGAGAAACAAAGAACTCAATGGGGTTGCAGATCTTGTGTAATAGTGAGAGAGGTGTGGAGAAGGGGAGAGGGGTGGGGGTGGGAGGTGGTGGGCTTCATTACATATAACACAAAGGGGAGTCAGAACTGAGATTGTGTCACATATTTAGGTTGCATATATATGGACCACATATATAGGTATAGAGGAAATGAATAACTGAAAACAATTTGCAAATTCTAAAAATAATATAATAAAATAATAATATAAATAATTTTTTTTTAAATAATATTTTATTTCTGAACAAATATAGAAACAGATATGCGCTTTTGGGATTATGAATTTTAGAATGGACATTGAATCATCAATCATTTAAATACTTTGAAGGAAGATTGAAAAATATGATGAGTTGAGTTAAAAATAATATTTTATTTGTCAACAAATATAGAAACAGATATGCTCTTTTGGGATTATTATTTTAGAATGGACATTCAATCATCAATCATTTAAATACTTTGAAAATAGGTTTAGAGTTATCATTGCAGGAAGATTGAAAATATAATTTGAGGTATGTATTCGGCGTCTGGGGATACACCATCTTCCTTGGGGAGATATAAACAGAGTAGATTGATGTGCTGAAGTTCATATAATAATGGGTAATTATGTTTTAAAAAATTCCCGATCAAAACCTGTGGCGTGAGTGATGACCTGTCTGGGGATATGTTGGCGCCGAGTTGGCCCAATCTAGTTTTCACTTTCCAAACCCCTAGGACCAATGATAAGGGGGATATTAGGCCTCTTTAATACAACAATCCCTATTTAACCTTAAACATGTGACATGACATCCAATTTGTTTTCAAAACCAGGAAAAATATTTGCAGGCTATGACTTTATATATTTCATATTCCCAAGCCCTAGGATCAATAATAAGGGACATAGCAGGCATTTATAGTGTGATAACTCCAACTGACCTTGAAGCAAGGGTCCAAGGTCAAATTTAACACTGGCAAAAGATTCACAGGCCTTTTTGTCCTATAAATTGTTTTCACATTCCCAACCCCTAGGACCAATAATAAAGAACATGTTAGCCCTCTTTAATATAACGACCCCTATTTCACCTTAAACATGCGGCATGGTGTCCATTTTATCCAAAGATTTGCAGGCCATGACTTTATATAGGCTGTTTTCATATTTCCAATTCACAGACCATGATTTCCAAAAACTTCTTTTTACATTCCGAACCCCTAGGACCAATGATAAGGGAGATATTAGGCCTCTTTAATATGATGACCCCTATCTCACCTTTAACATGTGATATGGCAGCCATTTTGTTTTCAAAACCAGGCTAACATTACTCTCAGACAAGCTTTACTAGCCATATACATCGATTGGGAAAGTGTTTTATAATCTCCCAACCATAATTGTAACTGGTCTTCAAGGTGTGCTCTATTGTAAGGTGACCTTAAACTCACAGTAGTAACATACTTATATTGAGTTTAACTTTTTCTATTTCCGGACAGTATCTCAAAAATCGCTTGACTGATTCAATTCAAATTTGGCATGAGGTTGTAACTAGTTTTCAAGATGTTCCATATTTTAAGGTGACCTTAAACTCCCATGTACAAAAGAATTATGTTTTTTAAAATTTTTCCATAGAGTATACTGAAAATAACAGATTTCATTTTTCGAATTTTGCATGTATATGTAACTGGCCACAGCTAAGTGTCATACATTGAGGTGACCTTAACCTCTTAGTCATAACAGAAATATATTCATATTAATTTGCCAATTTTTGAACAGCATTTCAAATACTGTACAATTCTAGGCATGTTTAAGTTGTAGATGTAACAAACCTTGAACAGAACCTTCAGGAAAAGATTATCTTAAACTGCATCACAACTGCAAGCTACCATTGAGTTTAAGGTTGGGACAATTTTTTTCAATTTTGTCTTTCAAAGATATTTGATGTGCTAATTGAAATTGT
This sequence comes from Sabellastarte sp. h YS-2021, assembly GCA_964017235.1. NCBI lineage: Eukaryota > Metazoa > Annelida > Polychaeta > Sabellida > Sabellidae > Sabellastarte > Sabellastarte sp. h YS-2021. Next base: position 39,696,863 of record OZ024930.1, on the reverse strand, counting down.
TTCATTGATATTCAGCATGTACATATATTTAGACAAAAAGAAAAAGGTCTTTTGTAAGGTTACAATAAATTGCTGATATTTTAGACACTTGTGAGTTTAAGGTTGTAACAGTTTGGTGTCACTCAACTGTGATGAATCACATATAGGACCAGCATCGTCATCACACGTTGTTTCTGAAAAATTTCTTGTAGGATGAAATTCAAATTTGGCATCTGGATGTTGCCAGTCATTGATATGTGCCCTATTTTAAGATGACCTTAAACTCCCACTTATAACATATTTATACTGAATTTAACTTTTGCGATTTGTGGACAATAGCTTAAAAATGGCTTCACAGATTCAAATCAAATTTGGTATGTGGGTGTAACTGGTCTTCAAAGTGTGGCTTATTTTAAGGTGACCTTAAACTCTTAGTGATAACATAGTTATATTGAATTTAATTTCTGGAGAGTATTTGAAAGCTGCATGAGAGATTTAATTTATATTTGGTATATTGATGTGTCTAGTCCTGAAGGTGTGTCCTATTTTAAGGTGACCTTAAACTCCCTTATGTAAAAGAATTTTACTGAGCTCAAGTTTTTCTATGTTTCCACAAAATATATACCAAAAATGGCATGACATATTTGATCTATATTTTCCAGGTACATGTAGCTGATGTTACAGAAATGCCCTGCGACTACATTGAGGTGACTTTAAACTCCCAGTAATAATTGCCACAGCAACACTTTTTTTTCTGTTTCATGGACTTATAAATATTTTTATCAGTGCTTTGCATTCCACACCACCGCACGGACTGGCAGTGTGGCAAATTTGCCCAGACCAGCGGACTGAGGCCCCTCAATTTCTGACTCTCCTCCTTTGATCTTTTGGGGGAGTCATTATTTGGCAAACAACATTTATCACCCCAAACAATAGGATTTAGAGGGGTTAGAATATTGCAAGATACTGACCCCCTCTATTGTTTCTGCACCTAATCAATTGATTTACTTCTATTGGAGACAAGTGTGTCTGTGTGGGGGGAGGGGTCTTTATTGTCTGTCAACATTGAATAGGCTCAATTACACTTAGAACTAATCATTGGGGGAGTCATTAGGCGTATTTCACAACCATAATCCGTCGAATCTAGATTCGTCAGATCAACAGATTCGCTTGTGTTGTGACTTGAATCTCTTTCCGGATTATGAATCCGTTGATCTACCGCTCGAGGTAGATCAACGGATTCAGATTGCTTGGATTACCCATAATTCTTTGAAAAATAATGGCGGCAACATGTGGCAGGAAATTTTAACATTTGGCAAATTTTTATTATACTGTGATATTATAGTATTATATTACTGCATCATAATTTATAATAATATATGATATTTATGTTTGTTTATGTTATGTTTTAAATTTGGATTCAGATCTACAGAAAATTGTATTTCACAAATCTAGCTAATCCAAAGAATCCAAATCTGAATCTAGATTCGATGGATTACGGTTGTGAAATACGCCTACTGCTTCAGCTTATTAAGCGTCCCATAAGGGACGCTTGTTTGTGTATGGGAGACCTTCAGGCTCCGCCGGCTCCGCATTTTGTTTTCCTTACAACTCTGTAACCGTTAGGCGGATTCTTTTCAAATTTGGCAGGTTTATGCAGTAGCCTTGGGGAATTTTTTTGAATATGCTGCAGTGACATTTCAACCAATCAGAGAGGTCACATGACCAAAAATGTCTTTTTTCGATGGGGAAGCTTGTCCGGATGATAACTTGAAAGGGATTTTATCAATTCACCTGAAACTTGGCAAATACATTCATTCTATTAAAATCTGGAAATCATTAGATTTTGGCATTGATTGGTTACGAAAAGGCCGAGTAATTAATGATTAATTAATCATTATGAATTTTCCAAATAAGGAAAACACAAAAATGCTTATAACTCGAAAACTGTGCTAGATAGAGCGATTTCGACAAAATTTTTGACCCACAGGGTATCTCTGCAGAGTAGCTATCCCAATTTTGAAAAATTTTTTGTCTCGCCAAAAATGGCGGCCATTTTGAATTTTCGAATTTTTCGCAAAAATTGCAAAACATAAAAATGCTTATATCTCGAAAACTGTGCTAGATAGAGCGTTTTCGACGAAATTTTTGACCCACAGGGTATCTCAGAGTAGCCATGCCAATTTTCAAAAAAATTTTGACTCGCCAAAAATGGCAGCCATTTTGAATTTTCGAATTTTACGCAAAAATTACAAAACACAAAAATGCTAATATCTTGAAAACTGTGCTAGATGGCGAATTATGTCTTAAAAGTATTGCAGATAGCCAATTTTTCTCAAATAATTCATTCACCTACTTTTGGAAGAGCTTTCACTTGGCGAAGTTTCAGACCTGTAGCTAATTATTCACCTACTCAGAATGAGTAAATGTTAATTATCTGTAAAAGTATTGCGGATACCCAATTTTTATGAAATAACTGATTCATCTACTTTTGGGAGAGCTTTCACATGGTTAAGTTTCAGACCCGTTGGTAATTACTCACCTACTCAAAATGAGTAAATGCGAATTATCTCTAAAAGTATTGCAGATAGCCAATTTTTCTCAAATAACTCCTTTATCTACTTTTGGGAGAGCTTTCACTTGGTGAAGTTTCAGACCCGTAGCTAATTATTCACCTACTCAAAATGAGTAAATGCTAATTACCTCTAAAAGTATTGCAGATACCCAATTTTTATCAAATAACTTATTCATCTACTTTTGGGAGAGCTTTCACATGGTGAAGTTCCAGACCCGTAGGTAATTACTCACCTACTCAAAATGAGTAAATGCGAATTATCTCTAGAAGTATTGCAGATAGCCAATTTCTCTCAAATAACTCATTCATCTACTTTTGGGAGAGCTTTCACATGGTGAAGTTTCAGACCCGTAGATATTTACTCACCTACTCAAAATGAGTAAATGCGAATTATCTCATAAAAGTATTGCAGATACCCAATTTTTATCAAATAAATGATTCACCTACTTTTGCAAGAGCTTTCACATGGTGAAGTTTCAGACCCGTAGCTAATTACTCACCTACTCAAAATGAGTAAATGCGAATTATCTCTAAAAGTATTGCAGATAGCCAATTTTTCTCAAATAACTTATTCATCTACTTTTGGGAGAGCTTTCACATGGTGAAGTTCCAGACCCGTAGGTAATTACTCACCTACTCAAAATGAGTAAATGCTAATTATCTCTAGAAGTATTGCAGATAGCCAATTTCTCTCAAATAACTCATTCATGTACTTTTGGGAGAGCTTTCACATGGTGAAGTTTCAGACCCATAGCTAATTACTCACCTACTCAAAATGAGTAAATGCTAATTATCTCTAAAAGTATTGCAGATAGCCAATTTTTCTCAAATAACTCATTCACCTACTTTTGGGAGAGCTTTCACTCGGTGAAGTTTCAGACCTGTAGCTAATTACTCACCTACTCAAAATGAGTAAATGCTAATTATCTGTAAAAGTATTGCAGATACCCAATTTTTATCAAATAACTCATTCATCTACTTGTGGGAGAGCTTTCACATGGTGAAGTTTCAGACCCGTAGCTAATTACTCACCTACTCAAAATGAGTAAATGCGAATTATCTCTAAAAGTATTGCAGATAGCCAATTTTTCTCAAATAACTCATTCACCTACTTTTGGGAGAGCTTTCACTTGGTGAAGTTTCAGACCCATAGCTAATTATTCACCTACTCAAAATGAGTAAATGCTAATTATCTCTAGAAGTATTGCAGATAGCCAATTTCTCTCAAATAACTCATTCATCTACTTTTGGGAGTAAATGCGAATTATCTCTTAAAAGTATTGCGGATAGCCAATTTTTCTCAAATAACTCATTCACCTACGTTTGGAAGAGCTTTCACACACGAAAATGAAAAATTGTGAATATCTCGGAAAAGCTATTTCTTCTCCTTTAATGCTCGGTGGGAGATGCACACCGCAGCAGTGGTCTTGTTTTCAAAAATTTTTGTCTCACCAAAAATGGTGGCGATTTTGAATTTTTGAAGTGTTTGCAAAACACAAAAATGCTTATATCTCGAAAACTGTGCTAGATGGAGCGAATTCAGCAAAATTTTTGACCTGCTGGATATCTCTGCAGAGTACCCATGCCAATTTTCAAAATATTTTTGTCTCGCCAAATATAGCGGCCATTTTGAATTTTTTGCAAAAATTGCAAAACACAAAAATGCTTATATCTTGAAAACCGTGCTAGATAGAGCAGACTGCGCTGACTTTGGTTGCCACAACAGTATAAGGCTAGAAACGGAACATTTTCTTAATACTTTAGCACTCACCTTTATATCCTTTTCGGGACGCTTTGTTTTTGCTATGCAAAAACATTGTCTTTTTTTTTTACGAGCGATCCTCTAGTTTAACCTCAGCGTCACACATATTTCAAAATGTTATTTACAGGAAAAACAACAAAGAGAAAGAAAAAGCAAGTCCATAACCATCACAATAAACAATTGATACATTAATAAACAGGCACAAATATACACAGGTACATATATCACATGAACAGATATTTTACATTTTAAAAGTGATTTTCTAAATCCATATTTATTTTACAACATTGACATTGGCCATCTTCTGTATGGTTTTTTCTACCTCTTTGTCACAACTGTTATTATATACAGGGGGTTATAATACTGGGCTTATAATAACTAGCTAAATGTGATTCAAAGTAAATTTTACAAGAAGTCCAATCACCAAACCAAATATTATACTAATTGCTTTTAATATGGTTTACAAGATATTTAATGTTTACAAGATATTTAATATTCATTACACACATGATACACAACACACAAACAAGTGCTTTTATGACACTAAATTAAGTGGGAAGTGGGGGGGGGGGTTAATGGGGAGTCATAATCTTGCAGGGGGGTCAGAATATTTCAACCCCCCTAGCAAGATACTGACCTGCCAGTCAGAAATCTAGGGGAGTCATTATGTTGCGCCACACCGGTGTAACGCAAGATAATGACTCCTGCTATATTTTGCACCCCTCCTTTGATCTTTAGGGGAGTAATTATCTTGCAAGCAATATTTTGCACCCCCAAACAATAGAGGATTATGGGGGTCAAAATATAGCAGACAGGGCTGCAAGATAATCACCCCCTGCTAGATATTTACTCACCTCTCTGTTATAAGAGACAATAGGACAATACACTAGTGTGTTTATTTAGTCAATTGGACAGTTCTCAATACATTCATATCAGTAAGAATGCCTAAGACTCTTCTGAGTGTTTCGGGGTGATACTTACATATCTATATGCAAAATGATTGACTTAATCACAATTTTTAAGTGTTTACATACTAAGTTCTTAAATAGACAGTTTTCCATTTAACCTAGCCAAAAGATGCAACTTTATATGCATATCAGTGTGTTGTATCATCAAATTCATCAGATTGATTTTATTGCATTTTCATATTGATTTGCATTGACTTGTGAAAATATAGCATTCTTAATGCATCTTTGTTAAATTAAATAATAAGGCTCAACAATAAAATTGCCACAAATATGTTTGCCCTGTTAAAGGTTTAATTTGATTAAGTCTCTTTATATTTATCTATTACTTTGATGCTGATTTTTTCATTTCATGATTTGGGTCTATTTTGTTAAGACACTATATAAAATAATATAATAAATGATGTGAATATTATTATTATTAATGTCAAAAGAAATCTCAACAAAAAGGCATAGTTTTTTGTAAGACTTGATACAATAATTATTTCATAAATGATGCAAGAATATAAAATCAACATAAATAAATCATAAATAAATAGAATGCTTGTGCTTTGCTTGGCCCCACATCAATGTTAAATAGAATGCAAGTGTTCCACTACAAGTTAATTTCCAACACAATGGTAATCACTGATTTGGGGAGGGATTCCAAATCTTGCAAGGGGGGGGGGGGGGGGGGGGTCAAAATATTTCAACCCCCATTGCAATATTTTACCCCCCTAGTGACAAATATAGGGGAGTTATTATCTCGCACTACACCAGCAAATATGTGGTCAGGAGAATTTGTCTCCACTTGGACAGACAGTCCTGCACAGGGCTCGAAATTTACTAGTGCTAATCCACCAGTCCATGACCTTTGCAGTCTACGTGTTTTGGAAGAGCTTTTATATGCATATTGCATGGTCAAATTATGGTTTGGATGTTTTGAATATTGCCAAAACATACCAAGGTGACCTTGCATATGTGTGTTAAAGACTAAAATCCGCACAGGTTATTTGTAACCTGTGACTCACTTGATGAAATTCTATCTGCTACAATGGGAAGTTGCAAAAGTGAAATCCTTAATGAATTTTAATATGATTTTAACAGTGCCTAATCTGCAACAAAATAGACCCAAAGGTGCAACAACCAAGATTCAAGTAAAAAGAATTAAGAGAGATATAAGAATCATAATTTTATTTTCAGACAATGTAATAAACAACACAGTGATGCAATAATACAGCATAAATAGAATAATTCAGTACTTAAAATGCAAAAATGTTGCGATCTGTAACACAGAACTTCAAAAAAATTATTGGGACACCATTTTTATGTCAGCTGAACAACTTCTCCAAAAGTACAAGGCCCAGAGACATGCTGTTACTTTTAAGATACTTTATCTATCGAGGATGATAATTCGAAAAAATTCATCAAGATTTGTCTGTTTGTCTGTTCCCCAGAGCATTTCAACACTTTAACACAATTTTCTCATTGACTATTGAAGGGATTTCTCTCTTATCTTGTACATGTACCAGGCCATAAGTTGATTACCGTGTGTGAGTATCAGGCCTGGGTCTTTCTTAATTTTTTTTTATAGATTTTTGAAATAATTTTTAAATGCATTAAAATCTTCAATATCTTGTAACTTGAAAAGTATTGCATTTAGAGCACATGTGAGCTGATTGCTACAAATATAAGTTGAAAAAAGAAACTTCTAGGTTGTGGATATATAAAGTCCTGGAGAAGACCTGCAGGGTAAGGTAACCTTACACTCCACAAGATTAGACAATGATGTCACTTGTTTGCTGTCCCACAAAATGGGGGACAATTATAAGTAATTCCTTCTTTTTTCCATGAAGAGAGGAGGCAAACAGGACCCATCTTACTAAATGCATTAATTTGTATTGGCATATGACTGGCAGTTTAACAGTAGCTTACCAAAATGATACTTTATTGAATTTTCTGCTGACTGCTGACATCTAGCGCAAATGTGGCAAATGATAACTTTGTGAGCTTGCATCTCTGTCTGTCTGTGTGCATTTGTCATAACCTGTATATTTGATCTAGGTTATATTTTTAACAAGTTGGGGCTTCATCATGGCTCAATCCTTGTGAAAGGTGGTCTGGATCTGCAAAAATATTGCCAGTCAGCCAGCATAATGTTAGTCCTTTTGAATTTCATCAGTTTCAGTCTTTAACCAAAGCCAGTGACACAGTACAATTCTACTGAATTCTTGTTTTTGGTTTTTCCCTGACTTTCTCTGTGGCATTGACCCTGCTATATCTCTGGTTATGGGATCTCTGCTTTCTTCTGTATTATGTGCCTACAGTCTGTCTTTAAAACAGAGATTAAGCACTATAAAATAACAATTAGAATTACAATGGAATGGCTAAAATATTTGCTCCATTCAAAAATCAATATGTCAACAAAAGTAAAACATATAAACCTATATGTGCATCTTTTCTAATAGAGTAGAAAGAAGTAGAGAAGCAGTAGAAGTCTGACAGACCAGAGAGATAAATACTGACACAAGAAAAGAATGTAAATAACAACAATAAGACAAAACCACAGGAAAATAAAACTTAGAAAGAGAAATATGATTACAGAAAGTTAATGGAAAACAGTTATTTATATCATAATGAAAATCTCATAGTTTATTGTTAGGAATAAAGAAAATATAAAAATCTTTATATGACACATTAAGCAAATTCTGAAAAACGCAAATCTTAATTAAATTTAAACTTTGTAAAAACAGATTAATCATATTTAAGTTATTAAATAATTAAACAAGCAAAGAGTTACTTATAACAAGTCCTATGTTATCATTTGTGTTATTATCATAAAACATATTATAATTGTTATATATTTACTTAAGTACATTTATGAAATTTATGAAAATAAATATAAAAGGCTGAGCTCGGGTTTATAATAGGCAGCAAATACTGCAGTCACAGACATTATTTTTGAGATAAGAACTTCTGCAACAGAATTTGGATGGTTTATTTCGTGATTTCATTTATTGTTTCGCAAAAAATGTTAAAAGCGTTATTAAAACTGAAGCAAAGTCTTTACCTCACAGCATTCATTTTGCAACCTTCTATGAAAGAGCTGTTGTATAAATTTTTTCTTGAAACAAAATTTTATAGTTCAAATGGTTAAGTTAAAACTGATTTTAAAGGGCCTGTTACAACCATTAACGTATCAATAACCAATAATGTATCAGCTAACCAATAATGTAGCAAAAATTGACCAATAATGTATCATCAATCTATAATGTATCAAAATAAACCATTAATGTATCAATTCTATAACCAATAATGTAAAAATCGCTTGCTCCAATAACGTATCAACAAGTAAGTAGTTATAATGTATCAACCATTAATGTATTAGGAAATATTCCATATGCTAAGGTTTTCAACAGAACACAATTAAGTTCATTAGCATTAAAAAGTAATGAAACTTGCCAACCAGCAGCTGGGGCATAGGTTTAACCTCAAACCATAAATAAAAATGTAGTTCTATAGATCCGGGATAGAGTGATAAGCAAAGGTTTGTTACAACAAATCTTTGATTACCTTCAAAAATGGGCCAAATGTGACCATGTAAAATTCTGTCCTTGTTATACTACTGTTAAACCTGCATGCTAAATGGGCTGTTTGATATAAAAGTAAATAACCCATAGGTCACTGTACTTCAGAGCATCCATAATCTGTTTCAAAGCAACAATGACTGCAATCAGTCCTTTAAATATGTATGAAAGTATATCACACAATACCCCTGGTTTCCAAAAATATTACTGGTATTAACAAATTTGGTAGCAAACCAATGTTATTATGTCAACAGCATTACTGCATCATTTAATAAACTATGGACCTCATACTGTTATTATGCCAAAATTTTTTCTTGGTGAGTATAATAATCACTGCACAACTGACCTAAAAGAAAGATCCAAGGTCAAAGCTGAGGGTTATTCATCCCCTTGAACAACCAAGAGTCAAAAAGAGCCAAAGCACTTTCCTTTTGTGGGAGTCAAACCCTCCACACAGAGGTGGTAACATGTGATAAGATGCAAAGTTGCTAACCATTTGGCCACTGCAAACTTCCTTGACCTAACGAAACTACAGCTTTGCTCCAGTACCATACAACACTGCAACTTTCCACTGATGATGAGGTGATTTATAGCTCACCAACTCAATGTAGATCGGTAGGTATGTAGATAGATAGCTAGTTGGGCACACATTAGTATGTGTGTAGGTTTCTGCTTGGGCATTTTATGACAAGATTTGATCCTAGAGCCTATGTACTTGGAAGAGATATCAGAAGCTCCGTGCATAGCAGGAAGGCCATGGAACCAAAGACCACTGAAGTATAGCAAGGGTTATGGCTTCAAATCTAGATTTAGAAGGTTATTGAGCTTGTTCTCATCCAGCCTATGACCGTTCTCTGGTATGTGATGACATGTGCAAATATGTCTGGAATGTGTTGTTGATTTTTGTTGATGGGTATTCTTTGTTTTAACACTTGAGGTATCCTCTTGTAGTGCATGTCTTAACTCAATTCTGCAGACCACTGATTGTTATGATTGACTTAATCTTCTATTGTGCTAAAGTATATATATACAGCCTTTCAAATGCTTAAACTACTCAAAATGCACATTGCAGTTCCACATGAATTAGGATTTACCCAGGCAGTTGTGTGTCAGCTTCTGCGTACATATTGTGATTATTTGGCCGCAGCACTTCAGGAAAAACATACATCAAGTGTAAATTAATTGTATGTACAAATTTTTGCATTTTGCTAGCACAGCCACAAAGTGGGAAATGAGTGTTTAGCATCAACTCAAATTTTGCCTAATACATTTATGGTTGATACATTATTACTACTTACTTGTTGATACATTCTTGGAGCAAGTGATTTTTACGTTACTGGTTAGAGAGTTGATACATTAATGGTTAATTTTTGATACATTATTGGTTGATGATACATTATTGGTCAATTTTTGATACATTATTGGTTGATGATACATTATTGGTCAATTTTTGCTACATTATTGGTAAGTTGATACATTATTGGTTATTGATACGTTAATGGTTGTAACAGGGCCACTGCAACCTACACACTATTTTCTCAGTGTATGTGACATCAACACACACAGTAACCCACACAGTAGATACATTTGCACACAATCACTTGAAAAGTCACATAAAAATGCTTTTGTTTAACTTGCTTTCAGAAATTTGTCTGATTGAACATTTGACCCCTGGATCACATGTGCACAGAGCATTGCCAGAACACAAAAAAATCTCTTGCACTTGTACATCAGTACAAAAACAGAATGTATGTTTACTATTTTGAGGCCAAGTAATGTTGTATCATCTTAATTTTCCAAGATTTAATTGCATCATGATCAGTTACTTGTAATTACATTGTTGTTTATCATTTGTAATGTACAGGCTAGTGTTTAGATTGGCTTTCTACTGTTTTATTACTGATTAAGTAAGCTCCAGTTTTATTGAAAATGGGTAAAAGTTAAAGAAAATCTCACAATTTCAGAGTATATTTAGGTCCTTTATACAAAAACAGTTTAATTCTATACTTTATATCAAGAGTTACAAAACTGGTTCTTTACTTCATATCAATACTTACAAAACTAGTAATTCAATTATGAAACAAATTGGGTAATTCTAAGAGAAACATGTATTTGGGTATTTGCCAGTGATAAAAGTTTGCAGAAATAAAATAGGTCAGCATTTGTACACATTAATTTATAATTGTCATAAAATTAAAACAGTCTCAATATGCTTTTGTGAACTAAGTTTGGATTGCTATTTGATATGACGTATCTTTCAATCATTTCCACGAGCTATTTATCAACATGCAGGATAAAAGTATTTAAACCTAAAAGTTATTCTTTTATTGGTATTGATATGCAGCTTACAGTATGAATATGCAAGGAAGAGTCTCATTTAAAATAGTATTTTTGAAAACATATAGTGTTGTAACACACTAAAGTTAAGTCCTAGAAATTCTAAAAAAAATTAAAGGCGACTAACCAGCTAAACCATTATTTATGGCCACTGCCAATAATGACAGAAATGCTCACTAGAAAAGGTTCACATACATGTGTAAAAATTTAAAATGGGTCACTTTCATCAGTAGTAGATAGGGGTTCAAATGATTAAAATGGGTCACTTTCATCAGTAGTAGATAGGGGTTCAAATGGTTAAGTTAAAACTGATACACAAATGTGAATTGAAGTTAATCTATTTCAACTGTATGGTTCAAATATAACAGAGGTAGGATATTTGTAAAAGAGATAAAAAAAAACTTTCTCAAAACTTATTTAAAAACCTTTAATTAATACACATTAAAGATAAAGTAAAGATGAATCCAGGATAAACTGTTTCCAATATAATAGTATATGTCAAATGTGTTATCGGGTCAATTCTTCCAATAAAATTCTGAATAAGAAAATTGGTGGGTATTTGTCCTACCTATCAGTTACGTTAATAGCAACTTTTCCTAATTGAAACTTTCCTGGTGAAAATCACTTATTGGGAACTTTTCTGAACACCCTTTTATCAACTCTTGTTATTTTGACTGGCATTGTGTTCATCTGCCTTTTGTCCAACAACAAAAACATTGTTGCAATTCTAGTGTACCAATAAAATAATGTGTCATGACTTAATCCCAACCTGACCTCATGTGGGAAAGCTGGTAGTTGCTTGCTGTAGGCCACCAGTTTACAGTACAGAACCTTGACCAACTGTCTTTGTTGGTTTCCTCTGCCCTTCCAACTACATATCATAATATAACTGATAAAGTACTAGCTGTGGCATAAAACGATAAATTAATTAAAGCCATTTTATTGATTATAAAACACAGAGTCTGTACATATCATCAAAAAACCATTTATGAATAATAGCTACTCCATACGTATATGTCTGTATGGAATACATTTTCAACTTGGATTTTAAATATATCTTGATAAAACCAACAAAGTCTAGAGAATGTAACTTTTGTCTAACAACAGTTGTAACAAAAGGGAGAGGTTTCTTTTTACCTCATTATGTCAAGCACCATCTTATATAGTGTCTGTACAGTTGTACAACTAAAAATGGTTTGCAAAATCTACACATACTTCAACCAGATTTCTACGTTGGATTCAACCTGATTTCAAAATTACGTGCCTGCTGGGGATGAAAACCCTGTGGTCACTGTATATATTTACTTTCCTTCAGCTGGTTTATCCACAAGAAGTTAAAAGTAAATTTAAACTTAAGAGAAATATAGTGACAATGCAAATGATCTCTAATACATAAACAAACAAACCTACTAGTACTGAGTTATTGCTGTGATGTGACCACACAGGCTAGCATACAACAGGACCTAAAATCCTCTCACTGTTCAACAGAAAGGCAAACTTATACAGATGAAAGTGTCGATAATAAACAACTCAGCCTATTTAGACATGGTTTATGCCAGTGGTATTGTACAACTTGCAGTCTGTGTGTTTCATGTGAAAAAAAGTGATAAATTTGGTTGCAGTGCCCCTTTAAAATAATATATGTGCATTGATTTTTCTGATTATGTTTTTATTTGTACAAGTTTTTAAATATTTCTTGAACAAACCTCTTATTTGATGTACTTTTTCTTAATTATTTAACAGCTGCTTTAAAAAGTCATACATTAATGTTAAACTGATGAAGAATCCAATCACAGCAAGTACGAACGTTTGATCCGCCTATATTAACTTCTGAAAACCAGCGAAAGTCCCTAGTATGTACCCGTTTTGAAAGAAGTGAAAACATGAGTTCAAAAGCAGACAAATTTAAAGAGTTGCTATCATCTTTCGTTCATACAAGGTACGTTTTACAGAGATCTTTTTATATTCTTACAGTAGAGTAGATTTTTGTGTGGCAAGTGTGCTACGACTTATGAAAATTTTAAAATCTTTTATTATCGCCCAGAATCCCACATCTTGTGGAACTTTCTACCGAAAACCAGTCCTCACGAAAACCGCTGGTAAATGTGGGAGTAAACATTGATCTATTTTAAACTACTTTAGGAGGTTTCAAAAGCACCTCAAAATCGCCACATAGCATTCTACCAATAAGCCTAATCAGCATTTCGAGTACGCATGCGTGAACATATTGTCCTGACTTCCGTTTCGGGATAAACAAATCTACGTAGATCGGAACCAAGAAGTGATTTTTACATGAAGAAAAGAGTAAATACTACATAATTTTTTTTTTTTTTTTTATATCTTTTTATTTTGACATAAAATAGACATAACAATATGTACATAATACACAGGACATTTAAAAAGACAATTTCACAAACATATTTCAGTCTCCGCTGGTATTTTATTTTTATTAAAGATTATTGAATGAGGAAATTAATCACTCATTAGTGATTCATAATACTGCAGTAAAGTTGTTTCTGATTCTCCGTTAAGTCTTACTGTTACCAAACTGATATATATTTTAACATTTTCTTTCAAAGTATAGATAAAGCTATGAAATGTCAGTTTTTTACCATTATGTCTCTGTTTATTTATGAAATATTTTGCCAAAATAATAACATAATCAATAATTTGCATCAAGCTGTCATTTGAAAAAGGTATCCCAAAAATTACCTCACACACTGTTAAATTAAACTTAACTTTCAATTTTTCAAACAGCCATTGTTCAACTTTCTTCCAGAACTCGATACAATCAGCACATAATTTCTTGCATAAAACACATAGTGGTGGTGGACCAATTCACGCCCACCCCTAAATTTCTCCAAAACAATCACAGTTACACAATAAATTACAAATGTATATGATCAATTTGATAATTATCTATCATGTGGTAAACATCTTTTCTATGAAAAACTATGAATCTTTAAGAAAATTGAGGGTGGGCGTGAATAGGTACACGGGCGTGAATTGGTCCACAACCACTAAAACTTATTTTTTGCTACCAATTATTGCCGGGTACCAATTATCGCCTCCAATAAATAAAATGTTCATATTTCAGTAATAGCCACATATTTTGATTGCCTTTTGCTGTGCATCTGTTCTATTCACTTTGGAAATAGTTTTACTCTATTTGCAAGACTGGGGATGATACATTGTTCAAGTTATGTCTACTTGAATTCTGTCTGGCAATAATTGGTACCCGGTGGTAATTGGTAGCAAGGCAGTATAACGATCTATAAAGCAAAGAATTGTCACCAGGAAAAAATATTTTAAAATATAGTTTTTAGTCTTCTAAAAAAATGGTTGAGAACACCAGCAATTGGTACTTACATGTTAATTAGTTGAAAATACTTGTGTATTTGCCAAAAAAAATCAGCAAAAATTTTCAGAAAAATTTTAGAAAAAATAATATGTACACTACACACGCTAAGCTTATTTTTTTTATAAAAATATACATATAGATGTACAGAATAGTGGGTTTTTTTGCCAAGAACAGGTACTTTTAAATATTGTTTTTATTCTTCTAAGGTGTGGGAAATGGGGTTTCATGACCTGTACAGTTATTTTTGGAGATGATTTTTGATAGATTATTTAAATTATAAACATATTAAAACATATGTTTAAAAATTATTGTGGTTTCAGATATTTTTTTATATAAGGTAAAGTATTAACTCATAAATTTGGAAAATTGTTAAGAACACCAGCAATTGCATATGTTAATTACTTGAAAATAGTTGTGTACATATCTGCTCAAAAATTTTTGGAAAATTTTAGATAAAATGTTGTGCTCACTAGAGATATGCAGTTGAAAAAATTTAGTTTCAAAAACTTTCAATAATTTTGTTATTTTTTATTTATGGGCAGATTTTAATGGAATGAATATAAGAAGAACCGATGTTGGGGTGTGTGTAAATAAAATATAAAAAAATGTGGGCAAAAGATGGGTTTTTGTGTACATACATGATCCATTTTCTTAAAAATTGGACAAATAATTAAAAATAGGAATTACAATTCCTTAAAAACGAAATAATTACTCTTATTCTGATATTTATTATAAGTGCAGCTTGTCCGAAATGAATATGTTGTTAAAATTTAAAAAAAACAAGGAACTAAAGGTCAAATAATGTACTTAAGATTAAATGCGTAATAAAGCTAATAAATGAGGCTGAAAAAAAGAATAATAGGAAAATGGTTCAAAAATATACAAAATATTAGGAAATAAGAACATAAATATATGAATCAATTTATTGAGTGCTTTATTTACTATCCACCAGTTTTTTTTAAAAATAATAAGTAAAATAAGTCCATCAATAAAAAAATGGAAAAAATTTGGGATGAAATTACAAAAAAACAAAAAAAAAATTAAAAATAAAATAAAAATTAACTTATGATTCCTTCTCAATTTCTCCATGGGTTTAACGTTATAAATCGAACAGAAGCTGTCTGAAATACCTTTCCAATGATGTATATAACATATTTGTAAGTTAAATATTTTTGGAAATATTGAAGAAAAATGAGGCCTTATCGATGAATTTGTTACACCAGTTAATCTACAACTGGGCGAAAATGGGGGATTTATGTTAAAACTGCCACAAATATATCACACAAATTCTATATTCTTCACGGAACTTATTTATATAATTTATTACACTATTTCCATTATATTTTTTATAAGATAACTGCATATATATACAGAAATCACATAAATTACATATTCGCTACTTCCTGGTTCTTCTGTCACAGACGTTTTTTGTTTATCCCGATACTTTCCCATAATGCTTTGTGAGAATCGGAATGCTGATTAGGCTTATAAACCCTCATGCTGTGGTTAATCCTAATATTGTTGAATAAAGTGCCTACCTTTGACAACTGATACCATGCCGTACCGGTAGCAGCACATCTATAGGAACTGTGTTCCCCTCAAAGTGTCTGTATAACTTTGGTTCACTGCAATAACTGTAGTTCACTGCACCAACTGTAATTTTCTCCAAACACACTACATTGACACTTTTGACACTACTCTGACAGTTCTCACAACCCCACTATACTACAGGAACTTTGTTTCTCAGAGTGTTTCTAACAGTATATATGAATATCAGGAACCCCTGTTCCTCACAACTTACTTCAAAATAATCGCTGTAAACAATTCACGTCTGTTTCTTACAAGATACACTTTAATACTGACACGTACATTTCTCCTCAAGCTTGACACTTTCGTTCTGATTCGCATACCTCACAGTGGCCATGTACATGTCGGCGACAACTAAACCTCATTCTACCAGTAAACGCCAATGCTAAAGCAAATAGTTTGAATTTTAAGTATATTGACGGCTTTTTATTTTATTCTTCTACCACCAGATTGTCAATGAAATACATCACAATTGATAACTGAGGTACATTTTGTTACACTTGTTTTAAAAATTTACATTTTAACATTTTATATCTATTGTTGGCGTTTTTACCGAAAACCGGAAGAACCAGTGTACGCCCATTTTGTTGCCACACAGAAGCATGTGTCCTTGACTTCTAACAAAGAAATGTAAGGTTAGGATTTCTGTTGCCTCATATGTACATAAACATTAATGTATTGTGCAAGTCCCCAATCGAAACACATGAAAATATGGCAGTTCTGAAATAACCACAAAAGACTTAAATACGTTATAAATATATTATATAAATATGATAATAATATGATATAAAAGTGTACAATTTCTCAGATGAGAGTTTTCTACTGGTTTCAGTTTTCCTTTAATTTTATATGTTGACAAGCGAGATGGCATGAATTACCTGCAAGTGGCCGACAAACCCACTTGCCAACAGATAGTTTACTTACCAAAATGACACACACAGCTTTCATAACACTAAAATATTGCTGTAAATCTCTCGAAAATGTATAATATATCTGCAGCCTTTCATTTCCCCTCATTAAAATATGTTATGTAATGAAAATGTGGTGAAACTTCTCAAGTTTTTGTATGTGTACAACTCAACAGATCATACAAGATAAATGTCATGTGCATTAATTTTTTTGGACTAGAAAAACATACTCTTTGTCAGTCATGAAAACTGCCTATATGATATATCTCCTTTTTTTTGGTCCTAACGGTTTGGCATGTAAAGCCAACCTATAGGAAATCATGGGCTAGGAATCTTCTAATGTGGTTAGATTTGACCTTGGGCCCCTCCTTCAAGGTCAAACTAGGACAGCTAAACTTAAAAGTGCTTGTAACTCAATGTGAAACCAACCTGTAGGAAATCATGGGCTAGGAATCTTGTAATGTTTTCAGATTTGACCTTTGGCCCCTCCTTCAAGGTCACATGAGGATGGCCAAAGTTAAAAGTGCTTGTAACTTGCTTATTATTGGTCATAGAGGTTTGCAATGTGAAACCAACATGTAGGAAACTATGAGTTGGGAATCTTCTGATGTGTTCAGATTGACCTTGGGCCCCTCCTTCAAGGTCAAATGAGGATAAGAAACTTAAAAGTGCTTATAAATTGCTTATTCTTGCCAATTTCTTGGACTTAGAGTTTTGCAATGTGACACCTACTTACAGGAAATCATGAGCTAGGAATCTCTTGATGTGTTCAGATTTGACCTTGGGGGCCCCCCTTCAAAGTCAAAAGAGGATAGCCAAAGTTAAAAGTGCTTATAACTCACTTATCCTTGATTCTAGAGGTTTGCAATGTTAAACATACTTATACAAAATCATGGGCTGGAAATCTTCTGATGTGGTCAGATTTGACCTTGGGTTCCTCCTGTAAAGTCAAACGAGTATAGGCAAATTTAAAAGTGCTTATAACTGGCTTATTATTGGTCCTAGAGGTTTGCAATGTGAAACCAACCTATAGGAAACCATGAGCTAGGAATCTTCTGATGTGTTAAGATTGAACTCGGGGCCCCTCCTTCAAGGTCAAATGAGGAGAGCCAAACTTAAAAGTGCTTATAACTCACTTATTATTGGTCTTAGAGGTTTGCAATGTGAAACTACACTATAGGAAATCATGAGCTAGGAATCTTCTGTTGTATTCAGATTTGACCTTGGGTCTCTGCTTCAGGGTCAAACTAGGGTGGTCAAACTTTATAGTGCTTACAGCTCGCTTATTATTGAAAAATGCTGTTTATCTTCAAAACCATATTAGTTGTTTATTTCCGGTGGATACATCTTGCATCTGACCACAGATGTGTCCTTGGTCTAGTTTAAACAATAGCGTCTTAAGGCCTTTAAAAGCTTCCATAGTCCAATGAAATGGGTTTAAGTAAAGCAGGTAGTATGTTTGCTTGATAAATGTTGTAGTTGGGAATGCATAATCACAGACCAACATATCACATTGCATTTAAAAAGATTCACACAGATGTTTAGGTTACACATAGCTGGCCAATTTGATATTTTATATTATAACCTTTGACTTATACATATCAATGAGGAAATCATAAAACAATAGAATTGGTAGTAACCTCAAGTATAGACTTTTTCCTGGTGATATAGTCCGCCACTTTTGACAGTGTATCCCATTATAAAATATTTAACAATATATGTGAGGAGACAGAAGCATATTTTCCTCAACGGTATCCAGGTAATAAAAAACTATTTGCAATCAGGCATGTTGAAAATTTTGTTGTAAAGTTGTCCCAGTGAAATAGGCTCATCAACAGAAATGGTAGCCAATGAAAAAAATTTTTTATTAAGTCACATAAATGCAAAAATATTTGAAAAAAATTATAATTTCTTCATATTTATTGTATATGTGTAATATTTTAAGGTTTCCCACCATTGTATGTGCCAACAGTCGACATGCCCATTATAATATTTTATTTCACTATTTCATTAAAATGGTTTCTATGATATGATAGCAACACTACTCCAATCAGTATTATGCTGTACAGAAATGATAAAACACATTCCTGATGTTTGTCTGCTGACTATTAAAATTGTATCATCAGTATCATTTAGTGATAAAGACGGCAAACCGGATAGTTGGTTTCTATTCAATTTATAAAAGAGTAAACGAAATCCGGTGACAAATTACAAGAACCGGTTCCCAAAATGTCACATATTTCACATCAAAACATATAAAATATTACACAGAAACGTTTAAAAATATTAACTTCTGTAATATTTTGCCAATATACACTGAAATAATATCCAAAACGTCTGTCTTATCATCAAATAAACCACATTTTAGTTGAAATTATTGTTCATGTACACGCACAGAAAGTTTTACAGCTTGACTACAGCTTGGTGTATACTAATTCGAACGAATCCGGTTTCCGCCGAATTCTTGTTTTCGGGACCCGGTTTCCATATTTACATTCGATCGTAACACTAGACTAAGTATCATTCAATATTACCTATCATACTGGGCTATCATATTACGTTATTATTAAACAAGCAATCACTGGGGGAAATAATGTGAAGAACATGGTTTATAAAAGCATCAGTGATCTTTTCATGTGGAAACAAATTCATTATGTCTCCAAATCCTCATGACTGTTAATGAGTAATTGCAAAAATTGATAAAAAAGATTGTATGAAATTCATGAAAGTGACTCCAAAATTGAAACATTGCAGGAATGATGAAGAAGTGACAACCAATTCACCGAACGTCAAAGATGGAATATCCAGACAGCCAAGAGACAAGAAAGCCTTTTATCACAGATTACACTCATTCACAATATCCTTTAATATATATGACACCACTTGTAGTTATTACAAGTCATTTCACATATTATTCTGTTCTTTCTTAGTGTTGCAATTTGGAAAATGTTATGAGCAAAAAAAAAAAAGGCATCATGGTTTGTTAAAGAGTATCTACTGGTATTTATATATATGTATTTGTCTCTATAATCAAATGAGCAACACTTTTCAGAAAGAAATTCTGCGGATGAAATAATAAAGTCAAGTTATTTTAAGACTTGTTTCTGAAAGATCATTTTGAGACCTCAGAAGTAAATTCTCTGTTAGTTTGGATGTGCAATCAGACTTGTTTTTAGGCGGGTTGCATGTAACCAACCTGCCTATTAGATTGATGTGTCCGACGTCCACCTGTCTGTCCGTCCACATTTTCATTTCCGGACTCTTAACTCGAAAATGGTTGGTCCAATTGAATTCAAACTTGACAGGTAGATAGATCACCATCATAGCTAGGTTCCTTCCGAAATTGGTGTAATTCCATCCATTCGTTTGTCCATTTTTTGTCCGTCAACATTTCTGTTTCCGGACTCTAACTCAAAAACGGTTTGTCCAATCGAATGCAAACTTGACAGGGAGATAGATCACCATCATAGATAGGTTCCTTTCGATATTGGTGTAATTCCGTCTGTTCATTTGTCCGGTTTTGTCCGTTTGCCTGTCCATCAACATTTCCGTTTCCGGACTCTAACTCGAAAACATTTTGTCCTATCGAATTCAAACTTGACAGGGAGATAGATCACCATCATAGCTAGGTTCCTTTCGAAATTGGTGTAATTCCGTTTGTTTGTCTGTCCATCAACATTTCCGTTTCCGGACTCTAACTCAAAAACGCTTTGTCCTATCAAATTCAAACTTGACAGGGAGATAGCTCACCATCATAGCCAAGTTGCTTTTGAAATTGGTGTAATTCCGTCCTTTCGTTTGTCCGTTTATAGCATAGGTACAATTATGTAACCTAGATTACAAGTTTTACATTTCTTAGCACGTCTAACACATTCACCTTAACTGTATGACCTAACATTTCTTTCCTTGTTTCTAAATTTAATTACAGCAGTCGCTAACCTTATTGCTGCCTGCGCAACCCGCCTTTTGGGGCATCTTTGACCCTCTTGTTATCTAATTTGTATACTGTAACTCTTTTGATACCTATCATGCAAAAAATGAAATAGTTATGATCAATTGCAGAAAAAGCTCTTTTTTTCTGTTCAGTATATTGTACTGAAGCCATAACATTTTAGTTGTTCGGATGATACTCTCATTGTGAATCTCTATTTCTGTGTATAAGTCTTTAACTGTAGGATCACCAGTTGACATGGTTTGCGAAGCCTGTGTGGTTGAGTCCTCCTGTCTGTGCCCGATATGGCTGGCAAAATGTGGATATGGACATGTTACAGTGTGTCACCTGCAAAGCTTTCTTATCAGGGAGAATGCCGTCATCCTTCCAGCCAACAATATGTGAGTTTCAAGAAATAAAATGCTGTAAAATTGGACATTTTCATTGGACATTATATTTAGCTAGTGAGTTTGAATGGTAAAAATTTACTCCAAGTATAGTATTTAATGTGTACATGTATTAATTAAGCGTCCCGCAAGGGACGCTTGTTTGTGTATGGGAGAGCTTCAGGCTCCGCCGGCTCCGCATTTTGTTTTCCTTATAACTCTGTAACCGTTAGGCGGATTCTTTTCAAATTTGGCAGGTTTAGGCAGTAGCCTTGGGGAATTTTTTTGAATATGCTGCAGTGACATTTCAACCAATCAGAGAGGTCACATGACCAAAAATGTCTTTTTTCAATGGGGAAGCTTGTCCGGATGATAACTTGAAAGGAATTTTATCAATTCACCTGAAACTTGGCAAATACATTCATTCTATTAAAATCTGGAAATCATTAGATTTTGGCATTGATTGGTCAAGAAATGGCCGAGTAATTAATGATTAATTAATCATTACGAATTTTCCAAATAAGGAAAACACAAAAATGCTTATATCTCGAAAACCGTGCTAGATAGAGCGATTTCGACGAAATTTTTTGACCCACAGGGTATCTCTGCGGAGTAGTTTTCCCAATTTTCAAAAAATTTTTGTCTCGCCCAAAATGGCAGCCATTTTGAATTTTCGAAATTTTCGCAAAAATTGCAAAACACAAAAATGCTTATATCTCAAAAACTGTGCTAGATAGAGCAATTTCGACAAAATTTTTGACCCCCAGGATATCTCTGCGGAGTACTTTTCGCAATTTTCAAAAAATTTTTGTCTCGCCATTTTGAATTTTCGAAATTTTCGCAAAAATTGCAAAACACAAAAATGCTTATATCTCGAAAACCGTGCTAGATAGAGCGATTTCGACGAAATTTTTGACCCGCAGGGTATCTCTGCAGAGTAGTTATCCCATTTTTGAAAAAATTTTTGTCTCGCCAAAAATGGCGGCCATTTTGAATTTTCGAATTTTTCGCAAAAATTGCAAAACATAAAAATGCTTATATCTCGAAAACCATGCTAGATAGAGCGATTTCGACGAAATTTTTGACCCACAGGGTATATCTGCAGAGTAGTTATCCCATTTTTGAAAAAATTTTTATCTCGCCAAAAATGGCGGCCATTTTGAATTTTCGAATTTTTCGCAAAAATTGCAAAACATAAAAATGCTTATATCTCGAAAACCCTGCAAGATAGAGCGATTTCGACGAAATTTTTGACCCACAGGGTATATCTGCAGAGTAGCCATGCCAATTTTCAAAAAAATTTTGTCTCGCCAAAAATGGCGGCCATTTTGAATTTTCGAATTTTTCGCAAAAGTTGCAAAACATAAAAATGTTTATATCTCGAAAATCCTGCAAGATAGAGCGATTTCGACGAACTTTTTGACCCACAGGGTATATCTGCAGAGTAGCCATGCCAATTTTCAAAAAAATTTTGTCTCGCCAAAAATGGCGGCCATTTTGAATTTTCGAATTTTTCGCAAAAGTTGCAAAACATAAAAATGTTTATATCTCGAAAATCCTGCAAGATAGAGCGATTTCGACGAACTTTTTGACCCACAGGGTATATCTGCAGAGTAGCCATGCCAATTTTCAAAAAAATTTGTCTCGCCAAAAATGGCGGCCATTTTGAATTTTCGAATTTTTCGCAAAAATTGCAAAACATAAAAATGCTTATATCTCGAAAACCCTGCGAGATAGAGCGATTTCGACGAACTTTTTGACCCACAGGGTATATCTGCAGAGTAGCCATGCCAATTTTCAAAAAAATTTTGTCTCGCCAAAAATGGCGGCCATTTTGAATTTTCGAATTTTTCGCAAAAATTGCAAAACATAAAAATGCTTATATCTCGAAAACCCTGCAAGATAGAGCGATTTCGACGAAATTTTTGACCCACAGGGTATATCTGCAGAGTAGCCATGCCAATTTTCAAAAAAATTTTATCTCGCCAGAAATGGCGGCCATTTTGAATTTTCGAATTTTTCGCAAAAATTGCAAAACATAAAAATGCTTATATCTCGAAAACCCTGCTAGATAGAGCGATTTCGACGAAATTTTTGACCCACAGGGTATCTCTGCAGAGTAGCCATGCCACTTTTCAAAAAAATTTTCTCTTGCCAAAAATGGCGGCCATTTTGAATTTTCGAATTTTTGCGCAAAAATTGCAAAACACAAAAATGCTAATATTTCGAAAACCGTGCTACATAGAGCGATTTCGACGAAATTTTTTATCTTCAGGGTATCTCTGCAGAGAAGCTATCCCAAAGAGCTTTCACTTGGTGAAGTTTCAGACCCATAGCTAATTAATCACCTACTCAAAAAGAGTAAATGCAAATTACCTCTAAAAGTATTGCAGATGGCCAATTTTTCTCATATAACTCATTCACCTACTTTTGGGAGAGCTTTCACTTGGTGAAGTTTCAGACCCATAGCTAATTACTCACCTACTCAAAATGAGTAAATGTGAATTATCTCTAAAACTATTGCGGATAGCCAATTTTTATCAAATAACTCATTCATGTACTTTTGGGAGAGCTTTCACATGGTGAAGTTTCAGACCCGTAGATGATTACTCACCTACTCAAAATGAGTAAATGCGAATTATCTCTAAAAGTATTGCAGATAGCCAATTTTTCTCAAATAACTCATTCACCTACTTTTGGGAGAGCTTTCACATGGTGAAGTTTCAGACCCATAGCTAATTATTTACCTACTCAAAATGAGTAAATGCTAATTATCTGTAAAAGTATTGCGGATACCCAATTTTTATCAAATAACTCATTCATCTACTTGTGGGAGAGCTTTCACATGGTGAAGTTTCAGACCCATAGCTAATTACTCACCTACTCAAAATGAGTAAATGCGAATTATCTCTAAAAGTATTGCAGATAGCCAATTTTTCTTAAATAACTCATTCACCTACTTTTGGGAGAGCTTTCACTTGGTGAAGTTTCAGACCCATAGCTAATTACTCACCTACTCAAAATGAGTAAATGTGAATTATCTCTAAAAGTATTGCAGATAGCCAATTTTTCTCAAATAACTCATTCACCTACTTTTGGGAGAGCTTTCACTTGGTGAAGTTTCAGACCCATAGCTAATTACTCACCTACTCAAAATGAGTAAATGTGAATTATCTGTAAAAGTATTGCAGATAGCCAATTTTTGTCAAATTAATCATTCACCTACTTTTGGGAGAGCTTTCACTTGGTGAAGTTTCAGACCCATAGCTAATTACTCACCTACTCAAAATGAGTAAATGCGAATTATCTCTAAAAGTATTGCAGATAGCCAATTTTTCTCAAATAACTCATTCACCTACTTTTGGGAGAGCTTTCACTCTGTGAAGTTTCAGACCCATAGCTAATTACTCACCTACTCAAAATGAGTAAATGCGAATTATCTCTAAAAGTATTGCAGATAGCCAATTTTTCTCAAATAACTCATTCACCTACTTTTGGCAGAGCTTTCACTTGGTGAAGTTTCAGACCCATAGCTAAGTACTCACCTACTCAAAATGAGTAAATGTGAATTATCTCTAAAAGTATTGCAGATAGCCAATTTTTCTCAAATAACTCATTCACCTACTTTTGGGAGAGCTTTCACATGGTGAGGTTTCAGACCCATAGCTAATTACTCACCTACTCAAAATGAGTAAATGCTAATTATCTGTAAAAGTATTGCGGATACCCAATTTTTATCAAATAACTCATTCATCTACTTGTGGGAGAGCTTTCACATGGTGAAGTTTCAGACCCATAGCTAATTACTCACCTACTCAAAATGAGTAAATGCGAATTATCTCTAAAAGTATTGCAGATAGCCAATTTTTCTCAAATAAATCATTCACCTACTTTTGGGAGAGCTTTCACTCTGTGAAGTTTCAGACCCATAGCTAATTACTCACCTACTCAAAATGAGTAAATGTGAATTATCTCTAAAAGTATTGCAGATAGCCAATTTTTCTCAAATTAATCATTCACCTACTTTTGGGAGAGCTTTCACTTGGTGAAGTTTCAGACTCATAGCTAATTACTCACCTACTCCAAATGAGTAAATGCGAATTATCTCTAAAAGTATTGCAGATAGCCAATTTTTGTCAAATTAATCATTCACCTACTTTTGGGAGAGCTTTCACTTGGTGAAGTTTCAGACCCATAGCTAATTACTCACCTACTCAAAATGAGTAAATGCGAATTATCTCTTAAAAGTATTGCAGATAGCCAATTTTTCTCAAATAACTCATTCACCTACTTTTGGAAGAGCTTTCACATGGTGAAGTTTCAGACCCATAGCTAATTAATCACCTACTCAAAATGAGTAAATGCGAATTATCTCTAAAAGTATTGCAGATAGCCAATTTTTCTCAAATAACTCATTCACCTACTTTTGGGAGAGCTTTCAAATGGTGAAGTTTCAGACCCATAGCTAATTATTTACCTACTCAAAATGAGTAAATGCCAATTATCTGTAAAAGTATTGCGGATACCCAATTTTTCTCAAATAACTCATTCATCTACTTGTGGGAGAGCTTTCACATGGTGAAGTTTCAGACCCATAGCTAATTACTCACCTACTCAAAATGAGTAAATGCGAATTATCTCTAAAAGTATTGCAGATAGCCAATTTTTCTCAAATAAATCATTCACCTACTTTTGGGAGAGCTTTCACTTGGTGAAGTTTCAGACCCATAGCTAATTACTCACCTACTCAAAATGAGTAAATGTGAATTATCTCTAAAAGTATTGCAGATAGCCAATTTTTCTCAAATAACTCATTCACCTACTTTTGGGAGAGCTTTCACTTGGTGAAGTTTCAGACCCATAGCTAATTACTCACCTACTCAAAATGAGTAAATGCGAATTATCTCTAAAAGTATTGCAGATAGCCAATTTTTCTCAAATAACTCATTCACCTACTTTTGGGAGAGCTTTCACTCTGTGAAGTTTCAGACCCATAGCTAATTACTCACCTACTCAAAATGAGTAAATGCGAATTATCTCCAAAAGTATTGCAGATAGCCAATTTTTCTCAAATAACTCATTCACCTACTTTTGGCAGAGCTTTCACTTGGTGAAGTTTCAGACCCATAGCTAATTACTCACCTACTCAAAATGAGTAAATGCGAATTATCTCTAAAAGTATTGCAGATAGCCAATTTTTCTCAAATTAATCATTCACCTACTTTTGGGAGAGCTTTCACTTGGTGAAGTTTCAGACCCATAGCTAATTACTCACCTACTCAAAATGAGTAAATGCGAATTATCTCTAAAAGTATTGCAGATAGCCAATTTTTCTCAAATAACTCATTCACCTACTTTTGGGAGAGCTTTCACTTGGTGAAGTTTCAGACCCATAGCTAATTACTCACCTACTCAAAATGAGTAAATGCGAATTATCTCTAAAAGTATTGCAGATAGCCAATTTTTCTCAAATAACTCATTCACCTACTTTTGGCAGAGCTTTCACTTGGTGAAGTTTCAGACCCATAGCTAATTATTCACCTACTCAAAATGAGTAAATGTGAATTATCTCTAAAAGTATTGCAGATAGCCAATTTTTCTCAAATAACTCATTTACCTACTTTTGGGAGAGCTTTCACTCTGTGAAGTTTCAGACCCATAGTATTTATTCACCTACTCAAAATGAGTAAATGCAAATTATCTGTAAAAGTATTGCGGATACCCAATTTTTATGAAATACTCATTCATCTACTTGTGGGAGAGCTTTCACATGGTGAAGTTTCAGACCCATAGCTAATTACTCACCTACTCAAAATGAGTAA
This sequence comes from Sabellastarte sp. h YS-2021, assembly GCA_964017235.1. Taxonomy (NCBI): domain Eukaryota; kingdom Metazoa; phylum Annelida; class Polychaeta; order Sabellida; family Sabellidae; genus Sabellastarte; species Sabellastarte sp. h YS-2021. The sequence continues at coordinate 39,669,684 of OZ024930.1, read as the reverse complement.
ATGCGAATTATCTCTAAAAGTATTGCAGATAGCCAATTTTTCTCAAATAACTCATTCACCTACTTTTGGGAGAGCTTTCACTTGGTGAAGTTTCAGACCCATAGATAATTATTCACCTACTCAAAATGAGTAAATGTGAATTATCTCTTAATAGTATTGCAGATAGCCAATTTTTCTCAAATAACTCATTCACCTACTTTTGGAAGAGCTTTCACACACGAAAATGAAAAATTGTGAATATCTCGGAAAAGCTATTTCTTCTGCTTTAATGCTCGGTGGGAGATGCACACCGCGGCAGTGGTCTTGACAAAAATTTTTGTCTCCCGAAAAATGGTGGCCATTTTGAATTTTCAAAGTTTTTGCAAAACACAAAAATGCTTATATCTCGAAAACCGTGCTATATGGAGCGAACTCAACAAAATTTTGGACCTGCTGGGTATCTCTGCAGAGTAGCCATGCCAATTTTCAAAATATTTTTGTCTCGCCAAATATAGCGGACATTTTTAATTTTTTTATTTTTTGCAAAACACAAAAATGCTTATATCTTGAAAACTGTGCTAGATAGAGCAGACTGCGCTGACTTTGGTTGCCACAACAGTATAAGGCTAGAAACGAAGCATTTTCTTAATACTTTAGCACTCACCTTTATATCCTTTTCGGGACGCTTTGTTTTGTCCTCTAGTTAAACTCTGACCATTTGTGAAAAGTGTAATTTTCTAAAATTCCCTCCCCCCCCCCCAAAAAAAAAAAAAAAAAATCTTTGGATCTGATAGCACATCAGAGAACCAATACATATTTTATCCAGATGAAAATTAAGACACCCTAGTTAGCAGGCACTTTAACTAGCACCTATGTTAGAAGCACTAATAAGCACCATATATAGCAACCTTAAATTGAGGCACCCTTTTTAACCTTTAGTGATGGACCCAAGGTCAGATACAACCAAAAGATTCCCAGCTCATGATTTCTTAAAGGGTAGTTTCACATCTCAAACATCTTGGACCAATAATAAACGAATTATGTGTCGGTCCCGATGTCCAGAAACTTTTAACATAAGATATCTCCACATGTATTGCTACGTTTTTCAATGTATATCAGGGGGTTTTAAAGCGGTAGCCATTATTGTAAACAGATATTGTCATCACATTTCTTATCTCTCTTCTGATTGGCCAACGTCCTCTACCATCGAGCAATCAGACGATAGCTTTCAAGATATAGCAGTGCTTTTCAGTGGTTTTTACCCCACAGCCCTTAAGGGCTGTCGGGGTATTGTTTTCACCCATGGTGTCCAGATGGGCGGGCGGGTGCGCGGGCGGGCAGGCAGCGGGAAATAGTTTGTCCGGGCTGTATTTCAGAAACCGTAAGGTGTAGGAAGTTCATACTTGGCAGGGACATTGGTTGGGGGGTGTAGGTGTGCAACGTCATGGTCTGACCTTGATTTGACCTTTGACCTTGCCATAGTGACCTTGAGTTTGAAAATCTTGTCCGGGCTATATCTCGGCAACCATAAGGTGTAGGAAGTTGATACTTGGCAGGGACATTAGTTAGGGGTTGTAGGTGTGCAACGTCATGGTCTGACTTTGATTTGACCTTTGACCTTGCCGTAGTGACCTTGACCTATAAAATCTTGTCCGGGCTATATCTCGGAAACCGTAAGGTGTAGGAAGTTGATACTTGGTAGGGACATTGGTTAGGGGGTGTAGGTGTGCAATGTCATGGTCTGACCTTGACTTGACCTTGCTGTAGTGACCTTGACCTATAAAATCTTGTCCGGGCTATATCTCGGAAACCGTAAGGTGTAGGAAGTTGATACTTGGTAGGAACATTGGTTAGGAGTTGTAGGTGTGCAACATCATGGTCTGACCTTGATGTGATCTTTGACCCAGCCGTAGTGACCTTGACCTATAAAACCTTGTCCGGGCTATATCTCAGCAACTGTAAGGTGTAGGAAGTTGATACTTGGTAGGGACATTGGTTAGGGGGTGTAGATGTTCAACGTCATAGTGTGACCTTGATTTGACCTTTGCTGTACTGACCTTGACCTGTAAAATCTTGTCCGGGCTATATTTCGGAAACTGTAAAGTGTAGGAAGGTGATACTTGGTGAGGACATTGGTTGGGGGTAGTAGGTGTGCAACGTCATGGTGTGACCTTGATTTGACCTTTGACCTTGCCGTAGTGAACTTGACCTATAAAATCTTGTCCAGGCTATATCTCAGAGACTGTAAGGTGTCGGAAGTTTATACTTGGTAGGGACATTGGTTGAGGGTTTTAGGTGTGCCACGTCATGGTGTGACACTGATTGACCTTTGACCTTGCTGTATTGACCTTTAAAATCTTGTTGCACCTTTGGGTCTGTCTGTTGATGCAGATTAAGCACTGTTAAAGTCATATTAGAATTCATTAAGAATTTTCTTTTGCAATTTCCCATTGTAACAGATGGAATTTCATCAAGTGAGCCACAGGCTTTTCTCCAACACCACACATAAGCATTCATTGAATGTATTTCCACTTCTGTATGCATGGGTAATATTCAAAACATCCAAACTATAATTCGGCCATTTTTGGTTTACTGATAAATGCTGTCATTTTATTATTGAGTTGTCTTGTTTTAATGCTTCATCTTTACATACATTTCTTTTCCTTAGATATTATTTTCTCTACTTAAGCATTATTTGGACCTTAATATAACTGACACTGCTCTGAAAGTATGTTGAACTTTGTACTGTTACACTACTTCTATATCTCATGGTGTTGAAAAATATTTCCCTAGGCTGTGGGGTACGGGCATCTCTAATGCTATTTTTGTAACTCGTCTTCTGCATATGTTGTACAGGCGAAACAGTCAAAACAACTACTGACCAAAGAAATTCGTTTATTATCGGAAGCAATGACGTACATATTTCCTCATATTAATGTGTGAGAAAGACATGGAAGTGAGTTTATTTTATTTAATACATCCAGCTAAAAGTAATTCACTGCTTTTGATTCACTGATTTCAGTGCTTTTTGTCGAATTTTTAACTCGTCTTCTGCATAGAGTACCACAGGCAAAACAGTCGAAACAACTACTGACCAAAGAAATTCGTCTATAATTGAAAGAGACAAAGAAGATTTTATGCAATCCCAAATTGAAACTTAATATTCCAAAATGTCTTGACGCAAAGCATGTCTCACATTTTTTCAAAGTTGTCTCGCCTTTTCAAGTGAAGGGAGACAGTCTGTCTCGCATTGAGTTTTGACGAAAGCGAACAGTAATAGTCCATTCTCAAATTTGAAGTATTTGATCTTAAAGCAGAAATTATTTTTGGGAAATCCCACAGATTTCTGTGACCTCATGAATATTAATGAGTTGTCCATGAATTTTGATCTTCAAGTAAAATATTATGAAGAAATGACATGATATTGTCAAATATTACACTTGTCATAGCTGGAAACACAGAACTTGGGTCTATATCTAATTAATAATTGTTATAAGCACTGGAAATTAATGTATATTAAAAAGTGAACAAAGTATCTTAAGCTTTTTTGGCTTTTTACTGCACAATTTGGGGCAAGTTGTGATCAGAGGGGACACAGAAAATGGGGCGAGTTGACCCGAAATTTGTGGGGAGAGTTGGCACTTGGGGTGAGATATCCTGTAAGCGCACTAGAGCCCCCTAGTGAGTAGATTTATAACTATATTAATTTTGTAAACATGTGTTGCAGTGTGAATATGTAGTTTATTTAGCGTGGGTATTAGCTTTGAGAACTTAGTAGGCTGAAATATATCAATTACATCTGCAATCGGCATATCTTTGGAGTTTTTCACTGGGCCTGCAACTTTTTGGCAGGGCCTGCAACTTTTTCTTGCCCAAGGCCCTGCAGTCCGACAACATATTTTGCTAAGCGGTGAACACTGGGTCAGGTGTAACCACATGAAAAGTTCCCAGTCCATGATTTCCTGTAGGGTTTTTCACAACAATAATGGGATCTATAATAAGTGAGTTATAAGCACTTGTAAGTTTGGCTGCCCTCCTTTGATCCTTAAGCAGTTCAAGGTCAGATGTGAGTTATTAAATTTTAAGTTTTAAATTTGGTTCCATCGCAGCAATAATAACTTAATAAGTGCTATGTATAGGAACTTTAAGTTTGTGCGCCCCTTTTGAGTGACCCAAGGCCAGACGTGACTACATTAAAAGACTCCTAACCTATGATTTCCCATAGATTGAAAAGCCTTGAAGGAGGGGTCCAAGGTCAAATCCAACCAAAAAATTCCAAGGTTTTAAATTTGTGTCCCTCTTTCAAGATTATATATGTATTGCTTCCCCAGTGCGTTAGTCTCGTTTAATTATGGTGTTATATAGATGAATTTAGTCGTTAACAATTGAGTACAAAACACAAGTTTTTGATATCCTGTCATTTAAAGTGTTTGGATTATTTAATATAAACTTACTTCATGTATAAACGATGTACTGGCTGGTTTTTCTCCAAACTATAAAACCTGGAGTAATTAAGATACTGTGATACATGTACATGTATCAGTATCCCAGCTGTGTTTTTGATTAGTGGTAAGTGTATCACACTTGACTGTTTTGCAGATACAGACTGTTGCAAAAAGTTGAAGGAATCTCTCAAAACAGCACATCACCCCTTTTGTCCATGGAGCAGTAACCCCAGTCCAGGTTTTTATCATCTTGTTAGATTTCTATAGACACCCTTTCCAATTTAGTCTGCAAATCTTGCAATATAAATGTATGTATAATCACTGCAGTGGCAGAAATGAATAAATATTGCAGGCAATGTCTGTGATATGACTACCAGTGATTATGTGGATTGCCAATTTGCCTTATTGTTAATAATCAGAGCTTTTTGATTACCGTGTAAGGAATTTCGTAAATTTGTTAAGCCTTTCTTGGGAATTTTCCTGGTGATAAATTCACTGTAACTTATCCATGAATAAAGAACTAAAATGTATGTTGTTACCTTTCAGAGATGTACCTCACCATTCCGGTGCCGGATACCAAGGAAATCACAGAGGTGCTTCTGCAGTTGATTTCACTTGGGGAAAGTTTACCCAGAGTCACAGAAGAAAGTCTCTGTCAACTTGTATGTTATCTTTCCTTGTGCAGTGTGCTTTATGACATACCGTAAATGACCTATTTAGCGCACAGTGCTCTAAGGAAAGACTATTTTTATTCAATATTTGGTGGAAAAAAGTTCCCCTTTTAGCGCACCCATCATGAAACACTTTCCGGGATGAAGTATAGGTCTATCCACTAAGAATAACGGTGTTCCGACATTTAGAATCTACTAAAAATACCCACTTGCTGTAAATATGGCAGTAGATAAAAACAAAGTCGAAAGTCAATTTATTAGTAAAAATATGTACAATATATAAAAAATATGTGGATATTGTGCACTGTCACCGACGATATTGCTGGGAAAAAGAGGTAGGGTGCATTTACAAGGGCGGATGTGCTAAATAGGTCATTTACAGTAAGTGTTAAAATTGTAAATGTGAAACTATTGTGTCAATGCATAGAGCCATATGATCGTATCCACCGAATGTGGGATCAAAGCCTAAATTGACAGTCTGATGAAGAAAAAGTGAACCATTGTGTTTGTGAGGATATATGAAGCAGTATATTCCAAGCTATTGAAAAACATGTGCAAAATAAACTGTGATAGCATTGATTGTTTGAGAAAATGCAGATGTTTGTTTATATATTTACTGCCTTATATAGAGCTTTAGGTGGATGGTATGAGAAACTGAAAAATGTTTGAGTTATAGTTTAAAACTACATCAGGAAAATTTAGAAAGTCATTGATCTTTTATGGAAAGACATTCACTGTTGATCCAATCAAAAAAGATAATTTGAAAAATCATTATTTTAGACTTCATATGATTGCAAGTACCAGTATTATATCAATAATGGTGTTTCAATAAACCTAAATAATATTAAGAGAATATATTTTTAATTACATAATTGTAGCTGAATTTTTACATGTTCTATGACAATGATAATCATAAGTTTGTGTTAGTACATCATAGATTTCTGTCAGCATGCAAGATGACTTACATGTTTGACTTAATTAGCTATTTGATTATGGTACCTACTATGTGTTTTTGTGTTATCAGGGTATAGAGACCAAGGCTCTACTTAGGCTACAGGAGACTCTGTGTCTAGCAGACACCTGTAACCTGCAAGTCTTCACCTCTGTCTGTGTTCTGGCTCTCTGTGGATGGATTACCAAAAGGTAGTTGTTTTCATTAAGTGAGACTTTTATTACACTTAATTTCTGTACCAACACACATGTAGGTGCATACAACTTCAGACAGGAATTGGTCCTTATTCCTACAACACACAGTCATTAGGGTAATAAAGGAGACATGAGGAATAGTTAAAAGAATAAAGTAGTAAACTATTCAGAAGTACAAAATTGGGTATAATTTTCTTGTTTGCTATCAGTAGTTTATCAATATTCTCATTAAATTGACTTCAGTCGATTCATTATGTCCACCCCCCTGGGGGGTGGATATATTATTTTTGCTTTTTTCGCCGTCCGATGTCCGATGTCCGATGTCCGATGTCCGATGTCCGGCGTCCGGCGTCCGGCGTCCGATGTCCGGCGTCACGCATGGTTTCCGCTCATTTAAAGGAAAAGTATTAGAGCTATTGTCACCAAATTTGGTATGCAGGCTTATTGGGTCAGTAGCTTGCTTGGGATTGCTTTTGGCTGTTGTACCTCTTTTGCTTACTGAGTAATACTTAAGTACAGCTATTTTCAGTACCCATTGGTTTCCGTGCATTTAAGCCAAAATAATTAAAGATATTTTACTACAATTTTGAATACAAGATTGTTATGTCCATAGCTCGCTTGGTATTGCATTTGGGACTGATAGCTTTGTCAGTACATGAGTAATAGCCATTTAGGTACTTCATTGTGTATTTTCAGTACTACTTTTGAGTAATTTGCTTCTATCTCCTTAACCGTGCGAGATAGAGCGATTTCGGCAAAATTTTCGACCCGCAGGGTATCTGAGGAGTGTACTCTTTACAATTTTCAAAAAATTTTCCCCTCCCCAAAAATGGCGGCCATTTTGAATTTTCGAATTTTTGCCAAAAATGGCAAAACACAAATTTGCTTCTATCTCCTTAACCGTGCGAGATAGAGCGATTTCGTCGAAATTTTCGACCCACAGGGTATCTAAGGAATGTAATATTTGCAATTTTCCAAAAATTTTCCCCTCCCCAAAAATGGCGGCCATTTTGAATTTTCGAATTTTTGCCAAAAATGGCAAAACACAAATTTGCTTCTATCTCCTTAACCGTGCGAGATAGAGCGATTTCGTCGAAATTTTCGACCCACAGGGTATCTAAGGAATGTAATATTTGCAATTTTCAAAAAAATTTCCCCTCCCCAAAAATGGCGGCCATTTTGAATTTTCGAATTTTTGCCAAAAATGGCAAAACACAAATTTGCTTCTATCTCCTTAACCGTGCGAGATAGAGCGATTTCGGCAAAATTTTCGACCCACAGGGTATCTAAGGAATGCAATCTTTGCAATTTTCCAAAAATTTTCCCCTCCCCAAAAATGGCGGCCATTTTGAATTTTCGAATTTTTGCCAAAAATGGCAAAACACTAATTTGCTTCTATCTCCTTAACCGTGCGAGATAGAGCGATTTCGGCAAAATTTTCGACACACAGGGTATCTAAGCAATGCAATCTTTGCAATTTTCAAAATATTTTCCCCTCCCCAAAAATGGCGGCCATTTTGAATTTTTGCCAAAAATGGCAAAACACAAATTTGCTTCTATCTCCTTAACCGTGCGAGATAGAGCGATTTCGTCGAAATTTTCGACCCACAGGGTATCTAAGGAATGTAATATTTGCAATTTTCAAAAAATTTTCCCCTCCCCAAAAATGGCGGCCATTTTGAATTTTCGAATTTTTGCCAAAAATGGCAAAACACAAATTTGCTTCTATCTCCTTAACCGTGCGAGATAGAGCGATTTCGTCGAAATTTTCGACCCACAGGGTATCTAAGGAATGCAATCTTTGCAATTTTCCAAAAATTTTCCCCTCCCCAAAAATGGCGGCCATTTTGAATTTTCGAATTTTTGCCAAAAATGGCAAAACACAAATTTGCTTCTATCTCCTTAACCGTGCGAGATAGAGCGATTTCGGCAAAATTTTCGACCCACAGGGGATCTAAGGAATGCAATCTTTGCAATTTTCCAAAAATTTTCCCCTCCCCAAAAATGGCGGCCATTTTGAATTTTCGAATTTTTGCCAAAAATGGCAAAACACAAATTTGCTTCTATCTCCTTAACCGTGCGAGATAGAGCGATTTCGTCGAAATTTTCGACCCACAGGGTATCTAAGGAATGTAATATTTGCAATTTTCAAAAAAATTTCCCCTCCCCAAAAATGGCGGCCATTTTGAATTTTCGAATTTTTGCCAAAAATGGCAAAACACAAATTTGCTTCTATCTCCTTAACCGTGCGAGATAGAGCGATTTCGGCAAAATTTTCGACCCACAGGGGATCTAAGGAATGCAATCTTTGCAATTTTCCAAAAATTTTCCCCTCCCCAAAAATGGCGGCCATTTTGAATTTTCGAATTTTTGCCAAAAATGGCAAAACACTAATTTGCTTCTATCTCCTTAACCGTGCGAGATAGAGCGATTTCGGCAAAATTTTAGACGCACAGGGTATCTAAGCAATGCAATCTTTGCAATTTTCAAAATATTTTCCCCTCCCCAAAAATGGCGGCCATTTTGAATTTTCGAATTTTTGCCAAAAATGGCAAAACACAAATTTGCTTCTATCTCCTTAACCGTGCGAGATAGAGCGATTTCGTCGAAATTTTCGACCCACAGGGTATCTAAGGAATGCAATCTTTGCAATTTTCAAAAAATTTTCCCCTCCCCAAAAATGGCGGCCATTTTGAATTTTCGAATTTTTGCCAAAAATGGCAAAACACAAATTTGCTTCTATCTCCTTAACCGTGCGAGATAGAGCGATTTCGTCGAAATTTTCGACCCACAGGGTATCTAAGGAATGCAATCTTTGCAATTTTCCAAAAATTTTCCCCTCCCCAAAAATGGCGGCCATTTTGAATTTTCGAATTTTTGCCAAAAATGGCAAAACACAAATTTGCTTCTATCTCCTTAACCGTGCGAGATAGAGCGATTTCATCGAAATTTTCGACCCACAGGGTATCTAAGGAATGTAATATTTGCAATTTTCAAAAAAATTTCCCCTCCCCAAAAATGGCGGCCATTTTGAATTTTCGAATTTTTGCCAAAAATGGCAAAACACAAATTTGCTTCTATCTCCTTAACCGTGCGAGATAGAGCGATTTCGGCAAAATTTTCGACCCACAGGGTATCTAAGGAATGCAATCTTTGCAATTTTCCAAAAATTTTCCCCTCCCCAAAAATGGCGGCCATTTTGAATTTTCGAATTTTTGCCAAAAATGGCAAAACACAAATTTGCTTCTATCTCCTTAACCGTGCGAGATAGAGCGATTTCGTCGAAATTTTCGACCCACAGGGTATCTAAGGAATGCAATCTTTGCAATTTTCAAAAAATTTTCCCCTCCCCAAAAATGGCGGCCATTTTGAATTTTCGAATTTTTGCCAAAAATGGCAAAACACAAATTTGCTTCTATCTCCTTAACCGTGCGAGATAGAGCGATTTCGTCGAAATTTTCGACCCACAGGGTATCTAAGGAATGCAATCTTTGCAATTTTCCAAAAATTTTCCCCTCCCCAAAAATGGCGGCCATTTTGAATTTTCGAATTTTTGCCAAAAATGGCAAAACACAAATTTGCTTCTATCTCCTTAACCGTGCGAGATAGAGCGATTTCGTCGAAATTTTCGACCCACAGGGTATCTAAGGAATGTAATATTTGCAATTTTCAAAAAAATTTCCCCTCCCCAAAAATGGCGGCCATTTTGAATTTTCGAATTTTTGCCAAAAATGGCAAAACACAAATTTGCTTCTATCTCCTTAACCGTGCGAGATAGAGCGATTTCGGCAAAATTTTCGACCCACAGGGTATCTAAGGAATGCAATCTTTGCAATTTTCCAAAAATTTTCCCCTCCCCAAAAATGGCGGCCATTTTGAATTTTCGAATTTTTGCCAAAAATGGCAAAACACAAATTTGCTTTTATCTCCTTAACCGTGCGAGATAGAGCGATTTCGGCAAAATTTTCGACCCACAGGGGATCTAAGGAATGCAATCTTTGCAATTTTCCAAAAATTTTCCCCTCCCCAAAAATGGCGGCCATTTTGAATTTTCGAATTTTTGCCAAAAATGGCAAAACACAAATTTGCTTCTATCTCCTTAACCGTGCGAGATAGAGCGATTTCGTCGAAATTTTCGACCCACAGGGTATCTAAGGAATGTAATATTTGCAATTTTCAAAAAAATTTCCCCTCCCCAAAAATGGCGGCCATTTTGAATTTTCGAATTTTTGCCAAAAATGGCAAAACACAAATTTGCTTCTATCTCCTTAACCGTGCGAGATAGAGCGATTTCGTCGAAATTTTCGACCCACAGGGTATCTAAGGAATGTAATATTTGCAATTTTCAAAAAAATTTCCCCTCCCCAAAAATGGCGGCCATTTTGAATTTTCGAATTTTTGCCAAAAATGGCAAAACACAAATTTGCTTCTATCTCCTTAACCGTGCGAGATAGAGCGATTTCGGCAAAATTTTCGACCCACAGGGGATCTAAGGAATGCAATCTTTGCAATTTTCCAAAAATTTTCCCCTCCCCAAAAATGGCGGCCATTTTGAATTTTCGAATTTTTGCCAAAAATGGCAAAACACTAATTTGCTTCTATCTCCTTAACCGTGCGAGATAGAGCGATTTCGGCAAAATTTTAGACGCACAGGGTATCTAAGCAATGCAATCTTTGCAATTTTCAAAATATTTTCCCCTCCCCAAAAATGGCGGCCATTTTGAATTTTCGAATTTTTGCCAAAAATGGCAAAACACAAATTTGCTTCTATCTCCTTAACCGTGCGAGATAGAGCGATTTCGTCGAAATTTTCGACCCACAGGGTATCTAAGGAATGCAATCTTTGCAATTTTCAAAAAATTTTCCCCTCCCCAAAAATGGCGGCCATTTTGAATTTTCGAATTTTTGCCAAAAATGGCAAAACACAAATTTGCTTCTATCTCCTTAACCGTGCGAGATAGAGCGATTTCGTCGAAATTTTCGACCCACAGGGTATCTAAGGAATGCAATCTTTGCAATTTTCCAAAAATTTTCCCCTCCCCAAAAATGGCGGCCATTTTGAATTTTCGAATTTTTGCCAAAAATGGCAAAACACAAATTTGCTTCTATCTCCTTAACCGTGCGAGATAGAGCGATTTCATCGAAATTTTCGACCCACAGGGTATCTAAGGAATGTAATATTTGCAATTTTCAAAAAAATTTCCCCTCCCCAAAAATGGCGGCCATTTTGAATTTTCGAATTTTTGCCAAAAATGGCAAAACACAAATTTGCTTCTATCTCCTTAACCGTGCGAGATAGAGCGATTTCGGCAAAATTTTCGACACACAGGGTATCTAACCAATGCAATCTTTGCAATTTTCAAAATATTTTCCCCTCCCCAAAAATGGCGGCCATTTTGAATTTTTGAATTTTTGCCAAAAATGGCAAAACACAAATTTGCTTCTATCTCCTTAACCGTGCGAGATAGAGCGATTTCGTCGAAATTTTCGACCCACAGGGTATCTAAGGAATGTAATATTTGCAATTTTCAAAAAATTTTCCCCTCCCCAAAAATGGCGGCCATTTTGAATTTTCGAATTTTTGCCAAAAATGGCAAAACACAAATTTGCTTCTATCTCCTTAACCGTGCGAGATAGAGCGATTTCGTCGAAATTTTCGACCCACAGGGTATCTAAGGAATGCAATCTTTGCAATTTTCCAAAAATTTTCCCCTCCCCAAAAATGGCGGCCATTTTGAATTTTCGAATTTTTGCCAAAAATGGCAAAACACAAATTTGCTTCTATCTCCTTAACCGTGCGAGATAGAGCGATTTCGTCGAAATTTTCGACCCACAGGGTATCTAAGGAATGTAGTATTTGCAATTTTCAAAAAAATTTCCCCTCCCCAAAAATGGCGGCCATTTTGAATTTTCGAATTTTTGCCAAAAATGGCAAAACACAAATTTGCTTCTATCTCCTTAACCGTGCGAGATAGAGCGATTTCGGCAAAATTTTCGACCCACAGGGGATCTAAGGAATGCAATCTTTGCAATTTTCCAAAAATTTTCCCCTCCCCAAAAATGGCGGCCATTTTGAATTTTCGAATTTTTGCCAAAAATGGCAAAACACTAATTTGCTTCTATCTCCTTAACCGTGCGAGATAGAGCGATTTCGGCAAAATTTTCGACGCACAGGGTATCTAAGCAATGCAATCTTTGCAATTTTCAAAATATTTTCCCCTCCCCAAAAATGGCGGCCATTTTGAATTTTCGAATTTTTGCCAAAAATGGCAAAACACAAATTTGCTTCTATCTCCTTAACCGTGCGAGATAGAGCGATTTCGTCGAAATTTTCGACCCACAGGGTATCTAAGGAATGTAATCTTTGCAATTTTCAAAAAATTTTCCCCTCCCCAAAAATGGCGGCCATTTTGAATTTTCGAATTTTTGCCAAAAATTGCAAAACACAAATTTGCTTCTATCTCCTTAACCGTGCGAGATAGAGCGATTTCGTCGAAATTTTCGACCCACAGGGTATCTAAGGAATGCAATCTTTGCAATTTTCCAAAAATTTTCCCCTCCCCAAAAATGGCGGCCATTTTGAATTTTCGAATTTTTGCCAAAAATGGCAAAACACAAATTTGCTTCTATCTCCTTAACCGTGCGAGATAGAGCGATTTCATCGAAATTTTCGACCCACAGGGTATCTAAGGAATGTAATATTTGCAATTTTCAAAAAATTTTCCCCTCCCCAAAAATGGCGGCCATTTTGAATTTTCGAATTTTTGCCAAAAATGGCAAAACACAAATTTGCTTCTATCTCCTTAACCGTGCGAGATAGAGCGATTTCGTCGAAATTTTCGACCCACAGGGTATCTAAGGAATGCAATCTTTGCAATTTTCCAAAAATTTTCCCCTCCCCAAAAATGGCGGCCATTTTGAATTTTCGAATTTTTGCCAAAAATGGCAAAACACAAATTTGCTTCTATCTCCTTAACCGTGCCAGATAGAGTGATTTCGTCAAAATTTTCGACCCACAGGGTATCTGAGCATTGTACTCTTGGTAATTTCTAAAAAATTTTCCCCTCCCCTAAAATGGCGGCCATTTTGAATTTTCAAATTTTTGCCAAAAATGGCAAAACACAAATTTGCTTCTATCTCCTTAACCATGCGAGATAGAGCGATTTCGTCGAAATTTTCAACCCACAGGGTATCTAAGGAATGTAATCTTTGCAATTTTCAAAAAATTTTCCCCTCCCCAAAAATGGCAGCCATTTTGAATTTTCGAATTTTTGCCCAAAATGGAAAAACACAAACTGGCCTTAACCGTGCAAAATAGAGTTATTTTGTTGAAATTTTCGACCCATAGGGTATCTAAGAAATGTACTCTTGGCAATTTTCAAAAAAATTTCCTTTTCCCAATAATGGCGGCCATTTTGAATTTTCAAATTTTTGCCAAAAATAGAAAAACAGGAATTGGCTTCTATCTTCTTAACCGTGCAAGATAGAGTGATTTCGTCAAAATTTTCAACCCAACCAATGCAAAAAGGCATGAAGCTGAAATAAATTACATCTACACTATCAAATATTTAAGCATCATTGATATATTTTACAAATGAAACAGGGTCTTGTAAGACTACTGTACAATTTGGGCAAAAGGTTCATGGGTGGACATTACACATGATAATGTGTGTTCTTCTATGCTATCCTGTTTCTATTCGCATCTACTATCAACAGGGCAGCCTATTTCTAGTTTTTTGCAAATTTGAACAGAGTTCTCAAAACCATAATTAGCCATTTTGGAAACCAACAGACATGATCTATTTGATATTTTTGCAGTTCTATAATATCAGTTGAACTGTGGTCTATAAGTCTAATTGGCCATGATTTGTTTCAGATTAACACAGAATGCAATTATATTTAAGATTTGATGAACAGTGTTAGTGAACTTCAATCCAGATTACATTAATTGATGCACCTTTGAATGTTCTATATCTCAATCCAGATTGTGGGATTGTAGTTAGAGCCATTAGATTAATTGACATACCTTTTAATGTTCTTTTAATAGTGAAATTGCTGTGAGTTTATAAGCTGTTTACAGACAGTTATAGAAGTGTAAAACAAGTAAATCAGTAGTCCATGGTTCTTACGAACTAGATTTTACAGTTCATGAGCTTCCGCAAAGTTTTAACAAAATCAAGTAAGTGTGGATGGTTCTTAAGCATGTAGTATTCCAAACTGATTAAACTTTCACGGTATGTATTTTCTCACACAGCTGATTATTATGTGCATAAATTTAAATCATTGAATCATATATAATCTTTGGATGAGTATGAGTGTTCAGAATTTTTTAGCATAACATTAAACTTTTTGTTTGTAAGGGATCTCCATTATAAGAATGTTACCAGGTACACATTTGAGTTGGATAAATGAGCTTTGTCTTATCATGTTGTATTATAAAGAGTATTTGAGCAATCAGTAAAGAGTGAATTAATAACAGTGCATAATTGGGACAGAAGAGTACTATATCTTGTGTATTATCAGCAGTTTTGGTCACACAGTTGTTTTCTACAACGTTAAATGAACATCCTATGGCTACATTACTCAGTATGTGTGTAAAATTAAACGTACATGTATATCTAAAAGCTGTTTATCACCAACAATGTAAAAATAGACATGTGTTGCTTTGTCTTAAGCTTTACTTTAAATTTTACTGTTTATTTGCAGTAAGTCACCAGCATCTGCTCTGATAAGATGTTCATTTTGCAACAGAGAAGTGGGGCTTTGGAATTACGCCCAGTTAAATTACAATTCTGATGAAGAGGAAAGTGAGGAAGAAAGCTTAGCCCCATCCAGAAAGAGTGCTTTTAAAGAGATAAGTAATGTGGAAAATGAAACTGAAACAAATGGAAAAACACCATTTGTCAATGTTGATGAAAATGAGGAAACAAGTCCTACTAGTCATGAAAAAAGTTCTGTTGCACTGAAGTCCTCAGGTGGTAAAGATGATCTCTGTGATAGTGTAGGCAGCAGCTCAAGCTGTTTGGAAAGTAAGTCGGACATATTTTGTCAAAGTCATACTGATGCTGTTGAATACTGTGTGGAGGATTTGGTAAATAGAGTTGCTTCCAGTACAAGGACAGCAGAGAATGACAGTGAAACGGAAATTGGAGAAAAGTCAAGGAAAACAATGCAGAATGTTACCAGTGAAGATGCCAAGGACAACAAAGACCTTCTTCAGAAATCTGAGATGAAAGCTGAAGCCTCAGGTGTGACTGATATTCTACAAGAAGAAAAAATCAGTGGTCAAGAAGTTAAGGAGGAACAGTCTATGATAAAGGAAGATGAAACAACGTGTAAAAGAGGATCACGCATTGCAGAAATTGCAGCTTCTCTGAAATCCAAAGTTGAGAAAACCACTGAAGAAATGCCAGTGAAAGAAGAAGTGCAAAATCTGGATATTGCTATTCAATCTGACCAGGAAGATACATTAAGACAGAAAGACAAAGAGATACAAAGGTCGGCTGAGTGTGGGAAATCTGTTACAGAGTCAGAAGCCAAAGGTGCCTTGCCTGACTTGGATGAATCCTGCGAAATGCCCAGAAGTGATAGCTTTAGACATAATGCAGAAATACCTGATGATTCTGTGATAGAAGTACTTGACAGTAGCTCAGAGGACGAGGATGTAGAGCATGCTCAGGGTGATAATGAGGGATTTGGGGCAGTGGAGGTAGAAGTAGGAGGAGCGGGGATGGTGAATCATCAGTTGGGTGATGCAGAGCATTACTTCCAGAATGGTTATGTCAGTGAAGAAATAGATGAATTAGAAGTTGATGACACTTCAAGTGAAGATCTAGTCATTCAGGGAGAAGATGTTGAAGAAGACTATTGTGAATCTGAAGGAGAAGAAATCTTTGAGGAGGAAGAGGAGAGTTATGAACAGGTTGAGCAAGAGGAAGGACCTTTTGCAGAGGATGAATCAGATTCTGATGTCACAGGTGATGATGTAGAAATGTCAGATTTGTCACATGAGGTTGCAGGTGCTGAAGCTATTGAATATGCAGGTGGCATTGAAAATAAGTCATCAGATGAAGAAGAAATGTCATCCTCACCAACACCTGATGTTGGATTTACACATTTATATGGAAAAGCTGAAGGAATGCAGGGAATGACATCAGTAGTGGCTGATGGAAATGAAGAAGATGAAGAATATGAATCTGACAAAGTGGAAGGAGAATTTGATGAAGACGATGTGGCAAGTGACAGCAGTGAGGTGATGATTCTCAGCAGTGACTCAGATGAGCATACACAGAGTCATGAACAAAATATTCAAATTGTTGTCAAAAACAATGAGGACAGTGAGGATACAGAGAAGAATAGCTTTGATTTGGCCTCGGAGAGTTTTTGTAGCAGTATGGCTGACATTCCAGTGAAACAGTGGCAAGAGGAGAGGTATAGTTTTGACCTAGATGAAGGACACGAGCTACGGTTGCAGTTGAGTCCTGAGGATATTGGGAATGAGAAAAATAATACTGGAAGTGTACAGCATTTAGGAGAGTTTAGTCATGAAGGCAGGGGATCTAACACAGGGGAAACTGCTGATCAAACACCTGTAATTGTACACAACACCAAAGTTATTGAAATTGAAGAAATTGGGCACAATAATGGTGAATCTGTCATAAGGAAAAGTGAAGTACAGAGTTCAGGAAACAACACATTGCAGACCATGTCCAGTGAAGAACCTGTGACAGCTGACTTAAAATATCAGCAGGGTTTAATAAACAATACATTATTAGAGAAAACAAATGATCAATCTGTAACAGGGTCTAATTCAGGTACTGGTGATGAGGGTATTGTAAGTAACAATGACATCATAATTAAAGGTGATGATGTCATAATAAAGGATAATATTAAGTTGTCAAGTTATGAGACCAAGAAAATTGAATTGTCACAGTCAGCTGGTTTTGATCAAGGATCTGGTGATAAAAGTATGGAGAAGATGAATGAAGTACAAGATGAAACAGGAGATTGTGGCATTTCAGACATGCTCAGTGCTGGGAAAACAGAGGGTTCAGAGAATATTGAAAGTACTACATCAGCAGAAACAACTACAGATGTGTCTGATTTAAATACACCAACTCGGAAACGAAAAAAGGTAATGTTGCTTGTATGTTTGTGGCATCTACATTTAACATCTTTTACAGTTAAGCTGGTTATATGTTCAAGTATAGTTATTAACAAAAGTATTGAAGACAAAGTTTATTTAAATAATGTAATTGTGTCTATTATAACAACAGCTAACATAATAGTAATATGTGTGTACAATGATAACAATTATCTCCGTATAATATCTAATTTGGTAATAAATTGTCATTGAAGTTGAGACTTGTATCAGTCAAAGAATACAACATATAACCCAACCCCCATTGTTGGGGTAACAAAACCTGACTAAGTAATTTTAAGTTATGTGTCAATCAAATCAGTTTTCAGAGATCATAGTTTAAACAGTTCAGAGTCTTTGTAAACAATATAAGACAACTGTTAAATAATATTTCACCAGTAATTAAGTGGATCCATCTCAAACACCAAGTCGTAATATTTTCTCTGTATATTTTAACCTAAATGATTCATTATGAATCAATTTTTATGCAGAAATCGTAGTGAAGTAGAGTATTTTATTATCATATTATGCTTTATCACAGTACATTCTCAATATGTCCAATTAATACATTGGAACTTCTTTTTTTTCTGTTATTTCCAGAAGAATGCCAAGGTTAATTTCGACCCTTTGCAAGAACACAGGTGCTGGTGTGTGTGGGTGAACTCATTTCCCTGTACTGAAGAGATGGACAAACCTGCCGGTAGCATGCACACAGTAGTAGGGTCAGAACATGAGCCGGCGTGGAGAGTTATGAGAGACAATTTACTGCCAGAAGTGTCACCAGTGAAGGAGGATGCTGTACACATGATTAAAACTGTAAGAATTGTCACATTAGTTGGGGTGTAGGTGTGCAATGTCAAGGCATTATCTTAATTTGACTTTGCTATAGTGACTTTGACTTTTAAAATGTTGTCCGGGCTATATCTCAGAACTGTAAGGTGTGGCAAGCTGATGCTTGGTGGGGACTCTTTTTGAGGGGTGTAGGTGTGCAGCATCATGCGTGATCTGGATAATTAGACTTTTCACTTAGCCGTAGTGACCTTGACTGTTAACATCTTGTCCAGGCTATATCTTGGAAACCATAAGGTGAAAAAATTTGATACTTGGTAGGAAGATTCTTGAGTTGGCCTTTGATCTTACTGTCGTGACCTTAAAGTTTTTTCCAGGCTATATCTTGGAAACTGTCAGGTGTCGAAAGTTGATACTGTTGGGGTATGTAGGTATGCAACATTGTGCTGTGGCCTTGATGTGGTGTTTGACTTTTGCTTTGCCAAAATATTTTCTTCTGCCATATTTGGGATATACTTCCACAACAGACATGGATTGTTGCAATGGATAATAATATTTACTTTTACCTAATTGTACTGTCTCATTTGACAGCTATCCTTTAAGGAAGAATTTTTATAGTATCATAACTGTTAGTTAACTAATAAATGCTGTGATCATGTTGTTGGATTGCCTTGTTGTAATACATGTTGCTACTATTTTGACTAGAGATGGGTCGGTACCAAAAATGTGTACATTGGGAGGCTGTCAATGAAAAACCATACCAATTTCTGGATTCCGGGTTTTAGTACACCCCAACCAAACATGGACATTCCTCTTAACGACATCATAATAAAAAGTCCATAAATGCACAAAATATGAGATAAAAGTGCAGAATTTCTTCAGATTTCTGGTTTGTTTCTAATATTTTATATTTTCCTTCAATTTTTTTGTGTTGACAAGCAAGATTAAGGTTATAAAGCATTGTAACCAAAAAATGGCAGTTCTGTTTAACATTATCGCTATAAAAGTTTGCAAAATGCACAAAAAGATGGGATTAAAGCGTGTAATTTCTCCAAATTTGTGGTTTCTTCCGTATATTTTAAGTTTTCCTTCCAATATATGTGCAGACAAGCGAAGTTGCAGTTGTAAAATCTCGTCACGGTATTTCAGTAAAATGCTCTCGATACCGGGCCTACTGACCCATCCCTAATTTTGACTAAATGTCTTATAACTTATCAGCTATTTAAGCTATTGCAAATTTATGGTTAACAAGCTCACCCACTTTTTCCCCAGCTTCAGTGTGGTCACTTGTATATAAAACTATCACCAAAGCTATGTGAGTAATAGCTATTTTCAGCAATGAATAATTTACTAATATCTCAGAAACTGTAAAAGACAGATCGATTAGAGCCCCTGGTTATTAGAGACCTTAGTTATAACACCTGTGAACAGTTGGTAACCATCTCACATTTGGCCGGAAATCGAAAAGTGTTGTTTATCTCAAAAGCCATGAGAGGTAGAGCAATTTCAAACAAATGTTGTACCCCTTGGGCATTAGAGACCTTAGGTGTAGTGCCTCTAAAAATTTTAGATTTTCAAAATTTTGGTTGATATCTTGAATGTTAATGGAAAAAAAAAATGTTTATGTCTAAAATGTTTATCTCTAAAACTGTTGGAGATGGAGCAAGCTCGAGCAACTTTTGGGCCTACTGGGTATTGGAAACCTTAGCTACAGAGACTCTGAAAAATTGCACTAGCCATCTTGAATATTGCGCAAAAAAATGTATAATATTCTCAAAAAACATGTTCAAGATTGAGTGATTTTGAATAGAATTTGGTCCTATGAGTGTTAGAGACTTTAAGTATAGTGTCTTTGAAAAATTTGGTATTTTCCACATTTCAGCTGCCATCTTGAATTTAATTGACAATCAAAAATGTTGTTTATCCTCAAAACCATTAGAGATGGAGAAGTTCAGGCAAATTTTGTAACCTCAATTGTTACACCTTAGGTATATAATGCCTCTGGAAAATTTTGGATTTTCCAAATTTGGGCCACCATCTTTACTTTCGGTGGAAAAGTGAAAGTGTTAAAACATGGAAAACCATTATAGATAGACCAGTTTCCAGCAAAGTTTGAGCCTGTGTGAGTATTAATGATTGAAGGTGTAGCCTCTCTAAAAAATTTTTAATTTTCCAAAGTTTGACCGAAATTGTGAATATTGGCAATATACCAAAAAGATCGTTTTTCCCAAAAGCTGTTACAGATTGAGCTGTTTTGAGCCATTGTTTTTCCTGGTTGCTATCAGAGATCATGTGTATAGTGTGTGTATAAGGAAGTTTTCAGATATGTGAAGAAAAGACACTTTCACAATGATTTTTTTCCAGCTGTTTATGTATAAGCTCACCCACAAACTAAAAGAAAATCAACAGTTAAAAATTCAAGTAAGGAAAAAGTTATAGTGTAAGAGGTGCCATTTTTAACCCCAGTCGATAAAGGCTGGGGTTATAGTCGTCCCCTGTGCAGTCCGGGCGGCGGCAGCAGGGGACATAAAGCTTGTGGGTGTTCCAGACTAAACCCCTGCACGGATTTTCACCAAATTTTCAGGATATGTTTACCCCAAGTCTTGGCCCAAGAGGATCTAGAGCTGATTAGGTTTTGGAGGGTATCCGGTAACAAATGTTGCCATGGCAACACTTTTAAGATTTTTAGGCGGGTTGCATGTAACCAACCCGCCTATTAGATTGATGTGTCCGACGTCCGTCTGTCCGTCCACATTTTTCGTTTCCGGACTCTAACTTTAAAATGGTTTGACCAATCAAATTCAAACTTCACAGGGAGATAGATCACCATCATAGCTAGGTTCCTTTCGAAATTGGTGAAATTCCGTGTGTTCGTTTGTCCGTTTTTCATCCGTTTGTCTGTCCATCCATCTGTTTGTCCACATTTTTGTTTCCGAACTCTAACTCGAAAACGGTTTGTCCAATCGAATTCAAACTTGACAGGGACATAGATCACCATTATAGCTAGATTCCTTTCGAAATTGGTGTAATTCTGTGTGTTTGTTTGTCCGTTTTTTTGTCCATTTGTCTGTTCGTCAACATTTCTGTTTCCGGACTCTAACTCAAAAACGCTTTGTCCAATCAAATTCAAACTTGCAGGGCCATAGATCACCATTATAGCTAGGT
This sequence comes from Sabellastarte sp. h YS-2021, assembly GCA_964017235.1. Lineage (NCBI taxonomy): Eukaryota > Metazoa > Annelida > Polychaeta > Sabellida > Sabellidae > Sabellastarte > Sabellastarte sp. h YS-2021. Next base: position 39,648,349 of record OZ024930.1, on the reverse strand, counting down.
TCCTTTCAAAAATGGTGTAATTCCGTCCGTTCATTTGTTCGTCAGCATTTCCATTTCCGGACTCTTAACTCGAAAATGCTTTGTCCAATCGAATTCAAACTTGACAGGGAGATACATCACCATCATAGCTAAGTTGCTTTCTAAATTGGTGTAATTCGTTTGTCTGTTTATAGCATAGATACAATTATGTAACCTAGATTACACATTAACCTTAACTGGGTGACCTAACATTTCTTTCCTTGTTTCTAAATGTAATTACAGCAGTCGCTAACCTTATTGTTGCCTGCGCAACCCGCCTTTTGGGGCATCTTTGACCCTCTTGTTGGGTTTTAAAATTGTGGGTGTTCCACAGCCTAAACCCATGCATGGATTTTCACCAAATTTTGAGGATATGTTCACCCCAAGAGGATCTAGAGCTGATTAGGTTTTGGGGGGTATCCGGTAACAACTGTTGCCATGGCAACACTTTTAATATTTTCGGGTCTTAAAGTTTGTGGGTGTTCCACAGCCTAAACCCCTGCCGGATTTTCATTAAATTTTCATTATATGTTTACCCCAAGAGGACCTAGAGCTATAAAGTGCTTATAACTTGCTTATTATTGGTCCTAGAGGTTTGCTAAGTGAAACCAACCTATAGGAAATCATGGGCTGGGAATCTTTTGATGTGCTCAGATTTGACCTTGGGCCCCTCCTTGAAGGTCAAACGAGGATACCCAAACTTAGAAGTGCTTATAGCTCGCTTATTATTGGTCCTAGAGGTTTGTAATGTGAAACCAACCTATAGGAAATCATGGGCTAGGAATCTTTTGATGGGGTCAGATTTGACCTTGGGCCCCTCCTTCAAGGTCAGACGACAATAGCCAAACTTAAAAGTGCTGATAACTTGCTTATTATTGGTCCTAGAGGTTTGCAATATGAAACCAACTTATAGGAGGTCATGGGCTGGGAATTTTCTGATGTTTTCAGATTTGAACTTGGGCCCCTCCTTCAAGGTCGAACGATGGTTCACTGGCTTTGGTGAGTTGTCTTTTCGGTGGATACAAATTTGCATCGGTTCTCCGATGTGTAGGTCTAGTTATCTTAATGTTATTTTTATATCTTAGTGCACAGGGTGTAACCTTTTGAAATTGCACTCACGACTTATATAAACTATTAAAGCAGGCAAAATACATTCCTATTTTGTTGTCATCATCTAAAATTATGATATGCATCAAATTATGCTTGTTTTATTATAAAAAACTGGGTCCAAATATTTACAAACTTACTTCAGTGCAGCAGTTTGATAATGACACATTTATAAATTCCCATTTTCAGCTCATTATGTCCACCCACTGGGGGGTGGACATATTATTTTTGCTTTTTCCACCGTCCGGCGTCCCACTTGGTTTCCAGACATTTTAGGCAACAGTTCTTATCCTATCTTTACCAAATTTGGCATGCAGGTTTATTGGGTTAATAGCTTGTATGGGATTGCTTTTGGTGATGATAGCTCTATAGCTAACTGAGTAATAGCTACTTTGCTACTTTTGAGTAGCTCTTTGGTTTCCAGACATTTTAAGGAATGCTATTAAGCCTAGCTTTCTGAAATTTGGTATGGAGGTTCATTGGGTTAATAGCTTGTATGGGATTGCTTATGGGGGGAATTGCTTCATAGATGAGTGAGTAATTAATTAAATAAATGAGCAATTAGCTATTTTGAATACTGAAAAAGGCAAATGTGCTCATATCTCCTAAACCGTGCGAGATAGAGTGATTTCGTCGAAATTTTCGACCCACAGGGTATCTAAGGAATGTAATCTTTGCAATTTGCAAAAACTTTTCCCCTCCCCAAAAATGGCGGCCATTTTGAATTTTCGAATTTTTGCCAAAAATGGCAAAACAGGAATTTGCTTCTATCTTAACCGTGCGAGATAGAGTGATTTCGTCGAAATTTTCGACCCAACCAATGCAAAAAGGCATGAAGCTGAAATAATTTACATCTACACTAATAAATATTTAAGCATCTTTGATATATTTTACAAATGAAACAGGGTCTTGTAAGACTACTGTACAATTTTGGCAAAAGGTTCATGGGGTGGACATTACACATGATAATGTGTGTTCTTCTATGCTATCCTGTTTCTATTTGCATCTACTATCAACAAGGCGTCCTATTTCTAGTTAATATTGTGTTTTCAGAGTCCACCAGTAGAGGGCCTCAGAAGAATCCGCAGACTCCTCAGTGACTGGGCATCACCACAGGTCAAGGTCAAATTGACGTCCTAGATACTGTAAAAACAGCATGCAATATTGTGATCCCACATATACTGAAAGATTTACAAACTACTCAATGTCGGTGCTACATCTCAAATTATTATATCCCCAGACGAAAGTCGGGGATATATTGGATTCAGGTCCGTCGCGCCGCCGCCGCCGCCGCCGCCGCCGCCGCCGCCGCCGCCGCCGCCGCCGTAGAAATTTCCTTGTGGACGCGATAACTCAAAAACAAATTAATATTTTTTTTTCAAACTTGGTACACATGTTAAGGGTGCCCAAAGGAAGATCCCTATTTTAAGGTGACCTTAAACTCCCAGTAAAAAAGAACTTATGGCCACCTTAAGGTCAGAAATTGCACTTTTGGCCACTTAGAGCCCTGTAGGTCACAAACTATGATGCTCAGCTGGCTGAAATTTTACCTGACAACACATTAATATGTTCTTAGTACATGTGCCGAAAATCATGACTTTAAGTTGAGGAGAAAATTGTGTTTGAGGCCCATAAATACCCCCACTTAGGGATTTTTTGCTATACTTTACACATATTTTGCCCTATAATTTGGAAGTGGTAATTCTGATGAGTCTCAAACTGCGCTAGGTATAACTTTGATATGTAATCCTTGTCTGTAGAAAATTTTAGGGCTGTAGGTTTACCCAAAGGGGTCGACTTAAGGTCTCAAAAGTGCCCACAGAGACCCAATTTATGCACTTTTTGCCACTTTCAAGCACTGTAGCTTTCAAACTATGTCTCTCATCTAAGTTAAATATCATCTGGGAATATATCTATGTGTTTTCTTATATGTGCCCCAACATTTAGGCCTTTAATAGACAGTTAACCTGTGTATTAGGACCATAAACACCCACCCGAGTGACCCTTATAAGACATTTTTCACATCTTTTTCCCTGTAACTTGGAAATGGTAAGTCTGAGAAGTTTCAAACTGTATTAGATATATATTCTGTGTGTAATCTTAGTATGTAACAGATTTTAACTCTGAAGCTTTAATTTTGAAGGTCAAATTGAGGTCTCTAAAAGGCTCCCAAAGACCCAATATTTGGACTTTTTGCTACTTTTAAGCCCTGTGACTGTCAAACTATGTGACTGATAGAGCTCAAATCCTATCTGAGAAGATATTAGTATGTTATTTTTATATGTGCCAAAAATTAAGGCTTTAAGAAGACATTTAACCTGTGTATGAGGACCATAAATCCCCACCCGAGTGACCATTTTTAGACATTTTTCACATATTTTTCCCTGTAACTTGGAAATGGTAAGTCTAAGAAGTTTCAAACTGTATTAGATGCATATTCTATGTGTAATCTTAGTATGTGACAAATTTTAAGTCTGAAGCTTTAATTTGAAGGCCACATTTAGGTCTCTAGAAGGCCCATAAAGACCCAGTATTTGGACTTTTTGCCAATTTTAAGGCCTGTGACTGTTAAACTATGTGACTGATAGAGCTGAAATCTCATCTGGGAATACATTATTATGTTCTTTTTACATGTGCCAAAAATCAAGGCTTCAAGTAGACATTTAACCTGTGTATGAGGACCTTTAACACCCACCTGAGTGACCCTTTTAAGACATTTTTCACATATTTTGCTCTGTAACTTGGAAATGGTAAGTCTGAGAAGTTTCAAACTTTATTAGATACATATTCTATGTGTAATCTTAGTATGTAACAAATTTTAAGTCTGAAGCTTTAATTTGAAAGCCACATCGAGATCTCTAAAAGGCCCACAATGACCCAATATTTGGACTTTTTACCACCTTTAAGCCCTGTAACTGTTAAACTATGTGATTGATGGAGCTGAAATCCCATCTGGGAATGCATTATTATGTCCTTTTTACATATGCCAAAAATCAAGGTTTTTAGTAGACATTTAACCTGTGTATGAGGGCCATAGACACTCGCCCAAGTGCCTTTTTTGACATTTTTTCCGTATTTTGCCCTGTTATTTGGAAATGCTTAGTGTGACAAGTCTTAAACTGTATTATATATGATTTTTGTTTGTTATGTATGTCCCCCCAAAAAGTTTCAGATCTGTAGTTTAATTGCTAAGGTCTCTTTAACAATTGTAAAATGCTCACAGAAACCCAATTTATGGATATTATGCCACTTTAAAGCCCAGTAACTGTCAAACTATGTGGGTTATAGAGCTGAAATCTTTGAATTTTTAAAAGGAAATGCCTGTCTATTTAAATTTTGAATATTAATAATGTTATGGCTATCTTAGTCTTTTAAGAACTTATTTTTGTGTGTTATACCTCTGCTTGCTGAGTTTTTCACTTTTTAAAATGAAACTGGTGAAACATATTGAAGTAGACAAAATGGACACTTTAAGTGAGCTTTAAGTCCCAATATTAATGAAATTATATCCTTATGTAGTAAAACTAGGGGATTTTTAACCCTCAACTAGCCCAGTTTTATTCAACTTGCCTCAGTTAATTTTGGCACAGCTCCTACAGTTATGAACTCATTTCAGTTGATAATCACATACTTAAAATTCTCAATTCTTTTTGTATTTGAGTACCCCTTTTATATAGATTGTTTGTTTACCATTTATGCTCAACCCACATCCCCCCACCCGGATTCCCCCCACCCACCTCTGGGACCTCCAGCTATATTGAGTGACACTAAATAAACAAAGGTATTTAATGATATCAGATGAGAAACAAAGAACTCAATGGGGTTGCAGATCTTGTGTAATAGTGAGAGAGGTGTGGAGAAGGGGAGAGGGGTGGGGGTGGGAGGTGGTTCCCTTCATTACATATAACACAAAGGGGAGTCAGAACTGAGATTGTATCACATATTTAGGTTGCATATATATGGACCACATATATAGGTATAGAGGAAATGAATAACTGAAAACAATTTGCAAATTCTAAAAATAATATAATAAAATAATAATATAAATAATTTTTTTTTAAATAATATTTTATTTGTGAACAAATATAGAAACAGATATGCGCTTTTGGGATTATGAATTTTAGAATGGACATTGAATCATCAATCATTTAAATACTTTGAAGGAAGATTGAAAAATATGATGAGTTGAGTTAAAAATAATATTTTATTTGTCAACAAATATAGAAACAGATATGCTCTTTTGGGATTATTATTTTAGAATGGACATTCAATCATCAATCATTTAAATACTTTGAAAATAGGTTTAGAGTTATCATTGCAGGAAGATTGAAAATATAATTTGAGTTATGTATTCGGCGTCTGGGGATACACCATCTTCCTTGGGGAGATATAAACAGAGTAGATTGATGTGCTGAAGTTCATATAATAATGGGTAATTATGTTTTAAAAAATTCCCGATCAAAACCTGTGGCGTGAGTGATGACCTGTCTGGGGATATGTTGGCGCCGAGTTGGCCCAATCTAGTTTTTATCCTCAGTCAACCAAAGTTAAAGATGACCATAAGAATACAAGTGTTCTCTATGTCAATCCATTGCCACATAGAGGAATCCGCAGACTCCTCAGTGACTGGGTATAACCACAGGTCAAGGTCAAATTGACGTCCTACACACTGTAAAACAGCATAAAATATTGTGATCTCACATTTACTGAATACTTCACAAACTACTCAAATTTTATAGATAAAGTTATTGAAGTGATTTGTACAAAGTGTTTATAATATATGTTTATCCCAAGAGAAAATAACAGAGTTTTACCAAATTCTTCAGGGTTATCATCTCTGAATGAACTGGGGCTGCTTATGTTGTGGAAAATATCTTGCAATAGCTGTTGCCAGGGAAACACTTTTGCCCATATGTTGGGCAAAACCTAATCAACATAATAATTTATGGATGCTGAACAGTTCAAATCCAGGCACAAATTTTTACCAAATTTTGAGAATATGTTAATCTCAAGAATTTAGTACTGTTTAAGTTTGGGGTAACATCATGCCAAAAATCAAGACTTTAACTTAATGTTAAAACTGTGTATGAGACTTATAAAGACCCCCACCCATAGACTTTTTCCACCCTTATTCAAATATTTTGCCTGGTAGTTTGGAAATGGTCTGACAAACTGCACTAGATATAACTTCTGTGTATGATCTTCATCAATGGAAAATTTAACTTCAGTAGCTTTAATTTTAAGGTCATCGTAAGGTCTCAGAAAATACCGACAGGGACTCATTTTATACACTTATTGCAACTTGAAGCCCTACAGCTGTCAAAATCTGTGGTTCATCCAGCTCAAATTTCATCTCAACATATTAGTATGTATTACTTACACATGCCAAAATTCAAAGCTTTAACGTTGACATTTAAAATGTCTGAGGCCCATAAAAATGCCACCTGGGGACTTTTCCCTACATTTCCACACATTTTGCTTTGTAATTTGGAAACGGTAAGTCTTGCTAGTCTCAAAATGTACTAGATATAACTTTTTTTGTGGTATTTGTCAGTGAAAAATTTAATTGGAATAACACCTTAAAGTCTGTAAATGCCCAGGACTGATTATTTTCCTTGTCACCAATTTTTTTTCAGAAACTAATTTACCGGACTGTACAAAATTTGGGATATGGACTTACCAGGTTAATGTCCTCATCCCAGTCAATTCTCATATGAAAGAATACCCCTGAAAATCGTAATACATTTCCAGCTACATTCATAGTATTACATGATTGTAAAGTAAAAAAGTAAAAAAAATACAATTTTTGTATTCTGAAAGGATATTTTGAAAAAAATTGTTTAGTACAATTGATATAGAATCAAAATTTCGATACATGTATCAAGTATCGGTATGGATTTGATATGGAAATATTGTTTCTTGCCATGAAATATATCATTTTACAAAACAATTCAAGCTAAAGTTACTGTTATGCTTGCTTATTTTGTACAATATACATTAATTGTAAAGCATACAACATATGCTTTGAAGCATCAAGTTATATGAAAAAATATATACAAGATATGTTAGGATATTAATGTTTGGTTGTTATTTATATTTACTGAACTTGTTTTCAAAATGTTTCACTAATATTTTGAAATTGATATTGAAATTATCATTTTAATATCATTATTAAAACTCTATACCATTATAAATCAATATTGAAATATGGATGTATGACACCAGCACTAGTTTTCAGTCATTTCCATATGAAGTTTGCTCATTTCAGTTGTTTTTGAAACAATGAACACTTTTATCTCTGATGGTTGTAATTCAAGTTGTTAGCGTTTCTTACTCAGAATTGTAACCCACAGTCTTTAAAGGCTGTGTGGGTATTGTTTTCACCCATGGCATCCTTTTGGGCTGGTGGTGTGAGCAGGATATATTTTGTCCGGGATGTATCTCAGAAACAGTCGGGTATAGGGAGTGTATACTTTGGGGAGACATTTGTTGGGGGTGTAGGTATGCAGTGTCATGGTTTGACCTTGATTTGATTTTTCTACTGCATAATATTTGCATAATTAAATACAGCAGTAAATCAATTTTACAGCTTTATAACTTTTCGTTTAGAAATTAATGCTGTCATCTAAATTGTCTTGTTTTAATAGTTTGTCTTTACAGACATTTTATCTTTCGAGTCATACTTTTCCTGCACCCATAAATACTTCAAAGTTTTCAGTTTTCACCTCTTCTTTATCTCATGGCCTCCAAAGCAATTTCCCAAGAGTAGACTGTGGGTTACAGGCCTTTCTGATATATATATTTTCTTTCTTTTGTATCAAAAACAAAAATCTGAATAATAATGATGTTGCAGGTGTAATATAGTTGTAAAGATAATTATATTTATTCAATATTTTTGAAAGAGAAAGTCAAGGTAGAACATTTTTGCCAGTTTGCTTTTAAATTGATAACATTTTATTTACAAGATGTATTTAAATGGGTAGTATAAAATATATGTATATATGTAAAATACCCCTTTGAATATATCAAAACAGCTTTGTAGATGAAAAAAAGGTGTGTAAAGATAATGTTAAAAGGGGCAGTGTAAATTTACTATGCTGTGCAGCATTAAAAGTGGCTTGTAAAATATTAAAGTGAATTTTAGAAAAGTTATTTTCTCTGTCTTTGAAATAGATGAAAATATGTTGTAGTTAATTGGTAGCAAGTCTGCATTCTGTTTAATTGTTGCAAGATTTTTTAAGTCAGTGAAATTTCAATCATCTTCTCTTTGTAATTTCTGTAAAACTGTTATGAATATCTGCATAGGCAAAATTACTAACTTCATACAATTCTGATCATAACAATCTGAAATATAGTTCAGATAATGATGATAAAACTGTCACTTATTTTTGTTAACTATAAATATGTAATCTAGGAAACCGAAATTGATTTTGTTTTTACCCCATTTTTAGTTCTGTGCCACTTCTTTCTGTTACATCTGATCAGTTTCAAATGATCATAAACCAAATAAGAATGTTGTTGAAACATATAAAAAAAGAAATAAACATATTTTACCTGTTTCTTCTCATATTTAAGCGTCCCGCAAGGGACGCTTGTTTGTGTATGGGAGAGCTTCAGGCTCCGCCGGCTCCGCCGGCTCCGCATTTTGTTTTCCTTATAACTCTGTAACCGTTAGGCGGATTCTTTTCAAATTTGGCAGGTTTAGGCAGTAGCCTTGGGGAATTTTTTTGAATATGCTGCAGTGACATTTAAACCAATCAGAGAGGTCACATGACCAAAAATGTCTTTTTTCGATGGGGAAGCTTGTCCGGATGATAACTTGAAAGGAATTTTATCAATTCACCTGAAACTTGGCAAATACATTCATTCTATTAAAATCTGGAAATCATTAGATTTTGGCATTGATTGGTCAAGAAATGGCCGAGTAATTCATGATTAATTAATCATTACGAATTTTCCAAATAAGGAAAACACAAAAATGCTTATATCTCGAAAACCTTGCTAGATAGAGCGATTTCGACGAAATTTTTGACCCACAGGGTATCTCTACGGAGTAGTTTTCCCAATTTTCAAAAAATTTTTGTCTCGCCCAAAATGGCGGCCATTTTGAATTTTCGAAATTTTCGCAAAAATTGCAAAACACAAAAATGCTTATATCTCAAAAACCGTGCTAGATAGAGCAATTTCGACAAAATTTTTGACGCGCAGGATATCTCTGCGGAGTACTTTTCCCAATTTTCAAAAAAATTTTGTCTCGCCAAAAATGGCGGCCATTTTGAATTTTCCGAATTTTTCGCAAAAATTGCAAAAAATAAAAATGCTTATATCTCGAAAACCCTGCAAGATAGAGCGATTTCAACGAAATTTTTGATCCACAGGGTATATCTGCAGAGTAGCCATGCCAATTTTCAAAACAATTTTGTCTCGCCAAAAATGGCGGCCATTTTGAATTTTCGAATTTTTCGCAAAAATTGCAAAACATAAAAATGCTTATATCTCGAAAACCCTGCTAGATAGAGCGATTTCGACGAAATTTTTGACCCGCAGGGTATCTCTGCAGAGTAGCCATGCCAATTTTCAAACAAAAAATGTCTCGCAAAAAATGGCGGCCATTTTGAATTTTCGAATTTTTCGCAAAATTGCAAAACACAAAAATGCTTATATCTCGAAAACCGTGCTAGATAGAGCGATTTCGACGAAATTTTTGACCCACAGGGTATCTCTGCAGAGTAGCCATGCCACTTTTCAAAAAAAAAAATTTTCTTGCCAAAAATGGCGGCCATTTTGAATTTTCGAATTTTTGCGCAAAAATTGCAAAACACAAAAATGCTAATATTTCGAAAACCGTGCTACATAGAGCGATTTCGACAAAATTTTTTATCTTCAGGGTATCTCTGCAGAGCAGCTATCCCAAAGAGCTTTCACTTGGTGAAGTTTCAGACCCATAGCTAATTGCTCACCTACTCAAAAAGAGTAAATGCGAATTACCTCTAAAAGTATTGCAGATGGCCAATTTTTCTGAAATAACTCATTCACCTACTTTTGGAAGAGCTTTCACTTGGTGAAGTTTCAGACCCGTAGCTAATTACTCACCTACTCAAAATGAGTAAATGCTAATTATCTCAAAAACTATTGCGGATACCCAATTTTTATCAAATAACTCATTCATGTACTTTTGGGAGAGCTTTCACATGGTGAAGTTTCAGACCCATAGCTATTTATTCACCTACTCAAAATGAGTAAATGCGAATTATCTCTTAAAAGTATTGCAGATAGCCAATTTTTCTCAAATTAATCATTCACCTACTTTTGGGAGAGCTTTCACTTGGTGAAGTTTCAGACCCATAGCTAATTACTCACCTACTCAAAATGAGTAAATGCGAATTATCTCTAAAAGTATTGCAGATAGCCAATTTTTCTCAAATAACTCATTCACCTACTTTTGGGAGAGCTTTCACTTGGTGAAGTTTCAGACCCATAGCTAATTACTCACCTACTCAAAATGAGTAAATGCGAATTATCTCTAAAAGTATTGCAGATAGCCAATTTTTCTCAAATAACTCATTCACCTACTTTTGGAAGAGCTTTCACTTGGTGAAGTTTCAGACCTATAGCTAATTACTCACCTACTCAAAATGAGTAAATGCGAATTATCTCTAAAAGTATTGCAGATAGCCAATTTTTCTCAAATTAATCATTCACCTACTTTTGGGAGAGCTTTCACTTGGTGAAGTTTCAGACCCATTGCTAATTACTCACCTACTCAAAATGAGTAAATGCGAATTATCTCTAAAAGTATTGCAGATAGCCAATTTTTCTCAAATAACTCATTCACCTACTTTTGGGAGAGCTTTCACTTGGTGAAGTTTCAGACCCATAGCTAATTACTCACCTACTCAAAATGAGTAAATGCGAATTATCTCTAAAAGTATTGCAGATAGCCAATTTTTCTCAAATAACCCATTCACCTACTTTTGGCAGAGCTTTCACTTGGTGAAGTTTCACACCCATAGCTAATTATTCACCTACTCAAAATGAGTAAATGTGAATTATCTCTAAAAGTATTGCAGATAGCCAATTTTTCTCAAATAACTCATTCACCTACTTTTGGGAGAGCTTTCACTTGGTGAAGTTTCAGACCCATAGCTATTTATTCACCTACTCAAAATGAGTAAATGCTAATTATCTGTAAAAGTATTGCGGATACCCAATTTTTATCAAATACTCATTCATCTACTTGTGGGAGAGCTTTCACATGGTGAAGTTTCAGACCCATAGCTAATTACTCACCTACTCAAAATGAGTAAATGCGAATTATCTCTAAAAGTATTGCAGATAGCCAATTTTTCTCAAATAACTCATTCACCTACTTTTGGGAGAGCTTTCACTTGGTGAAGTTTCAGACCCATAGATAATTATTCACCTACTTAAAATGAGTAAATGTGAATTATCTCTTAATAGTATTGCAGATAGCCAATTTTTCTCAAATAACTCATTCACCTACTTTTGGAAGAGCTTTCACACACGAAAATGAAAAATTGTGAATATCTCGGAAAAGCTATTTCTTCTGCTTTAATGCTCAGCGGGAGATACACACCGCGGCAGTGGTCTTGACAAAAATTTTTGTCTCCCCAAAAATGGTGGCCATTTTGAATTTTCAAAGTTTTTGCAAAACACAAAAATGCTTATATCTCGAAAACCGTGCTATATGGAGCGAAAGCAACAAAATTTTGGACCTGCTGGGTATCTCTGCAGAGTAGCCATGCCAATTTTCAAAATATTTTTGTCTCGCCAAATATAGCGGACATTTTTAATTTTTTTATTTTTTGCAAAACACAAAAATGCATATATCTTGAAAACCGTGCTAGATAGAGCAGACTGCGCTGACTTTGGTTGCCACAACAGTATAAGGCTAGAAACGAAGCATTTTCTTAATACTTTAACACTCACCTTTATATCCTTTATATCGCTTTGTTTTTGCTATGCAAAAACATTATCTTTTTTTTTTGCGAGCGATCCTCTAGTTTATTGTTGTTTTTAGTTTTTTGAAATGTAAAAAATGATTGTTTTCCAGGTGACAAAGGTAATTGGATTGACTCGGGTTTAGTGCATTTGGGTCATAAAACAGTGGGGATTAACGTGATGAAGGAAAGCGGTCCATACTAGTTGGTCAAGATGCTGCACAGAAAACCATCAGGCAGTGGTCAGAGAGTCAGTTATTGTATCCACCGGATAGCATCCGGTGGATACTGTGGATTACGCATGAGTACGCTGCCACCGCAGTGTGTAGAGATTTTCTCGTTACCCCTCTAGAGGCCGGGGTATTATAGGTAGACTTCTCAAATTTTCAGGTTGTATTCATAACCATAAAATATTGCCTGGGAATATTTTTTGCCTCATTTTGAAAAACAAGATGGCCACCACGGGTGTTTTTTCGACTTTCAGCAAGGTGTTTTCTAGAACAAAGGGAATTATAGGTACAGATCTCAAATTCACAGCATATGTTCATCATTACAAAATCTTTGGCCTCATTTTGAAAAACAAGATGGCCACCACGGGCGTTTCTTTTCAGTCATGAAAAGTGCTTATGTCTCCCTTATTATAGGTCCTAGAGGTTTGGAATGTCAAACCAACCTATAGGAAATCATGGGCTGCGAATCTTTTGGTGTGGTCGGATTTGACCTTGGGCCGCCCCTTCAAGGTCAAACAAGGATAGGCAAACTTAAAAGTGCTTATAACTCGCTTATTATTGGTCCTAGAGGTTTGGGATGGTAAACCAAGCTATAGGAAATCATGGGCTGGGAATCTTTTGGTGTGGTCAGATTTGACCTTGGGCCTCTCGTTCAAGGTCAAACGAGGATAGCCAAACTTAAAAGTGCTTATAACTCGCTTATTATGGGTCCTAGAGGTTTGCAATGTGAAACCAACTTATGGGAAATCATGGACTGGAAATCTTCTGATGTGGTCAGATTTGACCTTGGGCCTCTCCTTCAAGGTCAAACAAGGATAGGCAAACTTAAAAGTGCTTATATCTCGCTTATTATTGGTCCTAGAGGTTTGGGATGGTAAACCAAGCTATAGGAAATCATGGGCTGGGAATCTTTTGATGTGGTCAGATTTGACCTTGGGCCTCTCGTTCAAGGTCAAATGAGGATAGCCAAACTTAAAAGTGCTTATAATTCGCTTATTATGGGTCCTAGAGGTTTGCAATGTGAAACCAACTTGGGAAATCATGGGCTGGAAATCTTCTGATGTGGTCAGATTTGACCTTGGGCCTCTCCTTCAAGGTCAAACGAGGATAGCCAAACTTAAAAGTGCTTATAACTCACTTATTATTGCTCCTAGAGGTTTGCAATATGAAAACAACTTATAGGAAATCATGGGCTGGGAATCTTTTGATGTGGTCAGATTTGACCTTGGGCCCCTGCTTCAAGGTCAAACGAGGATAGCCAAACTTAAAAGTGCTTATAACTCGCTTATTATTGGTCCTAGAGGTTTGCAATGTGAAACCAAGCTATAGGAAGTTATGGGCTGCGAATCTTCTGATGTGGTCAGATTTGACCATGGGCCCCTTCCTCAAGGGTCAAATGAGGGTAGCCAAACTTAAAAGTGCTCTCAACTTGCTTATTATTGAAAAATGCTGTTTATCTTCTAAACTATGTTAGTTGGGATCCGGTGGATACATCTTGCATCTGGCCACAGATACATCCTTGGTCTAGTTTCTAACACCACTGTACTCACATAAAGTAAACATCTTGCTTACATTTAATTTAGAACCTCAATGAAAACTGTTTCTAATCATCAAAGGAAAGGATGTTGGGGGGATACTTACTTTACTACATGGTTTTCTCATCTATATAGCTTGCATTTTGACTTATTAAGCGTCCTTGAAAGGGCGCTTATTATGTCAACTCCGCCGTCCACAGTCACACGTTGTTTCCAGTCATTTCAAGAAAAAGTATTTATCCTATCTTTACCAAATTTGGTATGGGTGTTTATTGGGTTAACAGCTTGCATGGGAAGATAGCTGGTGAAGATAGCTCTATAGCTAACTGAGTAATAGCTACTTAGCTACTTTTGTATACTTGTTTTGTTTCCAGGCATTTTAAGGAAAAATATTTTTAACATATCTATACCAAATTTGATATGAGCAATGGTTAGGTCAATAGCTTGCTTCCGATTGCTTTTAGTGATAATAGCTATATAACTGACTGAGTAATAGTTACTTAGCTTCTTTGAGTAGCTTAAAGGAAAAGTGTTTCACCTATGGTCACAAATTTGGGGATGGAGGATTAGTGGATCAGTAGCTTGCTTGGGATTGCTTTTGGTGATAATACCTTTATAGCCGAGTAATAGCTACTGTGCTATATAGCTATTATGCTATTTTGAGTGGACTTTTTCTGGACATTTTAATGAAACAATGTTTTCTATCTTCACAAAAATTTATATGAAGGATAATTGGGTCAATAGTTTGCCAGGATGGCTTTTTCCCGATGATAGCTTTGTAGCTATCTGAGTATCTGAGCTGCTTTGCTACTTTGAGCCTACTCTGAATTGCATTTTTGTTTTCACTCTTTTAAAGGAAACATATTTAACTCATCTTTTTAAAATTTGGTGTGAAGGTTTATAGTGTCAATTGCTTGCTTGGTATTGTTGCTGATGGTAATAGTTTTAATTATATCCCCAGACGAAAGTCGGGGATATATTGGATTCAGGTCCGTCGCGCCGCCGCCGTAGAAATTTCCTTGTGGACGCGATAACTCAAAAACAAATTAATATTTTTTTTTCAAACTTGGTACACATGTTAAGGGTGCCCAAAGGAAGATCCCTATTTTAAGGTGACCTTAAACTCCCAGTAAAAAAGAACTTATGGCCACCTTAAGGTCAGAAATTGGACTTTTGGCCACTTAGAGCCCTGTAGGTCACAAACTATGATGCTCAGCTGGCTGAAATTTTACCTGACAACACATTAATATGTTCTTAGTACATGTGCCGAAAATCACGACTTTAAGTTGAGGAGAAAATTGTGTTTGAGGCCCATAAATACCCCCACTTAGGGACTTTTTGCTATACTTTTCACATATTTTGCCCTATAATTTGGAAGTGGTAATTCTGATGAGTCTCAAACTGCGCTAGGTATAACTTTGATATGTAATCCTTGTCTGTAGAAAATTTTAGGGCTGTAGGTTTACCCAAAGGGGTCGACTTAAGGTCTCAAAAGTGCCCACAGAGACCCAATTTATGCACTTTTTGCCACTTTCAAGCACTGTAGCTTTCAAACTATGTCTCTCATCTAAGTTAAATATCATCTGGGAATATATCTATGTGTTTTCTTATATGTGCCCCAACATTTAGGCCTTTAATAGACAGTTAACCTGTGTATCAGGACCATAAACACCCACCCAAGTGACCCTTATAAGACATTTTTCACATCTTTTTCCCTGTAACTTGGAAATGGTAAGTCTGAGAAGTTTCAAACTGTATTAGATATATATTCTGTGTGTAATCTTAGTATGTAACAGATTTTAAGTCTGAAGCTTTAATTTTGAAGGTCAAATTGAGGTCTCTAAAAGGCTCCCAAAGACCCAATATTTGGACTTTTTGCTACTTTTAAGCCCTGTGACTGTCAAACTATGTGACTGATAGAGCTCAAATCCTATCTGGGAAGATATTAGTATGTTATTTTTATATGTGCCAAAAATTAAGGCTTTAAGAAGACATTTAACCTGTGTATGAGGACCATAAATCCCCACCCGAGTGACCATTTTTAGACATTTTTCACATATTTTTCCCTGTAGCTTGGAAATGGTAAGTCTAAGAAGTTTCAAACTGTATTAGATGCATATTCTATGTGTAATCTTAGTATGTGACAAATTTTAAATCTGAAGCTTTAATTTGAAGGCCACATTTAGGTCTCTAGAAGGCCCCATAAAGACCCAGTATTTGGACTTTTTGCCAATTTTAAGGCCTGTGACTGTTAAACTATGTGACTGATAGAGCTGAAATCTCATCTGGGAATACATTATTATGTTCTTTTTACATGTGCCAAAAATCAAGGCTTCAAGTAGACATTTAACCTGTGTATGAGGACCTTAAACACCCACCTGAGTGACCCTTTTAAGACATTTTTCACATATTTTGCTCTGTAACTTGGAAATGGTAAGTCTGAGAAGTTTCAAACTTTATTAGATACATATTCTATGTGTAATCTTAGTATGTAACACATTTTAAGTCTGAAGCTTTAATTTGAAGGCCACATCGAGATCTCTAAAAGGCCCACAGAGACCCAATATTTGGACTTTTTACCACCTTTAAGCCCTGTGACTGTTAAACTATGTGATTGATGGAGCTGAAATCCCATCTGGGAATGCATTATTATGTCCTTTTTACATATGCCAAAAATCAAGGTTTTTAGTAGACATTTAACCTGTGTATGAGGGCCATAGACACTCGCCCAAGTGCCTTTTTGGACATTTTTTCCGTATTTTGCCCTGTTATTTGGAAATGCTTAGTGTGACAAGTCTTAAACTGTATTATATATAATTTTTGTTTGTTATGTATGTCCCCCAAAAAGTTTCAGATCTGTAGTTTAATTGCTAAGGTCTCTTTAACAATTGTAAAATGCCCACAGAAACCAAATTTATGGACATTATGCCACTTTAAAGCCCAGTAACTGTCAAACTATGTGGGTTATAGAGCTGAAATCTTTGAATTTTTAAAAGGAAATGCCTGTCTATTTAAATTTTGAATATTAATAATGTTATGGCTATCTTAGTCTTTTAAGAACTTATTTTTGTGTGTTATACCTCTGCTTGCTGAGTTTTTAACTTTTTAAAATGAAACTGGTTAAACATATTCAAGTAGACAAAATGGACACTTTAAGTGAGCTTTAAGTCCCAATATTAATGAAATTATATCCTTATATAGTAAAACTAGGGGATTTTTAACCCTCAGCTAGCCCAGTTTTATTCAACTTAATTTTGACACAGCTCCTACAGTTATGAACTCATTTCAGTTGATAATCACATACTTAAAATTCTCAATTCTTTTTGTATTTGAGTACCCCTTTTATATAGATTGTTTGTTTACCATTTATGCTGTAGCACTCCATCTCTTTGTAGTCCCAACCCACATCCCCCACCCGGATTCCCCCCACCCACCTCTGGGACCTCCAGCTATATTGAGTGACACTAAATAAACAAAGGTATTTAATGATATCAGATGAGAAACAAAGAACTCAATGGGGTTGCAGATCCTGTGTAATAGTGAGAGAGGTGTGGAGAAGGGGAGAGGGGTGGGGGTGGGAGGTGGTGGGCTTCATTACATATAACACAAAGGGGAGTCAGAACTGAGATTGTGTCACATATTTAGGTTGCATATATATGGACCACATATATAGGTATAGAGGAAATGAATAACTGAAAACAATTTGCAAATTCTAAAAATAATATAATAAAATAATAATATAAATAATTTTTTTTTAAATAATATTTTATTTGTGAACAAATATAGAAACAGATATGCGCTTTTGGGATTATGAATTTTAGAATGGACATTGAATCATCAATCATTTAAATACTTTGAAGGAAGATTGCAAAGTATGATGAGTTGAGTTAAAAATAATATTTTATTTGTCAACAAATACAGAAACAGATATGCTCTTTTGGGATTATTATTTTAGAATGGACATTCAATCATCAATCATTTAAATACTTTGAAAATAGGTTTAGAGTTATCATTGCAGGAAGATTGAAAATATAATTTGAGTTATGTATTCGGCGTCTGGGGATACACCATCTTCCTTGGGAAGATATAAACAGAGTAGATTGATGTACTGAAGTTCATATAATAATGGGTAATTATCTTTTAAAAAATTCCCGATCAAAACCTGTGGCGTGAGTGATGACCTGTCTGGGGATATGTTGGCGCCGAGTTGGCCCAATCTAGTTCTAACAAAAAACATAAATATGTCTATCTTCTAAACTGTGTGAGATAGAGCGATTTCGTCCAAATTTTCGACCCACAGGGTATCTAAGAAATGTACTATAGGCAATTTTCAAAAATAACTTCCTCTTCCCCAAAAATGGCAGCCAGAATTTTGCCAAAAATGGAAAAAATGCAAATTTGCTTCTATCTCCTTAACCGTGCGAGATAGAGCGATTTCGTCGAAATTTTCAACCCACAGGGTATCTAATAAATGTACATTTTATTACGCTACAATAGCTTACCATGTGGGACTTAATGCTGTTCTCAGGTGGCCACACCACGGCCAACGCCTTAGAAAAAAAGTTCTTGTTAGCCGTTGCATCTACAGGTAGTTGTCGTCACGTGATAACTTCTGACCAATCGCCCTACTTTCTCGTTGGCCACGCGAATTAGCAATGCTTTATTTTGAAGCAACCTTATTTCTTTTTTACAAGGATATACTTGGTGTTGGATATGGAAACTATATCAGTTTCTTTATTTTATTACATAGAATCACAATTTGGTTTCTTTTCATAGTTCGGATAAATATTTTTAACATATTTTACAACTGAAGTCCACTTCCGGGTTCACATTGTGAAGAACTCTGACTCGTTATGGGGTTTCTAATACAGGATATATATTATATGCCTGCCAGTAAAATAAAATAAAATATTTAACCCCTATCTGCTTCATTATTTGACCATTTTTAGGGTTTAAAAGTATATAAATGTAACACAAACAAGTCCTTGTCGAGTGAAATCATCGGAAACAACTTCCGTTTTTTTTGTCGAGACAGCATTTCTTGCAATATGCACGTCTCGTGTAGGTAGTTTATATACAGGAATGTATGCCTGTTGAAATCAAATCAAATAAATTTTGCAAGGGTTTATCCCCATTCTTCTACTCTATTGGTCCATTTTAAGGGTTAAAATATGATATAAAGCACGAAACTAACTTGGGGGAATCCTCGGGGAAACCCCTGTGATGACGTCACATCTAGACTACATGTGCTGAGAGACGCGTGTTTCTTACAGTACGTTTATCAATAAAATTAAATAAAATTAATAAATAAATGAAATAAAATATTTTATCCCTTCTTTCCTGTATTATTGTCCATTTAAAATGTTAATACTTAAATAAACAGGAATAGAATCCTTCCTCAAATCGTCTAGACTATACGTGTTTCTTCAAACTAAGGTAACCTTGGTTTGCCATTATTTTAATCATATTTTAATTCATCCAGTTTCATAATATAAATAATATTGTACTTGCCTTTTAGATTCTATGTTATTTAATCAAATTCTGTGTAATTACTGCTTTCCTTATCTCACAACTAACCCTACCTGCAGTGAGGCGGGTGGGGCAGGTGACCTTGTGTCACTGTTGATTTACATACGTAAATCCAGTTGTGTAGTTCTTTCAAAGAAGGAAGGGCAAAGCTTACATGGAAGCTTACTTTTAAGGAAAGCTTACATAGAAATTATAATATCCAACTTCTTTCTCCAGGGTGGATCAGATCCCTGCTTGAATCTGAAGGCAGATCAGATCTTAGTTCATCCGAGGTTTTTAATGCACCCAAGAATCGGATGCAGTATTCCCAACTGCTATTCACCCAAGTGTGATTTGATACTTGGTTTTCATTGCATCTCTCGGATCATCTAATCTGAAATCCAATGCTTGGTTGATTGTATATAGATCTGATCCTCGGATGATCGGATCATCTAATCTGATGTTCGGATGATGATTCCAGATCAGAACACTGAACAATCCTAACACACACACAAAAAAAAAAAAAAAAAAAACTTGGACTAATAGTTTCCCAGCCTGGCAGTAAATATCACTTTTTTATTGCATAAAATAGCCTTACCTTATCCTCACAAGGGCTTGTTTGGTTTTGTGGAGCAAAACACATCGACCGACAAGAATTTTTTTAAGGAATATTCTTGTCACGAGAGGTGACCCCTTGTCTGCGCATGTCCGCGCTTGCGCAGTAGTTGTTGTCGACAGACAAATGTCAATAGTTCTTCATCATATTTTTGGTCGATGTGGGAGCAACACGTATTTTTTCTTATTATCGCCCATATACAGATGAAAATCTATGAAGTTTTGAAGCGTGCACCTACCTGTATTTATCCATTATTCGACTGGTACTACCTCTGTTCTGCCTCCCTTGTCCTGAAAAGGGTCAGAATAAGATGTGCAAGAAGATGTTGCTGTAAAGTCTTCAGTGGAAGACGGTGTATATCTTCGGCTTTACTCGTCCATTATTCGACTGGAACTACCTCCTTGTCGATGAAAGGGATGCAGAGAAGATTTTGCTGTAAAGTTTTCAGTGGAAAACTTCCATTGTCCTTTTTTTGATGGCACAGCATGCGTATAAGCTTGTGCTCGAAAACAAAGAAGAAAGAATGCAGTTGTCGTAGGTCGGAGGTCGTAGATTCTTTACTGGGGGTGGAGTGCCACTCTGGTACAGTAACAGGTCTCCCTCCAAAAGAACGGCTGAAAAAACATATCCACTTATCCTTGCAGTTATTTTTTCGCTTCCTAGCAGGTACAGTGAACTTCCTGCTTCTCAGACATGAAAATATGGACAGTTTACCTTCCTTTGCTGTAAATTTGAATGAAGATCCAACAGACATCTTTGGGGCAGTATGTGCACTGCTTGTCTTTTAGCCCTGTTGAAGAATTGCAATAACTATCTACTAGATAATAAGACCTTCCTATGACTATGTCTCCAAGGGAAAGAATACTGTGACTTTTGAGTTAATTCTTCTGCAAACTCAACGAAGATCAAACTGGCTAGATGAGATATGGTGTTGAAGTCCTTCTAACTACAAAATATCGTACCACTCTTCCTTGTTTACCAGGACAGAGGGATACAGATGAACGTGGCTACACTAATGCAAGTCACCATGGTGGCTCTTCTTGCAGTGTAATGCCCAGGTCACACTGTGGCGATGTTTAGTGGCGAATATGCGCGATCATGCAATTCGTCCTTGTTGGTAGCATATTCTTGGTCCATCTTCACTGTTCTCCAACATTCTCCATGGATCGTCATCTGGCTACGACAGTTTCAAACTGTTCAAAACTATCGCCATGCTTCGTCCATTTCTTTGCAATTCTTCACAGATGGTGGTGGATTCGTCGACTTCGTAGCACCCTCGTACCCCAATTCGCCACTTCGTAGCAGGCTTCTTCATTGTTCTTCATTGTTCGCCAACTTTCCTTTGAAGATTGTCGGCTGAAAGACGAAGAACAAACAACGATATTCGCAGCAGAGAAGCCATGCATCGTCGCCCCTGAAGAATATGCTACGAGGCCCCGGAGATATTCGTCGCTCCTCTCAGCCAATGAGAAGCGAATGTCGCAGTAGTTCGTCGGTGATTGGCGAACTGACTGCGCATGCGAAGAACTGGCTACCAATCAGCTACGACCTTCGTAGGTTGCGGCGAACTGGCTGGAGACTATAAAAGCAGGGCACCGCGAACAATTGTCATCACTTGCGAATTTTTCTTCAATGCGTACATATCGACGAACTTTGGATAAATTTTTGGATATATTTCATACAAGAAATATGGTGAAGAGACCTGGACTTGGAAAGAGGAAGAGGGTCACTCTGCCTCCTGTTGAAGCATCTGAGGAGCCTGAACAGCCAGAACAGCTGGATGAACTGCCTGCCACTCAAGCTTCATCATCAGACCCAGGGGATACAGCCACTCTGGCCACCCAGCCGGAAGACACAGATGACTTGGAAGAGGCAACCCAAGACCGCCAGTCCCAGGGGAGGTTCAAGAAGAAGAGGCTGGTGAGGATGACAGATGGGCAAGAGGATGAGATGGCTGAGTGGCTCAAGAACCATCCGGAAATGTACAACAAGGCCAAGAAGGAGTACAGGGACACAGACAGGAAGGAGGCTACTTGGGCCACCCAGGCCAGGGCCATGGGCCTGGAAGGTGAGTTAGACTAACCATTATGATTTAACCTTTTCATAGTTTCAGGTAATAATTTAAATTGTGATGGAGGTACTACGTGTACAGTAATGTGTAAATGGACTTATGTCGAATGTTTACTTATTCTGTTAATTTATGTTATTTTGAATTGTACTCTGTCATCGTGTGATGTATTAGGCTTCACCCATTTGCAGATGACACCACAGATGTGAAGCAGCTTAAAACTTAATGTAACCCATTGTTACTTTGATAACCTACCTAATGTGTCCGTGTCTCCTCTTCCTTTTTCAGCCATCGACCTGAAGATCTGGTTCAAAGGGATGAGGACAAGGTATGGCAAGCTTACCTGCAAGAAGTCTGGTGACGGGGCAGAGGAACACACAGACAGGGACACCTGGATCCTGAGGTCTTTCAGCTTCCTGGATGACCACATCTCCAGAGTCCCCTCCAGGCAGTCCTGCAATGTAAGTACATTCTCACAGTCTGACTCACCTGGATATCCTGATGGTTTTGCTGCGTTGTGTATTCTTGACTTGTAAACAGTGACTACCTATGGATACAAGTTTGTAGCTGTAACACTAATGTTTGGCAAAAATCTGTAAAGTTTTCTGTAGTGACACAGGAGTTCATACTTGTTACTTCACAGTACCTACCTAAACTGTTTGTTGAACATGTATACTATATGCTTACCATGTGTCTTTGTTCTACTGTACTTTCAGTTGAAACCAGCTTCCACCACAACTGCCTCTGCCTCTGCCGCAGCCACCTCAGCCTCTGCTACCTGCTCATCTGCTACCACCACTGCCTCTGTCATCACCTCATCGGCCTCTGCTGCTTCTGCAACTGCCACCATGCCTTCACACCTATCCACTGACTTGGATCCTGCAGATGAGCCCGTGGAGTCAGGATCACTGGGTGAACCAAGAGTGTGCAGCACTCCTCCTCCAGGTATCACCCTCTCTGGGACTAGTGGCAGGAGAGCCACAAGGAGAAGTGCCAACACTGAGTCAGAGCTCCTGGACAAGATGTGCGAGCAGAGCGACAACAGTGCCCAGATCTCTGACAGGCTGGACAGACTCTTAACATCTATGGAGGCACAGACCAATGACAGGACTGCTTGGGCTGGCTGGATGTCAAGTGCCATGTTGAAGATCCACGAGGATCTCTGGCCCACATATCAGATGCGCAGTATGGACCTCCTCAACCAGACCATCAAGGAGTCCAAGCTGCTTTCGGAGAGGGACATCCAGAGGCAGGAGCTTGATAGGCAGAAGCAGCTGGATGATAGGCAGAAGCAGCTGGACGACAGGCAGAAGCAGCTGGACAGTATGCAGCAGCAGATGAAGGTGCAGCAACAGCAGCTGCAGCAGCAACTTATTTTCCATCAGCCGCAGCCACAGCAACAGTACACCTTCACACAAATGCCTCCGCCACCCGCACCTGGGCCCGCAGCTCTAGCCTCCTCTACCCCTTTGCCTCAAGGGCCAGACACCCAGAGCCAGACAACTGTTATTTTCCAGACCCCATCGGGGGCCAGTACCTCTGGACAGTCAGTGGGTTCATCATCCAGCACTTCATCCACCAAGTTTGTTATCACAGACACCGAGGGAAGGACAATAGGACTGTCAGACCTGAATTTGTCAGATTTAAATGCGTCATTTGCAGGTATTCCTAGTGTGCCTTCAACACCCATGACACCTATGGCATTACTTAATCAGGGCCCGTATTCACTAACATTCTTATACTTAGAATAAGAATTTTCTTAGAATTTTTCTTAGAAAATTCTAAGAATAAGTATTTTTGGTATTCACTAAATTCTTATTCTTAGAATTTTTTCTTATTCTTAGAATTTTTTCTAAGAATGATGTTCAAATCTAAGAATGATCACGACCTTACTTAAGTTAAGAAAAAGGTGACACAATTCATATTTTTTAATCAATTCTTTGCAAATAGACATTTTTTCTATGACCAGACAAATCCAGTGTTTGTTTTTTTCTGATCAGCATGATTTTTTTATAAGAGCTTTATATTTACAGATAAAGACCGAAGTGAATGATTTATGCTATCTTGTTGACTGGTTTTAAATATGGCCGCCATGTATATTTTCCCCACTTCAAAATTTCAAATGGCTAGAATTAAGTTAAAAATACCTACACACCCCTCTATATTAGTTTTTTGTGTGTTTCTAAGAGGTTAGAAGGTTCTCAACTGTAAAATAATTATATTAAATACTTGAAGTTGTTTTTTCCCCAGAAATATGCTTTGTTTACTGACCTTGACATAACTATAAGCATCACAATTGACATGATTTGCTCAGTGCATGGGCACTTCCCATTTATTGATTTTTTCAAAGTGGCACATGTAGTGTCAAATCAACAGCTCACTTGTGTTTACATTCCCTGGCATAAACCAATCATATAAAGAGGCAAATATACCTGTCCGATTTTACATCCGAATCCGTCATCGGACGTCCGAATCTGTCATCCGTCATCCGAATTTGCAAATAAACTACATCAGAAAAAAAGATCCGTTTTTTTGGGTATTGATTTTTGTTTCTGTTTGCTGTGTGTTTATTTGGAGTAAACATATTTCAATTGCTGTGGCATGTTTTGTAAGTGTTTTATAACTTTTGATTTGTTTATTCTCAAAATAAAAAAAATATACAGAACCCCACGACCAGACGTGCAGTCGGTATTGTCATTGCAGTTTTTGATAAATTTTTGGGAAAAAAGAGGATCAAGTGTCGACCAATAAACAATTCTTAAACTAGGTCAAGGCTGAATGAATATTTGGATCCCACCACGTGACCAAAATGTCCAAATTTATCTTTTTTTGTTATTTTAATTATAGTTTCCACGATTTTCCTTAAGTATTATATAAGAAATAAATCTATGTATGTCTGTTGCAGATTATAAATGAAAAAGACACTTCCAATATGAATTTTTAATTTAAAATGCTATATAATGTGCAAAAAAACAAGCACAGTGAAGTTGTGAGGTTCTGACAATCTCTCACATGACAATGAAACCCTCTCGCTTGTTGCTGCCTTTTATTAGACCCTGCAGTTATGATCCAAATATTTACTATTGACCTAGTTTTCCGATTTGTTGATTGGTCAACACTTGATCCTCATTTTTCCCTAAAATTGCTTGTGGGTTTTACAGTGAGAAAAATACGTTGTGATTGCATCCAGTTTAACTTCTTTTCTAATTGCTCTGATGAAATATGCCGAGAATTTGTGTATTCTGTGACTATATAAATCATTTTTTTAGGTTTCTCAATTATTTAAAGCATACATGTGAACCTTTACTGTCTCTTAATTTCAAAATTATGATCACTTGCACTGGCTTTTGTCATTCCTGACATAGTTTTTTTGTCATATTTTCACTTCACATCATGCTGTAACTTTACTTTTTTGTTATTTTAATTATAGTTTCCAGGTTTTTGCTTTAATATTAAACAAGAAATACAGTTTTTGATAAATTTTTGGGAAAAAAGAGGATCAAGTGTCGACCAATAAACAATTCTTAAACTAGGTCAAGGCTGAATGAATATTTGGATCCCACCACGTGACCAAAATGTCCAAATTTATCTTTTTTTGTTATTTTAATTATAGTTTCCACGATTTTCCTTAAGTATTATATAAGAAATAAATCTATGTATGTCTGTTGCAGATTATAAATGAAAAAGACACTTCCAATATGAATTTTTAATTTAAAATGCTATATAATGTGCAAAAAAACAAGCACAGTGAAGTTGTGAGGTTCTGACAATCTCTCACATGACAATGAAACCCTCTCGCTTGTTGCTGCCTTTTATTAGACCCTGCAGTTATGATCCAAATATTTACTATTGACCTAGTTTTCCGATTTGTTGATTGGTCAACACTTGATCCTCATTTTTCCCTAAAATTGCTTGTGGGTTTTACAGTGAGAAAAATACGTTGTGATTGCATCCAGTTTAACTTCTTTTCTAATTGCTCTGATGAAATATGCCGAGAATTTGTGTATTCTGTGACTATATAAATCATTTTTTTAGGTTTCTCAATTATTTAAAGCATACATGTGAACCTTTACTGTCTCTTAATTTCAAAATTATGATCACTTGCACTGGCTTTTGTCATTCCTGACATAGTTTTTTTGTCATATTTTCACTTCACATCATGCTGTAACTTTACTTTTTTGTTATTTTAATTATAGTTTCCAGGTTTTTGCTTTAATATTAAACAAGAAATACATCAATGTATATCTCTGCTTTAGATTTTGAACTAAAAAGTCGTTTAAAATTTCCAATTAAAATGTTATATTTTGTTGAAAGAAGTATAGAGAGATGCGCTTCTAACAGTATCTCACGTGACAATGAACAACCTCTTGCTTGTTGCTGCAATTTATACTCCAATTTCGAGCTTCTGGGAAGGACCCCTTCAAAATTCCGTCCCTCTGAGCATTTTTTCTACACATTTATACCAAATAATTTCGAGCCTCTGAGAAAGCACATTTTTCTGGACGTGAAGGTAAACACCCTGCAGTTCTGGTCACATGATGGGATCCAAATATTTACTACTAGTGACATAGTTTTGGACCTGTTGATTGGTCGACACTTGATCCTCTTTTTGCCCAAAAATTTCTTTCCTGAAATAAGCTGGGATTTTATTTTTATTTAACCAAATAGAAACACTTTTTCAAGTTTCTTAATTAATTATAGCATATATTTGGAACTTAACCTGAAAATTATGATCACTTGCACTGTTTCTTTGTGATTCATAACATAATTTTAAACCATATTTGTACCTCAATCAATGAATATTGACGTCACAGAGCCATCCGTCATCCGAAAAAATCGCTCCCTGTCCGAATTTTAAAAAACGGCCGCCGATTTGGATATAAAATCGGCCAGGTGTATACAGCCTCACTATTTCTTTGGTTTTCAATTTTTTCGGATGACGGATTCGGACGTCAGATGACGGATTCGGAAACAAACTCGGACAGGTATATTCGCCTCCTTAACCAAACTCAATGTAGGACAGCATGTCAATGTTTATCTTTAGTGCAGTTGTAGCTACATATTTGTCTGTAAAGTAGTTGTTAAAACAATATGGATATATTGATCGTTTTTCAATGCTTAGCATATATGTTCTGTAAAAACATCATATATCTCTAAAATAGTTTGTGTAAACAATGTGGATATAAGCAATTTGTTTATACATACAAAACAGGCTTCATACAGTTTTTAAACAATGTGCAGAATTGTTTCTAATTACAGCAAAAAGATTTATAATCTGGCTCCATAAATCCTGTGGCGAATGTGGATACCTTCTTTTTTATTGGATATTTATTGGATATCATAAAAAATATGATACATGAAATTGGGAAACCCTATTTCAGTGCTTATAGTTACTGCAGCACTGTAATTTTGTTTTCCTTTTGAAGTGTAAATCTGATTTGAAATGTCTTATTCTGAAATTTTATGAGTTTAAGAAGTATTTATATAAGAGTGATGGAAATGGATAGGTTAATGCACTCATTTTATAGCTGGCAGGAGATGAGTTAATCAGTTAATATTGATAATTTTACCTGTGTGGGATATACTTATTTTATAGTTAATATGTACACTGCTTTGTGATTTATGTTCGATAAATTTGGTTATATGAAAAAAATCAGTCTTGGTCTTAAGTTGATGACTTTTGTTCAAGCTGAAACCTACTTTATGAATTTATGAAAATTCCTAGCTGAAAAAAAATCTTGTATTTAAGACTGGGCTACACCTAAGAAAAGGCTAAGATTAAGACCTTTTGTGAATCCGGCACCTAATTCTGACTCCATTTCAACCAATAAAGGTGTAAATATATCACATGACTGATCATGTGACATCAAAAACTATATGCATGCACATGTTTTTGTTTACTATTCTTAACTAAGAAAATTCTTATTCTTAGAAATAATTCTTAACTAAGAATTGCTTTGTGAATACAATTTTTTTCTAAGAATAAGAAAATTCTTAGATAAGAAAATTTTCTAATTCTAAGAAAAATTCTTTTTCTAAGAATAAGAATGTTAGTGAATACGGGCCCAGGATGATTCTCAAGGTTCTTAGGTTTAGAAATAACTTTGTCCTTTGTCTATAGACACTTAAGAAGTAGTTTAGGTGAGATGTAAGAAGTAATTATCAAACAGGTGTAAAGTAATTTATTTGTGTATTTTTGCTATGTCTGGCTCAAGTATTACTATGATTATTACTATTATAAACCAGGTTTCACTTTGACAGCTGTTCTTGTGGGTAGTTTGTTAACCTTAGCTGTTACTAATAGTATATGTAACCAGTTTTACTTTGACAGCTGTTCTTGTCAGTTGTATGTTAACCTTAGCTGTGAGCTATAATGTGTCTGCATTTCTTTATTAAAAAGTACACTTACTATGTTATTGTGATTTGTCCTTTTTGACCTTGTTGGAATAATAAATTGTTTATGTGATTGCTTGTTTTTCTCATGTTTCAAAAACATTGGCATAATACTTGGAAGGTGTCACATCTTAACATGAAGGATCCAAAAAAAGTGGCCCAGTGGTTACCAGGACCTGTTATGACCCAATGTGAGTGGTTCACTGTGGAAGTTTCACTGCTTCGAATGAAATGCAGAAATGTAATATAAACAAATTTTAACAGGTGGCCAATGTTAAAATTTGTTTATCTTCCATTTCTGGATTTCATTATGCTCTGATTCCAAAGCAATCGGCGTTTGGTTGCAGAGTTTCCACCTTGCAGCTGGTTAGATTTCTTAACTTTCCTTCAGTTATGGCCTTGATTGATTTTTGACCTTTGTGACCTTCTGGCCCCTGTGGTGGCAAAGTTGTGAACTGGTTTGTGTGACCTGTTACATGTTTGACCTGATTTGGTTTCAGACTTGACCTCTTTGACCCTACTATACACATAATACATATATGAAGTGCAATAGGACAATAACTTTATTGCAATACAAGAACATTGCAACTTTATTTCAACAAGTATATAACGCCCAATACAAAATATAACACAGATAATGATGCAGCACTGAATCATAACAATAATTAGCACAATACAGTCACTACTAAGAAATGTCCTTGGCATATGTGAAAGTCTCAAATCATGTCTCTTTGCCACGCCGTGGCCCCTACTGGAGCATTATAATAATGCTTCAAATACAGTCTCTGTCTCTTGGCAACCTGTGTGTCCCTGTTGCCACCAGTCACATCCTCAATGTCCTGCAAACAAGCACCTTGCCTCCACTGTCCTGGGATAACTCTGTGGTTGTCATCCTCCTCATCACCCAGTCCCTGGTGGATACCTGGATACCTCAGTCTCATGATGTTGTGCAACGTGCAACAGGCCAGTACAATAGAGGTAACAGTCTCTGGATTCTGACACATGGTGGTGAGGAGACAACCAAATCTGTTGGCCATGATGCCAAGCGCATTTTCCACCACCCTTCTGGCACGAGACAGTCTGTAGTTATAGATCCTCTCCTCATCAGGAAGTCCTCTGGCACTAAACGGCTTCATCAACCAGGTCCTCGGAGAGAAGGCATCATCCCCAATGAGAAAATATGGCATATCACGGTCATCACCAGGCAATGGCTCTGCATCAGGTACATCCAAGGTGCCATCAATAATGCCTGAGCGCAAATCGCAGTCATTGAAGATCTGTGCATCAGAACTGGATCCATTGGTGCCAACATCCACCCAAAGGAACTTGTACTTGGCATCCACCAGAGCCAGAAGTATTATGGAATGGAAGCCCTTGTAGTTGAAATAGAGTGAGCCACCATTCTTAGGACACCTGATTGCCACATGCTTGCCATCTATAGCCCCCAGGGTGTGATGGAAATTCCATCTGGAAGAAAATTCTGCAGCAACCTGCTTCCATGCATCACTGGTACGGGGACACTGCATGACTTCCTCACCATATTCTGCCACGATGGCCTCACAAGTCTGTCTTACTATGACTGAGATGGTGTTGTGTGCTACCCTGAAGCCAAACATCAGACTCCTGTACTTCTCTCCAGTGGCCAAGAAACGAAGTGTGATTGCAAGTCTGCATCCAGGGTTGATAGACTTCCTGAACCATGTGTCATATTTCTCAATTCTGGGCCCCACCCTCTGCAAGACCTCTCTGAACATGGCCGGGTCCATCCGGACAAAATTTCTGAAAGACACCACATCCTCAGCCTCCAGCTCCCTCATCAAACGATCATAGTGTCCATAGTCCAACCTCCTGGAGAGCCAGGGCTTCACCCAATACCTCCTGGGCCTTGGTCGACGCCTTCTCTGTCTATCAACCAGTATCTGTGCAATCACAATCTGATTCTGTACATTTAAACGATGAGCCTCATACAGTTGCTGCAATAATCTGAGTCTCTGTAGATCCATAGCCTTTGATGTACACTGTCCGACGTCTGATGAGAAATGAAGTGAATCCAGATGATCCAGGCTGTTTATATAGGAACTGGCATTATACACGAATTGGTCGTCACTTCTTCTCAGCATGTTCTTCCTCCTCGTCGGGGGCTCGTCACAGCTCGCTCAACCCTCCACCATGGTCGTGGCTCGGTGCAAGAACATCTCACGGAAATCGCTACACTTCGCATTAATTCGTACATACTTCTATGAAGTTCATTTGATCATCGTCGACGTTCTTCACAGAAACAAGATGTTCTTGACTGGGTGATGAGAACATCGTACCAAGATCTTCCACAGGATGAAGATGATGGTAGCCCATGGTAGCCGGATCGAAGTAATTCGTGGATTTTTCAAATTCCAACCACGTGACCACACTTTCCCGCCCTTTCTGTGGCGAACTACCACGATTTCTAATTCGCAGCAAATCTTCATATTCGCCAGTTAAATCGTAGTGGCCTCGCCACAGTGTGACCTGGGCATTACTGACAGTGATGGAATATTTCATTGCCATCCCAGAGTTGTGCAAATCTTGAGACGGAGTTGTCAAATTACTCCCAATCGAATTCACCAATGCCTGTACTACCCACAATGCAGAGCGATGACGTCAGACAGGAAAACATGGCTACAGCACTAAAAATACCGCTTAAATACTTCTGGCAAATGCTTCAAAAGAAAGCGATTTATCCACTCAAGAATTACAGAACTCCAGGTTTCTATGGCAGTTTATTTCTTGTATAGAAACTCGGCTAATGACGACTTCTGGTAGATCTCAGTGTCCTGAATTGATTTCCAACTACGACTTCAACGGTCACTGTCCACGAGTGAAGTTCGTTTATTATGACAATAAATACCTGCTTGTCCCATCATTTAAACTGGGGACAGCAGAAATTATTAGAAATTCGGTTACAAGAGATGCGTTCTTCTATATACCGACTCACAAGATTTTCAACATCTACCTCAGTTTAAGGTACACGGTCAAACCAATTCAAAGCACTGAAGTTAGGTTAGCGACCGCCCCTCTACGCCTGTAGTAGAAGAGGCAAAAACTCATTCTTCAGTTTCGCAGAATATGAGTTCACCAATACCTGGACCACTGTTGTTAAGGGTACATAAAAGACACCAGTATTTGCTTCAAACCAAAGAACTCGTCCAATTATTCATCAACTGGGCTTCGTGATTTCGATTTCCTAGGTTACCTCTGCCTTTTGGTACCAGGAAATTTCTTTCACCATATACCTAGACCACTGGTTGTTTAGTGTACGTAAAAGACCCCAGTATTGGGTTCAAACCAAAGAACTCGTCCAAATTCTTCAACATCTCAGCTTCGTGATTATTTCTGATAAAAATCCAAGCTCGAGTCCTCACAAGGATCAATTTCCTAGGTTAACACTACATAATGTCTTTCTACCACAATTAATTTTTAAAAACTTGAGAAATCTATTCAGGAAATGGAGATCTCATCACAAACGACCCCAAGGTTGCTTATATCCCAGGTAGGGGTACGAGCATCTTTGGAAAAGACTATACCAATGGATCATTTACATATGTGTGCCTTTCAGTGGTATCTACAACAATCTGGCAATATCTCCAGTCACTACTTGTGAGAATTCCTGTTTCAAATCCTTCTGAAAAAGCATATTCAGTTGTGGAAAATGCCAAAAAATGGGAAATAGGATGCCCTTTCTATACACAGGGGCACAATTCCTTTATTTTCGTAGATGCATTAAACCAGGGTTGATGATCCCATCTAAAAGCTTCACAGTCAGTGACTTTTGGACAGTGCAAATGTATATATTACATTCCAATGTCCTACAACCGAAGGCAGTGTGTTCAGCCCTTACAAGCTTTCAAGACAAATTCTACACAAAAGAATTCTAATAGCATCAGACAACACCACTGTGTTTGTTTATCTGAACAATCGGGGGGGGGGGGGGCGTATACCCCTAGTTTGGCGCATCTTGGCCTACTGCAATCCTTGAAATATACTCAAAAGAGACAGACATATCGTGGTGCTTAAGTATTAGAGCTAACATCCTCTTCAGAAGGGACAAAGGCTTGGCGCATCCTGGCCTGCTGCAATCCTTAAAATATACTCATAGGAGATGGACATATTCTGGATTGCTATAACCTCTACAGAAGGGACAAAGTAACAGAACGGTTCTTACTTCCTTTCTGGTTCAAGACCATGTGCAAGTTTGGCACAAATCAACAATAGGTTTTTTAATGCAGGTATGCTGCATCTTGGCCTACTGCAATCCTCGACATATTCTTATATGAGCCAGAGATATTCAGGGTTGTCTAAATGTCATGACAGTCAGCATCCCCAGAAAGGACAAATTATACAGACAGGGTGGTCTCTTCATCTTAAAATGTTCCATTTGATTTGCATAGTTTGGCAAATACCAATGGTAGACATGTTTGCCACCAATTTGAATCACAAACTTCCATTCTATGTTGCCAGTCCCGTATGCAAATGCTTTGAACATAGATGCATTAAACATCTTGTTGGAGGGTCTGGATTGCTAGGCCTCTTGTCCTGTACCACTCATTCCAAAAAAGTCATTAAACAAGTGAATACCAGGTGCAAAATGATTGTAGTGGCCCCTTGGTGGCCCATGATGTATTGGGTTTGGGATCTGGTGAATCGATCAGCCACACCACCATTACAGCTACTTCACTGGTCTCAGAAACAGCCATTCAGTCAGAAATACCACCAGAATCTGTTGTATTGGCACCTTCATGCTTGGCACCTTAACACCACTCAGAATCTCTTATATCTTTCTCTGAACAGGGGGTAGACAGATTTAGGGCATCTCAAGGACCCTCATCTTGAAAATGTATGAGCCATGATGGGCTATTTTGAGCTCTGGCACCAACAGAATAAGGTGGCCATCTCAGAGCCTACTGTCTCAAATATACCAGATTTTTTTATCCATTTACTTGCAAAAATCTGAAACCTACCACTATTGCTGACTTTGCAGCAGCCATAGCTGATCATTTATATTTTTCTGTGCAGGAGTTGAGCAAAACCCTGCATCTTTATAGGCCTATTGCAAGTGTTTATAGAGAGAAGCCCACTGCTAACAGAGGTGTAGCATCAAGGGATTTGCCTTTGCTTCTGTTGGTTTTCACAAAAGGCTCCTTATTAACCTTTAAAGGAGGTCAGTCTGAAAAGTTTGACTTGCAAGACTGTTGCAATGGCATTGGCATCTGGCAAAAAAAAACAAAAAAAAACAAAAAAAAAAACCCAAGGTAAAGTGTATTCTAGGACTTCACACACAAGCCTCATTGGAAGGAGGTTTCAGTTTCTCCCTCCTTCCTACCTTTTCAGCAAGGACCTATTAGCCTCAATTGGTCTAGATTGGCTCCAGTGGTCACTTCAGCTCTAGATCATTCCTGAACTCAAATTGCCTGGACACATGATTCGTTGTCCTCTTTCAGCACTTGGATCCTTCTTGCACAGGACTACTGCTTGGAGAAAAGGGAAAGTCTCCTTCTCCTGCCTTCTAACAAGAATCAGTTGGCTTCGGATGGCCCAGATGGCTCAAACCAGTGGTCATTCCAGCTCACAAACCTTTCTTGAGCTGATGTTGGACTGATGTTGTGGCACTCTGCCCTCTTACAGTACTTAGTTACTATCAAGACAGTACAAGTACTTCAAGGAGGGGAAGAATCTCTTGCTCATATCTTCTAAGGAAGGCTTGATAGAAATATCTTGAGTTCTGCCATCTCTTCTTGGATCAATCTGGCTGCATGATTCAATCACAAGTCCTTGATTCTGATTCTCAGATTCTATACATTGAGACACATATTACATCTATGGCTGCCTCTTTAGTTTTCAAGAGTGGGGTCTTACCTGAGCAGATATCAAACTCTTGTTATTGGAAGACCCACAATTCCTTACTACATTCTACTCAAGATGTAGCTTGGCAATCCCATGACCAGTCCATGTACAAATTGGGTCTTGTGGATTCACCTCAGCAGGTACTCAATTTTTGTGTATTTTTACATGTTATTCATATGACTCGCATATTTATGTTCTCTCCAGTTATACAAGTATTGTCTCACTGACATATGTCTTTCTTAACTTACATATGGCCCCATATCTGCAGTTTATGCAGTTCAGTTTGCCTGCTTGGAGATATTCTCATTGTCAGATGATGACATCTTGTTTGGGGAGACATGCAGACATCTCCGGCCAATACTGGGTGATGGTTAATACTGCTATATGATTTGTTGTAAAATTGTCTACAACAGCAACAGCTTACCACTTATCTGTGATGAAGAAGTAATATTTAACCTAAGATGTGGTGTATGGAAGCTTATCTTATCCTCTTATCAAGTGCTTTATTTGGTGACCCCTTGTCTGACAATCATCTAACAGTGTGGCCAAAACAAATACCCTTCACCTGTTATGGTTGTATTCAAGCACTTGTGAGGATAAGGTAAGGCTATTTTACGCAATAAAATGTAACAAATTTTATTGTAATTTAACTTTTTATAAGTTAAATACTTACCTTATCCTCACAAGGATAAACCCACCCTACCTCCCCGCATAATTTGTTTTCTGGGGACCAAAAATACAATGAAGAACTCTCGACATTCGTCTGTCGACAACGACTACTGCGCAAGCGCGGACATGCGCAGACAAGGGGTCACCTCTCGTGACAAGAATATTCCTTTAAAAAAATTCTTGTCGGTCGATGTGTTTTGCTCCACAAAACCAAACAAGCACTTGTGAGGATAAGGTAAGTATTT
This sequence comes from Sabellastarte sp. h YS-2021, assembly GCA_964017235.1. Taxonomy (NCBI): domain Eukaryota; kingdom Metazoa; phylum Annelida; class Polychaeta; order Sabellida; family Sabellidae; genus Sabellastarte; species Sabellastarte sp. h YS-2021. Next base: position 39,613,122 of record OZ024930.1, on the reverse strand, counting down.
AACTTATAAAAAGTTAAATTACAATAAAATTTGTTACAATTGGAGGCTTTGGTCCAAGTCCAAGTCCTCAAGCCCAAGAGGGCTTCTAAACAAGGTCCTTCATTCAGTCCTGACTCTGTATTTTTAGGGAAGTAGGGTCCCTGACTTCACCCTAACCATTTTTTGAGGACATTGAAACTTAGGCAGTTTTTTTATCCTCCCTGCCCCCAGGGAATTTATGCCTAGATCCCCCACAGTCTGGACTCTGAATGATTTACTAGGCCAACAGGAACTTGGGCTGTTAATTTCCCTTAAATGGAACAACCTTATTGAACACAAATTACAAGTTTTCAAATCTGTATCTCCCTAGGGGCCTCCTTGGGTAAGCCCCTCTCCCCCTTCTGGTCAGCAAGAGTTGAGCTTCAGGCTGCTCTTCACTAGGTTCTGAATACAACCTGGTTATGGATATCTGTTAAGACAGTAGCAAGGCTACTACCAGACAGGTGCATATAAGTAGTCAGAAGGGTATGGTGAATTCAGGTGAGATACTGGATCTTTAGATCTTAAAGTTCCCCATTCACAACTACTTTAGGAGGGACAGGAGTCCCTCATCAAGGCACCTGTAATAACACTTAGGGTTTAGGCCCTATTAACCCTTTCCAATTCCCCACATCTAGAGGCTCCTACAGGAACCACCCCAATGGGGGTCATTCCATGCCAAGCAGTATCCATCGTTTTCCCCAGGTAGGGGGAAATCGAGTAGCCGAGGCTCCAAGGTCTTTTCGACCCACTCCAGGGGACGAGGGCATGAAAACCCTTCCCCCCCCCAATGACTCCCCCAGCCTCCCTCAGTCCACCAGTAGGAAGTCGCCTCCGTTCTTTTAGATAAGACTGGCAAACAAGTCCTGTTTTTCTTTTCAAATCCAAGTCCAGTCAGACTCCTGATCCAGTCAGAATACAAGGCCCTTCAAAGACAGTTCTGGCCACTTGTATCCAGTCTCTTCTGTCAAAGAACGCAATAGAAAGGGTGGAAAATGTAAAATCTCTCAGGTTTTACAGTCGCCTGTTCCTAGTACCAAGCCTCACCAAAGGTGGAGGCCAGTCATAGACCTAACCAGGCTCAACACTTTTTTACATGTAGAAAAGTTCAAAATGGAAATCCCAGAGTCCATCAGGACCTCCCTGATTCCAGGGGAATGGGTATCGTCGATAGATTTGTCAGACGCTTACCTACACATCCCCACCCATCCAAACTCAAGGAAATACCTAAGGTTTTGCTACAAGTCTCAGGTGTTCCAGTTCACCTCCCTCCCATTCGGACTAGCCGCAGCCCCCCCAGGTCTTTACAATGATTGTAAAGGAAGTGAAACTAATGGCCCTCTCCAGAGGACTCAGACTTCACCAATACCTGGACGACTGGCTGATCAGGTCCCAGTCTCAGGAGGAAGCCCAAGTTAACACTCAGGCAGTAGTAGACCTAACCCAGTCCTTGGGGTGGATAATAAATCAGGAAAAATCAGAACTGGAACCTACTCAGGTATTTTTCATCCGTGGACTACGAATACCATCTAGATTCAGCCCTTGTAAAACCCACTCAAGAGAGATGGCTCAAACTTCAGGATTTGATCCTATGACTCAAGTCAAAACGTGTTTTGACTGCAAGATGTTTGATGTCGCTAATTGGGTTGCTAGCCTCAATGGAGAAAATGGTCCCGGATTAAGTTGTCATTAATCGCATATTCAGGTGGCAAAAATTTATGAGAATTCCAACCATTGGGCTGGTCTGTCACTCGTGAAGGGCCCCTAGGGCCCCTTAGACCTCTAAGTGAGCACTGCTGCACTTCCGTCCTACAATCAAAACATCTAGACAGTTTTTAGCACTGTCTCTCATTTTACTTAGGTTTTTGGCTCTTCATAGGCCTGGTCTTCAGGATTGGGGCACTGTGAATGGGACTCAGACTGGTATTTCTAACACTATTTCTATATATATTACTTCAAATCTTAGAAAAAAATGACATACCTTCCAGTCTCAGCTGTAATCCCGCCACCGGGCGGTTAAATTCAGCATTAAGTCCCACACGGTAAGCTATTGTAGCGTAATAAAATTGAAAATTTTAATTACTTAAATGTAGCTTTTATAAGCTACAAGCTTACCATGTGGGACTTAGAAGAGTCCCACCCTGCCTCCCGCTGTTTACAGCTGAGGGGTAGATTTAGAAAATTTCAACGAGAAAGTAGGGCGATTGGTCAGAAGTTATCACTTGACGACAACTACCGGTAGATGCTACGGGTAACAAGAAATGTCTTTTTTTCTAAGGCGTTGGCCGTGGTGTGGCCACCCGAGAACAGCATTAAGTCCCACATGGTGCTTATAAAAGCTACATTTAAGTAATTAAAATTTTCAATTTGGCAGTTTACAAAAATATTTTCCCCTCCCCAAAAATGGCGGCCATTTTGAATTTTCGAATTTTTGCCAAAAATAGAAAAACGCAAATTTGCTTCTATTTCCTTAACCATGCGAGATAGAGCGATTTCATCAAACTCTTCGACCCACAGGGTATCTAATCAATGTACTCTTGGCAATTTTCAAAAAATGTCCTCACCCCAAAAATAGTGGCCATTTTTGCCAAAAATGCAAAAACACAATTTTATTGCGACAATACATCCTATCCAATGGAAATAGCTTATCCGGTCGGCGCAGACCGGCCCGCCAAACGTCAGAAAAAGACGCCCTGTGTTTCCACCGGCTTGCCGGTTCGTAGTACTAGTGCTCTCGCCAGATGGCGTGTCGTACTTCCTTCCTGTCTAGACAGCGTGACATCATGGCATCTTTTTTGTTTGGCACGAACTAGTGCACACGGAATTTGTTTTCTGTGCCAGTTTTTTTTGTGGATTTTGGCAAGATTATTGAAGATTGTCATCTTGAAGTTATTTTATTTGATTGATAGACATTTATAGACTACTATGTCTTCTCCGGGGCAAAAGAGAGGAAGTTGTGGACATGCTATGGCCAGCTTTGATGGTCACGCCTTTTGCGCTCGTCGTGAAAAAGGAAAGGGCACAGGGCCATGTGTTGCAAAGAAAGAGGCTACTGACTGTAAGTTTTGCAATTGATTTACTCCAGAGCAACAGGCTCAGATATCAGCACCATCATACAAGCTTAAGAAGGAGAAAAGGGAAGCTAAGCGTCTTGATAATCCCCCCCCCCCCCCCATCTGAGGACAGTACCTTAGTGGACCCTTCTTCAGTATCTGTTATTGGGGCTGTGGGTGACGCTAGTGTTGATAAATCCCTCAAAGGAGGGAGATATACCAGGAAACAATGAAGGGTATCCGGTCCTTTATGGGCTGGTCACATGTACGGGACGTGGACAGTTCCAATCCCTCAGATGATAACCCCTTTGCTGGCCCCAAGACTCCAGCTCCCAGCAAAGTTTCCATCCAAATGCCTACGGAGGAGTGGCTCTGCAAGAAACTGAGTAAACTCAATGTCACCCTAGTGGAGGGGTATCCTTCAAGAACTACAGAAGCTGGCAGTCTTGTCTATGGACACCTTTTTGAGACCTAGATCGCAGTCCAAATGGTACAGACTTTACTCCGACCAACCAGCCGATCCGACAAAAGTCTCTTCTTGGTATACAGGACACTGCAAACTGAACAGTAGCTTTGGTAGGATCTCAAGAAAGGCAGCACTGGCCTCTACCCCACCAGCCTCGCGTAGGATATTGTAAGATACCCTAAGAAGATGGGAGAGAACTGCCAGGGAAGCCTCAGTTGTGTGTAAACAGGCAGCAAGCTTTAATCGTTGCATGTTCAAAGTACAGAAAGACATGCAGGCTCAACCTAAAGTGGTGCACGGTGAAAGCAAAGGCAAAGGTTCGACCAAAACTTCAGAAGCAACAGAAGAACTACAGTTTCTGATGGAGTTTAACTCCAGCATTACACAGGTGGCAGCGAAGGTGATGGAGCACCTGACAGTTTTTGTTTTCATAACTATGGGAAACCTTACTCTGACCGGTTGTGATGCTTATTTGAACCATGTTAAGAATGGCATCAAACCAGATACTTTGGCAGCTCTTAGGACAACGCCTCTTCACATCTCTACCGTGTTTCCCGACACAGCCATCAAACGGGCAAAGGAAGAGATCGCTCTCTATGATAACAAAGGACAGTCCACTTCATCGTCTTCACGCCACAAAGGCTGGTTTCACCCCTATGAAAGACCGGAAAAGAGAGTAGAAGGTCGGTCGGATGCAAAGCAGGAGATACCTGCATGGAAGAATATTGGGAAGCGTCAGTTTAGACGAAGTATGAGCAAGAACTCTAATTTTTCATCGTGTCCTGCCAAGGGCCAGCCGACTTACAAATGACAGTTATTGTATAACCAGTTCCCAGAGTCGTCTGCTGGCCGGGAGCTTTTGCCCAGGACAGACAATAAACACTTTATCCAAACAGCCTGTAAACTTAAATGTTGTCAATGTTGTACCTTATTCCCAAAAGAAAGAAATAAGTCCCGGGTTAGCAGACTGTTATATTCTAAAAGATCACAAATTAAAGTGTGTTAAAGGTGTTTCTTGTGTCACTCAATTGTCTTGTGTCCAACATGCAACAAATGCCCAAAATGCTGCCTCAAATCTGCCTGTAGGGGTCAGACTTCAAAACTTTTGGCAAATTTGGCTGGATCTGGGTGCCGGCCTGAAAGTAGTTCAAATTCTGAAAGAGGGTTACACCCTCCCCTTTCGAGAACTGATGGCCATACACAAGGGTATACGAATCCACCAGTACCTAGACGACTGGTTGGTGAGAGCTACATCCCACCAGGCTTGTCTCCAGCACACCCAAGATCTAGTACAAATTTGTCAAGAACTAGGTTGGCTAGTGAATTTGGACAAATCGGAACTGGAACCAAAGCAAGTTTTCGATTTTCTAGGCTACCAATTCGACCTGAGGGCCAGTTGGGTCCGACCGACACCAGACCGGTGGCAAAACCTTCAGGACAAAATACTGGAGATATTGTCTCTACCGACCTGGCCAACCATTACACCCAATAAAACATGCACTGCAAATCTTTACAGACGCATCAAAAGAAGGGTGGGGTGCTCACTTAAACAAACGCACAGCAAGAGGGGCTTGGTCACTACCAGAAAGCAAGTTGCATATAAACTATCTGGATCTAAAAGCAGTCTTCCTAGCCTTGAAAAAGTTTCAAGACATCTGTGCCAGACGAATAGTTCTGGTGGCCACCAACAACACTACAGTAGTGTCATACATAAACAAAGAAGGAGGAATGAGGTCAGGCCCTCTATGTGCCCTTCTGTGGAGGATCTTAACCTGGTGTACCAGGAACCAAGTAACTCAAAGCCCGTCACATCCCAGGCCGGCTGAATGTGATAGAAAACAAGCTATCCAGACTTGGCCAGACCATTGAAACAGAGTGGTCCCTCCTTCAAGAGGTTTTCCAAGCCATATGCAGCAACTGACACCGGCCCCAAATAGATTTGTTTGCCAAGAGGTTCAACAACAAGCTGCCTCTATTTGTGTCACCAGTACCAGACCCCCTGGCCTCAGCAGTGGATGCACTCACTCTACCATGGGAGGATCTGGATGCATATACCTTACCACCAACAGCCATCTTGGGCAAAGTGGTGGAGAAATTACAGGACACCCCGTGCAAGAGAATCATGCTGATTGCTCCAGGGTGACCCAACATGCCTTGGTTTTGGGACCTAGTGACCATGTCCAGCCAGATTCCACTAAGCCTGCCCAACCTGTTAACACAGCCATTCAATCAGATCCCTCACAGAAATCTGACAAATCTAAACCTCCATGCATGGCTTCTAGAGCCACAGCAAGCAAAGAACAGGGCTTCTCTGAGGCAGTGGCGGCAAGAATTCAGGCCCCTCAAAGGTGATCAACCAGATCAGTCTACGAAGCAAAGTGGACCATTTTTACAAAGTGGTGCATCTCTCATCAGGTGGACTTCAGGGCACCCCCTGTAAAGTCAGTTGCTTACTTCCTTATGTACCTTTTTCAAGATAGGAGGTTACAACCTAGCACCATTGATGGTTACAGGTCTGCCATAGCTGATAAACTGGGCAAATCACCCCTAAACATCAGCAAAGATGAAAATCTCACTCGTCTCCTGGATAGTTTCCATAGAGACAGACCCAAAGGCAGAAGGGGTATCTCTTCCTGGAACCTATCCCTGGTATTACACCAGTTGACAAAGGCTCCCTTTGAACCGATTAAAGAGGCTTCCTTGAAGCATTTGACCTTCAAGACAGTTTTCCTGTTAGCTCTTGGTTCAGGAAAACGCAGGAGTGAGATTCATGCTTGGCAGAACAGAAATATCAGACACCAATCTGATTGGTCAAAGGTGTCCCTGTACCCATGTCCCAGCTTTCTTTCCAAGAACCAGCTGGCCAAAGAGGGTCCGGACAGTGTGGCCCCAGTGGTTATACTAGCCCTGGCCCCAACTCTGGATAGGTCCCTCAAGTCTGACAGGTCCCTCTGTCCGGTCAGAGCTTTATGCTACTACTTGGACAGGACCTCAGGCAGAATAAAGAATTGGTCTTTGTCTCTTTCAAGAAAAGCTTTGACAAGGACATCTCACCTGGCACCATCTCCTCGTGGATCAAACAGACTGTGATCCTATGTTACGAGCTCTCAGACCGGAAAGCCCTCAAACTACATCAGGTTAAAGACCATGATGTCAGGGCCTTTGCAGCTTCCAAAGCCTTCCAGTCAGGAGTCTCACTGGAACAAATATTATCAGCCTGTCGCTGGAGACTAGTCACACAATACCTTCACCCAATTCTACCTGAAGGATGTGGCTTGGGCTGATTCTGAGCTCTTTCATCTAGGTCCCGTAATGGCTGCTCAGCAGATCCACCAGTGACCTGGTATTTTCGAGGAGATTTGTATATATGTAAATAGTTTGTACATAGTTTAAAAAAAACAAAAAAAACATTTTTCCTTCTCATGGAACTGAACTCATCCCTCTCTTCCCCTACCTCAGAGCAGGTCTGTCAAAAAAGGGGGGGGGGGCAAGTCGGTGTGGACCGTCTAACTGGTCTCTGTCGGCCGACTATAGCCTTAAGGGTTTCCTGACCTCAGAGTCGACCCAGGCTTGGGAAGAAATCTTGTTAGTTCTAATTATGAGTTCATTTAAGTCCCTAGTAGCTTACCCGCCGACCAAGCGGTAGTTATTCAGCTATTGTCCATTGGATAGGATGTATTAAAGCAAAAAAATTGCAAATTTAATAAGTAAATTTTTATAAGTTAATACCCTATCCAATGGACAGGCAAGGCCCTCCCACTGACCCCGCTATCAGTTTACTAGGGGTCTAATAGGTTTAGACAACGAAAAAGATGCCATGACGTCACGCTGTCTAGACAGGGAGGAAGTACGACACGCCATCTGGCGAGTGCACTAGTACTACGGACGGGCAAGCCGGTGGAAACACAGGACATCTTTTTCTGACGTTTGGCGGGCCGGTCTGCACCGACCGGATAAGCTATTGTCCATTGGATAGGGTATTAACTTATAAAAATTTAATTTACTTATTAAATTTGCAAATTTGCTTCTAATCTCCTTAACCGTGCGAGATAGAGCGATTTCTTCAAAATTTTCGACCCACAGGGTATCTAAGAAATGTACTATTGGCAATTTTCAAAAAATTTTCCTCTCCCTAAAAATGGCGGCCATTTTAAATTTTCGAATTTTTGCCAAAATGGAAAAACACAAATTTGCTGCTATCTCCTTGACCATGCGAAATAGAGCGATTTCGTCGAAATTTCGACCCAGAGGGTATCTCATCAAACTACTCTTTGCAATTTTCAAAAAAATTTTACTCTCCCCAAAAATTTGGAAATTTTAATTACTTAAATGTAGCTTTTATAAGCTACAAGCTTACCATGTGGGACTTAATGCTGATCTCGGGTTGCCACACCCGGGGCCAACGTCTTAGAAAAAAAGATCGTTCTTGTTAGCCACCGGATATACTGGTAGTTGTCGTCACGTGATAACTTCTGACCAATCGTCCTACTTTCTCGTTGAAATTTTTTAAACCTACCCCTCAGCTGTAAACAGCGGGGAGGCAGGGTGGGACTCTTCTACAGCTGAGACTGGAAGGTATGTCATTTTTTTCTAAGATTTTGAATTAAACGTATAGAATAGTGCCAGAAATACCAGTCTGAGTCCCATTTACAGTGCCCCGATCCCGAAGGCCAGGCCTGTAACGAGCCAAAAACCTAAGAAATTGAGAGACAGTGCTAAAACTGTCTAGATGTTTTATTGTAGGACGGAAGTGCAGCAGTGCTCACTCCGAGGTCTGAGGGTCCAAAAGGGCCCTTCACGTGTGACTGACCAACCCAGTGGTTGGGCATCTCATAAAATTTTTTACAACCTGAAAATGAGATTAATGACAACTAAATAAGTCCTTAATAGAAATTACTTGATAATTAAAGGATAAAATGACCTTACCCGTAACATCTTGAAGGTAAAGGAATACCTAGATCCTGGGAAAAAAAATGGCGGCCATTTTAAATTTTCGAATTTTTGCCAAAATGGAAAAACACAAATTTGCTGCTATCTCCTTGACCATGCGAAATAGAGCGATTTCGTCGAAATTTCGACCCAGAGGGTATCTCATCAAACTACTCTTTGCAATTTTCAAAAAAATTTTACTCTCCCCAAAAATTTGGAAATTTTAATTACTTAAATGTAGCTTTTATAAGCTACAAGCTTACCATGTGGGACTTAATGCTGATCTCGGGTTGCCACACCCGGGGCCAACGTCTTAGAAAAAAAGATCGTTCTTGTTAGCCACCGGATATACTGGTAGTTGTCGTCACGTGATAACTTCTGACCAATCGTCCTACTTTCTCGTTGAAATTTTTTAAACCTACCCCTCAGCTGTAAACAGCGGGGAGGCAGGGTGGGACTCTTCTAAGTCCCACATGGTAAGCTTGTAGCTTATAAAAGCTACATTTAAGTAATTAAAATTTCCAATTTTATTACGCTACAATAGCTTACCATGTAGGACTTAATGCTGAATTCAACCGCCCGGTGGCGGGATTACAGCTGAGACTGGAAGGTATGTCATTTTTTTCTAAGATTTTGAATTAAACGTATAGAATAGTGCCAGAAATACCAGTCTGAGTCCCATTTACAGTGCCCCGATCCCGAAGGCCAGGCCTGTAACGAGCCAAAAACCTAAGAAATTGAGAGACAGTGCTAAAACTGTCTAGATGTTTTATTGTAGGACGGAAGTGCAGCAGTGCTCACTCCGAGGTCTGAGGGTCCAAAAGGGCCCTTCACGTGTGACTGACCAACCCAGTGGTTGGGCATCTCATAAAATTTTTTACAACCTGAAAATGAGATTAATGACAACTAAATAAGTCCTTAATAGAAATTACTTGATAATTAAAGGATAAAATGACCTTACCCGTAACATCTTGAAGGTAAAGGAATACCTAGATCCTGGGAAAGACTCCTGAAGACTTGGTTGTAGCGGATGTGCCCCCCCCCCCCCCCCCCTTTTTTCTTTCCGAGGACAACTGGTCTGAGGGGAAGGATCTAGGACTTGTTGAGCAGCCACTACGGGTCCCAGGTACAAATTGTTGTCGGTGTCCGACCAAGTAAGGTCTTTTAGGTAAAAATTTGTAAATGTGTTGTGAGCTTTCCAGTGACAGGCTTGCATGATTTGGTCCACCGATACCCCACCGTAAAAGGCCTTAGAGGCCGCGAAGGCCCGGATGTCATGCGCTTTGACTTGGACTAAGTCTAAGGCTTGTTGATCTGCTTGTTTGTAACAAAGTAAAATGGTTTGTTTCAACCATGAAGAGAGTGTAGCGGGTCTGATGTCTGAGGTATGTCCTTTCTTAAAGGAGATGAAAAGGAGAGAACGAGACCCTCTGAGGTCTTTAGTTCGGTCCAAATAAAACCTCAGGGCCCGCACGGGACACAGGGTCCTGTCTTCTTTAAACTGTCTATCTACAATGGTAGTCAGAGCAGGGACAGTCACCGGAGAGACACTTTGAGAACCTTCTCTTGCTAGTTGGTTTTTGGCTATGAAGTCAGAAGAAGGGAACAAGGCAACCTTTTCCCATTGGCCTAGATTAGATACTTTGTTCGCGACCCAGGCATGGATTTCGCTGCGGCGCTTGCCGGAGGCCAAGGCTAGCAAGAAAGCAGTTTTTAAAGTGAGATGTTTGAGGTCTGTGTCTTTCATGGGCTCAAAAGGTGCTTTGGTGAGCTCGTTAAGGACAACAGAAAGGTTCCACTTGGGTAAGTTTCTGGAACTTTTAGGACGATCCCTGTGAAAACTGGAGAGTAACCTATGAAGGTCTGCATTGTGTGCAATATGTTGGGCCGTTGGGCCCAAAGTGTCAACGATTGCAGTCCTGTAACCATCAATGGTCGAGGGGCGCCTGTTAAGGTCTTGGTACAGGTACATGAAGAAATCTGAGATTTGTTTCACAGATGGAGTGGAGAAATCCACCGAATTTTCTCTGCACCATTTTTCAAATAGGGCCCACTTTGACTTGTAGATGGTCCTTGTTGATGACCGCTGAGGGGCAGCAATTCTCTCTGCCACCTCCACAGAGAAGCCTTGTTCTTGGAGTTGTCCGCTCCTAGACACCAGGCGTGGAGGTTCAGGTGCTGGGGGTTGTTGTGGAACACCAGCTTGTGGGACTGTTTGAGTAGGGTTGTTGACACTGGGAGTTGCAGTGGGATCTCTGTTGAGAGCTGCACTAGGTCCCAAAACCAGGGCATCCCTGGCCAGCCTGGGGCTATTACGATGATCAGGCACTGGCATTGCCTGATCTTTTGGATCACCTTGTGAAGGAGAGCCGTAGGAGGGTACGCATATGCTGTGAGGTTGGTCCAGTTTATGTTCAGAGCATCTATGTCCCAGGCCCTTGGGTCTGGGATAGGAGACACGTATAGAGGGAGTTTGTGGTTCAGGTGAGTGGCAAATAAGTCTACATGAGGTGTGAACCACTTCTGGCAGATCTGTTTGAAGACCTATGGGTGCAGAGACCATTCGGTTGACTGCACTTGGTTGGACCTGGATAGCAGGTCGGCCATCACATTCAGGCACCCTGGAATGTGCCTGGCTTTCAATGTTATGTGATAGTGATGGCACCAGGTCATGATCTTCCACAGGAGAGCACACATCTCTGCCGAGTGTGTTCCTCCTTGTTTGTTGATGTAGGCTACCACTGTTGAGTTGTCCGTGGCAACCAACACTGTTTGATTCTGGCACTGGTCCTTGAAGTCTCGAAGGGCCAGGGAGACCGCCTTCAATTCTAGGACATTTATGTGAAGCCTTTTTTCCCGATCTGACCACAGACCCTTGGTAAAATTTTGGTCTAAGTGAGCGCCTCAACCTTCGTTTGAGGCGTTGGTAAAGAGTTGGATACTGTGGTCTTTGGGATGAAGGTCTGCACCTTTCATCACATTGGAGGGATTTTGCCACCAATCTAGGTGGGCTGCAATGGCTTCTGTCCAGGGAAGGAGGTTGTCCAGCGACTGAGGATATCTCCAGTGCTCCTTGAGGTGAAACTAAAAGGGCCTCATGTGAAGGCGTCCCTCCGGGACCATTTTCTCCGTTGAGGCTAGCAACCCAATTAGAGACATCAAACATCTTGCAGTCAAAACACGTTTTGACTTGAGTTGTAGGATCAAATCCTGAAGTTTGAGCCATCTCTCTTGAGTGGGTTTTACAAGGGCTGAATCTAGGTGGTATTCGTAGCCCACGAACGAGAACACCTGTGTAGGTTTCAGTTCTGATTTTTCCTGATTTATTATCCACCCCAAGGACTGAGTCAGTTCTACTACTGCCTGAGTGTTCACTTGGGCTTCCTCCTGAGACTGGGACCTGATCAGCCAGTCGTCCAGGTATTGGTGAATTCTGAGTCCTCTTGAGAGGGCCATTAGTTTCACCTCCTTTACGATCATGGTAAAGACCTGGGGGGCTGTGGCTAGTCCGAACGGGAGGGAGGTGAACTGGAACACCTGAGCCTTGTAGCAAAACCTTAGGTATTTCCTTGAGCTTGGGTGGATGGGGATATGCAGGTAGGCGTCCGACAGGTCTATCGACGCTACCCACTCCCCTGGAATCAGGGAGGTCCTGATGGACTCTGGAGTTTCCATTTTGAACTTTTCTACGTGTAGAAAAGTGTTGAGCCTGCTTAAGTCTATGACTGGCCTCCACCTTTGGTGAGGCTTGGGTACTAGGAACAGGCGACTGTAAAACCCGAGAGATTTTACATTGTCTACCCTTTCGATAGCGTTCTTTGACAGGAGGGACTGGATACAAGTAGCCAAGGCTTGGTCTTTTTGTTGGGCCTTGTACTCTGACAGAATCAGAGGAAATCTGATCAAGTTTGGCTTTGAACGGAATGGCAGAATGTAGCCATTGGTGATAATGTTTAACACGTTTTGAGAACATTTGTTTGTGAGCCAGTCTCTCCTGAAAGAACGGAGGCGACCTCCTACTGGTGGACTGAGTGAGGCTTTGGAGGAGTCATTGGGGAGGGGGGTTTCCACGCCCCCTTCCTCTATTGTGGGGTCGAAAACGACCCCTGAAGCCTCTGAAGTTGGATTTTCTTCTTCCCGAGGGAAAGGACTGGTTACTGCTTTGAGAGGTATTGCCCCCATAGGGGCGTTTCCTGTAGGAGCCTCTTTTCTTGTGGGGACCACGAAAGGGCTTATTCTGGTAGGGTGCAAAACCCTGAGAATCTTTTGAGGTGCCTTTTTTGAGAAGGAAGTCCTCACCTTCCTTCACTAATTGAGACTCGAACAAGGAAGGGCCCCAAAAGGACGAGTTCCTGAGTTCTTGACGTCTCGTTTCTCCTAATTGTGGATGTAATAGAGTCATTTCGGCTTCGCGCCTGAGCAAGCCGGTATTAGCCATAGAGTATAATTCCCTCTGCAAAATATGGGCTAGAGATTTGCTGAGACAAGTGAGGGCCCTGTGTTGAACAAGTACTGTCTTGTTCCAAAAATCTAAGTAGTCAGCTACTTCCTCATATCCGCGCTTTGCCGCTTTCTCAGGATTGGCACCTTTCTGAATCTGAGACTTTATCTTCTTGACCGTAGACTTGATGCTATGTTGGCATTTTTCCAATGAAGCATTGCAAGAAGAGGAGGTTTTGGCAAATGCAGCGGTGAAGTTGAGGGTAGAAATGTTTTGTCTAGCCTGAAGTTCTAGCTCCTTGAGAACTGGCAGGGGAACTCTGGCTACTGGGGGCCCAGAAGGTCTAGGAGTAATACAGATCTTAGCAAAGTCCGTATTCAACTCCTGAATTTTGTCCTGAAAAGTTGGTTGTCCCACCTTGTACCACTTTGAAGTTGAGGGAGGAGGCCTGACATATTTTCCCTCAGATAAGTTGGCAGCCTTAAAGTCATGTTGGAATTTATCAAAGGCGTCCTTGATAACTGAGCTAAGTGGAAGAATAGAGGAGGGACCTCTAGGTCTGAGCTCTTGACGGCCTTTTTCATCATCCAGACCCAACACTGAGGTGGACGACCTGGGCATAGATTCCCTGGGGTCAGGGAGAGACAAAATACGCCTGAAGGTGTCCACTTCTTCAGAGTATTGTGAGGGCATGTCAGACAAAGCTACTTCCCTATAATAAGGGGGGTCTGGATCATGTTGTGGTAGGTCTTGATCAGAAGCTACTCCTGAGGGCTGAGCCCTAGAGGGCTTAGAAGACCTGTGTCTGGTTTCAGGGGAGTGCTCCTCCTCTGAGGTAAATGACACGTATCTAGATCTTGATTTATGTTTGCTCTTGTCAGAGTGTTTTTTGGATCTAGAAGAAGGGATCCGAGGTTCATCGGAATCCTCATTTAGTTGGTCCGAGGCAGAGCTCGGGTCAACTGGCTGCCTATGGCTTTGCTTTTTGTGAGAGTACGAGACCTCTTCGGGGTGACCTTCAGAGGGGGCAACGTACTGATCCGAGGAAGGTTGAGCAGATACTAAACGCGGAGGAAGTGCTGGACCGAAGTCCACATCCATATCCTCGCTTGGGATGTTAGTACCAGATCTCGGAGGGGGCAAATCCAGAGGGGCAGCAGTACTACTGGACAAGCCAGGTTTTGAAGCAGGAAGAGAAGACTCTACCTCGACTTTCTGTTTTGCAGCCAACTCCTCTCGGAGTGACTGAAAAGCTTCCAACATGGATGCCTGGAAGGTACCCATTTGCTGCTGTAAATGTATATTTAAGGAATCACCGAGTGATTTCTCTAGGTTTTTCTGGATTTTATTTTGCAAAGCCGTACCAGGGGTGGGTGGAATAGTCTTAGCTGGCGTTTTCAAGGACAGGGAACTGAAGGCAAGAGGTTGTGGACGGGGGGGTGAAGTAAAAAGGCTATCAGCAGCACACTCGAGGTCTGCATTGGACTCAGTGAAGGAGTCCCCGTCGCCTTCACCCAAAAGATCTAGTTCATCTTTGGAACTAGTTGTCGCTTTCTGCTTTTTCAAATACCGTTTCCGGTTTTGGATTTTCTGTAGTTGCTCATCTGTGAAAGACGTGCAAATTTCACAAGGGGTTTCAAAGGTGACACAGGGGTCATCTCCCTTGCCAGCCTCCCTACAGGTAGGGCAGAAATTATGTGTATCAAAGCTAAAGCAGAAATGGCGGCATTTCTGCGCTCTCGGTTTGTCTTTATTTGCTTGATGAGACGACATTTTATACGCAATAAAAGACGTACAATGTACTTGCCTGAACCGAGGAAAACTCAAAACACGCGACTGAAAACAAAATACTTATCCTGTGAAAATTAAAATTTTACAGAATGATCTATGATATATATTACAAGAAATATGCAAATATTAGCCTCCAACAATAAGTAAAGTCTGAGAAATAAATGAAAATGTCTGTATATTTACAAACTGCTACCAGTCAATCGTGGCCAACGAGAAAGTAGGACGATTGGTCAGAAGTTATCACGTGACGACAACTACCAGTATATCCGGTGGCTAACAAGAACGATCTTTTTTTCTAAGACGTTGGCCCCGGGTGTGGCAACCCGAGATCAGCATTAAGTCCCACATGGTAAGCTATTGTAGCGTAATAAAAGGTGGCCATTTTGAATTTTCAAATTTTTGCCAAAAATGCAAAAACACAACTCCTTAACCATGTGAGAGCGATTTAGTCGAAATTTTCGATCAACAGGGTATTTCAGCAATCTACTCTTGCCAATTTTGTCCAAGTTTTAGAGCAAAACTCATGCTTCCCTTTGGGTGGACATTACGCATGCCAATGCGTCCTATTTCTAGTTTTCACTTCAGTTTCCTCGCTGCTGCCGCATTATGGTCTCATACCGTCAATTAGACCTAGCGCATCAGAGAACCAATGCAAATTGTATCCACCAGAAAGACAACTCACCAAAGCCAGTGAACTATTGTTTGACCTTGAAGGAGGGGCCCCAGGACAAATCTGACCACATCAGAAGTTTCCAAGCCATTGATTTCCTATAAGTTGGTTTGACATTGCAAACCTCTAGGACCCATGATAATCGAGTTAAATGCACTTTTAAGTTTCACTATGCCCATTTGACCTTGAAGGAGGGGTCCAAGGTCAAATCTGACCACATCAGAAGACTCCCAGCCCATGAATTGCTATAGGTTGGTTTCACATGTCAACTCTCTTGGGCCAACACTAAGGGAGATAGAGGCACTTTTGAAGTTTGCTACATGGGGTACTTTGGCACTCTGTGAATGACCTTGAATGAAGAGCTTCAAGGTCAAATGTCTGCAAGCTTGTAGAGGACATGTATATCTGTTATACATGTCACCTATGAAGAGATTCAACCTTCTACTTATGAGAATCAGCCAGTAGAAAAGGTTGAAAATTCTCAGTAGAAAAGGTTGATAATTTTCAAAGAAATGCCTGGAGCAGCCATCTTGTTTTTCAGATTGAGGCTAATTTCAGTTCCCGAGCTTACCTCCAAATGAAGATATTCTGCAAATTTGGTGAAGCTAGGAGCTGTAGTTTCCCACTGAGAATGTTTACATCGAAAATCTCTCTACATGCAGCAGCAGAGGGAACACTAAATTAAGTATCCTACGAATATGGCGTGATACAATTATAAACTGTAGACAAGCTAACATAATATCAGCAGTAAAAGAGATGGAGCTTCATTGTCACTTTCAATATAATATTGTGCAAGTTATCACTGGACAGAGTTTATGGAAGAAGAAGATTGGATACTCAAGATGCCTGCAATGTAAGCTACTGATCTTGCAAAAGTTTATTTCCAACTTTCCCACATATAACCCATGATGCAACTTCAAACTGCATCAGTGGAACATACTCAGCAAGAGTTTATCAAAATATCGTAAGTTTGATGAAGGTAGAAGTATATTCTTTGTCACAGGTTCAGAACAAGATGTAAAATTAATTGCTAAGAACAGCAGCTTATTTTAATTTGCATAATGGGACAATCTAAACTAATTTATCATTGTGACAATAGAAGGCTATGCGTCTAATCTGTTGCCAAGTTCCAGTGAGTTTTGCTTGTTTTTGTTTAAGGGCCAGTAAAAACAAGATGTGGCAACTGTCACACTTATACGTGATTTTAGACAAATGAAAAAGATGCATGCCCCCTTTTCATCTGTAGTTGTGATGTGGGATGAAAAGATGGACATTCTATTAAATATTTGACTCTAAATCAGTACCATAAATCAATTTTGAGGGCAATAGGCAATAACAAATTACAAACATGGAATAAAGTCTGTTTATTATTATTATTATATATATTATATATATGCAGTATACACAATGTAACGCCTATAAACAAAATGCAAAATATTATTTATGAGGCTGTAACATAGAGTTGAACTAGAAAACACTATCCATCACAAAACAACTGGTGTACATCAACCCTGGCCTTTTGACATTACAATATATTGGCCCACACAATCACTTTAGTCATAATCACTGTGGCTACCAGACGCCAAAAAGAAAATCATAAAAATTATGAAGAACAAGAGATGTGAAACTCCCCAGCCAAATTACTGTTTCAAATTACTGTAATATTACATTTTTTACATTTGTTTCAAAACCTCTCCAATGTATAAAAATGTCCTAAGTGTACGAGTTCTGCATAATTATCGGGAATAAAAAATATCACATTTCTTGCTCCATTATATAAAGCTTGCTTAATTTTGTTATGATGTTGAATTGTCTCCAGTACATGAGAGTGATAACACCGGTTCTACATTACTGTTCTCAGTCGTTTAACATTCTGCTTCTCACTGTATGTGGATCTGATATCACATCGGCAAAAACCTTGACCCTTCAAAACAATCTGGATTTGCAAATAGGAACCATATCTTGGGTCAATTTAATTTACCGGTACGGGATCCGCCATATTTGATAATTGCAGGAAATTGTCAAGGAAATGTGAAATTAAATTAACATAGTTATAAATGGGGGCAAGCCCCCAACCCCCATAAATAGTATTCCTGTATATTACAATAAAAATAAAAGGATGGAATTGCTAAAAACGTTAATTATATTATCGCCCAAATCTCGTACCGGTAAAGTAAAAACTAGCCCATATCTTCTCTGTAAAGGTTTAAAATTAACTAAATTAGGTTAATCTTGTTATGCACATTCTTACTCATATGTAAGATTAGAATAATTCAGTCAAATAAACTAATAAAACTTTATTAAATTTCCAGAATCATAATCTCCAATAATGGTATGATGTTACAAATCTGGTTAGATGGTTTACTTGAAGGGTTCTTATGACTATTGATTCATAAATTTCAATTCAGCACTAACAACAAAAATGTGAAATCTGCCACAGTATGTGAAACCCACCATTAGTGTGTACACCCCTTAGAATGTAAGACAATCACAATCTGTGTAAAATTTGCAACAGGGTAAATCCCAGATTAATGTACTCAACAATTATTCATACAAAAAGCATTTTCCACTGGTGCAAGAAAGAGAGAGGGGTTTCTTCACCAGTGAATAATGGATGCTGTGGCAAATTTGTCACTGGTTTTTGCTAAAGAGCATATTTTAATCTTACAAATGAGATAGGATTTGCTAGTTATTGGGTTATTTTATTCAAATTTCCGAACACAAATTCATAATACACTTCAACAACATCACTTAACAATATCTTATTAACAATTAACAAAGACAAACTCAAAAAGGATCATAAAATGGTGGCAAAATATATTTACTTTCTTCTCAGTAAAACAGGTTTTTGCAACAAAAGACTGCCAATCATTCAAAAAAAAACTAGATATTGCGTCTCGACGCAGTGTATCCCCAGACGGGACATGGTTGAAGCGTGACATACAGAGTATTGTCAAATTATAAGGTGCGACCAATAATAAGGGAGATATAGGTCACTATAAGTATCAAGTACCACGTTCTACCTTAAAGGAGGGGTCGAAGGTCAAATCTGAACCAACCCAAAAATTTGGGGCACATAATTTCCCATAAGTCATCTTCACATCCAAAGCTCTACGACCAATAATAAGAGAGATATACACCATTATAGGTATCAAGGACCACATTCGACCTTCAAGGAGGGCTCCAAGGTCAAATCTGACATCACCAAAAGATTCGGGGCACATGATTTCCTATAAGCTGTCTTCACATCCAAAACCTCAACGAGTAATAGTAGGGAGATATAGGCCATTATAGGTATCAAGGACCACATTCGACCTTGAAGGAGGGGCCCAAGGTCAAATGTAACCCCACCATAGGATTCAGGGCAGATGATTTCCCATAAGTCGTCTTTACTGCCAAAACCTCTACAACCAATAATAAGAGAGATATAGGCCATTATAAGTATCAAGGTCCACATTCAACCTTGAAGGAGGAATCTAAGGTCAAATCTGACCCCATCAAAAAATTCAGGACACATGATTTCCTGTAAGTTATCTTCACATCCAAAACCTCTACGACCAATAATAGGGGAGATATAGTCCATCATAGGTATCAAGTACCACATTCAACCTTGAGGGAGGGATCTAAGGTCAAATCTGACGCCACAAAAAGATTCGGGGCACGATTTCGTATAAGTTGTCTTCACATCAAAAACCTCTATGACCAATAATAAGGGAGATATAGGCCATTATGGATATGAAGAACCACATTTGACCTTGAAGGAGGGTCCAAGGTCAAATCTGAAACCAGCAAAAGATTCGGGGCACATGATTTCCTATAAGTTGTCTTCACATCCAAAACCTCTACAACCAATAATAAGGGAGATATAGGCTCCCTTAAGTTTGGTCACCTCAAATTATCAAATTCGTTGCCATAGCAACCAACCCAATTGAACAAACTGGACCAAAATGTTAGCCAGGCAAGATTTCATAGCAGGGAAGATATCCTGAAACCTTGGTAAGGATAGGTCATTATAGGTATGAGGAACCACATTTGACTTTGAAGGAGGTGTCCAAGGTCAAATCTGAAACCAGCAAACGATTCGGGGCACATGATTTCCTGTAAATTGTCTTCACATCCAAAACCTCTATGACCAATAATAAGGGAGATATAGGCTCCTTTAAGTATGGTCACCTCAGATTTTCAAATTCGTTGCCATAGCAACCAACCAAATTGAACAAACTGGAGAAACTGTTAGCCAGGCAAGATTTCAAAGCAGGGAAGATATCTTGAAACCTTGGTAAGGATAGGTGAAAAAGATTTTCAGCTGAAAGTGATTTACTCAATCCAGCTATTACTCAGTTAGCTATGGACCTACAGCTCTGAAAATATGCCATGACAGAGTACATTTAAAAGTACATAAACAACGTATTTGACAAAATACCTCTAAATTTAATAGGTTTGCAGATATAAGCGATTTACTCAATGGTGAACTGTCAAGGTAGCTATTACTCAGTTAGCTATGGACCTACAGCTCTGAAAATTCGCCACGACACTGTGCATCAAAAAGTAGCTGAACAACATATTTGACAAAATTATTCTAACTCTAACAGTTATGAAGAAAAATATCATTTACTCATTTTTGTCAAGGTTAAAAACTGACTATAGCTGTTACTTACGTAGCTATTGAGACAGACCTCTGAAAATGTTACCACCTTGTAGGCATGGAGAAAGTAGCTGAACAACATATTTCACCAAAATGTTGTAAATGCAGTCATTTTTGAGTTATGAGCACTTTACTCAAAGCAGCTACCAGTGCTATTACTCACTTAGCTATGGACCTATGCCATACATAATCTCCTGACCAGCGGGCCATCTAGAGATAATCAACATGAGTCAGTAAGTTATACAGCCAATAGTTCAATAGTTTCCATGTAATATAGTCAGCATTAAGTGTGAAAATATCTCCAAAAAGGCCAAAAACGGCCTCGGTGAGGTACTTCGGCGGTCTGTGGATGACCTTCAATGAAGAGCTTCAAGGTCAAATTTCTGCATGCTTACAGAGGACATATATATGTATTATATATACCAGCCATAGGAAGATCTAACTTTCTGTATATGAGAACTGGGCCAAAATGTGAAAAAATGGCCAAAATCTGACCTTTAAGAGGCCACCAGTGACCTTGAAATTAAAGGTCAAGGTCACAAAACAATAGCGTTTGTGGCATTGCCCATATATACCCACACACCAAATTTGAAAGGTCTAACTAAAATATTTTTTAAGTTATCGCTTCCGAAAGGAAATC
Organism: Sabellastarte sp. h YS-2021; assembly: GCA_964017235.1. Lineage (NCBI taxonomy): Eukaryota > Metazoa > Annelida > Polychaeta > Sabellida > Sabellidae > Sabellastarte > Sabellastarte sp. h YS-2021. Next base: position 39,592,469 of record OZ024930.1, on the reverse strand, counting down.
TCTGCGGCAGCGGCGTGACCGTACTGAATCCTAAGTATCCCTGACTTTCGTCCGGGGATACAATTAAATACAACTTCTTATTTTAGTGGTCTGACATGATAAGAAAGAACACGATGCTTCTGGAATATCCATACATTTTGTTTTCTACAGAAATCCATAAAAACTACCCAAATACACCCTGCACCATAATGATCCTTTAATTTGAAATTATAAAACAAAAAATAACAAAGGTTCTTGTTTGGTTATAACAAGAGAAGCACAAGAAAAAATGAAAGAAAGAACGAGATGGCATGCTTTTGATTAGAATACAGAGAACTAGTATGCTACACACATGAATACACATGGCCACGCTAATAAGTAAAACCACCACCACATTGCGGGGAAACCATCAGCTCAATGCACAAACAATCCAGCTCTTCAAAACAACCAATTCTATGAGTATTTGGTTTTACAAATACCAGTAGAACATCTTTTGACATTTTATTATCCAAATACCCTATCTTATGAGCCCTTTTCCAGTCTCACAACTTTACAATTTCGAGTTTATTTACAGTTAAATACCTCTTCCATTATATCAGCAATTATGTAACAAAATCTTGTTTCAAAAAGATATTAAAATTTGGAATTGTAGAAGATGCTAAACTCCCAAAAACAATGGCTAAATGCAAACTGTTACAAAATCGGGAACAATTTTTTTCTTTTAAAAAATGACAACTGCTTCAACCTAATTAACTGATCTAATGGTCACTTGCAAAGAATGAATGAATGGGTCGTATTTTTTTAAGATGTTATAAATATACGGGATCCCAAAAAAAGTAGCTCCTCTGACAAATCACTTCAAAGATATAGGCTTCAAAGTAAGATCAAACTTAAAAGGTCGTTGACTGAAGTATTTACGTATTTAAGTATTTACGTATTTACTTGGATACCACTATAATTTCTGGTCTTCTAATAGAACTGATATTGTGAGTATACACCTACCTGAAGATTTAACAGATTTAACTTGTGCAACTGGTGTGTTGATTTTATTAAAATGACTTTTGGCCTTTAAACCTAAAAATTAACCGCTTTCAATAGTTTATGTTATTGTATTTCTAAGGCAACCTACAAATTCCCCAAACACAATTTAACTTGATGTTACTCTTGACAACCGACTTCTTAGATTTTCCACAGCTTCAAACTTATGTGTTGTTTTGCATAGCCTGCCTGAGATTAAGTGTCTCGTATATCAAGCATAATAATTGAAGGATTTCAAAAGATAAATGTTGCAATCAAAGATGTGTGACTGATTCATGCAACTGGCTGGAAAGTTTAGCAGACATCACAACTGTGATGACAGGACATACAACAACACTTAAGATCAACAACTTCAAATTTGGGATTTAAATTCGTTTTTTAAAACATGAAACAAATCTTTTGACTTTCGATGTGTACTCATTACTGACACAACAACATGGAGTTTTTGCTAAAGTAAATAATTTTTATGTTGATTGGTGCTGATAAGTAAAAGAAAACTAGATTGGGCCAACTCGGCGCCAACATATCCCCAGACAGGTCATCACTCACGCCACAGGTTTTGATCGGGAATTTTTTAAAACATAATTACCCATTATTACATGAACTTCAGCACATCAATCTACTCTGTTTATATCTTCCAAGGAAGATGGTGTATCCCCAGACGCCGAATACATAACTCAAATTATATTTTCAATCTTCCTGCAATGATAACTCTAAACCTATTTTCAAAGTATTTAAATGATTGATGATTGAATGTCCATTCTAAAATAATAATCCCAAAAGAGCGTATCTGTTTCTATATTTGTTGACAAATAAAATATTATTTTTAACTCAACTCATCATACTTTTCAATCTTCCTTCAAAGTATTTAAATGATTGATGATTCAATTTCCATTCTAAAATTCATAATCCCAAAAGCGCATATCTGTTTCTATATTTGTTCACAAATAAAATATTATTTAAAAAAAAATTATTTATATTATTATTTTATTATATTATTTTTAGAATTTGCAAATTGTTTTCAGTTATTCATTTCCTCTATACCTATATATGTGGTCCATATATATGCAACCTAAATATGTGACACAATCTCAGTTCTGACTCCCCTTTGTGTTATATGTAATGAAGCCCACCACCTCCCACCCCCACCCCTCTCCCCTTCTCCACACCTCTCTCACTATTACACAAGATCTGCAACCCCATTGAGTTCTGTGTTTCTCATCTGATATCATTAAATACCTTTGTTTATTTAGTGTCACTCAATATAGCTGGAGGTCCCAGAGGTGGGTGGGGGGAATCCGGGTGGGGGATGCATAAATGGTAAACAAACAATCTATATAAAAGGGGTACTCAAATACAAAAAGAATTGAGAATTTTAAGTATGTGATTATCAACTGAAATGAGTTCATAACTGTAGGAGCTGTGTCAAAATTAACTGAGGCAAGTTGAATAAAACTGGGCTAGTTGAGGGTTAAAAATCCCCTAGTTTTACTACATAAGGATATAATTTCATTAATATTGGGACTTAAAGCTCACTTAAAGTGTCCATTTTGTCTACTTGAATATGTTTAACCAGTTTCATTTTAAAAAGTTAAAAACTCAGCAAGCAGAGGTATAACACACAAAAATAAGTTCTTAAAAGACTAAGATAGCCATAACATTATTAATATTCAAAATTTAAATAGACAGGCATTTCCTTTTAAAAATTCAAAGATTTCAGCTCTATAACCCACATAGTTTGACAGTTACTGGGCTTTAAAGTGGCATAATGTCCATAAATTGGGTTTCTGTGGGCATTTTACAATTGTTAAAGAGACCTTAGCAATTAAACAACAGATCTGAAACTTTTTGGGGGACATACATAACAAACAAAAATTATATATAATACAGTTTAAGACTTGTCACACTAAGCATTTCCAAATAACAGGGCAAAATACGGAAAAAATGTCCAAAAAGGCACTTGGGTGAGTGTCTATGGCCCTCATACACAGGTTAAATGTCTACTAAAAACCTTGATTTTCGGCATATGTAAAAAGGACATAATAATGCATTCCCAGATGGGATTTCAGCTCCATCAATGACATAGTTTAACAGTCACAGGGCTTAAAGGTGGTAAAAAGTCCAAATATTGGGTCTCTGTGGGCCTTTTAGAGATCTCGATGTGGCTTTCAAATTAAAGCTTCAGACTTAAAATTTGTTACATACTAAGATTACACATAGAATATGTATCTAATAAAGTTTGAAACTTCTCAGACTTACCATTTCCAAGTTACAGAGCAAAATATGTGAAAAATGTCTTAAAAGGGTTACTCAGGTGGGTGTTTAAGGTCCTCATACACAGGTTAAATGTCTACTTGAAGCCTTGATTTTTGGCACATGTAAAAAGAACATAATAATGTATTCCCAGATGAGATTTCAGCTCTATCAGTCACATAGTTTAACAGTCACAGGCCTTAAAATTGGCAAAAATTCCAAATACTGGGTCTTTATGGGGCCTTCTAGAGACCTAAATGTGGCCTTCAAATTAAAGCCTCAGACTTAAAATTTGTCACATACTATGATTACACATAGAATATGCATCTAATACAGTTTGAAACTTCTTAGACTTACCATTTCCAAGTTACAGGGCAAAATATGTGAAAAATGTCTAAAAATGGTCACTCGGGTGGGGATTTATGGTCCTCATATACAGGTTAAATGTCTTCTTAAAGCCTTAATTTTTGGCACATATATAAATAACATACTAATATCTTCCCAGATAGGATTTGAGCTCTATCAGTCACATAGTTTGACAGTCACAGGGCTTAAAAGTAGCAAAAAGTCCAAATATTGGGTCTTTGGGAGCCTTTTAGAGACCTCAATTTGACCTTCAAAATTAAAGCTTCAGACTTAAAATCTGTTACATACTAAGATTACACACAGAATATATATCTAATACAGTTTGAAACTTCTCAGACTTACCATTTCCAAGTTCCAGGGAAAAAGATGTGAAAAATGTCTTATAAGGGTCACTCGGGTGGGTGTTTATGGTCCTGATACACAGGTTAACTGTCTATTAAAGGCCTAAATGTTGGGGCACATATAAGAAAACACATAGATATATTCCCAGATGATATTTAACTTAGATGAGAGACATAGTTTGAAAGCTACAGTGCTTGAAAGTGGCAAAAAGTGCATAAATTGGGTCTCTGTGGGCACTTTTGAGACCTTAAGTCGACCCCTTTGGGTAAACCTACAGCCCTAAAATTTTCTACAGACAAGGATTACATATCAAAGTTATACCTAGCGCAGTTTGAGACTCATCAGAATTACCACTTCCAAATTATAGGGCAAAATATGTGAAAAGTATAGCAAAAAATCCCCAAGTGGGGGTATTTATGGGCCTCAAACACAATTTTCTCCTCAACTTAAAGTCGTGATTTTCGGCACATGTACTAAAAACATATTAATGTGTTGTCAGGTAAAATTTCAGCCAGCTGAGCATCATAGTTTGTGACCTACAGGGCTCTAAGTGGCCAAAAGTCCAATTTCTGACCTTAAGGTGGCCATAAGTTCTTTTTTACTGGGAGTTTAAGGTCACCTTAAAATAGGGATCTTCCTTTGGGCACCCTTAACATGTGTACCAAGTTTGAAAAAAAAATATTAATTTGTTTTTGAGTTATCGCGTCCACAAGGAAATTTCTACGGCGGCGGCGGCGGCGGCGGCGGCGGCGGCGGCGGCGCGACGGACCTGAATCCAATATATCCCCGACTTTCGTCTGGGGATATAATAATTTTGTCACTGGCAACCAGACAAGAGTATACATCAAAATATCTACCACAACATTCAAATGTGCATTACAACAAAATCACTACATCCCCATCTACAATGACAACCAAATACTTGTGTGAGATACTAAGTATCAACAGAAAACAATCTGTACTCGAACATTCCCACTGTATCAATAGAGATAAAATAAAAGACATTTTCTTAAATATCATGTGCATTCTTATCAAATTTCAAACTTTAGACAATTTTACAAAATATCAATGGTTTGCTGTATAATTATGAAATGTGGAAAACTCAAGCTATATTAAGGAAACGGAGCAAATTTTTCTTGAGTTATAATTCCACGTATAACATTTTTTGGTGAGAAAAATAAATAAACTGGAAAAAGGTTTTTGAAAACAAAAACAGAGTGTCCCAATAAGCAAAAAAAAAAAAAAAATATCAAAAGTGATTAAGTTTAAAGGAAGGGAAAAAAGAAATAGTATGTTGTTGAAAATGTCCTCATACAAAAACAATCATCACAGAAGCACATTGGAAAAGTTAATCCTATTAAATATATATATCAATGTGGAACAGGCACTGCCAAAACGTAATTTTCCCCGAGGTATTTATCATAAGAGGGAATAACACCCTTGCTGAAGGGTCAAGTTCCTTTGTAAATAAGGGAAAATACACATAGAAAGTTTTCACTTGGCATCATATATTATGACATATACACATACTGGATTTCACATCAGCTATCTCCTAACTTGTATGAGTGCTCTATGAATTGAAAAATACATGTGTACATGTTTGAAAAATATATGGTCAAATTTGAGCCTAAGATAAAAACCAAAAACACAAAATCTGCAATTTTATGACCCTAGTTTGACCCATAAGGGGGTCAGGGGTTAAATCTGACCACCTTTCTGGAATCTCAGCTTGAGATTTTGATAGTACTGATATGGTTTTGGCTGAGCGGCGATGATGAGTGGGTGTATTAAAAAAAAAAAAATTATTTTGTTCATGTAACCTTGATAATAGTCAAAGGTCAAAAATAAGCATGTGAAAAAATTTTCCCATACCTAAGGTATATGTCACAGTGGAAACTCCAATCCAGTGCCATTTCTAATTCCCCTAGTGGTAGTTCCAATTGGAACTACCACTAGTGCTACTTCCAATTGGAACTACCACTAGTGCCATTTCTAATCCTTTGCTGATAAACAACAATTAGAAGTAGCACTAGTGGTAGTTCCAATTGGAACTACCACTAGGGGAATTAGAAATGGCACTGCTTGCAATTAGAAGTACAACTAGTGGTAGTTCCAATTGGAAGCAGCACTAGGGGAATTAGAAATGGCACTAGTGGTAGTTCCAATTGGAAGTAGCACTAGTGGTAGTTCCAATTGGAAGTACCACTAGGGGAATTAGAAATGGCACTGGATTGGAGTTTCCACTGTGACATATATAAGTCCCAAAAATGGTTAGAATCTTCCCACTGATAAGGGAGGTATTCAAGGGAGACGATAATGCGGTGGCGGCGGAGAAACTCAACATAAAAACAAATAAGTGCCCTTCTCAATGCTTAATTATTTCACAATGATTTTTAACAGTAAACTAAACACATTTAGCATGATTAAAAGCACATTTAAGAAAAGGTTGGTGCAAAACATCAGTGTTTTTAAGTAGCTCCAAAAAACAAAACCCTATCACTTTCATGTAAGCATTCTGTTTTGTTACTCCCAAGTAGTTCATCTCTAAAATTCAGGTGACAACTTTATTGATAATTTCAATGTTTAACATGTAGTCCTGTTCTTTTTTTATGTCAATCTTGTTAAAAACAATTTCTTTAACTTCAAAAATATAGTTCCTGTACTTCAAATATGAAAGCCATGCAACCAACAAATTTGTCGGGAGGAGAGTTAGTCAAACTTGCATATTTTTCTCCACTTACATCCATCCTGTGAACATACTGAAAAGGGTTGCATTCAATAAATACATGTTTATACATATAGAAATTACCTAGGCTGAAATTTTCCCACTTTCCATGTATGCACGCAGTGCCAAATAGTTCCCTCTAGTACAGCTATTAAGAACAGTAAAAATCACAATAATTGGCCACTTTTTGTGCAACTTGCAATTCTATTCTCTATGATGAGCAACAAGTTGCTAAATGTCATTTAAATAAGATTGTAATTTAGAAGATATGGGAAACTCTTACTAAATTTGATAAGAAAAATATCACCTCCTTCAACAAGTGGCAAATTATGCAATTTGTTACAAATTTTAGTGTTCTGTATTTGACATTTAACAGAAAAACACAATGTATCACAAAGACTTCATCTATATGCACAGTAGAATATTTCAAACCAGCCTAACTCAGCGGCAATACACAAAATTGTTTAAAAAATATGTAAGAAATTAGCCAAAAAAACTTGTATGCTCCACTTTTGTGTGTATTAAGTACGCAATACTGACCTTTGAGGTCAAAAGGTCGCTAAGCTCAAGCTATAGAACAGAGGCTTGAGGTTGGTTATATCAGAAATCTACATTATTTCTGCAATAACTCCCAAGAGCCTGTATTATGTGGAGATTGTACTGTTTGGGTCAAAGACCACAGCTTGGTTTATCGTATAAAAATTTGGGTTTCATATCCCTTGCATCAGCTAAGGTCAAATCAGGACAGTTCCTAAGGTTTAAACCAATGATAACAGATGCAAAACTCAAGTTATTAAATGCAAAGCTGCTAGTGGGTAAATCATTTGGCAGTGTGAATACTGATATTGAACGTAAAAATATTTCAATAGCGGCCAATATTGGGGGGAGGGGATATTGTGTACCATATAGTCTGAATCTGGGATACCAAAAACGTTTTGTTCCAGCATATCCCCTACAGCTAGCAGGAAACAAAACATTGCAGGTTTCATCAAAATGTATTGAAAACTTCAAAAATATGAGATAAAAGTGTACAATTTCTTCAGAATTATGCTTTATTTCAAATATTTGCAGTGTAAGTTAACAGTTTTACTTAAAATGGCAATATTGATATATGTCTTCAGATATCAGTAACCCTGTCCCAAAACAATGAATATCGGCAATATCGATAAACAATGTACCCACTACAAGTTACTGAGGCTAATACATAGGAAAAGCCTTCATGTTTCACATATACTGAACCAAGCATGAATTTGTCAACTGTGATAACCCCTCAGCCACCATGACCTCTTGCATTGCCTCGGGTGTTTTGACAAACAGAGGCTAGCTGTGTAGTTGAAAATCACAGTGTAAAGTTTAATATCAACAGATCAAGTTAAAATACTGATGGCAAGCATAAAACCTGTCACTACTTCAAGATTTGGTAAGATACTTCAAAGTTTGTGGTTTTGTAAACTGTACTCCTAGAACTTGATAACAAAAAACTTATATGGGAGGAATTGACTTCAGCTTTTATGATCATCAGGGGGTTTGTATCTTTTAAAGGGTAGTGATAGGTGGCTTTCTACTCAGAAAGGCTTTTGTTGTAACCCCCTTATTACAGTGAGGGTATTACATCGGGAGAGTTATAGTTTTTTATGTACACACAAAACATCTGTCACAGTTTGCTTCACACGGGACTTAACAATCTCTCATCTTATTGACCAGGACACTTGCCAGCAATGTCTATATGTATATGCAAAACTAGAGCTGATGATTTATACTCACTACTTTTGGTGTGTTAAGAAATTAGAAAGCCAATGTGATTCCTTAAGTAAAATCTTTGTGAAAACAACAACTGGATAGCACAAATGAACACAATCCTATTGTTATTAGAAAGGATTTTACAATTTTTCAAAACTCTTATAGTTTTCATGAAGGAAACAAAATAAACTGTATGCTATTAATGATAGTTTGTCTTTTTTGTCCTAAAATTACAAAAACCTGACACTAGCATACATTTCCCAAATATGGTGACACTGAAATTATCAATCTGTTTAACAGAATGTCATAATTACAAGCCTGGTCAATCCAAATGCTACTTGGTCTCAACTTTTATAATCTACACCTTGACCATACTCAGAAAAAATATTACAGTCACCCTGATATCTGGCAACATGATACAAACGCTTTCCTTTTCATGTTATTAACTAGTACATAATCTATATTACCAAAGCATGAATTTTGTGAAGGCCAAGTCAAAAATCACATTTTAAAGGGTTTACTACATAGCTACTATTCAATCTGTAGTATATCCATCTAGCTTTAAGCTCTAGGTGTAAAATAATGTAGCAGCTTTAACAGTTAGCCTGTGCATGGCAAATATACGCGAATCAACTTGCAAAGAACAGAGAGAGAAAATAACAACAGATTATACAGAATTACATAATACATCAATACTACATAGGTTTCACTTTATATTTATATATATTTATTATAGTACGCAGATATATACAATTAAAATAATTAACAAATATAATGATCTACATTATAGATATACATAGTCATTTTTCATCTGCTAAGAATGGCCCCCCAGGGTGGGAACAGAGAATTATAGTGGCTTGTATTTCCCCAGTTTCTGTAAAGTCTTCATGAAAACTCAGTTATATCAAATTTTGTCCCATTTTTCTGTGCTTTTATATAAAAATATAAATTGCTATTGTAATGACGTAATGAAGAAAATGACATTTATTTCTCAACATAATCATAAACACGGATCCCTTGTTGATACCTGACAGAATATACAGGTTCTGTTAATATTTTTTCCAGCAATTTACAGGCATTCAAAAAATAATGAAAATTTAATGTTTACAAGACAAATACACTGGAACTGACCATGTGAATGAAACACCCTGTTGATCACTGAACCTTTCAAAATGTGTATTTTTGCAGAATAATTAGCCCCAATTTTAGAAAAAAAACAATGAGATGCAAAACCAGTTCACTGCATTGAAACTTTACATTGGCATTTCCTTATTACCTTGACATCTCCCTTCCTGTTTAACCTCAATTTTCCAATTTCATTACTTCTCACCAATACAAATAGCTTTCCATTTACTTGCAGTCATATAATGTGCTATTAAGACGAACACTGGATCAGATTCCCCCCAAAAATATATTGCATCATCCAAAGGATAAAGAGCTGCAATGGTTTCTTTTTACTTTGTGGTTAAAGTATATTGTGAAATTATTTTCCTCTAAACCCTGCATCACAAATCATTCTGTAGCAAATGGATTATTATCATAAATAGATCAAGAGTAATTTAGATACACATATTGAAGGGCCAACCAACTGCTTAAAGTGCTAAAAATTCTCCTTCTGAAAATGATTCAATATTACCAAGACCCCCAGCCCCCTATCCCTTTATTCTATTCAAAGCATGTGCATGAATATTTTGTCTTATAATAAAGTAATACCATTTTATGTAACAATGTCATAATGTTAACTAAATGACTAAATATCTTTGTAACTTCTGTGCATAACTATTAATATATTAATTTAAATTTCGGCGAAAATATCACTCCACAATGACCATCTATCAAAAGTGTCAATACCATTATTAATGTAAGACAGCATTTCTTGTTCAGTATACTTTGATTTAATTAACTTGTAAGACATTTTAGTTTTAAATTTATCTATTTTTTACTTTTAAAAAGTATTCCAAACAGCTGCATCACTTTGCTACAACTTTGTTCAGAAATAGTCATTATTTCATAAGGACAAGTCACACTAACCAAGTTTTTTTTACTTTGACACATGATATTGAACATCATTTTCATGAAATAGTAAGTAAATACAAAGGTTCTTTAATGAAACTGGTCCTTATGCAAAAGGGTTTTTGTTAAACATATGCTTTATAAAGGAACAATTGGTGATCAATACACTGGGTTATTGAAAGTAATTTTTGTATTCATGTAGTTTTGACATTGCCTGTACAAAAGTCAAATATATAAAGTGAAGATGATCTATAATTCCCAACAAGCAGGTAATGTATCAAATGCTTAGATAAAATAAATGAGTTTTTTTTATTTACCGGTGTATTTGAGTTAGCACTATTGTAAATATAAACCATGTGTATTATTTGGTAAAGGTGGGAACTCGTGCCATTTATTGTCTTACAGCCAGATAATATGGTAGCAGCCATGCACAGTATAAAACTGTAAAACAAGTACCATGGATTTGCTTTTAAATGTCATTAAACTTCTCAAACTTAGTTTCACAAAACAATAACAGAATCATGGGATGAGAATAATCTTTATTTCTGGGGGAAATTCAATTGATATCAAAGGCTGAAGCGCAATAAACGTGAAGGAATGAGGATGGGGGAGATTTGCAGCCACTGATATGTTCTCAGCATCCTGTCCAGCTGGGGCAAGCCATAAATAGAGTAAAACAAGGAACTAAACACATAAACAGGCCTACTAGGTCATCTAGTAAGAGTATGCAACAACAGTTTCAGCTTCCACAAGCGCAATTTGAACTTAGCTCCTCTCCTCTTGTGTAATATTCTCCATTTTCAATCAATAGGTCTTCCTCTTTCTAAATATGTTGTCCACTTTTGTGAATAAATACTGATGTTTCATCTTCATTTTTTTGAGATTTTCGTATCCTTCATTATATGCTCTTAACATAACTCATCATAAAATTGCTTCCAGCAGACCAGCACCCAAATAAATTAACACAATAGAATGTGACAAATGGAGAAACAGCAGCTCTTGTGAGATTACTTCCAAAACAGAAAAAAATAGGTCTAAGTAGGTCAATCCTATTAACACAACATTATTCGATTCTTTCTCTTTCTAACTCTTTGAATAATACACAGATTTTGTTGCCACTAGAACTCCCACAGATGTTCAGTCATCTCTCTGTATACACTATTTGTGCATGGATTTAGAGGAAGGAGGAGTATTTTGTGCACAGCAGAAGCCTGAGCTTGTCTGTAGTTTTATATTGTTTTAAATAAGTTGAAGATGTCTCTGTTTTTGTTATAACTCCATATCTTCTGTCTCATTCTCAGAAAACTCACTCATGGAGCTCTCGCTGGAGGAGAGAGCATCGTCTTCAGCGCCCACACCATCTTCTCCTGCATATTTCTTCACATATTCTGAAAAGATTATATAAAACAAAATGCCAAAAATGTATCACCACAATCATGCGTAAAATTGTGTATTTATCTTGAACTGTACAAGGCATTCACTTCTGTACATTCACAATGTTTATCTGCTGCATATATGCTTTGTTAAATTCAATACATTATAAAATAATATATATATATCACATGTACTGTCATGTTCCTATTTTCCATAGAGTTGTCACATATATCTATATTTCAATATCGCTATTATTAAGTGTGTCAATTCAATTTTGTTTCTACTAAATCAGGAAATAACCCTTAAGATACAAGAATGGTTCAAATTAAAAAGGGCACCTTTTGATGCATAGTATGACTTTTCAAAGTACATGTACTAAAGTAAAAACAGATAGATGCTGAGTATATTTTTGCCAGCATATTTCAAAATTTCATTCATCAAACATTAAAAAATGTTTGGAGGTGAAATTTAGTGTGTTTACCACAACAAAAGCTTATTTTACAGAATAAATCCCAGAAAGTTTTGTCCTCTTTCATTTCCACAGCTTTATTATAAAATAGAGAAATTTGACTATTATATAGCAGTTTTCATATGTATAACAAGTTTGACTAAGAAAAATCCTAGCCACATCTTTTCATACCATACATAATTTGCATTAATTGGTAATCTCCAAATAAATAGCAGAATGTCACAGAACTATGCTATCCACAAAAAGTTGTTGATTAGAACAGTAAGACAATAATTTTAAGACAAGTTCAATGATCAAAAGCTCAAATTTAAGTTCTTAAATGGTTTATTTTTCACATCACCTCTAGTAAAAAATATTTACTACTTTTTTGTTGGTACGATGCACTCTAATATTGAACTTCATGTTCAGATGTGAAGCTTTATTTAAATGGAAAAAAATATAAATTGTGACAAAATTTCTGTGGAAAATACCACTAAAATTTACCAGTACGAGAATAAAGTCCAGATAATTTACTTTTACTTTTCTCAAATAACCACACAGTGGTGTCTGGCTAAAGTTCACTGTTTTGTATAAGCAAGACATATAAGACATACAATGTAGTAGGCACACTTGAAACGAGGGGGGGATAAATGAAAACATCAATAGATGCCAATCTATATGAAACTGATTTGACTGATAGGGTATATTGCTGATATCTGAGGCTTTCTGCAACCACATGCCATGTGACAACTGTGTTCAGTTAAAACTTTCCCATTTAGTCTGACCCAAGTTAATGATTTAGGTGTGTGGTGCACAGCTGTCCAAATACCATCACAAAACTACAATTAAACTAATCAAACATAAGTGGAAATGGTATCTTCTTTGAATTACCAAAAAAAAATAACTTTTCTTTGAATAAAATAGGATCTTCTTTTAATTGCAAAAAATTTAAATAATTTTTCTCCGAAAAGTCTAATTTTACATTATTTCGCCCTGCAGTGGTTTACATTTCCACAAATATATTATTTAAGATCAGATATCCCTTGGTGTCATCAAATTGGTTCAAAAGAGGATATAAACTAGAGGAATGCTTTTGCTAACAAAAGCGACACGTCCCTTAAAGTTTAAAATGCTTTGTGGTTTTAATAAGCATGCTGTAAAGCTAAGAATGCACAAAGCTGCACCGTATGCTTTCCCAATACCTCTTAATACATTCTGAAGCTATAAAAGCAACAATAGAGGAGATATAAGGCAAAAACTCAAAATCAGCTATTTTATGACCCCAGTTTGACCCATAAGGGGGTGGGGGGGGGGGGGTGGGGTGGGGGGGGGGGGGTGGTTGGGGGATAAAACTGACCGGCTATTTTAGATTCTCCACATATGCTTTCCCAATACCTCTTAATACATTCTGAAGCTATAAAAGCAACAATAAAGGAGATATAAGTCAAAAACTCCAAAGAAGCTATTTATGACCCCAGTTTGGCCCATAAGGGGGGGTCGGGGGGTAAAACTGACCGGCTATTTAGACTCTCCACATATGCTTTCCCAATACCTCTTAATATATTCTGAAGCTATAAAAGCAACAATAAAGGAGATAAAGGCAAAAACTCAAAATCGGCTATTTTATAACCCCAGTTTGACCCATAAGGGGGGGTCAGGGGGTAAAACTGACCGGCTATTTAGACTCTCCATATATGCTTTCCCAATACCTCTTAATACATTCTGAAGCTATAAAAGCAACAATAAAGGAGATATAAGGCAAAAACTAAAAAATCAGCTATTTTATGACCCCAGTTTGACCCATGGGGGGGGGGGGGGGGGGGGGGGGGGGGGGGGCAGGGGGTAAAACTGACCGGCTATTTAGACTCTCCACATATGCTTTCCCAATACCTCTTAATATATTGTGAAGCTATAAAAGCAACAATAAAGGAGGTAAAGGCAAAAACTCAAAATCGGCTATTTTATGACCCCAGTTTGACCCATAAGGGGGGTCGGGGGGTAAAACTGACCGGCTATTTAGACTCTCCATATATGCTTTCCCAATACCTCTTAATACATTCTGAAGCTATAAAAGCAACAATAAAGGAGATATAAGGCAAAAACTCAAAATTGGCTATTTTATGACCCCAGTTTGACCCATAAGGGGGGGTCAGGGGGTAAAACTGACCAGCTATTTAGACTCTCCATATATGCTTTCCCAATACCTCTTAATACATTCTGAAGCTATAAAAGCAACAATAAAGGAGATATAAGGCAAAAACTCAAAATTGGCTATTTTATGACCCCAGTTTGACCCATAAGGGGGGGTCAGGGGGTAAAACTGACCAGCTATTTAGACTCTCCATATATGCTTTCCCAATACCTCTTAATACATTCTGAAGCTATAAAAGCAACAATAAAGGAGATATAAGGCAAAAACTAAGCATGCCGAAAAATTTTCCCACGCCTAAGGTATATAACTGCCAAATATGGTTTGAAACCTTCAAATAATAAGGGAGATATTCAAGGGAGACCATAATGTGGCGGCGGCGGCGGCAGCGAGGAAACTGAGGCGAAAACAAATAAGCGCCCTTTCAAGAAATATAGCAAACTGTACAAATACATTTATGTGTTGTCCTCCCCACTTAAAACTCCCTGCTGTGATACAGTCTGTACAATGTCTTAGAACTGACTGATTTACTGGCCAGTATACATCATACAATTTACATAATGCTATCATGACAGTGTTGGTTCGTATCTATTTTGACAAATATTCATTTTCTACCATTTTTCAAGAATAAGTGAGGGTAAAAAGAAAATACTTCAAAAGATGTTTACACAGATAAGATTATCACCACAATTTCTTAAGAAAAGTTCAAGTATCTGTATACTCATGTTATAATACAATCAAGGGTCACTTGTAGTGCTAAAAATGGACAGATCCGGCTTTTACAGAAGTTGATGTGAAACACAATCCAGATATATCCATCTTAGTTTCCTTCTAGGTGTACCCTATAAAGGAGATGGCCTAATAAAATGCTGCTACTTAAACAGCCCTTATCATTTTGTTTAATTTGGTAAATTATACATCAATATTAGTAAAAAAGACCAAAAAATATGAGACAACTAAATATGTACATCAAAATTCAACTGATGTCACATAAAATAGCCAGTCTGAGAGACTTGCAGGCTTCCAGGCAGTCAGCACTACAAGAGTTAAGATATGGTACTATTTAAATTTCAAGTATCTGTATTTACCGGTAGTTTATATTTGTCTTTATATTTTTAAAATCTATGACATTACAATTTTGAAACTTCAATTGTGATATTTCAATTGGCTGCGATATCAAGACTTGAAAGTACCTCAATATCACAATGCTGCATTTGTTGACAATGTCATAACTTGTACAGGTCATATTACAACAGGGAATAAGGGAAAACAAATCAGTCGGTCGAGAATCTGCACTGTAAACCAACAGACACAACCATCAAATTTTCCACTTAAGATCAGGGATGGGATTGGAACCAATTAACATGGAAATAAAAGATGAGTGTGTTACCCACTTCACCGATGTAAAACTCTGTGTTGATATGCGGGATACATTTGACAACAATACAACTACAAAATTGAAGAACAAATGGTTGGAGTACGAACCAAGAACTTTAGTCTTGTAATCATCAGGTTTGTGGAGATATAAGGAAGCAGCTTCCCCGTTGAGGGGGTCGATGGGGTTGGGGTAGCTCAAAAGTTGTGGCAGGAAAGACTCAAAGACATTCACCAGGTCTGCAAAATACACAAAAACACATTAACCAGGCCTTTAAAATATAACAAGAAATTCAGTGTTAAACCAAGTACTGATAGACTAATGAAGATTAAACATCTAAACATTTAAGTATAAAAAATACAGTTTTGAAGATAGACTTGGAACAAGACAGGATTTCATTTACTTGTCAACAAGTACTTATTTATCATTACACCATGACATATTTAAAAAGCAAAAGAAGCGAGAAGATGCATGATTTTCTTTTAAATTATTAATTACAGAAAATAAATTACATTTGTCAATTTTGAGGTGAATATTTCCAACTTGCTGATATCCAGTAGTACAGATAACTCTTGTCTTGACTTTGTTCTTTGAATAATTCATTGCTTTGTTTTTAACAGGTATATATATAAGTAAAGAATATAGAGACCAATTTCAAAACTTCCAACTAAACAGTGAGCTTAACTAAACCTTTGAGTTTTTATGTCCCATTGACAATGCAGGATACCTCGAGCGATACCTCCAGCGCTCCCCATATCTTTGCATGGAATTGATTTGAACCCAAAACCATACAGATGAAAAATTGAAAATCAAGAGGCCATTTGGCAAGTATGTCATTTATTTTTGAAGATGGAAAAATGTACATTTAACTTAAAATTTCACAGAATGAAGCACCTGGGATTTGGGATTTCTGGATCTGACAAATATTGCTAAAGTATTAAGACACAAATACATTCATTGATAATGTGTATAGCCAATTGAGAACTAGACCTAGCGCATCGGAGAACCGATGCAAATTGTATCCACCATAAGAAAACTCACCAAAGCCATTCTAACATCGCTTAACCTTGAAGGAGAAGCCCAAGGTGAAATCTGACCATATCAAAAGATTCTTAGCCCATGATTTCCTATAGGTTGGTGTGACACTGCAAACCTCTAGGAATACGAATAAGCAAGATATAAACACTAAATTTGGCAATCCGCATTTGACCTTGAAAGAGGGGCCAAAGGTCAAATCCAATCACACAGAAAGATTCCCAGCCCATGATTTCCTAGATTTTGGTTTACCATTCCAAAGCTCTAGGACCAATAATAAGTGAGTTATAAGCACTTTTAAGTTTGGCTATCCTCGTTTGACCTTGATGGAGGGTCCAAGGTCAAATCTGACCACAGCAATAGAATCCCAGCAAATGATTTTGTGTACTATCCTCGTTTGACCTTGAAGGAGGGGTCCAAGGTCAAATCCGACCACACCAAAAGATTCCCAGGCCATGATTTCTTATAGGTTGGTTTACCATCCCAAACCTCTAGGACCAATAATAAGCGAGTTATAAGCACTTTTAAGTTTGGCTATCCGCGTTTGACCTTGAAGGAGGGGTTCAAGGTCAAATCCGACCACACAAAAGATTCCCAGCCCATGATTTCCTATAGGTTGGTTTACCATCCCAAACCTCTAGGACCAATAATAAGCGAATTATAAGCACTTTTAAGTTTGGCTATCCCCGTTTGACCTTGAAGGAGGGGTCCAAGGTCAAATCCGACCACACCAAAAGATTCCCAGGCCATGATTTCCTATAGGTTGGTTTACCATCCCAAACCTCTAGGACCAATAATAAGCGAGTTATAAGCACTTTTAAGTTTGGCTATCCCCGTTTGACCTTGAAGGAGGGGTCCTAGGTCAAATCCGACCACACCTAAAGATTCCCAGCCCATGATTTCCTATAGGTTGGTTTACCATCCCAAACCTCTAGGACCAATAATAAGCGAGTTATAAGCACTTTTAAGTTTGGCTATCCCCGTTTCACCTTGAAGGAGGGGTCCAAGGTCAAATCTGACCACACCAAAAGATTCCCGGCCCATGATTTCCTATAGGTTGGTTTACCATCCCAAACCTCTACGACCAATAATAAGCGAGTTATAAGCACTTTTAAGTTTGGCTATCCTCGTTTCACCTTGAAGGAGGGGTCCAAGGTCAAATCCGACCACACCAAAAGATTCCCAGCCCATGATTTCCCATAGGTTGGTTTACCATCCAAAACCTCTAGGACCAATAATAAGCGAGTTATAAGCACTTTTAAGTTTGGCTATCCCCGTTTGACCTTGAAGGAGGGGTCCAAGGTCAAATCCGACCACACCAAAAGATTCCCAGGCCATGATTTCCTATAGGTTGGTTTACCATCCCAAACCTCTAGGACTAATAATAAGCGAGTTATAAGCACTTTTAAGTTTGGCTATCCTCGTTTCACCTTGAAGGAGGGGTCCAAGGTCAAATCCGACCACACCAAAAGATTCCCAGCCCATGATTTCCTATAGGTTGGTTTACCATCCCAAACCTCTAGGACCAATAATAAGCGAGTTACAAGCACTTTTAAGTTTGGCTATCCTCGTTTGACCTTGAAGGAGGGGTCCAAGGTCAAATCCGACCACACCAAAAGATTCCCGGCCCATGATTTCCTATAGGTTGGTTTACCATCCCAAACCTCTAGGACCAATAATAAGCGAGTTATAAGCACTTTTAAGTTTGGCTATCCTCGTTTCACCTTGAAGGAGGGGTCCAAGGTCAAATCTGACCACACCAAAAGATTCCCAGCCCATGATTTCCCATAGGTTGGTTTACCATCCCAAACCTCTAGGACCAATAATAAGCGAGTTATAAGCACTTTTAAGTTTGGCTATCCTCGTTTGACCTTGAAGGAGGGGTCCAAGGTCAAATCCGACCACACCAAAAGATTCCCAGCCCATGATTTCCTATACGTTGGTTTACCATCCCAAACCTCTAGGACCAATAATAAGCGAGTTATAAGCACTTTTAAGTTTGGCTATCCCCGTTTGACCTTGAAGGAGGGGTCCAAGGTCAAATCCCACCACACCAAAAGATTCCCAGCCCATGATTTCCTATAGGTTGGTTTACCATCCCAAACCTCTAGGACCAATAATAAGCGACTTATAAGCACTTTTAAGTTTGGCTATCCTCATTTAACCTTGAAGGAGGGGTCCAAGGTCAAATCTGACCACACCAAAAGATTCCCAGCCCATGATTTCCTATAGGTTGGTTTACCATCCCAAACCTCTAGGACCAATAATAAGCGAGTTATAAGCACTTTTAAGTTTGGCTATCCTCGTTTCACCTTGAAGGAGGGGTCCAAGGTCAAATCCGACCACACCAAAAGATTCCCAGCCCATGATTTCCTATACGTTGGTTTACCATCCCAAACCTCTAGGACCAATAATAAGCGAGTTATAAGCACTTTTAAGTTTGGCTATCCCCGTTTGACCTTGAAGGAGGGGTCCAAGGTCAAATCCCACCACACCAAAAGATTCCCAGCCCATGATTTCCTATAGGTTGGTTTACCATCCCAAACCTCTAGGACCAATAATAAGCGACTTATAAGCACTTTTAAGTTTGGCTATCCTCATTTAACCTTGAAGGAGGGGTCCAAGGTCAAATCTGACCACACCAAAAGATTCCCAGCCCATGATTTCCTATAGGTTGGTTTACCATCCCAAACCTCTAGGACCAATAATAAGGGAGATATAAGCACTTTTCATGACTACAAAGAAACGCCTGTGGCGGCCATCTTGTTTTTCAAAATGAGGCCAAAAATATTCCCAGTCAAGATTTTATAATGAGGAACATATCCTGCGAATTTGAGATCTCTACCTATAACACCCTTTGCTCTAGAGGGCCACCAAAAGTCCTTGTTTAAAGTCGAAAAACGCCCATGGCGGCCATCTTGTTTTTCAAAATGAGGCCAAAAATATTCCCAGGCAAGATTTTATGGCTATGAATATATCCTGCAAATTTGAGAAGGCTAGCTATAATATTTTTTTTGTTAGAGCGGTAACGGTGAAATCTCTCTACACACTGCGGCGGCGGCGTAGGCGTAACAAAGTCAAATCCATAGGTTGCCTATCATTTAAATTATGTAAAAAGTTAGGGGATAAATGAAATTATCAGGAATTGGAATGCAAGCAGATATATACAGCTTTTGCTCTTACACATCTCATGTTGTGCTGGTGTACAATGCATTTAAGAAATAAGTTATGGGATTGCTAGTTTGCTACTTAACAAATATTACATGCATTTGGTTTATTCTTACATTATATAATTATTCTAGGAACTTTTGATACAATACCAGGTGTTTTAGACTTCAGTCTGAAGCAGCCTGATTTACAGGTGAATAGTAATATGAAAAATAAATATTAAGAGCTCAAATATAAAACACATAAAATGCTATGCTGACATTCTTTAATCACGTTAATGGAAATTTTAAACCAAAATACCACAGTTATTTTGATTAAGTGTTCAGTCAGTTTGAAATATAGCCTTGTTCTAAAAGAACTAAGAAAGAGTGTATGTGACCCTGAAATGATAACATACTTAAAAGACAAGGTGAACTATTTACAAGTGTATTGGTCACCGATATGTGAACAATTGTTGCTTGATGATAAACTTTACTTCTTTATGATCTAATACATTTCTAAATCAATGTTAAGATAGAAAGAACTGCTTGATCTAGATTACTGGATTATGCTTAATTATGACACTAATAATCAGTTTCAAATTCAAGCCTGGAACAAATTTTCAAATTTAATATGAAAAAGAAATGGCTGATTTATTATCCAAAGAATCAGTCAAGCAAAAGAGATTTTGACTATTTTTGAAATAATAAAGTGACATTGCAACACCAACATAGTGCAAAGGGAGCCACACATGACTAAAATTGTATAAATGGCGAATTTAATTAAACTGGTTCATGAAACTGAATGTTAATATACCAGAAAATGAAACACTGGTCCAATTTACAAACACGTGACATTAAGCTTGTATCTTGTGATACTTGTATCTTTATTTTATTCATACACAATACAGTGTGTATGGTTTGTAAAACACAATCCTGTGGATGAATGTTTTCAGTTTAAGTGTAAAGATAAAGCAAGTCAATGTAAAATTTACATTTTTGTTTAATATCGGGTAATAAGTAAATCTTTACTTGCACAAAATGTGCTACAAAATAATTCTCACATGCAAAAATGCAAGGAAAAGGGAGTTTCTGATGAACATCAACTGTTTCAAATTTCTTAGATATTGCTTTAATATAATCATTTCCCACAATAAAAAATAGTGTTAATAAAAAAATTTGTGATTGTTACTGTATGAATAGCTTCCTCCCTTTTATTTTCTACCCAATTTAGCTCTCTTTACAAGCAAAATGCCAAAAGTTCATAAATCAGAATTCGTTGACACTTAATTTTACTCAGGTATTTTTCCAAGCAGTTTTCACAGATATGAACTTCCTTATACTCCTAATTGTATGAGCCCAAAGATCCCTCTGAAAATGCAGGTCAATCTTTGGCCTCAAAACAGTAAATGCTCACACCTAACTTTGCACACAGCAATACAGAGGAATGCTATGTATCTTAGTCAAGGATGCTACAGTAATAAGCAGGTAAAATACAGAGGCCATTGGTAGAACTATTCTACACATATATACACTACAGTTCAAGGTTGTTTATGTTCTCTGAATAATTGACGAGTGATGGGGAAAATGTAGGCTAAATCATAATAATTGAAAGTAAAGTTGTGAACAACCAGAAAACAGAGCCGATATGTTTATGATATAGAATGTATCAATACATCTATAAATACTTAAAGTATGTATTCATAAATGTATGTGACACATAAACCAGGGTTACCAAGGTGACATGTATTTATATACAGTTGAAAACATTTAAGAAGAACTCTGTTTAGTAGAATTCTCCTTTATGTAGAAGTAAATATCACGGCACTGTTGGCCATTTTGAATTAAATGTTATTATAATAGTGTTTCTGGAAAAAATAGCATACTCAGTCTGAGAATTGACAGGATTCCATTCATGAGTATAAAGAATGTATAATTTTAAAGTATTTGCATCCAATGTAAATGTTCTTGACCGTTGAACGAGATTTAAAACTACAACTTGGACTTTAACCTATTGAAATGTTAGTTTTCTATATAAAGGATACAAAATAATCTCTCTGGTTTCAGAAGTCATTTATGACAGAAGAAATAGTTTTCTTCCCTGAAAGTGCTCTAAAACACAAGCTACGTATAGGTTAATGGCCAAGTAAGTGTCCAATATTGGAAAATAATAGACTGTTTACGAGGTCCCGAAGGGACCGAGTCAACAGTTTATTATTTTCCAATATTGGACACTTACGAGGCTATTAACCTATTTAAATTACACCTCTTCCTTAATTTATAATTTTTAAGATGTTGTTTAACATCATTACTTTTCATTTCTGTATTCCTGGTGTGTATTTTTTTTTGTTTTTATGATCATTTTATTTGAAATTAATATAAAAGGGTTTCTTTAGAAATGTGCTAAAAGGACTTCTATATATGGTCAAAATCACAAAGTGGCCAATAGTGAAAGATATTGGACACTTTTAACAAAAGAAAAACTCTCAGGTGTAATTTAAAGACAAATACATTACAACAGACCATCTGTTGTCAAAGTATTGGTCTTCTTTGTAATTCCCAATTCCATACATGAATACCTTTACTGTGTTTGACTGCAAAATATATCTAGTCACTATAAGAAGAATACCTACTGCTTATAGAATGGACTTTATCTGCTTTAATTGGCCCGGCTTAAAGTCATGCACTATAGTATGTCATAAAATCTTAATCACCATATCAAAATTCTAGTAAAATAGTTAAATCTCATTTAACATCTGAATGCATTGCACTAATGCATGTAAGATTCTATGTGCAAGTTTTACTACTGTATAGTCATGCACAAATTATTTTCACAGGTGACTTAATATTTTTCTTTACAAACCCACAATAAAGGTAATAAAAGGTGTCCTTTATGTCTAAAGGGATTCCAGGGAGACCTGATATTGTAAGAGATCCCTTTCTATTGGAATAAACAAATATAATACATGTGAATATGAAGACCTATGCATGTCAAAAGGATAAGGTGGTAAACAATGAATAGTGGGACTCACCATACAGAGCTGTCCAAGCTTGGTTGATGACATCTAAACACACAGTTCCTGACCTGGGTCACAGAGAAAACATGGACAAAGTTTAGTGCACATTTTGTTCAAAATAACATGTTGTTCAACCAAAGGAAGAAATGTGAAACTCACCAAATTAAAACAAGAAGAAATTTTATTTGACTTTGAACTTTTGGAAATAAGAGGATTTCTTATCAAATTTGGGATTTTTTGTGTCAACTTTAAAGCCCACTGTAAAGTTTTAGTTAATCTGGCTTCTTGATGTTCAATGGTGGCCACAGTGAGGAATTTCACATGTTTTGTGGCAAATTTCACAGTTCTTAATACACATGTATTAAAGTACTATATTTAATTACTTTATTATTTGTTATAATTCCATACAGCTATACTCATAAGGATAATTGCTTCAGGATCATAAATCACAACTGTGATCATTTTAGTTTTATTTTGGCCATGTTTACCATCAGTCAAAATGTCCTGATATTATTGTCTTGTTTGAAACTTCATGACACTATTTAATACATAACAACAAAATACTTGGCTATTTCACATATCATTTGACAAAGACACTATACCATTACCAAAAGAACACATCATATCATTGTCGGTTACATTTACGTAATGTTGGTGTATAAACACATCAAGTACATCTACGTCATGTCAGCAGTCAGTAATTTGTAACCATACAAAATCAACCAAGTATCCCCCCCCCCCCCCCTCAAATCTTAACTTTTATTTTAGATGGAAGACAATTTTTTAGTTTATTAAATGTTGAATTACACATAAATGTAACCTACAAATATGCATCTAATATCAGAAGATCGAGATCACTGTGACATCATAAGATTACAAAGTGTCAGCATTACTAAGTACTTGAGGACTCCTGATGTTCTGACCATATATTTCCACCATGGGTTCTGCACATGTATCACTGCACTAGGAGAGGATCAATAACTCTTGTTAAAGAGGCCAGGGTAACAACTATTACTGCTCTATATCACTACAGGACTCCCTGTGTAAACACATTTGGAAGTTTATTGACTGTACGCCATACACACACTGGAAATGTAAGCTATTTTGTGTAAAATTTGTAACAGTATGAGCTGTATATGCATTTCCTGTTTCTCTAGTTGTTTAAACATTTTATAACTTTCAAAAATATATAGCAAAGTATGAAAATGATAGAGTAAAATAAGCAGTAGCCCTTTAAGTAGGACTCTTATAACTTGATAAAAAGAAAGCTATTTCAAATAGTGAGCCATAGTCACAAAACATGCTAAAACCCAAGTCCCCAAGCCTGAGACCATATCTGGTCTCAAACTGGTAGGCTATTCACAAAACAGTTCAGATCACTTTTATTTAAAGTCTTAGATTTGGTCTCAAACTTAATACTGTTACATTGCTGATTAAATATTTTGGATAAAGTTCATCTTAATGAAAACAAATTTTTTTTTTTTTGGAAACTAGATAGACTTCCAGATGACTGGACACTACTCTGGATCTCCAACAAGAAAAATACAAAACAACCACATATTGATCAACTAATCTAAAATAGAGTGATATTGACCTTTTGACTCACCATATTCTAACTTCTTAGGACAGATGGTTGATTCCACTTATTTCTTAACTCAATATCAACTTAAAATTTTATTGAACTAATATCAAAGGCCATCACCATGTCAGGCATTCAAATAGACCCTTTACAATAGAGTGAGATTACCAAGTTGATAAAATTTCTTATTTTGCAGCTTTCTCACCTCTTTTCGCAAATTTTCACTCTTTCCAAATGGGATATTTATCAAGATCACATGAAATATTTGTGTATTGTTGTGCAACCAAACCAACAGCATCACTAGATTTCCATTGTTGTTGACAGCAGATTTTAAGCAAACAGTGTATGAAAAACAAGTAAAAACTACCCACTGTGTTAACCAGTGTTGGTTCACAAAATATATATGTCAGAACAATCAAGATATGACCTAATGAAATGACAAAGGTCAAAGTTTATAGTATACAGCTCTAATCATTTTTGTGTTATCACAAAAGATGTATCAGCTTTAGTTTCTTCTATTCACCTGGCAACAGAACTGGCACTTGTAAAACCATGTCATTATACTAAAGCCAAATGGCTTTAATGCCATACCCAAACATTGGTAGGTTGAGGTATATTTGAATGTTTGTACAGAGGTACTTAAAAAGCTGACGGAGATTGTGCAAGATATTTATAAACTTTTCAAGTGTGTTTATAATAGTTTACTAGGAATCATGGGCCAATTCTTCCATACCAAATCAGATAATACCTCTCAGCTATAATTGCAAACTGCATAACCTTCATGTAAAATGCAAGTTGTTGTGAAAAACAGTCCATTCAGGGGTCATCATAAAACACTGAATAACACACAAGGAATACTAGAAATATAGACAACAAAAGCAAAATCAATGTGACCTAATGTGTGCTCAATAATATTTATTGAACTTCTATGCCAACAAGTATCTTGACAAGAGCATGTTACTAAATACACTGACACATGTACACATTAAAATATGGATAATTTATTAAATATGTAAAGCAAATGATGAATTCACAGACACTGGTCTTCCCATGAAATTCATAAAACATATGGGATTTAATAATTATTATTTTTATTGCTCAATGACTATAAACTTCAAACAAAATGTGCCAGTTTCACCCATGAGAAAAGTTTGGTTAAATGATCATTTAAACTCTCAGCTGTTTCCATGTAAAACTATATCAGTGGTATTTTACTGTTTTAGTTCTTACTATGGAAAAAACCACAAGGCTATATGTGGTTTCCCAAAAGTGGTGTATATTGTTTGAGTTAGTCTGTTTCTAACAAAGCACTAAAGATTTAGTAATTAGCCCTTGTATGTAACTGAGATTGCTATGCTGTAAGTACATGTATTATTTAAATTGAATATTACTCATAGTTCATCTCCATGTTAGTGTCCCTGCACATATTCTCATGCTGTAAGTACATGTATTATTTAAATTGAATATTACTCATAGTTCATCTCCATGTAAGTGTCCCTGCAATATATTCTCATTTTTAGGTGATAAACAAATTTTACCCATTTGACTGAAACACATAACCAATGCTCAAGAATTGAAATTACTTTCAAAAATTGCTAAACATATACAAAAACATTCTGTATTTGTTAAAATCAGATTAACAGTGATGGAAGACATCTCCAGAAGTTGTTTTCAATTGAAACCATAACCTGTCCAGTTTCTTCAACAATGCTTTCTTTATTTCGCATCAGCTTTCATATCACATCTCATTTGAAGTAATACCAAAAAGTGATATGTAATATTGATTTTTCAGATGCACATCCCTGCCCTGTGACAATGATGCTGAGTGTAATAAGTTGATAAATGAACAAAACCCTTTTGAGACATTACTGAACCTTTCATATACAGTAGGCTCCCTATCACTGGAGCTCCCAATATCTACAGCATACAATGTATCAAATAATTTCAGAAATTTGAAAATGTCATTCAGGCAACCCCATGTAAGGAAACACTAATCCATGAAATTATACCATAAAATGACTAAGACTGAAAGGCATATACCAGATAAGAATTGTTTCAACATGATTCGACAAAAGAAAAAAAATGGTCCTTTGAAACAAAAGTAAAAGTATACTAAAATTCATACACCTAAGGAGCTTTTGTAATTTTTTGGCTGGCCACTTTTCTCACTTTTGCTTTCAGGAAGAAGTGCAGCTAACCTATAACTTATGTAGATATCAAAATGAAAGAGAAAATGTTAATTTTCATGATTAATTTTCTGAATTATATTAGTGAAGGCAACATATGGTTTGTACAAGAAATGGCTATGGCCAATTACAGAGATTATGATTTTGCTATTCCCTTTCCGCCATAAAAATTATACCAACCTAGAATCTCTTGAAGAATGTCAGAAACTGATGGAAAATTACATATCCTATATTGTGAAATATATTGTAGTATGAAGATAAATGATGTTACAACTTACACTTCATCAATGTTTGGATGATAGATACGATTCATGAACCCAATGGATGGGGATTTGAATGGATACTTGTCTGGCAGATCCACTCGCACTTTCCATACTCCTCCTTCATATGGTGCTGAAACAATCCAAGTAAAACAAATGCTCAGAACTGTTTAACTATAAAGTTCACCTGATATCTTCTAAATATGGTAGGAAGAGTTGTGTTAAGATTCCTATTAAATGTTAAAATTGGGTTTTTTGAGTCAGCCACGGTGGCACAGTGGTAGCACTCTGACCTCCCACCTCTGAGATCGGAGTTCGGTTCCCGGCCCGACCTCAAGTAGGAAAGCTGGTAGTTGCTTGCCGGTGGTCGGCAGTTTACAGTACAGAACCTTGACCAACTGTATGTACTGGTTTCCTCTGCCCATAAAACTACCCATCGTGATATGACCTATACAATGTGTTGAAAACAACCTTAAAATCCAAATGAATAAAAAAAATTGGAGTCTCTTTCAAGAGATAACGTCATACAAAGAGACACCCTCAGTTAAGTGCACATGTTGTCATGAGATGAATTCAAAGCTACAAAAAGATTGGATGAACGCAGTTAACATTATAAAATGGCTATTAACTAAGAGACATTTCAGTATAAAAGGAAAATATTCACACACAAGATTCAGATTATTCAGAGGTACTATCAATGCAAAGTTATACCAAAAGCAACAATTTTTGTTTCATTTTGGAAACACAACAAAGTCAAATAGTGATAAGGTCATTCAGTTTTTAATGAACAACCCAGATTTAAGAGAAAACTTTTAAATTACAATTATGAATTCAAAGACAATCCCTCACACTGGTTGAATAATGTTTCACATAATGACAAGAAACACATTATTATACACCTGTCCACAACAGAAACAATATAAGAAATACCATAATTCAAATTTGAATTCCCATGCAAGTGACACTGACTAAGCATGCTACAAATGTCAGTGTAACAACCTTAGGTGTGGAAAAAAAACAAATCCCATTCAGTACAACATATATTTACTTAGAAATGGTGAGAATTTACTAAATATATCTTGACCAATGCCTCAACATTGGTTTGAAAATGTGTCAGAAAATTTTTTTTATAGCAACAGTAAACCAATTGAAACTGAGGTCAGGTTGGTTGTTTACTGTTTTCCATTGTCTCAGAAAAACACTTTCAATGATGGCAGTTTAAGTAACCATCTTTAATATTTTGTGTAACAATTATTAAATAAACTAGCAATCCTCAGAATTTAATCTCAAGAAACAGATGTGGTCTAAGACTCAAATACTTGAAAGCCTAACACCAGTTTGTAACTAGATTAATGCAAATATATTTCCAAACAGGCCATCTCTTATGCCATAGATGCACTTTTTGCAATAATAAAAGAGATATTAAGCAGTAAGTGAAAATCTGATCCATTTAAGGTCATGGAATTGACCTTGAAAGTAAGAAAGGCAAAAAGCCAAATCACTAGGTTTGAATAGTCCCAAAGAATAATTCAATTAAATTTTATACAATTTCATCCACAATTCATCCACTGCAAAATGCAAGAAATTTAACTTGATGACCTCAGTTTGACTGTGGTGAGGGGGGAGCTCAGGGAGCCAGATTTGATGCAATGTTTGGAACCCCGGCCATAGTTTAATGTTACCCCAAATATATTCCACTCATTCTTTATTTTCAGTCTACTGCTTTTCACATGAATTCCTGTCTCTTGGAGATACACATCTCCAGAAAAGTTTACGAAAATCTAAGAAGCCATTTGGCCTGTAAAGAGCCACACCGAAAATGCTGAAAAATGCAAAGAATAAATGGTTATCATGACAACATTTGTTATCTAATTTGAGTGAAAACATATCAGCAAAAGCTATTCGCCCCGAGACAAACATGTCCTGAAAAAAATGTGTAAATGCGATAAACAAATTGGTGTTAAGGGAGCTACAAACCGAAAATTGTGGAAAGTTTACAGAATAAATAGTTGCCATGGCAACATTTTTTTGCAAGAAGTTGACTAAACATTTACCAGCACACACTCTCACAAGAAAAATAGATAATTGTGCAAAATTTTATTAGTGGTTTGGTTTGTACAGACCTCCGACGTGAAAAATATATCCGAAAGACTTAAAGAAAAAGGTAACCATGGAAACAGCCCTGAAAATTTGGTCAAAATATGAAAAGAGATAGGTGTATAGAGAGCCACACATAGAAAATGTTGAAAATTTTAAGAGTTCATAGTTGCCATGGCAACAGTTTTAGCAGGAAGTTGACTAAACACTTACCAGTACAAGCTCTCATGAAGACAAACACCTGAAATTTTTGTAAAAATTCTGTTCAGCTGTTTATAGGGACCTCTGAAGCGAGAAATCCAAAAAAATTAAAAGAAAAATGGTACTATGGAACAACTGTTTCTAATGTGAGCCAAAACTGTATTACACAAGTTCTCACGGAAACAACATATCCTGAAAATTTGGTGAAAATGTGATGGGGGTTTGGTCTGTAAAGAACCAAACATTGAAACTTTCGAAAATTTCATGGGTTGCCATGGCAACAGTTATAGCCAAAAGTTGACTAAATACAAGATCTCATGAAGATAAACATGTTCTGATAATTTTGCATTTGTTTGTAGAGTCCTCTGTGACAAATTTAAAGAAAAACAGTTACCATGGCAACAGCTGAACGAGGAGGGAATCCATGGCATAATGATCACAAGTTTACCTGAGAACACATCCTGCAAATTTGAGCCAGATCTGTCAAGTGGTTTGGTCTGCAGAGACCCACATAATAACAATCCTTAGTCTTTGCCGAGCTATAAGTAATAGAAAATGCAAGAGCCGGCAGACCCACTCTCTCTCCCCTCTCCCTCAATACAAACAAGCGTCCCTTGTAAGATGCTTAAAAATTAATACAGTTACCATTGCAACAGTTTTTGCCAAAAAACTCTACAGATTAACTTTTCATTGGTAGAAGCATATCCTGAAAATTTGGCAAAATCCATGAAGCAGTTTGATCTCCAGAGTGGATTGAAGATGGGTGGGAGTGATGGAATGGAGTATTCCTATATCCCCTTCAACTTTGGCTAACAGGGGATATAAATAGTTTTAGATCATGTGACCTTGACAACTGTCAAATCTGTACCTGTCAAAAACTTTCCAATGCCTATAGATGATAACTGCCAAGAATCATTTTGATAGGCCTTTTATTTATCGAGATATTCATCTTAAATGATAGATGGATGTGTGACAAATTTTTAGAGCTAAAGTTCTTAGTTTAGAGACCTTAAGGAGACTTTAAAGTTTTGGGGCTTTTAGTGGCCAAAGATCCATGTGTGAGCTTAAGGTGGCTACAACTTCTTTTTTATTGGGAGTTTAAGGTGACCTTAACAGTGGCTTCCTCTCCTGACCCAACTACATAATGTGCCAAGTATGAAGTAAATCTGTAAAAGCATTTTGACAGACCTGAATCCAGAATATCCCAGCTTTCTTCTGGGGATATAATTATACTCAATAAATGGTATGAATATGATACTGCTCGCCTTCAGCTTTACCATTTGCCTTGCATCATCATGTAGATTGCAGAGAACTGTCGCCTGTTTGAAAACTTTCAGCCCAAGTTATAAGAGTCTTTAACGGATATATACAAATCAAATCGGTAGTTCAATATGACCAAGTTACATGACCATAGGTCCAAAGGGGTCAATCAGCTAGGTTGGCCATGTTGTCTCACACGATGTGTGGCTAATATCTTAGTATATTTGGGTGTATGAAATTGAGTCTTGCTGGTATCTGGAGATTAAAAATGTGCACTAAATTTAATGCTTCCTTCAATAACAAGACCTCTGGGAGAGCCCATACCTTCACCAAGGCCCAATACCTCCAATATTGCTTGAGTGTAATTATAAAATATCCTATGAAAAATTCCTGTATCCAGATAGGGATCACCAACAAAATCTAATCATTTGATCTTTGGGTCATTGGGAACATCTCCTGAAAATTTCATCAAAATTCATTTGTAGCTTACGGAGTTATTTTGCAAACAAAACAGAAACAAACAAATGCATGTTGACAATTACATAACATCCTTAGTGGAGGTGATCAACTCAGCAGAGAGATAGACAGACATACCGTATTTTTTGTAATAAACGCCCCCTCCCTATTAATCGCCCCCCCCCCCCCCCTCTTCTCTACCTTTGCAAAATTCATATTTCGGGGTTTTACATCCCTCTCAACAGCCAACACTTTTGCGATTCAGGGATTCCGAAAAATGGTGCATTTTAGTACTTCCCAAGCGAATATCGCTTACGAGAAATAAAGAAAATAAAAACAAAACATGGCAGTTTTGGTCACAGACGCATTGAAATCTGCAATAATAGGAGATAAAACTACACAATTTCTTCAGATTTAAGGTTTGTTTTAAATATTTTAAGCTGTCTCGCCATTATACATGCCAGCAAGCGAGATCAAGGCAGCAAGTGTCCATTATCACCCATTGCCACTGGACTCGAGATATGATTTTATTTATCTGTAATAGTCGCCCCCCCTTTGGAAAAATGCATCGCCCCGGGGCGTTTATTACAATAAATACGGTAGATTGACTGGACTTAATTCAAATGAAATGTGATTTACACAAAATAATACTATCAGTAATCTTCAAATGTTACCTTAATACCATAGATACAGAACAGCTGCAAATAGTAACGTTTGAGAAAAACAATAAAATATACCTTCAGTCAGCTTCAAAATCTGTAGCATTACAATTAAGTTCTGCCCAAATGAGTGTTTTTACCTTCTAGCTGAAACTCAGAAAGCCAGGTGGAGATCAGACAATTCCAGTTTCACATTAATTATCTGTAATTTAATGGTGGAGTAATGAGGAACTAGTTGCACTCAGAATATTCTATGAAAGTCTGTGTCATTTCCTGTCTAAAAGGAGGTATCCTCCACTACAAGTTAGCTCTAACAATGTAAAGAATCAGTTGATAGGTGAAAACTCTTTTAAAAATTACAACTGTTTAAAATTTAAACGAACTATGTAGGTAATCTGTGGTTTATGGTGTAACAGGTTATTGTATAATAGATTTTTAGCTATTTAGCAGTTGTGTTGGAATCTCATGTGGAAAATATTATTTTCCCAATTGAAATTCACAATTTTCCTTGAAATAAATATAGTTTCTTCACAATTTTCCTTGAAATAAATATAGTTTCTTTCTATTGCCAAATATCATTTTGAGATGTGGCCATGGTCATTATCTTTGCTTCTGTTAAATAAAGCAATTTATCAAGCAACCAAATCTCCAACCCACAAATAAAACTTGTAAATTTCCTTATGAAAACGGTGATTACAGTGCCTCAAATGAAAGTTAGTTATATGTGATTGAACCTAAATATTTGTCTTCACTCTTGAAGTCTAGCAGCTTTGTCAGTATAAATTACCTTTCTTTTACTTCATCTCAAACTAAAACATTGACAGATGATGCTTTGGATTCATAGCACCTGGTGAATGTAATAGCTTTATTCATCTAAAAGTCTGTATTACATGTAGGCATATATATATATACCTTATCCAGATAGGTTTAGGTGCAAAATTTTCAAAGAATTTTTCTTTCCCTTTTTGCACAGCTGTGCATAGCTTACAACTCAATTCATATAACGATAAGTAAAACAGGAGACATAAAAATAAGTGCACTGATCTAACATAGTGTTTATGCAGGAATAAAAAAACATTTTCACTTGAACATATATGACCTTTGTACACAGATATTTAACTGTGCTGTCAGCCAAAATATACTTACTACCATGTGGACCATAGAACTTGACAATAAATTCATTCAGCCCACTTAGGATGGTCACCTGATGTTTACTTTCAATACTGGTACAAAAGTTAAGGTAAATTATCATGTATAAGAACTTAAAACTTGTTCAAAATAGCAGCAGAATACTAATGTTTTGACAAACTTTTTTTTTTCAAATTGTGTCAATCCTTGGGACTATGTACACTGCACGTGGCTTACAACATCCAATTCGTAACAGCAATCTTTCCCCAATATCTCATTTATGTTTTGATGTTTAAATGTTCATGAGTCTGATTTTGACACCCACAGTCCAATTTGTGACAGCATTTTTTTTTTATCTGGGAGAAAAAAATGAGATCAAAAGTAAAATAGTATCCCTTTTGCCACTGTTTTTCATCCAATTGAAAAATCGCAAATCAGACATCGGATGTAGTAAGCCACATACATAAAAAAAACCACACATTACATCTGTGTAGTTGTATATCGGTATAGTTTGATTGATACAAGATAATTTAATAAAACAAAAGAGGCTTATACATTTAGTAGACTTTACTACTTTGAAACAATAATTGAAAAATATTAAAAATGTGACCAAATTACGTAAGAACACAAAAGCCTACTTACAAACCTTGGTCAACGATATAGTCAAGAAAACAAAACCTTAATAAATATTCACTACTTCTGACAAAGAAAGCTGTAATATTTTCACCACCTTTTACCGTTTGTCTATCTCTCAACAAGGCCTCAATGAAAAAAAAAATGTGAAAATTGGTTTCCAGTAAGAAAACAAATTACTTCCCCTGCTTCTATATATGGGCGTTCTAAGCAGCTGCCACTTATCAAATAACGTATTTACTGTTACTTATGTTACATATTTTTACCAATTTTAGTAAATGATCCATCAACTGAGCGTTTAAAATCTACAATACATTTACATTGTTCGCAGAAAATTGACTCTATTGCTTATTTCCTTTGTTAAGTCAGTGCGAATCACTAACAAATTTCCAGGTTGATGTGTTGAATGTCAAAATTACTGAGAATATTCCATCCTTGGAGAAAATTTATTCATAAACAATATACCACATCTGTCACAGATACATCACCTTATCATTTACAATAAACAATTAAAAGGATACAGTTTCAATACATCCGTATCCATACGGCGTTTTCCAGGGCTAGGGGATGACATATCTGGCTCTTTTGATCAAAGTTTTCCACTGTGAAGTTTCTTGTTCCAAAAACAACAACAACAATGGCGGACACTGACAGATTCTTGGTGACGTCTCGATCATGTGACCGGACCTGCCCGATGTAAATAACTTTTGATTCTACTTTTTAATTAAAATATCATGTTATATATAGTGCTCTTGTTTAAATATTTGTCAAAATAAGAACATTAACACCCATAAATTGTGAGACTGTGTTTATCTAGTCTGAAAAACACTCACTAAATATTTGTCAAAAATGTGCCAAAGTTCAAAGGTTAGGCCATGCCCTATCAGCTGTGCGATGTAAACAAAACCACGTGATGGATTATATATAGGCCAAATGGTCTTCCACACAAAGACTGGCATGATGATGTAATGTATAAGTGAAGGGCGTTGGTTTTCTCTTGTATAGGGAACCAAGGTGACTAAGAATATGATTAAGTTTCCTTGGTTATTATTAATTTGTTATTAATCACATAAAAGACATTACTTTGGATTTACAGGCAAAAATCACAAGCCTCGTTTCCAGTGTAAATTTCTGTAATAGACAGTTATATTATTGTGTGGAGACACCAGTACTGTTTATTACATGATATATTTCAGTGACTGGCCTTGGATATCTGTTGTGGCATTGATATTTATGGATCGATTTGTCCTTACTTCACTGTATCTTGCTTTCTAATACCACATCTGAAAATGTTCATTTTATATTTATGGCCTCATTTCAGGTCTTTCACATGCAAATAATTGCAGTTAGGCAACCACATTGAGCTCAGCTCACACTGATAGGAACAGGAAGAGCTTGTGATTCATATTACGTTATTCACAGATTCTAGACATGTTTTTCAACATAGTTTCCAAAACATGTATATATGTTTGGTTCGCTGTAGTTCTTGCCTAATATTTTGATTTGGACCTAAGTTATTGTGCTGCAATTGATTTTGGATTTGTTGGTTTCACTTAAAGATCCCGTGTAAATTATTAATTTAATCACACGATCAGCTTTGAATGGAATGAAGGATTCTATCAATGAAGAAGTGAAACTACAAATTTGGGTTGTTGCGGTTAATTGTGTCACAATTTTTCAATTCTTTGAAATTTTTCTGGGGAAACTATGTCGTATATATCACGTCGACCTGAAATTATATATATATACGATTTATATTAGTTGATTCACTGTAAGAGAAATGTGAAACATGGTGTTGAACCTGCAAGTTCCACTGATATCCAGTGGAAATGCTTGCATAAAAACCTGAAAAATTAGTTAACAAGTTATTCCAAGAAAGCACTGAAATCATGGTACTTTCTGAGATAATCACCAAATCAAGTACCCCAGTTTGACCTTTGGGGAGGTTTACAAACCTGACCTGGCTCAATGCATATGGTTTTCTATGTACCCTCAATACATTCCCTAGCTGTAAAAGCAATAATAAAGGTGATACAACCCAAAAACATAAATCTGATGTTTTGACCCCAGTTCATGAATCAATAAGCAGTTGGCAGGGGGTAAATCTGGCCAGCTTTATAGGGGCTGTATATGGTTTCCTGTTACCTCCCAATGCATTCCAAAGCTCTAAAATAAACTAGACCTACGCATCGGAGAATGGATGCAAATTTGTATCCACCGGAAAGACAACTCACCAAAGCCAGTGAATCATCATTTGACCTTGAAGGAGGGGCAAAAGGTCAAATCTAACATCAGAAGATTCCTAGCCCAAGATTTCTTATGAGTTGGTTTCACATTGCAAACCTCTAGGATCAATAATAAGCAAGTTATAAGCACTTTTAGGTTTGGCCATCCTTGTTTGACCTTGAAGAGGGATCCAAGGTTAAATTCATCCACACCAGAAGATTCCCAGCCCATGATTTCCTATATGTTGGTTTACCATCCCAAACCTCTAGGTCCAATAATAAGAGAGTTATAAGCACTTTTAAGTTTGGCTATCCTCATTTGACCTTGAAGGAGGGGCCCAAGGTCAAATGTGACCACACCAAAAGATTCCCAGCCCATGATTTCCTATATGTTAGTTTACCATCCCAAACCTCTAGGACCAATAATAAGTGAGTTATAAGCACTTTTAAGTTTGGCCATCCTCGTATGACCAGGAGGAGGGGGCCCAAGGTCAAATCCATCCACACCAGAAGATTCCCAGCCCATGATTTCCTGTATGTTCCTGTACAATCACAAACCTCTAGGACCAATAATAAGCGAGTTATAGCACTTTCAAGTTTGGCTATTCTCATTTGACCTTGAAGGAGGAGCCCAAGGTCAAATCTGACCACACCAAAAGATTCCCAGCCTATGCAAAGCTTATAAGCTTTGCATTGAACAACATGTATATATGAACCAAAACAAGTGTCATTTGTACATAGAGAGATTTGGCAAGCTACAAAGTGTGTTGTGAATGAATATGCAAAATATATTTGTGAATACCAAGACAGGAGTGATCTGTTTAAAGCAAGATTTGGCAAGCTATGTTGTTTTACTATGCCTTGTTCTTTGGTCACAAGATTATTTTATGTATCTAAATATGTCTTTATTGTATCACCTGTATCTCACTTTGTACTTTATGAAAAATAAATAAAATTTAAAAAAAATTAAAAAAAAGATTCCCATCCTATGATTTCCTATATGTTGGTTTACCATCCCAAACCTCTAGGACCAATAATAATGAGTTATAAGCACTTTTAAGTTTGGCCATCCTCGTTTGACCTTGAAGGAGGGGCCCAAGGTCAAATCTGACCACATCAGAGGATTCGCAGCACATGATTTCCTGTAGGTTGGTTTCACATTGCAAACCTCTAGGACCAATAATAAGGGAGATATAGGCACTTTAAAGTCCGCTATGTGGGTTACTTTGGCACTCCGTGGATGACCTTGAATTAAGACTTTCAAGGTCAAATGTCTGCAAGATTGTAGAGGTCATGTATATCTGTTATACGTCACCTATGAAGAGATTTAACCTTCTACCTATGAGAAACAGCCAGTATAAAAATGTAGATAATTTTCAAAGAAATACCCGCGGCAGCCATCTTGTTTTTCAGAATGAGGCTAATTTCAGTCCCAGAGAAGCTTACCCCCCAATGAAGATATCCTGCAAATTTGATGAACCTAGCTGGTGTGGTTTTCCTCTTAGAGCGTTAACGCCGAAAATCTCTCTACGCACGGCGGCGACGTAGCAATAGTTTACAAGTTAAGAGTGATTTACTCAAAAGTGAGAACCTCAAACTAACTATTGCTCAGCTATGCAATGAGCTACATCTCTGGAATTTCACTATATTATAGCTGACCCAAAAGTTATTTGAATAACATATTTTAACAGTGATTTTACTTATTATGGAAGGTACTGAAAAGTCTAAGTAGCCATCACTCACTTAGCTACTGGGATTGACTCCCAAGTTACCCACCATGTTGTACCTATGGAAAAAATAGCTGAACAATATTTTTCATCAAAATGCTCTAAATTCAATACTTTTCAAGTTAAAAGTGACTTACTACATAATTCATGAATTTTAATTCATTAACAAGAAATGCCCCAAAGGGCGGGTTGCGCAGGCAGCAATAAGATTAGCTGTAATTAAATTTAGAAACAAGGAAAGAAATGTTAGGTCACCCAGTTAAGGTAAATGTGTCAGATGTGCTAAGAAATGTAAAACTTGTAATCTAGGTTACATAATTGTATCTATGCTATAAAAGGACAAATGAACAGATGGAATTACACCAATTTCGAAAGCAACTTAGCTATGATGGTGATCTATCTCCCTGTCAAGTTTGAATTCGATTGGAAAAAGCGTTTTCGAGTTAGAGTCCGGAAACGAAAATGTTGATTATGTATATATGATTTATATTAGTTGATTCACCGTAAAAGAAATGTGAAAACAAAAAATGGACAAACAAACGGACGAAATTACTCCAATTTCGAAAGGAACCTAGCTATGATGGTGATCCATCTCCCTGTCAAGTTTGAATTCGATTGGACAAAGCGTTTTCAAGTTAGAGTCCGGAAACGGAAATGTTGATGGACAAATGAACAGACAGAATTACAACAATTTCGAAAGGAACCTAGCTATGATGGTGATCTATCTCCCTTTCATGTTTGAATTCGATTGGACAAAGATTTTTATGAGTTAGAGTCCGGAAACAAAAATGTTGACGGACAGACGGATGTCGGACACATCAATCTAATAGACGGGTTGGTTACATGCAACCCACCTAAAAATTATTTTAAAAATTTATAAAAAATAATTAAGAAAGATCCAGTACTGATACACAAGGAAATCTATTTGTAGTCTAGTACATATATGCAAGAGAGAAATCCCTTCAATAGTCAATGAGAAAATTGTGATAAAGTGTTGAAATTTTCACACTTTGGGTGGGGGTTCCTCGCTTGTAACATCTATGGGGAGCAAGCGAAGAGACAGATCTACATGCCTTTAAAAATTTATCATCCGTGATAGATAAGGTATCTTTTAAAAGTAACAGCATGTCTCTGGGTCTTGTACTTTTGGAGAAGTTGTTCACATGGATGCTGCAGTGATGCCATAATGTCAGTTGTCTGACAAGTCAGCAGATATATAAAAATAGCATCAGAGATGCCCGTACCCCACAGCCTTGGGAAATATTTTCAACACCATGAGATATAGAAGTACTGTACCAGTACAAACTTCAGGATACTTTCAGAGCACTGTCAGTTATATAAAGGTCCAAACAATGTTTAAATGGAGAAATAATGTTTAAAAGAAAGATAATGCGTATAAACATGAAGTATTAAAACAAGATAATTCAATGACAAGATGACCGCATTAATCAGTAAACTAAAATTCAACACTCATTATATACATCTGCATTTCCGAATTATGGTTTAGATGGTTTGAATATTACCATGCATACAGAAGTGGTAATACATTTAATGAATGCTTATGTGTGGTGTTGGAGTAAAATCTGCGGCTCACTTGATGAAATTCTATCTCTTACAATGGGAAGTTATGAAAGTAAAATTCTTAATAAATTCTAATATGACTTTTGCTTAATCTGCATCAAAAGACAGACCCAAAGGTGCAACAAGATTTTAAAGGTCAAGGTCACTACGGCAAGGTAAAAGGTCAAATTAAGGTCACACCATGATAATACACACCTATAGCCAATAACCAATGTCCCTACCAAGTATCAACTTCCTACACCTTACGGTTTCCGAGATACAGCCCTGACGATTTTATAGGTCAAGGTCACTATGGCAAGGTCAAAGGTCAAATCAAGGTCACACCATGATGCTGCACACCTACACCCCCTAGCCAATGTCTCTACCAAATATCAACTTCCTGCACCTAACAGTTTCCGAGATAAAGCCCGGACAATATTTTATAGGTCAAGGTCACTACAGCAAGGTTAAAGGTCAAATCAAGGTCAGACCATGACGCTGCACACCTACACCCCCTAAGCAATATCCCTACCAAGTATCAACTTTCTACACCTTACGGTTTCTGAGATATAGCCTGGACAAGATTTTATAGGTCAAGGCCACTACGGCAAGGTCAAAGGTCAAATCAAGGTCACACCATGACGCTGCACACCTACACCCCCCTAACCAATATCCGTACCACGTATCAACTTCCTACACCTTACAGTTTCCAAGATATAGCCCGGACAACATTTTATAGGTCAAGGTCACTACGGCAAGGTCAAAGGTCAAATCAAGGTCAGACCATGACGTTGCACACCTACACCCCCTAACCAATGTCCCTACCAAGTATCAACTTCCTACACCTTACGGTTTCCGAGATACAGCCCTGACGATTTTATAGGTCAAGGTCACTATGGCAAGGTCAAAGGTCAAATCAAGGTCACACCATGATGCTGCACACCTACACCCCCTAGCCAATGTCTCTACCAAATATCAACTTCCTGCACCTAACAGTTTCCGAGATAAAGCCCGGACAATATTTTATAGGTCAAGGTCACTACGGCAAGGTTAAAGGTCAAATCAAGGTCAGACCATGACGCTGCACACCTACACCCCCTAAGCAATATCCCTACCAAGTATCAACTTTCTACACCTTACGGTTTCTGAGATATAGCCTGGACAAGATTTTATAGGTCAAGGCCACTACGGCAAGGTCAAAGGTCAAATCAAGGTCACACCATGACGTTG
This sequence comes from Sabellastarte sp. h YS-2021, assembly GCA_964017235.1. Lineage (NCBI taxonomy): Eukaryota > Metazoa > Annelida > Polychaeta > Sabellida > Sabellidae > Sabellastarte > Sabellastarte sp. h YS-2021. Next base: position 39,552,268 of record OZ024930.1, on the reverse strand, counting down.
CACACCTACACCCCCCTAACCAATATCCGTACCACGTATCAACTTCCTACACCTTACAGTTTCCGAGATATAGCCCGGACAACATTTTATAGGTCAAGGTCACTACGGCAAGGTCAAAGGTCAAATCAAGGTCAGACCATGACGTTGCACACCTACACCCCCTAACCAATATCCCTACCAAATATCAACTTCCTACACCTTACGGTTTCCGAGATATAGCCTGGACAAGATTTTATAGGTCAAGGTCACTATGGCAAGGTCAAAGGTCAAATCAAGGTCAGACCATGACGTTGCACAGCTACACCCCCTAACCAATGTCCCTACCAAGTATCAACTTCCTACACCTTACGGTTTCTGAGATACAGCCCGGACAAACTATTTCCCGCCGCCCGCCCACCCACCCACCCGTCCATCCGGACACCATGGGTGAAAACAATACCCCAACAGCCCTTAAGGGCTGTGGGGTAAAAAGCACCCTTTTCAGGGAGGCTTAATTATTTAAGGTTTTGTATTTGCAAGTATGTTACAAGTACTTTAGGTTAATCACCTGTATTGCGGTTGTTTAGCTTTTGGTTTCTTTTTTAAACATTATGTCCGTGTGACAAAAGGTCATCCAACTTTACTGTCAGAAACTGGAGATAGATCTGAAGATGAAAGGACCTTAACCCTAACAATTGAAGTCGGAATATAAAGGTCAACATTATTTGTTTTATATCTCTTATAATGGCCATCTTATCAGGGTAGGCTATCAGTGCATCTCTCACACCGATAGTAAATAAATTTGCTCATGCAACTAGTCACTCATGGGTCAAGGGTCTTAAGTCCCTGTTAACAGCAAGAGAGTCCTACAGACCAATAATTCTCAGGTACTGCCATAAGCTGGATTCAGATCCAAATCTACATACAGACATGAGAGCCAAACTGTCAGCATTACTATTTATTTTAGCCCGTGAAATGCTCTCGTTAAGACTAAACAAGCAATCAGTGCCCGTGAACGGGCTCTGTGTCAGCTGACTGTGTGTTTTGAGTTTCAGAGTAGAAGTGACAGAAGAAAAAAACACATAAGTTGTGCCCTGGAAATGGTGTTTGGAAGAAAACTAAGAAGGTAACTGTTAAGGTGTAAAAAGTAAGTTAAAAACATATTTAAAGAAAATATTGCAAATGTAATAGTTTTAATTTTACTATGTTATAGCTGACCCCAAAATATGTGAATAACACACTGAAACTAGACCTATAGCATCGGAGAACTGATGCAAATTGTATCCACCAGAAAACTCACAAAAGCCATTAAAACATGCTTAACCTTGGAGCTCAAGGTGAAATCTGACCATGTCAAAAGATTCTTAGCCCATGATTCCTATGGGTTGGTGTGACATTGCAAACCTTTAGGAACACAAATAAGCGAGATATAAGCACTGTTAATTTTGGCTTTCCTCATTTGACCTTCAAAGAGGGGCCGAAGGTCAAATCTGATCACATCAAAAGATTCCTAGCCCATTATTTCCTATAGGTTGGTTTTCCGTTCCAAACCTCTAGAACTAATAATAAGCGAGCTATAAGCACTTTTAAGTTTAGCTATCCTCGTTTGACCTTGAAGGAGGGTTTCAAGGTGAAATCCGACCACACCAAAAGATTCTCAGCCCATGATTTCCTAGAGGTTGGTTTACCATCCCAAACCTCTAGGACCAATAATAAGCAAGTTATAAGCACTTTTAAGTTTGGCTATTTTTGTTTGACCTTGAAGGAGGGGTCCAAGGTCAAATCCGACCACACCAAAAGAATCCAGGCCCATGATTTCCTATAGGTTGGTTTACCATCCCAAATCTCTAGGACCAATAATAAGCGAGCTATAAGCACTTTTAAGTTTGGCTACCCTCTTTTGACCTTGAAAGAGGGGTCCACGGTCAAATCCGACTACACCAAAAGAATCCAGGCCCATGATTTCCTATAGGTTGGTTTACCATCCCAAATCTCTAGGACCAATAATAAGCAAGTTATAACCACTTTTAAGTTTGGCTTTTTTTGTTTGACCTTGAAAGAGAGGTCCAAGGTCAAATCCAACCACACCAAAAGAATCCAGGCCCATGATTTCCTATAGGTTGGTTCACCATCCCAAACCTCTAGAACCAATAATAAGCGACTTAAAAACACTTTTCAGTTTGGCTATCCTCGTTTGACCTTGAAGGAGGGGTCCAAGGTCAAATCCGACAATACCAAAAGATTCCCAGCCCATGATTTCCTTTAGGTTGGTTTACCATCCCAAACCTCTAGGACCAATAATAGGCGTGTTATAAGCACTTTTAAGTTTGGGTATCCTCATTTGACCTTGAAGGAGGGGTCCAAGGTCATATCTGACCACACCAGAAGATACCCAGCCCGTGATTTCCTATAGGTTGTTCTATCATCCCAACCCTCTAGAACCAATAATAAGTGAGCTATAAGCACATTTAAGTGTGGCTATCCTCGTTTGACCTTGAAAGAGGGGTCCAAGGTCAAATCCGACCACACCAAAAGAATCCAGGCCAATGATTTCCTATATGTTGGTTTACCATCCCAAACCTGTAGGACCAATAATAAGCGAGTTATAAGCACTTTTAAGTTTGGCTATCCTCGTTTGACCTTGAAGGAGGGGTCCAAGGTCAAATCCGACCACACCAAAAGATTCCCGGCCCATGATTTCCTATATGTTGGTTTACCATCCCAAACCTCCAGGACCAATAATAAGCGACCTATAACCACTTTTCATGACTGATAAAGAAACACCTGTGGCGGCCATGTTTTTTTTTTTTTTTCAAAATGAGGACCCAAATATTTGCAGTCAAGATTTTATAATGAGGAACATATCCTGCTGTCCGGTGGATACAACTAAATACTCTAAATGCAATACTTTTGAAGTTATAAGTGATTTACTCAACAGTGATAACCTGAAAGTAGCTATTACTCAGCTATGCCATGAGCTACAGGTCTGAAATTTTATTATGTTATAGCTGACCCAAAAGTAGCTGAATAACATATACAAACAAATTATTGTAAATGCAATAGTTTTCAAGCTATACGTGATTTACTCAAGTGATAACCTGAAAGTAGCTATTACTCAGCTATGCCATGAGCTACAGGTCTGAAATTTTACTATATTATAGCTGACCCAAAAGTAGCTGAATAACATATGCAAACAAATTACTGTAAATGCAATAGTTTTCAAGTTATAAGTGATTCACTCAACAGTGATAACCTGAAAGTAGCTATTACTCAGCTATGCCATGAGCTACATGTCTGAAATTTTACTATGTTATAGCTTACCCCAAAGTAGCTGAATAACATATACAAACAAATTACTGTAAATGCAATAGTTTTCAAGTTATAAGTGATTTACTCAATAGTGATAACCTGAAAGTAGCTATTACTCAGCTATGCCATGAGCTACAGGTCTGAAATTTTACTATGTTATAGCTGACCCAAAAGTAGCTGAATAACATATTTACACAAAATGCTCTAAATACAATACTTTTCAAGTTATAGATGATTTAGTGTTGAGTAAAAACCTCAAAGTAGCTATTACTCAGCTATGCAATGAGCGACTGCTCTGGAATTTTACTATGTTATAGCTGACCCCAAAATAGGTGAATAACATATGAAAGTAAATACTCTAAATGCAATACTTTTCAAGTTATAAGTGATTTACTCAACAGTGATAACCTAAAAGTAGCTATTACTCAGCTATGCCATGAGCTACAGGTCTGAAATTTTACTATGTTATAGCTGGCCCAAAAGTAGCTGAATAACATATACAAACAAATTACTGTGAATGCAATAGTTTTCAAGTTATAAGTGATTTACTCAACAGTGATAACCTGAAAGTAGCTATTACTCAGCTATGCCATGAACTACAGGTCTGAAATTTTACTATGTTATAGCTGACCCAAAAGTAGCTGAATAACATATACAAACAAATTACTGTAAATGCAATAGTTTTCAAGTTATAAGTGATTTACTCAACAGTGATAACCTGAAAGTAGCTATTACTCAGCTATGCCATGAGCTACAGGTCTGAAATTTTACTATGTTATAGCTGACCCAAAAGTAGGTGATAATATATGAAACTAAATACTCTAAATACAATACTTTTCAAGTTATAAGTGATTTACGCTACAGTGATAACCTAAAAGTAGCTATTACTCAGCTATGCCATGAGCTACAGGTCTGAAATTTTACTATGTTATAGCTGACCCAAAAGTAGCTGAATAACATACTTATACAAAATTCTCTAAATGCAATAGTTTTCAAGTTACAAGTGATTTTACTCATGATGGAAGTTACTGAAAAGTCCAAAAGTAGCTATTACTCACTTAGCTATTGAGATAGACACCCAAGTTACTCCCCATGTTGTAGCTATGGAAAAAGTAGCTGAATAACATATTTTAATAAAATGCTCTAAATGCAATACTTTTCAAGTTATAATTGATTTAGCGCATGATTTCATGAATTTTATTGCATTAAAAATTATTTTAAAAATTAATAAAAAAAAAATTAAGACAGATCCAGGTCTTATGTTCACACAAGGTACTCTACTAGTGGCCTATTACATCTATTCAAGATATGAGAAAAATCCCCGCAATAGTGAATGAGAAAATTGTGATGAAGTGTTGAAATTTTCACACTTTGGGTGGGGGTACCTCACTTGTAATGGCTCTGGCAAACAGACGAACAGACAGATCTGCATGAATTTTACGATTTATCATCCTTGATAGTTAAGGTATCTTTTAAAAAAAACAGCATGTCTCTGGGTCTTGTAGTTTTGGAGAAGAAGTTTGTCACGCGGACGCGTACGCGTACACAGACGCCGCAGAGTGATGCCATAATGTCAGCTGACTGACAAGTCAGCTGACATAAAAATGTGAAACATTATCTGGTATTAAAATTGTATCTTACGACTCTATCATTTGTCAGTATGCAGATAACACAACATTGACTTTGGGAGATAAAACTTCCATGAAAAATGCTATACAATAGATAAACAAGTTCACTCAGGTATTCGGTCTTACCTTGAATATTCAAAAGAGTACAGGTATATGGCTTGTGCCATTGAAGAATGACCCCAATGTATGTGAAGGAAATTCAAGACCCTGTCAAATGCCTTGGGATATCTTTTGGTTCAAACAGTAGTGCAGGTCTATCAAAAAGCTGGGGGAAAAGCTACACAAATTTAAGGATGTCCTTAGTAGATGGAACAACAGAAAGCTAACATATTATGGAAAAACATTAGTCTTAAATAATTTAGTAATTCAAAAAATTTACACGTTAACACTTCTGCCTAAACCCACTTGCATGTTAAAAAATATTGAAACTGAGATTTATCTCTTTTTATGGGGAAAACAAAATCCAATCAAACAAAGTACAGTTATTGGTGCTTTAGATAGAGGAGGTCTTTTGTAAAGAAAAAGCCACCAAAGCTGTGTGGATACCAAAACTGTTGGATTCAAAGAACAAATGCAATATCATCATCAATAATTACTTGGCTAAACAAGGATTGGACTTTAAACTGTTGCTTAAAATGAACTTAAGACAAGAAAATCAATTTTCTGCTCTTGCATGCATCCCTGAATTCTATAAAAGTGTATTTCTAGCTTTTAATCAGTGTACATCTACAAAATCTGCCTATAAACTTTCGAGCATTGAACTATTATCACAATGTCTATGGGGTAATGAATATTTCAAAGTCAAAGGGAAAATGTTGCTCTTTAAAAATTGGGTCAAAAGTGGCTTTATATATGTTAAAGATTTATTTAATAGCAATAGTTCTTGGTAGACTGAAAAAGAAATCATAAACTAGAAATAGGCCGCCCTGTTGATAGTAGATGCGAATAGAAACAGGATAGCATAGAAGAACACACATTATCATGTGTAATGTCCACCCATGAACCTTTTGCCCAAATTGTACAGTAGTCTTACAAGACCCTGTTTCATTTGTAAAATATATCAATGATGCTTAAATATTTGTTAGTGTAGATGTAAATTATTTCAGCTTCATGCCTTTTTGCATTGGTTGGGTTGAAAATTTTGACGAAATCACTCTATCTTGCACGGTTAAGAAGATAGAAGGAAATTCCTGTTTTTCTATTTTTGGCAAAAATTTGAAAATTGAAAATGGCCGCCATTATTGGGAAAAGGAAATTTTTTTGAAAATTGCCAAGAGTACATTTCTTAGATACCCTATTGGTCGAAAATTTCAACAAAATAACTCTATTTTGCACGGTTAAGGCCAGTTTGTGTTTTTCCATTTTGGGCAAAAATTCGAAAATTCAAAATGGCTGCCATTTTTGGGGAGGGGAAAATTTTTTGAAAATTGCAAAGATTACATTCCTTAGATACCCTGTGGGTTGAAAATTTCGACGAAATCGCTCTATCTCGCATGGTTAAGGAGATAGAAGCAAATTTGTGTTTTGCCATTTTTGGCAAAAATTTGAAAATTCAAAATGGCCGCCATTTAGGGGAGGGGAATTTTTTTTTTAAATTGCCAAGAATACAATGCTCAAATACCTGTGGGTCGAAAATTTTGACGAAATCGCTCTATCTCGCATGGTTAAGGAGATAGAAGGAAATTTGTGTTTTGCCATTTTTGGCAAAACTTCGAAAATTCAAAATGGCCGCCATTTTTGGGGAGGGAAAAATTTTTTGAAAATTGCAAAGATTGCAATCCTTAAATACCCTGTGGGTTGAAAATTTCGACGAAATCGCTCTATCTCGCACGGTTAAGGAGATAGAAGCAAATTTGTGTTTTGCCATTTTTGGGAAAAATTCGAAAATTCAAAATGGCCGCCATTTTTGGGGAGGGGAAAATTTTTTAAAAATTACCAAGAGTACAATGCTCAGATACCCTGTGGGTCGAAAATTTCGACGAAATCGCTCTATCTCGCACGGTTAAGGAGATAGAAGCAAATTTGTGTTTTGCCATTTTTGGCAAAAATTCGAAAATTCAAAATGGCAGCCATTTTTGGGGAGGGGAAAATTTTTTGCAAATTGAAATATTACATTCGTTAGATACCCTGTGGGTCGAAAATTTCGACGAAATCGCTCTATCTCGCACGGTTAAGGAGATAGAAGCAAATTTGTGTTTTGCCATTTTTGGCAAAAATTCGAAAATTCAAAATGGCCGCCATTTTTGGGGAGGGGAAAATTTTTTGAAAATTGCAAAGATTGCATTCCTTAGATACCCTGTGCGTCGAAAATTTTGCCGAAATCGCTCTATCTCGCACGGTTAAGGAGATAGAAGCAAATTTGTGTTTTGCCATTTTTGGCAAAAAATTCAAAATGGCCGCCATTTTTGGGGAGGGGAAAATTTTTTTGAAAATTGCAAAGATTGCATTGCTTAGACACCCTGTGCGTCGAAAATTTTGCCGAAATCGCTCTATCTCGCACGGTTAAGGAGATAGAAGCAAATTTGTGTTTTGCCATTTTTGGCAAAAATTCGAAAATTCAAAATGGCCGCCATTTTTGGGGAGGGGAAAATATTTTGAAAATTGCAAAGATTGCATTGCTTAGATACCCTGTGCGTCGAAAATTTTGCCGAAATCGCTCTATCTCGCACGGTTAAGGAGATAGAAGCAAATTAGTGTTTTGCCATTTTTGGCGAAAATTCAAAATGGCCGCCATTTTTGGGGAGGGGAAAATTTTTTGAAAATTGCAAAGATTGCATTCCTTAGATCCCCTGTGGGTCGAAAATTTCGACGAAATCGCTCTATCTCGCACGGTTAAGGAGACAGAAGCAAATTTGTGTTTTGCCATTTTTGGCAAAAATTCCAAAATTCAAAATGGCCGCCATTTTTGGGGAGGGGAAATTTTTTTAAAATTACCAAGAGTACAATGCTCAGATACCCCGTGGGTCGAAAATTTTGCCGAAATCGCTCTATCTCGCACGGTTAAGGAGATAGAAGCAAATTTGTGTTTTGCCATTTTTGGCAAAAATTCGAAAATTCAAAATGGCCGTCATTTTTGCGGAGGGGAAAATTTTTTGAAAATTGCAAAGATTGCGTTGCTTAGATACCCTGTGCGTCGAAAATTTTGCCGAAATCGCTCTATCTCGCACGGTTAAGGAGATAGAAGCAAATTTGTGTTTTGCCATTTTTGGCAAAAATTCAAAATGGCCGCCATTTTTGGGGAGGGGAAAATTTTTTGAAAATTGCAAAGATTGCATTCCTTAGATCCCCTGTGGCTCGAAAATTTCGACGAAATCGCTCTATCTCGCACGGTTAAGGAGACAGAAGCAAATTTGTGTTTTGCCATTTTTGGCAAAAATTCCAAAATTCAAAATGGCCGCCATTTTTGGGGAGGGGAAATTTTTTTAAAATTACCAAGAGTACAATGCTCAGATACCCTGTGGGTCGAAAAATTTGCCGAAATCGCTCTATCTCGCACGGTTAAGGAGATAGAAGCAAATTTGTGTTTTGCCATTTTTGGCAAAAATTTGAAAATTCAAAATGGCCGCCATTTAGGGGAGGGGAATTTTTTTTTTAAATTGCCAAGAATACAATGCTCAAATACCTGTGGGTCGAAAATTTTGACGAAATCGCTCTATCTCGCATGGTTAAGGAGATAGAAGGAAATTTGTGTTTTGCCATTTTTGGCAAAACTTCGAAAATTCAAAATGGCCGCCATTTTTGGGGAGGGAAAATTTTTTTGAAAATTGCAAAGATTGCATTCCTTAAATACCCTATGGGTTGAAAATTTCGACGAAATCGCTCTATCTCGCACGGTTAAGGAGATAGAAGCAAATTTGTGTTTTGCCATTTTTGGGAAAAATTCGAAAATTCAAAATGGCCGCCATTTTTGGGGAGGGGAAAATTTTTAAAAAATTACCAAGAGTACAATGCTCAGATACCCTGTGGGTCGAAAATTTCGACGAAATCGCTCTATCTCGCACGGTTAAGGAGATAGAAGCAAATTTGTGTTTTGCCATTTTTGGCAAAAATTCGAAAATTCAAAATGGCCGCCATTTTTGGGGAGGGGAAAATTTTTTGCAAATTGAAATATTACATTCGTTAGATACCCTGTGGGTCGAAAATTTCGACGAAATCGCTCTATCTCGCACGGTTAAGGAGATAGAAGCAAATTTGTGTTTTGCCATTTTTGGCAAAAATTCGAAAATTCAAAATGGCCGCCATTTTTGGGGAGGGGAAAATTTTTTGAAAATTGCAAAGATTGCATTCCTTAGATACCCTGTGCGTCGAAAATTTTGCCGAAATCGCTCTATCTCGCACGGTTAAGGAGATAGAAGCAAATTTGTGTTTTGCCATTTTTGGCAAAAATTCAAAATGGCCGCCATTTTTGGGGAGGGGAAAATTTTTTGAAAATTGCAAAGATTGCATTGCTTAGACACCCTGTGCGTCGAAAATTTTGCCGAAATCGCTCTATCTCGCACGGTTAAGGAGATAGAAGCAAATTTGTGTTTTGCCATTTTTGGCAAAAATTCGAAAATTCAAAATGGCCGCCATTTTTGGGGAGGGGAAAATATTTTGAAAATTGCAAAGATTGCATTGCTTAGATACCCTGTGCGTCGAAAATTTTGCCGAAATCGCTCTATCTCGCACGGTTAAGGAGATAGAAGCAAATTAGTGTTTTGCCATTTTTGGCGAAAATTCAAAATGGCCGCCATTTTTGGGGAGGGGAAAATTTTTTGAAAATTGCAAAGATTGCATTCCTTAGATCCCCTGTGGGTCGAAAATTTCGACGAAATCGCTCTATCTCGCACGGTTAAGGAGATAGAAGCAAATTTGTGTTTTGCCATTTTTGGCAAAAATTCGAAAATTCAAAATGGCCGTCATTTTTGGGGAGGGGAAAATTTTTTGAAAATTGCAAAGATTGCGTTGCTTAGATACCCTGTGCGTCGAAAATTTTGCCGAAATCGCTCTATCTCGCACGGTTAAGGAGATAGAAGCAAATTTGTGTTTTGCCATTTTTGGCAAAAATTCGAAAATTCAAAATGGCCGCCATTTTTGGGGAGGGGAAAATTTTTTGAAAATTGCAAAGATTACATTCCTTAGATACCCTGTGGGTTGAAAATTTCGACGAAATCGCTCTATCTCGCATGGTTAAGGAGATAGAAGCAAATTTGTGTTTTGCCATTTTTGGCAAAAATTTGAAAATTCAAAATGGCCGCCATTTAGGGGAGGGGAATTTTTTTTTTAAATTGCCAAGAATACAATGCTCAAATACCTGTGGGTCGAAAATTTTGACGAAATCGCTCTATCTCGCATGGTTAAGGAGATAGAAGGAAATTTGTGTTTTGCCATTTTTGGCAAAACTTCGAAAATTCAAAATGGCCGCCATTTTTGGGGAGGGAAAATTTTTTTGAAAATTGCAAAGATTGCATTCCTTAAATACCCTGTGGGTTGAAAATTTCGACGAAATCGCTCTATCTCGCACGGTTAAGGAGATAGAAGCAAATTTGTGTTTTGCCATTTTTGGGAAAAATTCGAAAATTCAAAATGGCCGCCATTTTTGGGGAGGGGAAAATTTTTAAAAAATTACCAAGAGTACAATGCTCAGATACCCTGTGGGTCGAAAATTTCGACGAAATCGCTCTATCTCGCACGGTTAAGGAGATAGAAGCAAATTTGTGTTTTGCCATTTTTGGCAAAAATTCGAAAATTCAAAATGGCCGCCATTTTTGGGGAGGGGAAAATTTTTTGCAAATTGAAATATTACATTCGTTAGATACCCTGTGGGTCGAAAATTTCGACGAAATCGCTCTATCTCGCACGGTTAAGGAGATAGAAGCAAATTTGTGTTTTGCCATTTTTGGCAAAAATTCGAAAATTCAAAATGGCCGCCATTTTTGGGGAGGGGAAAATTTTTTGCAAATTGAAATATTACATTCGTTAGATACCCTGTGGGTCGAAAATTTCGACGAAATCGCTCTATCTCGCACGGTTAAGGAGATAGAAGCAAATTTGTGTTTTGCCATTTTTGGCAAAAATTCGAAAATTCAAAATGGCCGCCATTTTTGGGGAGGGGAAAATTTTTTGAAAATTGCAAAGATTGCATTCCTTAGATACCCTGTGCGTCGAAAATTTTGCCGAAATCGCTCTATCTCGCACGGTTAAGGAGATAGAAGCAAATTTGTGTTTTGCCATTTTTGGCAAAAATTCAAAATGGCCGCCATTTTTGGGGAGGGGAAAATTTTTTGAAAATTGCAAAGATTGCATTGCTTAGACACCCTGTGCGTCGAAAATTTTGCCGAAATCGCTCTATCTCGCACGGTTAAGGAGATAGAAGCAAATTTGTGTTTTGCCATTTTTGGCAAAAATTCGAAAATTCAAAATGGCCGCCATTTTTGGGGAGGGGAAAATATTTTGAAAATTGCAAAGATTGCATTGCTTAGATACCCTGTGCGTCGAAAATTTTGCCGAAATCGCTCTATCTCGCACGGTTAAGGAGATAGAAGCAAATTAGTGTTTTGCCATTTTTGGCGAAAATTCAAAATGGCCGCCATTTTTGGGGAGGGGAAAATTTTTTGAAAATTGCAAAGATTACATTCCTTAGATACCCTGTGGGTTGAAAATTTCGACGAAATCGCTCTATCTCGCATGGTTAAGGAGATAGAAGCAAATTTGTGTTTTGCCATTTTTGGCAAAAATTTGAAAATTCAAAATGGCCGCCATTTAGGGGAGGGGAATTTTTTTTTTAAATTGCCAAGAATACAATGCTCAAATACCTGTGGGTCGAAAATTTTGACGAAATCGCTCTATCTCGCATGGTTAAGGAGATAGAAGGAAATTTGTGTTTTGCCATTTTTGGCAAAACTTCGAAAATTCAAAATGGCCGCCATTTTTGGGGAGGGAAAATTTTTTTGAAAATTGCAAAGATTGCATTCCTTAAATACCCTGTGGGTTGAAAATTTCGACGAAATCGCTCTATCTCGCACGGTTAAGGAGATAGAAGCAAATTTGTGTTTTGCCATTTTTGGGAAAAATTCGAAAATTCAAAATGGCCGCCATTTTTGGGGAGGGGAAAATTTTTAAAAAATTACCAAGAGTACAATGCTCAGATACCCTGTGGGTCGAAAATTTCGACGAAATCGCTCTATCTCGCACGGTTAAGGAGATAGAAGCAAATTTGTGTTTTGCCATTTTTGGCAAAAATTCGAAAATTCAAAATGGCCGCCATTTTTGGGGAGGGGAAAATTTTTTGCAAATTGAAATATTACATTCGTTAGATACCCTGTGGGTCGAAAATTTCGACGAAATCGCTCTATCTCGCACGGTTAAGGAGATAGAAGCAAATTTGTGTTTTGCCATTTTTGGCAAAAATTCGAAAATTCAAAATGGCCGCCATTTTTGGGGAGGGGAAAATTTTTTGCAAATTGAAATATTACATTCGTTAGATACCCTGTGGGTCGAAAATTTCGACGAAATCGCTCTATCTCGCACGGTTAAGGAGATAGAAGCAAATTTGTGTTTTGCCATTTTTGGCAAAAATTCGAAAATTCAAAATGGCCGCCATTTTTGGGGAGGGGAAAATTTTTTGAAAATTGCAAAGATTGCATTCCTTAGATACCCTGTGCGTCGAAAATTTTGCCGAAATCGCTCTATCTCGCACGGTTAAGGAGATAGAAGCAAATTTGTGTTTTGCCATTTTTGGCAAAAATTCAAAATGGCCGCCATTTTTGGGGAGGGGAAAATTTTTTGAAAATTGCAAAGATTGCATTGCTTAGACACCCTGTGCGTCGAAAATTTTGCCGAAATCGCTCTATCTCGCACGGTTAAGGAGATAGAAGCAAATTTGTGTTTTGCCATTTTTGGCAAAAATTCGAAAATTCAAAATGGCCGCCATTTTTGGGGAGGGGAAAATATTTTGAAAATTGCAAAGATTGCATTGCTTAGATACCCTGTGCGTCGAAAATTTTGCCGAAATCGCTCTATCTCGCACGGTTAAGGAGATAGAAGCAAATTTGTGTTTTGCCATTTTTGGCAAAAATTCGAAAATTCAAAATGGCCGCCATTTTTGGGGAGGGGAAAATTTTTTGAAAATTGCAAAGATTGCATTCCTTAGATCCCCTGTGGGTCGAAAATTTCGACGAAATCGCTCTATCTCGCACGGTTAAGGAGATAGAAGCAAATTTGTGTTTTGCCATTTTTGGCAAAAATTCGAAAATTCAAAATGGCCGTCATTTTTGGGGAGGGGAAAATTTTTTGAAAATTGCAAAGATTGCGTTGCTTAGATACCCTGTGCGTCGAAAATTTTGCCGAAATCGCTCTATCTCGCACGGTTAAGGAGATAGAAGCAAATTTGTGTTTTGCCATTTTTGGCAAAAATTCGAAAATTCAAAATGGCCGCCATTTTTGGGGAGGGGAAAATTTTTTGAAAATTGCAAAGATTGCGTTGCTTAGATACCCTGTGCGTCGAAAATTTTGCCGAAATCGCTCTATCTCGCACGGTTAAGGAGATAGAAGCAAATTTGTGTTTTGCCATTTTTGGCAAAAATTCGAAAATTCAAAATGGCCGCCATTTTTGGGGAGGGGAAAATTTTTTGAAAATTGCAAAGATTACATTCCTTAGATACCCTGTGGGTTGAAAATTTCGACGAAATCGCTCTATCTCGCATGGTTAAGGAGATAGAAGCAAATTTGTGTTTTGCCATTTTTGGCAAAAATTTGAAAATTCAAAATGGCCGCCATTTAGGGGAGGGGAATTTTTTTTTTAAATTGCCAAGAATACAATGCTCAAATACCTGTGGGTCGAAAATTTTGACGAAATCGCTCTATCTCGCATGGTTAAGGAGATAGAAGGAAATTTGTGTTTTGCCATTTTTGGCAAAACTTCGAAAATTCAAAATGGCCGCCATTTTTGGGGAGGGAAAATTTTTTTGAAAATTGCAAAGATTGCATTCCTTAAATACCCTGTGGGTTGAAAATTTCGACGAAATCGCTCTATCTCGCACGGTTAAGGAGATAGAAGCAAATTTGTGTTTTGCCATTTTTGGGAAAAATTCGAAAATTCAAAATGGCCGCCATTTTTGGGGAGGGGAAAATTTTTAAAAAATTACCAAGAGTACAATGCTCAGATACCCTGTGGGTCGAAAATTTCGACGAAATCGCTCTATCTCGCACGGTTAAGGAGATAGAAGCAAATTTGTGTTTTGCCATTTTTGGCAAAAATTCGAAAATTCAAAATGGCCGCCATTTTTGGGGAGGGGAAAATTTTTTGCAAATTGAAATATTACATTCGTTAGATACCCTGTGGGTCGAAAATTTCGACGAAATCGCTCTATCTCGCACGGTTAAGGAGATAGAAGCAAATTTGTGTTTTGCCATTTTTGGCAAAAATTCGAAAATTCAAAATGGCCGCCATTTTTGGGGAGGGGAAAATTTTTTGAAAATTGCAAAGATTGCATTCCTTAGATACCCTGTGCGTCGAAAATTTTGCCGAAATCGCTCTATCTCGCACGGTTAAGGAGATAGAAGCAAATTTGTGTTTTGCCATTTTTGGCAAAAATTCAAAATGGCCGCCATTTTTGGGGAGGGGAAAATTTTTTGAAAATTGCAAAGATTGCATTGCTTAGACACCCTGTGCGTCGAAAATTTTGCCGAAATCGCTCTATCTCGCACGGTTAAGGAGATAGAAGCAAATTTGTGTTTTGCCATTTTTGGCAAAAATTCGAAAATTCAAAATGGCCGCCATTTTTGGGGAGGGGAAAATATTTTGAAAATTGCAAAGATTGCATTGCTTAGATACCCTGTGCGTCGAAAATTTTGCCGAAATCGCTCTATCTCGCACGGTTAAGGAGATAGAAGCAAATTAGTGTTTTGCCATTTTTGGCGAAAATTCAAAATGGCCGCCATTTTTGGGGAGGGGAAAATTTTTTGAAAATTGCAAAGATTGCATTCCTTAGATCCCCTGTGGATCGAAAATTTCGACGAAATCGCTCTATCTCGCACGGTTAAGGAGACAGAAGCAAATTTGTGTTTTGCCATTTTTGGCAAAAATTCCAAAATTTAAAATGGCCGCCATTTTTGGGGAGGGGAAATTTTTTTAAAATTACCAAGAGTACAATGCTCAGATACCCTGTGGGTCGAAAATTTTGCCGAAATCGCTCTATCTCGCACGGTTAAGGAGATAGAAGCAAATTTGTGTTTTGCCATTTTTGGCAAAAATTCGAAAATTCAAAATGGCCGTCATTTTTGGGGAGGGGAAAATTTTTTGAAAATTGCAAAGATTGCGTTGCTTAGATACCCTGTGCGTCGAAAATTTTGCCGAAATCGCTCTATCTCGCACGGTTAAGGAGATAGAAGCAAATTTGTGTTTTGCCATTTTTGGCAAAAATTCGAAAATTCAAAATGGCCGCCATTTTTGGGGAGGGGAAAATATTTTGAAAATTGCAAAGATTGCATTGCTTAGATACCCTGTGCGTCGAAAATTTTGCCGAAATCGCTCTATCTCGCACGGTTAAGGAGATAGAAGCAAATTAGTGTTTCGCCATTTTTGGCGAAAATTCAAAATGGCCGCCATTTTTGGGGAGGGGAAAATTTTTTGAAAATTGCAAAGATTGCATTCCTTAGATCCCCTGTGGGTCGAAAATTTCGACGAAATCGCTCTATCTCGCACGGTTAAGGAGATAGAAGCAAATTTGTGTTTTGCCATTTTTGGCAAAAATTCGAAAAATCAAAATGGCCGTCATTTTTGGGGAGGGGAAAATTTTTTGAAAATTGCAAAGATTGCGTTGCTTAGATACCCTGTGCGTCGAAAATTTTGCCGAAATCGCTCTATCTCGCACGGTTAAGGAGATAGAAGCAAATTTGTGTTTTGCCATTTTTGGCAAAAATTCGAAAATTCAAAATGGCCGCCATTTTTGGGGAGGGGAAAATTTTTTGAAAATTGCAAAGATTACATTCCTTAGATACCCTGTGGGTTGAAAATTTCGACGAAATCGCTCTATCTCGCATGGTTAAGGAGATAGAAGCAAATTTGTGTTTTGCCATTTTTGGCAAAAATTTGAAAATTCAAAATGGCCGCCATTTAGGGGAGGGGAATTTTTTTTTTAAATTGCCAAGAATACAATGCTCAAATACCTGTGGGTCGAAAATTTTGACGAAATCGCTCTATCTCGCATGGTTAAGGAGATAGAAGGAAATTTGTGTTTTGCCATTTTTGGCAAAACTTCGAAAATTCAAAATGGCCGCCATTTTTGGGGAGGGAAAATTTTTTTGAAAATTGCAAAGATTGCATTCCTTAAATACCCTGTGGGTTGAAAATTTCGACGAAATCGCTCTATCTCGCACGGTTAAGGAGATAGAAGCAAATTTGTGTTTTGCCATTTTTGGGAAAAATTCGAAAATTCAAAATGGCCGCCATTTTTGGGGAGGGGAAAATTTTTAAAAAATTACCAAGAGTACAATGCTCAGATACCCTGTGGGTCGAAAATTTCGACGAAATCGCTCTATCTCGCACGGTTAAGGAGATAGAAGCAAATTTGTGTTTTGCCATTTTTGGCAAAAATTCGAAAATTCAAAATGGCCGCCATTTTTGGGGAGGGGAAAATTTTTTAAAAATTACCAAGAGTACAATGCTCAGATACCCTGTGGGTCGAAAATTTCGACGAAATCGCTCTATCTCGCACGGTTAAGGAGATAGAAGCAAATTTGTGTTTTGCCATTTTTGGCAAAAATTCGAAAATTCAAAATGGCCGCCATTTTTGGGGAGGGGAAAATTTTTTGCAAATTGAAATATTACATTGGTTAGATACCCTGTGGGTCGAAAATTTCGACGAAATCGCTCTATCTCGCACGGTTAAGGAGATAGAAGCAAATTTGTGTTTTGCCATTTTTGGCAAAAATTCGAAAATTCAAAATGGCCGCCATTTTTGGGGAGGGGAAAATTTTTTGAAAATTGCAAAGATTGCATTCCTTAGATACCCTGTGCGTCGAAAATTTTGCCGAAATCGCTCTATCTCGCACGGTTAAGGAGATAGAAGCAAATTTGTGTTTTGCCATTTTTGGCAAAAATTCAAAATGGCCGCCATTTTTGGGGAGGGGAAAATTTTTTGAAAATTGCAAAGATTGCATTGCTTAGACACCCTGTGCGTCGAAAATTTTGCCGAAATCGCTCTATCTCGCACGGTTAAGGAGATAGAAGCAAATTTGTGTTTTGCCATTTTTGGCAAAAATTCGAAAATTCAAAATGGCCGCCATTTTTGGGGAGGGGAAAATATTTTGAAAATTGCAAAGATTGCATTGCTTAGATACCCTGTGCGTCGAAAATTTTGCCGAAATCGCTCTATCTCGCACGGTTAAGGAGATAGAAGCAAATTAGTGTTTTGCCATTTTTGGCGAAAATTCAAAATGGCCGCCATTTTTGGGGAGGGGAAAATTTTTTGAAAATTGCAAAGATTGCATTCCTTAGATCCCCTGTGGATCGAAAATTTCGACGAAATCGCTCTATCTCGCACGGTTAAGGAGACAGAAGCAAATTTGTGTTTTGCCATTTTTGGCAAAAATTCCAAAATTCAAAATGGCCGCCATTTTTGGGGAGGGGAAATTTTTTTAAAATTACCAAGAGTACAATGCTCAGATACCCCGTGGGTCGAAAATTTTGCCGAAATCGCTCTATCTCGCACGGTTAAGGAGATAGAAGCAAATTTGTGTTTTGCCATTTTTGGCAAAAATTCGAAAATTCAAAATGGCCGTCATTTTTGCGGAGGGGAAAATTTTTTGAAAATTGCAAAGATTGCGTTGCTTAGATACCCTGTGCGTCGAAAATTTTGCCGAAATCGCTCTATCTCGCACGGTTAAGGAGATAGAAGCAAATTTGTGTTTTGCCATTTTTGGCAAAAATTCAAAATGGCCGCCATTTTTGGGGAGGGGAAAATTTTTTGAAAATTGCAAAGATTGCATTCCTTAGATCCCCTGTGGGTCGAAAATTTCGACGAAATCGCTCTATCTCGCACGGTTAAGGAGACAGAAGCAAATTTGTGTTTTGCCATTTTTGGCAAAAATTCCAAAATTCAAAATGGCCGCCATTTTTGGGGAGGGGAAATTTTTTTAAAATTACCAAGAGTACAATGCTCAGATACCCTGTGGGTCGAAAAATTTGCCGAAATCGCTCTATCTCGCACGGTTAAGGAGATAGAAGCAAATTTGTGTTTTGCCATTTTTGGCAAAAATTTGAAAATTCAAAATGGCCGCCATTTAGGGGAGGGGAATTTTTTTTTTAAATTGCCAAGAATACAATGCTCAAATACCTGTGGGTCGAAAATTTTGACGAAATCGCTCTATCTCGCATGGTTAAGGAGATAGAAGGAAATTTGTGTTTTGCCATTTTTGGCAAAAATTCGAAAATTCAAAATGGCCGCCATTTTTGGGGAGGGGAAAATTTTTTGCAAATTGAAATATTACATTGGTTAGATACCCTGTGGGTCGAAAATTTCGACGAAATCGCTCTATCTCGCACGGTTAAGGAGATAGAAGCAAATTTGTGTTTTGCCATTTTTGGCAAAAATTCGAAAATTCAAAATGGCCGCCATTTTTGGGGAGGGGAAAATTTTTTGAAAATTGCAAAGATTGCATTCCTTAGATACCCTGTGCGTCGAAAATTTTGCCGAAATCGCTCTATCTCGCACGGTTAAGGAGATAGAAGCAAATTTGTGTTTTGCCATTTTTGGCAAAAATTCAAAATGGCCGCCATTTTTGGGGAGGGGAAAATTTTTTGAAAATTGCAAAGATTGCATTGCTTAGACACCCTGTGCGTCGAAAATTTTGCCGAAATCGCTCTATCTCGCACGGTTAAGGAGATAGAAGCAAATTTGTGTTTTGCCATTTTTGGCAAAAATTCGAAAATTCAAAATGGCCGCCATTTTTGGGGAGGGGAAAATATTTTGAAAATTGCAAAGATTGCATTGCTTAGATACCCTGTGCGTCGAAAATTTTGCCGAAATCGCTCTATCTCGCACGGTTAAGGAGATAGAAGCAAATTAGTGTTTTGCCATTTTTGGCGAAAATTCAAAATGGCCGCCATTTTTGGGGAGGGGAAAATTTTTTGAAAATTGCAAAGATTGCATTCCTTAGATCCCCTGTGGGTCGAAAATTTCGACGAAATCGCTCTATCTCGCACGGTTAAGGAGACAGAAGCAAATTTGTGTTTTGCCATTTTTGGCAAAAATTCCAAAATTCAAAATGGCCGCCATTTTTGGGGAGGGGAAATTTTTTTAAAATTACCAAGAGTACAATGCTCAGATACCCCATGGGTCGAAAATTTTGCCGAAATCGCTCTATCTCGCACGGTTAAGGAGATAGAAGCAAATTTGTGTTTTGCCATTTTTGGCAAAAATTCGAAAATTCAAAATGGCCGTCATTTTTGCGGAGGGGAAAATTTTTTGAAAATTGCAAAGATTGCGTTGCTTAGATACCCTGTGCGTCGAAAATTTTGCCGAAATCGCTCTATCTCGCACGGTTAAGGAGATAGAAGCAAATTTGTGTTTTGCCATTTTTGGCAAAAATTCAAAATGGCCGCCATTTTTGGGGAGGGGAAAATTTTTTGAAAATTGCAAAGATTGCATTCCTTAGATCCCCTGTGGGTCGAAAATTTCGACGAAATCGCTCTATCTCGCACGGTTAAGGAGACAGAAGCAAATTTGTGTTTTGCCATTTTTGGCAAAAATTCCAAAATTCAAAATGGCCGCCATTTTTGGGGAGGGGAAATTTTTTTAAAATTACCAAGAGTACAATGCTCAGATACCCTGTGGGTCGAAAAATTTGCCGAAATCGCTCTATCTCGCACGGTTAAGGAGATAGAAGCAAATTTGTGTTTTGCCATTTTTGGCAAAAATTTGAAAATTCAAAATGGCCGCCATTTAGGGGAGGGGAATTTTTTTTTTAAATTGCCAAGAATACAATGCTCAAATACCTGTGGGTCGAAAATTTTGACGAAATCGCTCTATCTCGCATGGTTAAGGAGATAGAAGGAAATTTGTGTTTTGCCATTTTTGGCAAAACTTCGAAAATTCAAAATGGCCGCCATTTTTGGGGAGGGAAAATTTTTTTGAAAATTGCAAAGATTGCATTCCTTAAATACCCTATGGGTTGAAAATTTCGACGAAATCGCTCTATCTCGCACGGTTAAGGAGATAGAAGCAAATTTGTGTTTTGCCATTTTTGGGAAAAATTCGAAAATTCAAAATGGCCGCCATTTTTGGGGAGGGGAAAATTTTTAAAAAATTACCAAGAGTACAATGCTCAGATACCCTGTGGGTCGAAAATTTCGACGAAATCGCTCTATCTCGCACGGTTAAGGAGATAGAAGCAAATTTGTGTTTTGCCATTTTTGGCAAAAATTCGAAAATTCAAAATGGCCGCCATTTTTGGGGAGGGGAAAATTTTTTGCAAATTGAAATATTACATTCGTTAGATACCCTGTGGGTCGAAAATTTCGACGAAATCGCTCTATCTCGCACGGTTAAGGAGATAGAAGCAAATTTGTGTTTTGCCATTTTTGGCAAAAATTCGAAAATTCAAAATGGCCGCCATTTTTGGGGAGGGGAAAATTTTTTGAAAATTGCAAAGATTGCATTCCTTAGATACCCTGTGCGTCGAAAATTTTGCCGAAATCGCTCTATCTCGCACGGTTAAGGAGATAGAAGCAAATTTGTGTTTTGCCATTTTTGGCAAAAATTCAAAATGGCCGCCATTTTTGGGGAGGGGAAAATTTTTTGAAAATTGCAAAGATTGCATTGCTTAGACACCCTGTGCGTCGAAAATTTTGCCGAAATCGCTCTATCTCGCACGGTTAAGGAGATAGAAGCAAATTTGTGTTTTGCCATTTTTGGCAAAAATTCGAAAATTCAAAATGGCCGCCATTTTTGGGGAGGGGAAAATATTTTGAAAATTGCAAAGATTGCATTGCTTAGATACCCTGTGCGTCGAAAATTTTGCCGAAATCGCTCTATCTCGCACGGTTAAGGAGATAGAAGCAAATTAGTGTTTTGCCATTTTTGGCGAAAATTCAAAATGGCCGCCATTGCTTAGATACCCTGTGCGTCGAAAATTTTGCCGAAATCGCTCTATCTCGCACGGTTAAGGAGATAGAAGCAAATTTGTGTTTTGCCATTTTTGGCAAAAATTCGAAAATTCAAAATGGCCGCCATTTTTGGGGAGGGGAAAATATTTTGAAAATTGCAAAGATTGCATTCCTTAGATCCCCTGTGGGTCGAAAATTTCGACGAAATCGCTCTATCTCGCACGGTTAAGGAGATAGAAGCAAATTTGTGTTTTGCCATTTTTGGCAAAAATTCGAAAATTCAAAATGGCCGTCATTTTTGGGGAGGGGAAAATTTTTTGAAAATTGCAAAGATTGCGTTGCTTAGATACCCTGTGCGTCGAAAATTTTGCCGAAATCGCTCTATCTCGCACGGTTAAGGAGATAGAAGCAAATTTGTGTTTTGCCATTTTTGGCAAAAATTCGAAAATTCAAAATGGCCGCCATTTTTGGGGAGGGGAAAATTTTTTGAAAATTGCAAAGATTACATTCCTTAGATACCCTGTGGGTTGAAAATTTCGACGAAATCGCTCTATCTCGCATGGTTAAGGAGATAGAAGCAAATTTGTGTTTTGCCATTTTTGGCAAAAATTTGAAAATTCAAAATGGCCGCCATTTAGGGGAGGGGAATTTTTTTTTTAAATTGCCAAGAATACAATGCTCAAATACCTGTGGGTCGAAAATTTTGACGAAATCGCTCTATCTCGCATGGTTAAGGAGATAGAAGGAAATTTGTGTTTTGCCATTTTTGGCAAAACTTCGAAAATTCAAAATGGCCGCCATTTTTGGGGAGGGAAAATTTTTTTGAAAATTGCAAAGATTGCATTCCTTAAATACCCTGTGGGTCGAAAATTTCGACGAAATCGCTCTATCTCGCACGGTTAAGGAGATAGAAGCAAATTTGTGTTTTGCCATTTTTGGCAAAAATTCGAAAATTCAAAATGGCCGCCATTTTTGGGGAGGGGAAAATTTTTTGCAAATTGAAATATTACATTCGTTAGATACCCTGTGGGTCGAAAATTTCGACGAAATCGCTCTATCTCGCACGGTTAAGGAGATAGAAGCAAATTTGTGTTTTGCCATTTTTGGCAAAAATTCGAAAATTCAAAATGGCCGCCATTTTTGGGGAGGGGAAAATATTTTGAAAATTGCAAAGATTGCATTGCTTAGATACCCTGTGCGTCGAAAATTTTGCCGAAATCGCTCTATCTCGCACGGTTAAGGAGATAGAAGCAAATTAGTGTTTTGCCATTTTTGGCGAAAATTCAAAATGGCCGCCATTTTTGGGGAGGGGAAAATTTTTTGAAAATTGCAAAGATTGCATTCCTTAGATCCCCTGTGGGTCGAAAATTTCGACGAAATCGCTCTATCTCGCACGGTTAAGGAGACAGAAGCAAATTTGTGTTTTGCCATTTTTGGCAAAAATTCCAAAATTCAAAATGGCCGCCATTTTTGGGGAGGGGAAATTTTTTTAAAATTACCAAGAGTACAATGCTCAGATACCCCGTGGGTCGAAAATTTTGCCGAAATCGCTCTATCTCGCACGGTTAAGGAGATAGAAGCAAATTTGTGTTTTGCCATTTTTGGCAAAAATTCGAAAATTCAAAATGGCCGTCATTTTTGCGGAGGGGAAAATTTTTTGAAAATTGCAAAGATTGCGTTGCTTAGATACCCTGTGCGTCGAAAATTTTGCCGAAATCGCTCTATCTCGCACGGTTAAGGAGATAGAAGCAAATTTGTGTTTTGCCATTTTTGGCAAAAATTTAAAATGGCCGCCATTTTTGGGGAGGGGAAAATTTTTTGAAAATTGCAAAGATTGCATTCCTTAGATCCCCTGTGGGTCGAAAATTTCGACGAAATCGCTCTATCTCGCACGGTTAAGGAGACAGAAGCAAATTTGTGTTTTGCCATTTTTGGCAAAAATTCCAAAATTCAAAATGGCCGCCATTTTTGGGGAGGGGAAATTTTTTTAAAATTACCAAGAGTACAATGCTCAGATACCCTGTGGGTCGAAAAATTTGCCGAAATCGCTCTATCTCGCACGGTTAAGGAGATAGAAGCAAATTTGTGTTTTGCCATTTTTGGCAAAAATTTGAAAATTCAAAATGGCCGCCATTTAGGGGAGGGGAATTTTTTTTTTAAATTGCCAAGAATACAATGCTCAAATACCTGTGGGTCGAAAATTTTGACGAAATCGCTCTATCTCGCATGGTTAAGGAGATAGAAGGAAATTTGTGTTTTGCCATTTTTGGCAAAACTTCGAAAATTCAAAATGGCCGCCATTTTTGGGGAGGGAAAATTTTTTTGAAAATTGCAAAGATTGCATTCCTTAAATACCCTATGGGTTGAAAATTTCGACGAAATCGCTCTATCTCGCACGGTTAAGGAGATAGAAGCAAATTTGTGTTTTGCCATTTTTGGGAAAAATTCGAAAATTCAAAATGGCCGCCATTTTTGGGGAGGGGAAAATTTTTAAAAAATTACCAAGAGTACAATGCTCAGATACCCTGTGGGTCGAAAATTTCGACGAAATCGCTCTATCTCGCACGGTTAAGGAGATAGAAGCAAATTTGTGTTTTGCCATTTTTGGCAAAAATTCGAAAATTCAAAATGGCCGCCATTTTTGGGGAGGGGAAAATTTTTTGCAAAT
This sequence comes from Sabellastarte sp. h YS-2021, assembly GCA_964017235.1. Lineage (NCBI taxonomy): Eukaryota > Metazoa > Annelida > Polychaeta > Sabellida > Sabellidae > Sabellastarte > Sabellastarte sp. h YS-2021. The sequence goes on along the minus strand of OZ024930.1, from coordinate 39,528,597 downwards.
TGAAATATTACATTCGTTAGATACCCTGTGGGTCGAAAATTTCGACGAAATCGCTCTATCTCGCACGGTTAAGGAGATAGAAGCAAATTTGTGTTTTGCCATTTTTGGCAAAAATTCGAAAATTCAAAATGGCCGCCATTTTTGGGGAGGGGAAAATATTTTGAAAATTGCAAAGATTGCATTGCTTAGATACCCTGTGCGTCGAAAATTTTGCCGAAATCGCTCTATCTCGCACGGTTAAGGAGATAGAAGCAAATTAGTGTTTTGCCATTTTTGGCGAAAATTCAAAATGGCCGCCATTTTTGGGGAGGGGAAAATTTTTTGAAAATTGCAAAGATTGCATTCCTTAGATCCCCTGTGGGTCGAAAATTTCGACGAAATCGCTCTATCTCGCACGGTTAAGGAGACAGAAGCAAATTTGTGTTTTGCCATTTTTGGCAAAAATTCCAAAATTCAAAATGGCCGCCATTTTTGGGGAGGGGAAATTTTTTTAAAATTACCAAGAGTACAATGCTCAGATACCCCGTGGGTCGAAAATTTTGCCGAAATCGCTCTATCTCGCACGGTTAAGGAGATAGAAGCAAATTTGTGTTTTGCCATTTTTGGCAAAAATTCGAAAATTCAAAATGGCCGTCATTTTTGCGGAGGGGAAAATTTTTTGAAAATTGCAAAGATTGCGTTGCTTAGATACCCTGTGCGTCGAAAATTTTGCCGAAATCGCTCTATCTCGCACGGTTAAGGAGATAGAAGCAAATTTGTGTTTTGCCATTTTTGGCAAAAATTTAAAATGGCCGCCATTTTTGGGGAGGGGAAAATTTTTTGAAAATTGCAAAGATTGCATTCCTTAGATCCCCTGTGGGTCGAAAATTTCGACGAAATCGCTCTATCTCGCACGGTTAAGGAGACAGAAGCAAATTTGTGTTTTGCCATTTTTGGCAAAAATTCCAAAATTCAAAATGGCCGCCATTTTTGGGGAGGGGAAATTTTTTTAAAATTACCAAGAGTACAATGCTCAGATACCCTGTGGGTCGAAAAATTTGCCGAAATCGCTCTATCTCGCACGGTTAAGGAGATAGAAGCAAATTTGTGTTTTGCCATTTTTGGCAAAAATTTGAAAATTCAAAATGGCCGCCATTTAGGGGAGGGGAATTTTTTTTTTAAATTGCCAAGAATACAATGCTCAAATACCTGTGGGTCGAAAATTTTGACGAAATCGCTCTATCTCGCATGGTTAAGGAGATAGAAGGAAATTTGTGTTTTGCCATTTTTGGCAAAACTTCGAAAATTCAAAATGGCCGCCATTTTTGGGGAGGGAAAATTTTTTTGAAAATTGCAAAGATTGCATTCCTTAAATACCCTATGGGTTGAAAATTTCGACGAAATCGCTCTATCTCGCACGGTTAAGGAGATAGAAGCAAATTTGTGTTTTGCCATTTTTGGGAAAAATTCGAAAATTCAAAATGGCCGCCATTTTTGGGGAGGGGAAAATTTTTAAAAAATTACCAAGAGTACAATGCTCAGATACCCTGTGGGTCGAAAATTTCGACGAAATCGCTCTATCTCGCACGGTTAAGGAGATAGAAGCAAATTTGTGTTTTGCCATTTTTGGCAAAAATTCGAAAATTCAAAATGGCCGCCATTTTTGGGGAGGGGAAAATTTTTTGCAAATTGAAATATTACATTCGTTAGATACCCTGTGGGTCGAAAATTTCGACGAAATCGCTCTATCTCGCACGGTTAAGGAGATAGAAGCAAATTTGTGTTTTGCCATTTTTGGCAAAAATTCGAAAATTCAAAATGGCCGCCATTTTTGGGGAGGGGAAAATTTTTTGAAAATTGCAAAGATTGCATTCCTTAGATACCCTGTGCGTCGAAAATTTTGCCGAAATCGCTCTATCTCGCACGGTTAAGGAGATAGAAGCAAATTTGTGTTTTGCCATTTTTGGCAAAAATTCAAAATGGCCGCCATTTTTGGGGAGGGGAAAATTTTTTGAAAATTGCAAAGATTGCATTGCTTAGACACCCTGTGCGTCGAAAATTTTGCCGAAATCGCTCTATCTCGCACGGTTAAGGAGATAGAAGCAAATTTGTGTTTTGCCATTTTTGGCAAAAATTCGAAAATTCAAAATGGCCGCCATTTTTGGGGAGGGGAAAATATTTTGAAAATTGCAAAGATTGCATTGCTTAGATACCCTGTGCGTCGAAAATTTTGCCGAAATCGCTCTATCTCGCACGGTTAAGGAGATAGAAGCAAATTAGTGTTTTGCCATTTTTGGCGAAAATTCAAAATGGCCGCCATTGCTTAGATACCCTGTGCGTCGAAAATTTTGCCGAAATCGCTCTATCTCGCACGGTTAAGGAGATAGAAGCAAATTTGTGTTTTGCCATTTTTAGCAAAAATTCGAAAATTCAAAATGGCCGCCATTTTTGGGGAGGGGAAAATATTTTGAAAATTGCAAAGATTGCATTCCTTAGATCCCCTGTGGGTCGAAAATTTCGACGAAATCGCTCTATCTCGCACGGTTAAGGAGATAGAAGCAAATTTGTGTTTTGCCATTTTTGGCAAAACTTCGAAAATTCAAAATGGCCGCCATTTTTGGGGAGGGAAAATTTTTTTGAAAATTGCAAAGATTGCATTCCTTAAATACCCTGTGGGTTGAAAATTTCGACGAAATCGCTCTATCTCGCACGGTTAAGGAGATAGAAGCAAATTTGTGTTTTGCCATTTTTGGGAAAAATTCGAAAATTCAAAATGGCCGCCATTTTTGGGGAGGGGAAAATTTTTAAAAAATTACCAAGAGTACAATGCTCAGATACCCTGTGGGTCGAAAATTTCGACGAAATCGCTCTATCTCGCACGGTTAAGGAGATAGAAGCAAATTTGTGTTTTGCCATTTTTGGCAAAAATTCGAAAATTCAAAATGGCCGCCATTTTTGGGGAGGGGAAAATTTTTTGCAAATTGAAATATTACATTCGTTAGATACCCTGTGGGTCGAAAATTTCGACGAAATCGCTCTATCTCGCACGGTTAAGGAGATAGAAGCAAATTTGTGTTTTGCCATTTTTGGCAAAAATTCGAAAATTCAAAATGGCCGCCATTTTTGGGGAGGGGAAAATATTTTGAAAATTGCAAAGATTGCATTGCTTAGATACCCTGTGCGTCGAAAATTTTGCCGAAATCGCTCTATCTCGCACGGTTAAGGAGATAGAAGCAAATTAGTGTTTTGCCATTTTTGGCGAAAATTCAAAATGGCCGCCATTTTTGGGGAGGGGAAAATTTTTTGAAAATTGCAAAGATTGCATTCCTTAGATCCCCTGTGGGTCGAAAATTTCGACGAAATCGCTCTATCTCGCACGGTTAAGGAGACAGAAGCAAATTTGTGTTTTGCCATTTTTGGCAAAAATTCCAAAATTCAAAATGGCCGCCATTTTTGGGGAGGGGAAATTTTTTTAAAATTACCAAGAGTACAATGCTCAGATACCCCGTGGGTCGAAAATTTTGCCGAAATCGCTCTATCTCGCACGGTTAAGGAGATAGAAGCAAATTTGTCTTTTGCCATTTTTGGCAAAAATTCGAAAATTCAAAATGGCCGTCATTTTTGCGGAGGGGAAAATTTTTTGAAAATTGCAAAGATTGCGTTGCTTAGATACCCTGTGCGTCGAAAATTTTGCCGAAATCGCTCTATCTCGCACGGTTAAGGAGATAGAAGCAAATTTGTGTTTTGCCATTTTTGGCAAAAATTCAAAATGGCCGCCATTTTTGGGGAGGGGAAAATTTTTTGAAAATTGCAAAGATTGCATTCCTTAGATCCCCTGTGGGTCGAAAATTTCGACGAAATCGCTCTATCTCGCACGGTTAAGGAGACAGAAGCAAATTTGTGTTTTGCCATTTTTGGCAAAAATTCCAAAATTCAAAATGGCCGCCATTTTTGGGGAGGGGAAATTTTTTTAAAATTACCAAGAGTACAATGCTCAGATACCCTGTGGGTCGAAAAATTTGCCGAAATCGCTCTATCTCGCACGGTTAAGGAGATAGAAGCAAATTTGTGTTTTGCCATTTTTGGCAAAAATTTGAAAATTCAAAATGGCCGCCATTTAGGGGAGGGGAATTTTTTTTTTAAATTGCCAAGAATACAATGCTCAAATACCTGTGGGTCGAAAATTTTGACGAAATCGCTCTATCTCGCATGGTTAAGGAGATAGAAGGAAATTTGTGTTTTGCCATTTTTGGCAAAAATTCGAAAATTCAAAATGGCCGCCATTTTTGGGGAGGGGAAAATTTTTTGCAAATTGAAATATTACATTCGTTAGATACCCTGTGGGTCGAAAATTTCGACGAAATCGCTCTATCTCGCACGGTTAAGGAGATAGAAGCAAATTTGTGTTTTGCCATTTTTGGCAAAAATTCGAAAATTCAAAATGGCCGCCATTTTTGGGGAGGGGAAAATTTTTTGAAAATTGCAAAGATTGCATTCCTTAGATACCCTGTGCGTCGAAAATTTTGCCGAAATCGCTCTATCTCGCACGGTTAAGGAGATAGAAGCAAATTAGTGTTTTGCCATTTTTGGCGAAAATTCAAAATGGCCGCCATTGCTTAGATACCCTGTGCGTCGAAAATTTTGCCGAAATCGCTCTATCTCGCACGGTTAAGGAGATAGAAGCAAATTTGTGTTTTGCCATTTTTGGCAAAAATTCGAAAATTCAAAATGGCCGCCATTTTTGGGGAGGGGAAAATATTTTGAAAATTGCAAAGATTGCATTCCTTAGATCCCCTGTGGGTCGAAAATTTCGACGAAATCGCTCTATCTCGCACGGTTAAGGAGATAGAAGCAAATTTGTGTTTTGCCATTTTTGGCAAAAATTCGAAAATTCAAAATGGCCGTCATTTTTGGGGAGGGGAAAATTTTTTGAAAATTGCAAAGATTGCGTTGCTTAGATACCCTGTGCGTCGAAAATTTTGCCGAAATCGCTCTATCTCGCACGGTTAAGGAGATAGAAGCAAATTTGTGTTTTGCCATTTTTGGCAAAAATTCGAAAATTCAAAATGGCCGTCATTTTTGCGGAGGGGAAAATTTTTTGAAAATTGCAAAGATTGCGTTGCTTAGATACCCTGTGCGTCGAAAATTTTGCCGAAATCGCTCTATCTCGCACGGTTAAGGAGATAGAAGCAAATTTGTGTTTTGCCATTTTTGGCAAAAATTCAAAATGGCCGCCATTTTTGGGGAGGGGAAAATTTTTTGAAAATTGCAAAGATTGCATTCCTTAGATCCCCTGTGGGTCGAAAATTTCGACGAAATCGCTCTATCTCGCACGGTTAAGGAGACAGAAGCAAATTTGTGTTTTGCCATTTTTGGCAAAAATTCCAAAATTCAAAATGGCCGCCATTTTTGGGGAGGGGAAATTTTTTTAAAATTACCAAGAGTACAATGCTCAGATACCCTGTGGGTCGAAAAATTTGCCGAAATCGCTCTATCTCGCACGGTTAAGGAGATAGAAGCAAATTTGTGTTTTGCCATTTTTGGCAAAAATTTGAAAATTCAAAATGGCCGCCATTTAGGGGAGGGGAATTTTTTTTTTAAATTGCCAAGAATACAATGCTCAAATACCTGTGGGTCGAAAATTTTGACGAAATCGCTCTATCTCGCATGGTTAAGGAGATAGAAGGAAATTTGTGTTTTGCCATTTTTGGCAAAACTTCGAAAATTCAAAATGGCCGCCATTTTTGGGGAGGGAAAATTTTTTTGAAAATTGCAAAGATTGCATTCCTTAAATACCCTATGGGTTGAAAATTTCGACGAAATCGCTCTATCTCGCACGGTTAAGGAGATAGAAGCAAATTTGTGTTTTGCCATTTTTGGGAAAAATTCGAAAATTCAAAATGGCCGCCATTTTTGGGGAGGGGAAAATTTTTAAAAAATTACCAAGAGTACAATGCTCAGATACCCTGTGGGTCGAAAATTTCGACGAAATCGCTCTATCTCGCACGGTTAAGGAGATAGAAGCAAATTTGTGTTTTGCCATTTTTGGCAAAAATTCGAAAATTCAAAATGGCCGCCATTTTTGGGGAGGGGAAAATTTTTTGCAAATTGAAATATTACATTCGTTAGATACCCTGTGGGTCGAAAATTTCGACGAAATCGCTCTATCTCGCACGGTTAAGGAGATAGAAGCAAATTTGTGTTTTGCCATTTTTGGCAAAAATTCGAAAATTCAAAATGGCCGCCATTTTTGGGGAGGGGAAAATTGCAAAGATTGCATTCCTTAGATACCCTGTGCGTCGAAAATTTTGCCGAAATCGCTCTATCTCGCACGGTTAAGGAGATAGAAGCAAATTTGTGTTTTGCCATTTTTGGCAAAAATTCAAAATGGCCGCCATTTTTGGGGAGGGGAAAATTTTTTGAAAATTGCAAAGATTGCATTGCTTAGACACCCTGTGCGTCGAAAATTTTGCCGAAATCGCTCTATCTCGCACGGTTAAGGAGATAGAAGCAAATTTGTGTTTTGCCATTTTTGGCAAAAATTCGAAAATTCAAAATGGCCGCCATTTTTGGGGAGGGGAAAATATTTTGAAAATTGCAAAGATTGCATTGCTTAGATACCCTGTGCGTCGAAAATTTTGCCGAAATCGCTCTATCTCGCACGGTTAAGGAGATAGAAGCAAATTAGTGTTTTGCCATTTTTGGCGAAAATTCAAAATGGCCGCCATTGCTTAGATACCCTGTGCGTCGAAAATTTTGCCGAAATCGCTCTATCTCGCACGGTTAAGGAGATAGAAGCAAATTTGTGTTTTGCCATTTTTGGCAAAAATTCGAAAATTCAAAATGGCCGCCATTTTTGGGGAGGGGAAAATATTTTGAAAATTGCAAAGATTGCATTCCTTAGATCCCCTGTGGGTCGAAAATTTCGACGAAATCGCTCTATCTCGCACGGTTAAGGAGATAGAAGCAAATTTGTGTTTTGCCATTTTTGGCAAAAATTCGAAAATTCAAAATGGCCGTCATTTTTGGGGAGGGGAAAATTTTTTGAAAATTGCAAAGATTGCGTTGCTTAGATACCCTGTGCGTCGAAAATTTTGCCGAAATCGCTCTATCTCGCACGGTTAAGGAGATAGAAGCAAATTTGTGTTTTGCCATTTTTGGCAAAAATTCGAAAATTCAAAATGGCCGCCATTTTTGGGGAGGGGAAAATTTTTTGAAAATTGCAAAGATTACATTCCTTAGATACCCTGTGGGTTGAAAATTTCGACGAAATCGCTCTATCTCGCATGGTTAAGGAGATAGAAGCAAATTTGTGTTTTGCCATTTTTGGCAAAAATTTGAAAATTCAAAATGGCCGCCATTTAGGGGAGGGGAATTTTTTTTTTAAATTGCCAAGAATACAATGCTCAAATACCTGTGGGTCGAAAATTTTGACGAAATCGCTCTATCTCGCATGGTTAAGGAGATAGAAGGAAATTTGTGTTTTGCCATTTTTGGCAAAACTTCGAAAATTCAAAATGGCCGCCATTTTTGGGGAGGGAAAATTTTTTTGAAAATTGCAAAGATTGCATTCCTTAAATACCCTGTGGGTTGAAAATTTCGACGAAATCGCTCTATCTCGCACGGTTAAGGAGATAGAAGCAAATTTGTGTTTTGCCATTTTTGGGAAAAATTCGAAAATTCAAAATGGCCGCCATTTTTGGGGAGGGGAAAATTTTTAAAAAATTACCAAGAGTACAATGCTCAGATACCCTGTGGGTCGAAAATTTCGACGAAATCGCTCTATCTCGCACGGTTAAGGAGATAGAAGCAAATTTGTGTTTTGCCATTTTTGGCAAAAATTCGAAAATTCAAAATGGCCGCCATTTTTGGGGAGGGGAAAATTTTTTGCAAATTGAAATATTACATTCGTTAGATACCCTGTGGGTCGAAAATTTCGACGAAATCGCTCTATCTCGCACGGTTAAGGAGATAGAAGCAAATTTGTGTTTTGCCATTTTTGGCAAAAATTCGAAAATTCAAAATGGCCGCCATTTTTGGGGAGGGGAAAATTTTTTGAAAATTGCAAAGATTGCATTCCTTAGATACCCTGTGCGTCGAAAATTTTGCCGAAATCGCTCTATCTCGCACGGTTAAGGAGATAGAAGCAAATTTGTGTTTTGCCATTTTTGGCAAAAATTCAAAATGGCCGCCACTTTTGGGGAGGGGAAAATTTTTTGAAAATTGCAAAGATTGCATTGCTTAGACACCCTGTGCGTCGAAAATTTTGCCGAAATCGCTCTATCTCGCACGGTTAAGGAGATAGAAGCAAATTTGTGTTTTGCCATTTTTGGCAAAAATTCGAAAATTCAAAATGGCCGCCATTTTTGGGGAGGGGAAAATTTTTTGAAAATTGCAAAGATTACATTCCTTAGATACCCTGTGGGTTGAAAATTTCGACGAAATCGCTCTATCTCGCATGGTTAAGGAGATAGAAGCAAATTTGTGTTTTGCCATTTTTGGCAAAAATTTGAAAATTCAAAATGGCCGCCATTTAGGGGAGGGGAATTTTTTTTTTAAATTGCCAAGAATACAATGCTCAAATACCTGTGGGTCGAAAATTTTGACGAAATCGCTCTATCTCGCATGGTTAAGGAGATAGAAGGAAATTTGTGTTTTGCCATTTTTGGCAAAACTTCGAAAATTCAAAATGGCCGCCATTTTTGGGGAGGGAAAATTTTTTTGAAAATTGCAAAGATTGCATTCCTTAAATACCCTGTGGGTTGAAAATTTCGACGAAATCGCTCTATCTCGCACGGTTAAGGAGATAGAAGCAAATTTGTGTTTTGCCATTTTTGGGAAAAATTCGAAAATTCAAAATGGCCGCCATTTTTGGGGAGGGGAAAATTTTTAAAAAATTACCAAGAGTACAATGCTCAGATACCCTGTGGGTCGAAAATTTCGACGAAATCGCTCTATCTCGCACGGTTAAGGAGATAGAAGCAAATTTGTGTTTTGCCATTTTTGGCAAAAATTCGAAAATTCAAAATGGCCGCCATTTTTGGGGAGGGGAAAATTTTTTGCAAATTGAAATATTACATTCGTTAGATACCCTGTGGGTCGAAAATTTCGACGAAATCGCTCTATCTCGCACGGTTAAGGAGATAGAAGCAAATTTGTGTTTTGCCATTTTTGGCAAAAATTCGAAAATTCAAAATGGCCGCCATTTTTGGGGAGGGGAAAATTTTTTGAAAATTGCAAAGATTGCATTCCTTAGATACCCTGTGCGTCGAAAATTTTGCCGAAATCGCTCTATCTCGCACGGTTAAGGAGATAGAAGCAAATTTGTGTTTTGCCATTTTTGGCAAAAATTCAAAATGGCCGCCACTTTTGGGGAGGGGAAAATTTTTTGAAAATTGCAAAGATTGCATTGCTTAGACACCCTGTGCGTCGAAAATTTTGCCGAAATCGCTCTATCTCGCACGGTTAAGGAGATAGAAGCAAATTTGTGTTTTGCCATTTTTGGCAAAAATTCGAAAATTCAAAATGGCCGCCATTTTTGGGGAGGGGAAAATTTTTTGAAAATTGCAAAGATTACATTCCTTAGATACCCTGTGGGTTGAAAATTTCGACGAAATCGCTCTATCTCGCATGGTTAAGGAGATAGAAGCAAATTTGTGTTTTGCCATTTTTGGCAAAAATTTGAAAATTCAAAATGGCCGCCATTTAGGGGAGGGGAATTTTTTTTTTAAATTGCCAAGAATACAATGCTCAAATACCTGTGGGTCGAAAATTTTGACGAAATCGCTCTATCTCGCATGGTTAAGGAGATAGAAGGAAATTTGTGTTTTGCCATTTTTGGCAAAACTTCGAAAATTCAAAATGGCCGCCATTTTTGGGGAGGGAAAATTTTTTTGAAAATTGCAAAGATTGCATTCCTTAAATACCCTGTGGGTTGAAAATTTCGACGAAATCGCTCTATCTCGCACGGTTAAGGAGATAGAAGCAAATTTGTGTTTTGCCATTTTTGGGAAAAATTCGAAAATTCAAAATGGCCGCCATTTTTGGGGAGGGGAAAATTTTTAAAAAATTACCAAGAGTACAATGCTCAGATACCCTGTGGGTCGAAAATTTCGACGAAATCGCTCTATCTCGCACGGTTAAGGAGATAGAAGCAAATTTGTGTTTTGCCATTTTTGGCAAAAATTCGAAAATTCAAAATGGCCGCCATTTTTGGGGAGGGGAAAATTTTTTGCAAATTGAAATATTACATTCGTTAGATACCCTGTGGGTCGAAAATTTCGACGAAATCGCTCTATCTCGCACGGTTAAGGAGATAGAAGCAAATTTGTGTTTTGCCATTTTTGGCAAAAATTCGAAAATTCAAAATGGCCGCCATTTTTGGGGAGGGGAAAATTTTTTGAAAATTGCAAAGATTGCATTCCTTAGATACCCTGTGCGTCGAAAATTTTGCCGAAATCGCTCTATCTCGCACGGTTAAGGAGATAGAAGCAAATTTGTGTTTTGCCATTTTTGGCAAAAATTCAAAATGGCCGCCACTTTTGGGGAGGGGAAAATTTTTTGAAAATTGCAAAGATTGCATTGCTTAGACACCCTGTGCGTCGAAAATTTTGCCGAAATCGCTCTATCTCGCACGGTTAAGGAGATAGAAGCAAATTTGTGTTTTGCCATTTTTGGCAAAAATTCGAAAATTCAAAATGGCCGCCATTTTTGGGGAGGGGAAAATTTTTTGAAAATTGCAAAGATTACATTCCTTAGATACCCTGTGGGTTGAAAATTTCGACGAAATCGCTCTATCTCGCATGGTTAAGGAGATAGAAGCAAATTTGTGTTTTGCCATTTTTGGCAAAAATTTGAAAATTCAAAATGGCCGCCATTTAGGGGAGGGGAATTTTTTTTTTAAATTGCCAAGAATACAATGCTCAAATACCTGTGGGTCGAAAATTTTGACGAAATCGCTCTATCTCGCATGGTTAAGGAGATAGAAGGAAATTTGTGTTTTGCCATTTTTGGCAAAACTTCGAAAATTCAAAATGGCCGCCATTTTTGGGGAGGGAAAATTTTTTTGAAAATTGCAAAGATTGCATTCCTTAAATACCCTGTGGGTTGAAAATTTCGACGAAATCGCTCTATCTCGCACGGTTAAGGAGATAGAAGCAAATTTGTGTTTTGCCATTTTTGGCAAAAATTCGAAAATTCAAAATGGCCGCCATTTTTGGGGAGGGGAAAATTTTTTGCAAATTGAAATATTACATTCGTTAGATACCCTGTGGGTCGAAAATTTCGACGAAATCGCTCTATCTCGCACGGTTAAGGAGATAGAAGCAAATTTGTGTTTTGCCATTTTTGGCAAAAATTCGAAAATTCAAAATGGCCGCCATTTTTGGGGAGGGGAAAATTTTTTGAAAATTGCAAAGATTGCATTCCTTAGATACCCTGTGCGTCGAAAATTTTGCCGAAATCGCTCTATCTCGCACGGTTAAGGAGATAGAAGCAAATTTGTGTTTTGCCATTTTTGGCAAAAATTCAAAATGGCCGCCACTTTTGGGGAGGGGAAAATTTTTTGAAAATTGCAAAGATTGCATTGCTTAGACACCCTGTGCGTCGAAAATTTTGCCGAAATCGCTCTATCTCGCACGGTTAAGGAGATAGAAGCAAATTTGTGTTTTGCCATTTTTGGTAAAAATTCGAAAATTCAAAATGGCCGCCATTTTTGGGGAGGGGAAAATATTTTGAAAATTGCAAAGATTGCATTGCTTAGATACCCTGTGCGTCGAAAATTTTGCCGAAATCGCTCTATCTCGCACGGTTAAGGAGATAGAAGCAAATTAGTGTTTTGCCATTTTTGGCGAAAATTCAAAATGGCCGCCATTTTTGGGGAGGGGAAAATTTTTTGAAAATTGCAAAGATTGCATTCCTTAGATCCCCTGTGGGTCGAAAATTTCGACGAAATCGCTCTATCTCGCACGGTTAAGGAGATAGAAGCAAATTTGTGTTTTGCCATTTTTAGCAAAAATTCGAAAATTCAAAATGGCCGTCATTTTTGGGGAGGGGAAAATTTTTTGAAAATTGCAAAGATTGCGTTGCTTAGATACCCTGTGCGTCGAAAATTTTTGCCAAATACCCTGTGGGTCGAAAATTTCGACGAAATCGCTCTATCTCGCACGGTTAAAGAGATAGAAGCAAATTTGTGTTTTGCCATTTTTGGCAAAAATTCGAAAATTCAAAATGGCCGCCATTTTTGGGGAGGGGAAAATTTTTTGCAAATTGAAATATTACATTCGTTAGATACCCTGTGGGTCGAAAATTTCGACGAAATCGCTCTATCTCGCACGGTTAAGGAGATAGAAGCAAATTTGTGTTTTGCCATTTTTGGCAAAAATTCGAAAATTCAAAATGGCCGCCATTTTTGGGGAGGGAAAAATTTTTTGAAAATTGCAAAGATTGCATTCCTTAGATACCCTGTGCGTCGAAAATTTTGCCGAAATCGCTCTATCTCGCACGGTTAAGGAGATAGAAGCAAATTTGTGTTTTGCCATTTTTGGCAAAAATTCAAAATGGCCGCCATTTTTGGGGAGGGGAAAATTTTTTGAAAATTGCAAAGATTGCATTGCTTAGACACCCTGTGCGTCGAAAATTTTGCCGAAATCGCTCTATCTCGCACGGTTAAGGAGATAGAAGCAAATTTGTGTTTTGCCATTTTTGGCAAAAATTCGAAAATTCAAAATGGCCGCCATTTTTGGGGAGGGGAAAATATTTTGAAAATTGCAAAGATTGCATTGCTTAGATACCCTGTGCGTCGAAAATTTTGCCGAAATCGCTCTATCTCGCACGGTTAAGAAGATAGAAGCAAATTAGTGTTTTGCCATTTTTGGCGAAAATTCAAAATGGCCGCCATTTTTGGGGAGGGGAAAATTTTTTGAAAATTGCAAAGATTGCATTCCTTAGATCCCCTGTGGGTCGAAAATTTCGACGAAATCGCTCTATCTCGCACGGTTAAGGAGACAGAAGCAAATTTGTGTTTTGCCATTTTTGGCAAAAATTCGAAAATTCAAAATGGCCGCCATTTTTGGGGAGGGGAAAATATTTTGAAAATTGCAAAGATTGCATTGCTTAGATACCCTGTGCGTCGAAAATTTTGCCGAAATCGCTCTATCTCGCACGGTTAAGGAGATAGAAGCAAATTAGTGTTTTGCCATTTTTGGCGAAAATTCAAAATGGCCGCCATTTTTGGGGAGGGGAAAATTTTTTGAAAATTGCAAAGATTGCATTCCTTAGATCCCCTGTGGGTCGAAAATTTCGACGAAATCGCTCTATCTCGCACGGTTAAGGAGATAGAAGCAAATTTGTGTTTTGCCATTTTTGGCAAAAATTCGAAAATTCAAAATGGCCGCCATTTTTGGGGAGGGGAAAATTTTTTGAAAATTGCAAAGATTGCATTCCTTAGATACCCTGTGCGTCGAAAATTTTGCCGAAATCGCTCTATCTCGCACGGTTAAGGAGATAGAAGCAAATTTGTGTTTTGCCATTTTTGGCAAAAATTCAAAATGGCCGCCATTTTTGGGGAGGGGAAAATTTTTTGAAAATTGCAAAGATTACATTCCTTAGATACCCTGTGGGTTGAAAATTTCGACGAAATCGCTCTATCTCGCATGGTTAAGGAGATAGAAGCAAATTTGTGTTTTGCCATTTTTGGCAAAAATTTGAAAATTCAAAATGGCCGCCATTTAGGGGAGGGGAATTTTTTTTTTAAATTGCCAAGAATACAATGCTCAAATACCTGTGGGTCGAAAATTTTGACGAAATCGCTCTATCTCGCATGGTTAAGGAGATAGAAGGAAATTTGTGTTTTGCCATTTTTGGCAAAACTTCGAAAATTCAAAATGGCCGCCATTTTTGGGGAGGGAAAATTTTTTTGAAAATTGCAAAGATTGCATTCCTTAAATACCCTGTGGGTTGAAAATTTCGACGAAATCGCTCTATCTCGCACGGTTAAGGAGATAGAAGCAAATTTGTGTTTTGCCATTTTTGGGAAAAATTCGAAAATTCAAAATGGCCGCCATTTTTGGGGAGGGGAAAATTTTTAAAAAATTACCAATAGTACAATGCTCAGATACCCTGTAGGTCGAAAATTTCGACGAAATCGCTCTATCTCGCACGGTTAAGGAGATAGAAGCAAATTTGTGTTTTGCCATTTTTGGCAAAAATTCGAAAATTCAAAATGGCCGCCATTTTTGGGGAGGGGAAAATTTTTTGCAAATTGAAATATTACATTCGTTAGATACCCTGTGGGTCGAAAATTTCGACGAAATCGCTCTATCTCGCACGGTTAAGGAGATAGAAGCAAATTTGTGTTTTGCCATTTTTGGCAAAAATTCGAAAATTCAAAATGGCCGCCATTTTTGGGGAGGGGAAAATTGCAAAGATTGCATTCCTTAGATACCCTGTGCGTCGAAAATTTTGCCGAAATCGCTCTATCTCGCACGGTTAAGGAGATAGAAGCAAATTTGTGTTTTGCCATTTTTGGCAAAAATTCAAAATGGCCGCCATTTTTGGGGAGGGGAAAATTTTTTGAAAATTGCAAAGATTGCATTGCTTAGACACCCTGTGCGTCGAAAATTTTGCCGAAATCGCTCTATCTCGCACGGTTAAGGAGATAGAAGCAAATTTGTGTTTTGCCATTTTTGGCAAAAATTCGAAAATTCAAAATGGCCGCCATTTTTGGGGAGGGGAAAATATTTTGAAAATTGCAAAGATTGCATTGCTTAGATACCCTGTGCGTCGAAAATTTTGCCGAAATCGCTCTATCTCGCACGGTTAAGGAGATAGAAGCAAATTAGTGTTTTGCCATTTTTGGCGAAAATTCAAAATGGCCGCCATTGCTTAGATACCCTGTGCGTCGAAAATTTTGCCGAAATCGCTCTATCTCGCACGGTTAAGGAGATAGAAGCAAATTTGTGTTTTGCCATTTTTGGCAAAAATTCGAAAATTCAAAATGGCCGCCATTTTTGGGGAGGGGAAAATATTTTGAAAATTGCAAAGATTGCATTCCTTAGATCCCCTGTGGGTCGAAAATTTCGACGAAATCGCTCTATCTCGCACGGTTAAGGAGATAGAAGCAAATTTGTGTTTTGCCATTTTTGGCAAAAATTCGAAAATTCAAAATGGCCGCCATTTTTGGGGAGGGGAAAATTTTTTGAAAATTGCAAAGATTGCATTCCTTAGATACCCTGTGCGTCGAAAATTTTGCCGAAATCGCTCTATCTCGCACGGTTAAGGAGATAGAAGCAAATTTGTGTTTTGCCATTTTTGGCAAAAATTCAAAATGGCCGCCATTTTTGGGGAGGGGAAAATTTTTTGAAAATTGCAAAGATTACATTCCTTAGATACCCTGTGGGTTGAAAATTTCGACGAAATCGCTCTATCTCGCATGGTTAAGGAGATAGAAGCAAATTTGTGTTTTGCCATTTTTGGCAAAAATTTGAAAATTCAAAATGGCCGCCATTTAGGGGAGGGGAATTTTTTTTTTAAATTGCCAAGAATACAATGCTCAAATACCTGTGGGTCGAAAATTTTGACGAAATCGCTCTATCTCGCATGGTTAAGGAGATAGAAGGAAATTTGTGTTTTGCCATTTTTGGCAAAACTTCGAAAATTCAAAATGGCCGCCATTTTTGGGGAGGGAAAATTTTTTTGAAAATTGCAAAGATTGCATTCCTTAAATACCCTGTGGGTTGAAAATTTCGACGAAATCGCTCTATCTCGCACGGTTAAGGAGATAGAAGCAAATTTGTGTTTTGCCATTTTTGGGAAAAATTCGAAAATTCAAAATGGCCGCCATTTTTGGGGAGGGGAAAATTTTTAAAAAATTACCAATAGTACAATGCTCAGATACCCTGTAGGTCGAAAATTTCGACGAAATCGCTCTATCTCGCACGGTTAAGGAGATAGAAGCAAATTTGTGTTTTGCCATTTTTGGCAAAAATTCGAAAATTCAAAATGGCCGCCATTTTTGGGGAGGGGAAAATTTTTTGCAAATTGAAATATTACATTCGTTAGATACCCTGTGGGTCGAAAATTTCGACGAAATCGCTCTATCTCGCACGGTTAAGGAGATAGAAGCAAATTTGTGTTTTGCCATTTTTGGCAAAAATTCAAAATGGCCGCCATTTTTGGGGAGGGGAAAATTTTTTGAAAATTGCAAAGATTGCATTGCTTAGACACCCTGTGCGTCGAAAATTTTGCCGAAATCGCTCTATCTCGCACGGTTAAGGAGATAGAAGCAAATTTGTGTTTTGCCATTTTTGGCAAAAATTCAAAATGGCCGCCATTTTTGGGGAGGGGAAAATTTTTTGAAAATTGCAAAGATTGCATTGCTTAGACACCCTGTGCGTCGAAAATTTTGCCGAAATCGCTCTATCTCGCACGGTTAAGGAGATAGAAGCAAATTAGTGTTTTGCCATTTTTGGCGAAAATTCAAAATGGCCGCCATTGCTTAGATACCCTGTGCGTCGAAAATTTTGCCGAAATCGCTCTATCTCGCACGGTTAAGGAGATAGAAGCAAATTTGTGTTTTGCCATTTTTGGCAAAAATTCGAAAATTCAAAATGGCCGCCATTTTTGGGGAGGGGAAAATATTTTGAAAATTGCAAAGATTGCATTCCTTAGATCCCCTGTGGGTCGAAAATTTCGACGAAATCGCTCTATCTCGCACGGTTAAGGAGATAGAAGCAAATTTGTGTTTTGCCATTTTTGGCAAAAATTCGAAAATTCAAAATGGCCGTCATTTTTGGGGAGGGGAAAATTTTTTGAAAATTGCAAAGATTGCGTTGCTTAGATACCCTGTGCGTCGAAAATTTTGCCGAAATCGCTCTATCTCGCACGGTTAAGGAGATAGAAGCAAATTTGTGTTTTGCCATTTTTGGCAAAAATTCGAAAATTCAAAATGGCCGCCATTTTTGGGGAGGGGAAAATTTTTTGAAAATTGCAAAGATTACATTCCTTAGATACCCTGTGGGTTGAAAATTTCGACGAAATCGCTCTATCTCGCATGGTTAAGGAGATAGAAGCAAATTTGTGTTTTGCCATTTTTGGCAAAAATTTGAAAATTCAAAATGGCCGCCATTTAGGGGAGGGGAATTTTTTTTTTAAATTGCCAAGAATACAATGCTCAAATACCTGTGGGTCGAAAATTTTGACGAAATCGCTCTATCTCGCATGGTTAAGGAGATAGAAGGAAATTTGTGTTTTGCCATTTTTGGCAAAACTTCGAAAATTCAAAATGGCCGCCATTTTTGGGGAGGGAAAATTTTTTTGAAAATTGCAAAGATTGCATTCCTTAAATACCCTGTGGGTTGAAAATTTCGACGAAATCGCTCTATCTCGCACGGTTAAGGAGATAGAAGCAAATTTGTGTTTTGCCATTTTTGGGAAAAATTCGAAAATTCAAAATGGCCGCCATTTTTGGGGAGGGGAAAATTTTTAAAAAATTACCAAGAGTACAATGCTCAGATACCCTGTGGGTCGAAAATTTCGACGAAATCGCTCTATCTCGCACGGTTAAGGAGATAGAAGCAAATTTGTGTTTTGCCATTTTTGGCAAAAATTCGAAAATTCAAAATGGCCGCCATTTTTGGGGAGGGGAAAATTTTTTGCAAATTGAAATATTACATTCGTTAGATACCCTGTGGGTCGAAAATTTCGACGAAATCGCTCTATCTCGCACGGTTAAGGAGATAGAAGCAAATTTGTGTTTTGCCATTTTTGGCAAAAATTCAAAATGGCCGCCACTTTTGGGGAGGGGAAAATTTTTTGAAAATTGCAAAGATTGCATTGCTTAGACACCCTGTGCGTCGAAAATTTTGCCGAAATCGCTCTATCTCGCACGGTTAAGGAGATAGAAGCAAATTTGTGTTTTGCCATTTTTGGCAAAAATTCGAAAATTCAAAATGGCCGCCATTTTTGGGGAGGGGAAAATATTTTGAAAATTGCAAAGATTGCATTGCTTAGATACCCTGTGCGTCGAAAATTTTGCCGAAATCGCTCTATCTCGCACGGTTAAGGAGATAGAAGCAAATTAGTGTTTTGCCATTTTTGG
Source organism: Sabellastarte sp. h YS-2021 (assembly GCA_964017235.1). Lineage (NCBI taxonomy): Eukaryota > Metazoa > Annelida > Polychaeta > Sabellida > Sabellidae > Sabellastarte > Sabellastarte sp. h YS-2021. The sequence continues at coordinate 39,510,521 of OZ024930.1, read as the reverse complement.
CGAAAATTCAAAATGGCCGCCATTTTTGGGGAGGGGAAAATTTTTTGAAAATTGCAAAGATTGCATTCCTTAGATCCCCTGTGGGTCGAAAATTTCGACGAAATCGCTCTATCTCGCACGGTTAAGGAGATAGAAGCAAATTTGTGTTTTGCCATTTTTGGCAAAAATTCGAAAATTCAAAATGGCCGTCATTTTTGGGGAGGGGAAAATTTTTTGAAAATTGCAAAGATTGCGTTGCTTAGATACCCTGTGCGTCGAAAATTTTTGCCAGATACCCTGTGGGTCGAAAATTTCGACGAAATCGCTCTATCTCGCACGGTTAAAGAGATAGAAGCAAATTTGTGTTTTGCCATTTTTGGCAAAAATTCGAAAATTCAAAATGGCCGCCATTTTTGGGGAGGGGAAAATTTTTTGCAAATTGAAATATTACATTCGTTAGATACCCTGTAGGTCGAAAATTTCGACGAAATCGCTCTATCTCGCACGGTTAAGGAGATAGAAGCAAATTTGTGTTTTGCCATTTTTGGCAAAAATTCGAAAATTCAAAATGGCCGCCATTTTTGGGGAGGGGAAAATTTTTTGAAAATTGCAAAGATTGCATTCCTTAGATACCCTGTGCGTCGAAAATTTTGCCGAAATCGCTCTATCTCGCACGGTTAAGGAGATAGAAGCAAATTTGTGTTTTGCCATTTTTGGCAAAAATTCAAAATGGCCGCCATTTTTGGGGAGGGGAAAATTTTTTGAAAATTGCAAAGATTGCATTGCTTAGACACCCTGTGCGTCGAAAATTTTGCCGAAATCGCTCTATCTCGCACGGTTAAGGAGATAGAAGCAAATTTGTGTTTTGCCATTTTTGGCAAAAATTCGAAAATTCAAAATGGCCGCCATTTTTGGGGAGGGGAAAATATTTTGAAAATTGCAAAGATTGCATTGCTTAGATACCCTGTGCGTCGAAAATTTTGCCGAAATCGCTCTATCTCGCACGGTTAAGGAGATAGAAGCAAATTAGTGTTTTGCCATTTTTGGCGAAAATTTAAAATGGCCGCCATTTTTGGGGAGGGGAAAATTTTTTGAAAATTGCAAAGATTGCATTCCTTAGATCCCCTGTGGGTCGAAAATTTCGACGAAATCGCTCTATCTCGCACGGTTAAGGAGACAGAAGCAAATTTGTGTTTTGCCATTTTTGGCAAAAATTCCAAAATTTAAAATGGCCGCCATTTTTGGGGAGGGGAAATTTTTTTAAAATTACCAAGAGTACAATGCTCAGATACCCTGTGGGTCGAAAATTTTGCCGAAATCGCTCTATCTCGCACGGTTAAGGAGATAGAAGCAAATTTGTGTTTTGCCATTTTTGGCAAAAATTCGAAAATTCAAAATGGCCGTCATTTTTGGGGAGGGGAAAATTTTTTGAAAATTGCAAAGATTGCGTTGCTTAGATACCCTGTGCGTCGAAAATTTTGCCGAAATCGCTCTATCTCGCACGGTTAAGGAGATAGAAGCAAATTTGTGTTTTGCCATTTTTGGCAAAAATTCGAAAATTCAAAATGGCCGCCATTTTTGGGGAGGGGAAAATATTTTGAAAATTGCAAAGATTGCATTGCTTAGATACCCTGTGCGTCGAAAATTTTGCCGAAATCGCTCTATCTCGCACGGTTAAGGAGATAGAAGCAAATTAGTGTTTTGCCATTTTTGGCGAAAATTCAAAATGGCCGCCATTTTTGGGGAGGGGAAAATTTTTTGAAAATTGCAAAGATTGCATTCCTTAGATCCCCTGTGGGTCGAAAATTTCGACGAAATCGCTCTATCTCGCACGGTTAAGGAGATAGAAGCAAATTTGTGTTTTGCCATTTTTGGCAAAAATTCGAAAATTCAAAATGGCCGTCATTTTTGGGGAGGGGAAAATTTTTTGAAAATTGCAAAGATTGCGTTGCTTAGATACCCTGTGCGTCGAAAATTTTGCCGAAATCGCTCTATCTCGCACGGTTAAGGAGATAGAAGCAAATTTGTGTTTTGCCATTTTTGGCAAAAATTCGAAAATTCAAAATGACCGCCATTTTTGGGGAGGGGAAAATTTTTTGAAAATTGCAAAGATTACATTCCTTAGATACCCTGTGGGTTGAAAATTTCGACGAAATCGCTCTATCTCGCATGGTTAAGGAGATAGAAGCAAATTTGTGTTTTGCCATTTTTGGCAAAAATTTGAAAATTCAAAATGGCCGCCATTTAGGGGAGGGGAATTTTTTTTTTAAATTGCCAAGAATACAATGCTCAAATACCTGTGGGTCGAAAATTTTGACGAAATCGCTCTATCTCGCATGGTTAAGGAGATAGAAGGAAATTTGTGTTTTGCCATTTTTGGCAAAACTTCGAAAATTCAAAATGGCCGCCATTTTTGGGGAGGGAAAATTTTTTTGAAAATTGCAAAGATTGCATTCCTTAAATACCCTGTGGGTTGAAAATTTCGACGAAATCGCTCTATCTCGCACGGTTAAGGAGATAGAAGCAAATTTGTGTTTTGCCATTTTTGGGAAAAATTCGAAAATTCAAAATGGCCGCCATTTTTGGGGAGGGGAAAATTTTTAAAAAATTACCAAGAGTACAATGCTCAGATACCCTGTGGGTCGAAAATTTCGACGAAATCGCTCTATCTCGCACGGTTAAGGAGATAGAAGCAAATTTGTGTTTTGCCATTTTTGGCAAAAATTCGAAAATTCAAAATGGCCGCCATTTTTGGGGAGGGGAAAATTTTTTGCAAATTGAAATATTACATTCGTTAGATACCCTGTGGGTCGAAAATTTCGACGAAATCGCTCTATCTCGCACGGTTAAGGAGATAGAAGCAAATTTGTGTTTTGCCATTTTTGGCAAAAATTCGAAAATTCAAAATGGCCGCCATTTTTGGGGAGGGGAAAATATTTTGAAAATTGCAAAGATTGCATTGCTTAGATACCCTGTGCGTCGAAAATTTTGCCGAAATCGCTCTATCTCGCACGGTTAAGGAGATAGAAGCAAATTAGTGTTTTGCCATTTTTGGCGAAAATTCAAAATGGCCGCCATTTTTGGGGAGGGGAAAATTTTTTGAAAATTGCAAAGATTGCATTCCTTAGATCCCCTGTGGGTCGAAAATTTCGACGAAATCGCTCTATCTCGCACGGTTAAGGAGATAGAAGCAAATTTGTGTTTTGCCATTTTTGGCAAAAATTCGAAAATTCAAAATGGCCGTCATTTTTGGGGAGGGGAAAATTTTTTGAAAATTGCAAAGATTGCGTTGCTTAGATACCCTGTGCGTCGAAAATTTTTGCCAGATACCCTGTGGGTCGAAAATTTCGACGAAATCGCTCTATCTCGCACGGTTAAAGAGATAGAAGCAAATTTGTGTTTTGCCATTTTTGGCAAAAATTCGAAAATTCAAAATGGCCGCCATTTTTGGGGAGGGGAAAATTTTTTGCAAATTGAAATATTACATTCGTTAGATACCCTGTGGGTCGAAAATTTCGACGAAATCGCTCTATCTCGCACGGTTAAGGAGATAGAAGCAAATTTGTGTTTTGCCATTTTTGGCAAAAATTCGAAAATTCAAAATGGCCGCCATTTTTGGGGAGGGGAAAATTTTTTGAAAATTGCAAAGATTGCATTCCTTAGATACCCTGTGCGTCGAAAATTTTGCCGAAATCGCTCTATCTCGCACGGTTAAGGAGATAGAAGCAAATTTGTGTTTTGCCATTTTTGGCAAAAATTCAAAATGGCCGCCATTTTTGGGGAGGGGAAAATTTTTTGAAAATTGCAAAGATTGCATTGCTTAGACACCCTGTGCGTCGAAAATTTTGCCGAAATCGCTCTATCTCGCACGGTTAAGGAGATAGAAGCAAATTTGTGTTTTGCCATTTTTGGCAAAAATTCGAAAATTCAAAATGGCCGCCATTTTTGGGGAGGGGAAAATATTTTGAAAATTGCAAAGATTGCATTGCTTAGATACCCTGTGCGTCGAAAATTTTGCCGAAATCGCTCTATCTCGCACGGTTAAGGAGATAGAAGCAAATTAGTGTTTTGCCATTTTTGGCGAAAATTCAAAATGGCCGCCATTTTTGGGGAGGGGAAAATTTTTTGAAAATTGCAAAGATTGCATTCCTTAGATCCCCTGTGGGTCGAAAATTTCGACGAAATCGCTCTATCTCGCACGGTTAAGGAGACAGAAGCAAATTTGTGTTTTGCCATTTTTGGCAAAAATTCCAAAATTTAAAATGGCCGCCATTTTTGGGGAGGGGAAATTTTTTTAAAATTACCAAGAGTACAATGCTCAGATACCCTGTGGGTCGAAAATTTTGCCGAAATCGCTCTATCTCGCACGGTTAAGGAGATAGAAGCAAATTTGTGTTTTGCCATTTTTGGCAAAAATTCGAAAATTCAAAATGGCCGTCATTTTTGGGGAGGGGAAAATTTTTTGAAAATTGCAAAGATTGCGTTGCTTAGATACCCTGTGCGTCGAAAATTTTGCCGAAATCGCTCTATCTCGCACGGTTAAGGAGATAGAAGCAAATTTGTGTTTTGCCATTTTTGGCAAAAATTCGAAAATTCAAAATGGCCGCCATTTTTGGGGAGGGGAAAATATTTTGAAAATTGCAAAGATTGCATTGCTTAGATACCCTGTGCGTCGAAAATTTTGCCGAAATCGCTCTATCTCGCACGGTTAAGGAGATAGAAGCAAATTAGTGTTTTGCCATTTTTGGCGAAAATTCAAAATGGCCGCCATTTTTGGGGAGGGGAAAATTTTTTGAAAATTGCAAAGATTGCATTCCTTAGATCCCCTGTGGGTCGAAAATTTCGACGAAATCGCTCTATCTCGCACGGTTAAGGAGATAGAAGCAAATTTGTGTTTTGCCATTTTTGGCAAAAATTCGAAAATTCAAAATGGCCGTCATTTTTGGGGAGGGGAAAATTTTTTGAAAATTGCAAAGATTGCGTTGCTTAGATACCCTGTGCGTCGAAAATTTTGCCGAAATCGCTCTATCTCGCACGGTTAAGGAGATAGAAGCAAATTTGTGTTTTGCCATTTTTGGCAAAAATTCGAAAATTCAAAATGGCCGCCATTTTTGGGGAGGGGAAAAATTTTTGAAAATTGCAAAGATTACATTCCTTAGATACCCTGTGGGTTGAAAATTTCGACGAAATCGCTCTATCTCGCATGGTTAAGGAGATAGAAGCAAATTTGTGTTTTGCCATTTTTGGCAAAAATTTGAAAATTCAAAATGGCCGCCATTTAGGGGAGGGGAATTTTTTTTTTAAATTGCCAAGAATACAATGGTCAAATACCTGTGGGTCGAAAATTTTGACGAAATCGCTCTATCTCGCATGGTTAAGGAGATAGAAGGAAATTTGTGTTTTGCCATTTTTGGCAAAACTTCGAAAATTCAAAATGGCCGCCATTTTTGGGGAGGGAAAATTTTTTTGAAAATTGCAAAGATTGCATTCCTTAAATACCCTGTGGGTTGAAAATTTCGACGAAATCGCTCTATCTCGCACGGTTAAGGAGATAGAAGCAAATTTGTGTTTTGCCATTTTTGGGAAAAATTCGAAAATTCAAAATGGCCGCCATTTTTGGGGAGGGGAAAATTTTTAAAAAATTACCAAGAGTACAATGCTCAGATACCCTGTGGGTCGAAAATTTCGACGAAATCGCTCTATCTCGCACGGTTAAGGAGATAGAAGCAAATTTGTGTTTTGCCATTTTTGGCAAAAATTCGAAAATTCAAAATGGCCGCCATTTTTGGGGAGGGGAAAATTTTTTGCAAATTGAAATATTACATTCGTTAGATACCCTGTGGGTCGAAAATTTCGACGAAATCGCTCTATCTCGCACGGTTAAGGAGATAGAAGCAAATTTGTGTTTTGCCATTTTTGGCAAAAATTCGAAAATTCAAAATGGCCGCCATTTTTGGGGAGGGGAAAATTTTTTGAAAATTGCAAAGATTGCATTCCTTAGATACCCTGTGCGTCGAAAATTTTGCCGAAATCGCTCTATCTCGCACGGTTAAGGAGATAGAAGCAAATTTGTGTTTTGCCATTTTTGGCAAAAATTCAAAATGGCCGCCATTTTTGGGGAGGGGAAAATTTTTTGAAAATTGCAAAGATTGCATTGCTTAGACACCCTGTGCGTCGAAAATTTTGCCGAAATCGCTCTATCTCGCACGGTTAAGGAGATAGAAGCAAATTTGTGTTTTGCCATTTTTGGCAAAAATTCGAAAATTCAAAATGGCCGCCATTTTTGGGGAGGGGAAAATATTTGAAAATTGCAAAGATTGCATTGCTTAGATACCCTGTGCGTCGAAAATTTTGCCGAAATCGCTCTATCTCGCACGGTTAAGGAGATAGAAGCAAATTAGTGTTTTGCCATTTTTGGCGAAAATTCAAAATGGCCGCCATTTTTGGGGAGGGGAAAATTTTTTGAAAATTGCAAAGATTGCATTCCTTAGATCCCCTGTGGGTCGAAAATTTCGACGAAATCGCTCTATCTCGCACGGTTAAGGAGACAGAAGCAAATTTGTGTTTTGCCATTTTTGGCAAAAATTCCAAAATTCAAAATGGCCGCCATTTTTGGGGAGGGGAAATTTTTTTAAAATTACCAAGAGTACAATGCTCAGATACCCTGTGGGTCGAAAATTTTGCCGAAATCGCTCTATCTCGCACGGTTAAGGAGATAGAAGCAAATTTGTGTTTTGCCATTTTTGGCAAAAATTCGAAAATTCAAAATGGCCGTCATTTTTGGGGAGGGGAAAATTTTTTGAAAATTGCAAAGATTGCGTTGCTTAGATACCCTGTGCGTCGAAAATTTTGCCGAAATCGCTCTATCTCGCACGGTTAAGGAGATAGAAGCAAATTTGTGTTTTGCCATTTTTGGCAAAAATTCGAAAATTCAAAATGGCCGCCATTTTTGGGGAGGGGAAAATATTTTGAAAATTGCAAAGATTGCATTGCTTAGATACCCTGTGCGTCGAAAATTTTGCCGAAATCGCTCTATCTCGCACGGTTAAGGAGATAGAAGCAAATTAGTGTTTTGCCATTTTTGGCGAAAATTCAAAATGGCCGCCATTTTTGGGGAGGGGAAAATTTTTTGAAAATTGCAAAGATTGCATTCCTTAGATCCCCTGTGGGTCGAAAATTTCGACGAAATCGCTCTATCTCGCACGGTTAAGGAGATAGAAGCAAATTTGTGTTTTGCCATTTTTGGCAAAAATTCGAAAATTCAAAATGGCCGTCATTTTTGGGGAGGGGAAAATTTTTTGAAAATTGCAAAGATTGCGTTGCTTAGATACCCTGTGCGTCGAAAATTTTGCCGAAATCGCTCTATCTCGCACGGTTAAGGAGATAGAAGCAAATTTGTGTTTTGCCATTTTTGGCAAAAATTCGAAAATTCAAAATGGCCGCCATTTTTGGGGAGGGGAAAAATTTTTGAAAATTGCAAAGATTACATTCCTTAGATACCCTGTGGGTTGAAAATTTCGACGAAATCGCTCTATCTCGCATGGTTAAGGAGATAGAAGCAAATTTGTGTTTTGCCATTTTTGGCAAAAATTTGAAAATTCAAAATGGCCGCCATTTAGGGGAGGGGAATTTTTTTTTTAAATTGCCAAGAATACAATGGTCAAATACCTGTGGGTCGAAAATTTTGACGAAATCGCTCTATCTCGCATGGTTAAGGAGATAGAAGGAAATTTGTGTTTTGCCATTTTTGGCAAAACTTCGAAAATTCAAAATGGCCGCCATTTTTGGGGAGGGAAAATTTTTTTGAAAATTGCAAAGATTGCATTCCTTAAATACCCTGTGGGTTGAAAATTTCGACGAAATCGCTCTATCTCGCACGGTTAAGGAGATAGAAGCAAATTTGTGTTTTGCCATTTTTGGGAAAAATTCGAAAATTCAAAATGGCCGCCATTTTTGGGGAGGGGAAAATTTTTAAAAAATTACCAAGAGTACAATGCTCAGATACCCTGTGGGTCGAAAATTTCGACGAAATCGCTCTATCTCGCACGGTTAAGGAGATAGAAGCAAATTTGTGTTTTGCCATTTTTGGCAAAAATTCGAAAATTCAAAATGGCCGCCATTTTTGGGGAGGGGAAAATTTTTTGCAAATTGAAATATTACATTCGTTAGATACCCTGTGGGTCGAAAATTTCGACGAAATCGCTCTATCTCGCACGGTTAAGGAGATAGAAGCAAATTTGTGTTTTGCCATTTTTGGCAAAAATTCGAAAATTCAAAATGGCCGCCATTTTTGGGGAGGGGAAAATTTTTTGAAAATTGCAAAGATTGCATTCCTTAGATACCCTGTGCGTCGAAAATTTTGCCGAAATCGCTCTATCTCGCACGGTTAAGGAGATAGAAGCAAATTTGTGTTTTGCCATTTTTGGCAAAAATTCAAAATGGCCGCCATTTTTGGGGAGGGGAAAATTTTTTGAAAATTGCAAAGATTGCATTGCTTAGACACCCTGTGCGTCGAAAATTTTGCCGAAATCGCTCTATCTCGCACGGTTAAGGAGATAGAAGCAAATTTGTGTTTTGCCATTTTTGGCAAAAATTCGAAAATTCAAAATGGCCGCCATTTTTGGGGAGGGGAAAATATTTTGAAAATTGCAAAGATTGCATTGCTTAGATACCCTGTGCGTCGAAAATTTTGCCGAAATCGCTCTATCTCGCACGGTTAAGGAGATAGAAGCAAATTAGTGTTTTGCCATTTTTGGCGAAAATTCAAAATGGCCGCCATTGCTTAGATACCCTGTGCGTCGAAAATTTTGCCGAAATCGCTCTATCTCGCACGGTTAAGGAGATAGAAGCAAATTTGTGTTTTGCCATTTTTGGCAAAAATTCGAAAATTCAAAATGGCCGCCATTTTTGGGGAGGGGAAAATATTTTGAAAATTGCAAAGATTGCATTCCTTAGATCCCCTGTGGGTCGAAAATTTCGACGAAATCGCTCTATCTCGCACGGTTAAGGAGATAGAAGCAAATTTGTGTTTTGCCATTTTTGGCAAAACTTCGAAAATTCAAAATGGCCGCCATTTTTGGGGAGGGAAAATTTTTTTGAAAATTGCAAAGATTGCATTCCTTAAATACCCTGTGGGTTGAAAATTTCGACGAAATCGCTCTATCTCGCACGGTTAAGGAGATAGAAGCAAATTTGTGTTTTGCCATTTTTGGGAAAAATTCGAAAATTCAAAATGGCCGCCATTTTTGGGGAGGGGAAAATTTTTAAAAAATTACCAAGAGTACAATGCTCAGATACCCTGTGGGTCGAAAATTTCGACGAAATCGCTCTATCTCGCACGGTTAAGGAGATAGAAGCAAATTTGTGTTTTGCCATTTTTGGCAAAAATTCGAAAATTCAAAATGGCCGCCATTTTTGGGGAGGGGAAAATTTTTTGCAAATTGAAATATTACATTCGTTAGATACCCTGTGGGTCGAAAATTTCGACGAAATCGCTCTATCTCGCACGGTTAAGGAGATAGAAGCAAATTTGTGTTTTGCCATTTTTGGCAAAAATTCGAAAATTCAAAATGGCCGCCATTTTTGGGGAGGGGAAAATATTTTGAAAATTGCAAAGATTGCATTGCTTAGATACCCTGTGCGTCGAAAATTTTGCCGAAATCGCTCTATCTCGCACGGTTAAGGAGATAGAAGCAAATTAGTGTTTTGCCATTTTTGGCGAAAATTCAAAATGGCCGCCATTTTTGGGGAGGGGAAAATTTTTTGAAAATTGCAAAGATTGCATTCCTTAGATCCCCTGTGGGTCGAAAATTTCGACGAAATCGCTCTATCTCGCACGGTTAAGGAGACAGAAGCAAATTTGTGTTTTGCCATTTTTGGCAAAAATTCCAAAATTCAAAATGGCCGCCATTTTTGGGGAGGGGAAATTTTTTTAAAATTACCAAGAGTACAATGCTCAGATACCCCGTGGGTCGAAAATTTTGCCGAAATCGCTCTATCTCGCACGGTTAAGGAGATAGAAGCAAATTTGTCTTTTGCCATTTTTGGCAAAAATTCGAAAATTCAAAATGGCCGTCATTTTTGCGGAGGGGAAAATTTTTTGAAAATTGCAAAGATTGCGTTGCTTAGATACCCTGTGCGTCGAAAATTTTGCCGAAATCGCTCTATCTCGCACGGTTAAGGAGATAGAAGCAAATTTGTGTTTTGCCATTTTTGGCAAAAATTCAAAATGGCCGCCATTTTTGGGGAGGGGAAAATTTTTTGAAAATTGCAAAGATTGCATTCCTTAGATCCCCTGTGGGTCGAAAATTTCGACGAAATCGCTCTATCTCGCACGGTTAAGGAGACAGAAGCAAATTTGTGTTTTGCCATTTTTGGCAAAAATTCCAAAATTCAAAATGGCCGCCATTTTTGGGGAGGGGAAATTTTTTTAAAATTACCAAGAGTACAATGCTCAGATACCCTGTGGGTCGAAAAATTTGCCGAAATCGCTCTATCTCGCACGGTTAAGGAGATAGAAGCAAATTTGTGTTTTGCCATTTTTGGCAAAAATTTGAAAATTCAAAATGGCCGCCATTTAGGGGAGGGGAATTTTTTTTTTAAATTGCCAAGAATACAATGCTCAAATACCTGTGGGTCGAAAATTTTGACGAAATCGCTCTATCTCGCATGGTTAAGGAGATAGAAGGAAATTTGTGTTTTGCCATTTTTGGCAAAAATTCGAAAATTCAAAATGGCCGCCATTTTTGGGGAGGGGAAAATTTTTTGCAAATTGAAATATTACATTCGTTAGATACCCTGTGGGTCGAAAATTTCGACGAAATCGCTCTATCTCGCACGGTTAAGGAGATAGAAGCAAATTTGTGTTTTGCCATTTTTGGCAAAAATTCGAAAATTCAAAATGGCCGCCATTTTTGGGGAGGGGAAAATTTTTTGAAAATTGCAAAGATTGCATTCCTTAGATACCCTGTGCGTCGAAAATTTTGCCGAAATCGCTCTATCTCGCACGGTTAAGGAGATAGAAGCAAATTAGTGTTTTGCCATTTTTGGCGAAAATTCAAAATGGCCGCCATTGCTTAGATACCCTGTGCGTCGAAAATTTTGCCGAAATCGCTCTATCTCGCACGGTTAAGGAGATAGAAGCAAATTTGTGTTTTGCCATTTTTGGCAAAAATTCGAAAATTCAAAATGGCCGCCATTTTTGGGGAGGGGAAAATTTTTTGAAAATTGCAAAGATTGCATTCCTTAGATCCCCTGTGGGTCGAAAATTTCGACGAAATCGCTCTATCTCGCACGGTTAAGGAGACAGAAGCAAATTTGTGTTTTGCCATTTTTGGCAAAAATTCCAAAATTCAAAATGGCCGCCATTTTTGGGGAGGGGAAATTTTTTTAAAATTACCAAGAGTACAATGCTCAGATACCCTGTGGGTCGAAAAATTTGCCGAAATCGCTCTATCTCGCACGGTTAAGGAGATAGAAGCAAATTTGTGTTTTGCCATTTTTGGCAAAAATTTGAAAATTCAAAATGGCCGCCATTTAGGGGAGGGGAATTTTTTTTTTAAATTGCCAAGAATACAATGCTCAAATACCTGTGGGTCGAAAATTTTGACGAAATCGCTCTATCTCGCATGGTTAAGGAGATAGAAGGAAATTTGTGTTTTGCCATTTTTGGCAAAACTTCGAAAATTCAAAATGGCCGCCATTTTTGGGGAGGGAAAATTTTTTTGAAAATTGCAAAGATTGCATTCCTTAAATACCCTATGGGTTGAAAATTTCGACGAAATCGCTCTATCTCGCACGGTTAAGGAGATAGAAGCAAATTTGTGTTTTGCCATTTTTGGGAAAAATTCGAAAATTCAAAATGGCCGCCATTTTTGGGGAGGGGAAAATTTTTAAAAAATTACCAAGAGTACAATGCTCAGATACCCTGTGGGTCGAAAATTTCGACGAAATCGCTCTATCTCGCACGGTTAAGGAGATAGAAGCAAATTTGTGTTTTGCCATTTTTGGCAAAAATTCGAAAATTCAAAATGGCCGCCATTTTTGGGGAGGGGAAAATTTTTTGCAAATTGAAATATTACATTCGTTAGATACCCTGTGGGTCGAAAATTTCGACGAAATCGCTCTATCTCGCACGGTTAAGGAGATAGAAGCAAATTTGTGTTTTGCCATTTTTGGCAAAAATTCGAAAATTCAAAATGGCCGCCATTTTTGGGGAGGGGAAAATTGCAAAGATTGCATTCCTTAGATACCCTGTGCGTCGAAAATTTTGCCGAAATCGCTCTATCTCGCACGGTTAAGGAGATAGAAGCAAATTTGTGTTTTGCCATTTTTGGCAAAAATTCAAAATGGCCGCCATTTTTGGGGAGGGGAAAATTTTTTGAAAATTGCAAAGATTGCATTGCTTAGACACCCTGTGCGTCGAAAATTTTGCCGAAATCGCTCTATCTCGCACGGTTAAGGAGATAGAAGCAAATTTGTGTTTTGCCATTTTTGGCAAAAATTCGAAAATTCAAAATGGCCGCCATTTTTGGGGAGGGGAAAATATTTTGAAAATTGCAAAGATTGCATTGCTTAGATACCCTGTGCGTCGAAAATTTTGCCGAAATCGCTCTATCTCGCACGGTTAAGGAGATAGAAGCAAATTAGTGTTTTGCCATTTTTGGCGAAAATTCAAAATGGCCGCCATTGCTTAGATACCCTGTGCGTCGAAAATTTTGCCGAAATCGCTCTATCTCGCACGGTTAAGGAGATAGAAGCAAATTTGTGTTTTGCCATTTTTGGCAAAAATTCGAAAATTCAAAATGGCCGCCATTTTTGGGGAGGGGAAAATATTTTGAAAATTGCAAAGATTGCATTGCTTAGATACCCTGTGCGTCGAAAATTTTGCCGAAATCGCTCTATCTCGCACGGTTAAGGAGATAGAAGCAAATTAGTGTTTTGCCATTTTTGGCGAAAATTCAAAATGGCCGCCATTTTTGGGGAGGGGAAAATATTTTGAAAATTGCAAAGATTGCATTCCTTAGATCCCCTGTGGGTCGAAAATTTCGACGAAATCGCTCTATCTCGCACGGTTAAGGAGATAGAAGCAAATTTGTGTTTTGCCATTTTTGGCAAAAATTCGAAAATTCAAAATGGCCGTCATTTTTGGGGAGGGGAAAATTTTTTGAAAATTGCAAAGATTGCGTTGCTTAGATACCCTGTGCGTCGAAAATTTTGCCGAAATCGCTCTATCTCGCACGGTTAAGGAGATAGAAGCAAATTTGTGTTTTGCCATTTTTGGCAAAAATTCGAAAATTCAAAATGGCCGCCATTTTTGGGGAGGGGAAAATTTTTTGAAAATTGCAAAGATTACATTCCTTAGATACCCTGTGGGTTGAAAATTTCGACGAAATCGCTCTATCTCGCATGGTTAAGGAGATAGAAGCAAATTTGTGTTTTGCCATTTTTGGCAAAAATTTGAAAATTCAAAATGGCCGCCATTTAGGGGAGGGGAATTTTTTTTTTAAATTGCCAAGAATACAATGCTCAAATACCTGTGGGTCGAAAATTTTGACGAAATCGCTCTATCTCGCATGGTTAAGGAGATAGAAGGAAATTTGTGTTTTGCCATTTTTGGCAAAACTTCGAAAATTCAAAATGGCCGCCATTTTTGGGGAGGGAAAATTTTTTTGAAAATTGCAAAGATTGCATTCCTTAAATACCCTGTGGGTTGAAAATTTCGACGAAATCGCTCTATCTCGCACGGTTAAGGAGATAGAAGCAAATTTGTGTTTTGCCATTTTTGGGAAAAATTCGAAAATTCAAAATGGCCGCCATTTTTGGGGAGGGGAAAATTTTTAAAAAATTACCAAGAGTACAATGCTCAGATACCCTGTGGGTCGAAAATTTCGACGAAATCGCTCTATCTCGCACGGTTAAGGAGATAGAAGCAAATTTGTGTTTTGCCATTTTTGGCAAAAATTCGAAAATTCAAAATGGCCGCCATTTTTGGGGAGGGGAAAATTTTTTGCAAATTGAAATATTACATTCGTTAGATACCCTGTGGGTCGAAAATTTCGACGAAATCGCTCTATCTCGCACGGTTAAGGAGATAGAAGCAAATTTGTGTTTTGCCATTTTTGGCAAAAATTCGAAAATTCAAAATGGCCGCCATTTTTGGGGAGGGGAAAATTTTTTGAAAATTGCAAAGATTGCATTCCTTAGATACCCTGTGCGTCGAAAATTTTGCCGAAATCGCTCTATCTCGCACGGTTAAGGAGATAGAAGCAAATTTGTGTTTTGCCATTTTTGGCAAAAATTCAAAATGGCCGCCACTTTTGGGGAGGGGAAAATTTTTTGAAAATTGCAAAGATTGCATTGCTTAGACACCCTGTGCGTCGAAAATTTTGCCGAAATCGCTCTATCTCGCACGGTTAAGGAGATAGAAGCAAATTTGTGTTTTGCCATTTTTGGCAAAAATTCGAAAATTCAAAATGGCCGCCATTTTTGGGGAGGGGAAAATTTTTTGAAAATTGCAAAGATTACATTCCTTAGATACCCTGTGGGTCGAAAATTTCGACGAAATCGCTCTATCTCGCATGGTTAAGGAGATAGAAGCAAATTTGTGTTTTGCCATTTTTGGCAAAAATTTGAAAATTCAAAATGGCCGCCATTTAGGGGAGGGGAATTTTTTTTTTAAATTGCCAAGAATACAATGCTCAAATACCTGTGGGTCGAAAATTTTGACGAAATCGCTCTATCTCGCATGGTTAAGGAGATAGAAGGAAATTTGTGTTTTGCCATTTTTGGCAAAACTTCGAAAATTCAAAATGGCCGCCATTTTTGGGGAGGGAAAATTTTTTTGAAAATTGCAAAGATTGCATTCCTTAAATACCCTGTGGGTTGAAAATTTCGACGAAATCGCTCTATCTCGCACGGTTAAGGAGATAGAAGCAAATTTGTGTTTTGCCATTTTTGGCAAAAATTCGAAAATTCAAAATGGCCGCCATTTTTGGGGAGGGGAAAATTTTTTGCAAATTGAAATATTACATTCGTTAGATACCCTGTGGGTCGAAAATTTCGACGAAATCGCTCTATCTCGCACGGTTAAGGAGATAGAAGCAAATTTGTGTTTTGCCATTTTTGGCAAAAATTCGAAAATTCAAAATGGCCGCCATTTTTGGGGAGGGGAAAATTTTTTGAAAATTGCAAAGATTGCATTCCTTAGATACCCTGTGCGTCGAAAATTTTGCCGAAATCGCTCTATCTCGCACGGTTAAGGAGATAGAAGCAAATTTGTGTTTTGCCATTTTTGGCAAAAATTCAAAATGGCCGCCACTTTTGGGGAGGGGAAAATTTTTTGAAAATTGCAAAGATTGCATTGCTTAGACACCCTGTGCGTCGAAAATTTTGCCGAAATCGCTCTATCTCGCACGGTTAAGGAGATAGAAGCAAATTTGTGTTTTGCCATTTTTGGTAAAAATTCGAAAATTCAAAATGGCCGCCACTTTTGGGGAGGGGAAAATTTTTTGAAAATTGCAAAGATTGCATTGCTTAGACACCCTGTGCGTCGAAAATTTTGCCGAAATCGCTCTATCTCGCACGGTTAAGGAGATAGAAGCAAATTAGTGTTTTGCCATTTTTGGCGAAAATTCAAAATGGCCGCCATTTTTGGGGAGGGGAAAATTTTTTGAAAATTGCAAAGATTGCATTCCTTAGATCCCCTGTGGGTCGAAAATTTCGACGAAATCGCTCTATCTCGCACGGTTAAGGAGATAGAAGCAAATTTGTGTTTTGCCATTTTTGGCAAAAATTCGAAAATTCAAAATGGCCGTCATTTTTGGGGAGGGGAAAATTTTTTGAAAATTGCAAAGATTGCGTTGCTTAGATACCCTGTGCGTCGAAAATTTTTGCCAGATACCCTGTGGGTCGAAAATTTCGACGAAATCGCTCTATCTCGCACGGTTAAAGAGATAGAAGCAAATTTGTGTTTTGCCATTTTTGGCAAAAATTCGAAAATTCAAAATGGCCGCCATTTTTGGGGAGGGGAAAATTTTTTGCAAATTGAAATATTACATTCGTTAGATACCCTGTGGGTCGAAAATTTCGACGAAATCGCTCTATCTCGCACGGTTAAGGAGATAGAAGCAAATTTGTGTTTTGCCATTTTTGGCAAAAATTCGAAAATTCAAAATGGCCGCCATTTTTGGGGAGGGAAAAATTTTTTGAAAATTGCAAAGATTGCATTCCTTAGATACCCTGTGCGTCGAAAATTTTGCCGAAATCGCTCTATCTCGCACGGTTAAGGAGATAGAAGCAAATTTGTGTTTTGCCATTTTTGGCAAAAATTCAAAATGGCCGCCATTTTTGGGGAGGGGAAAATTTTTTGAAAATTGCAAAGATTGCATTGCTTAGACACCCTGTGCGTCGAAAATTTTGCCGAAATCGCTCTATCTCGCACGGTTAAGGAGATAGAAGCAAATTTGTGTTTTGCCATTTTTGGCAAAAATTCGAAAATTCAAAATGGCCGCCATTTTTGGGGAGGGGAAAATATTTTGAAAATTGCAAAGATTGCATTGCTTAGATACCCTGTGCGTCGAAAATTTTGCCGAAATCGCTCTATCTCGCACGGTTAAGGAGATAGAAGCAAATTAGTGTTTTGCCATTTTTGGCGAAAATTCAAAATGGCCGCCATTTTTGGGGAGGGGAAAATATTTTGAAAATTGCAAAGATTGCATTCCTTAGATCCCCTGTGGGTCGAAAATTTCGACGAAATCGCTCTATCTCGCACGGTTAAGGAGATAGAAGCAAATTTGTGTTTTGCCATTTTTGGCAAAAATTCGAAAATTCAAAATGGCCGTCATTTTTGGGGAGGGGAAAATTTTTTGAAAATTGCAAAGATTGCGTTGCTTAGATACCCTGTGCGTCGAAAATTTTGCCGAAATCGCTCTATCTCGCACGGTTAAGGAGATAGAAGCAAATTTGTGTTTTGCCATTTTTGGCAAAAATTCGAAAATTCAAAATGGCCGCCATTTTTGGGGAGGGGAAAATTTTTTGAAAATTGCAAAGATTACATTCCTTAGATACCCTGTGGGTTGAAAATTTCGACGAAATCGCTCTATCTCGCATGGTTAAGGAGATAGAAGCAAATTTGTGTTTTGCCATTTTTGGCAAAAATTTGAAAATTCAAAATGGCCGCCATTTAGGGGAGGGGAATTTTTTTTTTAAATTGCCAAGAATACAATGCTCAAATACCTGTGGGTCGAAAATTTTGACGAAATCGCTCTATCTCGCATGGTTAAGGAGATAGAAGGAAATTTGTGTTTTGCCATTTTTGGCAAAACTTCGAAAATTCAAAATGGCCGCCATTTTTGGGGAGGGAAAATTTTTTTGAAAATTGCAAAGATTGCATTCCTTAAATACCCTGTGGGTTGAAAATTTCGACGAAATCGCTCTATCTCGCACGGTTAAGGAGATAGAAGCAAATTTGTGTTTTGCCATTTTTGGGAAAAATTCGAAAATTCAAAATGGCCGCCATTTTTGGGGAGGGGAAAATTTTTAAAAAATTACCAAGAGTACAATGCTCAGATACCCTGTGGGTCGAAAATTTCGACGAAATCGCTCTATCTCGCACGGTTAAGGAGATAGAAGCAAATTTGTGTTTTGCCATTTTTGGCAAAAATTCGAAAATTCAAAATGGCCGCCATTTTTGGGGAGGGGAAAATTTTTTGCAAATTGAAATATTACATTCGTTAGATACCCTGTGGGTCGAAAATTTCGACGAAATCGCTCTATCTCGCACGGTTAAGGAGATAGAAGCAAATTTGTGTTTTGCCATTTTTGGCAAAAATTCGAAAATTCAAAATGGCCGCCATTTTTGGGGAGGGGAAAATTTTTTGAAAATTGCAAAGATTGCATTCCTTAGATACCCTGTGCGTCGAAAATTTTGCCGAAATCGCTCTATCTCGCACGGTTAAGGAGATAGAAGCAAATTTGTGTTTTGCCATTTTTGGCAAAAATTCAAAATGGCCGCCACTTTTGGGGAGGGGAAAATTTTTTGAAAATTGCAAAGATTGCATTGCTTAGACACCCTGTGCGTCGAAAATTTTGCCGAAATCGCTCTATCTCGCACGGTTAAGGAGATAGAAGCAAATTTGTGTTTTGCCATTTTTGGCAAAAATTCGAAAATTCAAAATGGCCGCCATTTTTGGGGAGGGGAAAATTTTTTGAAAATTGCAAAGATTACATTCCTTAGATACCCTGTGGGTTGAAAATTTCGACGAAATCGCTCTATCTCGCATGGTTAAGGAGATAGAAGCAAATTTGTGTTTTGCCATTTTTGGCAAAAATTTGAAAATTCAAAATGGCCGCCATTTAGGGGAGGGGAATTTTTTTTTTAAATTGCCAAGAATACAATGCTCAAATACCTGTGGGTCGAAAATTTTGACGAAATCGCTCTATCTCGCATGGTTAAGGAGATAGAAGGAAATTTGTGTTTTGCCATTTTTGGCAAAACTTCGAAAATTCAAAATGGCCGCCATTTTTGGGGAGGGAAAATTTTTTTGAAAATTGCAAAGATTGCATTCCTTAAATACCCTGTGGGTTGAAAATTTCGACGAAATCGCTCTATCTCGCACGGTTAAGGAGATAGAAGCAAATTTGTGTTTTGCCATTTTTGGCAAAAATTCGAAAATTCAAAATGGCCGCCATTTTTGGGGAGGGGAAAATTTTTTGCAAATTGAAATATTACATTCGTTAGATACCCTGTGGGTCGAAAATTTCGACGAAATCGCTCTATCTCGCACGGTTAAGGAGATAGAAGCAAATTTGTGTTTTGCCATTTTTGGCAAAAATTCGAAAATTCAAAATGGCCGCCATTTTTGGGGAGGGGAAAATTTTTTGAAAATTGCAAAGATTGCATTCCTTAGATACCCTGTGCGTCGAAAATTTTGCCGAAATCGCTCTATCTCGCACGGTTAAGGAGATAGAAGCAAATTTGTGTTTTGCCATTTTTGGCAAAAATTCAAAATGGCCGCCACTTTTGGGGAGGGGAAAATTTTTTGAAAATTGCAAAGATTGCATTGCTTAGACACCCTGTGCGTCGAAAATTTTGCCGAAATCGCTCTATCTCGCACGGTTAAGGAGATAGAAGCAAATTTGTGTTTTGCCATTTTTGGTAAAAATTCGAAAATTCAAAATGGCCGCCATTTTTGGGGAGGGGAAAATATTTTGAAAATTGCAAAGATTGCATTGCTTAGATACCCTGTGCGTCGAAAATTTTGCCGAAATCGCTCTATCTCGCACGGTTAAGGAGATAGAAGCAAATTAGTGTTTTGCCATTTTTGGCGAAAATTCAAAATGGCCGCCATTTTTGGGGAGGGGAAAATTTTTTGAAAATTGCAAAGATTGCATTCCTTAGATCCCCTGTGGGTCGAAAATTTCGACGAAATCGCTCTATCTCGCACGGTTAAGGAGATAGAAGCAAATTTGTGTTTTGCCATTTTTGGCAAAAATTCGAAAATTCAAAATGGCCGTCATTTTTGGGGAGGGGAAAATTTTTTGAAAATTGCAAAGATTGCGTTGCTTAGATACCCTGTGCGTCGAAAATTTTGCCGAAATCGCTCTATCTCGCACGGTTAAGGAGATAGAAGCAAATTTGTGTTTTGCCATTTTTGGCAAAAATTCGAAAATTCAAAATGGCCGCCATTTTTGGGGAGGGGAAAATTTTTTGAAAATTGCAAAGATTACATTCCTTAGATACCCTGTGGGTTGAAAATTTCGACGAAATCGCTCTATCTCGCATGGTTAAGGAGATAGAAGCAAATTTGTGTTTTGCCATTTTTGGCAAAAATTTGAAAATTCAAAATGGCCGCCATTTAGGGGAGGGGAATTTTTTTTTTAAATTGCCAAGAATACAATGCTCAAATACCTGTGGGTCGAAAATTTTGACGAAATCGCTCTATCTCGCATGGTTAAGGAGATAGAAGGAAATTTGTGTTTTGCCATTTTTGGCAAAACTTCGAAAATTCAAAATGGCCGCCATTTTTGGGGAGGGAAAATTTTTTTGAAAATTGCAAAGATTGCATTCCTTAAATACCCTGTGGGTTGAAAATTTCGACGAAATCGCTCTATCTCGCACGGTTAAGGAGATAGAAGCAAATTTGTGTTTTGCCATTTTTGGGAAAAATTCGAAAATTCAAAATGGCCGCCATTTTTGGGGAGGGGAAAATTTTTAAAAAATTACCAAGAGTACAATGCTCAGATACCCTGTGGGTCGAAAATTTCGACGAAATCGCTCTATCTCGCACGGTTAAGGAGATAGAAGCAAATTTGTGTTTTGCCATTTTTGGCAAAAATTCGAAAATTCAAAATGGCCGCCATTTTTGGGGAGGGGAAAATTTTTTGCAAATTGAAATATTACATTCGTTAGATACCCTGTGGGTCGAAAATTTCGACGAAATCGCTCTATCTCGCACGGTTAAGGAGATAGAAGCAAATTTGTGTTTTGCCATTTTTGGCAAAAATTCGAAAATTCAAAATGGCCGCCATTTTTGGGGAGGGGAAAATTGCAAAGATTGCATTCCTTAGATACCCTGTGCGTCGAAAATTTTGCCGAAATCGCTCTATCTCGCACGGTTAAGGAGATAGAAGCAAATTTGTGTTTTGCCATTTTTGGCAAAAATTCAAAATGGCCGCCATTTTTGGGGAGGGGAAAATTTTTTGAAAATTGCAAAGATTGCATTGCTTAGACACCCTGTGCGTCGAAAATTTTGCCGAAATCGCTCTATCTCGCACGGTTAAGGAGATAGAAGCAAATTTGTGTTTTGCCATTTTTGGCAAAAATTCGAAAATTCAAAATGGCCGCCATTTTTGGGGAGGGGAAAATATTTTGAAAATTGCAAAGATTGCATTGCTTAGATACCCTGTGCGTCGAAAATTTTGCCGAAATCGCTCTATCTCGCACGGTTAAGGAGATAGAAGCAAATTAGTGTTTTGCCATTTTTGGCGAAAATTTAAAATGGCCGCCATTTTTGGGGAGGGGAAAATTTTTTGAAAATTGCAAAGATTGCATTCCTTAGATCCCCTGTGGGTCGAAAATTTCGACGAAATCGCTCTATCTCGCACGGTTAAGGAGACAGAAGCAAATTTGTGTTTTGCCATTTTTGGCAAAAATTCCAAAATTTAAAATGGCCGCCATTTTTGGGGAGGGGAAATTTTTTTAAAATTACCAAGAGTACAATGCTCAGATACCCTGTGGGTCGAAAATTTTGCCGAAATCGCTCTATCTCGCACGGTTAAGGAGATAGAAGCAAATTTGTGTTTTGCCATTTTTGGCAAAAATTCGAAAATTCAAAATGGCCGTCATTTTTGGGGAGGGGAAAATTTTTTGAAAATTGCAAAGATTGCGTTGCTTAGATACCCTGTGCGTCGAAAATTTTGCCGAAATCGCTCTATCTCGCACGGTTAAGGAGATAGAAGCAAATTTGTGTTTTGCCATTTTTGGCAAAAATTCGAAAATTCAAAATGGCCGCCATTTTTGGGGAGGGGAAAATATTTTGAAAATTGCAAAGATTGCATTGCTTAGATACCCTGTGCGTCGAAAATTTTGCCGAAATCGCTCTATCTCGCACGGTTAAGGAGATAGAAGCAAATTAGTGTTTTGCCATTTTTGGCGAAAATTCAAAATGGCCGCCATTTTTGGGGAGGGGAAAATTTTTTGAAAATTGCAAAGATTGCATTCCTTAGATCCCCTGTGCGTCGAAAATTTTGCCGAAATCGCTCTATCTCGCACGGTTAAGGAGATAGAAGCAAATTTGTGTTTTGCCATTTTTGGCAAAAATTCGAAAATTCAAAATGGCCGCCATTTTTGGGGAGGGGAAAATATTTTGAAAATTGCAAAGATTGCATTCCTTAGATCCCCTGTGGGTCGAAAATTTCGACGAAATCGCTCTATCTCGCACGGTTAAGGAGATAGAAGCAAATTTGTGTTTTGCCATTTTTGGCAAAAATTCGAAAATTCAAAATGGCCGTCATTTTTGGGGAGGGGAAAATTTTTTGAAAATTGCAAAGATTGCGTTGCTTAGATACCCTGTGCGTCGAAAATTTTGCCGAAATCGCTCTATCTCGCACGGTTAAGGAGATAGAAGCAAATTTGTGTTTTGCCATTTTTGGCAAAAATTCGAAAATTCAAAATGGCCGCCATTTTTGGGGAGGGGAAAATTTTTTGAAAATTGCAAAGATTACATTCCTTAGATACCCTGTGGGTTGAAAATTTCGACGAAATCGCTCTATCTCGCATGGTTAAGGAGATAGAAGCAAATTTGTGTTTTGCCATTTTTGGCAAAAATTTGAAAATTCAAAATGGCCGCCATTTAGGGGAGGGGAATTTTTTTTTTAAATTGCCAAGAATACAATGCTCAAATACCTGTGGGTCGAAAATTTTGACGAAATCGCTCTATCTCGCATGGTTAAGGAGATAGAAGGAAATTTGTGTTTTGCCATTTTTGGCAAAACTTCGAAAATTCAAAATGGCCGCCATTTTTGGGGAGGGAAAATTTTTTTGAAAATTGCAAAGATTGCATTCCTTAAATACCCTGTGGGTTGAAAATTTCGACGAAATCGCTCTATCTCGCACGGTTAAGGAGATAGAAGCAAATTTGTGTTTTGCCATTTTTGGGAAAAATTCGAAAATTCAAAATGGCCGCCATTTTTGGGGAGGGGAAAATTTTTAAAAAATTACCAAGAGTACAATGCTCAGATACCCTGTGGGTCGAAAATTTCGACGAAATCGCTCTATCTCGCACGGTTAAGGAGATAGAAGCAAATTTGTGTTTTGCCATTTTTGGCAAAAATTCGAAAATTCAAAATGGCCGCCATTTTTGGGGAGGGGAAAATTTTTTGCAAATTGAAATATTACATTCGTTAGATACCCTGTGGGTCGAAAATTTCGACGAAATCGCTCTATCTCGCACGGTTAAGGAGATAGAAGCAAATTTGTGTTTTGCCATTTTTGGCAAAAATTCAAAATGGCCGCCACTTTTGGGGAGGGGAAAATTTTTTGAAAATTGCAAAGATTGCATTGCTTAGACACCCTGTGCGTCGAAAATTTTGCCGAAATCGCTCTATCTCGCACGGTTAAGGAGATAGAAGCAAATTTGTGTTTTGCCATTTTTGGCAAAAATTCGAAAATTCAAAATGGCCGCCATTTTTGGGGAGGGGAAAATATTTTGAAAATTGCAAAGATTGCATTGCTTAGATACCCTGTGCGTCGAAAATTTTGCCGAAATCGCTCTATCTCGCACGGTTAAGGAGATAGAAGCAAATTAGTGTTTTGCCATTTTTGGCGAAAATTCAAAATGGCCGCCATTTTTGGGGAGGGGAAAATTTTTTGAAAATTGCAAAGATTGCATTCCTTAGATCCCCTGTGGGTCGAAAATTTCGACGAAATCGCTCTATCTCGCACGGTTAAGGAGATAGAAGCAAATTTGTGTTTTGCCATTTTTGGCAAAAATTCGAAAATTCAAAATGGCCGTCATTTTTGGGGAGGGGAAAATTTTTTGAAAATTGCAAAGATTGCGTTGCTTAGATACCCTGTGCGTCGAAAATTTTGCCGAAATCGCTCTATCTCGCACGGTTAAGGAGATAGAAGCAAATTTGTGTTTTGCCATTTTTGGCAAAAATTCGAAAATTCAAAATGGCCGCCATTTTTGGGGAGGGGAAAATTTTTTGAAAATTGCAAAGATTACATTCCTTAGATACCCTGTGGGTTGAAAATTTCGACGAAATCGCTCTATCTCGCATGGTTAAGGAGATAGAAGCAAATTTGTGTTTTGCCATTTTTGGCAAAAATTTGAAAATTCAAAATGGCCGCCATTTAGGGGAGGGGAATTTTTTTTTTAAATTGCCAAGAATACAATGCTCAAATACCTGTGGGTCGAAAATTTTGACGAAATCGCTCTATCTCGCATGGTTAAGGAGATAGAAGGAAATTTGTGTTTTGCCATTTTTGGCAAAACTTCGAAAATTC
The DNA here is from genome assembly GCA_964017235.1 of Sabellastarte sp. h YS-2021. NCBI lineage: Eukaryota > Metazoa > Annelida > Polychaeta > Sabellida > Sabellidae > Sabellastarte > Sabellastarte sp. h YS-2021. The sequence goes on along the minus strand of OZ024930.1, from coordinate 39,486,535 downwards.
AAAATGGCCGCCATTTTTGGGGAGGGAAAATTTTTTTGAAAATTGCAAAGATTGCATTCCTTAAATACCCTGTGGGTTGAAAATTTCGACGAAATCGCTCTATCTCGCACGGTTAAGGAGATAGAAGCAAATTTGTGTTTTGCCATTTTTGGGAAAAATTCGAAAATTCAAAATGGCCGCCATTTTTGGGGAGGGGAAAATTTTTAAAAAATTACCAAGAGTACAATGCTCAGATACCCTGTGGGTCGAAAATTTCGACGAAATCGCTCTATCTCGCACGGTTAAGGAGATAGAAGCAAATTTGTGTTTTGCCATTTTTGGCAAAAATTCGAAAATTCAAAATGGCCGCCATTTTTGGGGAGGGGAAAATTTTTTGCAAATTGAAATATTACATTCGTTAGATACCCGGTGGGTCGAAAATTTCGACGAAATCGCTCTATCGCGCACGGTTAAGGAGATAGAAGCAAATTTGTGTTTTGCCATTTTTGGCAAAAATTCAAAATGGCCGCCACTTTTGGGGAGGGGAAAATTTTTTGAAAATTGCAAAGATTGCATTGCTTAGACACCCTGTGCGTCGAAAATTTTGCCGAAATCGCTCTATCTCGCACGGTTAAGGAGATAGAAGCAAATTTGTGTTTTGCCATTTTTGGCAAAAATTCGAAAATTCAAAATGGCCGCCATTTTTGGGGAGGGGAAAATATTTTGAAAATTGCAAAGATTGCATTGCTTAGATACCCTGTGCGTCGAAAATTTTGCCGAAATCGCTCTATCTCGCACGGTTAAGGAGATAGAAGCAAATTAGTGTTTTGCCATTTTTGGCGAAAATTCAAAATGGCCGCCATTTTTGGGGAGGGGAAAATTTTTTGAAAATTGCAAAGATTGCATTCCTTAGATCCCCTGTGGGTCGAAAATTTCGACGAAATCGCTCTATCTCGCACGGTTAAGGAGATAGAAGCAAATTTGTGTTTTGCCATTTTTGGCAAAAATTCGAAAATTCAAAATGGCCGTCATTTTTGGGGAGGGGAAAATTTTTTGAAAATTGCAAAGATTGCGTTGCTTAGATACCCTGTGCGTCGAAAATTTTTGCCAGATACCCTGTGGGTCGAAAATTTCGACGAAATCGCTCTATCTCGCACGGTTAAAGAGATAGAAGCAAATTTGTGTTTTGCCATTTTTGGCAAAAATTCGAAAATTCAAAATGGCCGCCATTTTTGGGGAGGGGAAAATTTTTTGCAAATTGAAATATTACATTCGTTAGATACCCTGTGGGTCGAAAATTTCGACGAAATCGCTCTATCTCGCACGGTTAAGGAGATAGAAGCAAATTTGTGTTTTGCCATTTTTGGCAAAAATTCGAAAATTCAAAATGGCCGCCATTTTTGGGGAGGGGAAAATTTTTTGAAAATTGCAAAGATTGCATTCCTTAGATACCCTGTGCGTCGAAAATTTTGCCGAAATCGCTCTATCTCGCACGGTTAAGGAGATAGAAGCAAATTTGTGTTTTGCCATTTTTGGCAAAAATTCAAAATGGCCGCCATTTTTGGGGAGGGGAAAATTTTTTGAAAATTGCAAAGATTGCATTGCTTAGACACCCTGTGCGTCGAAAATTTTGCCGAAATCGCTCTATCTCGCACGGTTAAGGAGATAGAAGCAAATTTGTGTTTTGCCATTTTTGGCAAAAATTCGAAAATTCAAAATGGCCGCCATTTTTGGGGAGGGGAAAATATTTTGAAAATTGCAAAGATTGCATTGCTTAGATACCCTGTGCGTCGAAAATTTTGCCGAAATCGCTCTATCTCGCACGGTTAAGGAGATAGAAGCAAATTAGTGTTTTGCCATTTTTGGCGAAAATTTAAAATGGCCGCCATTTTTGGGGAGGGGAAAATTTTTTGAAAATTGCAAAGATTGCATTCCTTAGATCCCCTGTGGGTCGAAAATTTCGACGAAATCGCTCTATCTCGCACGGTTAAGGAGACAGAAGCAAATTTGTGTTTTGCCATTTTTGGCAAAAATTCCAAAATTTAAAATGGCCGCCATTTTTGGGGAGGGGAAATTTTTTTAAAATTACCAAGAGTACAATGCTCAGATACCCTGTGGGTCGAAAATTTTGCCGAAATCGCTCTATCTCGCACGGTTAAGGAGATAGAAGCAAATTTGTGTTTTGCCATTTTTGGCAAAAATTCGAAAATTCAAAATGGCCGTCATTTTTGGGGAGGGGAAAATTTTTTGAAAATTGCAAAGATTGCGTTGCTTAGATACCCTGTGCGTCGAAAATTTTGCCGAAATCGCTCTATCTCGCACGGTTAAGGAGATAGAAGCAAATTTGTGTTTTGCCATTTTTGGCAAAAATTCGAAAATTCAAAATGGCCGCCATTTTTGGGGAGGGGAAAATTTTTTGAAAATTGCAAAGATTACATTCCTTAGATACCCTGTGGGTTGAAAATTTCGACGAAATCGCTCTATCTCGCATGGTTAAGGAGATAGAAGCAAATTTGTGTTTTGCCATTTTTGGCAAAAATTTGAAAATTCAAAATGGCCGCCATTTAGGGGAGGGGAATTTTTTTTTTAAATTGCCAAGAATACAATGCTCAAATACCTGTGGGTCGAAAATTTTGACGAAATCGCTCTATCTCGCATGGTTAAGGAGATAGAAGGAAATTTGTGTTTTGCCATTTTTGGCAAAACTTCGAAAATTCAAAATGGCCGCCATTTTTGGGGAGGGAAAATTTTTTTGAAAATTGCAAAGATTGCATTCCTTAAATACCCTGTGGGTTGAAAATTTCGACGAAATCGCTCTATCTCGCACGGTTAAGGAGATAGAAGCAAATTTGTGTTTTGCCATTTTTGGGAAAAATTCGAAAATTCAAAATGGCCGCCATTTTTGGGGAGGGGAAAATTTTTAAAAAATTACCAAGAGTACAATGCTCAGATACCCTGTGGGTCGAAAATTTCGACGAAATCGCTCTATCTCGCACGGTTAAGGAGATAGAAGCAAATTTGTGTTTTGCCATTTTTGGCAAAAATTCGAAAATTCAAAATGGCCGCCATTTTTGGGGAGGGGAAAATTTTTTGCAAATTGAAATATTACATTCGTTAGATACCCTGTGGGTCGAAAATTTCGACGAAATCGCTCTATCTCGCACGGTTAAGGAGATAGAAGCAAATTTGTGTTTTGCCATTTTTGGCAAAAATTCAAAATGGCCGCCACTTTTGGGGAGGGGAAAATTTTTTGAAAATTGCAAAGATTGCATTGCTTAGACACCCTGTGCGTCGAAAATTTTGCCGAAATCGCTCTATCTCGCACGGTTAAGGAGATAGAAGCAAATTTGTGTTTTGCCATTTTTGGCAAAAATTCGAAAATTCAAAATGGCCGCCATTTTTGGGGAGGGGAAAATATTTTGAAAATTGCAAAGATTGCATTGCTTAGATACCCTGTGCGTCGAAAATTTTGCCGAAATCGCTCTATCTCGCACGGTTAAGGAGATAGAAGCAAATTAGTGTTTTGCCATTTTTGGCGAAAATTCAAAATGGCCGCCATTTTTGGGGAGGGGAAAATTTTTTGAAAATTGCAAAGATTGCATTCCTTAGATCCCCTGTGGGTCGAAAATTTCGACGAAATCGCTCTATCTCGCACGGTTAAGGAGATAGAAGCAAATTTGTGTTTTGCCATTTTTGGCAAAAATTCGAAAATTCAAAATGGCCGTCATTTTTGGGGAGGGGAAAATTTTTTGAAAATTGCAAAGATTGCGTTGCTTAGATACCCTGTGCGTCGAAAATTTTTGCCAGATACCCTGTGGGTCGAAAATTTCGACGAAATCGCTCTATCTCGCACGGTTAAAGAGATAGAAGCAAATTTGTGTTTTGCCATTTTTGGCAAAAATTCGAAAATTCAAAATGGCCGCCATTTTTGGGGAGGGGAAAATTTTTTGCAAATTGAAATATTACATTCGTTAGATACCCTGTGGGTCGAAAATTTCGACGAAATCGCTCTATCTCGCACGGTTAAGGAGATAGAAGCAAATTTGTGTTTTGCCATTTTTGGCAAAAATTCGAAAATTCAAAATGGCCGCCATTTTTGGGGAGGGGAAAATTTTTTGAAAATTGCAAAGATTGCATTCCTTAGATACCCTGTGCGTCGAAAATTTTGCCGAAATCGCTCTATCTCGCACGGTTAAGGAGATAGAAGCAAATTTGTGTTTTGCCATTTTTGGCAAAAATTCAAAATGGCCGCCATTTTTGGGGAGGGGAAAATTTTTTGAAAATTGCAAAGATTGCATTGCTTAGACACCCTGTGCGTCGAAAATTTTGCCGAAATCGCTCTATCTCGCACGGTTAAGGAGATAGAAGCAAATTTGTGTTTTGCCATTTTTGGCAAAAATTCGAAAATTCAAAATGGCCGCCATTTTTGGGGAGGGGAAAATATTTTGAAAATTGCAAAGATTGCATTGCTTAGATACCCTGTGCGTCGAAAATTTTGCCGAAATCGCTCTATCTCGCACGGTTAAGGAGATAGAAGCAAATTAGTGTTTTGCCATTTTTGGCGAAAATTCAAAATGGCCGCCATTTTTGGGGAGGGGAAAATTTTTTGAAAATTGCAAAGATTGCATTCCTTAGATCCCCTGTGGGTCGAAAATTTCGACGAAATCGCTCTATCTCGCACGGTTAAGGAGACAGAAGCAAATTTGTGTTTTGCCATTTTTGGCAAAAATTCCAAAATTTAAAATGGCCGCCATTTTTGGGGAGGGGAAATTTTTTTAAAATTACCAAGAGTACAATGCTCAGATACCCTGTGGGTCGAAAATTTTGCCGAAATCGCTCTATCTCGCACGGTTAAGGAGATAGAAGCAAATTTGTGTTTTGCCATTTTTGGCAAAAATTCGAAAATTCAAAATGGCCGTCATTTTTGGGGAGGGGAAAATTTTTTGAAAATTGCAAAGATTGCGTTGCTTAGATACCCTGTGCGTCGAAAATTTTGCCGAAATCGCTCTATCTCGCACGGTTAAGGAGATAGAAGCAAATTTGTGTTTTGCCATTTTTGGCAAAAATTCGAAAATTCAAAATGGCCGCCATTTTTGGGGAGGGGAAAATATTTTGAAAATTGCAAAGATTGCATTGCTTAGATACCCTGTGCGTCGAAAATTTTGCCGAAATCGCTCTATCTCGCACGGTTAAGGAGATAGAAGCAAATTAGTGTTTTGCCATTTTTGGCGAAAATTCAAAATGGCCGCCATTTTTGGGGAGGGGAAAATTTTTTGAAAATTGCAAAGATTGCATTCCTTAGATCCCCTGTGGGTCGAAAATTTCGACGAAATCGCTCTATCTCGCACGGTTAAGGAGATAGAAGCAAATTTGTGTTTTGCCATTTTTGGCAAAAATTCGAAAATTCAAAATGGCCGTCATTTTTGGGGAGGGGAAAATTTTTTGAAAATTGCAAAGATTGCGTTGCTTAGATACCCTGTGCGTCGAAAATTTTGCCGAAATCGCTCTATCTCGCACGGTTAAGGAGATAGAAGCAAATTTGTGTTTTGCCATTTTTGGCAAAAATTCGAAAATTCAAAATGGCCGCCATTTTTGGGGAGGGGAAAAATTTTTGAAAATTGCAAAGATTACATTCCTTAGATACCCTGTGGGTTGAAAATTTCGACGAAATCGCTCTATCTCGCATGGTTAAGGAGATAGAAGCAAATTTGTGTTTTGCCATTTTTGGCAAAAATTTGAAAATTCAAAATGGCCGCCATTTAGGGGAGGGGAATTTTTTTTTTAAATTGCCAAGAATACAATGGTCAAATACCTGTGGGTCGAAAATTTTGACGAAATCGCTCTATCTCGCATGGTTAAGGAGATAGAAGGAAATTTGTGTTTTGCCATTTTTGGCAAAACTTCGAAAATTCAAAATGGCCGCCATTTTTGGGGAGGGAAAATTTTTTTGAAAATTGCAAAGATTGCATTCCTTAAATACCCTGTGGGTTGAAAATTTCGACGAAATCGCTCTATCTCGCACGGTTAAGGAGATAGAAGCAAATTTGTGTTTTGCCATTTTTGGGAAAAATTCGAAAATTCAAAATGGCCGCCATTTTTGGGGAGGGGAAAATTTTTAAAAAATTACCAAGAGTACAATGCTCAGATACCCTGTGGGTCGAAAATTTCGACGAAATCGCTCTATCTCGCACGGTTAAAGAGATAGAAGCAAATTTGTGTTTTGCCATTTTTGGCAAAAATTCGAAAATTCAAAATGGCCGCCATTTTTGGGGAGGGGAAAATTTTTTGCAAATTGAAATATTACATTCGTTAGATACCCTGTGGGTCGAAAATTTCGACGAAATCGCTCTATCTCGCACGGTTAAGGAGATAGAAGCAAATTTGTGTTTTGCCATTTTTGGCAAAAATTCGAAAATTCAAAATGGCCGCCATTTTTGGGGAGGGGAAAATTTTTTGAAAATTGCAAAGATTGCATTCCTTAGATACCCTGTGCGTCGAAAATTTTGCCGAAATCGCTCTATCTCGCACGGTTAAGGAGATAGAAGCAAATTTGTGTTTTGCCATTTTTGGCAAAAATTCAAAATGGCCGCCATTTTTGGGGAGGGGAAAATTTTTTGAAAATTGCAAAGATTGCATTGCTTAGACACCCTGTGCGTCGAAAATTTTGCCGAAATCGCTCTATCTCGCACGGTTAAGGAGATAGAAGCAAATTTGTGTTTTGCCATTTTTGGCAAAAATTCGAAAATTCAAAATGGCCGCCATTTTTGGGGAGGGGAAAATATTTTGAAAATTGCAAAGATTGCATTGCTTAGATACCCTGTGCGTCGAAAATTTTGCCGAAATCGCTCTATCTCGCACGGTTAAGGAGATAGAAGCAAATTAGTGTTTTGCCATTTTTGGCGAAAATTTAAAATGGCCGCCATTTTTGGGGAGGGGAAAATTTTTTGAAAATTGCAAAGATTGCATTCCTTAGATCCCCTGTGGGTCGAAAATTTCGACGAAATCGCTCTATCTCGCACGGTTAAGGAGACAGAAGCAAATTTGTGTTTTGCCATTTTTGGCAAAAATTCCAAAATTTAAAATGGCCGCCATTTTTGGGGAGGGGAAATTTTTTTAAAATTACCAAGAGTACAATGCTCAGATACCCTGTGGGTCGAAAATTTTGCCGAAATCGCTCTATCTCGCACGGTTAAGGAGATAGAAGCAAATTTGTGTTTTGCCATTTTTGGCAAAAATTCGAAAATTCAAAATGGCCGTCATTTTTGGGGAGGGGAAAATTTTTTGAAAATTGCAAAGATTGCGTTGCTTAGATACCCTGTGCGTCGAAAATTTTGCCGAAATCGCTCTATCTCGCACGGTTAAGGAGATAGAAGCAAATTTGTGTTTTGCCATTTTTGGCAAAAATTCGAAAATTCAAAATGGCCGCCATTTTTGGGGAGGGGAAAATTTTTTGAAAATTGCAAAGATTACATTCCTTAGATACCCTGTGGGTTGAAAATTTCGACGAAATCGCTCTATCTCGCATGGTTAAGGAGATAGAAGCAAATTTGTGTTTTGCCATTTTTGGCAAAAATTTGAAAATTCAAAATGGCCGCCATTTAGGGGAGGGGAATTTTTTTTTTAAATTGCCAAGAATACAATGCTCAAATACCTGTGGGTCGAAAATTTTGACGAAATCGCTCTATCTCGCATGGTTAAGGAGATAGAAGGAAATTTGTGTTTTGCCATTTTTGGCAAAACTTCGAAAATTCAAAATGGCCGCCATTTTTGGGGAGGGAAAATTTTTTTGAAAATTGCAAAGATTGCATTCCTTAAATACCCTGTGGGTTGAAAATTTCGACGAAATCGCTCTATCTCGCACGGTTAAGGAGATAGAAGCAAATTTGTGTTTTGCCATTTTTGGGAAAAATTCGAAAATTCAAAATGGCCGCCATTTTTGGGGAGGGGAAAATTTTTAAAAAATTACCAAGAGTACAATGCTCAGATACCCTGTGGGTCGAAAATTTCGACGAAATCGCTCTATCTCGCACGGTTAAGGAGATAGAAGCAAATTTGTGTTTTGCCATTTTTGGCAAAAATTCGAAAATTCAAAATGGCCGCCATTTTTGGGGAGGGGAAAATTTTTTGCAAATTGAAATATTACATTCGTTAGATACCCTGTGGGTCGAAAATTTCGACGAAATCGCTCTATCTCGCACGGTTAAGGAGATAGAAGCAAATTTGTGTTTTGCCATTTTTGGCAAAAATTCAAAATGGCCGCCACTTTTGGGGAGGGGAAAATTTTTTGAAAATTGCAAAGATTGCATTGCTTAGACACCCTGTGCGTCGAAAATTTTGCCGAAATCGCTCTATCTCGCACGGTTAAGGAGATAGAAGCAAATTTGTGTTTTGCCATTTTTGGCAAAAATTCGAAAATTCAAAATGGCCGCCATTTTTGGGGAGGGGAAAATATTTTGAAAATTGCAAAGATTGCATTGCTTAGATACCCTGTGCGTCGAAAATTTTGCCGAAATCGCTCTATCTCGCACGGTTAAGGAGATAGAAGCAAATTAGTGTTTTGCCATTTTTGGCGAAAATTCAAAATGGCCGCCATTTTTGGGGAGGGGAAAATTTTTTGAAAATTGCAAAGATTGCATTCCTTAGATCCCCTGTGGGTCGAAAATTTCGACGAAATCGCTCTATCTCGCACGGTTAAGGAGATAGAAGCAAATTTGTGTTTTGCCATTTTTGGCAAAAATTCGAAAATTCAAAATGGCCGTCATTTTTGGGGAGGGGAAAATTTTTTGAAAATTGCAAAGATTGCGTTGCTTAGATACCCTGTGCGTCGAAAATTTTTGCCAGATACCCTGTGGGTCGAAAATTTCGACGAAATCGCTCTATCTCGCACGGTTAAAGAGATAGAAGCAAATTTGTGTTTTGCCATTTTTGGCAAAAATTCGAAAATTCAAAATGGCCGCCATTTTTGGGGAGGGGAAAATTTTTTGCAAATTGAAATATTACATTCGTTAGATACCCTGTGGGTCGAAAATTTCGACGAAATCGCTCTATCTCGCACGGTTAAGGAGATAGAAGCAAATTTGTGTTTTGCCATTTTTGGCAAAAATTCGAAAATTCAAAATGGCCGCCATTTTTGGGGAGGGGAAAATTTTTTGAAAATTGCAAAGATTGCATTCCTTAGATACCCTGTGCGTCGAAAATTTTGCCGAAATCGCTCTATCTCGCACGGTTAAGGAGATAGAAGCAAATTTGTGTTTTGCCATTTTTGGCAAAAATTCAAAATGGCCGCCATTTTTGGGGAGGGGAAAATTTTTTGAAAATTGCAAAGATTGCATTGCTTAGACACCCTGTGCGTCGAAAATTTTGCCGAAATCGCTCTATCTCGCACGGTTAAGGAGATAGAAGCAAATTTGTGTTTTGCCATTTTTGGCAAAAATTCGAAAATTCAAAATGGCCGCCATTTTTGGGGAGGGGAAAATATTTTGAAAATTGCAAAGATTGCATTGCTTAGATACCCTGTGCGTCGAAAATTTTGCCGAAATCGCTCTATCTCGCACGGTTAAGGAGATAGAAGCAAATTAGTGTTTTGCCATTTTTGGCGAAAATTCAAAATGGCCGCCATTTTTGGGGAGGGGAAAATTTTTTGAAAATTGCAAAGATTGCATTCCTTAGATCCCCTGTGGGTCGAAAATTTCGACGAAATCGCTCTATCTCGCACGGTTAAGGAGACAGAAGCAAATTTGTGTTTTGCCATTTTTGGCAAAAATTCCAAAATTTAAAATGGCCGCCATTTTTGGGGAGGGGAAATTTTTTTAAAATTACCAAGAGTACAATGCTCAGATACCCTGTGGGTCGAAAATTTTGCCGAAATCGCTCTATCTCGCACGGTTAAGGAGATAGAAGCAAATTTGTGTTTTGCCATTTTTGGCAAAAATTCGAAAATTCAAAATGGCCGTCATTTTTGGGGAGGGGAAAATTTTTTGAAAATTGCAAAGATTGCGTTGCTTAGATACCCTGTGCGTCGAAAATTTTGCCGAAATCGCTCTATCTCGCACGGTTAAGGAGATAGAAGCAAATTTGTGTTTTGCCATTTTTGGCAAAAATTCGAAAATTCAAAATGGCCGCCATTTTTGGGGAGGGGAAAATATTTTGAAAATTGCAAAGATTGCATTGCTTAGATACCCTGTGCGTCGAAAATTTTGCCGAAATCGCTCTATCTCGCACGGTTAAGGAGATAGAAGCAAATTAGTGTTTTGCCATTTTTGGCGAAAATTCAAAATGGCCGCCATTTTTGGGGAGGGGAAAATTTTTTGAAAATTGCAAAGATTGCATTCCTTAGATCCCCTGTGGGTCGAAAATTTCGACGAAATCGCTCTATCTCGCACGGTTAAGGAGATAGAAGCAAATTTGTGTTTTGCCATTTTTGGCAAAAATTCGAAAATTCAAAATGGCCGTCATTTTTGGGGAGGGGAAAATTTTTTGAAAATTGCAAAGATTGCGTTGCTTAGATACCCTGTGCGTCGAAAATTTTGCCGAAATCGCTCTATCTCGCACGGTTAAGGAGATAGAAGCAAATTTGTGTTTTGCCATTTTTGGCAAAAATTCGAAAATTCAAAATGGCCGCCATTTTTGGGGAGGGGAAAAATTTTTGAAAATTGCAAAGATTACATTCCTTAGATACCCTGTGGGTTGAAAATTTCGACGAAATCGCTCTATCTCGCATGGTTAAGGAGATAGAAGCAAATTTGTGTTTTGCCATTTTTGGCAAAAATTTGAAAATTCAAAATGGCCGCCATTTAGGGGAGGGGAATTTTTTTTTTAAATTGCCAAGAATACAATGGTCAAATACCTGTGGGTCGAAAATTTTGACGAAATCGCTCTATCTCGCATGGTTAAGGAGATAGAAGGAAATTTGTGTTTTGCCATTTTTGGCAAAACTTCGAAAATTCAAAATGGCCGCCATTTTTGGGGAGGGAAAATTTTTTTGAAAATTGCAAAGATTGCATTCCTTAAATACCCTGTGGGTTGAAAATTTCGACGAAATCGCTCTATCTCGCACGGTTAAGGAGATAGAAGCAAATTTGTGTTTTGCCATTTTTGGGAAAAATTCGAAAATTCAAAATGGCCGCCATTTTTGGGGAGGGGAAAATTTTTAAAAAATTACCAAGAGTACAATGCTCAGATACCCTGTGGGTCGAAAATTTCGACGAAATCGCTCTATCTCGCACGGTTAAGGAGATAGAAGCAAATTTGTGTTTTGCCATTTTTGGCAAAAATTCGAAAATTCAAAATGGCCGCCATTTTTGGGGAGGGGAAAATTTTTTGCAAATTGAAATATTACATTCGTTAGATACCCTGTGGGTCGAAAATTTCGACGAAATCGCTCTATCTCGCACGGTTAAGGAGATAGAAGCAAATTTGTGTTTTGCCATTTTTGGCAAAAATTCGAAAATTCAAAATGGCCGCCATTTTTGGGGAGGGGAAAATTTTTTGAAAATTGCAAAGATTGCATTCCTTAGATACCCTGTGCGTCGAAAATTTTGCCGAAATCGCTCTATCTCGCACGGTTAAGGAGATAGAAGCAAATTTGTGTTTTGCCATTTTTGGCAAAAATTCAAAATGGCCGCCATTTTTGGGGAGGGGAAAATTTTTTGAAAATTGCAAAGATTGCATTGCTTAGACACCCTGTGCGTCGAAAATTTTGCCGAAATCGCTCTATCTCGCACGGTTAAGGAGATAGAAGCAAATTTGTGTTTTGCCATTTTTGGCAAAAATTCGAAAATTCAAAATGGCCGCCATTTTTGGGGAGGGGAAAATATTTTGAAAATTGCAAAGATTGCATTGCTTAGATACCCTGTGCGTCGAAAATTTTGCCGAAATCGCTCTATCTCGCACGGTTAAGGAGATAGAAGCAAATTAGTGTTTTGCCATTTTTGGCGAAAATTCAAAATGGCCGCCATTTTTGGGGAGGGGAAAATTTTTTGAAAATTGCAAAGATTGCATTCCTTAGATCCCCTGTGGGTCGAAAATTTCGACGAAATCGCTCTATCTCGCACGGTTAAGGAGACAGAAGCAAATTTGTGTTTTGCCATTTTTGGCAAAAATTCCAAAATTCAAAATGGCCGCCATTTTTGGGGAGGGGAAATTTTTTTAAAATTACCAAGAGTACAATGCTCAGATACCCTGTGGGTCGAAAATTTTGCCGAAATCGCTCTATCTCGCACGGTTAAGGAGATAGAAGCAAATTTGTGTTTTGCCATTTTTGGCAAAAATTCGAAAATTCAAAATGGCCGTCATTTTTGGGGAGGGGAAAATTTTTTGAAAATTGCAAAGATTGCGTTGCTTAGATACCCTGTGCGTCGAAAATTTTGCCGAAATCGCTCTATCTCGCACGGTTAAGGAGATAGAAGCAAATTTGTGTTTTGCCATTTTTGGCAAAAATTCGAAAATTCAAAATGGCCGCCATTTTTGGGGAGGGGAAAATATTTTGAAAATTGCAAAGATTGCATTGCTTAGATACCCTGTGCGTCGAAAATTTTGCCGAAATCGCTCTATCTCGCACGGTTAAGGAGATAGAAGCAAATTAGTGTTTTGCCATTTTTGGCGAAAATTCAAAATGGCCGCCATTTTTGGGGAGGGGAAAATTTTTTGAAAATTGCAAAGATTGCATTCCTTAGATCCCCTGTGGGTCGAAAATTTCGACGAAATCGCTCTATCTCGCACGGTTAAGGAGATAGAAGCAAATTTGTGTTTTGCCATTTTTGGCAAAAATTCGAAAATTCAAAATGGCCGTCATTTTTGGGGAGGGGAAAATTTTTTGAAAATTGCAAAGATTGCGTTGCTTAGATACCCTGTGCGTCGAAAATTTTGCCGAAATCGCTCTATCTCGCACGGTTAAGGAGATAGAAGCAAATTTGTGTTTTGCCATTTTTGGCAAAAATTCGAAAATTCAAAATGGCCGCCATTTTTGGGGAGGGGAAAAATTTTTGAAAATTGCAAAGATTACATTCCTTAGATACCCTGTGGGTTGAAAATTTCGACGAAATCGCTCTATCTCGCATGGTTAAGGAGATAGAAGCAAATTTGTGTTTTGCCATTTTTGGCAAAAATTTGAAAATTCAAAATGGCCGCCATTTAGGGGAGGGGAATTTTTTTTTTAAATTGCCAAGAATACAATGGTCAAATACCTGTGGGTCGAAAATTTTGACGAAATCGCTCTATCTCGCATGGTTAAGGAGATAGAAGGAAATTTGTGTTTTGCCATTTTTGGCAAAACTTCGAAAATTCAAAATGGCCGCCATTTTTGGGGAGGGAAAATTTTTTTGAAAATTGCAAAGATTGCATTCCTTAAATACCCTGTGGGTTGAAAATTTCGACGAAATCGCTCTATCTCGCACGGTTAAGGAGATAGAAGCAAATTTGTGTTTTGCCATTTTTGGGAAAAATTCGAAAATTCAAAATGGCCGCCATTTTTGGGGAGGGGAAAATTTTTAAAAAATTACCAAGAGTACAATGCTCAGATACCCTGTGGGTCGAAAATTTCGACGAAATCGCTCTATCTCGCACGGTTAAGGAGATAGAAGCAAATTTGTGTTTTGCCATTTTTGGCAAAAATTCGAAAATTCAAAATGGCCGCCATTTTTGGGGAGGGGAAAATTTTTTGCAAATTGAAATATTACATTCCTTAGATACCCTGTGGGTCGAAAATTTCGACGAAATCGCTCTATCTCGCACGGTTAAGGAGATAGAAGCAAATTTGTGTTTTGCCATTTTTGGCAAAAATTCGAAAATTCAAAATGGCCGCCATTTTTGGGGAGGGGAAAATTTTTTGAAAATTGCAAAGATTGCATTCCTTAGATACCCTGTGCGTCGAAAATTTTGCCGAAATCGCTCTATCTCGCACGGTTAAGGAGATAGAAGCAAATTTGTGTTTTGCCATTTTTGGCAAAAATTCAAAATGGCCGCCATTTTTGGGGAGGGGAAAATTTTTTGAAAATTGCAAAGATTGCATTGCTTAGACACCCTGTGCGTCGAAAATTTTGCCGAAATCGCTCTATCTCGCACGGTTAAGGAGATAGAAGCAAATTTGTGTTTTGCCATTTTTGGCAAAAATTCGAAAATTCAAAATGGCCGCCATTTTTGGGGAGGGGAAAATATTTTGAAAATTGCAAAGATTGCATTGCTTAGATACCCTGTGCGTCGAAAATTTTGCCGAAATCGCTCTATCTCGCACGGTTAAGGAGATAGAAGCAAATTAGTGTTTTGCCATTTTTGGCGAAAATTCAAAATGGCCGCCATTTTTGGGGAGGGGAAAATTTTTTGAAAATTGCAAAGATTGCATTCCTTAGATCCCCTGTGGGTCGAAAATTTCGACGAAATCGCTCTATCTCGCACGGTTAAGGAGACAGAAGCAAATTTGTGTTTTGCCATTTTTGGCAAAAATTCCAAAATTCAAAATGGCCGCCATTTTTGGGGAGGGGAAATTTTTTTAAAATTACCAAGAGTACAATGCTCAGATACCCTGTGGGTCGAAAATTTTGCCGAAATCGCTCTATCTCGCACGGTTAAGGAGATAGAAGCAAATTTGTGTTTTGCCATTTTTGGCAAAAATTCGAAAATTCAAAATGGCCGTCATTTTTGGGGAGGGGAAAATTTTTTGAAAATTGCAAAGATTGCGTTGCTTAGATACCCTGTGGGTCGAAAATTTCGACGAAATCGCTCTATCTCGCACGGTTAAGGAGATAGAAGCAAATTTGTGTTTTGCCATTTTTGGCAAAAATTCGAAAATTCAAAATGGCCGCCATTTTTGGGGAGGGGAAAATTTTTGGAAAATTGCAAAGATTGCATTCCTTAGATACCCTGTGGGTCGAAAATTTCGACGAAATCACTCTATCTCGCACGGTTAAGGAGATAGAAGCAAATTAGTGTTTTGCCATTTTTGGCAAAAATTCGAAAATTCAAAATGGCCGCCATTTTTGGGGAGGGGAAAATTTTTTGAAAATTGCAAATATTACATTCCTTAGATACCCTGTGGGTCGAAAATTTCGACGAAATCGCTCTATCTCGCACGGTTAAGGAGATAGAAGCAAATTTGTGTTTTGCCATTTTTGGCAAAAATTCGAAAATTCAAAATGGCCGCCATTTTTGGGGAGGGGAAAATATTTTGAAAATTGCAAAGATTGCATTGCTTAGATACCCTGTGCGTCGAACATTTTGCCGAAATCGCTCTATCTCGCACGGTTAAGGAGATAGAAGCAAATTAGTGTTTTGCCATTTTTGGCAAAAATTCGAAAATTCAAAATGGCCGCCATTTTTGGGGAGGGGAAAATTTTTTGAAAATTGCAAAGATTGCATTCCTTAGATACCCTGTGGGTCGAAAATTTCGACGAAATCGCTCTATCTCGCACGGTTAAGGAGATAGAAGCAAATTTGTGTTTTGCCATTTTTGGCAAAAATTCGAAAATTCAAAATGGCCGCCATTTTTGGGGAGGGGAATTTTTTTTTGAAAATTGAAAATATTAGATTCCTTAGATACCCTGTGGGTCGAAAATTTCGACGAAATCGCTCTATCTCGCACGGTTAAGGAGATAGAAGCAAATTTGTGTTTTGCCATTTTTGGGAAAAATTCGAAAATTCAAAATGGCCGCCATTTTTGGAGAGGGGAAAATTTTTGGAAAATTGCAAAGATTGCATTCTTTAGATACCCTGTGGGTCGAAAATTTCGACGAAATCGCTCTATCTCGCACGGTTAAGGAGATAGAAGCAAATTTGTGTTTTGCCATTTTTGGCAAAAATTCGAAAATTCAAAATGGCTGCCATTTTTGGGGAGGGGAAAATTTTTTGAAAATTGCAAAGAGTACACTCTTTAGATACCCTGCGGGTTGAAAATTTCGACGAAATCGCTCTATCTCGCACGGTTAAGGAGATAGAAGGAAATTTGTGTTTTGCCATTTTTGGCAAAAATTCGAAAATTCAAAATGGCCGCCATTTTGGGGGAGGGGAAAATTTTTTGAAAATTGCAAAGAGTACACTCCTTACATACCCTGCGGGTTGAAAATTTCGACGAAATCGCTCTATCTCGCACGGTTAAGGAGATAGAAGCAAATTTGTGTTTTGCCATTTTTGGCAAAAACTCGAAAATTCAAAATGGCCGCCATTTTTGGGGAGGGGAAAATTTTTTGAAAATTGCAAAGAGTACACTCCTGAGGTACCCTGCGGGTCGAAAATTTTGCCGAAATCGCTCTATCTCGCACGGTTAAGGAGATAGAAGCAAATTACTCAAAAGTAGTACTGAAAATACACAATGAAGTACCTAAATGGCTATTACTCATGTACTGACAAAGCTATCAGTCCCAAATGCAATACCAAGCGAGCTATGGACATAACAATATTGTATTCAAAATTGTAGTAAAATATCTTTAATTATTTTGGCTTAAATGCACGGAAACCAATGGGTACTGAAAATAGCTGTACTTAAGTATTACTCAGTAAGCAAAAGAGGTACAACAGCCAAAAGCAATCCCAAGCAAGCTACTGACCCAATAAGCCTGCATACCAAATTTGGTGACAATAGCTCTAATACTTTTCCTTTAAATGAGCGGAAACCATGCGTGACGCCGGACATCGGACGCCGGACACCGGACGCCGGACATCGGACGGCAAAAAAAGCAAAAATAATATATCCACCCCCCAGGGGGGTGGACATAATAAACTTCTAGTTAAATCTAGTTGGATGACAGAGCTTCTTTTAATTAAATACGTTCTCAGAAATTTCCTTAAGGATAAGGATGTCTCTGCTTGTAGATATATTCAGCACACTCTGCTTGAAAGATTGACATTTACTTCAAAGTCTAAAATTTATAACATTAATATTGAAACTCTTAACTCCGAACTATTCTACTTTATATTACGAGATAAAAAATTTGAAAAAACGTATGTAGAAAAAATATGGGGAAAATGTTTCAATATCAGTCTCTGTAATTCTGATTGGCAAATTATTTACAGGACTAACTTTAAGGAACTTAAGTACAGAAAATTTTCAGAATTCAAATACAAGATATACTACACAATATTCTCCCATGTGGTAAACTAGTAGCTTGATGGAATAAAAACAAATCACCCTATTGTGATTTTTAGAGACAGAGGGCATGCAGCATATGCTATACTCTTGTTTCAGAATAAAACTATTTGGATGCTTTTAGGCCCTATACTACAGATTGATATTAATTTAAAACACATCATTCTTGGATTAAAAGGCATATCATCTTAGAATGAAGTTCGAAATATTGTAATAGTTATTGTATGCCATTTATTGTACATGGGTAAAATGTAATGTTGTAAAGACTAGTTATAGTGAACCCAAAGTTATGCAATTTGTGAAAGAATACACCAGTTTCTATACTGATGTGTTTTGTCATGTATTTGAAGACAGACGTAAATCACAGCTGCTGAAAATGTATAAAGAAAAGATCTGCAACTTACACTTGTCTGATTAGAATACTGATATTATTTACACAGTCAACTAATTACTCTTTCATTTCTGTTGTTTTATCTTTGTGTTGTTTTATATACATGAATTCACAAAATATAAAAAGATATGTATCCATGTAAAAAGATGACTGCATCTATACTATCCATGCTCAAAATTGAGGTGTTAGACAACGCCAAGTGGTAGTGGATTGTAACTTTGTGAGTCAGCATTTAGAAAGCTGTACCAAATCTTCAGTTAATAATTTCTATCAATTGCAAGATAACAAAATATGTTTAGTACTTACTATCATACTGTGTATGGTAAGGGACTGTACAGTCCTGATGGTGGGTTGGAAACCCTCGCCCACCCAGGACTCTGCACCTTTTGTTTAAAAAGGGTTAATAAATTGTTACTGAAAAAAAAAATTCTCAGGTACTGGCATAAGCTGGATTCAGATCCAAATCTACATACAGAGAGCCAAACTGGAGGACTCCAGACTGAATTTGATTCAACTGGATCGTGCAGTATAGGAAAGCACCAAAGTCACTTGCATCCAATATCTGCCTTTGCTATTCTCCCCATTAGCAACAATAAGAACATTGAACTGAAGGAAACTGTTGAGACATATCTAAAGTACTATTTAGAGGATGAAACAAATATCTTACAATTGCTAAAGCTGTGTCAGATGAAAAAGGTCATCAATATATGATACTATAACAGGAACTGTCAATTTTAAGAAATGTTAACATTAAGTTTTTATTTTAACAGCCATTTTAAGGCAGTAGCTGTGCATTGACTTTGGATTTCCCTTTAACTAGAGTAAAATTTGTGGCTGCAACAAAATGAAAGGATTAATGATCTTAGATGCCATTTTCAGAATGTGTTTTTTTCCCTTAAATATGCAAAATATTAATATTCAAATGCCAAGATAAGAAAGTTACATTATACTTGTAGTCATTCTAAATTCTTTTTCATTTTCAACCTCTACAATGATAGCCATGCTATTTTATAATGAAAAAGTAAATGTACCAAAACAATTTTATTAATAATGTGTGAATATACATAAAGTGGAAGCATCTGGAAGTACATATGTAAAGTTTCTGTACAAGGATTGCACTAACTGGGATCAAACATTTAAAACAGTGTATAGCATTTTACTGATTGCAAATAGTTTCCTTTCTACCTCCAAGTCTGGAACACACATGACAATATACCTTTTATTACACTAATATGTCTGTACTTGTGTTAAACTATCTGCCACAAAAAATATGACATTTTGCACTTTGATCACCAATCATTTGTTGAACATTCCACTTTAACAACATACTGTCAGTTGTACAGTGCTATGTTTGAAATTTTTATCTTTTGTTGCAGCCCTATATATGTGACATAGAAGGTTAACTTCTTTTCTTATCATACTACTCCCCTGTGTACATTGGCACAACTGGAACACAAAATCATTGTGCATCCTTATTTATATAAACCTGGGCGACATTTTTTTTCTGGTTATAATATACATTGACACAAGCTCAACATATATGTATACTTCAGAGGAAAAGAAATCCAACAAAGTAACCATTTAGAGCGTTTTTAAGGTGTGATAATACTGTATCCACTTGAATTTAGTGCCCTAAATTGGCACAATAAAACTACAGCCTACAATAACAATTTTGATATTAGCGATCCTGATTGGCCAGTGAGAATTTTATTGTTTATTACTGTGCCAATTCGCTATGTAAGCCAAATTATTAAGCAGTTACAATATGAACAAACTATTGTAAAATACAAGTCATGAGCTAAACAGACATTTCTTCTCACTGACAACTTTAATAGCTGTATTTGAAAAAGATACATGGTCGTCTTAACAAAAGTACACGGGTGGACACAAAGATAAACTAGACACGAAGATAAACGGTTTTAGAACTTGGCTATTTTTAGTGGTATAAATAATTAAATTGAACAAAATAAATAACAAATGTCTTAACAAGCTTTGTTTAAGTCTATTCTGTTTGTTATTTTGTGCAATTTTGTTGTTTACACCACTTATATTTGAAAAGTTCTTGAGACCATTTATCTTCTTGTCCGTTTATCTTTGTGTCCACCTGTGTACTGGTAATTGCATGAAATATTCAAAATTTTCTGCAATATCTTGTCACTAAGTAGTTCTTCACAGTAGTTCTTGTTTGTGGCACAAAAAGGTGACATGATAGCAAGGAGACATCAAATTTAAACAACCGCAAGATGAGTTTCTATTTGCCTGGTATCTTCTCACTTGTTTTAGTAAGACATCCAATATGTACACTGCCATTTGTTCCACAGTAACTGTTACATTATATGAAGAAATGTTACACTTACAATATCATCAGAAAAGACTTTGATAGCTTGTGTATTAAAATACACAGATATAGGATTAATGAGGTACAGCTGTGTGACAAATGCAAAGATACAAAGTGACTTGAAGTTGTACATTTCAACACAGTGTCACACCGTTAATTGTGAAATCACCCCATTAAAAATATACCACAAGAATTTCTTGAAAAGCTTGTTATAAGAAAAACTCTTAATTCAGAGTTACAAAAAACCTAATGTAATAACTATTAAATAAACCATCAGATGAAACCACATGTTAGAATTCTGAAACATTATATATATATACATATGTGTATCATGGAACTAGTTGATAATGCTGTGAAAGATGTTAATCTTACATTTCAAAATAACTCAGTTCAAAACATGAACATTTTCAGAAAATATTCTGCTCTTTTACTTTATCCTGGGTAGATCAGGCAAGGCATACATTCATTACACACAAAGCTACCTTCTTTTAATTCAACGGATCCAATGGGACTGCCAACAGAATGTGGAGTTTGAAAACAAAACATGCTTATATAAATTGCAATAAATGCTAACCAATAAAAGGTTATAACTTATTCTGTTTTTTTTTTTTTTGTTTTTTTTTGGCAGTTATTCTTACCAATCGCCAAATATAAATTATAACTTATACTGATTTGCTCAAGACACAAACCTCAATTGTTAGAACATAAAATCATCGAAAAACATCAAAATATAAGAGACGCCTAATATTTAAACATTAGAATGTAAGACACTGTATATAGGTTTTTTCCCCATCATTTTATAGGCTAAAAATAAAGATGCCTATTACAACGTTGTGTTGTAGTAAATCAATAAAATAGTCTAGTTAGTTATACCCACCCTACTGACTTATCCCTAAACTTTATACAATGACAGAATTTACAAATATTCAATGCACACGGTCTGAAAAAGTGCTTTCCAAATCAAGTTTCTTGATAGAATTAATTCTTTCATACACCGTAATTTTTATCATAGCTTAGCAAATTAGTTTTTTATTTTGAATATGATGAATAATAATATAGTTAAAACAAAAATATCAGAATACACTCAACTCCCACAAATACAGCAGCACAAATACAGGACATTTACACCAAATTGTTTAGTTTTAACTGGCAGTACATTTAAATAGAGCAAAGTAAACCCATTCAAACCTAGATTCTCAAAATCAACGAAATGTGTTATAAATGTTTTGAATTACATACAAATCCCTTACTACTTTTGAAGTTATTTATCACAATTTTGTTATTTTTGTAGTTCTTATGAATTGCACCTCAACTGCATTTTGAGAACAATATGATGAAAACCATTTTTATTGAAATGGTCACTACTGAAAATATCCTTCATAACAAATTTGCAGGAAAAATAATTCATAAAATAAAGCATTACCTAAAACCACACAATTTTAATTGAAATGCACATAGAACATGATTACTTATAAACTATACTGAAGTCTTTTCTATCCATGCAGCTTTCTAGAAATACTGCTTACTCCTAAACAAGCTATATTGTTTCAAAAGCAAAAGCTGAAACTAATTACAAGAAATTTTGCAAAAGCACAACATTAAACTACAATGAATCAACATGTGACACCTAAATATTCTGTCACAGA
Organism: Sabellastarte sp. h YS-2021; assembly: GCA_964017235.1. Taxonomy (NCBI): domain Eukaryota; kingdom Metazoa; phylum Annelida; class Polychaeta; order Sabellida; family Sabellidae; genus Sabellastarte; species Sabellastarte sp. h YS-2021. The sequence continues at coordinate 39,465,107 of OZ024930.1, read as the reverse complement.
AGGTTTGTCTCACATGTCACTGAAAAATATTTGTGAGAAATTAGCCCAATTTTTAACAATTATTTTACTCCCCCATCCCTCCATGTTTTGATAGAAGTTTTTAGCCACTGAACTTGACATGTACAATTTCGTGCTGGATATAAATTAAAAATTATTCAGTGGCACACACAAAAAAAAAAAAGAAAAAATAATAATAAAAAAATTGAAACCTTCTAATGACAGAACATGTAGCTGTACTATAAAATATAAATTAAAACTTGTAATGACTATAAATATATTACTTTTAGCACCAATAAATAAATAACCAACAACACCAAGGAACTAAAATAATGGAAGAGTTTATCTTCCAGGTTACACAGACACATTAATACTTCACGGTATAACTAATCAGAGCACTGAAATTTTTTCCTTCAGTTTGAGGTGCTCTGTGAACTATCACAGTGTCTAAATCCTCTGACACATGTTTCTATAATGTTCTTTTAGCATGCAGAGTTTATCTGATCTGAATCTATAAATTTTTGTCACACATATACGTCTTGATATGTCATTTTTTTGTCACTGGTTTCTATATTTTATGTATCATGTTATATATAAACTGTGATTTATTCTGACAAGAACTAAGTGAAATTGTAAATAACTGAACACCCACACTTCCAAACATTTTTCCAAAATTCTGAAACATATACTGCCACTACCAATTTGTAATATCTTTTTTTTTCTCAGTGTAGTTATCTCTTATTTCATCACACATTTTACTGCTGCAGATTTCATTCTGCTAATACAATAGGACTCTTCTGAATGCAAAGTGAAAGCACAGATTCTAAAACTGCAGTAATGATGAAAATTGCTACTTGTTTGATTTTTTTTTTTTTTTTTTTTGAAAACCATGCCCCATTTAACATGCAAATATTTGTTTTTGTATATGTCGAACACATTAGTGCTGCATGTTACCACAGAAAGCAAACTGACACCTCAGAAACACTTTTCACAAATAAAAACCCAAACATCAAGGAAAAAAATCTCAGTTACTCTGATAAAACACATACTTTATTCACAAAGGCAAGGACAAACACAAATAGTTTCTACACTTTTAACAGAGAACAAGGCCACTGCTGCAGCGGTTATCTCCCACCTTAGAATCAGTAATAATGGAGAACTAAAGGAGATATAAGGCCTTTGTAGTAAGATAACCCCACTTGACACTGAAGAAGGGGTCAAAGGTAAAAGTCAGCAATTGGAAAACAGTCTCAGGCCTTGACTTTGTATAAGTTGTTTTCACATTTGGAACCAGTAGTAGCAATGATACGGGAGATATAAGGCCTTTTTAAATAGGATAATCCCATTTAACATGTGATATGACGCCCGTTTTGTTTTTGAAACTAGGCTAAATTACTATCAGGCTAACTTTCCTAGTCATATATATTTTGCGCATATTTGATTAACCTAGCTGTAATATTTCAAGTTTTAGGGCATCTTGATAATTTTTAAATAACTGGCTATGGCGGCCATTTTATTTTTCAAAATAAGAGCAAAATTTTTCTCAGGCAAAACATTTGAAGGCCACGACTTTTGATGGTCTGTCTTTATATTCTGAAGCCATAGCACCAATCATAAGGGAAAAACAAGGACGTTTTAGTGTGACGACCTCATTTAACCTTGAAGCAGGGGTCAAAGGTCAAATTCAACACCTGGAAAATATTCCCAGGCCACGACTTCCTACAAGTTGTTTTCACATTCCGAACCTCTAGGAGCAGTGTTCACGCTTAAGAAAAACATGGAGGTGGTCCGAAGGACCTTCAACTCTGAAAATGTAAAGGTCCGAGCCAAAACTAACAAGTCCAACGTTTATTTATTTATTGTTTAAGTGAGTTTGTATGTCTATTGCTTAGGAGATTTAAAATAAAAATTAAAATGAAACAGTTCACAGTTCATTCACTCATTCACAATTGTGTCCGGTTCATAATTATGTCCTTCAATTTTTTATTGAACGTTAATGTACTCAGTTTGGGTGTTTAGTTCAATTTTTAAAATTTTCATGAATTAAACTCAATCTCGGCGGAATAATTTGAAAAAAAAATAGTCAAAGTTCTGGTAATAACATTTTAAAAATAAACTACAACAAAAATCGGACATTATTATGAACCAGACACAATTATGACCACCCATGTACAAAACATTGCATTATTGCCTTGGTCATACAGAATCCTGACTTCACCCAGGAAGCCTGAAATTCCCTTTTCTGGTATTTTTTTTTTTTTTTCATATATCCCTTTGCTTTTGAAGCCGGTCTGTCTCTGAAATTTTGGGCTTTTTTTGGATTGGAACCTAGGTTTGTCAGGTATCTGTCCATGTCAGTTGCTCATGAACCAAGCATATATCAGGTGATTTGGTAGAATTTTGATGAAATAAAAGCGCCAAAAGCAATACTGGAAGCAATGAAAATGAAATGAGATTTCAACTTTAAATCTCGAGGTATGCGAGATTTCCTATCGCGACACCAACAACTAACAATAAAATCTTATTTTAAAGCGTTTTTGCAAAAAAAAACGTATATATACAGCAATAACAAATAAAATATATTTCGTTTTAAAGTATTTGCCATCCATCTAACCCTTACAGTTCTTTTGCAGAACGTTTTTCAATGGGCGATAATCGGGGATTTTCGACAGTCCGTCGGACCTGTAAGTACTAAAACTCGGCGGTCCTGCTGCAATATTGGCGGTCGCGGACTCGCGGGACAGCGTTGAGTTCGAACACTGTCTAGGAGCAATATTTGGGGAGAAATAAGGTCTTTTTAATAGGATAACCCTGTTTGACATTAAACATGTGATATGGCAGCCATTTTGTTTTTTGAACTAGGCCCAAATTACTATCAGGCTAGCTTTTCTAGCCATATAGCATTTGTGCAAATTTGATGAAGCCAGCTGGAATATTTCAAGATTTAGAGCACCTTTATGATTTTCAAACAATTAGTTATGGCGGACATTTTGTTTTTCAAAATGAGGCTAAAATTTTCCAGAGACAGGTTTTTATAGCCATAAATATTCCCTGCAAATTTGGTGAAGATATCTTTATAAATGAATGAGATATTAAGGTTTATGCAAAAACGTGACGAACGAACGGACGCACTCACGCACGTACGGAAGGCATTTTATAATCTCTCGATCACGGCCTTCGGCTGCAGGCGGGAGATAAAAACCTACATCAGCTTATAAAAATGACTTTTAAGTGGTTTCCTTTCCCCCCTCTAAAATATTGTCCACAATAAAAACTACAAATAAGGGAGAAAATCCATCAGAACTAAGCATTAAATATCATATTTTAAAACATAAATATGAAGTACATATCATGAATAGAGCATACTTTCTGGACCGCAAGTGTCCCCACCCCCTTTTCTTTTTAATTTTGTTTCAGTGACATGGTCCTGGGGACACTAGGTTTTGTTTTTTTTATGGTTTACCCACTAGCTCCAATATAGATACTGTATTTGCAATTCAGTTCTATCAAATCCATAGGGAGCACAGAAATACCTCTGGCCTGACACACAAGTTCAAACCTGATATAAATTAATACCTGGTCTCAAAATTAATACCCAACCATACGAAGCAAAAATTTGCCATCTAGTTCAGAAAATGTGTATTTTCAAAAAAAAAAGTAAACAAATACTTTCAGAGTAAACAAAAAAAAACAGCCTTTTTCAGTCTGAAAGCCTTAAAAGTTTTTTTTTTTTTTTTTAAATTTGTTACCATGGCAAATTTCACAGTAGCTCAATTTCACATTTATAACATGACAATCCTTCAATCAACTCACACTAAAGGAAGTCAAGTCTGGTGGTCATAAATTATATTTGATAAAACATGTACTTGAAATCTTTTTCAAGTAAAATTTCATAAAGAGTCCTGTTACACATAATAATTTCAGATATTTCATTGATTGGAACAAAAAGACAAGAAGTAACAGATAGGATATATTACATCTAGATCTATTATCTTTTTCACTGAAGTAAGAAATGAACAAGTATACAAATTAGAGTGAGATTTCGACTCATAATTGATAGCTGTTATTACATTACATCTATGAGAATATTAAATTAAAACTTATAAATTGGATACAACTTTAGTCTGAAAAATATAGAAACGGTTAAATATATGCAAATTTTGTACAAATATGGATAAATCAAACACCTCAATAAACAATGAGTGAGGAAATAAACACTCAAACCAACTGTGCTTCAGTTTTTCCTCATGCATAAACAAAATCAATTCATATCCTGTACCTAAAAATTCTTATGGTGCATCCAATCATCTATAATTTAGACATATCCCATCCGAACATAGATTATCCAGTCTACATAAAAAATACACATGGCATAAATGTTTTGAGTTTTAATTTGTATTGTAAGTTCGCAAAACTTATCTTTCAATTTAATTAATTTATTATTGCATTTGTGTTAAATGACTATCTGATCTTAAGACCTTTAATGTCTCAAGCCTGACATATTCAGTTTGGAAATTCTGCATACCTTTTGAAAAAAAAAGTTATCACAATAACTGCATGGCAACAGGCAACTGTATATTATCTCAAAACAAGGCACAAAAACATCGCCAACTTCTGTTACATAGATAAATTGTGATCTATTATGTGAATTAATTACCATTTAATAGACAACAGCACAATTTTATCTCCACTTTGCAAAATGACATTGCACAATCTAGAAACTTTCTCACATTATAAATTTAACAAATCTATATCACTTAATTCTCATAGTACAATTGAGTAGCAATCACATCTCCAGTAGATACGGTTTGGCATCCAACTTCTACAAACTTACTTCCAGATTCAGTTGCAGGAACTGCCATGCCATTCATTCTGGGCTGAGCATTAATGGCATTTCTATAGTCAGCAGCAGAGATATCTTTTAGTGCTGACTCTGACATTTGGTAACTCTCTGGTACCATGGTGAGGGATTTATCGGACTGGTTGTCCTGTTCCCCATCTCGGAAGTTCCACACAGGTACAATACCTACAGCACTTTGTGCTGCATCACTGTATTTCTGCTCCAGTGACAAGGTGGAACCTATATCTCCATCTTCATGTTGCTTCTTTGGCAAGAAGCGATTTATCTCCTCTTCTACACTGAGTGCAGGGCTCAGTGGTTGATTGTCTGTCGACGAAAGGTCGGACTCGCTACCCGATGGTTGCTGTTCAATTTCCTTCCAAACATGAGTAGCTCGCCACTTTGCCCGACTGCTTTTTGGGGCAAGAACTGCATTGAAATACAAGGTTTCTCCTGTCTGAAAATACTTTGTTAGGTCATCCATTGGTCTCCTCATAATGGACTTATCAAAAAACACATGTTCATGCAGCCCAAGATCAACAATTCCCCAGAGTTTTGCTACATGGAAAATAGTACCCTTTCGACCATTCAAAGTGCGTACAGAATGTGTTAGTGGCTTACTGCCTGTAATAATGACATTAAGCTTGGCATTCTTCACAAGGCTGATCGTTTCATCTTCAGAAACAACAAATATACTGTTGTTCTTACGCAGAAAATTTTCTTGTTCAGCCTTTGTCCAGCCTATTGTGGTACGTACAGCATCTGTAGTATTCTCGTAGTTGCTGGGAATTTCCACTATTTTGACCTTGGGATTCTTTTCAACAATTTCTTTTAAGAACATGACCGCCTTATATTCATTGGCTGTCATGGTGAGAGGAGCACCTTTTAGCTTCCTTGCTGCAGTAGATGTTGCTTCTTGCCCCATTATTTGTTCTGGTGCCTGGGACTGTAGGGCTGAAACCTGTTGCTTGTCACTAAAGGATCTAGATCTTCGAATAGTAGCTGGTGATTTGGGCAAGACTTTTCTTTGCGGTGGTGGTGTTTTTGGTGGAGGAACTTTGACAACTTTTGGAGTTTCATCAAAAGTTATCTTTCTTGACTGATCATCAAAATTGACGCTCCTCCTTTGGGGTACAGCTGGTGTGGCCATCGCTGATATGCCATCCCGTAAACCAACAAGTTCCCCCTGAACCTCAAATATATGAGGATGCTTTAACAGCCAATTTCTGAACTCCAACTGAGGTCCAACAATATTCCTTACTTCTGTGGATGCCTGGGAGAGGTGTCCAGCCAAGCTTTTAATCTGAACCCATCGCTCCTCCTTTTTCACTAGTTTGCCTTGAAAAAAAGACACTGCTTGTAACTCTACAGTAACATCTGGTAGACTACGTCTCCGCAGACTTGCATCATTACTGGCTGGTGGGATGGACAGATTCTCCTGTTCTGGGTCTGACTTTCCATCAAATAAAGACACCATATTTCCCTTTACAGTGAATAGTGAAGGGTATTTTAACAAAAACTTTTTTAGACCAGCCTCATTTCCTCCACATGCAGACCTCATCTCAGAGGAAAAGCTTCTACTCCCAAATCTTCCTGCCAACTGACTAATGGTCAGTGGGCCATTGCTATTCATGAGGATTTCAAGGAAGTAAAGCATGGCTTTGTGGGCTGGATCATCAGACATTGTGAGGCTTTAAGTTGGTAGAATAATGGTAAAACACACACTGGGATGATGAGTTATGTGATTTAACTTCAGCTCGAAAGGAAACAGGTGTTCACCTACAATACAAAGAACATAACCGATAAAAATTCAAACATTAAAGCCTCTCTAGTGGTGTGAAGTTTATACAGAAATAGCATCAGCAATATCTGTACTCCACAGCACAGGGAAATAGTTTTGGAAACCATGAGATGAAGAAAATGAAACTGGAGTCATAGACCCCAACAGGCAGGTTGTGCAATTGGTATTAGGGATAGGGTGCCAGATGTATGCAACATGATAGCTGTGCTGGAAAATTCAAAGTAGTGTTGTGTGCTACCCTTCAACTCTGTCAAGTTTGAAATCGATCGGCCTTCGAGTCAGAGTCCAGAAACAAAAATGTTGACAGACGTGCACATGACCAAACAGACAGACGTGTGCATGACCACATGGACGGACAGACACCAATTTCGAAAACAACCTAGCCTAGGTGGTGTCCTACAACCCTGGTTTCAAATCAATCTGTGGAAGCGTCTTTGGATTAGAGTAATATGAACAAATGCGCGCACACCTAAAATGGGTACACGGACGCACACCAATTTTGATAGCAACCTAGCCCTGGTGATGTCCTATCACCCTGTTAAGTTTTACATTGATCAAACAAAGCGTCAAGTTAGAGTCTGGAAACCAAAATATTTCAGATGAACACTCACCCCAAACCGGCCAATAGACCAACCCCAATTCAAAAGCAATCAAGCCCTGATGGTGTCCCATCACCTTGTTAAGCTTTAATTTGATCATATAAAGCTTTTTGAGTTAACAGTTTGGAAAACAAAATATTTCGGATGAGTGCACACCCAAAACGGGCTAATGGACCCACATTGATCGAACAAAGCATCTTCAAGTTGGAGTCTGGAAACAAAAAAATTGGATGAACACTCGCCCTAAACTGTCCAATGGACCAACCCCAATTTCAAATGTAACCAAGCCCTGGTGGTGTCCTATCACCCTGTTAAGTTTAAAGTTGATCAGACAAAGCATCTTTGAGTTAGAGTCCGGAAACCAAAATATATTGGACAGTGCATGCCCAAAATGGGCAATCAGAGTGACCCAAATTTAGAAAGCAACCAAACCCTGGTGATGTCCTAGCACCCTGTTAAGTTTCAAATTGATCAGACAAAGTGTCTTCGAGTTAGAGTCCAGAAACCAACATGTTGACTGACGAATGGATGTAAGTCGGGTAGGTTACATGCAACCCACCTAATTAAGGTACAAACTAGAAAAACGTTTTTGCTAACAAAAACTAAGCGTCCCAAAAAGGTTCACTGCAATATAGTATACAGTAGAAAAAGGGTTTTGAAAATAAAAACATGCAGTGCTGAGAGAAGAAGTGAAAGTTAAGCAGACAGTGTGGAAGTTCATGCATTAACATGAAAGAAAAGTTTAAGCTTTATTTTGTTTTCTATGGTCATAAATTGCGAAAAGTTAATTGAATAAATGCTCTGGCTAAGAATGCATAAAGCATCAATACTTATAATAGGTCGAAAATTAACCATAAAACTACTTAATTAAAGAGTATCAGTGCTTTATAAATGCCATATATCTATTTACATTTTAGAAAAAGGCATAGTAAAATGCGAGCCTTTAGAAAGGCAAGAAGTTTATGACACAATGCTTTGAACACATTTATCTGGTAAATCTGACCAGCTATCTAGACTCTTCACATAAGGTTTCCCCAATACCTCTGAATACATTGTAAATCTCTAAAAGCAAGAATAAAATAGATATAAGGCAAAAACACAAAATCGGCTATTTGATGAATCCACTTTGATCCATAAGGGGGGATCCGGGGGTAAATCTGACCAGCTATCTAGACTCTTCACATAAGGTTTCCCAATACCTCTCAATACATTCTAAAACTCTAAAAGAATAAAAGAGATAAAAGGCAAAAACACAAAATCGGCTATTTTATGACCCCAGTTTGACCCATAAGGGGGGATCCGGGGGTAAATCTGACCAGCTATCTAGACTCTTCACATATGGTTTCCCAATACCTCTTAATACATTCTAAAGCTCTAAAAGCAAGAATAAAAGAGATATAAGGCAAAAACACAAAATCAGCTATTTTATGACCCCCAGTTTGACCCATAAGGGGGGGTCCGGGGGTAAATCTGACCAGCTATCTAGACTCTTCACATATGGTTTCCCAATACCTCTTAATACATTCTAAAGCTCTAAAAGCAAGAATAAAAGAGATATAAGGCAAAAACACAAAATCAGCTATTTTATGACCCCCAGTTTGACCCATAAGGGGGGGTCCGGGGGTAAATCTGACCAGCTATCTAGACTCTTCACATATGGTTTCCCAATACCTCTTAATACATTCTAAAGCTCTAAAAGCAAGAATAAAGGAGATAAAAGGCAAAAACCACAAAATTGAAAATTTTAATTACTTAAATGTAGCTTTTATAAGCTACAAGCTTACCACGTGGGACTTAATGCTGTTCTCGGGTTGCCACACCCGGGGCCAACGTCTTAGAAAAAAAGACAGTTCTTGTTAGCCACCGGATATACTGCTAGTTGTCGTCACGTGATAACCTCTGACCTCTCGCCCTACTTTCTCGTTGAAATTTTCTAAAACCTACCCCTCAGCTGTAAACAGCAGGGAGGCAGGGTGGGACTCTTCTAAGTCCCACATGGTAAGCTTGTAGCTTATAAAAGCTACATTTAAGTAATTAAAATTTTCAATTTTATTACGCTACAATAGCTTACCAAGTGGGACTTAATGCTGAATTCAACCGCCCGGTGGCGGGATTACAGCTGAGACTGGAAGATATGTCATTTTTTCTAAGATTTTGAATTAATATGTATAGAATAGTGCCAGAAATACCAGTCTGAGTCCCATTTACAGTGCCCCGATCCCGAAGACCGGGCCTGTAACGAGCCAAAAACCTAAATAAAGTGAGAGACAGTGCTGAAACTGTCTAGATGTTTGATTGTAGGACGGAAGTGCAGCAGTGCTCACTTCGAGGTCTAAGGGTCCCTGAGGGCCTTTCACTAGTGACTGACCAACCCATGGTTGGACATCTCATAAAATTTTTTACAACCTGAAAATGAGATTAATGACAACTAAATAAGTCCTTAATAGAAATTACTTGATAATTAAAGGATAAAATGACCTTACCCGTAACACCTTGAAGGTAAAGGAATACCTAGATCCTGGGAGAGACTCCTGAAGACTTGGTTGTAGCGGATGTGCCCCCCCCCCCCCCCCCCCTTTTTTCTTTCCGAGGACAACTGGTCTGAGGGGAAGGATCTAGGACTTGTTGTGCCGCCACTACGGGTCCCAGATACATATTGTTGTCGGTGTCCGACCAAGTAAGGTCTTTTAGGTAAAAATTTGTAAATGTGTTGTGAGCTTTCCAGTGACAGGCTTGCATGATTTGGTCCACCGATACCCCACCGTAAAAGGCCTTAGAGGCCGCGAAGGCCCGGATGTCATGAGTTTTAACTTGGAACAAGTCCAAGGCTTGTTGGTCTGCTTGTTTGTAACAAAGTAGGATGGTTGGTTTCAACCAGGAGGAGAGAGTAGCGGGTCTGATGTCTGAGGTATGTCCTTTCTTGAAGGAGATAAAAAGGAGGGAACGAGACCCTCTCAGGTCTTTGGTTCGGTCCAGATAATACCTCAGGGCCCGTACCGGACACAGGGTCCTGTCTTCTTTAAATTGTCTATCTACAATGGTAGTCAAAGCAGGAATAGTCACCGGAGACACACTTTGAGAACCTTCTCTTGCTAGTTGGTTTTTGGCTATGAAATCAGAAGAAGGGAACAAGGCAACCTTTTCCCATTGGCCTAGATTAGATACTTTGTTTGCGACCCAGGCATGGATTTCGCTGCGGCACTTGCCGGAGGCCAAAGCTAGCAAGAAAGCAGTTTTTAGAGTAAGATGTTTGAGGTCTGTGTCTTTCATGGGCTCAAATGGTGCTTTTGTGAGCTCGTTGAGGACAACAGAAAGGTTCCACTTGGGTAAATTTCTGGAACTTTTGGAACGATCCCTGTGAAAACTGGAGAGTAACCTATGAAGGTCTGCATTGTGTGCAAAATGTTGGGCCGTTGGGCCCAAAGTGTCAATGATTGCAGTCCTGTAACCATCAAAGGTCGAGGGGCGCCTGGTTAGGTCTTGGTACAGGTACATGAAAAAATCTGAGATTTGTTTCACAGATGGAGTGGAGAAATCCACCGAATTTTCTCTGCACCATTTTTCAAATAGGGCCCACTTTTACTTGTAGATGGTCCTTGTTGAAGACCGCTGAGGGGCAGCAATTCTCTCTGCCACCTCCACAGAGAAGCCTTGTTCTTGGAGTTGTCCGCTCCTAGACACCAGGCGTGGAGGTTCAGGTGCTGGGGGTTGTTGTGGAACACACACCTGTGGGACTGTTTGAGTAGGGTCGTTGACACTGGGAGTTGTAGTGGGATCTCTGTTGAGAGCTGCACTAGGTCCCAAAACCAGGGCATCCCTGGCCAGCCTGGGGCTATTACGATGATCAGGCAATAACATTGCCTGATCTTTTGGATCACCTTGTGAAGGAGCCGTAGGAGGGTAAGCATAGGCCGTGAGGTTGGTCCAGTTTATGTTTAGAGCATCTATGTCCCAGGCCCTTGGGTCTGGGATAGGAGACAGGTACAGAGGGAGCTTGTGGTTCAGGTGAGTGGCAAATAAGTCTACATGAGGTGTGAACCACTTCTGGCAGATCTGTTTGAACACCTGTGGGTGCAGAGACCATTCTGTTGACTGCACTTGGTTGGACCTGGACAGTAGGTCGGCCATCACATTCAGGCACCCTAGAACGTGCCTGGCTTTCAATGTTATGAGGTAGTGATGGCCCCAGGTCATGATCTTTCACAGAAGAGCGCACATCTCTGCTGAGTGTGTTCCTCCTTGTTTGTTGATGTAGGCTACCACTGTTGAGTTGTCCGTCGCAACTAACACTGTTTGATTCTGGCACTGGTCCCTGAAGTCTCGAAGGACCAGGGAGACCGCCTTCAATTCTAGGACATTTATGTGTAGCCTTTTTTTCACAGACCCTTTGTGGAATTTTGGTCTAAGTGAGCGCCCCAACCTTCATTTGAGGCGTCGGTAAAGAGTTGGATACTGTGGTCTTTGGGATGAAGGTCTGCACCTTTCATCACGTTTGAGGGATTTTGCCACCAATCTAGGTGGGCTGCAATGGCTTCTGTCCAAGGAAGGAGGTTGTCCAGCGACTGAGGATATCTCCAGTGCTCCTTGAGATGAAACTGAAAGGGCCTCATGTGAAGGCGTCCCTGCGGGACCATTTTCTCCGTTGAGGCTAGCAACCCAATTAGAGACATCAAACATCTTGCAGTCAAAACACGTTTGACTTGAGTCGTAGGATCAAATCGTGAAGTTTGAGCCATCTCTCTTGAGTGGGTTTTACAAGGGCTGAATCTAGGTGGTATTCGTAGCCCATGAACGAAAAACACCTGAGTAGGTTTCAGTTCTGATTTTTTCTGATTTATATCCACCCCAAGGACTGAGTTAGGTCTACCACTGCCTGTGTGTTCACTTGGGCTTCCTCCTGAGACTGGGACCTGATCAGCCAGTCGTCCAGGTATTGGTGAATTCTGAGTCCTCTAGAGAGGGCCATTAGTTTCACTTCCTTTACAATCATTGTAAAGACCTGGGGGCTGGGGTTAGTCCGAATGGGAGGGAGGTGAATTGGAACACCTGTGACTTGTAGCAAAACCTTAGGTATTTCCTTGAGTTTGGATGGATGGGGATGTGTAGGTAAGTGTCCGACAGATCTATCGACGATACCCACTCCCCTGGAATCAGGGAGGTCCTGATGGACTCTGGAGTTTCCATTTTGAACTTTTCTACATATAGAAAAGTGTTGAGCCTGTTTAGGTCTATGACTGGCCTCCACCTTAGGTGAGGCTTAGTACTAGGAACAGGCGACTGTAAAACCCGAGAGATTTTACATTTAGCACCCTTTCTATTGCGTTCTTTGACAGAAGAGACTGGATACAGAGGCCAGGACTTGGTCTTAGAAGGGCCTTGTATTCTGACCGGGTCAGGAGTCTGGCTGGATTTGGGTTTGAAAGGAATGACAGGATTTGTTGCCAGTCTTATCTGAAGAACGGAGGTGACCTCCTACTGGTGGACTGGGTGAGGCTGGAGGAGTCATTGGGGGGAAGGGTTTTCATGCCCTCATCCCCTGGATTGGGTCGAAAAGACCTTGGAGCCTCGGCTACTCGAATTCCCCCTACCTGGGGAAAACGAAGGATACTGCTAGGGATGGAATGACCCCCATTGGGGTGGTTCCTGTAGGAGCCTCTAGATGTGGGGAATTGGAAAGGGTTGATTAATAGGGCCTAAACCCTAAGTGTTATTACAGGTGCCTTGATGAGGGACTCCTAAAGTAGTTGTGAATGGGAAACTTTAAGATCTAAAGATCCAGTTTCTCACCTGAATTCACCATACCCCTTCTGACTACTTATATGCACCATGGAATTGAGTTTGACCTGTCTGGTAGTAGCCTTGCTACTGTCTTAACATATATATAACCAGGTTGTATTCAGAAAAAACCTAGTGAAGAGCAGCCTGAAGCTCGACTCTTGCTGACCAGAAGGGGAAGAGGGGCTTACCCAAGGAGGCCCCTAGGGAGATACAAATTTGAAAACTTGTAATTTGTGTTTAAAAACAAGGTTGTTCCATTTTATGGGAAATTAAATGGCCCAAGTTCCTGTTGGCCTAGTAAATCACTCAGAGTCCAGACTGTGGAGGATCTAGGCATAAATTCCCTGGGGGCAGGGAGGTTAAAAAAACTGCTTAAGTTTCAATGTCCTCAAAAATGGTTAGGGTGAAGTCAGGCAACCTACTTCCCTAAAAATACAGAGCCAGGACTGAATGAAGGACCTTCTTTAGAAGGCCTCTTGGGCTTGAGGACTTGGACCCAAGCCTCCAATAAGTGATATTTACTGCCAGGCTGGTGAACAATTAGTCCAATTATTTTTTTTTTTTTTTTTTTTTTTTTTTTGTGTGAGGATTGTTCAGTGTTCTGATCTGGAATCAACATCCGAACATCAGATTAGATGATCCGATCATCCGCGGATCAGATCTACATACAATCAACCGAGCATTGGATTTCAGATTAGATGATCCAAGAGGTGCAATGAAAATACTACATCCGATTCTTGGGTGCATTATCAATCTCGGATGAACTAAGATCTTATCTGGCTTCAGATTCAAGCAGGGATCTGATCCACCCTGGAGAAGAAGTTGGATATTATAATTTCTATGTAAGCTTTCCTTAAAAGTAAGCTTACATGTAAGCTTGCTTTTTCCTTCTTGGAGGAACTACACAACTGGATTTACGTAAGTAAATCAACAGTGACACAAGGTCACCTGGCCCACCCGCCTCACTGCAGGTAGGGCTAGTTGTGAGATAAGGAAAGCAGTAATTACACAGAATTTAATTAAATAACATAGAATCTAAAAAACAAGTACAAAATTTCTTATATTATAAAACTGGATGAATTAAAATATGATTAAAATAATGGGAAACCGAGGTTACCTTAGTTTAAAGCAACACATAGTCTAGACGATTTGAGGAAGGATTCTATTCCTGTTTATTTAAGTATTAACATTTTAAATGACAATAATACAGGAAAGAAGGGGTAAAATATTTTATTTTATTTATTTATTAATTTTATTTAATTTTATTGATAAACGTGCTGTAAGAAACACGCGTCTCTCAGCACATGTCTAGACGTGACGTCATCACAGGGGTTTCCCCGAGGATTCCCCCAAGTTAGTTTCGTGCTTTATATCATATTTTAACCCTTAAAATGGACCAATAGAATAGAAGCACGGGGATAAACCCTTGCAAAATTTATTTTATTTGATTTCAACAGGCATATATTCCTGTATATAAACTATCAACACGAGACGTGCAAATTGCAAGAAATGCTGTCTCGATTAAAAACGGAAGTGGTTTCGATGATTTCACTTGACAAGGACTCGTTTGTGTTACATTTATACACTTTTAAACCCTAAAAATGGTCAAATAATGAAGCAGGTAGGGGTTAAATATTTTATTTTATTTTACTGACAGGCATATATATATATCCTGTATCAGAAACCACATAAACGAGTCGCTGTTCTTTACAACGTGAACCCGGAAGTGGACTTCAGTTGTAAAATATGCTAAAAATACTTATCTGAACTATGAAAAGACATCGAATTAAGATTCTATGTAATAAAATAAAGAAACTGGTGTTGTTTCCATATCCAACGACTAGAATATCCTTGTAAAAATGAAATAATATTCCTTGCAAATAAAGCATTGCTAATTCGCGTGGCCAACGAGAAAGTAGGGCGAGAGGTCAGAGGTTATCATGTGACGACAACTAGCAGTATATCCGGTGGCTAACAAGAACTGTCTTTTTTTCTAAGACGTTGGCCCCGGGTGTGGCAACCCGAGAACAGCATTAAGTCCCACATGGTAAGCTATTGTAGCGTAATAAAATCGGCTATTTTATGACCCAGTTTGACCCATAAGGGAGGGTCTGGGGGTAAATATGACTGGCTATCTAGACTCTCCACATACGGTTTCCCAATACCTCTTAATACATTCTCAAGCTCTAGAAGCAAGAATAAAGGAGATATAAGGGGAAAAGATGAAATTGGCTATTTTATCACCCTAGTTTGACCCCTACAGGGGGTATTATCTCAGATTTACTGCATATACGTTTTATGGCTCTAAATGCAATACTTAAGAAGAAAATAGGGAGGTTCACATGAATTTTAAGCTTTCTGTTTGGTACCTGTGAGAAAATCACTCATAAATCGGTCAATTTTCATCGGATTGCTCCCAAAATCTAATCAGCTCACGTTTTTGATAGTATAAACATGTGTATGAAGTTACAAGCCTCTGTGGTCAGTAGATTTTCCTGAACTGCGATGACGGGCAGGTGTACCGAAAAAACTATTTTTTGATCATGTGACCTTGATAAAGATCAAAGGTCAAATTTAAGCATGTGGAAAAAGTTTCCCACGCCTAAGGTATATAACTGCCAAATATGGTTAAAAAGCTTGGAATAATAAGGGAGATATTCAAGGGAGACCATAATGCGGCGGCGGTGGCGAGGAAACTGACGCGAAACCAAATACTTAAATGTAGCTTTCATAATCTACAAGCATACCATGTGCAACTGAATGCTCTCGGGAGGCCACAGGCATCCGGCCAACGTCCAAGAAAAATTGATATTTAGTGTTCACCGAATCCCATGCTGTACGTGATCCCTGTAGTGTATTTCCACCATTCTTCCTTCTTTTCTCGTTGCAAATTTAGACCATACCCATCAGCTGTAATACAGCGGGATGGCAGGGTGGGACTCTCTTCAGTTCCACATGGTAAACTTGTAGCTTATAAAAGCTACATTTAAGTAATTAAAATTTTCAATTTTATTGTACTACAATAGCTTACCATGTAGAACTGAATGCTGAATCCAACCGCTAGGCAGAGGTATTACAGCTGAGACTGGAAGTGTTGTCAATGTTTCTTGGATTTTGAATTAATTAGATTAGAATGAATGTTTAGAAAGACCAGTCTGAGTCCCACTTACAGTGCTCCAGTACCGGGAACCGGGCCTGTAAGAAGCCAAAAACCAGAAACTGAATGAATGATAGTGCTAAAACTGTCTTGATGTTTAGATTGAAGGAGAAAGTGGCTTCACTGCAATGAACACAAGCCCTGGGCTTGAAAATCTCATTAACTTGCCACCCTTATAATGAGATTATGAGAACACCTGAAAGTCCTGAATACATTATACAAGTAAATACTGATATAAGAGATAAAAGACCTTACCATACATCCTGAGGAGGTAGACATATACCTAGACCCTGGGATTTAAACTCCTGAAGACTTGGCAGCAGCGGATGTGCCCCCCCCCCCCCCCCCCCCCCCCCCCTCCTTTTTCTCCCGAGGATAACTGGTCTGAGGGGAAGGATCTAGGACTTGTTGAGCCGCTACTACTGGACCCAGATACATATTGTTGTCGTTGTCTGACCAAGTAATGTCTTTTAGGTAAAAATTTGTAAATGTGTTGTGAGCTTTCCATTGACAAGCTTGCATGATTTGGTCCACCGATACCCCACCATAAAAGGCCTTAGAAGCCGTGAAGGCCTGAATGTCATGCGCTTTAGCTTGGACCAAGTCCAAGGCTTGTTGGTTTGCTTGTTTGTGACAAAGTATGATAGTTGGTTTTAACAAAAAAGAGAGTTTAGCAGGTCTGATGTCTGAGGTGTGTCCTTTCTTGAAAGAGATAAAGAGTAGGGATCGACACCCTCTTTGGTTCAATCCAGATAATACCTCGGCCCGCACCTGACACAGGGTCCTGTCTTCTTTGAAGTGTCTATCCACAATGGTAGTCAGAGTAGGGATAGTCACCGGAGACACACTTTGAGAACCTTCTCTTGCTAGTTGGTTTTGGCTATGAAATCTGAGGAAGGGAACAAGGCAACCTTTTCCCATTGCCCTAGATTAGATACTTTGTTTGCAGCCCAGGCATGAATTTCACTGTGGCGCTTGCCGCAGGGCAAAGCTAGCAAGAAAGCAGTTTTGAGAGTAAGATGTTTGAGGTCTGTCTCTTTCATAATCTCAAAGGGTGTTTTTGTGAGCTCATTAAGAACAATAGAAAGGTTCCATTTTGGAAGATTCCTTGAACTTTTGGGACGATCCCTCTGAAAACTTGAGAGTAACCTGTTAGGGTCTGAACTTTGGGAAATATGGAGCCCCAATGGGGCCAAGGTGTCAACAATAACCATCAATGGTCCAAGGGCGCCTGTTTTGATCTTGGTACAGGTACATGAAAAAGTCTGAGACTTGTTTCACAGAGGGGGTGGAGAAATCCACCAAATTTTTTCTGCACCATTTCTCAAATAGGGCCCACTTTGACTTGTAGAAGGTCCTTGTTGATGACTTTTGAGGGGCAGCAATTCTGTCTGCCTCCTCCCAGAGAAGCCTTTTCTTGGAGCTGTCCGCTCCTAGACACCAGGCGTAGAGACTGAGATGTTGTGGATTGCTGTTAAACACATAGTTCTGTTTGAGAAGTGTTGTTGACACTGGTAACTGAAGTAGGATCTCTGTTAAGAGCTGCACTAGGTCCCAAAACCAGGGGATCCCTGGCCAGCCTGGGGCTATTACAATGATCAGGTAATTGCATTGCCAGATTTTTTGGATCACCCTGTGAAGGAGAGTCGTGGGAGGGTAAGCATAAGCAGTGAGACCCGACCAGTTTATGTTTAGAGCATCTATGTCCCGAGCATACGCACAGTGGAACTTTGTGGTTCAGATAAGCGGCAAATAGACCTACATGTGGAGTGAACCACTTTTGACAGATCTGTTTGAACACCTGCGGATGCAGTGATCATTCTGTTGATTGGACTTGGTTCGACCTAGACAGAAGGTCAGCCATAACATTCAGACATGTGGTTTCTAAGGTTATCTGATAATGATGGCACCAGGTCATGATCTTCCACAGGAGAGCACACATCTCTGCCGAGTGGTTTCCTCCTTGTTTGTTTATATAGGCTACTGTTGAGTTGTCCGTAGCAACCAACATTGTTTGGTTTTGACACTGGTCCTTGAACCTTTGAAGAGCCAGAGTAACAACTTCAACTCTAGAACATTTATGTGTAGCCTTTTTTCCCTGTCTGACCACAGACCTTTTGTAGATACTTGCTCTAAGTGAGCACCCCAGCCTTCGTTTGAGGCGTCTTTAAAGAGCTAGATACTGTGGTCTTTGGGATGAAGGTCTGCACCCTTCATCACATTTGCGGGATTTTGCCACCATTCTAGGTGAGCTGAAATGGTCTCTGACCAAGGAAGGAGGGTTTCCTGAAACTGAAAGGGCCTCTATGTGACGGCGTCCCCCGGGGACCATCTTCTCCATTCAAGCGAGCAACCCAATTAGCAAACATCTTTTGACTTTAAGCATAGGATCAATTCCTGAAGGTTGAGCCATCTCTTTTGAGTAGGTTTTACAAGGGCTGAATCTAGGTGGTATTCGTAGCCCACAGACGAAAACACTTGAGTAGGTCTGAGTTCCGGACTTTTCCTGATTTATTATCCATTCTAAGGACTGTGTCAGATCTATCACGGTCTGAGTGTTCACTTGTGCTTCTTTCTGAGACTGGGCCATGATGAGCCAGTCATTCAGGTATTGGTGAAGCCTGATTCCCCTTGTCAGGGCCCTCAGCTTCACTTCCTTTACAATCATTGTAAAGACCTGTGGGGCCGTGGCTAGGCCGAAAGGAAGAGAGGTGAACTGGAAGACCTGTGAATTGTGGCAAAACCTGAGGTATTTCCTTGAGTTTTGGTGGATGGGCATGTGAAGATGGGCATCTGATAGGTCTATCGACGACACCCATTCCCCTCGAATCACAGAGGCCCTGATGGACTCTGGATGGACTGATGGACTGCCTAGCTTGGTGTTCAAGTTCTTTAAGAGCTTGTAGGGGAACCTTGGAGAGATACAGATCTTTGCAAAATCTGAATTTAACTCCTGCATTTTGTCCTCAAAACATATTGTCCCACCTTGTACCACTTTGCTGTGGAAGCAGGGGGTTTAATACATTTACCCTCAGGTAAATTTGAGGCCTGGAAGTCCTGTTCAAACTTCTCAAAAGTATCTTTGAGTTAAGGACTTAGAGTGAGCATAGCTCAAGGGCCTCTTGGACTGAGCTCCTGTTGGCCTTTTATATCATCCAGCGCCAGAACAGTAGTAGAGGACCTAGGGATAGTTTACCAGGTATCGGAGAGATCTAAAACATGCCTAAAAGTTTCAATTTCCTTTGCATACTGTGAGGGCAAGTCAGACATGTGTACTTCCCTATAAAAACTGGGTCTGGATCTGTTTGCCGTTGGTCTTGCTCAAATGGAGTTCTCTTGGGCTTAACAGACTTTTTAATTTGGACAAAGGACTGTTCTTCCTCTGAAGAAGATAACTGTAAAATGTATTTTGCCTGAACATTATGCTTTCTTTTGTCCAAGTGTTTTTTGGGGGCTTTCACTGAACACACCCATTTGGGTTGTTTGGATTGTTCAGAATCATGATCTGAGCCATGCTTGGACTGAACACTCTGTCCGAACTGTGGAGGAAGAGGACCACAGAAGTCCATTTCCATTGGTGCATCCGTATGTTTGGATGCTTGGGTGTTCGGTTGTTGAGTGTTCGGATTTTGGTTCAGATGAGATGACAAATCATCAGTCTGTTTGCTTGTTTCAGGCTTTGAATTTGAAGCTTAGGTCTGATCCACCCACGCTTCTGAGGCCTTTTTTATTGTTTTTAATTCATCTCTGAGAGACTACATGGCCTCAACAATGGAAGTATGGAACACGCCCATTTGCTGTTGCAGTTGGGTGTTAAACTGTGTACCCAGGGATTTTTCTCACTTGCTTTCAGTCTTATGTTGTAAAGCAGTGCCTGGGGTGGGTGGGACAGTCTGTGGAGTTTTCAGAGATAACGTTTCAAAACGTAAGGGTTTGGGGCGTGGAGGAGATAAAAATAAATTTTCTACAGCACTAGAGCTGAAAGGGATATTCGCATTATTCGTTTTCGGGTCCGCATTTTCTAGATTTGACTTTCATCATAATCAAACAAATATTCGGTATGAATATGGAAATTAGGCTTGGTATATGTAAATATTGCAAATAACACTCATTTTGTGTAATGTTTTACTAAATAATTGAGCAAAAAGTGAACTTACTTGTTTTTCTTCCAGTGGCTGACTGAAAACCTAAATGTCCGTGATGTTACTTAAATTTTGGAACACACTAAAACTAGAAAATTCCCAGAAACAAATTTATTCTGAGATTTATTACTATTGTTAGCTTTATTTATGTGCTATGTTTACTTTTTCTGGCTTTTTGTATGCTTCTATCATATTTATAACGAATTTTCGGAAAATATCAGAAAATACGTAACGAATATTCGACTGCAATTTTTGTCTCCGCTTTCAGCACTATACAGCAACCTCAAGGTCTGCCTGTGATCCAGAAAATGCCTCCATGTCATTATCCCCCAACAAGTCCAGTTCATCTTTAGATGCATCAGCCAATTTTTGTTTCCGAACATATCTACACCTATTTTTAATCTTGAGAACCTGTTCTTCAGTAAATGAGCTGCAAATATTCCATGGCTTTGCATGGGTAACACAGGGGTCATTCCCTTTACCTGCTTCTCTGCAAGATGAATGGTAGTTATATAAGTCAAACACTTTAATGATCTGGGCTTGTTAGAACTTGCTTGGTGGGAGGACATTTTTACAGCAATAAATCCTAGCAGTCCCAACTAGAACTCTCACAACAAATTAAACTTAAGAAATACTTATCCTGCAATGTTCAAAACTTTACAGAGTATGCTATGACAATTAATAAAGCAAATGGCTGAATAGAAACATCCAACAATACGTATATCCTGAGAAAACAGTAAAATAAGTATAAGCAATAATAAATGTTTCCTAGTCACACGGCCAGTGAGAAATGAAGGAAGAATGGCGGAAGTACACCACAGAGATCACTTACAACATGGGATTCGGTCAACACTAAACATCTATTTTTCTATTTTTTGGCCGGATGCCTGTGGCCTCCCGAGATAGCATTCCATTCCACATGGTGAGCTATTGTAGCGCAATAAAATTATATACTACTACATGGACTGTGAACAAGTTTACAAAAGTATAATGGACACTCATGGTGAACAAGCTCAAGCAATATTTCTATAATGACCATTCTTGTCTTATGTTTTTTCATGTGTCATACATTATTGTCTGTGTATATGTTATCATTTGGTCTGTTACACTATTTCCAATAAAATGTTTTATTTTGTTTGCATTTATTTTATTTTAAATACTACCAGTAATAACTTCATCTATTTGGTCAAAAAGGAGATTGTTTACTAATAGAGCACAACCTTTGGTCACAGGCCAATGGGCACTTGTTAATGGTTACAAAATGAAAAGATAAAGAAACAAGAGGGTCAGAGGTGCCCCAAAAGGCGGGTTGCGCACGCAGGAAACAAGGTTAGCAACTGCTCTCATTAAATTTAGGAACAAGGAAAGAAATGTTAGGTTACCCACTTAAGGTAAATGTGTTCGACGTGCTAAGAAATGTAATACTTCTAATCTAAGTTACATTATTGTATCTATACTATAATAAATATAGAACTAAAACTAAGTAAATGAAGACCATTAATTTACCACTTATTTTCACCAGAAATTGAAATATCCACAGATGATCTAGTTGTAAGGTTTCTGTTTGTAAATAATAAAGTAAAGAGTAAAAACTATGAAACGGTAATAACAAAAAATTTGGTGAAATTATTTTAGTGAGAACTTGGGAAATTTGGCTATAGCATATACTTACAAAATGTACCATAATATTGCATGGCACCTAATCACAAAAGATAATTTATTAAAATAAATGTAAGTCATAGTATTATTTACCATATGTACAGGATAAATGTGGACGGACAGACAGATGGACAGACAAATGGACGAAAAACAGACAAACGAACAGACGCAATTTCACCAATTTCGAAAGGAACCTAGCTATGATGGAGATCTATCTCCCTATCAAGTTTGAATCCGATTGGTCAAACCATTTTCGAGTTAGAGTCCGGAAATGAAAATGTAGACAAACAGATGGATGGACAAACGGACGAAAAACAGACAAATGAACGGACGGAATTTCACCAATATCGAAAGGAACCTACCTATGATGGAGATCTATCTCCCTATCAAGTTTGAATTCGACTGGTCAAACCGTTTTCAAGTTAGAGTCCGGAAACGAAAATGTGGACAAACAGACGGATGGACAGACATACGGACGAAAAACGGACAAACGAACGGACAGAATTTCACCAATATCGAAAGGAACCTAGCTATCATGTTGATCTATGTCCCTGTCAAGTTTGAATTTGATTGGTCAAACCGTTTTCAAGTTAGAGTCCGGAAATGGAAAATGTGGACGGACAGACAGACGTCGGACACATCAATCTAATAGGCGGGTTGGTTACACGCAACCCGCCTAAAAACGAACAAATGGACAGAAAAACAAGACAAATGAACGGACGGATTTACACCAATTTCGAAAGGAACCTAGCTATGATGGTGATGTATGTCCCTGTGAAGTTTGAATTAGATTGGAGTAACCGTTTTCGAGTTAGAGTCCGGAAACAAAAATGTGGACGGACAGATGGATGGACAGAAAAACGGACAAAAACGAAGAAACGGACGGAAAAACGGACAAACAAACAGACAGAATTTCACCAATTTCGAAAGGAACCTAGCTATGATGGTGATCTATCTCCCTGTGAAGTTTGAATTTGATTGGTCAAACCGTTTTAAAGTTAGAGTCCGGAAACGAAAATGTGGACAAACAGATGGATGGACAGACAAACGGACGAAAAACGGACAAACGAACACACGGAATTTCACCAATTTCGAAAGGAACCTAGCTATGATGGTGATCTATCTCCCTGTGAAGTTTGAATTTGATTGGTCAAACCGTTTTAAAGTTAGAGTCCGGAAACGAAAATGTGGACAAACAGATGGATGGACAGACAAACGGACGAAAAACGGACAAACGAACACACGGAATTTCACCAATTTCGAAAGGAACCTAGCTATGATGGTGATCTATCTCCCTGTGAAGTTTGAATTTGATTGGTCAAACCGTTTTAAAGTTAGAGTCCGGAAACGAAAAATGTGGACGGACAGACAGACAGACGGACGTCGGACACATCAATCTAATAGGCGGGTTGGTTACACGCAACCCGCCTAAAAATAAGGAAAACACCTATTGTTAAAATGCCAAACATTGCATTCCCTTTCTTCAGCTTGTGTACACTAAATGTTTGTCGCCCCACTGTGCGGTGACTAAATCAAAGGGTTGAGACACAATGCTAATTGCTTTGAAACAATGGACAAGCAAGCAAGTCCTCTTCCAGGGTACAAAGAATAAGGAAAAGATGTCCCCCACCACTCCGAACAATAAACTCTAATGAAATAACTGTACAAATGTGTTTAATTTTTGAAAATGTCATCAATGCTGGTGGAGTGAGGGATCCCCCAGCAATTTGGAAACGGGTTCCAACACAAATTTGGGGTTTGGTTTGATTTACACTATTTTTATATATATTTTTTGGGGGGGTGGGTGGGGGGGGGGGGGGGGGGGGGTTAGAAGTTAACTTGTACTGCAAACTATTATATCAATTGTTGTATGTGGGTGGGGCGTTTTATTAAGTTTTCCTTTTGGTGTTAATTTTGGCTGCATTTTGGATAACAGCATAGCTCAAACAATTGTTTTTGGAGATATGGTGGCCCTAAGGAGGGCCTATAAAAACTAGACTAAGGACGCATCTGCAGTGTTCGCTCTCGAGCGCGTTTTCGCGAGTTTGTACACACTCTGGGGCGAGTTGTCGCAAAACCAACTCACCAACGTGTCTGTGCTGTCGCTACCAGGCGAAACACTCAAAACTGACGGAAGAAATTCGTCTATTATCAGAAGCGACGACGTACATATTTCTAGTGCTGTCACTCGCTGGTGCAAATGAACATCGAATATCGCTCACATTGGCCGACTGAGTACCGACATATGTCGACTTCATAAACTCACCTCAAAATGAAACTATTTAATTAAAAAGTAAAATAATATTTTGTTTCTCACCCGAATACATCATTTTAGGGTCATATTTGTCCTTTTATTTTGGTTGTTTATGCATTGTCAAACGTAGGAACACTTTGAAAACCGTCAGTATTTTAAAACAATTATCTAATTCCGACTTTATAAAGTGCTGCATAATGGCATTATAATATCATGTATAGTACTGCAACGATAGTTCAGTATATTCGGTCATTTTCGGTGAAACAGAGATCCGCGAACCACTTGGTGGCAAACGAAAGTTCGCGAATCTCATCCCGAGTCGCGGTAACACATATATATTGCATTATCGCCCGCGTTTTCGCTGTAAATATTGGGAAAATTAGACGAATTTTGTTTAAAAATCAAATAAAAGGACACATATATTGTCTTTTTAACCCAAGTCCTCCATGTTTCCTTGCTTCTAAATGCCTTAATTTGATTGGTCGAGCAGAAACGGCACTGTCCAATCATACTTCGTTTAACAAAAATTTGGTATTTATCAATAGAAAACACGTTTATAGTAAGTGATGTAAACTCACCAGTGGATGTAAACTTGCCACTTTTTTCATAGTTTTGTTAAATATATATAGAAATAAATATCTATTGTACAACAAGATTTTATTATCCAGTTTTTAATATTTTCACTTTTTAAGGTATATTTTTGCATAATGCACTCTTACAAGTGACTTCAAAGACAATTGTTAACAAGTAATAGCAAACATGAACACTGCTCATTTGCGCTTACGTTTGCAAATGACCACTGCACAGGCAAGTTAAATTATGTCAAATCGATTCGTGAATCGATTTGGTTTGCAATGATTGATTCGCGGATCGATTCGGTTCGTAATATTTTGATTCGTTGCACCCCTAATCCGCCACAAATAATTAGAACTACAGTGTTTTTAAAGATTATTTGAAAGCTTTACGTCAATTAAATTGACTTACCAAGTGTGAAACAAAAATAAAGATGCAATTCCGAAACTACATTCGAGCAATGGTTTAATGCTTTCCTGATAGGTCATGTGACTAGACTTGTACGGAGGGTCCCACTAAACACCGTGCGGAGCCTCCGCACGGTATCTCCACACGGTAAACGTGCGGAGTTTTAAAACACTCCTAAAACTTCTTTGTATGCATATTTATTTGCATCAAATAAATAAACTGAGTGCCAAAATACTTCAAATTGTAAAATATGTACAAAGTTGTGAAAAATTGGACATATCACACAAAAAATTCACTGCCACATTGTGGAGATAAATGCTAATTAAGGGTATTGCTCTGAGGTCCAGAATTTTTATATCTGTATTCCTATCATAACATTTTATGTTTATCAGAAGAGATAAATTGTGAGGTTATATCATTATATCACTGTTTTCTTAAATGTCTTTTTGAAAAAAAAACTTAAATTTAACATACACTCAAGAGATCTGTTTGACTTGTGATTATCTTTTCTAGGTATAATTATACCCATGGCAGAGGACTTATTGTAATTTGAATATATTAGAACAGAATCCTTTGATATTATTTCAAAGAAAATGAAAAACATGACACTATTGTCATTATTTGTGACTTGAATCAAAAGACTGTGGGCAGAAACAGTTTACCCTTGATTGCAATGAAGTGCAATTTGATTGAGAATTCATGTCAAATATTTAGAGATGTAAAATAAAATAATCCTTTGATCACATTTGAAAGGTAATATAATTACAATTGGATTAATGTAAATGATTGTGCAAGTAAAAAATATGTTGTCTTTTAGTTATTGTTAATTATATTGAAATCTGGGGAGTACATAACCAAATAATAATTTCATTCCCTTTTGCATCTAAGATTTATTATTACATTTTTAACAAAAACCATCATTTAAATATATTCTTATTGCCCACCAAAAAGTCTACTCTGGGACTTCTGCAACTCCTATATGAAACTGACTCCTCAAAAATTTGATTCTGTGGCTTCATTCAACTCCATGTATATGAAAGTGACTCCTAAAAATTTGATTCTGGGGGTTTATACAACTCAATCTATATAAAAGTGACTCCACACGGTAAACGTGCGGAGATTACCGTGCAGAGTCCCGAACGGTATTTAGAGGGACCGTATACGGACTGTGTTGTGAAAAGGCCGAAAATATATTTTAAAATGCTGAATAATCCTTCACCTTTAAAAGATATTTTATCTTTACTATATAAATATGCTAATATCTTTGCAATCGGATATGAAAAAACGCATCCGATTATCGCTCACAATAGACCTACCAAACGATAGTATCAGAAGTAGCGAGTGTCGCGACAGCACTACATATTTCCTCATAGAAATGTTTGAGAAAAGCATGAAAAGCAGTATTTTATTTTATATATCTAGCTAACAGTAATTCGCGTGAGAATTCGGGTATTCTCGCGAGATTTCCATGCTTTTTGTTGATTTTTAAACTCATCTTCTGCTTATAGTGTCACAGGCGAAACAGTCGAAACAACTACTGACCAAACAAATTTGTCTATTATCGGAAGCGACGATGTACATATTTCCTCATAGAAATAGGTGAGAAAGACATGAAAGTGAGTTTATTTTATTTGATACATCCAGCTAACAGTAATTCATGCGAGAATTCGGGTATTCTCACGAGATTTTCGTGCTTTATGTCTATTTTTTAACTCGTCTTCTGCATATTGTGTCACAGGCGAAACAGTCGAAACAACTACTGACCAAAGAAATTTGTCTATTATCGGAAGAGACAAAATATATATTTCTTCAAAGAAAAGAGAAGAAATGCAATTTATTTATTTATTTGATGAATCCAGATAACAGTAATATAAAAAAAAAATTTAAAAACCCCAGTAGCACCCAGCCATTGGGCCATTAAGATGTGGTTTAGAAGCAAAATTTAAAAAACAAATAAATGACAAATAAAAACAGAATTAAATATTTTATTTATTTGAACTTTTAGTTTGGCATCTATTTCTTATTATTTAAATAAAGAAGATTTTATGCAGTCCCAAATTGGAACTAAATATTTCAAAACATGTCTCACATTTTTTCACAGTTGTCTCTCCTTTTCAAGTGAAGGGAGACAGTCTGTCTCGCATTCACTTTTGACGAGAGCGAACACTGACGCATCTGTGGCCAGATGCTGGATGTATCCACCAACAAAGGCCAACATAGTTTAGAAGATAAACAGCATTTTTCGTTATTAAGCAAGCTGAAAGCACTTTTAAGTTTGGCTACCCTTATTTGACCCTGTAGCAGGGGCCCAAGGTGAAGTCTGACTATCTGACCACATCAAAAGATTCACATCCCATGATTTCCTATAAGTCGTTTTCACATTGCAAACCTCTAGGACCAATAATAAGCAGGAGGGGCCAAAGGTCAAATCTGACCACATGAAAAGATTTGCAGCCCATGACTTCCTATAAGTTGTTTTCATATTAATGAGTTATTTGAGAAATACTGGCTATCTGCAATACTTCTAGAGATAATTTGCATTTACTCATTCTGAGTAGGTGAATAATTAGCTACGGGTGTGAAACTTCACCAAGTGAAAGCTCTCTCAAAAGTAGGCGAATAACTTATTTGAGAAAAATTGGCTATCTACAATACTTTTAGAGATAATTCGAATTTACTCATTTTCAGTAGGTGAGTAATTACCTACGGGTCTGGAACTTCACCATGTGAAAGCTCTCCCAAAAGTAGATGAATGAGTTATTTGATAAGAATTGGATATCTGCAATACTTTTAGAGATAATTAGCATTTACTCATTTCGAGTAGGTGAATAATTAGCTACAGGTCTGAAACTTCACCAAGTGAAAGGTCTCCCAAAAGTAGGTGAAGGAGTTATTTGACAAAAATTGGCTATCTGGAATACTTTTAGAGATAATTTGCATTTACTCATTTTGAGTACGTGAGTAATTACCTACGGGCCTGAAACTTCATCAAGTGAAAGCTCTCCCAAAAGTAGGTGAATGAGTTATTTGAGAAAAATTGGCTATCTGCAATACTTTTAGAGATAATTCGCATTTACTCATTTTGAGTAGGTGAGTAATTACCTACAGGTCTGGAACTTCAGCATGTGAAAGCTCTCCCAAAAGTAGGTGAATGAGTTATTTAAGAAAAATTTGCTATCTGCAATACTTTTAGAGAAAATGCAGAATTACTCATTTTTAGTAGGCAAGTAATTTAGCCACAGGCCTAATTTAGACATAAAGCCTACCAATAGAATACTGTGGTGCACCCTCTAATATACCTTGCAAACTTGAGAAGGCTAGCTATAATATTTTTTCGTTAGAGCGGTAATGGTGAAATCTGTCTACACACTGCGGCTATCCAGTGGATACAATGATTTACTCAACATTGAGAACCTGAAAGTAGATATTGGTAAGCTATGCCATGACATAGAGGTCTGCAATTTCACTCTGTTATAGCTGACCAAAAATTATGTGAATAACATATTTAAACAAAATACTGTAAATGTAATAGTTTTCACGTTATAACTGATTTACTCAACAGTGATAACCTCAAAGTAGCTATTACTCAGCTATGCAATGAGCTACATGTCTGAATTTTTTCTATGTGATAGCTGACCCAAAATTAGGTGAACAACATATTTAAGCAAAATACTGTAAATGCAATAGTTTTCAAGTTACAACTGATTTACTCAATAGTGAGAACCTGAAAATAGCTATTGCTCAGCTATGCCATGAGCTATAAGTCTGTAATTTCACTATGTTATAGCTGACCCAAAAGTAGGTGAACAACATATTTTAACAAAATACTCCAAATGCAATATTTTTCAAGTTACAAGTCATTTACTCAACAGTCAGTACCCGAAAATAGCTATTGCTCAGTTGTGCCATGAGCTACAGGTCTGTAATTTCACTATGTTATAGCTGACCCCAAAGTAGCTGAATAACATATTTACACAAATTTCTGTAAATGCAATAGTTTTCCAATTACAACTGATTTACTCAACAGTGTGAACTTCAAAGTAGCTATTACTCAGCTATGCAATGAGCCACAGGTCTGGAACTTCACTATGTTATAGCTGACTCCGAAATAGGTGAATAACATATTGAAACAAAATACTCTAAATGTAATACTTTTGAAGTTATAAGTAATTTACTCAACAGTGATAACCTAAAAGTAGCTATTACTCAGCTATGCCATGAGCTACAGGTCTGAAATTTTACTATGTTATAGCTGACCCAAAAGTAGCTGAATTACATGTTTATACAAAATTGTGTAAATGCAATAGTTTTCAAGTTACAAGTGATTTTACTCATGATGGAAGTTACTGAAAAGCCCAAAAGTAGCTATTACTCACTTAGCTATTGAGACAGACACCCAAGTTACTCACCATGTTGTAGCTATGAAAAAAGTAGCTGAATAACATATTTTAACAAAATGCTCTAAATGCAACACTTTTCAAGTTATAAGTGATTTAGTGCATGATTTCATGACTTTTAATGCATTTTAGACATTTTTGTCTACCACAGGCCTAATTTAGACATAAAGCCTACCAAAAAGATAGGGTGGTGAGTCCTCTAGCATACCAAGCCACCTGCCAAATATGAAAGAAATCTGGAAAGAAATGTGGACTTTAGGTCACTAACAAGCAATATTCCACATTTTAGACATTTTTGTCTACCACAGGCCTAATTTAGACATAAAGCCTACCAAAAAGATAGGGTGGCGAGTCCTCCACCATATCAAGCCACCTGCCAAATATGAAAGAAATCCGGAAAGAAATGTGGACTGTAGGTCGTTAACAAGAAATCTCTGTGGACGAGGACGACAACGATGATGAATCCATAGTATCCCCGCTTCGCGTCAGGGATACAATTATCAGCTAGTGCTGATATGTTGCCTGGCAGTGGCTGGCTACTGGTCCCCTCAGGCTGGTTAGGCTGGTTCGTCTGGTTGGGTGGTTGATGTGTCTTTGACTTGCTGGAACTGAGGCATGTTGATCGCCCCAAAGCTGACATCATGTGATGTGTTTGGAATGTTGCTGAAGTACTGGCTGTCAACTGAGGGTGGGTCCATTGTAGGGTGAATCCTGTTGGTGTACTGGTAAGTGGTGGGCTGCCCTGGCGCCTAATGTCTGGCGTTGTAGCTGCTTTCAACACGACCCACAGCTGTGATGAAGTGGTGCTCTGTGAGGCTTGCTGCTGTGATTGTGATTGTTGACTGTGTTGTTGTGTGGGCTGCTGCTGCTGCTGCTGTGAACTTTGGAAAGTTTGTTGATGATGCTGCTGCTGTTGTATGGGCTGTTGCTGCTGCTGTATCGGCTGATGTGTTTGTATGGGCTGTTGCTGCTGCTGCTATATTGGCTGCTGTGACTGTATGGAATGCTGTATTGGCTGATGTGGTTGAATTGCCTGCTGCTGCTGCATCGGCTGCTGTGGCGCTAACATCACTGGTAAGTGGTGCTGTGGCTGCATGCTTTGCTGTAGAACCTAGCCATGGATCTATTGTTGAGCTGGTGCATATGCCTGAGTAAATGTCTGTTGAAAGTGCTGCTGTGAATGTTGTAAATGCTGCTGCTGTGGAAGTGCTTGTGGTACGTGTGTAAATGTCTGTTGCATTTGCTCCTGTGGGGCCTGCATCTGGGTGTGAGACAGAGAATACTGGTGTGAGGTCGAGGCCTGGCTGTTCGTGGCGGTCTGGGCCATACTCGTGCTGATGCCCTGTTGGTAATTTTGCTGCTACTTGTCCCTGCGTGTAAGTCTCATCACTAAGTTGAATGTCTCTTGCTGAAACTCGTCATACGAGTGGCTTGTTAATAGTACCACCTCCACCTTTAGAAAGTCACAGAAGCCCAGTCTTGGGTTATCAGGCTTGTCATCACTCAGCTTTTTCACCACAATGTCTTTTAACTCTGTTATCCCCCTCTGAGATTCTGCAAGACCTGATTGGAGGTCGGAATCTGCTAAGCTTGGGGTCACACTGATGGCACGTGATCTAGTAGTAGGTGTAATGGTGTATGTGTATCCGGGTGGGACATGTCTGGTGCGTCATCAGTGGATTCTGGGTGAGAAGTATCCTGGAACGGTTCCATATGCAGTCTCCCGTCTGGATGCTGAGCACGCTGCTGCAGTTGCTTGTGAAGCAGACCCCCTGGGAACCCTGAATTCACTCTTTGCTGTAAGATGGAGCATGATGTGGTCCCTAAAGAAGTCAAAATTGTCTCTGGTCCATTTCTGCCTCTCCGTCAGCTGCGGTTCTCTACTTCATGTGTGTGACCTTTCCGAAGAGTGTGCGCTGGCTCTGAAACCATCTTTGGCAGGCATCTTTGTCCATGTTGTTCTCCTCACAAAACTTATCCCACACAGCCTCCCTCTTTGACCTATCCTTGTAGTCCAATAAACACTTGTTATAGAGAATTTCATGGTCACGCGAAAAGGCCACTAATTTTTGCTCCTCCTCAGCACTGAACAGAACAGCGGGTTTCTTGCTCCCTATGTCAGCCTTCTCTTCTGATACATGTTGCCCTTCCCTGGATGACTGGCCCTTGCCTTTGCCCTTCTGTGTTTCCCCAGCAGCCTGTGTGTCCTCATCACTTGAATCCGAATCTTGCTGTGTCTCAAGCGCAATGTGACCCTGTTCTGTATCCGACATCTCCAGAGCATCCTCCACTCCCACCACCAACTCCTCCACCCCAGCTGCCTGCTGGCTCTGCTGAGTATCTGGTACACAACTCAACTCATCCACCTCTGGACTCCTGGCCTGGTCTGGGTGGACATCCTCTCTCCCTCATGACTGCTTCACCTCTTTGACCTTTTCTTTGGTGGCATTTTACAGAAATATTCACCAAATTTCCATTGAAAAAAAAATAAAATAAAACCCAAGAAGTGTCAAAAATTTTGACTTAATATGCCAGCAAAATATATCCTCAAATATATCCAGAATCTGTTGTAAATTTGTTAAAAATTGATCCATCCTCATTAAAAAGCAAAGTGTGTGAGCAAAAGCCAAGCCAAGTACCCTTTATATAGGCTTTCGTCCATGAGAAAGCGTCTTTCCACAACTTCCCGAGTGGGGTGGGAAACCACAAATCTATCCGTAAACCCTGTTATTGTCCTTGAGGCATCCTTAACATCCCTAAATCCCGTCCTTACTGTCCTGGGAAAATGTCATTTCCATGACCTTCTTCCAGGATCATTCTTATTGGTCCGTGGGGTTTCCGGGAATGTCCCTTAACATCCAGAGGCGTCCTTATATAGCCTCCGGGGATATCCGTGGAAATTTTCCGAGCCTTTATTGGCGCGGAAGAGTCAAGGATGTTAGGGATGCTACAAGGACATCCCGGATGGGTTTAAGGACGCTGGGGATGTGTTACGAACTAGTTACGGATATCGATTACAGATAAGGTCCGCAAACCATAGCGTCCTTGCGGACATATCACATCCGTGGCGGATGTCATAAGGACGAGCTGGCAGATGAAAAATATGATCCGTATATCACTCAAAATTTTCCATATTAGGAAACCTAGTGGCATTCTACCAGTAAACGCTAGTGCTGTCGCGAGACTCACTACTTCTGATACTATCGTTTGCTAGGTTTATTATGAGCGATAATCAGATGCATCTTTTTCTGATCCGATTACAAAGATATTAGTGGTGGTGGACCAATTCACGCCCGGGTACCAATTCACGCCCACCCCTGAATTTATCGAAAACAAGCACAGTTAAACAATATATTACAAATGCATATGATCAATTTGATGATTATCTATCATGTGATAAACATCTTCTGTATGAAAAATTATAAATCTTCAAGAAAATTGGGGGTGGGCCTGAATTGGTACCCGGGCGTGAATAGGTCCACCACCACTAGCATGTTTATATAATAAAAATAGAATATCTTTTAAGAGTGAAGGATTATTTAGCATTTTAAAATATATTTTCGGCATTTTGACAACCCAGGCCATACAAATCTAGTCACATGACCTATCAGGAAAGCATTAAACCATTGGTTGAATGTAGTTTCGGAATTGCATCTTTATTTTTTCCGCATTTGTTAAGTCAGTTTAATTGACGCAAATCTTTCAAATAATCTTTAAAAACACTGTATAGTTCTATTTATTTGAGGTGTACATGATATAATATAGCCATTATGCAGCACTTTATAAAGTTGGAATTAGATAATTATTTTAATATACTGACGGTTTTCAAAGTGTTCCTATGCCTACGACAATGCGTAAACAACCAAAATAAAAAGACTAATATGACCCTAAAATGGTGTATTCAGATGAAAAAATATTACTTTAGCGGTGGTGGACCAATTCACGCCAGTGTACCTATTCACGCCCACCCTCAATTTTCTCTCAGATTTGTACTTTCTCATGGAAAAGATGTTTACCACATCATAGATAATTATCAAATCGATGATATACATAGGTAGTGGTCCACCACCACATTTTAATTGAATAATTTCGCTTTGAAGTGAGTTTATGAAGTCGCCATATGTCGGTACTCGGTCAGCCAACGTGGGTGATATTTGCGGTTGATTTGCAGCAGCGAGTGACAGCACTAGTAAACGCCCATGTTTAAGATCATATTTAATATTTATACTATATTTGGAGGTTTAGTTTATGTTCTTCTTCAACCAAATTATCAAATGACATTCAAGACAATTCATGCTTTGAATATGCTGGGGGACATTTCTTTGAAAGTGATGTATTTTGAAAATTTATCTCTATTTTCGGCCGTGTTTACCGCAAACCGGAAATACCAGTGAACGCCCATTTTGTTTGCAGATAGAAGCATTTGTCTTCCACCTCTAATAACAGATATATAAGGCGGGCGTTCACTGGTAGAAAGCCACTAGCGCGATCCGGCGGAGCATCCGTGGATGTGTAACTGGGGTCTAACAGCCATTGAAGAAGTCGTAAATGGTTGTTTAAACAAAAAAAATGGTTCTGAGGCTGAATGAATGGGATTCTATTATACGAACTGTGTGCATATAGAAAATTATATTCACAGCTTACATGTAAAGGGAATAATATTAGTATTTTATCCCAGTATCCGAAAACTTCGAAACAATTTCAGCCATGACAGGCCCAGGTTTTCCGGTACGTAACTTCCCATAATTCCATGTTTATCGCTTGTTCTATACCACGGAGTAATCGAATGACATAATCATTTTGTGCCTCATGCATGAAAAAAAATTAAGACCCCTAATGTAGATTCTAGTTGCGCACAAACACGCTACATTACCCAATTAAGTTTCAGTTTTTAGTGAAGTATTGCTTTCTGTTAAGATTACTCCATAACAGGACATATCACACTGACATTGCTAGATTTTAACATTCTACCCAAATCTTAACATGAATGAGCTTAAAGAACTAATTATACATATCCCATTTACTTACATTCTTATACACTGTTACAGCACTAATGCATAACGGCTGGACCAATCCTTTTAACAACTTAAATACCATAAACTCGATTCACAATCTTTTGATATTCACAAAAGGGAGTCTGTGAAAGAAGTTTTTAGTTCAAATAAAACTGAAACAAGTCTTCACTTTGTGTCTTGCAGTTATGGACCGGAATTTGCAAACTGTGTAGAAAATTTATATATTATTCATTTGAGCTGAGAGTGTAGACTGAAGGCACGCTAATACTGATGACTAAAGCTGCACAGAAAACAAATCATCTAAATAGTAGAAAAATCCTATAACATTATTTTTCATAATTTTTAAGTGGGGGTTTTCAATGACTATTTCATGTAAAAAAATTGGTAATTTTTTGAGCCTTTCCTTATACAAAATTAAAAATTTATTAGATTGTCAGTGTTTAAATGTGTAAGTTTTTTTGTATACAGAGTTGGACCATTTAGGTGAAACACAAAGGATTGTGGTAAGTAAGGTGTGCTAAGATAACCTTACTGGACCCAAATATGTAGTATTTTACCAATTGTCTTTTCACTGGTGCTAACTTATATAGCGGTCTCATGTTCAGCAGAGTTGTATCCTTGAGAAGCTGTGCAATAGCTGCATTCTTGATTTCTGTCAGTGTTGTGGCCTCAGGATGCAGAAACAAGGTTAACACAAACTGTCAAGGATTGATCTTGTTCTTGTCAAATGTTTAATCTCCAAACAAGGACAGGCAATGCTGTTTCCTTGTCTGCTAACCTTAAGAATTATGTAGTATAAAAGTTACTGGTAAAATATACTTTTTATTGGAGGAAAGCTTTGGTAAAAATTGTCTTTCATCATTGGATTAACTTACATTGCTAAAATGTAAGGATTGCTTGAAATACTTGTTAAAAATTTGGTTTATGTTTGGTTGGAAATAATTGTTAATGCCTTTATTTAAATTGGCTTGTAAGTTGATTGGAAATTATTTGCCCCTTTACTGGAATGAATATGGTTCTTAACTATTGAGAATTCCGATCCTGGAGAAATTAGCCTTTTTAGGGTTCACAAAGGAGAGGAAATTTTACCCTAATAACAGTAACAACTAGTACATCCTAGCTGGAAACCCATGCAAGAACAAAAATGACTGAAGTATGATGTGTCATTCTCAATAAATCTGATTGAAGATATTGTTAGAATTGAGACTGTACTACAAGTGACTAATTAAGGTACTTAAAGGTTAAATATATGTTCTAAACCTTCTTTACTTTTCCTTTGGCCCACATACAAAATTACTACTTTTACATAAAATGTTGGTTTCAATTTACAATTATTCTATAAACCATTCTGTTTTGAGTGTGTGGAGGTAATATATTTCATGTATAATTTTTAAAATTCTTGTATTATCTTTTTGTTAAACATTGGGAAAGTCTAATATTGCCATAAATCGTTAGTTTTTCAACATATTAATTGCAAAAATTGATCAATTATTGAAGCATCCATGCACACAATTTAAATTTTAAAATTGTGTCCCCACTTTCCCTTTTCCATGGCTTATGTAGAAATCAAAGGAGAAATGTTGATGCTTTAAGCACTAACTTCTTTGATATGAAGCTACTACGTCATAGATAAAAGAGTACTTTCTTTTCACACAGTAAGAATTGAGGCGACCACCCGAACATCAGTTATTAGCTTGGATAATCGAGATTCCGCGATATAGTACGAATTTCTCTCTTCCACACATGCGCAAAAGCAATAGCCGTCGTTTGAAAACAAGCCTGAATTTCGCCCAAAATATTGTGGATGGAATGACCGTTATATAGACCATGTATTAAATATAAGCCACGTAAACACCAATGTAGACAATATTTTTACATTTTCAATCTGTTTGTTTCTACAAAGACAAATTTGTATTTAAAAACGGTAATGATAAATAGGCGATAATATGTCATTTTGATATTTATTGTCGGACGAGACTGTTGCAAGCCTTTATAGTACCAGAATGTATTCAGTTATATCATCGGTGATCAGTTTTATCACAAACACAGGCATTGATTTTATTGTGTACATCTTGATAGATGTTCTTGCAAAAACCTCCCTCAAAGAAGCCAGGTATGAATTTTTTTTTTCAGAGTGGATATGAAGGGTCATGCCATTTACCGCAAGGAGGGAAGTGCTGCAAGGAGATTTATTTTGCTGGAATATAAGTTTGGTCCGTGCATGACACTTCTTAACAAATTACGTTAATTCTCCAGGCTCAATGACAACCAATAAGTAATTAATACCTAACACCTGTGTCCTTCCCTATCGCAACCGGACAGATTTGAGTGGACTTGCATTCAGGGTAGATTACACCCAGTGTGTGGTATAGGTTCTGTTCACCAAGCATAATTGCAATCATAACTGGTATTTAGAAATTGCCTCTGGCCAAGTAACTATTCAATATGGTTTTCCCCACATGCATTGCAGAAAAAAAACATCTTAAAAGTTTTTGTTTGAAACCAAAAATATAACTTTACATCTTTTTATTAATACTGTGTGCTTTGTATTTACTGGGAAAGTATTGGCATTAGGAATTAAAGCGTGAGTACAATGATACCAAACAATAAATATTTGCAACCATTGATTGAATGTACGGCAAGGTTATGTCCCGGGACGTCCTGATATGTAACGTATTGGCTATATGTCGGGAAGTGCTAAATTGTGAGAACTTGGAAGTGCTTCATATAGGGAAGTGCTTTATATCATGGGATGCCTTGTTTTATGATTGTAACAATATTTTACAAAATGAAGGCCTCAAAAAAGATCAAATATTTTACACTCAAAACTCATGGCAGTACGTAGCACCAACTCATTAATATTCATGACAATATATGAGGTCATGGATTTCCCTGGATTTTCTTGCAATATTTTATAAAACTGAAGCTTAAAATATCTTAAACTCAAGAATTCACGGCAGTAGCACCAATTCATTAATATTCATGAGAAAATATGAGGTCATGGATTTCCCGGGATTTTCTTACAATATTTTATAGAATGGAAGCTTCAATGATGATTAAATACCTTACGTAAACTCGAGAACTCATGGCAGTAGTACCAACTCATTAATATTCATGAGAAGATGTAAGGTCACAGATTTCCCGACAAA
Organism: Sabellastarte sp. h YS-2021; assembly: GCA_964017235.1. Classification (NCBI taxonomy): domain Eukaryota; kingdom Metazoa; phylum Annelida; class Polychaeta; order Sabellida; family Sabellidae; genus Sabellastarte; species Sabellastarte sp. h YS-2021. The sequence goes on along the minus strand of OZ024930.1, from coordinate 39,427,338 downwards.
ATCAACCAATGAAATCATTTCCCGACATTTAGCCAGTAATTTACATATCGGGATGTCCCGTGATTTAACCACTGCGAAGGTTATACTGTATTGGTACTTAAGTTCAATGAAGAAGTGAATAATATTTAATGAGGAGTGATTCGGAGAAAGTAAATTTACAGTGAAAGATGATTTGAAATCTTCTTGTGGTATTTCATTCTCCTTGTGGTATTTTCCTCCTTATGGTAAATAGACCTACTGGATTAGCAACATTTGCTAGCCGGGTAGTTGCTTGCATTAACCGCCGATTAACTGTTTCTGATGTTTAGCATGTATGAGAAATACCGAAAGGTGTGTGTTCTGGATGTAAATAAACAAAATGGCGGATCGCGAGATGCTGAAAAGCAAAGAATTCACCAGATTATTGGGTAAATTGTCCAATAATGTAATATTTTGATATTTTAAACATAAAATGCATATAAAATGCTTTAATTTGATACATTTTAAGGTCGTAACTCGAGATACTGTATAGTTCCAATGACCGCATAAAATCCGCTATGTGGTGATATACACAAGAAAACAATTAACCGATTTCATAATATTGGTGTCGACTAGTGCCCACAATAACCTACTAATCGATTAGTACGAATAATCGTTTCAGCTCTAGCATCAGGTTCCCAATATTTAACATTTTGGATATACTTCAAGTCCCTGAGTCCTGAAGATGAAATACTTCAGATTTGTAGAACTCATTAATATTTATAAATACGTAGAATATTTCCTAACAATATAGCCAATGTACAGGTTTTCAATATCATATATTCACTTTTTCAATCATTTAAACTATGACCTCATAGTCTCGTTTATATGACCCTTTTATCATATGTTAGAATGAATATGCAATTGTACTGAACCAGAGACCTTGTGGATTTAATTTTGTTGATGTAGTTCTGATCATTTTGGTTACATTCCTTTTGACACTCCTCATTGCCCGTTTATGCTATCACATTAAAAACCCATCCATCGAGGATATTTTATAAATTGCAAGGCTGTACGGCAGTCAAATATAAGGTCATGTAATTCATGAACTTTACAACTTGTACAATTAATATTCATGTGTGCCTTGTAAATAGTAGACGTGGACTCTACTTTACTTGCAAGTAAAGTAGAGCTTAGGTTACCACATCTAGTGTCTACAAAAAATGGAATTAGGTATTGTAAATTTGTAATGGTAATCTATTGTCTTCAGTAAGTGGACCTATATTGTTGTAATAATAATAATTTAGATGTAGTTGTTTATTTCTTCAGCTTAAAACATACATTATAGAATAAACAAAATAACAAACAACTCTAGGCTGAAGTGGAAATGTCAGAAGTTACAAGATACATTCCCAACTTGTATTTAATTCCTAAATCTTGTTTTATTTAATCATAAAAATAATTTTAATACTTTTTAAACAGTTAACTTCTCATAACTTGCTGTTACATAATTAGATTGTACTTGTGCCTTGATTAGTAAAGGATCAGAAAGCAATAAATCTCTTCTATATGTGTTTGGTTTGCCTCCTTTTTGATGGCTTTACCCAGCGTTCGACAGTAATGCTGTTCCCCTGGTCCGTGGCCAGTAGAATTTTCTAAGGACTTGCATAGTTTAAAAGTTACTGGCCCCTTGTACCAGTAGATTTCATTCAACACTTTCACCTGAGATACTGAATAAAATAGAGTGCTTTTATTTCTCATAATTAATGACCCCCACAAAATCTAAAGGACCAGTACATATCGAGAGTTACTGGCCCTATGGTCCAGCGTACATTTCTTGTTAGTGTCGAACACTGGCTTTACCTTTACTTTATCCTTCAATATTGTTATACGACTCCTTTATATAACTGTCTTTATGACTCTGGTGATTTTAGCTAAGGCCAGCTAAAGTCAGTTCCAATCAACATATTAAAACACCTCAGCCCCTATTATTAATACCTTATGAGAAAATGCAAGGTATTAATAATCAAGACAAGGGGATACACTTTTTTGCTGGAAAATTCTGCACCCCCTAATCGGAGCTAATCCCCCTATTGTTTGGGATATAAAATGTTGCAGAAAAATAATGCATCCCCCAAAAGATCAAAGGAGGGGATATGCTATTTATGGGGATGCATTCTATCGCATTACACCAGTTTCTTTGCCGAATTTCCCCTTTCGGTAGCTGGTTTTAAAATTCGCATTCAAGCACAATACTATTTTTTTGTTGCTCCAAAGTTCTGTCCTTCTACTCATACGTCAGTCAAATAGTTTGGTTATAGTTTTCCTTCTGTACTCCCATTGTTTAGAATGCTCTTCCTGGTGAGATTTGTGTGTCCCCCTCCCTAGCCTCTTTCAGAAGGCAGCTTAAAACCTACCTATACACCAAGGCATACCCATCTCAGTCTTAATCATCCAATGGCGTTCTCTGTGGTGCTCAACCTCTTTTCTGTCTCTGGATACTGAATTTAGTGGACTGTCTTGTGCTGTCGCACCTCAGAGTCCCCTTTTGTTAAAGGGAGATTAAGTGCTGTGAAGTACAATTAAAATTGGAAATAAGTTGAATATTTCTGAAGTTACAAGTGACTTATTCATCAGCAAAATGTCAAAGTAGGTATTATTCAGTTAACATTATGGCTACAGCTCTGAAAATTTTCCATGACACAGAACATCAAAAAGTAGTTGAATAACATATTTGATATAAAACCTCCAAATTTAATACTTTTTAAGTTGCAACTGATTTACTCATTACTCATTAGCAAAATAGCAAAGTAGGTATTACTTGATAAGCTGTGGAGCTATAGCTGTGATAATTTGCCATGGCACAGAATATCAAAAAGTAGCTGAACAACGTATTTGATAATAAAAACTTCTAATTAAGCATCCCTGAAAAGGGCGCTTATTTGTTTCCACGTAAGTTCGACTGATCGCTGCCGACGCAGGATTATGGTCTCCCTTGAATAACTTCTTGGTCTTGCAAATTTTTCTTTCTTTCTTATCTTTCTTTAAAACTATAGGGGCGGGAAAAATTTTTTGGATACTTTGCGGAGACCTTAAGCTTTAAGCTTTACCTTAAGCATTTTTTCAAAAACACCCCGTCATCGCGTTTTAAAAAAAACACACCTGTGCTATAAAATTTATTAGGTACATTCTAGACCAAATTTCGAAGGTCGGAAAGGATTTTCTGATCAATCGGACCATAGATGCCTGAATGGGAGACATTTTATTTTTGTACATTTTTTAAAAATGGGTACTTGGTCTGTATCTCAAAAGCGGTCAGGATTTCAGCGTTTTGTTGGAATAACTTATTCAGCTACTTTTTGATAATCTTTCACATGCCGAAGTTTTAGCCCTGTATCTGCAATCTTAAGGTCATCTTAATGTCAAAAAAGGGGGTTTTAGCCCTCCGGTTCACTTAGTTTTTCACTTTTTTTCAACCAAACTTGGCACATATATTAAGATTTGCCAAAGGAATATCCTGACTTTATGGTGACCTTAAACTCAAAATGTTAATGGACCTATGGCCTGCTTAAAGTCATCAAATTGGAATAAAATCCTCTGGCTGTCTTCTGCCAAGTTATAGTAAAAATGATCTATTCTTTTCGTAAAATATACTACTTTACAAAGCACAATAAACCTTACATTCTGCTTACAGGCTAATACTCCAACTGCTGCAGTTTTTAAATAATCTGCTTTTCTATCAGATACAAAACACAGTAAAGCTTACATTCTGCTTACAATCTGATACCGAAACTACTACAGCTTTAATAGCCCCACATCTCCATCCGGGCCGCTCTTTTTTGTTAGCAAAAACCTTTTTCTAGTTAAGTAATTGCTGCAAAACCGAAACATTCAACTGCAGTAAATAGTCTTTTTCTCTGCATTTTATTTCAATGAAGGGAGTGAGGAAGAGGCAGTCTTTTTCTACACAGATCTGCCCCTCCCCACTCCCCTCTCACAAAATAAAAATGCATGTGAGAAAAGAATTGCCTCTGTGTATGGTGGATGGGGGAACTGAGATTATGTGTGTGTTGTAAGTCTCACTTCCCCCCCCCCCATTCAAATAAAGAGGAGAATATGTGTGCAATATGTGTATCTTTTCTGTCTTGCAAAAAAAAAAAAAAAAAAAAAAATAGAAACTGAAGAAAATGGAAAGGTTCACTCTCACTGAGCTTTGTCAAGCCTAGCTGTGCATGCCGTTATTCTGCTTACAGTCTAATACTGCAACTGATACAGTTTTTAGATAATCCACTTTCCCATCAGATACAAAACACAGTAAAGCTTACCTTCTTACATTCTCATACCACAACTACTAAAGCTTTATTAACTCAAGTCTCCATCTGGGCCGCTCGTTTTTGTTAGCAAAAACCTTTGTCAAGTTGGTTCTGGGGCTTCAAAATATGAAACAACTTTTAAGACACAGCCTGTGAATCTTTTGCAATTGTCAAATTTGACATTTGACCCCTGCTTTAATGTCAAGTGGTGCCATCATGCTAAAACGGCCATATACTAGTATCTCTTATATATTGGTTCTTGGGCTTGGAACACACATCATGAATGAATAAAATATCTAAGTTTCCCCCTTCTTCAACTACATGAAAGTTCTTACATCTGACAACATCTTGTGGGTCTATATATTTCTTACAAGTGAAGATGTTCCTAAGATTTCCGCAAGTCCCAATGTAATTAAGCGTCCCTGAAAGGGCGCTTATTTGTTTTCACCTCAGTTTCCTCGCCGCCGCATTATGGTCTCCCTTGAATATCTCCCTTATTATTAGAAGGTTTCAAACCATATTTGGCAGTTATATACCTTAGGCGTGGGAAAATTTTTCCGCATGCTTAAATATCGCAGTTCAGGAAAAACTACTTGCTACACAGCCTTATAATTTGACACACCTGTTCAAACTTCATACTATCGAAAATGTGAGCTGATTAGATTTTGGGAGCAGTCCCTTGAAAAATGTCTCATTTATGAGTGATTTTCTGACACCTTCCAATCTGAAAGCCTTAAATTTAGGTCAACCCCCCTATTATCTTCTTAAGTATTGCATTTAGAGCCATAAAATGTACTGGGAGGTAATAGGAAACCATATGTGGAGAGTCTAAATAGCCGGTCAGTTTTACCCCACGGCGCCCCCCCCCCCCCCCCCTTATGGGTCAAACTGGGGTCCTAAAATAGCTGATTTTGAGTTTTTGCCTTATATCTCCTTTATTGTTGCTTTTATAGCTTCAGAATGTATTAAGAGGTATTGGGAAAGCATATGTGGAGAGTCTAAATGGCTGGTCAGTTTTACCCCCCCCCCCCCCCTCCCTTATTATTAGAAGGTTTCAAACCATATTTGGCAGTTATATACCTTAGGCGTGGGAAAATTTTTCCGCATGCTTAAATATCGCAGTTCAGGAAAAACTACTTGCTACACAGCCTTATAATTTGACACACCTGTTCAAACTTCATACTATCGAAAATGTGAGCTGATTAGATTTTGGGAGCAGTCCCTTGAAAAATGTCTCATTTATGAGTGATTTTCTGACACCTTCCAATCTGAAAGCCTTAAATTTAGGTCAACCCCCCTATTATCTTCTTAAGTATTGCATTTAGAGCCATAAAATGTACTGGGAGGTAATAGGAAACCATATGTGGAGAGTCTAAATAGCCGGTCAGTTTTACCCCACGGCGCCCCCCCCCCCCCCCTTATGGGTCAAACTGGGGTCCTAAAATAGCTGATTTTGAGTTTTTGCCTTATATCTCCTTTATTGTTGCTTTTATAGCTTCAGAATGTATTAAGAGGTATTGGGAAAGCATATGTGGAGAGTCTAAATGGCTGGTCAGTTTTACCCCCCCCCCCCCCCCCCCCCCCCGACCCCCTCTTATGGGCCAAACTGGGGTCATAAATAGCTGCTTTGGAGTTTTTGCCTTATATCTCCTTTATCGTTGCTTTTATAGCTTCAGAATGTATTAAGAGGTATTGGGAAACCATATGTGAAGAGTCTAGATAGCTGGTCAGATTTACCCCCGGACCCCCCCCCTTATGGGTCAAACTGGGGTCATAAAATAGCCAATTTTGTGTTTTTGCCTTATATCTCCTTTATTCTTGCTTTTACAGTTTTAGAATGTATTAAGAGGTATGGGGAAACCTTATGTGATGAGTCTAGATAGCCGGTCAGATTTACCCCTGCATCCCCCATTATGGGCCAAACTGGGGTCATAAAATAGTCGATTTTGTGTTTTGGCCTTTTATCTCCTTTATTCTTGCTTTTAGAGCTTTAGAATGTATTAAGAGGTATTGGGAAACCATATGTGAAGAGTCTAGATAGCTGGTCCGATTTACCCCCCGACCCCCCCTTATGGGTCAAACTGGGAGTCATAAAATAGCCAATTTTGTTTTTTTGCCTTATATCCCCTTTATTCTTGCTTTTAGAGTTTAGAATGTATTAAGAGGTATTTAGAAACCTTGTGTGAAGAGTCTAGGTAGCTGGTCAGATTTACCCCCGGATCCCCCCTTATGGGTCAAACTGGGGTTATAAAATAGCCGATTATCTGTTTTTTGCCTTTTATCTCCTTTATTCTTGCTTTTAGAGCTTTAGAATGTATTAAGAGGTATTGGGAAACCATATGTGAAGAGTCTAGATAGCTGGTCCGATTTGTCCCCGGACCCCCTCTTATGGGTCAAACTGGGGTAATAAAATAGCCGATTATGTGTTTTTGCCTTTTATCTCTTTTATTCTTTTAGAGTTTTAGAATGTCTTGAGAGGTATTGGGAAACCTTATGTGAAGAGTCTAGATAGCTGGTCAGATTTACCCCCTGCCCCCCCCCCCCCCCCCCCCCCCCCCTCCTTTTATGGATCAAACTGGATTCATCAAATAGCCGATTTTGTGTTTTTGCCATATATCTATTTTATTCTTGCTTTTAGAGACTTACAATGTATTCAGAGGTTAGTGTTACGATCGAAAGTAAATATGGAAACCGGGTCCCAAAAACAAAAATTCGGCGGAAACCGAATTCGTTCGAATTAGTATACACCAAACTGTAGTCACACTGTAAAATCTTCTGCACGTGTACATGAACAATTACTTCAACTAAAATGCGGTTTATTTTTTGATAAAATTTGACATTTTGGATATTACTTCACTGTATATTGGCAAAATATTACACAAGTAAATGTTTTTAAGCGGTTTTGTGCAATATTTTATACGTTTGAGGTGTTAATATGTGACATTTCGGCGACCGGTTCTTGGACTTTGTCACCGGATTTCGCTTACGTTTATATGAATCAAATAGAAACCAACTATCCGGTTTGCCGTCTTTACCACTATCAGAGTTATTGGGAAACCTTATGTGAAGAGTCTAGATAGCTGGTCAGATTTACCAGATAGATGTGTTCAAAGCATTGTGTCATAAACTTCTTGCCTTTCTAAAGGCTCACATTTTACTATGCCTTTTTCTAAAATGTAAATAGATATATGGCATTTATAAAGCACTGATACTCTTTAATTAAGTAGTTTTATGGTGTAACTTTCGACCTATTATAAGTATTGATGCTTTATGCATTCTTAGCCAGAGCATTTATTCAATTAACTTTTCGCAATTTATCACCATAGAAAACAAAATAAAGCTTAAATTTTTCTTTCATGATAATGCATGAACTTCCACACTGTCTGCTTAACTTTCACTTCTTCTCTCAGCACTGCATGTTTTTATTTTCAAAAACCTTTTTCTATTGTATATTATATTGCAGTGAACCTTTTTGGGACGCTTAGTTTTTGTTAGCAAAAACGTTTTTCTAGTTATTTTTTTAGTATGAATTTTGAATTTTTATGTCAGCTGACTTGTCAGTCAGCTGACATTATGTCGTCACTCTGCGGCGTGGGTGTACGCGTCCGCGTACGCGTCCGCGTACGCGTCCGCGTGAACAACTTCTCCTCCAAAACTACAAGGCCTAGAGACGTACTGTTTTTTTTAAAAGATACCTTATCTATCGAGGATGAAAAATTGTTCAAGGCATGCAAATCTGTCTGTTCGTCTGTTTGCTAGAGACATTACAAGGGGGGTACCCCCACCAAAAGTGTGAAAATTTCAACACTTAATCACAATTTTCTCAGTGACTATTGCAGGGATTTCTCTCATATCTTGCATATATGTACTAGGCCACAGGTAGATTCTCTTGTGTGAGTATGAGACCTGGATCTGTCTTACTTTTTTTTTAATAAATTTTTTTAATAATTTTTAATGCATTAAAATTCATGAAATCATGCACAAAATCATTTATAACTTGAAAAGTGTTGCATTTAGAGCATTTTGTTAAAATATGTTATTCAGCTACTTTTTGCATAGCTACAATATGGTGAGTAAGTTGGGTGCTTGTCTCAATAGCTAAGTGAGTAATAGCTACTTTTGGGCTTTTCAGTAACTTCCATCATGAGTAAAATCACTTGTAACTTAAAAACTATTGCATTTAGAGAATTTCGTATAAATATGTTATTCAGCTACTTTTGGGTCAGCTATAACATAGTAAAATTTCAGACCTGTAGCTCATGGCATAGCTGAGTAATAGCTACTTTTAGGTTATCACTGTTGAGTAAATCGCTTATAACTTGAAAACTATTGCATTTAGAGAATTTCGTATAAATATGTTATTCAGCTACTTTTGGGTCAGCTATAACATAGTAAAATTTCACACCTGTAGCTCATGGCATAGCTGAGTAATAGCTACTTTTAGGTTATCACTGTTGAGTAAATCGCTTATAACTTGGAAACTATTGCATTTAGAGTATTTTGTTTCAGTATGTTATTCACCTATTTTGGGATCAGCTATAACATAGTGAAGTTTCAGATCTGTGGCTCATTGCATAGCTGAGTAATAGCTACTTTGAAGTTCTCACTATTGAGTAAATCACTTGTAACTTAAAACCTATTGCATTTAGAGAATTTCGTATAAATATGTTATTCAGCTACTTTTGGGCCAGCTATAACATAGTGAAATTTCAGATCTGTAGGTCATGGCATAGCTGAGTAATAGCTACTTTAAAGTTCTCACTGTTGAGTAAATCAGTTGTAATTAGAAAACTATTGCATTTAGAGTATTTCGTATAAATATGTTATTCAGCTACTTTTGGGTCAGCTATAACATAGTAAAATTTCAGACCTGTAGCTCATGGCATAGCTGGGTAATAGCTACTTTTAGGTCATCACTATTGAGTAAATCAGTTGTAACTTGAAAACTATTGCATTTACAGTATTTTGCTTAAATATGTTGTTCACCTACTTTTGGGTCAGCTATAACATAGTAAAATTTCAGACCTGTAGCTCATTGCATAGCTGAGTAATAACTACTTTGAGGTTCTCACTATTGAGTAAATCAGTTGTAATTGCAAAACTATTGCATTTAGAGAATTTCGTATAAATATGTTATTCAGCTACTTTTGGGCCAGCTATAACATAGTGAAATTTCAGATCTGTAGGTCATGGCACAGCTGAGTAATAGCTACTTTGAAGTTCTCACTATTGAGTAAATCAGTTGTAATTGGAAAACTATTGCATTTACAGAATTTCGTATAAATATGTTATTCAGCTACTTTTGGGTCAGCTATAACATAGTAAAATTTCAGACCTGTAGCTCATGGCATAGCTGAGTAATAGCTACTTTTAGGTCATCACTATTGAGTAAATCGGTTGTAACTTGAAAACTATTGCATTTACAGTATTTTGCTTAAATATGTTGTTCACCTACTTTTGGGTCAGCTATAACATAGTAAAATTTCAGACCTGTAGCTCATTGCATAGCTGAGTAATAACTACTTTGAGGTTCTCACTATTGAGTAAATCAGTTGTAATTGCAAAACTATTGCATTTAGAGAATTTAGTATAAATATGTTATTCAGCTACTTTTGGGTCAGCTATAACATAGTAAAATTTCAGACCTGTAGCTCATGGCATAGCTGAGTAATAGCTACTTTTAGGTCATCAGTATTGAGTAAATCAGTTGTAACTTGAAAACTATTGCATGTACAGTATTTTGCTTAAATATGTTGTTCACCTACTTTTGGGTCAGCTATAACATAGTAAAATTTCAGACCTGTAGCTCATGGCATAGCTGAGTAATAGCTACTTTGAGGTTATCACTGTTGAGTAAATCGCTTATAACTTGGAAATTATTGCATTTAGAGTATTTTGTTTCAATATGTTATTCACCTATTTTGGGGTCAGCTATAACGTAGTGAAGTTCCAGACCTGTGACTCATTGCATAGCTGAGTAATAGCTACTTTGAAGTTCTCAATGTTGAGCAAATCACTTATAATTTGAAAACTATTGCATTTAGAGAATTTAGTATAAATATGTTATTCAGCTACTTTTGGGTCAGCTATAACATAGTAAAATTTCACACCTGTAGCTCATGGCATAGCTGAGTAATAGCTACTTTTAGGTTATCACTGTTGAGTAAATCACTTATAACTTGGAAACTATTGCATTTAGAGTATTTTGTTGCAATATGTTATTCACCTATTTTGGGGTCAGCTATAACATAGTGAAGTTCCAGACCTGTGGCTCATTGCATAGCTGAGTAATAGCTACTTTGAAGTTCTCACTGTTGAGTAAATCAGTTGTAATTTGAAAACTATTGCCTTTACAGAAATTTGTGCAAATATGTTATTCAGCTACTTTTGGGTCAGCTATAACATAGTGAAATTACAGACCTGTAGCTCATGGCACAACTGAGCAATAGCTATTCTCAGGCACTGACTGTTGAGTAAATTGGCTATAACTTGAAAAATATTGCATTTGGAGTATTTTGTTAAAATATATTGTTCACCTACTTTTGGGTTAGCTATAACATAGTGAAATTACAGACCTATAGCTCATGGCATAGCGGAGCAATAGCTATTTTCAGGTTCTCACTATTGAGTAAATCAGTTGTAACTTGAAAACTATTGCATTTACAGTATTTTGCTTAAATATGTTGTTCACCTACTTTTAGGTCAGCTATAACAGAGCAAAAATTCAGACATGTAGCTCATTGCATAGCTGAGTAATAGTTACTTTGAGGTTCTCACTCTTGAGTAAATCAGTAGTAACTTGAAAACTATTACATTTAGAGTATTTTGTTAAATATGTTATTCACAGACGTTTTGGTCAGCTATAACATAGTGAAATTGCAGACCTCTATGTCATGGCATAGCTGAGCAATAGCTTCTTTCAGGTTCTCACTGTTGAGTAAATCATTGTATCCAACCTGCAGGAAATCATGGGCTGGGAATCTGTTAATAAGGTCCGATTTGACCTTGGAACCCTCCTTCAAGGTCAAATGAGGATAGCCAAACATAAAAGTGCTTATAACTCGCTTATTATTGGTCCTAGAGGTTTGGAATGAAAACCAACCTATAGAAAATCATGAGCTGGGAATTTTTTGGTGTGGTCGGATTTCACCTTGGACCCCTCCTTCAAGGTCAAATGAGGATAGCCAAACTTAAAAGTGCTTATAACTCGCTTATTATTGGTCCTAGAGGTTTGGAATGGAAAACCAACCTATAGAAAATCATGGGCTGGGAATCTTTTGGTGTGGTCAGATTTCACCTTAGACCCCTCCTTCCAGGTCAAACGAAGATAGCCAAACTTAAAGTGCTTATAACTCGCGTATTATTGGTCTTGGAGGTTTGGGATGGTAAACCAACATATAGGAAATCATGGGCTGGGATTCTTTTGGTGTGGTCAGATTTGACCTGGGACCCCTCCTTCAAGGTCAATTGAGGATAGCCAAAATTACAATTGCTTAGAACTCGCTTATTATTGGTCCTACAGGTTTGGGATGGTAAACAAGCTACAGGAAATCGTGGGCTGGGAATTTTTTTGTGTGGTCGGATTTGACCTTGGACCCCTCCGTCAAGGTCAAACAAGGATAGCCAAACTTAAAAAGTGCCTATGACTCACTTATTATTGGTCCGAGAGGTTTGGGATGGTAAACCATCCTAAATTCTTTGGCTGGGAATCTTTTGCTATGGTCAGATTTGACCTTTGGACCCCTTCTTCATGGTCGAACGAGGATATTGCATTTATAGTATTTCTTTAAATATTTTTAACCTACTTTTTACACTTAAACAATTACCTTGTTACTTTATTTCATAATATCATTTGCAGGGCACAACTTTTTTGTCCTTTTCTTCTGTCAGCTTCGGAATATCTTTCGAACATACTGTTCAGTTACCATTTACTGTATTTCTGTACAGCCCTTTCCCTGATAATTATGCTTTCCTCTCATTATCACCATCACAAATCAAAAACATTCAGTCAGCTGACACAGTGCCCGTTCACGGGCACTCTCCTCTTGTTAAAATAATTTTTAATGCATTAAAATTAATGAAATCATGCACTAAATCAATTATAACTTGAAAAGTATTGCATTTAGAGCATTTTGTTAGAGTATGTTATTCAGCTACTTTTTCCATAGCTACAGCATGGTGAGTAACTTGGGTGTCTCTCTCAATAGCTAATTGAGTAATAGCTACTTTCGGACTTTTCAGAAACTTCCGTCATGAGTAAAATCACTTGTAACTTGAAAACTATTACATTTAGAGAATTTTGTGTAAATATGTTATTCAGCTACTTTTGGGTCAGCTATAACATAGTAAAATTTCAGACCTGTAGCTCATGGCATAGGTGAGTAATAGGTACTTTTAGGTTATCACTGTTGAGTAAATCACTTATAACTTGAAAAGTATTGCATTTAGAGTATTTAGTTTCATATGTTATTCACCCATTTTGGGGTCAGCTATAACATAGTAAAATTCCAGACCTGTGGCTCATTGCATAGCTGAGTAATAGCTACTTTGAGGTTCTTACTCAACACTAAATCATTTATAACTTGAAAAGTATTGCATTTAGAGCATTTTGTTAAAATATGTTATTCAGCTACTTTTTCCATAGCTACAACATGGTGAGTAACTACAGTGTCTATCTCAATAGCTAAGTGAGTAATAGCTACTTTTGGACTTTTCAGTAACTTCCATCATGAGTAAAATCACTTGTAACTTGAAAACTATTGCATTTAGAGAATTTTGTGTAAATATGTTATTCAGCTACTTTTGGGTCAGCTATAACATAGTAAAATTTCAGACCTGTAGCCCATGGCATAGGTGAGTAATAGGTACTTTTAGGTTATCACTGTTTAGTAAATCACTTATAACTTGAAAACTATTGCATTTACATTATTTAGTTTCAGTATGTTATTCACCTATTTTGGGGTCAGCTATAACATACTAAAATTAAAACTATTGCATTTGCAAAATTTTCTTTAAATATGTTTTTAACTTACTTTTTACACCTTAACAGTTACCTTCTTACTTTCCTTCTGAACACCATTTCCAGGGCACAATTTTTGTGTCCTTTTCTTCTGTCACTTCTACTCTGAAACTCAAAACACACAGTCAGCTGACACAGAGCCCATTCACGGGCACTGATTGCTTGTTTAATTTTTAACCCCAGCCCATAAAGGCTGGGGTTATAGTCGTCCCCTGCGCTGTCCGAACGGCGGCAGTGGGCATAAAGCTTGTGGGTGTTCCACAGCCTAAACCCCTGCAAAGATTTTCACCAAATTTTCAGGGAATGTTTACCCCAAAAGGATCTAGAGCTGATTAGATTTGGGGGGATATCCGGTAACAACTGTTGCCATGGCAACACTTTTAAGATTTTCGGGTCTTAAAGTTTGTAGGTGTTCCACAGACTAAACCCCTGCACAGATTTTCACCAAATTTTCAGGGGATGTTTGCCCCAAGAGGATCTAGAGCTGATTAGGTTTTGGGGGTATCCGGTAACAACTGTTGCCGTGGTAACACTTTTAAGATTTTCTGGTCTTAAAGTTTATGGGTGTTCCACAGACTAAACCCCTGCATGGACTTTCACCAAATGTTCAGGGATGTTTGCCTCAAGAGGATCTAGAGCTGATTAGGTTTTGGGGGGTATCCAGCTGCCACTGTTGCCATGGCAACACTTTTAAGATTTTCTGGTCTTAATGTTTGTGGGTGTTTCACAGCCTAAACCCCTGCACAGATTTTTACCAAATTTTCAGGATATGTTTGTCCCAAGAGGATCTAGAGCTGACTATGTTTTGGGCATATCCGGTGGCAACTGTTTTAAATTTCGGGGTCTTACAGTTTCTTCTAAAATCTTTGATATTTTCTGTAACTAAAATATTGAAGCTAGCTTCATCAGATTTGCACAAAATGTAAATGGATATGAAAGCTTGCCTGAGAGTAATTGTGTCCTTGTTTTGGAAACAAAATGACCGCCATATCACATCTTTAATACAAAATAGGAGGGTCATCATATAAAAAGAGCCTTATACTAATATCTCCCTTATAAAGTTATAATTGCTTCTAGGGCTACAAAATATGAAAACTACTTGTAAAAAATCATGGCCTGCGAATCTTTTGTACATCTCGTGGGTTCTCTACACTTCTTACAACAGAAGTTGTTCCTAAGATTTTCTCAAATCTCAATGTTGTTTGCCATTTAGCTGTACCTGTGGGCTGGGGTTCTTGCCTGCTGAGGCTGGCTATTTTTTTTTTTTTTTTTTTTTGCATATTTGAAATTTTATGGCAAGTCTACTTTTTCAATGGGTGCTGCTACAACAAGGTGACCCAGTAGTTAATGAAATATTCCAATTTTGTCTCATTTTATTCATTTCTAACAAGCTCTCTACATGTGTGATGGTTTACAAACAAACCCAATTTTCAGCTTGATTTTTGATGCGAAAGCAGTAAAAGCTTGTTTGTACATGTGATCCCAGGTACAGGCGTATACTTAATAGTCCGGATGACCACTTACAATGGCATTTCCCTGTCATTGGGTCTTATCCCCAGGGACAGGCTTAAGAGCCTCAGATGTTGATAGTCATTCCTGAGATTTTAGTTCCAGGATATCCTTCACTACAGCTTGGGGCTTGGGCTGTACTTGGGAATGGTTTAATAGCACTTTGAGTCCTCCAATAATGGAGATATTGGGCTGAGTATAAATATGGTGTAATAATAAATATATATATATATGTATGTATTGTAGGGATGACAGTGAAAAGCGAATCATCTGGTTTTATGAGTCAATCATCCTTTTGGTGGCAGCTCTATTTGTGTACATCTTTCATCATAGTCCAGTTATTCTGCTGCTCTTAGCATGCTGTACATTTGTATACACACAACTCCTCGGACGAATAAATTTCAGGTAAATATTTATACTTTTAATATTTAAATTTATATTACTTTTCAAAGTTAAATAAAGGGAATTGAAATTAAATGCCTAGGGGTTATTTCTTTTGTGTTTCACATGTTATGAAATAAATGGTCTCCAGAAAGTCTGTTGATACTTGATACAGTGCCAGACAGCTGATAGCAGATTCTGGAATAACATTCTTTTCAATGCTGATCTTCAAATTTCGTAAAATAATGTAAGGCTTTTTTGTTATTTAAATAACTTTACATAAACATTTTTGAATGACTACATAAACTCCCTTTGTTGTGTTTAGGTATTGGTGGTGGCAGTTAGCTACCCGTTGGGATGAATTTCAGCAGCATGAAGAGAGTATGGAACATTATAATGAGATGCAGAGCCGTAGGTCAGCAGCCCAGTTCCCTGCAAACCAAATGGCAGTTCCAACAAACTGGGTATCTCCCAGTGTCACCATACCCTATGGCCAGATTGCTTACGACCAGAGCTCAAATGAACCTTGGTATCCAGTGGAAGGGGTGCCCAATGTGCCACCGATTTCTACTGTTTCTTCTGCACCGGTTTCAACAAGCAGTGTCCACCCTCACACTCCCCACATAAGGCAGCGTTTCATGCCTCCCACCCCAGAAGTCCACGGACCACAGCCAATTTATTCCAGCTCCCCTATCATGACACAGCGCCCACAATTTGTGTCAAGGCCAGAATTAATTAGACGGCCACTGCACACATTTATGCCCTCACCTGTACCCAAAGTACAGCCAGTTTCTCAAGGTTCAAGCTTTCATTCAATTAAAAGTAAGTTCCTGTCAGCATTTGGTATGAATGAGTGTACACCCCATCCCCCTGGGCTCCCTAACAAAGGTCAGAATATCTGTTTTCTTAATGCTGTTTTACAGTGTTTGTCACATACTCCTAAACTTGCAATACGTTTGAACCGAGACTCCAAAGCTCTCAAGAACTTCATCTCAGACTCTGGTCTAGTGTTAGCCACCAATGAATTGATGCAGAAAATGATTGCTGCTGTGAACGAAAGGAGTCCCAAGATGTTGGATCACCTGTCGTTTCGGGAGCTTGCAAGTCAGGTGCGGGGCTCAATGATTGTCAACCCAAGGAAGAGTGAGCAGCAACAGCAGGATGCAGCTGAGGTGTTGATGTGGTTCTTAGATGTCCTGCATAGGGGCCTCAATACCAAGGCACTGAACGAGAATGCAAACAATGGTAGGCATCTTCACAGGCCTTTTTGTAACCTTTGTTGTTGAAAGTGACTTTTCGTGTTTAGGTAACCATTTCCCATTGCACTTGCAAAAAAACCTGAAGTAATGTGAAACTATTGCCTCTAAATTTCTGCTATTAATGTCAGTTTTTACCCCACAGCCCTTAAGGGCTGTCGGGATATTGTTTTCACCCATGGTGTCCGGATGGGTGGCGGGAAAAAGTTTGTCCGGGCTGTATCTCAGAAACCATAAGGTGTAGGAAGTTGATACTTGGTAGGGACATTGGTTAGGGGGTGTAGGTGTGCAACGTCATGGTCTGACCTTGATTTGACCTTGCTGTAGTGACCTTGAGTTTGAAAATCTTGTCCGGGCTATATCTCGGAAACCGTAAGGTGTAGGAAGTTGATACTTGGTAGGGACATTGGTTAGGGGGTGTAGTTCTGCAACGTTATGGTCTGACCTTGATTTGAGCTTTGACCTTGCCGTAGTGACCTTGACCTATAAAATCTTGTCTGGGCTATATCTCGGAAACCATAATGTGTATGAAGTTGATATTTGGTAGGGACATTGGTTAGGGGGTGTAGGTGTGCAACGTCCTGGTCTGACCTTGATTTGACCTTTGACCTTGCCGTAGTGACCTTGACCTATAAAATCTTGTCTGGGCTATATCTCGGAAACCATAATGTGTATGAAGTTGATATTTGGTAGGGACATTGGTTGGGGGTGTAGGTGTGCAACATCATGGTCTGACCTTGATTTGACCTTACTGTAGTGACCTTGGCCTATAAAATCTTGTCCGGGCTATATCTCGGAAACTGTAAGGTGTAGTAAGTTGATATTTGGTAGAGACATTGGTTAGGGGATGTAAGTGTGCAACGTCATGGTCTGCCACTGATTTGACCTTTGACCTTGCCATAGTAACCTTGACCTATAAAATCTTGTCCGGGCTATATCTCAGAAACCGTGAGGTGTAGGAAGTTGATACTTGGTAGGGACATTGGTTAGGGGATGTAGGTGTGCAACGTCATGGTGTGACCTTGATTTGACCTTTGACCTTGCCGTAGTGACCTTGACCTATAAAATCTTTTTGGGCTATATCTCGGAAACTAAGGTGTAGGAAGTTGATACTTGGTAGGGACATTGGTTAGGGGTTGTAGGTGTGCATTATCATGGTGTGACCTTAATTGGACCTTTGACCTTGTAGAGACCCTGCCCTTTAAAATCTTGTTGCACCTTTGAGTCTGTCTTTTGATGCAGATTAAGCACTGTTGAAGTCATATTAGAATTTATTAAGAATTTTACTTGTATAACTTCCCATTGTAAGAGATGGAATTTCATCCAGTGAGCCACAGATTTTGCTCCAACACCACACATAAGCATTCGTTGAATGTATTACCACTTCTGTATGCATGGTAATATTCAATACATCTAAAC
Source organism: Sabellastarte sp. h YS-2021 (assembly GCA_964017235.1). Lineage (NCBI taxonomy): Eukaryota > Metazoa > Annelida > Polychaeta > Sabellida > Sabellidae > Sabellastarte > Sabellastarte sp. h YS-2021. Next base: position 39,409,483 of record OZ024930.1, on the reverse strand, counting down.
CATAATTCAGCCATGCAGATGTAGATAAAGAGTGTTGTAGTTTTAGTTTACTGATTAATGCTGTCATCTTGTTATTGAATTATCTTGTTTTAATACTTCATCTTTACATGCATTATCTTTCTTTTAGACATTATTTTCTCCATTTAAACATTGTTTGGACCTTTATATAACTGACAGTGCTCTGAAAGTATCCTGAACTTTGTGCTGATACAGTACTTCCATATCTCATGGTGTTAAAAATATTTCCCTAGGCTGTGGGGTACGGGCATCTCTGATGCTATTTTTCTTGTGTTGTAGTCTGCAACTTGTAGATTTACAGAAACAAATACATTATTTTCCTTGCCAATCTTTACTAGAATTTGGCATTTTTTAGAAGTAATACAAAGCTATCATTCATAACTTTCTGGTGTAAATTAGCCTTTCTTCTGTGATAGGAGCATTGTGTATATTCTTTGCACACATTGTTTGTTTTAGATGTTCCCCATGCATATCACAACGACGGATTGGAGATGCTGAAGTATATCTATGGGGATCTGTCTTCACACAGAGTGGCATCGCTCAAAGAATCCTGCAAGAAAGAGGTACCATTATTAAAAATTTTATGTGATTTATTTTGTCTGGACATTTGCTGATATCAGTACAGAAACAGTCATAACTAAACCTGATAGGGGAGGCACACATTTCCATTTTTAAGGTCATCTGCTGTTAATGTACTGAAAATCAGTGAGCTTGTCTTGTACTGATGTTATAGTTTTGTTGTTCATGGTAATCATATTCTAGAAATGTTTTGTGATCATCTTTCCCCAAAACCACCAAATTGTGGCACATATTGCACATAATCTGGTTTGCCGAATCTAATGGAATTGTTGATGTATACTTGCCCTCTTGTTTTCGTTAAAGAGATATGGTGGCACAGTAGTAACTCCTTTCAGTTTCATGTCTGAGGTTGCAGTTTTAAACTTGACCCGTTAAGTTTCAAAGTGCCAGCTGATACTCATTGGTTTACAGTGCATAATTCAGAGTATCCAGGATTCATTGCTCATGGCCACTGGCAGGACTCTTTGTCCTCACGTGATCTATATACATAAGTCCCGTAGTGTATTGGGAGGCAACAATATTCAAACCGCTAACAAATTTGATATTTAATCATTTGTCTTGCTCCTCTGCTATTGTGGCTAAGAATCCAACTCATATTGTCAATATTGATATATGTGATGCACTGACACAGACAAAGGTCCTCTTGTGATCACGAATAAATTTTTACCACTCTTGTCTTTGTTTTTAGATTGCTTCCGCCCACAGTTTGGATGTAGAGGCATATGCTGAACCCATTCAGAGACTCTCCGACCTTGAATGGCTGACATACAAAGAGTCTAACAACTCAGTCATTGATGACCTCTTCATGGGTCAGCTGGTTGAAGCTCAGCGCTGTGTGGAGTGTAATCACATCTCTGTCAACATCCAGACCTTCAATGTTCTCCCAGTGCCCATTGTAGAGCCAAGGCAGCTAAATGGTCTGGTTTACTTGGAGGACTGCTTCACCAAGTTTGGGACCACAGAGGACCTAGTGGGTCCTAATGGTCTTAGGTGCGAGTGTGGTGGGGGTCGTCATACTAAAGTACCAGGTTTTACACCAGTCAGGGGTCAACAGCAACAACAACAGCAGCAGTGGGGGTCCCCACCAGTGGTAGCTACTTGCCCCTCAAGTCAGCATGCTGTGTATAACAATAACAACACAGGGGCTAGCCCCGCCTTAGCAAATGGAGGAGCAGGCTCTATTGTTGGGAGCCGCCTCCCTGCAGGATTGTACAGGAGGAAGCAGCAGCTGCTCCGGTCAGATTCAGCACTGACAGCCTCCCCAGTCCATGCCACTGCTATGTCACCCATATCCAGTCTTCGTGAGGAAGAAGTCAATGACAGTGGCTTCCACGATAACCAGATGATTCGGACTTCCACTCCAATACATGCCCCACCACAGTCTCCTGTGGCCAAGTTCACTGATGGTCAAAGACGGTCCTTGTTAAGGCAACTTCCTGAGTGCCTGGTGATCCAGCTGATGCGATTCACTCAGCATGGCCTGGAGATCACAAAGCTTCACAAACCCGTCAGTGTTCCCCTACAGGGCCTGGATTTGACACACTTGGTGATAGACAATGTCATGCAGAGAGAGGAAATCGGTTCAAACTCTTTGACAAGTAATAACTACAAGTATGAACTGTATGGGGTGTGTGTTCACCTTGGAGGGGAAAATATGGCTTGTGGTCACTATTTGGCCTATAGCAAGCACGTAGATGGTTCTTGGTACAAGTTCGATGATGAATCCGTAGTGCCAGTCAACATGGAATATGAACTGACAACTAAATATGTCAGGGAAAATGCTTATCTCTTATTTTATAAGAAAACTGGTGCACAGTGAAAAAGGCATTGGAAGTTGTTGTATTAGTAAAGTTTGAATGTGTGTGTGTTATTTGTGCTCCTGCTTTATCTCTCCAAATGAGACTCGTCTTTTTGCCAATTTTCAGTCAGTGACCACAATGGAAGCCAACTGGAATGTACTCTGACATATTGTCAACACAGACTAAATTGTATCTATATAAAATATACATATAATCTGATTGAAAATGAATCTTTTTTTATTATTGTTATATGTAAAAACTTATGGCGTTATAAAAAAATTCAGTTCTCCTCATTTTTGATGAGTTAACTTACTTCTTTTCAACAAAAAAAAAAGGTTGACATTTTTTTCATGATTTTAGAGAGCACTGGGACTGTATATATTGATGCATATATGTTAAGACTGACAATATATTATGATATGCAAGTGTGTAAAAATCATTTCATTGTTGTAACATTTTGTTAAGAATTTTGTTTACCATTTTTTAAACAGAAAAGTGAGAATTCTTGTACTTTAAAATGAACAAGTTCAATAACTGAAATAACTGTATGTCATTATGATTTAATATTGTAAGCAGCTTGCAAAGCAGTTCATGTATATCTTATGTACTCTGAAAAATTTGTAGTTAAATAGATATTCAGTAATCTATTTAATGTAAAGTGAAATTATGAATATAACAGCATTTAAAAATTAATGAAAAAAATTATGTACATGTGATATTTAAGTTATGACACATCATTATAATAATACCTCACAAAGTTTTTCGATAAAAATTTGGCAATTTTTAACATAAGTTGTACCAGACTTTTAATTTTTAACTCTAGCCCGTAAGGCTGGGGTTATAGTCATCCCCTGCGCCGTCTGGGTGGCGGCGACAGCTGCAGCAGGCATAAAGCTTGTGGGTGTTCCACAGCCTAAAAACCCTGCACAGATTTTCACCAAATTTTCAGGATATGTTTACCCCAAGAGGATCTAGAGCTAATTCGGTTTTGGGGGGTATTTGGTAACAACTGTTGCCATGGCAACACTTTAAAGATTTTCAAATCTTAAATTTTATTGTACTACAATAGCTTACCATGAGGAACTGAATTCTTTCTCGGGAGGCATCGGGCATCCAGCCAGTGTCCAAGAAAAATAGATGTTTAGTATTGACCGGATCCCAATGCTGAGAGTGTACCGTAACAGTGTAATCTTGCATCTAACCCTTTGTCTCTCATTGGCCTCATGACTAGCAAGTGTTTAAAATAAGCTTACAATATTTCACTGTTTTCTCAGTATGTACGTATTGTTGGATGTTATTTGTCAGCCATTTGTTTCTTTTTATTGCATAGATTATTCTGACAAAGGTTGAAAAGTGCAGGATAAGTATTCTTTGAATATTTATTGTTTGTGAGTTTTCCGCATTTCCACTTGGATTTTATTGCAGTAAAAATGTCGTCCCACCAAATGAGTGTAAAGCCCAGATCATCTAAATGCAGGCATTTTTGTTTCCTTTTCAACACGCACAATTACTGCCCTACATGCAGGGAATCTGGCAAAGGGGATGACCCCTGCATCACAAATCAATCTCCATGCAATATCTGTGCAAAGAACAACAAATTAAAATTCAATATGCGTAGGTATGTAAGGAAACAAAAGGCATCGGATCCCTGTAATACTAGTAAAGATGATGATCTGGACTTATTGGGAGATGGCGTGGAGGCGTTTTCTGGCTCTCAAGCAGACCTTGAGGGTGCTGCTGATAATTTATTTTCTTCTCTACATCCCCAACCCTTAAGTTTCAAGTCTTTGTCTTTAAAGACTCCTCAAACTGTCCCACCAACCCCAAGTACTGCTTTGCAGAATAAAATAGACAGTAGACTAGAAAAATCCCTGGGTAATCAATTTAACATACAACTCCAGCAACAAAGGGGTTCTTTCAAGCGTCCATGCTGGAGGCTATGAAGTCTCTCCAAGCAACCTAAAAGGGTGTGTTCCAAAGCTAAGAAGCACTCGAACAAGAAAAAACACAAGGTTTGGGCAAAGTACTATTCTCAGTCGTCTTCTTCAGAGGAAGATCAGTCCTCTGGCCCTATCAAAAACTCTACTAAACCTCAACACGCTCCTTCTGAGCCTGAACTTCAACAGGATGATTGTGCTAGGCCTGGACGATGAGAAAGGCCAACAGAAGCTAAGGCCAAGAGGCCCTTCAGCTATGCTCCCTTTAAATCCCATTCTCAAAGACGCTTTTTTGAAGTTTGAACAGGATTTCTTGGCCTCTAATTTACCTGAGGGTAAATATATCAAAAACCCTGCTTTGACAGCCAAATACTACAAGGTGGGACAACTTTGTTTTGTAGACAAACTTCAGGCGCTCAATACAGATTTTGCCAAGATTTGTATTTCTCCTAAGCCCTCTGGGGCCCCTATGGGCAAGGTTCCCCTACAAGTTCTCAAGGAACTTGAACACCAAGCTAGACAGAATCTCTCTACCCTCAGTTCCACAGCTAGTTTCGCAAAGACTGCCTCTTCTTGTAACACAGTTATGGAGAAGTGTCAGCACAGTATCAAGGTTACCTTCAAGAGGGTTAAATGCCAGATTCAGAAGGGTGCCGATCCTGAAAGAGCTGCCAGGTGTGACTATGAACACATCTGTGACGATTTTGAGATTATGAATAAGAGAATTCTTCTTCAACGGAGAGCCTTAGCCTGCCTCAGCAAATCTGTAGCCCATATTCTCCAGAGGGTGCTGTATACCATGGGTAACACTGCTAAGATGCGAGGCCGAGATGACCCTCCTTCAACCACATCCGCAACCTACAGGAAACGCCCCTATGGGGGCAACTCCTCCCAAAGCAGTAACCAATCGTTTTCCTCAGGTAGGGGGAAACCGAACTTCAGAGGCTTCAGAGGTCGTTTTTGACCCCATTCAAGGGGACAAGGGTGTGGAACCCCCCCCCCCCCCCCAATGACTCCTTACAAGCCTCCGTTCTTTTAGAAGAGACTGGCTAACAAATTTAGTCATAGCTCCACTGATTCGATCAGGTTACAAGGCCCTTTAAAAAGACCAAGCTCTGGCCTCTTGTTTCCAGTCTCTTCTGTCAAAGAATGCAATAGAAATGGTGGAAAATGTAAAATCTCTCAGGTTTTACAGTCACCTGTTTCTAGTACCCAAGCCTCACCAAAGGTGGAGGCCAGTAATAGACCTAAGCAGGCTCAACACCTTCCTACTTGTAGAGAGGTTCAAAATGGAAACACCAGAGTCCATCAGGACCTCTCTGATTCCAGGGGAATGGGTGTCATCGATAGACCTATCAGACTCGTACCTTCACATCCCCATCCACCCAAACTCAAGGAAGTACCTAAGGTTTTGCCACAAGTCACAGGTGTTCAGTTCACCTCCCTTCCCTTTGGGCTAGCCACACAATGATTGTAAAAGAAGTGAAGCTGATGGCCCTGACAAGGGGAATCAGACCTCACCAGTACCTGGACGACTGGCTTATCAGGGCCCAGTCTCAGGAAGAAGCACAAGTGAACACTCAGACAGTGGTAGATCTGACCCAGTCCTTAGGGTGGATAATAAATCAGGAGAAATCTGAACTAAAACCTACTCAAGTTTTTTCATCCGTGGGCTATGAATACCATCTATATTCAGCCCTTGTAAAACCCACTCAAGAGAGATGGCTCAAACTTTAGGATTTGATCCTACGACTCAAGTCAAAACATGTTTTGAAAAAAAAGATGTTTGATGTCGCTAATTGGGTTGCTTGCCTCAACAGAGAAACTGGTCCCGGAGGGACGCCTTCACATGAGGCCCTTTCAGTTTCACCACAAGGAGCACTGGAGATATCCTCAGTCGTTGGACACCCTCCTTCCTTGGACAGAAACCATTTCAGTACACCTAGAGTGGTGGCAAAATCCCACAAGTGTGATGAAAGGTGCAGATCTTCACCCCAAAGACCACAGTATCCAAATCTTTACAGACGCCTCAAACAAAGGCTGGGGTGCTCACTTAGAGCAAGCCTGTACCAAGGGTCTGTGGTCAGACAGGGAAAAAAAGGCAACAGATAAATGTTCTAGAGCTGAAGGTGGTTTCTCTAGCCCTTCAAAGGTTCAAGGACCAGTGTCAAAACCAAGCAGTGTTGGTTGCTACAGACAACTCTACAGTAGTAGCCTACATAAACAAACAAGGAGGAACCCACTCGGCAGAGATGTGTGCTCTCTTGTGGAAGATCATGACCTGGTGCCATCATTACCAGATAACCTTAAAAGCCAGACACATTCCAGGGTGTCTGAATGTGATGGCCGACCTTCTGTCCAGGTCGAACCAAGTCTAGTCAACAGAATGGTCACTGCATCCACAGGTGTTCAAACAGATCTGTCACAAGTGGTTCACTCGTCATGTAGATCTATTTGCCACTCATCTGAACCACACAGTTCCACTGTACGTATCTCCAGTCCGAAACCAAAATGCTTGGGACATAGATGCTCTGAACATAAACTGGTCGGGTCTCACTGCTTATGCTTACCCTCCCACAGCTCTCCTTCACAGGCTGATCCAAAAAATCAGGCAATCCAGTTGTCTAATCATTGGAATAGCCCCAGGCTGGCCAGGGATGCCCTGGTTTTGGGACCTAGTGCAGCTCTCAACAGAGATCCCACTTCAACTACCAGTGTCCAGAACTGTCCCGCAACTATTTGTTTCACAGCAATCCACAACATCTCAACCTCCACACCTGGTGTCCAGGAGTGGACAGCTCCAAGAACAAGGCTTCTTTGTGGAGGTGGCAGAGAGAATTGCTGCCCCTCAGAGGTCATCAACAAGGACCATCTACAAGTCAAAGTGGGCCCTATTTGAGAAATGGTGCAGAGAAAATTTGGTGGATTTCTCCACTCCCTCTGTGAAACAAGACTCAGACTTCTTTATGTACCTGTACCAAGATCTAAATAAGTGCCCTTCGGCCATTGATTGTTATAGGACAGCCATTGTTGACACCTTGGGCCCAACGGGGCTCCATATCTCCCAAAGTTCAGACCTTAACAGGTTACTCTCCAGTTTTCACAGGGATCGTCCCAAAAGTTCCAGGAATCTTCCTAAGTGGGACCTTTCTGTTGTACTCAATTAGCTCACAAAAGCAGCCTTTGAGCCTATGAAAGACACAGACCTTAAACATCTTACTCTCAAAACTGCTTTCTTGCTAGCTTTGGCCTCTGGCAAGTGCCGCAGCGAAATTCATGCCTGGGTTGCAAAAAAAGTATCGAATCTAGGCCAATGGGAAAAGGTTGCCTCGTTCCCTTCTGACTTTATAGCCAAAAACCAACTAGCAAGAGAAGGTTCTCAAAGTGTGTCTCCGGTGACTATTCCTGCTTTGACTACCATTCTAGATAGACAATTAAAAAAAGACAGGACCTTGTGTACTATTTGGATCGAACCAAAAACCTAAGAGGGTCTCGATCCCTGCTTTTTATCTCCTTTAAGAAAGGACACACCTCAGACATCAGACCCGCTACACTCTCTTCTTGGCTAAAACAAACTATCCTACTTTGTTACAAACAAGCTGATCAACAAGAGGGTCTCGATCCCTGCCTTTTATCTCCTTTAAGAAAGGACACACCTCAGACATCAGACCCGCTACACTCTCTTCTTGGCTAAAACAAACTATCCTACTTTGTTACAAACAAGCTGATCAACAAGAGGGTCTCGATCCCTGCCTTTTATCTCCTTTGAGAAAGGACACACCTCAGACATCAGACCCGCTACACTCTCTGCTTGGCTAAAATAAACTATCCTACTTTGTTACAAACAAGCTGATCAACAAGGGGGGTCATATCTGCTGTATTTAACTGTATAATGTATGAAGTCTTTCAGTGTACTGTCATCTCATATTTAGGGTGGCAAGTTTATTAGAGTCAGGCTTATGGTATTCATTACAGTGATGCCCTTGGCAGCTATACGCGCCTAAGTGAGCACAGCCAGACTTAACCCTTCAATCAAAACATGCTGACAGTATCGGTACTGTCATTTATTAATCTTCTGGTGTTTGGTTTCTTATAGGTCCGGTTTTCAGAATTGGGGCTCTGTAAGTGGGACTCAGACTGGTTTTTCAAATATTCATTTTATTTATTTATTAATTCAAATCAAGAAAAATTCAGTATTATTGCAGTCTCAACTGTAATCCCTCCATTACTGAAATGTAGCTTTTATAAGCTACAAGCTTACCATGTGGAACTGAAGAGAGTCCCACTCTGCCTCCCCACTGTATTCCAGCTGAGGGGGTATTGGCTAAATTTACGAGAGAAGAAGGGTTAGACACGAGATTGCACTGTTTTGGTACACTCTCAGCACGGGGGTTAATACTAAACGTCTGTTTTTCTTGGACGTTGGCCGGATACCTGCGGCCTCCCGAGAAAGCATTCAATTCCACATGGTAAGCTTGTAGCTTATAAAAGCCACATTTAAGTAATTAAATTAAGTTTGGGACTAAACCCCTGCATGGATTTTCACCAAATTTTCAGGATATGTTTACCCCAAGAGGATCTAGAGCTGATTAGGTTTTGGGGGTATCCAGTAATATCTGTTGCCATGGCTACACTTTTAATATTTTCGGGTCTTAAAGATTGTGGGTGTTCCACAGCCTAAACCCCTGCACAAGTTTTCAGGACATGTTTACCCCAAGAGGATCCAGAGCTGATTAGGTTTTGGGGGGAATCTGGTAACAACTGTTCCCATGGCAACACTTTTAAGATTTTCAAGTCTTAAAGTTTGTGGGTGTTCCACAGACTAAACCCCTGCACGGATTTTCACCAAATTTTCAGGATATGTTTACCCCAAGAGGATCTAGAGCTGGTTAGGTTTTTGGGGGAATCTGGTAACAACTGTTATCATGGAAACACTTTGAAGATTTTCAAGTTTGGTGGTGTCCCACGAACTAAACCCCTGCATGGATTTTCACCAAATTTTCAGGGTATGTTTAATTTAAGAGGATCTAGAGCTGATTAGGTTTTTTTTTTTGGGGGGGGGGGGGGGTATCCATGGCAACACTTTTAAGATTTTCGGGTCTTAAACTTTGTGGGTGTTACACAGAGTAAACCCCTGCGGAGATTTTCACCAAATTTTCAGGGTATCTTTACCTGAAGATGATCTAGAGCTGATTAAGTTTTGGGGGGTATCTGGCTTCCACTTTTGCCATGGCAACACTTTTAAGATTTTCGGGTCTTAAAGTTTGTGGGTGTTCCACAGCCTAAACCCATGCATGGATTTTCACCAAATTTTCAGGATATATTTAAGGGGCTGTACAGCTGATTAGGTTTTAGGGGGTATCCAGTGGCAACTGTTGCCATGGCAACACTTTAAAAAATTTTTGGTCTTAAAGTTTGTTCTAAAATCTTTAATGTTTTCTACAACCTAAAATATTGCAGCTTGCTTCATAAGATTTGCACAAAATGCAAATGGATAGGAAAGCTTGCCTTAGAGTAATTGTGTCCTTATTTTGGAAACAAAATGGCTGCCATGTCATATCTTTAATGACAAATAAGATGATCATCATATCAAAAAGGCCTTATATCTCCCTTATAATTGTTTCTTTTGCTTCAAAATATGAAAACTACTTGTAAGAAATCATGGCCTGTGAATCTTATGTGGAACATCTTGTGGGTTCTCTATACTTTTTACGACAGAAGTTGTTCCTAAGATTTTCCCAAATCTCAAAGTTGTTGGCCATTTAGCTGTACCTGTGGGCTGGGTTTCTTCCCTGCTGAGGCTGGCTATTTTTCTCTCAGTTTTAAAATGATGGCACTTGCTGTTTTATGTGCAACATTTTTATGATCATGTTTCTGTGGAAAGTAGAGTTCACTCTGCGTAGGTCTGACATCAAAAATCCAAGTGATTTGGTTCCAGTTACACTAGATTCCAGTTCTAAGGGGGAGGTGGTGATGGGGGAGGGGGAAGTGTCACAAAATAGTAAGCTATGACAATTTTTTTTTCATTTATGTGGGTAACCTTAAAAGTTAAACAAGTTTCTCTTTTCATTCTACTTCAGATGATCAAATCATTCACTTGCACAAGTTTTGTTCAGTGATACTCTGTTTTACTGTTGTTATAACATATAATGACCAAACAAGGGACACTTGTTTGTTTTTTTGACCATCTTGAATTTTTGCGTACTCCGTTTATCTCGGAAATGGTGCGAGATAGAGCGATTTTAACGAAATCTTTGACCCGCAGGTTATCTGCAGAGTCTACTGGCAACTTTTCCCAAAAATTGTTTTCCCCCAACTTTTTGGTGGCCAACTTGAATTTCTGGGTAAAACGCAAAAATGTATTTATCTTGGCAATTGTGTGAGATAGAGCGTTTTCGACAAAATTTTTGACCTACAGGGGATCTGCAGAGTCTACTAGTGACTTTTCCCAAAAATTGTTTTCCCGCCATTTTTGGCAGCCATCTTGAATTTCTGCGTAAAATGCATTTTCCTCGGAAATGGTGCGAAATAGAGATATTTCGAAGAAATTTGTGAGCCCCCCCCCTGGTATCTACAGAGTCTACTGGTGACTTTCTCAAAACTTGTTTTCCTGCTATTTTCGGCGGCCATCTTAAATTTCTGCGTAAAATGCAAAAAAAAAAACGAAAAAGAAAAGAAAAAAAAATACACATTTATCTACGAAACCTTGCATTTTGGCATAAACGGAAAAACATATTAAACACAGGAGGATGGTCATTTCTACAAAATCAGTAATACTCATTGGGATGCTTTGTTTTTGGTGTGCAAAAGCAATTTCTTTTCCTCTTGCGAAGCAATACTCTAGTTTTTTCTTTTATTCATTAACTTTACTTCAGCCTACAAATTTAGACATCATAAATGAGGTTTATAAATTATACTTGCTTTTAAGGAAATCCCATAAACTCTTCTTTTTTTTTCTTTCTGTGTGAAAATATGTTAATGTATAGTATGTGACTATACCAAAAATTACATGTCCCTATTAAAAATATTTATAATACTGGAAAGTATTTCTTGAATTATCCTTTTTTGAAAGGGATGTACAATACCCGTTTATTTCTTGTTAATGGAGCACTTAAATGCTTTTCAATTCACAGTTTAATCATGTAGTAAACATGTAAATTCCCTTGATTCAAAAAAAAATTATTGAAAAAATTTATGGCCAGTTATTGGAAGTTTTACAGTAAGCGCAGTGACTTATATTACTTGATGTCTGTTTTCCTATCTTAATTCATGGCCAAAGTTGTTATTCCCCAGAGTCTGTATGTTTTGTGTGTGAAGCAGTTAAAGTTTCGTTTAACTTAATGAAGACAGTTAAAGTTCAATTGTCCAAAATTCTAATTGCATCACTGTAATCCTTTGTAAAAAAAGGAAATGTATTTCCTCCTGCATTGTACTAATTATATCCCCAGACGAAAGTCGGGGATATATTGGATTCAGGTCCGTCGCGCCGCCGCCGCCGCCGCCGCCGCCGTAGAAATTTCCTTGTGGACGCGATAACTCAAAAACAAATTAATATTTTTTTTTCAAACTTGGTACACATGTTAAGGGTGCCCAAAGGAAGATCCCTATTTTAAGGTGACCTTAAACTCCCAGTAAAAAAGAACTTATGGCCACCTCAAGGTCAGAAATTGGACTTTTGGCCACTTAGAGCCCTGTAGGTCACAAACTATGATGCTCAGCTGGCTGAAATTTTACCTGACAACACATTAATATGTTCTTAGTACATGTGCCGAAAATCACGACTTTAAGTTGAGGAGAAAATTGTGTTTGAGGCCCATAAATACCCCCACTTGGGGATTTTTTGCTATACTTTTCACATATTTTGCCCTATAATTTGGAAGTGGTAATTCTGATGAGTCTCAAACTGCGCTAGGTATAACTTTGATATGTAATCCTTGTCTGTAGAAAATTTTAGGGCTGTAGGTTTACCCAAAGGGGTCGACTTAAGGTCTCAAAAGTGCCCACAGAGACCCAATTTATGCACTTTTTGCCACTTTCAAGCACTGTAGCTTTCAAACTATGTCTCTCATCTAAGTTAAATATCATCTGGGAATATATCTATGTGTTTTCTTATATGTGCCCCAACATTTAGGCCTTTAATAGACAGTTAACCTGTGTATCAGGACCATAAACACCCACCCGAGTGACCCTTATAAGACATTTTTCACATCTTTTTCCCTGTAACTTGGAAATGGTAAGTCTGAGAAGTTTCAAACTGTATTAGATATATATTCTGTGTGTAATCTTAGTATGTAACAGATTTTAAGTCTGAAGCTTTAATTTTGAAGGTCAAATTGAGGTCTCTAAAAGGCTCCCAAAGACCCAATATTTGGACTTTTTGCTACTTTTAAGCCCTGTGACTGTCAAACTATGTGACTGATAGAGCTCAAATCCTATCTGGGAAGATATTAGTATGTTATTTATATATGTGCCAAAAATTAAGGCTTTAAGAAGACATTTAACCTGTGTATGAGGACCATAAATCCCCACCCGAGTGACCATTTTTAGACATTTTTCACATATTTTGCCCTGTAACTTGGAAATGGTAAGTCTAAGAAGTTTCAAACTGTATTAGATGCATATTCTATGTGTAATCTTAGTATGTGACAAATTTTAAGTCTGAGGCTTTAATTTGAAGGCCACATTTAGGTCTCTAGAAGGCCCCATAAAGACCCAGTATTTGGACTTTTTGCCAATTTTAAGGCCTGTGACTGTTAAACTATGTGACTGATAGAGCTGAAATCTCATCTGGGAATACATTATTATGTTCTTTTTACATGTGCCAAAAATCAAGGCTTCAAGTAGACATTTAACCTGTGTATGAGGACCTTAAACACCCACCTGAGTGACCCTTTTAAGACATTTTTCACATATTTTGCTCTGTAACTTGGAAATGGTAAGTCTGAGAAGTTTCAAACTTTATTAGATACATATTCTATGTGTAATCTTAGTATGTAACAAATTTTAAGTCTGAAGCTTTAATTTGAAAGCCACATCGAGATCTCTAAAAGGCCCACAGAGACCCAATATTTGGACTTTTTAACCACCTTTAAGCCCTGTGACTGTTAAACTATGTGATTGATGGAGCTGAAATCCCATCTGGGAATGCATTATTATGTCCTTTTTACATATGCCGAAAATCAAGGTTTTTAGTAGACATTTAACCTGTGTATGAGGGCCATAGACACTCGCCCAAGTGCCTTTTTGGACATTTTTTCCGTATTTTGCCCTGTTATTTGGAAATGCTTAGTGTGACAAGTCTTAAACTGTATTATATATAATTTTTGTTTGTTATGTATGTCCCCCAAAAAGTTTCAGATCTGTTGTTTAATTGCTAAGGTCTCTTTAACAATTGTAAAATGCCCACAGAAACCCAATTTATGGACATTATGCCACTTTAAAGCCCAGTAACTGTCAAACTATGTGGGTTATAGAGCTGAAATCTTTGAATTTTTAAAAGGAAATGCCTGTCTATTTAAATTTTGAATATTAATAATGTTATGGCTATCTTAGTCTTTTAAGAACTTATTTTTGTGTGTTATACCTCTGCTTGCTGAGTTTTTAACTTTTTAAAATGAAACTGGTTAAACATATTCAAGTAGACAAAATGGACACTTTAAGTGAGCTTTAAGTCCCAATATTAATGAAATTATATCCTTATGTAGTAAAAGTAGGGGATTTTTAACCCTCATCTAGCCCAGTTTTATTCAACTTGCCTCAGTTAATTTTGACACAGCTCCTACAGTTATGAACTCATTTCAGTTGATAATCACATACTTAAAATTCTCAATTCTTTTTGTATTTGAGTACCCCTTTTATATAGATTGTTTGTTTACCATTTATGCATCCCCCACCCGGATTCCCCCCACCCACCTCTGGGACCTCCAGCTATATTGAGTGACACTAAATAAACAAAGGTATTTAATGATATCAGATGAGAAACAAAGAACTCAATGGGGTTGCAGATCTTGTGTAATAGTGAGAGAGGTGTGGAGAAGGGGAGAGGGGTGGGGGTGGGAGGTGGTGGGCTTCATTACATATAACACAAAGGGGAGTCAGAACTGAGATTGTGTCACATATTTAGGCTGCATATATATGGACCACATATATAGGTATAGAGGAAATGAATAACTGAAAACAATTTGCAAATTCTAAAAATAATATAATAAAATAATAATATAAATAATTTTTTTTTAAATAATATTTTGTGAACAAATATAGAAACAGGTATGCGCTTTTGGGATTATGAATTTTAGAATGGACATTGAATCATCAATCATTTAAATACTTTGAAGGAAGATTGAAAAGTATGATGAGTTGAGTTAAAAATAATATTTTATTTGTCAACAAATATAGAAACAGATATGCTCTTTTGGGATTATTATTTTAGAATGGACATTCAATCATCAATCATTTAAATACTTTGAAAATAGGTTTAGAGTTATCATTGCAGGAAGATTGAAAATATAATTTGAGTTATGTATTCGGCGTCTGGGGATACACCATCTTCCTTGGAAGATATAAACAGAGTAGATTGATGTGCTGAAGTTCATATAATAATGGGTAATTATGTTTTAAAAAATTCCCGATCAAAACCTGTGGCGTGAGTGATGACCTGTCTGGGGATATGTTGGCGCCGAGTTGGCCCAATCTAGTTATGCTAATGAGGTCAAACATGGCTGCAGCCATGCTGCTTAAAAGCATGTCAATTACTAGTGATTTTAAAAACATACAATACAATAACAGGTATTGGTCCCTTTGTGTTATTTGTGTAACTTTTCCAGCATTATGTTTATGGGCCGAAAATCACTTGACCACTGAATGAATGGCAGTTCCATATTCCTAATCCCTTGTCAAATAAACCATTGGGTTTGGTTTAAGTTGCCCCTTGAAGACATATCATAAATCCCCAAGATAGGTTCCAACAATGCCTTATATACATGTATGTATTTTAAATTAAAGATATGCAAGGAATCTGTAAAGTAAATTGCTGGGATTATGTTTTTGGTTTGAATTATAGTTAGGTTCAAGTAACACAGAATTGAGTTACACAGAGTCTGAGTGTAAGTCTATTTCCAAAAGATACTCTCTAAACAAAGTAATACTTTTTATTTCATTATTTCAACAGGTTTTAAATGTCTGTTGGCCCATATTAGAAAATGTGTTATTTTTAGTATTAATATTTTAAAAAGTAAAAAAATATATATATAAACTAGGGAACTTCTATTGGAAATTCATTATTTATTGGTAGTTCACATCTAATGTAACTTGGGTTAAATTAATGAAACTGCAAAGTGACTATGTATTGCAAAATACCACCAGAAAAAAAAAACCTTTTGATCTCAAGACTCAGAATGTAGAGTGAATAAATTTGAGAATGGAAGTATATATTTTCATAATGGCCATTTTATTATTGTAATATAACAGCTTCAAGTTGTAGTAGTCAAACCAACAAGTAATCAGAGTATGTTCAAGTGTTTATGGCAACCATTGAGTGCCAAAGTAAACTGTGTGTTGTGTATATATTTCATTGTTAATTGTCAAAGAAATCTTTTTTATTGCGTTAATTCATCCTATCCAATGGACAATTGCTTTACCGGTCAGTGCGACCGGTCCCGCCAAACGTCAGAAAAAAACGTCCTGTATATACTACCGGCAGGACCGGTCACAGAGTGTGCATTCGCCAGGTGGCGCATCGTACTTCATTTCCTGTTTACCTATTGACGTCATAGCATCTTTTTCGTTTGGCGCGAAAGAGTGTGCAGACAATTTTCATCAGAGATACGTTTTGTGTTTTATACAACACACTCATCCCAGTTACGTGTTTTTTATTAGTGCTGTATACTTCTACTACGTTTCTGATCATAATGTCGTCTCCTGGACAGAAGCGAGGTTCTTGCGGGTACGTTATGGCCCTTTTCGACAACCACAAGAAATGCGCGCGTTGTCGTGACAAGGGGGTGGGAGACGACCCCTGTGTGAAGAAGTTGGATTGTAGTATCTGTAAGGCGTTTACGCCTGCTCAGATCCACCAGTTAGCAACCCCGACCTACAAGGAACGGAAAGAACGCTCTAGCCAGAAGAAATCTGAAGATTTGACAAGTACGTCTCCCAAGCTTGTTGATCCGTCGGAGGTTTCACTGCTGGGTCCTGTTAATTCAGGAAAGCAGTCTCCTGTTGATTCTACACCCAAGCAGAAGAAGAAGCGTTCTGATGGCTGCCCAAGGTCTAGTAAACGGAAGCACAGCAGTAAGCCCACTTCAGACGACCTCAAGTCCCTTGATGACAAGTGGAGTGAGAGATTTTCCCGTCTGGAAGCAATGCTGATTAACCAGTCCTTTGCTGTTCCTGTGAGACCGGTGAATTCTGCTTCTGTGGTGCCCAGAGAACACCCCTTCTTTGATCCGGGTGCTTCTACAAGTGTTATGTTTTCTGAGGGCACTGGTGATGTTGCTACGCAGTTGACGGCTACCCAACCTCCGCTGGGGGTTCCCGGTACACAAGCTGTGAAGGAAGTGAATGAGAGTGCTACCCACCCTGTTCAGGGCCCCGGTACCTCTGAGACTGTTGCCACCCAACCTTTACTGGTTCCCGACTGCCACCCAGCCTACACAGGCTCCCGGTGCGGGTCCTGAGGTTCTGCCTTCCGGTTATGAAACTACGCTGTCAAACCAGTCGCCTCCCATTGGCCAGAATACTGAGGTTGCTAGGGAATCTGACAGTGAGGCTGAGTTGGATGCGGAACCGGCTTCACCGGCTAGTGTTCACTACCAGGGTGATGTACCGGAAACAAACACTGACCAGGACCTCTCTGAAGATGCAAATTACCGGGAAACCTTAAGAGGGGTGAGGAGTTTCATGGGCTGGCATCAAATCCCGGATTATGACACCTCAGCTGCATCTATGGATGACAATCCCTTTGCCAGTTCCAGAGTGAAGACTACCGGTAAAGTGTCAGTTAAATTGCCGGTGGATGAATGGCTCTGTAAAAAGCTGGAGAAACTAAATGTAACTATTGCTGAAGGTTATCCTTCCAGGAATACAGAAACCAGTGGACTGCTGCGTGATCAATTTGTGAAGACACCCCGTACTTCAAAGTGGTACGACATGCAAGCTGTTAGGAAGGATACGTCTACCCAGGCTGTTGGTGACTGGTCTCCGGAACCGGCAAAACTGAACAGTATGTTTTCCAGAGTTGCAAGGCGCAGCTTACCTTCTGCTCCAGCTTCCCGTACTTTCAGCCAGGACACCCTTAGAAGGTGGGAGAGGTCCTTCCGAGAGCAATCAGTGATGTGTAATCACGCTGCTGGCCTATCCAGATGCCTCACGAAAGTACAGGACTCCATGGTCACCCAGTTGAAGTCCCTCAGGTTCGATTCCTCAAAGGGCAAAAGTGCTGAGAAACAACAACAGGCTGTTGAGGAACTGGAGTATCTGGTTACATTCAACCGGTCAATTTCACAGGCTATGCAGCGTACCATGCAGGATCTCTCAGAGGGAGTCTTTATCAGCATGGCTAATCTCACCCTGGCCCGTCGGGACAGTTATTCAGAGTTCATACGAGGTGGAGTTAAACCTGACACCTTGTCTGCCTTACGCACGTCTCCAGTCCACCAACTCTCACTCTTCCCGGACAGCTTACTGGTCAAGGCTGAAGAGGAGATCTCACGTAGTGAAGAGAGGCGTTCTGCTGGTAACACACAGAGGAAACCTGGACGTTTTCATCCATACGTCCCCTCCAATCGAACCCCTCACCAGCCGGACCGGAAGCCCACTACACCAGCATGGAAGCAGATTAGAAACCGGCAAACTGCTCAGAAAGGTGGTGGTAAAGCCTCAAACTTCAGCCAGAAGCCGGCCAGGGGATTTAAAAAGCATAAATGACAATTACTGTGTTTCAAATGTGGTCGGATTGGTGAACTCTGTAAATGTATCCGACAAGATGAAGGGTTTGAACCCACCACCACCAGTGACAAGCAAGAGCGAGACTGTGTTATCACATGTAAACTCTTTTGTTGCAAGTGTTCCTTTTGTCAGCGGGTCACTGCAAAAGAAAGGTGTAAATCCCGTTTATTGTCAATCTATCAGAGAAATAAACCATGTGAACGATGTTTCCTGTGTAGATCACTTGAGTTCTGTAAAGATTGTCACAAATGTCCCAACTGTTGTCACAAATCTTCCTGTAGGGGCAAGGCTTCAGCAGTTTTGGGAGAAGTGGGAAACTCTGGGTTCGAGTCCAAAAGTAATCAGAATACTGAGAGAGGGCTACACCCTTCCCTTCCGGTTCAGACCCAACCTAACCAGGTCACCAATGGTCATCAGCAAGTATGTAAACCCCCAAAGACAGTCCCTCCTTTTGGAGGCACTGGCTCAGCTAACAAACAAAAATGCAGTGGAACCGGTAACAAACCAGACCTCCCTAGGGTTTTACAACCGGCTATTTTTGGTTCCCAAACCCAACAACCGGTGGAGACCTATCCTGGACCTGAGCACTTTGAACATCTTTTTAAACACAGAGTCGTTCAAAATGGAGACTCCAGAAACCATAAGAAGCTCCCTACAGGTCGGGGAGTGGGTCACCTCAATAGACTTCAAAGATGCATACTTCCACATTCCAATTCACAGTCAGTCCAGGAAGTACATGCGTTTTCACATTCAAGGCCAATCCTACCAGTTCAAGGCCCTGCCTTTTGGTCTTTCCACAGCACCCATGGAGTTCACAGTGGTGGCCAAAGAGGTCAAGCTCATGGCCTTACGACAGGGTATATGAATCCACCAGTACCTAGACGACTGGCTGGTGAGAGCCTCTACCCACCACACCTGTCTCCAGCATACTCAAACCCTGGTCACACTTTGTCAGGAGCTAGGGTGGCTGGTGAACAAGGAAAAGTCAGAACTGGCACCCAAACAGGTCTTCAACTTCGTAGGTTACCAGTTCGACCTGAAAGAGGGCAAGGTCAGACCAACAGAAGAACGTTGGCAGGCCTTGACAGACAAGATCAGATCAATGCTGTCGGATCCGGTATGTCCGGTCCGGAAATTCATGTCCCTCATAGGTCTCCTCACAGCAACAGAAAAACAAGTCCACTTAGGGCGACTCCACATGAGACCCATACAGTGGCACTTGAAAAACAATTGGAGGGTCCGAGAGTCACTGGAAAAATTGATCCCGGTCCCCAAGTCCCTCCACCCTCATCTAAGGTGGTGGTTGGAGGAAAGCAATGTGCTACTAGGTCAACCATTACACCCTCTAAAACATGCTCTGCAGATCTTTACAGACGCATCAAACGAAGGGTGGGGCGCTCACTTGGACGACCATACTGCAAGGGGAACTTGGTCCCTTCCAGAAAGCAAGTTGCACATAAACCACTTACAGCTAAAAGCAGTTTTTCTAGCTCTAAAGGAGTTTCGAACCCTGGTCTGCAACAAGACTGTGTTGATAGCTACAGACAACACAACAGTGGTTGCCTATATCAACAAAGAAGGGGGGATGAAGTCGGGGTCACTGTGTGCCCTACTGTGGAGAATCCTGTCCTGGTGCACCAGACAGCAGGTAACCCTCAGGGCACGTCATATCCTCGGCCGGCTGAACGTGATAGCAGACAAGCTATCCAGACTTGGCCAGACCATTCAAACAGAGTGGTCACTTCATCCAGCAGTATTCCAAGCTATATGCGCAAGGTGGCACCAGCCACAAGTGGACCTGTTTGCCACCAGGTTCAACAACAAACTGCCTCAGTTTGTGTCACCGGTGCCAGACCCCCAGGCTTGGGCAGTGGATGCACTCAGTCTCTCCTGGGAGGACCTAGACCCATACGCCTTCCCACCGGCAGCCATCTTGGGCAAAGTGGTGGAGAAGCTCCAGGACTACCCCTGCAACAGAATAATCCTGATTGCCCCAGGGTGGCCCAACATGCCCTAGTTTTGGGACCTGGTAGCAATGTCAAGCCAGATCCCACTGTGTCTGCCCAACCTACCCAACCTAGTGTCTCAGCCATTCAACCAGGTCCTTCACAGGAACCTGTCGAATCTGAACCTACATGCCTGGCTCCTAGAGCCTCAGCAATCAAGGAGCAAGGCTTCTCTGAGGCAGTGGCAGCACGAATTGAGGCTCCTCAAAGAAGATCAACCAGATCTGTCTATGAGGCAAAGTGGACCATTTTTACAAAGTGGTGCCTCAGTAATCAGGTGGACTTCAGGGCACCACCTCTGAAAGCCATTGCTGACTTCCTCCTGCACTTGTTTCAGGACAAGAAGTTACAACCAGGCACTATTGATGGCTACAGATCCGCCATTGCTGACAAACTGGGCAATTCCACCATTAATGTCAGCAAAGATGAGAATCTCACTCGTGTCCTGGATAGTTTCCATAGAGACAGACCTAAAGGCAGGAGGGGCATCCCCTCCTGGAACCTTTCACTGGTTTTACATCAGCTCACAAAGGCTCCTTTTGAACCCCTGAAAGAGTCCTCCTTGAAACATTTGACTTTCAAGACTGTTTTCTTGCTGGCTTTGGGTTCAGGTAAACGCAGGAGTGAGATCCATGCTTGGTTACATAAGAACATCAGACACCAGTCAGACTGGTCTAAGGTGTCTTTGTACCCCTCACCCAGCTTCCTATCCAAGAACCAGCTGGCTAAGGAAGGTCCAGATAGTGTGGCGCCAGTGGTCATCCCAGCCCTGGCACCATCTCTGGATAGGTCACTCAAGGGTGACAGGTCCCTATGTCCAGTTAGAGCCCTGCGCTACTACTTGGACAAGACTGCAGACCTCAGGCAGAATAAGGAGTTAGTCTTTGTCTCCTTCAAGAAGGGTTTTGATAAAGACATCTCACCTGCCACCATCTCCTCGTGGATCAAACAGACTGTGGTTCTGTGCTATGAGCTCTCTGACCAGGAGGCCCTCACCTTACATCAGGTTAAAGCCCATGATGTTAGGGCCTTTGCTGCTTCTAAGGCCTTCCAATCAGGGATCTCCTTAGACCAGATCTTGTCAGCCTGCCACTGGAAATCTCACAACACCTTCACCCAATTCTATTTGAAGGATGTTGCCTGGGCTGACTCAGAGCTTTTCCACCTGGGACCTGTAGTGGCTGCCCAGCAGGTGCACCACCAGGCCCAGAAGTGAGGGGATGTTGTATATATGTACATATTGTAAATATGTTAGATATGTACATAATGTAAATATGTTGAGTGTACATATATTTTCAAAAAAAAAAACAAAAAAAAAAAACTGTGACTTGCTTCCTTTGGGAAGTTTATTTCTTCTGGGACTGAACTCAGCCCCTCTCTCTCTCTGTCTTTCCCTTCTCAGACCATCTCTGGAAGGAAAGAAAAAGGGGGGGGCAACGTCGGTAGGCTCCCGGTTAACTGGTGAGTTAGTGGCCGACCCTGACCTTTCAGGGTTCTCTGACCCTAGGTCAAATGGGCCTGTTCAAATTTGTTGTTATGAGTTCACATAAGTCCCTAGCTGCTTACCCGCCTACCAAGCGGTAGTTATTCAGCAATTGTCCATTGGATAGGATGTATTAACGCAATAAAATTGCAAATTTAATAACTAAATTAAATTTTTATAAGTTAATGCCCTATCCAATGGACAGGCAAAGCCCACCCAACCGGCCCCGCTATCAGCTTACTAGGGGTCTTACTAGGATTAGACACGAAAAAGATGCTATGACGTCAATAGGTAAACAGGAAATGAAGTACGATGCGCCACCTGGCGAATGCACACTCTGTGACCGGTCCTGCCGGTAGTATATACAGGACGTCTTTTTCTGACGTTTGGCGGGACCGGTCGCGCCGACCGGTAAAGCAATTGTCCATTGGATAGGGTATTAACTTACTTATTAAATTACTTATTAATTATTAATTTACTTATTAATTTTGCAAATTCATGTACATAATGATCTCATTCCTATCATTAAAATATCTCTAACAAGAAAGTATAAATTCAGCTTATGTTTCTCTGCAATTTAAACTTTCACTGGAAACATTCATGTTGTTGACACCACAACCTTTATTGTTGCCAAGAATGATCAAAATGTTACGACCTGTACAGTGTTGGTGCTATAGTATGGGATACACAATATCTCTAGTTTTAGTAATAACCAGCAGTTCAGTAGATCAGTGCATTCGGTGGAAGATGTGGTCCCTCAACTTTACAAAATTGACATGGTACGATCATATTGTGGTAAAGCTTTACATTTTTTTATAAAAAAAGGGTATATCTGGATGTTTTTTGTTTCTAGAATGTCAATTTTATGTGAAAACATTTTATGGATATTGTAAAATATGGGTAGTTCCTTTGGCCGTGTGGACATCCATAATGAATGTTAAAATATTTCCATATTTGCTGATATACGTAGGCGTAGGGTAGTATTATGTGCCAAAAAGTCCAACTCTGAGAAACTAAAAGAGGTTGTGTTCTAGCATGTCCCCAACCGAATAGACCTGCCAAGAGGAGTGAAGAAAATGGCATTTCTGAATAAAATACATTAAAAACTACAAACATAGGCGATAAATGATTACAATTTTTTTTCAGATCTAAGGTGTGTTTAAATTATTTGAAGTCTAACTTTATTGTTAGACATAAAATGTGTATGTCTTTGCACAGTGATATTGTTACCCTCTCCCAAAACAATAAAGATGGATACTTTCGATCAATGATGTACCAACTATTACAAAGTGTCTAATTCTGAGGCTGAACATGAACAATAGTGAGAATCAGCAAAACAGCAGTGCAAGACCTTTTATCTAGCTTTCACTAACCACTAGTAACCAGGTATGGCGATCCAGACTTATTCTGACGTAATGTGCAGGAAAGACGGACGAATATTGAGGCATTGTAGTTTTAATAAAGTTAAAAAAACACTGACAGCTCATTTGATAAATAATAATTACGATATAAAAATGAGAAACCTGCAAAATTTACATTGCTAATGGTGATTTGTGTCAAATAATTGTGACATTTAGAACAGATTCCCACCACATTAGACTGACCCACAACATTTTTTAGACATCGGGGAGGGGGAACTGCCCGCACATTTTAATCTGGAATCAATACTGTTGCATACAACTGTCTTCACTTAGAAATTCCAAGAAATTTGGTTACATTACAGCATGTTGGATACATTTATTGTACCAGTGTAGATATTTTAGTTTCTAAAATTTGGATGACAAGGTATCATGAATTTGTTGAATCTTGTTTTTGTTATTGCAAAATATTCGTAAATGTAATTAAGTGCTTTGTATTGCAAAATATAAAATTCATGATGCGATGCGACCTTCAAACTTGGCTCTGCCAGAATACTGTCTACTGCCATGTTTGAGTCACATATTTCCTATCACATTATATGTATAGATTGTGGCAACGGATTATTGTATCCCCAGGCGACAGTCAGGAATATACTGGTTTCAGGTGGATCCCACAAAAAAAATACCCAATCAGCACGTGGTGTGACTGATGGCCTGTCTGGGGATTTGTTAGTGATGAGTTGAACAATCTAGTAACATATATTTTTACCTAGTTGTGCTGTATCCATGGACAGCTATACATCAATGAATAAATTTTACAGATTCGCAACTTTTAGTTTACTAATTAATGCTGTCATCTTGCAGTTTAATTGTGTTGTATTGATACTTTGTCTTTACATACATTCACCTGTATCTTTACATTACATATACGGTCTCTTCTGAAAGTCTCCTGATCTTTGTATTGTTTCACCTATTCCATGTGTAATGGTGTCTAACCCAAAATCCCCACACTAATTTTTAAGTGAAATAATAAATATTTTGTACTTAATGATGTGCCTCTTGAGGTAAATCTAAATAAATCAGCGTTCAAACATTTAAAAAAAGTTATTCTTGTCCTCTAAAAGTAAGAGTGGTCATTCTTGTGCCATTTTCAGGTCATCTTTGAAAATGTTTTTTTTTTTTTTATACAAGAACTTGTCAGTGAATTTTATTTTGGATGAATCATGTTTTGAGTCCTAAATCTGGCTGTTGAACGGGACGTAAAACCCCAACTTTGACCTTTGAGTCCTAAATTCCCTGAACTTGACATTGTGTCTCCACACACCATATCCCTGGAGGGATAGTTTCAGTGCAATACACAGATAATTCCCTCAAGTAAGGTACAAGAGCTCATAGATATGTTGATATCATTTGACCTCAAAAAATACTTCATAGTTCAATAATAAAAGAAATACAAGGTCTTTATTAAGCGTCCCTTGTTTGTGTATGGGAGACCTTCAGGCTCCGGCGGCTCCGCCGGCTCCGCATTTTGTTTTCCTTATAACTCTCTAACCGTTAGGCGGATTCTTTTCAAATTTGGCAGGTTTAGGCAGTGGCCTTGGGGAATTTTTTTGAATATGCTGCAGTGACATTTCAACCAATCAGAGAGGTCACATGACCAAAAATGTCTTTTTTCGATGGGGAAGCTTGTCCGGATGATAACTTGAAAGGAATTTTATCAATTCACCTGAAACTTGGCAAATACATTCATTCTATTAAAATCTGGAAATCATTAGATTTTGGCATTGATTGGTTAAGAAATGGCCGAGTAATTAATGATTAATTAATCATTACGAATTTTCCAAATAAGGAAAACACAAAAATGGTTATATCTCAAAAACCGTGCTAGATAGAGCGATTTCGACGAAATTTTTGACCCACAGGGTATCTCTGCAGAGTAGTTTTCCCAATTTAAAAAAAAATTTTTGTCTCGCCAAAAATGGCGGCCATTTTGAATTTTCAAAATTTTCGCAAAAATTGCAAAACACAAAAATGCTTATATCTCGAAAACCATGCTAGATAGAGCGATTTTGACGAAATTTTGGACCCACAGGATATCTCTGCGGAGTAGTTATCCCAATTTTGAAAAAATTTTTGTCTCGCCAAAAATGGTGGCCATTTTGAATTTTCGAATTTTTCGCAAAAATTGCAAAACGTAAAAATCCTTATATCTCGAAAACCATACTAGATAGAGCGATTTCGACGAAATTTTTGACCCACAGGGTATCTCTGCAGAGTAGCCATGCCAATTTTCCCAAAAAAAATTTCTCGCAAAAAATGACAGCCATTTTGAATTTTCGAATTTTTCGCAAAATTGCAAAACATAAAAATGCTTATATCTCGAAAACCGTGCTAGATAGAGCGATTTCGACGAATTTTTTTACCCAAAGGGTATCTCTGCAGAGTAGCCATGCCAAAAAAAAAATTGTCCAAAAATTGTCAAGACAAAAAAAAATTGTCTTGCCAAAAATGGCGGCCATTTTGAATTTTCGAATTTTTGCGCAAAAATTGCAAAACACAAAAATGCTAATATTTCGAAAACCGTGCTACATAGAGCGATTTCGAATTTTCGAATTTTTCGCAAAATTGCAAAACATAAAAATGCTTATATCTCGAAAACCGTGCTAGATAGAGCGATTTCGACGAAATTTTTTACCCAAAGGGTATCTCTGCAGAGTAGCCATGCCAAAAAAAAAATTGTCAAAAAATTGTCAAGACAAAAAAAAATTGTCTTGCCAAAAATGGCGGCCATTTTGAATTTTCGCGCAAAAATTGCAAAACACAAAAATGCTAATATTTCGAAAACCGTGCTACATAGAGCGATTTCGACGAAATTTTTCTCAAATAACTCATTCACCTACTTTTGGAAGAGCTTTCACTTGGTGAAGTTTCAGACCCGTAGCTAATTACTCACCTACTCAAAATGAGTAAATGCTAATTATCTCAAAAACTATTGCAGATAGCCAATTTTTCTCAAATAACTCATTCACCTACTTTTGGAAGAGCTTTCACATGGTGAAGTTTCAGACCCATAGCTAATTACTCACCTACTCAAAATGAGTAAATGCTAATTATCTGTAAAAGTATTGCAGATAGCCAATTTTTCTCAAATAACTCATTCACCTACTTTTGGAAGAGCTTTCACATGGTGAAGTTTCAGACCCATAGCTAATTACTCACCTACTCAAAATGAGTAAATGCGAATTATCTCTAAAAGTATTGCAGATAGCCAATTTTTCTCAAATAACTCATTCACCTACTTTTGGGAGAGCTTTCACTCTGTGAAGTTTCAGACCCATAGGTAATTATTTACCTACTCAAAATGAGTAAATGCTAATTATCTGTAAAAGTATTGCGGATACCCAATTTTTATCAAATAACTCATTCATCTACTTGTGGGAGAGCTTTCACTCTGTGAAGTTTCAGACCCATAGCTAATTACTCACCTACTCAAAATGAGTAAATGCGAATTATCTCTCAAAGTATTGCAGATAGCCAATTTTTCTCAAATAACTCATTCACCTACTTTTGGCAGAGCTTTCACTTGGTGAAGTTTCAGACCCATAGCTAATTATTCACCTACTCAAAATGAGTAAATGTGAATTATCTCTAAAAGTATTGCAGATAGCCAATTTTTCTCAGATAAATCATTCACCTACTTTTGGGAGAGCTTTCACTTGGTGAAGTTTCAGACCCATAGCTAATTACTCACCTACTCAAAATGAGTAAATGCGAATTATCTGTAAAAGTATTGCAGATAGCCAATTTTTCTCAAATAACTCATTCACCTACTTTTGGAAGAGCTTTCACATGGTGAAGTTTCAGACTGTTACATATATTGGACACTATATTAGTACATTTTATATTACATATATTAGGCACTATATTAGTGCATTGTTTAATTTAAGCTTTATGTTTATACATTGTCATAAAAGACAATTGTGTTGTTGGTTCTTTTTGTGTGTTGACATTTAAAGTAAGGGAGTTGTTGACTTTTGTGTTTTAGTGTTTATTGATCTGTTCACAGACTGGGGGAAATCCCCCCCTCAGTGGTTATGTTAGATTTGGGGAAACCCAATTACCAGTAGTTTCTAGAACTTCCTCCTTTGGCCTAGATGGCTAAAGGCTTTTTTTTTGAGTTGGTTCTGTACAATTCTAGAGAAATCTGTGAATGTATATAAGGAATGTACATCTGACCACAAGTGAACTTTGTATTCGCTGGCTATAAGGAGAGCTATTGTGTTTTGGAATATAATATAACTTGTGTTGCTGTGAACTTTTACTGGAGTGAACTAGATACATTGTCTGGACAGATTTATTGCACTTTGGATATTTTTGGATATTGTACAGTTATATAACAGAGAGTGGATTTACTGCATTTTGGACATTGTCCATATCTTGGAGCAGACAGTACAATTGTGTTAACTCTCTAAATATCTCCAGACAGACATTCTGTGTGACTGGATATATAAAGGATAGCAGGACAAGCACCTTTTGTGTTGTTGAGTGTGGGACGGGTCACAGGATATAGATATCTGTGTGCGAGTGAACGTTGGACAGATCACGGGACAGACCACAGGACATTGGACAGATCACAGAATATACCACAGGACGGATTACAGAACAGATTGCGGGATACGGCGGATAAACTTAACTCTTAATCTCAGTGGTCAGGTCAGCTAGATCTTATTATTGTATTTGTGTGTTTGGTTAAGAGCACACCAGTTGACTGTAATCATTATTGTTGACTATTAAATAAATTTGTTAAGCTCAACTTTTTGCTTTTTCTGTTACAACTTTAAGACAACCGGTAATTGCTACCGTGCTTGCCCGTGACCGTAACACAGACCCATAGCTAATTACTCACCTACTCAAAATGAGTAAATGCGAATTATCTCTAAAAGTATTGCAGATAGCCAATTTTTCTCAAATAAATCATTCACCTACTTTTGGGAGAGCTTTCACTTGGTGAAGTTTCAGACCAATAGCTAATTACTCACCTACTCAAAATGAGTAAATGCGAATTATCTCTAAAAGTATTGCAGATAGCCAATTTTTCTCAAATAAATCATTCACCTACTTTTGGGAGAGCTTTCACTTGGTGAAGTTTCAGACCCATAGCTAATTACTCACCTACTCAAAATGAGTAAATGTGAATTGTCTCTAAAAGTATTGCAGATAGCCAATTTTTCTCAAATAACTCATTCACCTACTTTTGGAAGAGCTTTCACTCTGTGAAGTTTCAGACCCATAGCTAATTACTCACCTACTCAAAATGAGTAAATGCGAATTATCTCTCAAAGTATTGCAGATAGCCAATTTTTCTCAAATAACTCATTCACCTACTTTTGGCAGAGCTTTCACTTGGTGAAGTTTCAGACCCATAGCTAACAAGACCACTGCCGCGGTATGTATCTCCCGCCGAGTACCGCAGGGGAAGAAATACTACATTGAAATTTTTCCCCTTTGCATAGGACACTGTTGTACCATCCTGCAGGTCGAAAATTAGCTTGAAACCGCTCTATCTGTTATGCTTTTCGAGATATTGACACTTTTCCATTTTCAGCAAAATTCCAAGATGTCCGCCGAAAGTGGCGAAAAATGAAATTTTTCCCCTTTGGACAGGACACTCTTGTATCACCCTGTGGGTAAAAAAAATCGCTCGAAATCGCTCGATCTGTTAGGGTTTTCGAGATATTGACACTTTTTCATTTTCCGCAAAAATGTAAGATGGCCGCCAAAAGTGGCGAAAATTGAAATTTTCCCCCTTTGACCAGGAGACTCTTGTACCACCCTGCAGGTCAAAAATTTGCTCAAAATCGCTCTATCTCTTACGGTTTTCGAGATATTGACACTTCTATTTTCCGCAAAAATCCAAAAAGGCCGCCAAAAGTGGCGAAAATTTACCCCTTTGCACAGGACATTCTTGTACTACCTTGCAGGTCAAAAATTCGCTCGAAATTGCTCTATCTCTTATGGTTTTCGAGATATTCACACTTTTTCATTTTTTTCCGCTAAAATCCAAGAGGGCCGCCAAAAGTGGCGAAAATTGAAATCTTTCCCCTTTGCATAGGACACTTTTGTACTACCCTGAAGGTCTAAATGCAATAGTTTTCAAGTTACAAGTGATTTCACTCATGATGAAAGTTAGTGAAAAATCCGAAAGTAGCTATTACTCACTTATCTATTGAGATAGACACCCAAGTTACTCACCATGTTGTTGCTGTGGGAAAAAGTAGGTGAATAACATATTTTAACAAAATGCTCTAAATACAATACTTTTCAAGTTATAATCGATTTAGTGCATGATTTCATTAATTTTAATGCATTAAAAATTATTTTAATAATTCATAAAAAAACTTTAGCATGTGAAATATCTCCAAAATGTAGGTGAATGAGTTATTTGAGAAATACTGGCTATCTGCAATACTTTTTGTGATAATAGGCAATTACTCATTTTGAGTAGGTGAGTAATTAGATATGGATCTGAAAATTCACTAATTGAAAGTTCTCCCAAAATATAGGTGAAGTGAGTTATTTGAAAAATACTGGCTATCTGCAATACTTTTAGAGATAATTCGCATTTACACATTTTGAGTAGGTGAGTAATTACCTACAGGTTTGGAACTTCACCATGTGAAAGCTCTTCCAAAAGTAGATGAATGAGTTATTTGAGAAAAATTGGCAATCTGCAATACTTTTAGAGATAATTCTCATTTACTCATTTTGAGTAGGTGAGTAATTAGCTATGGGTCTGAAACTTCACCATGTGACAGCTCTTCCAAAAGTAGATGAATGAGTTATTTGAGAAAAATTGACTATCTGCAATACTTTCAGAGATAATTCGCATTTACTCATTTTGAGTAGGTGAGTAATTAGCTACAGGTCTGAAACTTCACCAAGTGAAAGCTCTTCTAAAAGTACATGAATGAGTTATTTGAGAAAAATTGGCTATCTGCAATACTTTTAGAGATAATTCGCAGTTACTCATTTTGAGTAGGTGAGTAATTAGCTACAGGTCTGAAACTTCACCATGTGAAAGCTCTCCCAAAAGTAGGTGAATGAGTTATTTGAGAAAAATTGGCTATATGCAATACTCTAAGAGATAGTTCGCAGTTACTCATTTTGAGTAGGTGAGTTATTACCTATGGGTCTGAAACTTTGCCATGTGAAAGCTCTTCGAAAAGTAGATGAATGAGTTATTTGAGAAAAATTGGCTATCTGCAATACTTTTAGAGAGAATTCGCATTTACTCATTTTGAGTAGGCGAGTAAGTAGCTATGGGTCTGAAACTTCACAATGTGAAAGCTCTTCCAAAAGTAGATGAATGAGTTATTTGAGAAAAATTGGCTATCTGCAATACTTTTAGAGATAATTCGCATTTACTCATTTTGAGTAGGTGAGTAATTAGCTACGGGTCTGAAACTTGACCAAGTGAAAGCTCTCCCAAAAGTAGATGAATGACTTATTTGAGAAAAATTGGGTATCTGCAATTCTTTTAGAGATAATTCGCATTTACTCATTTTGAGTAAGTGAGTAATTACCTACGGGTCTGAAACTTCACCTTTTATTGTGTTAATATATCTTACCTAGTGGACAGATGCATTTGTCCGGCGCACAGCCGGTCCCGCCAAACGTTAGAGAAAAACGCCTCGAGCTGGGCTCTGGCCCGGACCGGTAGTGTCCTGTTTACTCGCCAGGTGGCTGTATAGCCTCCCTGCCGGTGCACTGCGCGTGCGCGCGCATGCGTACTTCCTCCTTTTGTTTGGCGCGAAGACGAGAGGTCGTCTGTTTTTTGGAGAAACTTTTATTTTGATTTATATCTGTTACAGGATATATTTTGATAAATTCTTTGTGTAGAAGTGTTGTTTAATAACTATGGATTCACCAGGACAAAGGCGGGGATCGTGCGGCCATAAGATGGCTGGCTTTGATATGCATGAGAAGTGTGCCCGTTGTCGAGACAAAGGTCTGGGTAAAGATCCCTGCATTGTGGGAGGTGCGATATGCAAGATTTGTGACAATTTTACAGCAATTCAACGTGATATGCTGGCCACTCCACAGTATCAAATTCGCAAGGACAAGAAAGCGGGTTTGCTAGTGTCACCACGAGATGTAACTGTGCTGTCTCCAGTTAATTCTTCTCAACAGCCAGCTAGTACTGCGCATGCTCAGCAGGCGATTTCTGAAGATGACAGTGCGCATGCGCAGGACCTCCCTGGGGGTAGCGATAATGTAAGTTCTTCAGATTTTGTTTCCAAAAAAGATTTTGACAAATTAAGTGACCAGCTAGATGAGAAATTCTCTCGGTTTGAAGCACTCTTATCAAGAGGCAATATATTTGCTACCCCCAAAGTACCGGTTCAGGTTTCAAACCCACCGGTTTCTGATCAGCCATTTATAGATCCTGCCTCTGCCCGAACCACCGGTCCGGTGCGGTTTCCGGCAGTACAGGCTAGTACAGGATCAGATGGCAAGAAAGATTCAAAGAAGAAGCACAAGTCTTCTCATCATAAATCTTCCAAAACAAAACCGGTTCCGGTTGAGGAAAATACCGGTCCGGTACAGAAAAAGCCCTCTGACACTGCACTTCAACAAGCTAAACCGGTACCGGTCGGGGAGATGACCGGTCCGGTCAGGGCATACCAAACTGACACCTTTGCACCCAAGGAACCGGTTCCGGTTGTGGATGGATCTTTTACCGGTCCGGAACCGGCTGCACCGGCTGGGGAACCGTTTATTAGAAACCTTGCTTCTGCTGGTGGCTCAGATAATATGTCCAATGTTGAACACCCCTTAACAGATGTCTTGCCTGTGGCTTCAGACGAACCACTCTTTGGGGATCATACATCAACAGATGTTGTGGATAGGGATCATACATCACCGGATGTTTTGGATAGCGAGGATGGTGAACTTTCTGAATCAGACACTGATAAACCAGAAAAGAATGAAGAAATGAGTTACAGGGAAACAGTTCGTTCCATCAGGGCCTTTATGGGCTGGAACTTTATCCCTGACTTTGAGTTTGAGTACAGTGACCCGGATAAGTCCAACAATCCGTGGCGTGGAAAAAATCCGAAGACAAGTTCAAAGGTGTCAGTAGCCATGCCAGCAGACGATTGGCTCTGTCAGAAGCTGGAGAGGATTAATCTGACTGTAGCTGAGGGTTACCCTTCCCGAAGTCAAGAAGCTGGTGGTTTGCGTACTGACCAATTCATACGCACCCCTAAACCACAGGATAAATGGTATCCCATGCATAAGTTAAAGACAGATGGTCCCCAGCGACCAGGTAGAAAGCTGTTCAACTGGCATGGTTCTGAGGCGAAACTAAATGCTCAATTCTCAAGAATTGTCAAACCAGCTGCATATCTCGCAACAGGTCCCGTGTCTCGTCCCATATCGCAAGAAGTACTACGCAGATGGGAAAGGTGCGCCCGAGAGGGTACTTACACAGTGAACCATGCAGCTGGTTTCAGCAGATGCACTAGCGAGATTCAAGATCAGATGGCACATCACATAACTTTCCTACAGACTCATCTCAGTAAGGGCAAGTCAGCCAAGGAGGTGTCTGAAGCACTTAAGGAGTTAAGGGATTTATGTGCTTTCCACCAGAATGTATCTGTCTCTCTTGGGACAGCTCTACAGCACCTGGCTGATAGCCTTTTTGTGCAGCTGGGGAACTTCATTCTGATGCGTCGGGACTCTTATTTAGATCATGTTCGTCCCGGTATGAAGATGGACACTTGGAATGAACTGAGGAATGCTGCTCTTTTTGGATATGGGTTATTTCCCGACGCGGCCTTGAATGTCGCGGAACAAGATATCAACAAGTTTGAGACACAACATGTGTCGGTCCAGTCTCGAGTTGGTCCCCAGCACCAACAGAAGACCAAGTATCGCTATAAACCGTATGAGAAGAAGGAGGCTAAGACCATGGTTCAGCCGTCATCTGCTCCTCAACAACCTTGGCGACAGTTTGGGTCACGAGGTCGTGGCCGTGGGCGTGGTTCTACTAACCACCGTTTTTCCAAGTATGCCCGGGGTGGCAAAAATTATAAATGACAATCATTGTACAAACCCACACAACCAAATAATTCCAAAGATAGTGGGTCAAAACATCAGCCCTCAAAACTTTCCAAAGACTGTATACTCAAGAACTGCTGTAATTCCTGTTCCTATTGTTGTCGGTCCCGGGCAGCCGCAAAAGAAAGGCCTAAGTCCCGATCTTTGTCAGACAGAAATAAAACATGTCAAAAGTGCTTCTTTTGTCTCTCCTTGTCGTTCTGTCCCTCATGTACCAAATGTCCACAATGTTGCAGAAAATCCTCCTGTAGGATGCAGGTTGCACAGGTTCTGGGAAACGTGGCTCAGCCTGGGTTCAAATCCTCGGGTAGTCTCCATCTTGAAGGACGGTTACAACCTCCCTTTCAAGATGAGGCCCCCATTGACCAGGTGTCCTCTGATAATCAGCGGATACGCCAACCCTCGCAGAAACAAGTTTTTGAAGGAGGCGTTGCAGTCCCTGATTACAAAACAGGCCGTAGAAAAAGTAGTGGTTCGGGCTTCTCTGGCCTTTTACAACCGGCTGTTCATAGTTCCCAAACCAAACAACAAATGGCGTCCAATCTTGGATTTGAGCAAACTCAATCTTTTCCTCCACTCGGAAACCTTCAAAATGGAAACTCCGGAGACCATCCGGCTGTCCCTTCAAAAAGGCGAATGGGTCACATCGCTGGATTTCAGCGATGCCTATTTCCACATTCCCATCAACCCAAGGTCGAGGAAGTATCTCCGTTTTCACCTGCACGGTCAAACCTTCCAGTTCAGGGCTCTGCCGTTCGGCCTAGCGACGGCTCCTTTGGAATTCACAAAGGTGGTGAAGGAGGTGAAATTGATGGCCCAGTCCAGGGGTATAAGGATCCACCAGTACCTAGACGACTGGTTGCTTCGAGCGCCCTTTCGGGAGGCTTGTGTGAACCAAACGCGGACCCTGATGGCTCTGTGTCAGCAGTTGGGATGGTTAGTCAATTTGCAAAAGTCGGAACTTGTTCCCCAACAGGAGTTCAACTTTGTCGGTTATCATTTCGACCTCTCCAAGGGTCTAGTGAAGCCGACTCAGGAGAGGTGGCAAACCCTAACTCAAAAAATAAAGATGCTAATGAACAGGGACCATTGTTCGGTCCGAGAGTTCATGTCTCTCATAGGTTTGTTAACAGCCACAGAGAAACAGGTGGTTTCGGGGCGCCTTCACATGAGACCGATTCAGTGGCACTTGAAGAATCACTGGCACGTGCCAGAGGTACTAGAGAAGGAGATTCCTCTTCCCAGATCTCTGTACCCTCATCTGCATTGGTGGTTGGACGAAAACAATGTGCTCAGCGGCCAACCTCTTCATCCTCTACAACATGCTCTGCAGTTGTTTACCGACGCCTCAAACGAAGGTTGGGGCGCGCACTTAGGAGACCACACGGCAAAAGGAGTTTGGTCGGACTCAGAAAGCCAGTTGCACATAAACTTTCTCGAGCTAAAGGCGGTCCTTCTGGCCCTCAAGAAGTTCGAGCAACAGTGTTGGGGCCAGATCATTTTGATAGCCACGGACAACACAACGGTTGTCTCATACATCAACAAGGAGGGGGGTATGAGATCAGGCTCACTTTGTGCCCTCCTCTGGAGACTGCTTTCCTGGTGCAATCGCAGACAGATAGTTCTAAGGGCCAGGCACATTCCGGGAAGGCTGAATGTGATAGCAGACAAATTGTCCAGGAGCACTCAGGTTATTCAGACAGAATGGTCCCTCCTGCAGGAAGTCTTCGACCACTTATGTGCCAGGTGGCACACTCCCCGAGTGGATCTCTTTGCAACAAGGTACAATCACAAACTACCCAAGTTTGTGTCCCCAGTACCCGATCCACAGGCATGGAGAGTAGATGCTCTCAGCCTGAATTGGGAGAATATGGATGCCTACGCGTTCCCTCCTGTGTCTCTTTTGGGCAAGGTGGTGTCCAAGATCCTAGATCAGGGAGTTCACAGGTTGGTTCTGATTGCTCCAGGGTGGCCCAACATGCCGTGGTTCTGGGATCTAGTCAGCATGTCTGTTCAGATTCCTCTCTCCCTTCCAAACGTGGAGAACCTGCTGACCCAACCGTTCAATCAGTGTCCCCACAGAGATCTCCTAGGGCTCAACCTCCACGCCTGGCTCCTAGAGCCTCTAGCATACAGGCACAAGGATTCTCTAATGAAGTGGCAACGCGAATTGAGGCTCCTCAAAGACAATCAACCAGAGCCATCTATGAATCGAAGTGGTCCATATTTGTCAAATGGTGCGAGTCACACAAGGTGGACTTCGGGTCACCTTCTTTAACTCAGGTAGCGGAATTTCTCCTATTCCTTTTCAAGGAGAAAAATCTTCAACCTAGCACCATAGATGGCTATAGAACTGCTATAGCCGACAAAATTGGTTGTGACAAGGTTAATTTTGGTAAAGACGAAAACCTTACCCGCTTGCTAGACAGTTTCCATAGAGATAAACCCAAGGGTCTTCGAGGAGTCCCTAGCTGGAATCTGTCTCTGGTCTTGCATCAATTAACCCAGTCCCCCTTTGAACCCCTTCGAAAGGCGTCTCTGAAACATCTTACCTTCAAGACGGTGTTTCTCCTGGCTTTGGGCTCGGGCAAAAGAAGGAGTGAGATTCATGCCTGGGTACACAGGAACATTAGACATCAGGAAGATTGGGCTAATGTTTCTTTATTCCCTTCTCCTTGTTTTTTGTCCAAGAATCAGTTGGCTAAAGAAGGGCCTTCTTCAGTAGCTCCGGTAATTATTCCGGCCTTGGCCCCTACGTTGGATAAGTCTCTCAAGGAGGATAGAACCTTATGTCCAGTTCGGGCTTTGCGTTATTACCTGGACAAGACCAAAGACCTCCGTTCCGGCAAACAGTTGGTCTTTGTGTCTTTCAAGAAGAACTTCAATAAGGACATCGCTCCTGCTACGATTTCTTCTTGGATTAAACAAACCATCTTGTTGTGCTATCAATTGTCCAATGAGGATGCACAACAATTACATCAGGTCAGAGCCCATGATGTGCGGGCCTTTGCAGCTTCTAAGGCTTTTCAAGGAGGTGTGTCCTTGGACCAGATCCTCTCAGCCTGCCACTGGAAGTCGCACAATACCTTCACCCAATTTTATTTGAAGGATGTAGCATGGGCTGATGCTGACCTGTACCATTTAGGACCAGTGGTCGCAGCCCAGCACATACGCGAGTAACTGGTATCCTTGAAAGGATAACTTGTATATAGTGTAAAGCGTTTAGAAGGAGTAGTGGGTTGTTTTAGTTGGCTCCTTCTTTTTTAGTTATCTTGTTTTGTAACCCCAGCGCGCAGTTCTCAACCGGAAGGGCTGGTGTGGGGTATGAGTTATTTCTAGTTTATCCTGTTCTGCTTCCTTCGGAATCCTTGGGACTGAACTCTTACCTCCTCTCTCCTATAGTCCTAGCCCAGGTGGCTCGGTAGACGGCAAAAAAGAGGGGGGGGGAACCAACTATGGTGTAGGGTATGGGAAGGATCCCTAACCCTTGGGCCGGAGGCCCAGAGTTCTGACA
The DNA here is from genome assembly GCA_964017235.1 of Sabellastarte sp. h YS-2021. NCBI lineage: Eukaryota > Metazoa > Annelida > Polychaeta > Sabellida > Sabellidae > Sabellastarte > Sabellastarte sp. h YS-2021. Next base: position 39,372,723 of record OZ024930.1, on the reverse strand, counting down.
AGAGTCCCTGTTGAGTTTAGCTGCCCTCCATCCAATGGGTAGTTATTCTGCATCTGTCCACTAGGTAAGATATATTAACACAATAAAATGGAAAATTTAATAAGTAAATTAAATTTTTATAAGTTAATATCTTACCTAGTGGACAGAGGGATTCCCACCCTACCTTCCCCGCAACAAACATTCCCAGGGGACTCAAACAGGGTGCAAACAAAAGGAGGAAGTACGCATGCGCGCGCACGCGCAGTGCACCGGCAGGGAGGCTATACAGCCACCTGGCGAGTAAACAGGACACTACCGGTCCGGGCCAGAGCCCAGCTCGAGGCGTTTTTCTCTAACGTTTGGCGGGACCGGCTGTGCGCCGGACAAATGCATCTGTCCACTAGGTAAGATATTAACTTATAAAAATTTAATTTACTTATTAAATTTTCCAATTTGAAAGCTCTCTCAAAAGTAGATGAATGAGTTATTTGAGAAAAATTGGCTATCTGCAATACTTTTAGAGATATTTAACATTTACTCATTTTGAGTAGGTGAGAAATTAGCTACAGGTCTCACACTTCACCAAGTGAAAGCTCTCCCAAAAGTAGATGAATGAGTTATTTGAGAAAAATTGGCTATCTGCAATACTTTTAGAGATAATTAGCATTTACTCATTTTGAGTAGGTGAGTAATTAGCTACGGGTCTGAAACTTCACCAAGTGAAAGCTCTTCCAAAAGTAGGTGAATGAGTTATTTGAGAAAAATTGGCTATCTGCAATACTTTTAGAGAGAATTCGCATTTACTCATTTTGAGTAGGTGAGTAATTAGCTATGGGTCTGAAACTTCACCATGTGAAAGCTCTTCCAAAAGTAGATGAATGAGTTATTTGAGAAAAATTGGCTATCTGCAATACTTTTACAGATAATTAGCATTTACTCATTTTGAGGTGAGTAATTAGCTACAGGTCTGAAACTTCACCAAGTGAAACCTCTCCCAAAAGTAGGTGAATGAGTTATTTGAGAAAAATTGGCTATCTGCAATACTTTTAGAGATAATTCGCATTTACTCATTTTGAGTAGGCGGGTAATTAGCTATGGGTCTGAAACTTCACCATGTGAAAGCTCTTCCAAAAGTAAATGAATGAGTTATTTGAGAAAAATTGGCTATCTGCAATACTTTTCGAGATATTTAGCATTTACTCATTTTGAGTAGGTGAGAAATTAGCTACAGGTCTGACACTTCACCAAGTGAAAGCTCTCGCAAAAGTAGGTGAATGAGTTATTTGAGAAAAATTGGCTATCTTCTATACTTTTAGAGATAATTCGCATTTACTCATTTTGAGTAGGTGAGAAATTAGCTAGGGGTCTGAAACCTCACTAAGTGAAAGCTCTTCCAAAAGTAGATGAATGAGTTATTTGAGAAAAATTGGCTATCTGCAATACTTTTAGACATAATTAGCATTTACTCATTTTGAGTAGGCGAGTAAGTAGCTATGGGTCTGAAACTTCACAATGTGAAAGCTCTGCCAAAAGTAGGTGAATGAGTTATTTGAGAAAAATTGGCTGTCTGCAATACTTTTAGAGAAAATTCGCATTTACTCATTTTGAGTAGGTGAGTAATTAGCTATGGGTCTGACACTTCACCAAGTGAAAGCTCTTGCAAAAGTAGGTGAATGAGTTATTTGAGAAAAATTGGCTATCTTCTATACTTTTAGAGATAATTCGCATTTACTCATTTTGAGTAGGTGAGAAATTAGCTAAGGGTCTGAAACCTCACTAAGGGAAAGCTCTTCCAAAAGTATATGAATGAGTTATTTGAGAAAAATTGGCTATCTGCAATACTTTTAGACATAATTCGCATTTACTCATTTTGAGTAGGTGAGTAACTAGCTACGCATCTGAAACTTAACCAAGTGAAAGCTCTCCCAAAAGTAGGTGAATGAGTTATTTGAGAAAAAATGGCTACCTGCAATACTTTTAGAGATAATTCGCATTTACTCATTTTGAGGAGGTGAGTAAGTAGGCCAAAGTTCACCAAACCATTTTCCCCTAAGCATAGGATACTCTAGTACTACCCTGTGGTTCAAAAATTTGCTCGAAATTTCTCTATCTCTTACAGTTTGAGAGATATTTCTGATTTTTCACATTTTCACTAAAAGTAGCAATAAAGTAGCCATTACTCACTTGTACATTGAGCAACAGTTGTGAAACTTAAATATGTTACAGTTCACAAAAAAGTACATGAACAACATATTTGAGAGAAATTGTGTAGCTGCAATACTTTTGAAGATATAAGCCATTTACTCATTATGGTTATCATTAAAAATTGAAAAAGTAGCTTTTACTCACTTAGCTATGGAGATACACTTCCAAATTACTAACCATGTTGTAGCTGTTGAGAAAGTAGCTGAACATCATATTGGAACAAAATTGTGTAGCTGCAATACTTATGAAGATATAAGCCATTTACTCATTGACAGTTATAAGTCATATAATTATATTAGGTAAAAGCGCTATTACTCACTCAAAAGTAGGCCAAAGTTCACCAAACTTTTTCCCCCTTAGCAATAGGATACTCTAGTACTACCCTGTGGGTCAAAAATTTGCTCGAAATTGCTCTATATCTTACAGTTTGAGAGATATTTCTGATTTTTCACATTTTCACTAAAAGTAGCAATAAAGTAGCCATTACTCACTTGTACATTGAGCAACAGTTGTGAAACTTAAATATGTTACAGTTCACAAAAAAGTACATGAACAACATATTTGAGAGAAATTGTGTAGCTGCAATACTTTTGAAGATATAAGCCATTTACTCATTATGGTTATCATTAAAAATTGAAAAAGTAGCTATTACTCACTTAGCTATAGAGATACACTTCCAAACTACTGGCCATGTTGTAGCAGTGGAGAAAGTAGCTGAACAACATATTGGAACAAAATTGTGTAGCTGCAATACTTTTGAAGATATAAGCAATTTACTCATTATGGTTATCATTAAAAATTGAAAAAGTAGCTATTACTCACTTAGCTATAGAGATACACTTCCAAACTACTGGCCATGTTGTAGCAGTGGAGAAAGTAGCTGAACAACATATTGGAACAAAATTGTGTAGCTGCAATACTTTTGAAGATATAAGCCATTTACTCATTATGGTTATCATTAAAAACTGAAAAAGTAGCTATTACTCACTTAGCTACGGAGATACACTTCCAAACTACTGACCATGTTGTAGCAGAGGAGAAAGTAGCCGAACAACATATTGGAACAAAATTGTGTAGCTGCAATACTTTTGAAGATATAAGCCATTTACTCATTATGGTTATCATTAAAAATTGAAAAAGTAGCTATTACTCACTTAGCTATGGAGATACACTTGCAAACTACTGACCATGTTGTAGCTGTGGAGAAAGTAGCTGAACAACATATTGGAACAAAATTGTGTAGCTGCAATACTTATGAAGATATAAGCCATTTACTCATTATGGTTATAATTAAAAATTGACAAAGTAGCTATTACTCACTTAGCTATGGAGATACACTTCCAAACTACTGACCATGTTGTAGCTGTGGAGAAAGTAGCTGAACAACATATTAGAACAAAATACTGTAAATGCAATAGTTTCAGAGTTATAAGCCATATAATTATATTAGCTAAAATAGCTATTACTCACTCAAAAGTAGGCCAAAGTTCACCAAACCCCAAAAATATTGAAGAGCAAAAAAATTCATTAGGACTTGTGATTTACCAAAAATGTGTAACTGTAGTAGTTTCAGAGAAAACTGCGTGACACACGCACGCACGTACACACGCACATGGTGCAAATTATGATCTCCCTCCGGCAAGCCGGGCGGGAGATAATTATTCACCTACTCAAAATGAGTAAATGTGAATTATCTCTAAAAGTATTGCAGATAGCCAATTTTTCTCAAATAACTCATTCACCTACTTTTGGGAGAGCTTTCACTCTGTGAAGTTTCAGACCCATAGCTATTTATTCACCTACTCAAAATGAGTAAATGCTAATTATCTGTAAAAGTATTGCAGATAGCCAATTTTTCTCAAATAACTCATTCACCTACTTTTGGCAGAGCTTTCACTTGGTGAAGTTTCAGACCCATAGCTAATTATTCACCTACTCAAAATGAGTAAATGTGAATTATCTCTAAAAGTATTGCAGATAGCCAATTTTTCTCAAATAAATCATTCACCTACTTTTGGGAGAGCTTTCACTTGGTGAAGTTTCAGACCCATAGCTAATTACTCACCTACTCAAAATGAGTAAATGCGAATTATCTCTAAAAGTATTGCAGATAGCCAATTTTTATCAAATAAATCATTCACCTACTTTTGGGAGAGCTTTCACTTGGTGAAGTTTCAGACCCATAGCTAATTACTCACCTACTCAAAATGAGTAAATGCGAATTATCTCTAAAAGTATTGCAGATAGCCAATTTTTCTCAAATAACTCATTCACCTACTTTTGGGAGAGCTTTCACTCTGTGAAGTTTCAGACCCATAGCTAATTACTCACCTACTCAAAATGAGTAAATGCGAATTATCTCTCAAAGTATTGCAGATAGCCAATTTTTCTCAAATAACTCATTCACCTACTTTTGGCAGAGCTTTCACTTGGTGAAGTTTCAGACCCATAGCTAACAAGACCACTGCCGCGGTATGTATCTCCCGCCGAGTACCGCAGGGGAAGAAATACTACATTGAAATTTTTCCCCTTTGCATAGGACACTGTTGTACCATCCTGCAGGTCGAAAATTAGCTTGAAACCGCTCTATCTGTTATGCTTTTCGAGATATTGACACTTTTCCATTTTCAGCAAAATTCCAAGATGGCCGCCGAAAGTGGCGAAAAATGAAATTTTTCCCCTTTGGACAGGACACTCTTGTATCACCCTGTGGGTAAAAAAAATCGCTCGAAATCGCTCGATCTGTTAGGGTTTTCGAGATATTGACACTTTTTCATTTTCCGCAAAAATGTAAGATGGCCGCCAAAAGTGGCGAAAATTGAAATTTTCCCCCTTTGACCAGGAGACTCTTGTACCACCCTGCAGGTCAAAAATTTGCTCAAAATCGCTCTATCTCTTACGGTTTTCGAGATATTGACACTTCTATTTTCCGCAAAAATCCAAAAAGGCCGCCAAAAGTGGCGAAAATTGATATTTTACCCCTTTGCACAGGACATTCTTGTACTACCTTGCAGGTCAAAAATTCGCTCGAAATTGCTCTATCTCTTATGGTTTTCGAGATATTCACACTTTTTCATTTTTTTCCGCTAAAATCCAAGAGGGCCGCCAAAAGTGGCGAAAATTGAAATCTTTCCCCTTTGCATAGGACACTTTTGTACTACCCTGAAGGTCTAAATGCAATAGTTTTCAAGTTACAAGTGATTTCACTCATGATGAAAGTTAGTGAAAAATCCGAAAGTAGCTATTACTCACTTATCTATTGAGATAGACACCCAAGTTACTCACCATGTTGTTGCTGTGGGAAAAAGTAGGTGAATAACATATTTTAACAAAATGCTCTAAATACAATACTTTTCAAGTTATAATCGATTTAGTGCATGATTTCATTAATTTTAATGCATTAAAAATTATTTTAATAATTCATAAAAAAACTTTAGCATGTGAAATATCTCCAAAATGTAGGTGAATGAGTTATTTGAGAAATACTGGCTATCTGCAATACTTTTTGTGATAATAGGCAATTACTCATTTTGAGTAGGTGAGTAATTAGATATGGATCTGAAAATTCACTAATTGAAAGTTCTCCCAAAATATAGGTGAAGTGAGTTATTTGAAAAATACTGGCTATCTGCAATACTTTTAGAGATAATTCGCATTTACACATTTTGAGTAGGTGAGTAATTACCTACAGGTTTGGAACTTCACCATGTGAAAGCTCTTCCAAAAGTAGATGAATGAGTTATTTGAGAAAAATTGGCAATCTGCAATACTTTTAGAGATAATTCTCATTTACTCATTTTGAGTAGGTGAGTAATTAGCTATGGGTCTGAAACTTCACCATGTGACAGCTCTTCCAAAAGTAGATGAATGAGTTATTTGAGAAAAATTGACTATCTGCAATACTTTCAGAGATAATTCGCATTTACTCATTTTGAGTAGGTGAGTAATTAGCTACAGGTCTGAAACTTCACCAAGTGAAAGCTCTTCTAAAAGTACATGAATGAGTTATTTGAGAAAAATTGGCTATCTGCAATACTTTTAGAGATAATTCGCAGTTACTCATTTTGAGTAGGTGAGTAATTAGCTACAGGTCTGAAACTTCACCATGTGAAAGCTCTCCCAAAAGTAGGTGAATGAGTTATTTGAGAAAAATTGGCTATATGCAATACTCTTAGAGATAGTTCGCAGTTACTCATTTTGAGTAGGTGAGTTATTACCTATGGGTCTGAAACTTTGCCATGTGAAAGCTCTTCGAAAAGTAGATGAATGAGTTATTTGAGAAAAATTGGCTATCTGCAATACTTTTAGAGAGAATTCGCATTTACTCATTTTGAGTAGGCGAGTAAGTAGCTATGGATCTGAAACTTCACAATGTGAAAGCTCTTCCAAAAGTAGATGAATGAGTTATTTGAGAAAAATTGGCTATCTGCAATACTTTTAGAGATAATTCGCATTTACTCATTTTGAGTAGGTGAGTAATTAGCTACGGGTCTGAAACTTGACCAAGTGAAAGCTCTCCCAAAAGTAGATGAATGACTTATTTGAGAAAAATTGGGTATCTGCAATTCTTTTAGAGATAATTCGCATTTACTCATTTTGAGTAGGTGAGTAATTACCTACGGGTCTGAAACTTCACCATTTGAAAGCTCTCTCAAAAGTAGATGAATGAGTTATTTGAGAAAAATTGGCTATCTGCAATACTTTTAGAGATATTTAACATTTACTCATTTTGAGTAGGTGAGAAATTAGCTACAGGTCTCACACTTCACCAAGTGAAAGCTCTCCCAAAAGTAGATGAATGAGTTATTTGAGAAAAATTGGCTATCTGCAATACTTTTAGAGATAATTAGCATTTACTCATTTTGAGTAGGTGAGTAATTAGCTACGGGTCTGAAACTTCACCAAGTGAAAGCTCTTCCAAAAGTAGGTGAATGAGTTATTTGAGAAAAATTGGCTATCTGCAATACTTTTAGAGAGAATTCGCATTTACTCATTTTGAGTAGGTGAGTAATTAGCTATGGGTCTGAAACTTCACCATGTGAAAGCTCTTCCAAAAGTAGATGAATGAGTTATTTGAGAAAAATTGGCTATCTGCAATACTTTTACAGATAATTAGCATTTACTCATTTTGAGTAGGTGAGTAATTAGCTACAGGTCTGAAACTTCACCAAGTGAAACCTCTCCCAAAAGTAGGTGAATGAGTTATTTGAGAAAAATTGGCTATCTGCAATACTTTTAGAGATAATTCGCATTTACTCATTTTGAGTAGGCGGGTAATTAGCTATGGGTCTGAAACTTCACCATGTGAAAGCTCTTCCAAAAGTAAATGAATGAGTTATTTGAGAAAAATTGGCTATCTGCAATACTTTTCGAGATATTTAGCATTTACTCATTTTGAGTAGGTGAGAAATTAGCTACAGGTCTGACACTTCACCAAGTGAAAGCTCTCGCAAAAGTAGGTGAATGAGTTATTTGAGAAAAATTGGCTATCTTCTATACTTTTAGAGATAATTCGCATTTACTCATTTTGAGTAGGTGAGAAATTAGCTAGGGGTCTGAAACCTCACTAAGTGAAAGCTCTTCCAAAAGTAGATGAATGAGTTATTTGAGAAAAATTGGCTATCTGCAATACTTTTAGACATAATTAGCATTTACTCATTTTGAGTAGGCGAGTAAGTAGCTATGGGTCTGAAACTTCACAATGTGAAAGCTCTGCCAAAAGTAGGTGAATGAGTTATTTGAGAAAAATTGGCTGTCTGCAATACTTTTAGAGAAAATTCGCATTTACTCATTTTGAGTAGGTGAGTAATTAGCTATGGGTCTGAAACTTCACCATGTGAAAGCTCTTCCAAAAGTAGATGAATGAGTTATTTGAGAAAAATTGGCTATCTGCAATACTTTTAGAGATAATTAGCATTTACTCATTTTGAGTAGGTGAGTAATTAGCTACGGGTCTGAAACTTCACCAAGTGAAAGCTCTCCCAAAAGTAGGTGAATGAGTTATTTGAGAAAAATTGGCTATCTGCAATACTTTTCGAGATATTTAGCATTTACTCATTTTGAGTAGGTGAGAAATTAGCTACAGGTCTGACACTTCACCAAGTGAAAGCTCTTGCAAAAGTAGGTGAATGAGTTATTTGAGAAAAATTGGCTATCTTCTATACTTTTAGAGATAATTCGCATTTACTCATTTTGAGTAGGTGAGAAATTAGCTAAGGGTCTGAAACCTCACTAAGTGAAAGCTCTTCCAAAAGTATATGAATGAGTTATTTGAGAAAAATTGGCTATCTGCAATACTTTTAGACATAATTCGCATTTACTCATTTTGAGTAGGTGAGTAACTAGCTACGCATCTGAAACTTAACCAAGTGAAAGCTCTCCCAAAAGTAGGTGAATGAGTTATTTGAGAAAAAATGGCTACCTGCAATACTTTTAGAGATAATTCGCATTTACTCATTTTGAGGAGGTGAGTAAGTAGGCCAAAGTTCACCAAACCATTTTCCCCTAAGCATAGGATACTCTAGTACTACCCTGTGGTTCAAAAATTTGCTCGAAATTTCTCTATCTCTTACAGTTTGAGAGATATTTCTGATTTTTCACATTTTCACTAAAAGTAGCAATAAAGTAGCCATTACTCACTTGTACATTGAGCAACAGTTGTGAAACTTAAATATGTTACAGTTCACAAAAAAGTACATGAACAACATATTTGAGAGAAATTGTGTAGCTGCAATACTTTTGAAGATATAAGCCATTTACTCATTATGGTTATCATTAAAAATTGAAAAAGTAGCTTTTACTCACTTAGCTATGGAGATACACTTCCAAATTACTAACCATGTTGTAGCTGTTGAGAAAGTAGCTGAACATCATATTGGAACAAAATTGTGTAGCTGCAATACTTATGAAGATATAAGCCATTTACTCATTGACAGTTATAAGTCATATAATTATATTAGGTAAAAGCGCTATTACTCACTCAAAAGTAGGCCAAAGTTCACCAAACTTTTTCCCCCTTAGCAATAGGATACTCTAGTACTACCCTGTGGGTCAAAAATTTGCTCGAAATTGCTCTATATCTTACAGTTTGAGAGATATTTCTGATTTTTCACATTTTCACTAAAAGTAGCAATAAAGTAGCCATTACTCACTTGTACATTGAGCAACAGTTGTGAAACTTAAATATGTTACAGTTCACAAAAAAGTACATGAACAACATATTTGAGAGAAATTGTGTAGCTGCAATACTTTTGAAGATATAAGCAATTTACTCATTATGGTTATCATTAAAAATTGAAAAAGTAGCTATTACTCACTTAGCTATAGAGATACACTTCCAAACTACTGGCCATGTTGTAGCAGTGGAGAAAGTAGCTGAACAACATATTGGAACAAAATTGTGTAGCTGCAATACTTTTGAAGATATAAGCAATTTACTCATTATGGTTATCATTAAAAACTGAAAAAGTAGCTATTACTCACTTAGCTATAGAGATACACTTCCAAACTACTGGCCATGTTGTAGCAGTGGAGAAAGTAGCCGAACAACATATTGGAACAAAATTGTGTAGCTGCAATACTTTTGAAGATATAAGCCATTTACTCATTATGGTTATCATTAAAAACTGAAAAAGTAGCTATTACTCACTTAGCTACGGAGATACACTTCCAAACTACTGACCATGTTGTAGCAGAGGAGAAAGTAGCCGAACAACATATTGGAACAAAATTGTGTAGCTGCAATACTTTTGAAGATATAAGCCATTTACTCATTATGGTTATCATTAAAAATTGAAAAAGTAGCTATTACTCACTTAGCTATGGAGATACACTTGCAAACTACTGACCATGTTGTAGCTGTGGAGAAAGTAGCTGAACAACATATTGGAACAAAATTGTGTAGCTGCAATACTTATGAAGATATAAGCCATTTACTCATTATGGTTATAATTAAAAATTGACAAAGTAGCTATTACTCACTTAGCTATGGAGATACACTTCCAAACTACTGACCATGTTGTAGCTGTGGAGAAAGTAGCTGAACAACATATTAGAACAAAATACTGTAAATGCAATAGTTTCAGAGTTATAAGCCATATAATTATATTAGCTAAAATAGCTATTACTCACTCAAAAGTAGGCCAAAGTTCACCAAACCCTAAAAATATTGAAGAGCAAAAAAATTCATTAGGACTTGTGATTTACCAAAAATGTGTAACTGTAGTAGTTTCAGAGAAAACTGCGTGACACACGCACGCACGCACGCACGTACACACGCACATGGTGCAAATTATGATCTCCCTCCGGCAAGCCGGGCGGGAGATAATTATTCACCTACTCAAAATGAGTAAATGTGAATTATCTCTAAAAGTATTGCAGATAGCCAATTTTTCTCAAATAACTCATTCACCTACTTTTGGGAGAGCTTTCACTCTGTGAAGTTTCAGACCCATAGCTATTTATTCACCTACTCAAAATGAGTAAATGCTAATTATCTGTAAAAGTATTGCAGATAGCCAATTTTTCTCAAATAACTCATTCACCTACTTTTGGCAGAGCTTTCACTTGGTGAAGTTTCAGACCCATAGCTAATTATTCACCTACTCAAAATGAGTAAATGTGAATTATCTCTAAAAGTATTGCAGATAGCCAATTTTTCTCAAATAAATCATTCACCTACTTTTGGGAGAGCTTTCACTTGGTGAAGTTTCAGACCCATAGCTAATTACTCACCTACTCAAAATGAGTAAATGCGAATTATCTCTAAAAGTATTGCAGATAGCCAATTTTTATCAAATAAATCATTCACCTACTTTTGGGAGAGCTTTCACTTGGTGAAGTTTCAGACCCATAGCTAATTACTCACCTACTCAAAATGAGTAAATGCGAATTATCTCTAAAAGTATTGCAGATAGCCAATTTTTCTCAAATAACTCATTCACCTACTTTTGGGAGAGCTTTCACTCTGTGAAGTTTCAGACCCATAGCTAATTACTCACCTACTCAAAATGAGTAAATGCGAATTATCTCTCAAAGTATTGCAGATAGCCAATTTTTCTCAAATAACTCATTCACCTACTTTTGGCAGAGCTTTCACTTGGTGAAGTTTCAGACCCATAGATAATTATTCACCTACTCAAAATGAGTAAATGTGAATTATCTCTTAATAGTATTGCAGATAGCCAATTTTTCTCAAATAACTCATTCACCTACTTTTGGAAGAGCTTTCACACACGAAAATGAAAAATTGTGAATATCTCGGAAAACCCATTTCTTCTGCTTTAATGCTCGGCGGGAGATACACACCGCGGTAGTGGTCTTGACAAAAATTTTTGTCTCCCCAAAAATGGTGGCCATTTTGAATTTTCAAAGTTTTTGCAAAACACAAAAATGCTTATATCTCGAAAACCGTGCTATATGGAGCGAACTCAACAAAATTTTGGACCTGCTGGGTATCTCTGCAGAGTAGCCATGCCAATTTTCAAAATATTTTTGTCTCGCCAAATATAGCGGACATTTTTAATTTTTTAATTTTTTGCAAAACACAAAAATGCTTATATCTTGAAAACTGTGCTAGATAGAGCAGACTGCGCTGACTTTGGTTGCCACAACAGTATAAGGCTAGAAACGAAGCATTTTCTTAATACTTTAGCACTCACCTTTATATCCTTTTCGGGACGCTTTGTTTTTGCTATGCAAAAACATTATCTTTTTTTTTTGCGAGCGATCCTCTAGTTGGAATAAATATTAAATTTGACTTCACGTAAAGATCCACAACCCATGATTTAGTACAAGTTGTTTTGACATTCCAAACCGCCCATAACCAAAAAATAAGGACAATTGCTAATCCGGTCGGCGCAGACCAGCCCGCCAAACGCCAGAAAAAGACGTCCTGTGTTTCCACCTGTCCAGTATTGTGCACTCGCCAGGGGGTGTGTCGTACTTCCTTCCTGTCTAGACAGAGTGACATAGCATCTTTTTCGTTGTCTAAACATATTAGACCCCTAGTAGACTGATAGCGGGGTCGGAGGGAGGGTCTTGTGTGTCCATTGGATAGGGTATTGAATAACTACCGCTTGGTCGGCGGGTAAGTTACTAGGGACTTAAGCGAACTCAGAAAGAACCAACAACATCTTCTCAAGCCTGGGTCGACCCTGGGTCAGGGACCCTTAAGGCTATAGTCGGTCTACAGAAACCAGCCAACTGGTCCAAACTGACTCGCCTCCCCCCCCCCCCCCCCCCCTTTTGTTTAACAGACCTGCTCTGAGGTAGGGGAAGAGAGGGATGAGTTCAGTCCCAAAGAAATAAACCTCCCGAAGGAATCACGTCAGAGTTTTTTTTTTTTTATGTCATCACTCTGCGGCGTGGGCGTCCGCGTGAACAACTTCTTCTCCAAAACTATAATGCCTAGAGACATGCTGTTTCTTTTAAAAGATACCTTATCTATCGAGGATGAAAAATTGTTCAAGGCATGCAAATCTGTCTGTTCGTCTGTTTGCTAGAGACATTACAAGGGGGGTACCCCCACCAAAAGTGTGAAAATTTCAACTTTTTATCACAATTTTCTCAGTGACTATTGCAGGGATTTCTCTCATATCTTGCATATATGTACTAGGCCAGAGGTAGATTCTCTTGTGTGAGTATGAGACCTGGATCTGTCTTACTTTTTTTTAATAAATTTTTTTAATAATTTTTAATGCATTAAAATTCATGAAATCATGCACTAAATCACTTATAACTTCAAAAGTGTTGCATTTACAGCATTTTGTGAAAATATGTTGTTCAGCTACTTTTTTCATAGCTACAATATGGTGAGTAAGTTGGGTGTCTGTCTCAATAGCTAAGTGAGTAATAGCTACTTTTGGGCTTTTCAGTAACTTCCATTATGAGTAAAATCACTTGTAACTTAAAAACTATTGCATTTAGAGAATTTCGTATAAATATGTTATTCAGCTACTTTTGGGCCAGCTATAACATAGTGAAATTTCAGACCTGTAGCTCATGGCATAGCTGAGTAATAGCTACTTTTAGGTTATCACTGTTGAGTAAATCGCTTATAACTTGAAAACTATTGCATTTAGAGAATTTCGTATAAATATGTTATTCAGCTACTTTTGGGTCAGCTATAACATAGTAAAATTTCAGACCTGTAGCTCATGGCATAGCTGAGTAATAGCTACTTTTAGGTTATCACTGTTGAGTAAATCACTTATAACTTGAAAAGTGTTGCATTTAGAGCATTTTGTTAAAATATGTTATTCAGCTACTTTTTTCATAGCTACAATATGGTAAGTTGGGTGTCTGTCTCAATAGCTAAGTGAGTAATAGCTACTTTTGGGCTTTTCAGTAACTTCCATCATGAGTAAAATCACTTGTAACTTAAAAACTATTGCATTTAGAGAATTTCGTATAAATATGTTATTCAGCTACTTTTGGGCCAGCTATAACATAGTAAAATTTCAGACCTGTAGCTCATGGCATAGCTGAGTAATAGCTACTTTTAGGTTATCACTGTTGAGTAAATCACTTATAACTTGAAAACTATTGCATTTAGAGTATTTCGTTTCAATATGTTATTCACCTATTTTGGGGTCAGCCATAACATAGTGAAGTTTCAGACCTGTGGCTCATTTCATAGCTGAGTAATAGCTACTTTGAAGTTCTCACTGTTGAGTAAATCAGTTCTAATTGGAAAACTATTGCATTTACAGAAATTTGTGCAAATATGTTATTCAGCTACTTTTGGGTCAGCTATAACATAGTGAAATTATAGACCTATACCTCATGGCACAACTGAGCAATAGCTATTCTCAGGTACTGACTGTTGAGTAAATCAGCTATAACTTGAAAAATATTGCATTTGGAGTATTTTGTTAAAATATATTGTTCACCTACTTTGGGGTCAGCTATAACATAGTGAAATTACAGACCTATAGCTCATGGCATAGCAGAGCAATAGCTATTTTCAGGTTCTCACTATTGAGTAAATCAGTTGTAGCTTGAAAACTATTGCATTTACAGTAGTTTGCTTAAATATGTTGTTCACCTACTTTTGGGTTAGCTATAACATAGTAAAATTTCAGACATGTAGCTCATTGCATAGCTGAGTAATAGTTCCTTTGAGGTTCTCACTGTTGAGTAAATCAGTTGTAACTTGAAAACTATTACATTTAGAGTAATTTGTTAAATATGTTATTCACAGAATTTTTGGTCAGCTATAACATAGTGAAATTGCAGACCTCTATGTCATGGCATAGCTGAGCAATAGCTACTTTCTGGTTCTCACTGTTGAGTAAATCATTGTATCCACTGGATAGCCGCAGTGTGTAGAGAGAGATTTCACCATTACTGCTCTGATGAAAAAAAATATTATAGCTAGCTTTCTTAAGTTTACAGTATATATTAATAACCATAAAATGTTGTCTGGGAATATTTTTGGCCTCATTTTGAGAAACAAGATGGCCGCCACAGGTGTTTTTTGTCAGTCATGAAAAGTGCATATATCTCCCTTATTATTGATCCTAGAGGTTTGGGATGATAAACCAACCTGTAGGAAATCATGGGGTGGGAATCTTTTGGTGTGGTCAGACTTGACCTTCAATGACCCCTCCTTCAAGGTCAAACAAGGATAGCCAAACTTAAAAGTGCTTATAACTCGCTTATTATTGGTCCCAGAGGTTTGGGATGGTAAACAGACAGGAAATCATGGGCTGTGAATCTGTTGATATGGTCCGATTTGACCTTGGAACCCTCCTTCAACTTGTTTCTTATACCCTTGTGCATGGCCATCAGTTTCACCTCCTTTGCTATTACAGTGAATTCCAAAGGCGCTGTGGACAGACCGAAAGGAAGTGCTTTGAATTGGTGAAAAATCTCAGATATTTTCTGGATTGTTCCTGTATCGGGATATGGAAGTAGGTGACCCACTCCCCTTGCTGGAGGGATGTCTGGATGGTTTCCGGTGTCTCCATCTTGAATTTTTCTACCTTGAGAAAGGCATTCAAATTGCTCAGGTTTAGTATGGGTTTCCACTTGTTGTTGGGTTTGGGTACCAAAAACAGTCGGTTGAAAAACCCTAGTGAGGTCTGATTGTGTACCAATTCTACAGCATTTTTGTTCTATAAGCTGATGCAATGCCTCCATCAGGTAGCTGTTCCTGTGGGGATTGGCATAGCAGCTTACGACTGTGGGAGACCTTGTGAGATTTGGCCGGATCCGAAAGGGGAGGGTGTAACCCTCTTTCAGGATTTCGGACTGGCACCCAGATCCAGCCAAGTTTGCCAAAAAAGTTGAAGTCTGGCCCCTACAGGCAGATTTGAGGTAGCATTTTTTACATTGATTGCAGGTTGAACACAAGACAATTGAGTGACACAAGAAACACTTTTCACACACTTTAATTTGTGATCTCTGAGATAATAACAATCTACTGGCCCGGGACTTAATTCTCTCTTTTTGGAATGCCTGGGCACAGTAAGTACAGGTGTTACAACATTTAAGTTTACACTGAGTTCTGAACAAGTGTTTATTTTCTGTCTTGGAGGTGGGCTCCCAGCCAGCAGTCGTGCCTGTAACAGAGTTACACAGAAATTGTCATTTATACGACTGCTGGCCCTTGGCTGGTCGCGAAGAGTAACTAGAGGCCTTCCCTCTGGGTTTCCTATATCGACCCTTTCCGATGCTCTTCCATGCAGGTTTCTCTCCCTTCTTATCCGGATGCCTGTCTGATTTCTTGTCCAGTCTTTCATAAGGGTTGAAACGGGCTTTGCCACGAGAAGTGCCAGAGTGTCCTTTCGACTCGTAGTGAGAGATTTCTTCTTCAGCCCTCTTAATAACTGCATCAGGGAAGAGGGTGGAGATATGCAGAGGAGCCGCTCTCAGGGGAGCAACAGTGTCCGGCTTAATCCCTGACTTCACATGCGTAAGATATGCATCTCGCCTAGCCAAAGTCAGGTTGCCCATGGAGACAAACACAAACTCACTAAGGTGCTCCATTGTCTTGGCAGCCGCCTGGGTAATGCTGGAGTTAAAATCCATGAGATATTTAAGTTCGTCCATGGTGGCAGTACTCTTTGAGGAACCCTTTCCTTTGTGTTCTACGTGCAGAGTTTTAAGCTGGCTTTGCATATCCTGCTGCACCCGGTTAAAGCTGGCCACCTGGTTGCAAATGACCAACGCTTCTCTGGCAGACTTCTCCCATCTTCTTAACGATTCCTGGGAGATACGTCTAGAAGCAGGCGGTGTGGAGGTCAATCCTGACTGTCTAGATATCCTACTAAAGCAACTGTTTAGCTTTGAAGACTCGGTACTCCAGCTCGAGACAGTAGCAGGGTCAGCTTTGTGGTCGGTTGCAAGCCCATACCACCTGGATTGCGACTTCGCTGTCCTTAGGAACTGGTCCATCAACAGGCCACCGGCCTCGGAACTACGGGAGGGATAACAATCAACCAGAGTTAAGTTCAACTTTCCTATCTTCTTGCAAAGCCAATCTTCAGTTGGCATCTGGACCGATACTTTCCCCGGTGTCACAGCTTTGGGGCCAGAGAATGGGTTATCATCCGACCCAGTGTTGGCACTGTCTAAGTCTGGAATGTCCGACCAACCCATGTACTCCTGTATACCCTTCATAGTCTCCTGATAGGTTTGTTCCTCTGAGGGTATTTGATCCGGTTCTGCAGCCAACTCAGGATCGTCCGACAGTTCCCCCTTCTCAGCATAGAGGTCGACCGGTGGTCGGTCTGAATAATCACTGTCTGTCCCTGGATTATCACTAGATGCACTGTCTTTCCTGTGCCTGTGGAGAGAGGGAGAGCCGGTGTCGGTGGTAACAGTAGACAATGGTCGGTCGGCATGGCTGTGAGATCTACCAGCAGTGCCCTGTTGGAGGGAAGGGTCGGTAGTGACATGGCCAGGTCGGTCCCGTTCGGTGGCTGGCTGGCTGGCTGGTGGGTTGATGCTGGGAAGCAGAGAAACCCCTGTTGGATGAATCTATGCCAGTGCGCCTCTGAGGTGATCTCGAAGTAGGTCGGTGATAAGCTGGCTGGCTGGTTGATGCTGTGAAGCCAAGGAACCTTTGCCAGTGCGCTTTGTTGACACTGAAGACACTTGCCGTTGGTCGGATGTGAGCTGGCTGGCTGGTTGATGCTGGGTAGGAGAGAAACCCTTGCCAGTGCGCTCTGTAGTGGTAGATTGAGAGTCCGACTCCAGCTGGCTGGCTGCCTGATGCATATCTGCAGAGAAGGCAGTGCCAGTGCGCGCTGTATGTTGAAAAAATGGCTCAGAATCCCTGGGAATGTTTGTAGGTAGAGAGTGAGACGGAGTTAACTTGACTTCTGAAGAAAAGGTCGGTTGAAACGTCTTAGATAGCAAAAGGGCCTCAAGACTATTGAAACGTTCGGACCACTTACTGTCCAAATCAGCTATCTTAGAATCCGTGGATGAAGACTCAGACGACTTCTTGGCTTTAGAAACGACCTTTTCTTTCTTGGCCTTTTTTTCCGGAGGCATAGAAGAAGTAGGCAGAGACTTAACAGGTTCAGTCTGTTGAGGAGTATCTTGATGGCCAACAACCCCAATAACTGAGACACTAGCAGGGTCGACAAGTTCTGAAGAATCTTTGGTGGGGGTGGCAGAAACAGACTTCCTTGCCTCACACTTTTCCTTTTTTATCTTGTAAGAAGGAGTAGAAATCTGGGCTAACTGTTCTGGAGTAAAAGCCGAACAAAACTTACAAGAGGTAGTGTCTTTGCTCTATACACAAGGGTCTTTGCCCTTATTCTTCTCGAGACAACACGCGCAGTAAGAGTGTTGATCAAAAATTGCCATAGCATGGCCACAAGCCCCTCTTCGTTGACCCGGGGATGACATTCTGAGCTATAAGATGTATATTCCACTTTGGTATAACCAAAAAATATAAACTCCTAAAATAACCGAGTATTCTTCAAAATTTTCAAACACTGAAAATAATCACTTGCACAGATCTCGCGCCAAACGAAAAAGATGCTATGACGTCACTCTGTCTAGACAGGAAGGAAGTACGACATGCAACCTGGCGAGTGCACAGTACTGGACCGGCCTGTCCGGTGGAAACACAGGACGTCTTTTTCTGGCGTTTGGCGGGCCGGTCTGCGCCGACCGGATTAGCAATTGTCCATTGGATAGGATGTATTGACGCAATAAAATATCAAATCCCCCTCCCCTCCACCCCGAATCCCCTACAAGGCCAAACTGGGGTCCTTAAGTATATTGCCTGGACTTCTATAAAACTTTATTATTCTTCAGGACTTTTAAGACATAGTGATTTTGTGTTTGTGTCCCCTTCTTGCTTTTCCAGGTCAATTACCTAAATCCCAACAAATTTGCCCCCTGAGCCTGCCTTTAAGATCGAACTGGGGTTCTAACATTGAGTCTCTTATATTTGGTGATGTATCTACAAAATATTGCCTGGAGTCCTGGGGCGGATTTCATGAAAGGTCTCCGACTTAGCCCAGTCTCTGGCTGAGCCACTGGCTCAAATCTGAGCCTTTTGGCTCAGCTAAGTCTTTGTCTCAAATGGTTTTCACAGAAGAGGTCTTAGTTGAGACCAAGCTTATCAAATAACCACAGTGGTTTTCTGTGTCATGTGACCATTTTTTGTAGTCAAAATATTCTACTGATGACATATATGTTCCTTGTTTGACACATAATATCTGGTCAAATACCATTTTGCAATGAGAAACCTTGTAAACATGTAAAAACACCCAAAGACTACTTTAGGGGGTTGTTTTATATACTTGTACCCTATTTTCAGCCATTTCAAATTTTGAAGTGAAGAAAGAATTATGGCGGCCATATTTGAGCCTTTGTTTACAAAACTTAAGCCCCATTTCTACCAGTCTCAATATTTGAGCCAGTGGCTCAGCCAAAGCTGAGACTGAGACCCTTTTGTGAAATCCAATAAGGCTGAGCCCATGGGCTCAAGTAAAATATTCCAATAAATTGAGACAAAAGTTTGAGCCTGAGACAGGGCTAAGACCTTTTGTGAAATCAGCTCCTGCAAAACTTCATTGAATTATTTTTCAATACTATTCAGACCTTGTAATATGGTTTTTGTGCCTCTTTCTCTTGCTTTTCCAGATATTTTCCAAAAATTCCAGCAAATTTACTTTCTGGTTTATCTTTTGTACAGAGACAGAAATTTGTTTCTACTTCATGGGAAATCAATGAACCTCGATGAGATTGTACTGAAAGGGTTGCATACAACGTAAATTCAAAAAAACACTTTTAACAATATAGATTTAATTTGTTTTCAATAAGTCATACAACAAGATTTTTAAATGCAATAACAAAAACCCAACCAGTACCAAATGTTAATAAGTTAAAGCTACACATGTACTAACTGGTACAACACATTTCATTCAAGAAATTATAACAATAGTTATTCTGTAACTCAAATTAGCCACAACATTAATCTCTGAAAATGCTCTTGCTCTCAAACCCACAAGATAGCTTTAACATAATAATAGTACTTTACTACGATTTTTGCATAAATTGTTTTAAAACAAGAGCAGGCCAAATTTGTTTATCACTTTCTTTATTTTTTAAAGAAAACTGGATCAACAGTAAATACTATAAGAGCATGCTTTAACAAGCAAAAATAATGCTTTTTGTTCAATTTTTTTTCAACACGTGTGTTTCTCAATTTTACAAATGTTTAAATGGTACAAAAATTATTCATATTGCAGAAGCTTTAATTAAATTACAAATTTAAACAAAACTACATCTGTGGCCAGATGCAAGATGTATCCAACTAACATAGTTTAGAAGATAAACAGCATTTTTCAATAATAAGCGAGTTGAAAGCACTTTTAAGTTTGGCTATCCCCGTTTGACGTTGAAGGGGCGGCCGAAGGTCAAATCTGACCACACCAGAAGATTCCCAGTCCATGATTTCCCCTAGGTTAGTTTACCATCCCAAACCTCTAGAACCAATTATAAGCAAGTTATAAGCACATTTAAGTTTGGCTATCCTCGTTTGACCTTGAACGAGAGGCCCAAGGTCAAATCTGACCACACCAAAAGCATTCCCAGTCCGTCATTTCCCCATAAGTTGGTTTACCATCCCAAACCTCTAGGACCAATAATAAGCGAGTTATAAGCACTTTTAAGTTTGGCTATCCTCGTTTGACCTTGAACGAGAGGCCCAAGGTCAAATCTGAGCACACCAAAAGATTCACAGTCCATGATTTCCTATAGGTTGGTTTACCTTCCCAAACCTCTAGGACCAATAATAAGCAAGTTATAAGCACTTTTAAGTTCGGCTATCCTTGTTTGACCTTGAAGGAGGGGCCCAAGGTCAAATCTGACCACACCACAAGATTCCCAGCCCATGATTTCCTATAGGTTGGTTTACCATCCCAAACCTGTACGACCAATAATAAGCGAGTTATAAGCACTTTTAAGTTTGCCTATCCTCACTTGACCTTGAAGGGGCGGCCCAAGGACCAATAATAAGGGAGATTTAAGCACTTTTTATGACTGAAAAGAAATGCCCATGGTGGCCATCTTGGTTTTTAAAATGAGGTCAAAAATATTTTCAGTCAAGACTTTGTAATGATGAACATATCCTGTGAATTTGAGATCTCTACCTATAATTCCCTTTGTTCTAGAGGGCCAACAAAACTTACTGAAGTCGAAAAACGCCTGTGGCGGCCATCTTATTTTTCAAAATGAGGCCAAAATATTCCGAGGCAAGATTTTATGGTTATGAATATAACCTGAAAATTTGAGAAGTCTAACTATAATACCATGGCCTCTAGAGGGGTAACGAGAAAATGTCTACACACTGCGGCGGCGGCGTACTCCTGCGTAATCCATAGTATCCACCGGATGCGATCCGGTGGATACAACAAGGGATTCATGTGGACATACCATATAAAATGATATTTTAAACTATAATCACACTTAAAACATTGGTTTCATAGCAGTCATAAATTGCATACATACATTACACCAAACATTGGCTGTATTAAATTATACATATTTTCATTTTATTATTCTATCTTGGAATACTGTATATCAAATCAGTTTAAGTTGCAGGTGTTGTCGAGTTTAAATAAGCACACCTTGACTGTCTGCATTGAACTTTTAGGTTTCATTTTTCACACAACACAGTATCTCCAGCTATCTACTAATTTTTCTGCATAAATAATTATTGTATATAAAAAACATATTTCACAAGATGTTAATGTTATTTATTTGCTCACAAAATTGCAAATTTAATAAGTAAATTAAATTTTTATAAGTTAATACCCTATCCAATGGACAATAGCTTATCCGGTCGGCGCGGACCGGCCCGCCAAACGTCAGAAAAAGACGTCCTGTGTCTCCACCGGCTAGGCCGGCCCAGTACTGTGCACTCGCCAGATGGCGTGTCGTACTTCCTTCCTGTCTAGACAGAGTGACGTCATAGCATCTTTTTTGTTGTCTAAACCAATTAGACCCCTAGTAGACTGAAAGCGGGGTCGGTGGGAGGGTCTTGTGTGTCCATTGGATAGGGTATTAACTTATAAAAATTTAATTTACTTATTAAATTTGCAATTTTATTGCGTTAATACATCCTATCCAATGGACAATAGCTGAATAACTACCGCTTGGTCGGCGGGTAAGTTACTAGGGACTTGTGTGAACTCATGTTAGGTAATGAAAATTCCTTCTTTAAGCCTGGGGTGGACCTTGAAGTCAAACACCCTTAAGGCTATGGTCGAATATCATCATCCGGTTAACCGGGATGGAACCGTCAGAGTCGACCCTACCCCCCCCCCCCCCTTTTTTTTACAGACCTGCTCTGAGGTAGGGGAAGAGAGGGATGAGTTCAGTCCCATAGAAATAAGTCTCCCGGAGGAAGTACTGAGATTTTTTTTTTTTTTTTTTTTAACTATATGTGCAATATATACAAATATGTACAAGTATTTACATATGTACAGATCTCCTCTAGGTACCGGTTTGCTGGTGGATCTGCTGAGCAGCCACAACCGGACCAAGATGGTAGAGCTCTGAGTCAGCCCAGGCCACATCCTTCAGATAGAATTGAGTGAAGGTATTATGAGATTTCCAGTGGCAGGCTGATAAGATCTGCTCTAAGGAGACTCCTGACTGGAAAGCCTTAGAGGCAGCAAAAGCCCTGACATCATGAGCTTTAACTTGATGCAGGGTGTGGGCTTGATGATCAGAGAGCTCATAGCATAGGATCACAGTCTGTTTGATCCATGAGGAGATAGTGGCAGGTGAGATGTCTTTGTCGAAGCCTTTTTTGAAGGAAACAAAGACTAGCTCCTTATGCTGTCTGAGGTCTGAAGTCCT
This sequence comes from Sabellastarte sp. h YS-2021, assembly GCA_964017235.1. Lineage (NCBI taxonomy): Eukaryota > Metazoa > Annelida > Polychaeta > Sabellida > Sabellidae > Sabellastarte > Sabellastarte sp. h YS-2021. The sequence continues at coordinate 39,350,202 of OZ024930.1, read as the reverse complement.
GTCCAAATAGTAGCGCAAGGCTCTGACTGGACACAGGGATCTGTCAGACTTGAGGGATTTATCCAGGGTAGGAGCCAGGGCTGGTATGACCACTGGGGCTACACTCTCTGGACCCTCTTTGGCCAGCTGATTCTTGGAAAGAAAACTGGGAGATGGAAACAGGGACACCTTAGACCAATCGGATTGGTGTCTGATGTTCTTGTGCTGCCAAGCATGGATCTCACTCCTTCTTTTGCCAGAGCCTAGGGCTAAAAGGAAGACAGTTTTGAAGGTCAGGTGCTTCAGAGATGCCTCCCTAAGAGGTTCAAAAGGAGCCTTTGTCAGCTGGTGTAGCACCAGGGAAAGGTTCCAGGAGGGAATCCCCCTCCGCCCTTTGGGTCTATCTCTGTGGAAACTTTCCAAGAGACGAGTGAGATTATCATCTTTGCTGATATTGACTGTTGTAGGACCTAGTTTATCAGCAATGGCAGATCTGTATCCATCAATGGTGCTGGGCTGTAACTTCTTGTCCTCAAAGAGGTACATTAGGAAGTCAGCCACCGACTTTACAGGTGGTGACCTGAAGTCCACCTGATTAGTGAGGCACCACTTTGTAAAAATGGCCCACTTTGCCTCATAGACTGATCTGGTAGATCTTCTTTGAGGAGCCTCAATTCTTGCTGCCACTGCCTCAGAGAAGCCCTGTTCTTTGATTGTTGTGGCTCTAGGAGCCAGGCATGGAGATTTAGATTTATCAGATTTCTGTGAGGGATCTGATTGAAGGGCTGTGTCAGCAGATTGGGCCGGTTGGGCAGGCTGAGAGGGATCTGACTGGACATGGTCACCAAATCCCAAAACCAAGGCATGTTGGGCCACCCCGGGGCAATCAGAATGAGCTTCTTGCACGGGGAGTCCAATAGCTTCTCCACCACTTTGCCCAATAAGGCGGTCGGTGGGAAGGCATATGCGTCCAGATCCTCCCATGGCAGAGTGAGTGCATCCACTGCTAGAGCCAGGGTATCCGGTACTGGAGAGACAAATAGAGGTAACTTGTGGTTGAACCTCGTGGCAAATAGGTCTATCTGAGGCCGGTGCCATTTGCTGCATAAGCTTTGAAAAACGTCCGGAAGGAGTGACCATTCTGTTTGGATGGTCTGATTGAGCCGGGATAGCTTGTCTGCTATCACATTTAGTCGGCCAGGGATATGCCGGGCTTTTAGAGTCACTTGTCGCTGGGAACACCAGGTCAAGATTCTCCACAGTAGGGCACACAGTGGACCCGACTTCATGCCTCCTTCTTTGTTTATGTAGGCCACCACTGTGGTGTTGTCTGTGGCCACTAGGACTATTTTGTCGGTGCATAGGTCTTGGAACTCTTTTAGAGCCAAGAAGACTGCTTTCAGTTCCAAGTAATTTATGTGCAGTTTGCTTTCCGGCACTGACCAGGAGCCCCTTGCAGTGAGCTCGTTTAAATGAGCGCCCCACCCTTCTTTTAATGCGTCTGTAAACATTTGCAGAGCATGTCTTATGGGGTGTAATGGTTGACCTTGAAGTACATTGCTTTCGTTCAGCCACCATTGTAAGTGCGGGTGCAAGGATCTGGGTAGCGGGATGACCTTTTCCAGAGATTCCGGTACCCTCCAATTGTTTTTGAGGTGCCACTGTATGGGTCTCATGTGTAACCGGCCTAGGTGAACCTGTTTTTCTGTGGCTGTCAACAGACCTATCAAGGACATGAACTGTCGGACCGGACAGGCCGGTAATGACAGCAGTGTTTGTATTTTTCCTTGAAGACTTTGCCATCGGTCCGGTGTCGGTCTGACCCGGCCGGACCTGAGGTCGAACTGGTAACCTACGAAGTTGAAGACCTGTTTGGGCTCCAATTCTGACTTTTCTAAGTTCACCAGCCAACCCAGATCCTGGCACATCTTGACCAGAATTTGGGTGTGATGGAGACAATCTTGGTGGGATCCGGCTCTCACCAACCAGTCGTCTAGGTATTGGTGGATCCTTATACCCTTGTGTATGGCCATCAGTTTCACCTCCTTTGCTAACACAGTGAACTCCATGGGCGCTGTGGACAGACCAAAGGGCAGTGCCCTGAATTGGTAAGTCCGGCCCTGGACATGGAACCTTAAGTATTTCCTGGACTGTTCCTGTATCGGTATATGGAAGTAGGCATCCTTGAAGTCTACTGAGGTTACCCACTCCCCTTGCTGGAGGGATGTCCTGATGGTTTCCGGTGTCTCCATTTTGAATTTCTCCACCTTGAGGAAGAGGTTTAATTTGCTTAGGTCCAGAATGGGTCTCCACTTGTTGTTGGGTTTGGGTACCAGAAAAAGTCGGTTGAAAAACCCTAGAGATGTTTGATTGTGGACCAGTTCTATTGCATTCTTGTCTATAAGCTGATGCAATGCCTCCAGCAGGTAACTGTTCCTGTGGGGATTGGCATACCGGCTTATGACAATGGGAGACCTTGTGAGGTTTGGCCGGATCCGAAAGGGGAGGGTGTAGCCCTCTCTCAAGATTTGAACTATTTTGGGTCCGGCACCTCTTTCCAGCCAAATTTGCCAAAAGTTTTGAAGTCTGGCCCCTACAGGTAGATTTTGTACAACAAGAGGGACATTGGTCACAGTTTGGACATAAGGCAATTGAATGACAGAAGAAGCACCTTTGACATGTTTTAATAGACAATCTTTTGAAATTACAGCTGACAAGCCAGGACTTATTCCTTTCCTTTGCGGATGCCCGGTTGCAGAATGAACATGGTTTACAACATTTAAATTTACATGTCTCTCTAAAGATTGAATAGTCAATGTCTCTCTGGGAGTGCTCCCGGCCAGCAGCCGTGCCCGTAACTTTGTTACACAGTGATTGTCATTTATACGGCTGCTGGCCCTTGGCTGGACGTGAGGAATACTGGTGTTTTCCCTTCCCTCGTCTGTATTGGCTGTGTGAGATGTTCTTCCAGGCCGGTCGGTCCTGCTTCTTGGGGTCAGATTTTCTGTCCTGTTTTTCATAGGGATGGTATCTGCCCTTCTTGTAGGCCGATCCAGACCGGTTTCTATCAAAGTTAGCAATCTCCTCCTCAGCCTGCTTAATCACTGAGTCTGGGAACAAGGTGTCCAATTCTAGTGGAGCAGATCTGAGAGCATTCAAAGTGTCCGCCTTTACTCCAGACTTGAGGTACGATAAGTATGAATCACGCCTTAAAAGGGTGGTGTTGGCCATGTTGACAAATACGTAGTCCGTTAGATGCTCCATAGCCTTAGCCATGGCCTGGCAAATACTGGAGTTAAAGTCCAACAGGAACTGAAGTTCGTCTGTTGCTGCAGAAACCTTGCTTGCTGTTTTGCCCTTGGAATCAGCCCGGATAGTACGGAGTTGGGAGTGCATATTCTGCTGTACTTTAAGTAGGCAGCGGTTGAAGCCGGCTGCTTGATTGCAGATTGTAGATGATTCCCGAGCTGATCTCTCCCATTTTCTTAGGCTTTCCTGGGAAATGGGTCTGGACAAAGGTGGATTTGATGCAATGCCAGCCTGACGAGCTATCCTCAAGTAAGTACTATTAATGCGGGAAGAGCCAGTGTTCCAAGTTTTAGCTGTGGAGCTAGTGTCCTTCTTGCTTTCTGAGTGTACACCGTAGCATTTGCTTTGGGACTTGGCTGGCCGGACAAACTGATCTCGTTGAAGAGAGCCGGCTTCAGTGGTACGAGAAGGGTAGCCCTGTACTAGGGTGAGATTGAGCTTTGACAATTTGTTGGAAAGCCATTCGTCCACGGGTAGATTAACCGAAACTTTGCCCGGCGTCTGGAGTTTCGGTCCGGCAAAAGGGTTATCATCTGAGGTCTTGGTACCTGAATCCATGTCGGGTACATGAGTCCACCCCATGTAGGACCGTATACCCCTCATTGTCTCTCTATATGATTGCTCTTCAGTGAGGGATTGGTCGGGGTCGGTCAGTGACACTTCCGGGTCATCAGAAAGTTCACCCTCTTCCGGGTACAAATCAATAGGAGGTCTATCTGAACTAGTACTATCAGAGTCCGACTCACTGGACGAGGTATCCCTTCTAGTGTCAAAGGCAGTGGAGAACGACCTCTTAGCAGGTTGGTCGGTTGTCTTTGAAGTCCCTGGTCGGTGGGCAGGCTGAGAAGAGTCAGATCCGGCCTTGGAGGCAGGCACACTAATAGTGGGGCCGGTGGCCGGTGACATAGAAGCAGCCGGTGGCTGTGAGGATGAAGAGGGTTGGCCAGGTGGTCTGATGAAGGGCTCAGAGCTGATAGCAGTGGCCGGAGGAGCATGTGTCGGTGCAACCTTGACAGTACTGAAAGTAGGCTCCCGGTCCAGAGTTTTGGCCAGTAGAAGTGCCTCCAACCGGTTAAACCGGTCCGACCATTTTTGCTCTATGACCTCAAGCTTCTGGTCGGTAGACTCTGCAGAGGGCCGGTGAGATGACTTGACCGGCTTGGAGCTGGAGACCTTCTTATCCTCTTTCTTCTTTTTCTTCTCAGCTGGTTTCTCACTCAAATCAGACGGCCCGGAGGCCGGCTGACCATCCACAACCCCCATTACCGTCACTAAGGACGGGTCCACAAGGGTGGGACTGAGAGCGACATCTGAAGGATTCTTTGCTGGTGTTGAAGACTTTTGCTCCCGCTTCTCCTTCTTATTCTTGTAAGTTGGGGTTGACAGTTGTGTTAATTGTTCTGGGGTAAAAGAATTACATATAGGGCAGTCACCTTCAGGTTTTTCCACACAGGGATCCTTCCCTTTCTTCTTGTCGCGACAGCGCGCGCAAACCCCATGCAAATCAAAACCTGCCATCATGTGGCCACAACTTCCCCTACGTTGACTGGGAGAAGACATAATAGGCTATAAGTCTTCTAGAATCCGTATATATAAAATGTAAATGAAAAAAGGTAAGAGTTCTTACAAAGACCTGAATTAAAACTTCACTGTGAAAATCCGTGCAACATGTACATGCGCCAAACGAAAAAGATGCTATGACGTCACTCTGTCTAGACAGGAAGGAAGTACGACACGCCATCTGGCGAGTGCACAGTACTGGGCCGGCCTAGCCGGTGGAGACACAGGACGTCTTTTTCTGACGTTTGGCGGGCCGGTCCGCGCCGACCGGATAAGCTATTGTCCATTGGATAGGATGTATTAACGCAATAAAATACAAAAGCCAGAATGCTGTCCTTATTTCTGACACAGCAAAATCTTTCATAGTTTCAGAGACAACCTCTCATTAGAGCCCTTGGGTCATTTATTTGTATTAAGTTGGAACTCGGGTGTGAAGATGGGGGAATTTTAGGATTTGTAAATTTGCTGGTTTGTAAATGTTGACTGGTGTTGAACAAAGTCCACTCTATTCAAAAGAAATATGGGAATGGTACATGACCATCGGCTCTTATGAAGATGTTTACATCTTTTAAACTGTGTACTTATATAAAGACTACATAAATATATTGACAAAGAACAAAAATAGCATCAGAGATGCCCGTACCCCACAGCTTGGGGAAATAGTTTTCAACACCTTGACATATAGAAGTAGTGAAACAGTACAAAGACAGAGATAATTTCAGCGCAGTGTCACTTATATAAAGGTCCAAATAATGTTTAAGTACAGAAAATAACATCTAAGAGAAAAAAATATGTAAAGATAAAGTACTAAAACAAAACAATTCAGTAGCTAGATGAAAGCATTAATCAATATTAATTGGAGTATAGCTGTCAAATGGCACAATTATGTAAAAGTAAAATATAATAATCAGTTGCAGCAATCCATATATCTTTGTCATAAGAGAAAGATGTCTAAAAAATGGCAGGCGAACACACTTTGGCAGAGCAAAAAGGTCACACCATGATGCACACCAACACCCCATAACCAATGTCCCTACCAAGTGTCAACGAGCTAAACCTTATGTAATCCAAGAATAGTTCACACAAGATTTTAAAATTTATGGTCACTATGACATGGTCAAAGGTCAAATCAAGGTCACATCACGATCTTGCACAACTACAACCCCTAACCAATATCCCTACCAAGTATCAACTTCCTACACCTTACGGTTTCCGAGATATAGCCCGGACAAGATTTTAAAGGTCAAGGTCAAATCAAGGTCACACCATGATGCTGCACACCTACAACCCCCAACCAATGTCTCTACCAAGTATCAACTTCCTACACCACACAGTTTCGGAGATATGGCCCGGACAATATTTTATAGGTCAAGATCACTACGGCAAGGTCAAAGGTCAAATCAAGGTCATACCATAACGTTGCACATCTACACCTAACTAATGTCCCTACCAAGTATCAAGTTCATACATCTTAAGGTTTCTGAGATACAGACCTGACAAACTTTTTCCCGCTGCCCGCCTAACCGACCGACCATCCGGACACCATGGGTGAAAACAATACCCCGACGGCCCTTAAGGGCTGTGGGGTAAAAAACCTTCCAACACAATGTATCAAAGATGATATCAGTAAGGATCAATATTTTGCAAGAGCAATTAACGAATACCTCCACCAAGGCATGTAATAACAAGACCACTGCCGCAGCGTGTATCTACCGCCGAGTATTAAAGGGGAAGAAATACTGAACGCAAAAATTCCAAAAGAAAGGAAGATCCATCTCACTGTTTTCATAAAGATCCAATTATTTGCGTAATCTTGCTCACAGTCATGAATTTAATACCTCCTTGGTGGAGGTAAGTAATACACACCAAAATTTACAGTTCAGCATCAATTACCACTATTGAAATGGCATTTGTTTTTTGATCCAGGGTTCAGAATATATTACTATGGATAATTAAAGTTCACAATAATCCTGCTTAAAATATTATTTGGCAACATCATAAGTAACATATTATCATAGGAAATTGAACTAGAATACATGACCAGATGTAGTGCTGATTTCTAACATCACTGTTTTAATTAATGAACAACATAGGTTCAAAAATCAATATTAAGTTAATTTTGATGGAAATTCCATAAAATCATGCAACTGTTTGAAAAAAAAAAATTTATAATTACATTTATATTTTGACCTAAAACTTTTGAATATGGAGATACCGTAATTTCTGTAATAAAAGCACCCTCTAATAATAGCGTCCCCCCCCCCCCCCAAAAAAAAAAAAAAAAAAAAAAAAAACTTCTCATATTAAATGCCAGTGACCAAGGGTCAGAAACTGAAGCACAAGTTAAAATTTAAAATACAAAATAAATTTCACACTTTTCAGTCTGGATTTTACAGATCATACATATTATCTCTTATGCTTTTACAGCAGATGTGTTCAACCAAGACTATGCAGTAGAATACCTTACATGTTTAACTTTATCCACCATGTTTGTTAACCACTATACCTACAGAGAAAAGTAAACCTTTGCAAATGCTGAAGAGACAGTATAATTGAATTATTTAAAGATGGATATTTCACTGAAAGCAAAATTTTATACTTCTGCATGTTGTTCTAATAAAGGCCCCCTCTTTGAAAAAATGCACAAACCCGGGGCTATTATTACAGAAATTCAGGTATCTTTTGAGTTTACAGGTTTTATTGCAATCATACATCAGATTGATTGACAACTTACTCTGTGAAGTAAATATACACAATGTCAAGAACATATTTATTCCACGTCAACAACCAATATTTGTCAATATGCCATAGCAACTGGCAGCCCAAATGTCAAATGCTTAGCTCTTTAGGCATGATTGGAAATTTGGCTAGATTTTACTTTACCGATACGAGATTTCGTTGAGCGATAATCCGTTTATTGACGTTTTAAACCTTCCTGTTATTTTTATGCTATATTTCACAATATTTTGGGTCATACCTGCGGTATGACTTATTTTAAACCTAATTTATTTCTATATATTCAATATTCCAATAATAATTTTGTCCAATCATTAAATCTTTTCTCTCGCAATGTTTTTCTCCAGGCTGCCATTGTTGCTATGGTGATTTCTAAACCTCGTTCTTTCCAATTCTTTTAAAATGTCGGTTGAAAATGTCGAGATTACTATATGATGATGTATATGAAATTTGTAGAGATAATGATAAATTAATTACATGGTTAATAAATAAGGAATTGTTAAGTGACTATCAGGATATTTTGTGTGATAGATGTTGTGAGGGATATTTTCATTTAGTAAAGGATAATTCATACCCAAGTGACAAGGTAGTGTACAGGTGCACTAACAGGAGGTGTAACCATAAGCAATATATTCGTCATTGCAGTTGGTTTTCTGGTTCCCATCTTTCTTTTAAACAAATTTTAAAATTGACATATTACTGGGTTTATAAAATCCCACAGAATTTTGTGGAAGAAGAACTAAAAATTGGTACCTGTTCTACCTTAGTGGATTGGTACAATTTTGCCAGAGAAGTGTGTTTGCAAATTGCAATTTTAGACAATGAAAATAGGTCTTTGGGGGAATAGAAAGAGTTGGAAAAAAGTGTTTTTTTGAAATTGTTGAAGATAGATCTGCTGAAACTTTGATACCACTGATAAAAAGTACATTAAAAAAGGCTCAATCATACATTCTGACTGTTGGAAATCATATTCTTCATTGGAAAAAGAAGGTTATTTCCACTTGACTGTTAACCATTCTGAGGAATTTGTTAATTCAGAAACTGGTGCCCATACCCAAACAATAGAATCCACCTGGCATGCTTTGAAATCTCACCTACTCAAGTCTGGTTCTCAAAAACAGCTTTACGAAGGGTATTTTGGGAGTATGTTATCAGAAAGAAATATTTAAATAGTAATACTGACAAATTTATTGAATTTTTATCTCTCATCAAAAGAGTATACACACAAAAATCATCATACAACAAGGAAAATATTGAGCCATTGGAAGAACTAGATCTCAGTGCAGATCTTTTTGATTAAAGTAAGTATTTCATCAATATTTAGGTCATATTCCCATTATTTTTGGGGGGTTGGGGGGGTTACCAACTTATAGCTATGGTCAGGAAATGGTAAGTGTATTTTTCGCAATAAAAAATAACTATTTCATTTGTAAAATTTATCGATAATTTTTTCGGTTTATTTTTCAAAAGAATGTCGAATAAAATTTACCCCGAAACTATAATATCCAATATGGCGGATCTCGTACCGGTAAAGTAAAATTGCTCCGGAAATTTATATAGAATAAAAGGGGAAAAATATATTTATATATTAAACAAAACAACATGTGCACAAAAAATATAAGTGGCAAATGTTGTTAAATGTAGTATCATCATGGTTGTTGATTGCTTACATTGATAACAGGGGATTAGCACATGTATAAGCCACAAAGCACAGTGAACTATTTTGTTAATAGAATCATCAATAAGATATACAAACTCCACCCCAAATAAATTTCACATAAAACCACAACATTTTGCAAAAGCAGGGAGTACAAAATAAAAATCCTGGCCACTCCCTTAGATAAGCCTGTGACTTTAATTTAATTTTAGCATGCGCCAAAAGAGACTGTTTCTAACTGCAAACAAAGTATGTTCCCCAAAATAAAGGGAAGTAAATAATTTGTGGATTTTTCTAGGATTCCCATTGAGAGCATATGTTTTAGCTGAAATATAAAATTCTACTGAAAACACAAAAGTTCACCTTTGTGTTTTATTATCCACTCCAAGCCGTATTTGACCCATATAGGGGTATATACGAAGCTGGATATATATTTTTTGTACACAAAGGCACCCCCGTATCATAAATAATTAGTGTCAATAACTTACGTTTTTTAACCCAAATCTCAGAAACTATATAACCTACAAATATTTTTTATATCATTAAAAATGTCTTCTTATGGCACGTCTGATCCTTTTTGTTGCATAAAAATCCATGCAGAAATGGCTGAGAAATCGCAAGTTAAAGATTGGGGTTTTATGTTAACTCTGTAAAAACAGCATCAGAAATGCCCGTACCCCACAGCCTGGGGAAATATTTTTCAACACCATGAGATATAGAAGTAGTGTAACAGTACAAAGTTCAAGATACTTTCAGAGCAGTGCCAGTTATATTAAGGTCCAAATAATGCTTAAGTAGAGAAAATAATATCTAAGGAAAAGAAATGTATATAAAGATGAAATATTAAAACAAGACAATTCAATAATAAAATGACAGCATTTATCAGTAAACCAAAAATGGCCGAATTATGGTTTGGATGTTTTGAATATTACCCATGCATACAGAAGTGGCAATACATTCAATGAATGCTTATGTGTGGTGTTGGAGAAAAGCCTGGGGCTCACTTGATGAAATTCCATCTGTTACAATGGGAACTTACAAAAGGAAATTCTTAATGAATTCTAATATGACTTTAACAGTGCTTAATCTGCATCAACAGACAGACTCAAAGGTGCAACAAGATTTTAAAGGTCAATGCAGCAAGGTCAAAGGTCTATCAGTGTTACACCATGACGTAGCACACCTACACCCCCTAACCAATGTCCCTAACAAGTATCAACTTCCTACACCTCTTACGGTTTCCAAGATATAGCCCAGACCAGGTATTATAGGTCAAGTTCACTACAGCAAGTACAAAGGTCAAATCAAGGTCACACCATGACGTTGCACACCTACTACCCCCAATCAATGTCCTCACCAAGTATCAGCGTCCTACACCTTACAGTTTCCGAAATATAGCCCAGACAAGATTTTATAGGTCAAGGTCACTACGGCAAGGGTCAAAGGTCAAATCAAGGTCACACTATGACGTTGCACATCTACACCCCCTAACCAATGTGCCTACCAAGTATCAACTTCCTACACCTTACAGTTGCTGAGATATAGCCCGGACAAGGTTTTATAGGTCAAGCTCACTACGGCAATGTCAAAGGTCAAATCAAGGTCAGACCATGATGTTCCACACCTACAACTCCTAACCAATGTTCCTACCAAGTATCAACTTCCTACACTTTACGGTTTCCGAGATATAGCCCGAACAAGATTTTATAGGTCAAGGTCACTACAGCAAGGTCAAATCAAGGTCAGACCATGACGTTGCACACCTACAACCCCTAACTAATGTCCCTGCCAAGTATCAACTTCCTACACCTTATGGTTGCCAAGATATAGCCCGGACAAGATTTTCAAACTCAAGGTCACTACGGCAAGGTCAAAGGTCAAATCAAGGTCAGACCATGACGTTGCACACCTACACCCCCCAACCAATGTCCCTGCCAAGTATGAACTTCCTACACCTTACGGTTTCTGAGATACAGCCCGGACAAACTATTTCCCGCTGCCTGCCTGCCCGCCCGCCCATCCGGACACCATGGGTGAAAACAATACCCCGACAGCCCTTAAGGGCTGTGGGGTATAAATGAGATCTTTTTCATATTCTCTTTTCAAATATGGATCTATTTAGGTCAAAAACACACTCGTATAATATTGTTACCTTCATTTGTGATACATTTTTTCTCTATATGTCTTTCGGGATGTTTTCCTGTTATATTTTTCACACATACAGACCAGCTTTTACTAAGTACTACAGCTAAGTGGGTAAGAGACTATTCTGATACATTTCTCTGTACACCTTAGAATAAACATATTGTGACCAATGATCTCACCAGATTACATACAGGAGGAAATGTTTCTCACAGCATGTGTAAAATTAACACCACCACCACCCCCCCACCCCTTGCTTTGAATTATGGGGAATCACAATTTTGTGATTATTTTAGGCAATTTATCTGATGCGATTCAGCATTTCTTTGACTTTTGCTCCACTTAACTAATTTTAAGAGGGTATCTACAATAGGAAACTTTAGACAATGTGTTGAGTGTCGTATTTCTTCCTCTATTTACTGTATGTGTGAGAGTGTTCCAGTGCTAGCTCTGCCTGACCACTGTGACCCCCGAGTCACAGCGCTGTGCAGACATGTGATAGTCCAACAACTCCCAACTCTCCAAGCAAGAGTCGTAACACTCAATACAGTTCAATAGTGTACTGCCATCATACCTGCAACCAACACACAGATATCATTACATTATAGTGTGTGGACAATTGAAAAATGTCATTATTTAATGCTTTCTTATTGCTGATACTTCATTAAAACTTTTTAAAAACTTATAAATTTAGGGACATACAGCACACTTTTACACTACATTTAGTATAAATGAAGTTGATTAACTTAAAATATCTCACGAAGAGATTCCTTGATTTAACTTATCATGTATCATCGCAGTTAAGGTTTCACCAAGGGCAAGATCAGTAGCAGATTTTTCATTTGGTATCCCACCAGTGTGAAACGGTGCCGATTCAAGGATACCGAAGGAAATTGCATTCTAGCATATCCCCAACAGGAAGTAAAGTTTGTGAAACAAATCATTGCAGTGCTTCTGAAAGAATTGCTATAAAAACTAGATTGGGCCAACTCGGTGCCAACATATCCCCAGATGGGTCATCACTCACGCCACAGGTTTTGATCGGGAATTTTTTAAAACATAATTACCCATTATTATATGAACTTCAGCACATCAATCTACTCTGTTTATATCTTCCCAAGGAAGATGGTGTATCCCCAGACACCGAATACATAACTGAAATTATATTTTCAATCTTCCTGCAATGATAACTCTAAACCTATTTTCAAAGTATTTAAATGATTGATGATTGAATGTCCATTCTAAAATAATAATCCCAAAAGAGCATATCTGTTTCTATATTTGTTGACAAAAAAAATATTATTTTTAACTCAACTCATCATACTTTTCAATCTTCCTTCAAAGTATTTAAATGATTGATGATTCAATGTCCATTCTAAAATTCATAATCCCTAAAGCGCATATCTGTTTCTATATTTGTTCACAAATAAAATATTATTTTAAAAAAAATTATTTATATTATTATTTTATTATATTATTTTTAGAATTTGTAAATTGTTTTCAGTTATTCATTTCCTCTATACCTATATATGTGGTCCATATATATGCAACCTAAATATGTGACACAATCTCAGTTCTGACTCCCCTTTGTGTTACATGTAATGAAGCCCACCACCTCCCACCCCCACCCCTCTCCCCTTCTCCACACCTCTCTCACTATTACACAAGATCTGTAACCCCATTGAGTTCTTTGTTTCTCATCTGATATCATTAAATACCTTTGTTTATTTAGTGTCACTCAATATAGCTGGAGGTCCCAGAGGTGGGTGGGGGGAATCCGGGTGGGGGATGTGGGTTGGGACTACAAAGAGATGGAGTGCTACAGCATAAATGGTAAACAAACAATCTATATAAAAGGGGTACTCAAATACAAAAAGAATTGAGAATTTTAAGTATGTTATTATCAACTGAAATGAGTTCATAACTGTAGGAGCTGTGTCAAAATTAACTGAGGCAAGTTGAATAAAACTGGGCTAGTTGAGGGTTAAAAATCCCCTAGTTTTACTACACAAGGATATAATTTCATTAATATTGGGACTTAAAGCTCACTTAAAGTGTCCATTTTGTCTACTTGAATATGTTTAACCAGTTTCATTTTAAAAAGTTAAAAACTCAGCAAGCAGAGGTATAACACACAAAAATAAGTTCTTAAAAGACTAAGATAGCCATAACATTATTAATATTCAAAATTTAAATACACAGGCATTTCCTTTTAAAAATTCAAAGATTTCAGCTCTATAACCCACATAGTTTGACAGTTACTGGGCTTTTAAAGTGGCATAATGTCCATAAATTGGGTTTCTGTGGGCATTTTACAATTGTTAAAGAGACCTTAGCAATTAAACTACAGATCTGAAACTTTTTGGGGGACATACATAACAAACAAAAATTATATATAATACAGTTTAAGACTTGTCACACTAAGCATTTCCAAATAACAGGGCAAAATAGGGAAAAAATGTCCAAAAAGGTACTTGGGCGAGTATCTATGGCCCTCATACACAGGTTAAATGTCTACTAAAAACCTTGATTTTCGGCATATGTAAAAAGGACATAATAATGCATCCCCAGATGGGATTTCAGCTCCATCAATCACATAGTTTAACAGTCACAGGGCTTAAAGGTGGTAAAAAGTCCAAATATTGGGTCTCTGTGGGCCTTTTAGAGATCTCGATGTGGCTTTCAAATTAAAGCTTCAGACTTAAAATTTGTTACATACTAAGATTACACATAGAATATGTATCTAATAAAGTTTGAAACTTCTCAGACTTACCATTTCCAAGTTACAGAGCAAAATATGTGAAAAATGTCTTAAAAGGGTCACTCAGGTGGGTGTTTAAGGTCCTCATACACAGGTTAAATGTCTACTTGAAGCCTTGATTTTTGGCACATGTAAAAAGAACATAATAATGTATTCCCAGATGAGATTTCAGCTCTATCAGTGACATAGTTTAACAGTCACAGGCCTTAAAATTGGCAAAAAGTCCAAATACTGGGTCTTTATGGGGCCTTCTAGAGACCTAAATGTGGCCTTCAAATTAAAGCTTCAGACTTAAAATTTGTCACATACTAAGATTACACATAGAATATGCATCTAATACAGTTTGAAACTTCTTAGACTTACCATTTCCAAGTTACAGGGCAAAATATGTGAAAAATGTCTAAAAATGGTCACTCGGGTGGGGATTTATGGTCCTCATACACAGGTTAAATGTCTTCTTAAAGCCTTAATTTTTGGCACATATATAAATAACATACTAATATCTTCCCAGATAGGATTTGAGCTCTATCAGTCACATAGTTTGACAGTCACAGGGCTTAAAAGTAGCAAAAAGTCCAAATATTGGGTCTTTGGGAGCCTTTTAGAGACCTCAATTTGACCTTCAAAATTAAAGCTTCAGACTTAAAATCTGTTACATACTAAGATTACACACAGAATATATATCTAATACAGTTTGAAACTTCTCAGACTTACCATTTCCAAGTTACAGGGAAAAAGATGTGAAAAATGTCTTATAAGGGTCACTTGGGTGGGTGTTTATGGTCCTGATACACAGGTTAACTGTCTATTAAAGGCCTAAATGTTGGGGCACATATAAGAAAACACATAGATATATTCCCAGATGATATTTAACTTAGATGAGAGACGTAGTTTGAAAGCTACAGTGCTTGAAAGTGGCAAAAAGTGCATAAATTGGGTCTCTGTGGGCACTTTTGAGACCTTAAGTCGACCCCTTAGGGTAAACCTACAGCCCTAAAATTTTCTACAGACAAGGATTACATATCAAAGTTATACCTACCGCAGTTTGAGACTCATCAGAATTACCACTTCCAAATTATAGGGCAAAATATGTGAAAAGTATAGCAAAAAATCCCTAAGTGGGGGTATTTATGGGCCTCAAACACAATTTTCTCCTCAACTTAAAGTCGTGATTTTCAGCACATGTACTAAGAACATATTAATGTGTTGTCAGGTAAAATTTCAGCCACCTGAGCATCATAGTTTGTGACCTACAGGGCTCTAAGTGGCCAAAAGTCCAATTTCTGACCTTAAGGTGGCCATAAGTTCTTTTTCACTGGGAGTTTAAGGTCACCTTAAAATAAGGATCTTCCTTTGGGCACCCTTAACATGTGTACCAAGTTTGAAAAAAAAATATTAATCTGTTTTTGAGTTATTGCGTCCACAAGGAAATTTCTACGGCGGCGGCGGCGGCGCGACGGACCTGAATCCAATATATCCCCGACTTTCGTCTGGGATATAATAATATAATATACAAACTAGAAATAGGACGCCCTGTTGCTTGTAGCTGCGACATATGAATAGAAACAGGATAGCATAGAAGAACACACATTATCATGTGTAATGTCCACCCTATCAACCTTTTGTTAAGAAGATAGAAGCAAATTACTGTTTATCTATTTTTGGCAAAAATTCGAAAATTCAAAATGGCCGCCAATTTTGGGAAAAGGAAAATTTTTTGAAAATTGCCAAGAGTACATTTCTTAGATAGCCTATGGGTCGAAAATTTCAACGAAATAACTCTATTTTGCACGGTTAAGGCCAGTTTGTGTTTTTCCATTTTTGGCAAAAATTCGAAAAATTCAAAATGGCCGCCATTTGTGGGGAGGGGAAAATTTTTGGAAAATTGCAAAGAGTACATTTCTTAGATACCCCTTGGGTCAAAAATTTCGCCGAAATCGCTCTATCTCACACGGTTAAGGAGATAGAAGCAAATTTGTGTTTTGCCATTGTTGGTAAAAATTCGAAATTCAAAATGGCCGCCATTTTTGGGGAGGGGAAAATTTTTTGAAAATTGCAAAGATTACATTCCTTAGATACCCTGTGGGTCGAAAATTTTGACGAAATCGCTCTATCTCGCATGGTTAAGGAGATAGAAGCAAATTTGTGTTTTGCCATTTTTGGCAAAAATTCGAAAATTCAAAATGGCCGCCATTTTTGGGGAGGGGAAAATTTTTTAGAAAATTGTAAAGATTACATTCCTTAAATACCCTGTGGGTCGAAAATTTCGACGAAATCGCTCTATCTCGCACGGTTAAGGAGATAGAAGCAAATTTGTGTTTTGCCATTTTTGGCAAAAATTCAAAATGGCCGCCATTTTTGGGGAGGGGAAAATTTTTGGAAAATTGCAATGAGTACACTCCTTAGATACCCTGTGGGTTGAAAATTTTGCCGAAATCGCTCTATCTCGCACGGTTAAGGAGATAGAAGCAAATTAGTGTTTTGCCATTTTTGGCAAAAACTCTAAAATTCAAAATGGCCGCCATTTTTGGGGAGGGGCAAATTTGTTAAAAATTACCAAGAGTACAATGCTCAGATACCCTGTGGGTCGAAATTTTTGACTAAATCGCTCTATCTCACACAGTTAAGGAGATAGAAGCAAATTTGTGTTTTGTCATTTTTGGCAAAAATTCGAAAATTCAAAATGGCCGCCATTTTTGGGGAGGGGAAATTTTTTTTGAAAATTGTAAAGATTACATTCCTTAAATACCCTGTGGGTCGAAAATTTCGACGAAATCGCTCTATCTCGCACGGTTAAGGAGATAGAAGGAAATTTGTGTTTTGCCATTTTTGGCAAAAATTCAAAATGGCCGCCATTTTTGGGGAGGGGAAAATTTTTGGAAAATTGCAAAGAGTACACTCCATAGATACCCTGTGGGTTGAAAATTTCGACGAAATCGCTCTATCTCACACGGTTAAGGAGATAGAAGCAAATTAGTGTTTTGCCATTTTTGGCAAAAATTCTAAAATTCAAAATGGCCGCCATTTTTGGGGAGGGGAAAATTTTTGGAAAATTACCAAGAGTAGAATGCTCAGATACCCTGTGGGTCGAAATTTTTGACTAAATCGCTCTATCTCACACAGTTAAGGAGATAGAAGCAAATTTGTGTTTTGTCATTTTTGGCAAAAATTCGAAAATTCAAAATGGCCGCCATTTTTGGGGAGGGGAAATTTTTTTTGAAAATTGTAAAGATTACATTCCTTAAATACCCTGTGGGTCGAAAATTTCGACGAAATCGCTCTATCTCGCACGGTTAAGGAGATAGAAGGAAATTTGTGTTTTGCCATTTTTGGCAAAAATTCAAAATGGCCGCCATTTTTGGGGAGGGGAAAATTTTTGGAAAATTGCAAAGAGTACACTCCATAGATACCCTGTGGGTTGAAAATTTCGACGAAATCGCTCTATCTCACACGGTTAAGGAGACAGAAGCAAATTAGTGTTTTGCCATTTTTGGCAAAAATTCTAAAATTCAAAATGGCCGCCATTTTTGGGGAGGGGAAAATTTTTGGAAAATTACCAAGAGTAGAATGCTCAGATACCCTGTGGGTCGAAATTTTTGACGAAATCGCTCTATCTCGCACGGTTAAGGAGATAGAAGCAAATTTGTGTTTTGCCATTTTTGGCAAAAATTCGAAAATTCAAAATGGCCGCCATTTTTGGGGAGGGGAAAATTTTTGGAAAATTGCAAAGAGTACACTCCTTAGATACCCTGTGGGTCGAAAATTTTGCCGAAATCGCTCTATCTCGCACGGTTAAGGAGATAGAAGCAAATTTGTGTTTTGCCATTTTTGGCAAAAATTCGAAAATTCAAAATGGCCGCCATTTTTGGGGAGGGGAAAATTTTTTAGAAAATTGTAAAGATTACATTCCTTAAATACCCTGTGGGTCGAAAATTTCGACGAAATCGCTCTATCTCGCACGGTTAAGGAGATAGAAGCAAATTTGTGTTTTGCCATTTTTGGCAAAAATTCGAAAATTCAAAATGGCCGCCATTTTTGGGGAGGGGAAAATTTTTGGAAAATTGCAAAGAGTACACTCCTTAGATACCCTGTGGGTCGAAAATTTTGCCGAAATCGCTCTATCTCGCACGGTTAAGGAGATAGAAGCAAATTTGTGTTTTGCCATTTTTGGCAAAAATTCGAAAATTCAAAATGGCCGCCATTTTTGGGGAGGGGAAAATTTTTGGAAAATTGCAAAGATTACATTCCTTAGATACCCTGTGGGTCGAAAATTTCGACGAAATCGCTCTATCTCGCACGGTTAAGGAGATATTAAGATTTTTTCGTTTTTCGCAAAAATTCAAGATGGCCGCCAAAAGTGGCGAAAATTGAAAATTTTCAATTTTGTACAGAATACTCTTCTACTACCCTGTGAGTCAAAAATTCTGTCGAAATCGCTCTATCTCTTACAGTTTCTGAGATATTAGCAAATTACTCAAAAGTAGTACTGAAAATACACAATGAAGTACCTAAATGGCTATTACTCATGTACTGACAAAGCTATCAGTCCCAAATGCAATACCAAGCGAGCTATGGACATAACAATCTTGTATTCAAAATTGTAGTAAAATATCTTTAATTATCTTGGCTTAAATGCACGGAAACCAATGGGTACTGAAAATAGCTGTACTTAAGTATTACTCAGTAAGCAAAAGAGGTACAACAGCCAAAAGCAATCCCAAGCAAGCTACTGACCCAATAAGCCTGCATACCAAATTTGGTGACAATAGCTCTAATACTTTTCCTTTAAATGAGCGGAAACCATGCGTGACGCCGGACATCGGACGCCGGACATCGGACGCCGGACATCGGATGGCGAAAAAAGCAAAAATAATATATCCACCCCCCAGGGGGGTGGACATAATAATATGGGATAAAAATATAAAAATATAATTTCTTCAGACTTCATGTTTGTTTCTAGTATTTTACATTTTCTCACAATATTATACACTGACATTCGCAATACCGGTTGTAAAGTGTTGTCATGCTATTCAACTGAATTGGTCTCAATACCGAGATACCGGTGTGACTGACCCTGCCCTAGTTTCAACAAACTAGTGATAAGGGTACAAGATTTTGGTGGTTTCAGAGCCCCAGAAACCAATTTTGATTTTCGTAAACGCTCTGACAACTAAACAAAAATGACTTACCCTGCAACGACATATAGCTTTCCTTTGAGAACACATGCACCCACATAACACCTGGGAATGTTCATGCTGGCAATATTTGACCAGTGGTTTGTCCGCACGTTGAAACACTCCACGGAGGACAGGTGTGTGGAGCCATCATAGCCCCCACACACAAAGAGTGTGTCATTCACAACTGCAACACCCGCACCTGCATGGACGGGACGAGCAAATCAACGTGACAATCCA
Organism: Sabellastarte sp. h YS-2021; assembly: GCA_964017235.1. Lineage (NCBI taxonomy): Eukaryota > Metazoa > Annelida > Polychaeta > Sabellida > Sabellidae > Sabellastarte > Sabellastarte sp. h YS-2021. Next base: position 39,330,644 of record OZ024930.1, on the reverse strand, counting down.
CAAAACATGTATTCTACTTGTGTTAAAATTTGTAACAGTGATGTCGCCAGTATTTTATTTCTTATCATGACAAAGAATCTTACACCCTATGTGTTTCTTTTCCCATCCTTTGTAAAGATATATATTTAATGTATAGTTTTCCAAACTAAATGTATTAACTATTTAGCATCAACATTTCTGTTTCAAAAATGTTTTCTAAAGATCTGCATATGAATGGTATTATACTGATAAGTTTCTTTTACTTTTTCCTTATGATGTGTCACTTCATCTAATTACTTTCTGAAGAGGATATGTTATTTTAAGTGACAGCAAATAGGGTTTGGTTTATTTAGTGTTTTACATCATGCCCAGTACATTATCGGTTTTACTGTGATGTGCAGTTGGAAGGAACCAGTGCATACAGTTGGTCAAGGTTCTTTACAGATAACAGCTATCAGCTTTCTCACATGAGGTTAGGCGGGGAATCAAACTATGATCTCAGAGGTGGGAGGCGAGTGTGTTACCACTGCACCACCATTGCCCCTGACAGCTAATAGGCACTCGTAAACAAAATAAAACTAGCATCAGAGACGCCCGTACCCCACAGCCTAGGGAAATATTTTCAACACCATGAGATACAGAAGTACTGTATCAGTACAAACTTCAGGATGTTTAAATGGAGAAATAATGTTTAAAAGAAAGATCATGCATATAAAGATGAAGTATTAAAACAAGATAATTCAATTACAAGATGACAGCATTAATCAGCAAACTAAAATTCAACCCTCTTTATCTACATCTGCAAGGCCCGAATTATGGTTTAGATGGTTTGAATATTACCATGCATACAGAAGTGGTAATACATTTAATGAATGCTTATGTGTGGTGTTGGAGCAAAATCTGTGGCTCACTTGATGAAATTCTATCTCTTACAATGGGAAGTTATGAAAGTAAAATTCTTAATAAATTCTAATATGACTTTAATAGTGCTTAATCTGCATCAAAAGAGAGACCCAAAGGTGCAACAAGATTTTATAGGTCAAGGTCACTACGACAAGGTCAAAGGTCAAATTAAGGTGACACCATGATAATACACACCTATAGCCCCTAACCAATGTCCAAGATATAGCCCGGACAAGATTTTATAGGTCAAGGTCACTACGCCAAGGTCAAAGGTCAAATCAAGGTCAGATCATGACGTTGCACAACTACATCCCCTAACCAATGTCCCTACCAAGTATCAACTTCCTACACCTTACGGTTTCCGAGATATAGCCCAAACAAGATTTTTGAACTCAAGGTCACTACGGCAAGGTCAAATCCTTGTCAGACCATGACATTGCACACCTACACATCCTAACCAATATCCCTACCAAGTACCAACTTCCTACACCTTACGGTTTCCGAGATATAGCCCGGACAACATTTTATAGGTCAAGGTCACTACGGCAAGGTCAAAGGTCAAATCAAGGTCAGACCATGACACTGCACACCTACACCCCCTAACAATATCCCTACCAAGTATCAACTTTCTACACCTTACGGTTTCTCAGATATAGCCCGGACAAGATTTTACAGGTCAAGGCCACTACGACAAGTTCAAAGGTCAAATCAAGGTCAGACCATGACACTGCACACCTACATCCCCTAGCAAATGTCCCTACCAAATATCAACTTCCTACACCTTACGGTTTCCGAGATATAGCCCGGACAAGATTTTATAGGTCAAGGCCACTACGGCAAGGTCAAAGGTCAAATCAAGGTCAGACCATGACGTTGCAGACCTACACCCCCTAACCAATATCCCTACCAAGTATCAACTTCCTACACCTTACGGTTTCTGAGATATAGCCCAGACAAGATTTTATAGGTCAAGGTCACTACGGCAAGGTCAAATCAAGGTCAGACCATGACGTTGCACACCTACACCCCCTAACCAATATCCCTACCAAGTATCAACTTCCTACACCTTACAGTTTCTGAGATATAGCCCGGACAAGATTTTATAGGTCAAGGTCACTACGGCAAGGTCAAAGGTCAAATCAAGGTCAGACCATGACGTTGCACAACTACACCCCCTAACCAATGTCCCTATCAAGTATCAACTTCCTACACCTTACGGTTTCCGAGATATAGCCCGGACAATATTTTCAAACTCAAGGTCACTACCGCAAGGTCAAAGGACAAATCAAGGTCAGACCATGACGTTGCACACCTACACCCCCTAACCAATGTCCCTACCAAGTATCAACTTCCTACACCTTACGGTTTCTGAGATACAGCCCGGACAAGCTATTTCCCGCCGCCCGCCCGCCCGGACGCCCGCCCGCCCGCCCATCCGGACACCATGGGTGAAAACAATACCCCGACAGCCCTTAAGGGCTGTGGGGTAACTAGATTGTGCGATTGTCCCAAACCCCAAGGACCACCTAGAGATTGCGCCTCGACGCAGTGCATCTCCGGATGGGACATGGTTGAAGCGTGACATACAGAGTATTATGGTTGACACAAATATACCCCTGTGGGGAGGGGGCCTAAGTGTTTATGGGAGCAACTTGTACTGGCACTAAGTAAACAAAATGTTTGCTTAATGAAAGATACAAATATAACTAGACTTAGCGCATTGGAGAACCGATGCAAATTGTATCCACCAGAAAGAAAACTCGCCAATCAACCATCACTTAACCTTGAAGGAGGAGCCCAAGGTAAAATCTAACCACATCAAACCTCTAGGAACCTGACATTGCAAACCTCTAGGAACACGAATAAGCAAGTTATAAGCACTTTTAATTTTGGCTATCCTCATTTGACCTTGAAAGAGGGGCCAAAGCTCAAATCTGATCACATCAAAAGATTCCTAGCGCATGATTTCCTACAGGATGCTTTCACATTACAAACCTCTAGGACCAAGAAAAAGCAATTAATAAGGACTTTAGATTTTGCTATCCTCATTTGACCTCAAAGGAAGGGCCCAAGGTCAAATCTGACCACATCAAAAGACTCCCAGCCCATTATTTCCTATAGGTTGGTTTCACATTGCAAACCTCTAGGACCAATAATAAGCGAGATATAAGCACGTTTAAGTTTGGGTATCCTTGTTTGACCTTGGAGGAGGGGTCCAAGGTCAAATCTGACCACATAAAAAGATTTCCTTCTCATGATTTCCTGTAAGTTGGTTTGCCATCCCAAACCTGTACGACCAATAATAAGCGAGTTATAAGCAATTTTAAGTTTGGCTATCCTCGTTTGACCTTGAAGGAGGGCTCCAAGGTCAAATCTGATCACACCAAAAGATTCCCAGCCCATGATTTCCTATAGGTTGGTTTACCATCCCAAGTCTCTAGGACCAATAATAAGTGAGATATAAGCATTTTAAGTTTGGCTATCCTCAGTGTTGATTCTAGAAATTTTGAAATGTGGGGGCAGTTCCCCCCTATGTCCGAAAAATGTGGGGGCTTGGTTAATAGAAATGGGAACTTGTACCTCCGCCAAAGAGGGATTAATTTATTAAGCATTTGTCTGTCCGTATGTTTTCTAGCAGGATTACACAAATACTACTGTATGGATCTTCGTGAAAAAAAAATAGAAGATGGAAACTGACCCAACATAGATCACATTAATTTTTATTACTGCCTTGCTACCTATTATCGCCGGCTACCAATTATCGCCACCAGAAAATAAAAAGTTCATATTTCAGTAATGGTTAAATATTTTGAAAGCTTTTTGTTGTGTATTTGTTCCATTCACTTTGGAAATAATTTTACCTTATTTGCTAGACTTGGGATGCTATTTTGGCGAAGTTATATCTATTTGAATTCTGTCTGGCGATAATTGGTAGCCGGCGATAATTGGTAGCAAGGCAGTACTTATCTGGATCAGTGCTTGGATAAAAAAAATATCAAAGACCTGGGGCCATATTCTACAACAATACTTTTCTAGCAATATTTTTTAAAATAGAAGTGCCTCAATGAAAGACCAAATGCTTTAAACTGGGGAACTCAGTTAATATTCATGAGATGATATGAGGTCATAGATTTCCATTGGGATTTTCTAGCAATATTTTATAAAATGGAACCCTCAACAAAGATCTAACACTTTAAACTTGAGAACTCACAGCCATAGCTCCCAACTCTTTAATATTCATGAGAAGATGAGGTCATAGATTTCTATTGGGGTTTTCTAGCAATATTTTATAAAATGGAAGCCTCAACAGAGATCTAACACTTTAAGAAAACTTGAGAACTCACGGCCATAGCACCCAACTCATTAATATTCAGATATGAGGTAACAGACATGCTGTATGAACTGGTTCAACAGTATTGTTGTTAGTATCTGATGTTTGCATCATCCAAACGATCGGTGCCCCTCCATTTTGTAAACATGCGGGATCGCGTCTTCTACCGAACGCGCCGAATATACCGAATTGCGGGCTAGTACTAAAACTCGCGAGATATCGCGTATCCCGCGCTCTACAAGCATCACTGTATCCTCATTTGACCTTGAAGGAGGGGTCCAAGGTCAAATCTGACCACACCAGAAGATTGCCCGGCCCATGATTTCCTATAAGTTGGTTTCACATTGCAAACCTGTACGACCAATAATAAGTGAGTTATAAGCACTTTTAAGTTTGGCTATCCTCATTTGACCTTGAAGGAGGGGTCCAAGGTCAAATCTGACAATATCAAAAGATTCCCCGCACATGATTTCTTATAAGTTGGTTTCACATTACAAACCTCTAGGACCAATAATACGCGATTTATGACCACTTTTAGGTTGCTATCCTTGTTTGACTTTGAAGGAGGAGCCCAAGGTCAAATCCAACCACACCAAAAGATTCCCTGCCCATGATTTCCTATAGGTTGGTTTATCATCCCAAAACTCTAGGACCAATAATAAGGGAGATATAAGCACTTTTCATGACTGACAGAAAAGCCTGTTTTTCAAAATGAGGCCGAAAATATTTCCAGTCAAGATTTTGTAATGCGGAGCATATTCTGCGTATTTGAGATCTCTACCTATAATACCCTTTGCTCTAGAGGGCCAACAAGAGTCCTTGCTTTAAGTCAAATAATCGTCCCTGGCGGTCATCTTGTTTTTTAAAATGAGGACAAAAATATTTTACGGTTATGAATATATCCTGCAAATTTGAGAAGTCTAGCTATAATATTTTTTTTTTGTTAGAGCAGTAACAGCCAATAATAAAGGAGGTATATGGCCTCACAGTCTAAGGTACCATTTTGAGTCATTTTAGCAGGCCTAAGGTGACCTTGAAAACAATAGCCTATCAACCTTCAAAGCCATTTTAATAGTTTCCATGCAATATAGTCAGCATTAAGAGTAAAAATATCTCCAAAAAGGCCAAAAATGGCCTCGGTGAGGTACTTTGGCATACTTTTGACATATATATGTACTATATATACCAGCCATAGGATGATCGAACTTTCTGTATACGAGACCTGTGCCAAAATGTGAAAAAATGGCCAAAAACTGACCTTTAAGAGGCCACCAACGACCTTGAAATTGAAGGTCAAGGTCACAAAACAATAGCGTTTGTGACATTCCCGATATATACCCACATACCAAATTTGAAAGGTCTAACTAAAATATTTTTTAAGTTATCGTGTCCGAAAGGAAATCTTTGCTGCAGTGGCGGCAGCGGCGTGACCGTACTGAATGCTAAGTATCCCCGACTTTTGTCCGGGGATACAAATACATGATGAAAAAACCCACATCAACAGAATATGAACAGACCTGATCTCCTTGTACTCATTGACCTGACTGATGTCCACTGTCCTGTATTTGGATCATACCTCTCCACAGAGTTCAGTAAGTTCACACCATCGTAGCCTCCTATGCAGTATATCATGTCGTTTGCCACCACCAGGCCTGCCCCTTCCCGTCCAATGGACATGTCCCCCAGGAGTGACCACTGGTCAATGTGAGGGTCATAGCGCTCCATACTTGTGTGCCTCACAGAGCCATCAAATCCACCACACACATAGATCATATCTGTGAAAGGTAAGGATTTAAAGTGTAACTAGGATAGTAATAAATAACCCTGATGCATACTCATTTCCATCGTAAAAAGACCTTTACTGGCTTCGATTAAATACTCTGCACATATAAAAACCATTTACCTTGGTAAGTGCAAACCCCAGCCAGACCTCTGCGTTGGTGCATGGGAGCTACTGATTGCCACTGCGGCTCCTCTTCTGATGTGTCAATACTCTCCACGGAGTTCAGACGAGAGGTGCCGTCATAACCACCAATCACATAGATCCTTGCCTTGATAGAAGCCGCAGCCACATAGCGTCTCTTTCTGGATACTGCCTGCAAAAAAAACACAGGTATCTCAATTATCGGTAAAAAACTGCCACATAAATGTTATAATTAATTAAATCAGTGATAATACACTTAAAAATAGCATCAGAGATGCCTGTACCCCACAACCTGGGGAAATAGTTTTCAACACCATGAGATATAGAAGTAGTGAAACAGTACAAAGATCGGAATACTTTCAGAGCAGTGTCAGTTATATTAAGGTCTAAATGATGTTTAAGTAGAGAAAATAACATCTAAGAGAAACAAAATCTATGCAAAGATAAGTATTAAAACAAGACAATTCAAAAGCAAGATGACAGCATTAATCAGTAAACTAACAAGAGGGTCAAAGATGCCCCAAAAGGCGGATTGCGCAGGCAGCAATAAGGTTAGCGACTGCTGTAATTAAAGTTAGAAACAAGGAAAGAAATGTTAGGTCACTCAGTTAAGGTGAATGTGTTAGGCATACTAAGAAATGTAAAACTTGTAATCTAAGTTACATAATTGTATATATGCTATAAACGGACAAACGAAAGGACAAAATTACACCAATTTCAAAAGCAACTTAGCTATGATGGTGATCCATGTCCCTGTCAAGTTTGAATTTCATTGGACAAACCGTTTTCAAGTTAGAGTCCGGAAACGGAAATGTTGACGGACAAACGGACAACAAAATGGACAAACGAACAGACGGAATTACGCCAATTTCGAAAGGAACCTAGCTATGATGGTGGCCTATCTCCCTGTGAAGTCTGAATTCGATTGGACAAAGCATTTTTGAGTTAGTGTCTGGAAACAGAAATGTTGATGGACAGACAAACGGACAAAAAACAGACAACAAACAGACGGAATGACACCAATTTCGAAAGGAACCTTGCTATGATGGTGATCTATCTCCCTGTCAAGTTTGGAATTTGATTGGACAAACCGTTTTCAAGTTGGAGTCTGGAAACAGAAATTTTGACTGACAGACAAACAGACAAAAAACAGACAACGAACAGACGGAATGACACCAATTTCGAAAGGAACCTTGCTATGATGGTGATCTATCTCCCTGTCAAGTTTGGAATTCGATTGGACAAACCGTTTTCAAGTTAGAGTCCGGAAATGGAAATTTTGACGGACAGACAAACGGACAAACGAACGGACAGAATTACACCAATTTCGAAAGGATCCTAGCTATGATGGTGATCTATCTCCCTGTCAAGTTTGAATTCGATTGGACAAACTGTTTTCGAGTTAGAGTCCGGAAATGAAAATGTGGACGGACAGACAGACAGACGTCGGACACATCAATCTAATAGGCGGGTTGGTTACACGCAACCGGCCTAAAAACTATGATGCACACCTACAACACCTAAGCAATGTCCCTACCAACTATCAACTTCCTACACTTTAAAGTTTCAGAGATATTGCCTGGACAAAATTTTAAAGGTCAAGGTTACTACAGCAAGGTCAAATGTCAAATCAAGGTCTCACTATGACATTGCAAACGTACAACCCCCAACCAATGTCCCTACTAAGTATCAACTTCCTACACCTTACGCTTTCTGATATAGCCCAGACAAGATTTTAAAGGTCAAGGTCACTACGGCAAGGTCAAATCAAGGTCACACCATGACGTTGCACACCTACAACCCCTAACCTATGTCCCTACCAAGTATCAACTTCCTACAACTTACGGTTTCCGAGATATAGCCCGGACAAGATTTTATAGGTCAAGGTCACTACGGCAAGTTCAAAGGTCAAATCAAGGTCACATCATGACATTGCACACCTACACCCCCTAACCAATGTCCCTACCAAGTATCAACTTCCTACACCTTACTGTTTCTGAGATACAGGCCGGACAAACTTCTTCCCGCCGCCCGCTCGCCAGCCCACCCAGATAACATGGGTGAAAACAATACCCCGATAGCCCTTAAGGGCTGTGATGTAAAAATTATTGAGCCAAATAATTATACTCAGCCAAAAACCCCAGATAACAATGAAAATTTCAAGAGAACAGACCCTGTAAGGACTTGATATTGACTTCTACTTGAAAGGAAATTTTAAACAACATAATCGTCCTCAATTTAAATGTATGTGCAACTGTTAAAGCGTTCAATCATTTCGCGTAAGGTCTTAAATTTCTCAGTCATTGTGCGTAACATGAACATCTATGTCTTTACCATATCAGAAAGTGAAAATGAGTTCATGAAACAAACTATTTGGATAATAGGAGATCTATAAATAGATGTTTCTATTTCATTGTCCACTGACTTTTCACAACCACCAATCAAAGTTGGGTTGTTGTCTTACTCTGTTCACTGGTGTAACTCAATAAAGAAGTAGTTAACACACTGTGAAAGAATGAGTGGTGAAAAAATAATTATAACTAGAAATAGGCCGCCCTGTTGATAGTAGATGCGAATAGAAACAGGATAGCATAGAAGAACACACATTATCATGTGTAATGTCCACCCCATGAACCTTTTGCCCAAATTGTACAGTAGTCTTACAAGACCCTGTTTCATTTGTAAAATATATCAATGATGCTTAAATATTTGTTAGTGTAGATGTAAATTATTTCAGCTTCATGCCTTTTTGCATTGGTTGGGTTGAAAATTTTGACGAAATCACTCTATCTTGCACGGTTAAGAAGATAGAAGCAAATTCCTGTTTTTCTATTTTTGGCAAAAATTTGAAAATTCAAAATGGCCGCCACTTTTGGGAAAAGGAAATTTTTTTGAAAAGAGTACATTTCTTAGATACCCTATGGGTCGAAAATTTCAACGAAATAACTCTATTTTGCACGGTTAAGGCCAGTTTGTGTTTTTCCATTTTGGGCAAAAATTCGAAAATTCAAAATGGCTGCCATTTTTGGGGAGGGGAAAATTTTTTGAAAATTGCAAAGATTACATTCCTTAGACACCCTGTGAGTTGAAAATTTCGACGAAATCGCTCTATCTGGCACGGTTAAGGAGATAGAAGCAAATTTGTGTTTTGCCATTTTTGGCAAAAATTCGAAAATTCAAAATGGCCGCCATTTTTGGGGAGGGGAAAATTTTTTGAAAATTGCAAATATTGCATTCCTCAGATACCCTGTGGGTCGAAAATTTCGACGAAATCGCTCTATCTTGCACGGTTAAGGAGATAGAAGCAAATTTGTGTTTTGCCATTTTTGGCCAAAATTCGAAAATTCAAAATGGCCGCCATTTTTGGGGAGGGGAAAATTTTTGGAAAATTGCAAAGATTGCATTCCTTAGATACCCTGTGGGTCGAAAATTTCGACGAAATCACTCTATCTCGCACGGTTAAGGAGATAGAAGCAAATTAGTGTTTTGCCATTTTTGGCAAAAATTCGAAAATTCAAAATGGGCGCCATTTTTGGGGAGGGGAAAACTTTTTAAAAATTGGCAAAAGTAGAATTCTCAGATACCCTGTGGGTCGAAAATTTTGCCGAAATCGCTCTATCTCGCACGGTTAAGGAGATAGAAGCAAATTAGTGTTTTGCCATTTTTGGCAAAAATTCAAAAATTCAAAATGGCCGCCATTTTTGGGGAGGGGAAAATTTTTGGAAAATTGCATAGATTGCATTCCTTAGATACCCTGTGGGTCAAAAATTCTGTCGAAATCGCTCTATCTCTTACGGTTTCTGAGATATTAGCAAATTACCCAAAGTAGTACTGAAAATACACAATGAAGTACCTAAATGGCTATTACTCATGTACTGACAAAGCTATCAGTCCCAAATGCAATACCAAGCGAGCTATGGACATAACAATCTTGTATTCAAAATTGTAGTAAAATATCTTTAATTATTTTGGCTTAAATGCACGGAAACCAATGGGTACTGAAAATAGCTGTACTTAAGTATTACTCAGTAAGCAAAAGAGGTACAACAGCCAAAAGCAATCCCAAGCAAGCTACTGACCCAATAAGCCTGCATACCAAATTTGGTGACAATAGCTCTAATACTTTTCCTTTAAATGAGCGGAAACCATGCGTGACGCTGGACATCGGACGCCGGACATCGGACGGCGAAAAAAGCAAAAATAATATATCCACCCCCCAGGGGGGTGGACATAATTAATGTAATTTGGAGACCCTTATGTATAAAACCTGCACTTACTGGCAAGATTGTCCATTCCTGTTTTTTTGGGTCGAACTTCTCAACTACATCTATAGGGCTCTGCTGGTGTCCAAACCCTCCAACAACTACCAGTACATCATCACAGCCTGAAAAAAACAGATGTTAAAATGGGGAAGATCAAATTAAAATAATAAATAAACAGCTATTTCAGTATCTAATGGCTCTGAGGCTAAGCGTTCTTCATCCTGCTGAAAATAACATGTATGTACATTGCATTGTGGTGGTGTGACTCGGGCTGAAAAATGAGGCCGGCATCCATGGCTTAGTAGTAACAAAATGGAAGTACACATAAAGTCAAATGGTGGTTGATGTCAACAAACTGATTAAAAAGAAAATGTCATATATATCTCTCAAATAATAAAAACTAATGAAAACTAATTCGAATAATAAGTGGACAAATCTGACTGATAACTTGGTTTCTTTCGTGTGATTTATGGAAATGAACAAGACTGTAATAGTTTAACAAGAACTCAGTTCCAAAATTTGTTCTAGGTTTCATCATAGTCGGCCTGTTTGGAGTTCCCACGTACCCGGTCACTGCACTATAACAAAGTGCATCAAGCACCAAGAGATCCTTTGGGCCTTCTAGAGGTCAAAGTGAATTCTCACATTGGAAAAGATGAAAATCAATTAATAGATAAGCAGCTGTCATCGGCCTTTATTTTATGCAATGGGCTTGAACTGATAGGTGTTCATGTGACTATCATTCTTTATGCTTAACATGATTCCTAAACAAGATACCTGTTACATTATCCATCTGTCACTGTAAATGGAGAATACTAGTATACTGTTCATAATATTCTTTCAATATAAATCCATACTTTGTTTAAAATTGAATGATTCCTGAACACTCAGCTCTGTTATATTAATACCAACTATGACAAAACACTTTTTATGAGAATATGTGTATATCTATCAAGCTAAACTTAATGAGTTAAAGCAGAAGTAACTAAAATATTTTTTTTTTACATTAACACAAGATTTCAACTTTACTTCAGTATTTCTTAAAAAACATGCCAGTGAAAATCACTATGATGGCCATTTGGTTTTATAAATGAGCCTAAATTCAATATATAAATAAACTTATGCTGTAACTAGTCACAACAGTTTCTTGGTAGGCTATTAAAAGGGATTCAACAGATCACTTAAGACTTAAGGGGATTTGACTGTACTCAGTTACCAGTACGAGGTCGGCATCTGTCACTGTTTGCAGATATGCTTCCTCTCAGGTCAGGCCGCAGGTGGAACTTCTTGGCTTCGTCCACCAAATCTCTGCAAGCCAGGCTTTTACGCACAAGCTTCTGTAATATAGTAGAAGGCCAGGTTTTTTATCAGAAATCTGCAAATATTATCTGAGTCAAATCACCCCAACCCACACACAATTTTACTTTGTACTGTTATTATATCTATGACTTTAGGTTATTTGATCTATATGACAGATTTTTACGTGATAGAATTTTATCAGTTTCAGAATTACAATGAATTTTGCCCTTTCTTGCTTAATCTTAAGGCCCTCTTTTAGTTTTCATATTGTGTAATGACTTCACACTTTCATAAACATCCAGTGTCCAAAATCAAACCGATATTGCTCTTGAGCACTTGCCACATGGTCTCACGAGTCAAGTTTGAACCTTAAGCCCCGTTGGTGAGTGCCAAGAGATCTGCCAAATTTGACACCTAGGTCACTGAGTTCTAAAATATAGCCCATAAGTCAATGCAACCTGAGGATTTATGTACACCCCCAACCCCTGGAATATTAATCAAAACTTTAATCTCCAGTTTTATTAACTAACTGAATTTTCCCATACCCGCAAGAAGTTAAACTAGAGTGTTGTTTCACAAAATACACAGCAAAAATAAAGCATCCCAATGAGCTATAATGAGTTTGCCGAAATGACTATCTTGCTCTGTATTAATGTCCATGTATGCAAAAATTCAACCAGTTTGTGAAAAATGGCAGGAAAATTCTTTCTTGAAAGAGTGGCAGATGACTCAACAGATACCCTGCAGGCCAAAAATTTAATCGAAATTGCTCTACCTTGCACTGTTTCCAAGATAAATGTGTTTTTGCGTTTTATGAAATTCAAGATGGCCGTCAAAAATGGTGGGAAACCAATTTTTTAGCAAAAAGTGCCATATGATGTCAAAATCACTCTACCTCACACCGTTTTTGAGATAGTTAAGAATATTCGTTAAGAAAAATTTTGGCATTTAGTTCTCATTAATAATTCAGCTATTTTGTAACAGATTACTTCTGAAAGTTAAGAATTTCCGGACATCTATATAAAAAACCTAATTGCTAAATTTCATGTGAATTTCATGTGAACAGGTAAAACGATTTTTAAGTTACCATCCGGACAAGCACACCCCTTTTAAAAACATGTTTTTGATCATGTGACTTCTCTGACTGGTCGAAATGTCATGACACAATATTCAGAAAATTTTCCCAGGGCTACTGCATACATGTGCCAAATTTGAAGAGATCCACCCAGTGGTTGCTGAGCTATAAGCAATAGAACAGTGCCCCGAATAGAATAGCCTCACTTTCTCGGTGAACATCTGTAAACAAACCAGCATCCCTTGTGAGACGCTTAATCAAGATTGCTATCTCTTGTTTTAGCAACTCACAGAATATTTGAAACTTAGAAATTTGTCATATCAACTTTTCAAAATACCATGGCAGTTATCTCCCAATGAGTATTACTATATGAACCAAATCGAGGAAACACAAATGAAATCCATTGTGTAGTTTTGTAACATAAGGCACCAGAACGGTAAGCTTAAAGTCACTATAATTATGTTATTTCTAAGGCTCTTAGGTTACCATAAAGTGGACATCTTTTTCTACCCTAAGGACACTCACATACCAAATATAAATGAAATTCATCAGCTAGTTTGGAAGTAATTATTTAAATAACAGAATATGACAAACGCATAAACACACAAGTTGCAGTTTGCAAACATATCATGCCAGATATTTTACCCAATTTATAGTTTGCTTAGAGTTTTCATGAATCATCAACCTAAACTATTTTCTGTAATAGACATTTTGTTTTACCAATGCCAGCTGTAGAAAGGACAAATTACATCAAAATGTTTACACTTGCTGGTCATTACCTCATTATCCACTACATCAGTGATGAACTTTGCAGAGAGCAAGGGTATACGGACAAACTGCAGCAGATCTGGCAAGTGTTTTTCTCTCCCTTCATCATGTTTCACCCAGTTGATCACTGCATCAAACACTGGTTCTTCACTGCCCACCTGTGTGAAGTGACACAAATCATTATTAGCATGGCTATTCACTCTCCACTTGTGTGAAGTGATTTAAATCATTATTAGCATGGCTATTCACTGCCCACATGTGTGATGTTGCAAGAATAATTAGCATTCAAAAAAGCTTAAAACTGGATGATAAACGCAATTTTAAAAAAGGAAAAAATCTCAGTACAAATATGAAAATAAGAAAGTTTGAGATTACACCTGCTGAAAATGGTAAATGTGTACTTTAAAGTATTACATTGATCCACATACTGGATTTTGTTCAGTGCACTAGAACTTCTATTATCCAACCCTCTTGGAGGAGTAACAATCAAGTTGTACAATAAAAAAGTCGGCTAATAGAAAGCCCAAAAATAACAGGCTTAAATTGAGTTGGGAGAGTGGGTTTGAGGTCAGATAATTAAACATTCAGATAACAGGGGGGCAGATAATAAAGGTTTTACTGTAATTCAACAAAGGCGTATGGGCTACTTTTTCCCTGTGTCTTACTCATGCAAAAATTGCTTCACAATAAATTATGGAGTGACATTTCCCACCTGAATTTCATCACTTTTGATTAATTTCTCCACATCATGAATGCTGAGAGCATGATATTCATCATGGCTAATGACATCTTCAAAATGTTTATGTGTGTAAAGTTCAGAGGCTTCTTGTAAACTTTCACAGCTGTGGTTCTCAGCAAAAATGCGTATGCCAAGACAATTGGATGGATCCAGCTGTTTCTGAAGGAATTCTGAACATGCTTGTTTGACACCTGTAAAACGAAAAATATGTCACATTAAGACCAGTTTTATAGCTTCTGTTATGTAAAAATAGATATAAATATTTTTTTCTTGAATTTAGTTCTGCTTTCCTAAACATATTTCATTTACTGATGGCTTACATAACCAAGGTTTGTTGTGCCTGTTAGTATCACCTCAAGGTCCTAAGACACATCCGCAAATTTCTCAGTGTGGAGACTGTAGCCTTGCTTGTAAACTCAGTGATCAGCAGTCTACTTGACTACTGTAACTCCCACTCTATGGCATAAGTAAATATAATGTGGCTAAACTCCAAAAGTTCAAAATGCCCTTTGCAGAATTGTTTTCAGGCTTGATAGAACTAGCCATATCACTCCCTTTCTTCAAAAACTACAATGGCTCCCTATTGCATACCGCATTTTGTTTAAATATAATCTAATTACTTTCAAGGTCAACAAATTCACCAACCCACATACTTATCATCCTTGATTAAAACCAGTAGCGTCACTTGTGGAAATCGTTTATCTCTTTCCTCAAGTTGGACCTCGTAAGGCCTTTGGTAGGCAAGGTTTTGCAATGGCTTCTCCCACTGAATGAAACAGACTCCCACAATTGGTCTGATCACAGCACACAATAACAGGTTTCCGAAGCCAGCTAAAAACCTATTTGTTTAGATTAGCATATCCTCCAATATAGTATATCTCCCCGGTGGGCGCTAATTTGGATCTCGACTTGATACGTCCCTGGACTTTCCCTTTTTGATCTCAAGCACATCAGAGGATGTTGTATCAATTTTGCACCATATAAATGTTTCTATTTTATTCTATTCTTACACAAAAAATCTCTCTTAATTTGATAAAAACTTTATTATGATGACATAATCTTCCAGAATTTTTTCATAACGGTGTTTCATCCATATTATACAAGTCATAATAAATATTCAAAATAACATAAATTTTCTTTCAGTTCATTGACAGCATCCAAATAAAATATGCAGCACAAATAACAGCTAAAAATTCTTGCATTTCATAATTATTTCTAACAATCCAAAATTTTTCTCATAGTAACACAGATATTGTTGGGAAATCACTTTTCTTTGAACACAAAAACTATTTTACTATTTCTTCAGGTTCACTGATCCATCAAATTAGGTTTGTGGTCACAATGTAATAAATTTGAGAAATAATGAAGATAAATAACTAATAAGATGGTACCACCCATTGAAATTTGATTAAATATAATTACCCTTATTACAGAACTAATATTTTAAGAACCTGTAAGCTGAAGTAAACATGCTGCTGGCAGTAATTCCTGGACATTTTCAACACTGACATTGACTGTCTCTGTGTACACAAAGTCCAACAAGACTCCCATCACATCAGCTGAGATCTTATGCAACTCCACACGAGATTCACGTTCTTCACACATCTATAAAATTGCTACAGGCATGAGAGATTTACAAAGTGGATGAGTTATACAGATACATTAACACTGAAAGGGAAGACTATAGCCAGATATAATAAGATCATTCACAGAGCACAGACCTTTACAATGTCCAATAATGAACTATAAGTTATGGTTACTAATAATGCTCTACCTGTTAACTTATGAGTATGTTTTAGTTACACTTTAGAAGGCAAAAGATCAGAAATTAAGTACATCAATGGAAAAGTTTTGATTTGTGAGTTTTCAGAGGTTCCAAAATAAGTCATTGACTTCATAAAATGGTTTCTGCATAACTATTTCTTTAATAATTTTTATACTTAAAGAAAAAAATTTTTTCTAATGTTCAATAATGCAACATACCCCACTTGTAAACATGGCAGAAAAATAATCACTACAAGCAGCAAGTACTATACGATGTGCAGGAAAATCTTGGTTTTCAACTTGTAGTATGACATCACAGAGTGTGTTTGACTTTCTGAGATTGTTCATTGTAGTGAGAATCGACTTTGCATGGCTGTCTGTAAAGATCTGACGATCTGGTAGCAAACCAGATGCCATAATTTACCCTGTAAATTCAACAAATATTAAAATAATTACTGTAAAATACTGGCAAAAATTTCTGAAACCTGAAACATTTACAGTTGGTGTCAAATATTGGATTACAATGATTTTGAATGTGAACAATATACAATTAATCATTTCAAAATATAACTTGCAAACAGTTGTCAAAGAAAGTGATATCAGTGTAAGATCATTGATACACTTTAACCAATTTTATCGTTATTTATCAATATAGTGAAGTAACAGTGTAGAGTTTTACCAGACCAAGGACACATCTATGGCCAGATGTAAGATGCATCCATCTTAATAAGCCTTAAAATATTAAGAGTCCTTACTACCTGAAGGGTTCAAAATTGCTGTATCTCTAAAGTTTTCAAGATAAACAATAGTTCTGATTTCAACTAAAATTCAAGATGCTGGCCAAAATTTGAAAAAACAAAAAATCTCATCGGAGATGGCCGCACCATAGCCCGGGGAAATATTTTTCAACACCATGAGATATAGAAGCAGTGTAACAGTACAAAGATCGGGATACTTTCAGAGCAGTGTCAGTTACATAAAGGTCCAAATTATGCTAATAATTATGATGCTGTAAAATTTATTATCTGGAGAATAGCTGTCAAAGGAAATAGCACAATTATGTAAAAGTAAATATAATAATCAGTTGTAGCAATCCATATGTCTTTGTCATAAGAGAATCATGTCTTAAATTATGGCAGGTGAACACACTTTGGCAGAGCCAAAGTTAAAGGTCAAACCATGATGCATACCTACATCCAGTACCCAATGTCCCTACCAAGTGTCAACCTTCTACATCTTATGGTATCCAAGAAATAGCCTGGACAAGATTTTCAAACCCATGGTTATTATGGTAAGATCAAAAGTCAAATCAAGGTCACACCATGACGTTGCACACCTACAACCCCCAACCAATGTCCCTACCAAGTATCAACTTTCTACACCTTACAGTTTCCGAGATATAGCCAGGACAAGATGTTGGTCAAGGTCACTACAGCAACATAAAAGGTCAAATCAAGGTCACACCATGACGTTGCACATCTACAACCCCTAACCAGTGTCCCTACCAAGTATCAACTTCCTATACCTTACACTTGCCGAGATATAGCTCGGACAAGATTTCATAGGTCAAGGTCACTACGGCAAGCTCAAAGGTCAAATCAAGGTCACACCATGACATTGCACAACTACAACCCCCAACCAATGTCCCAACCAAGTATCAACTTCCTACACCTTAAAGTTTCCAAGATATAGCTCGGACAAGATTTTACAGGTCAAGGTCACTAGAGCAAGGTCAAAGATCAAATCAAGGTCACACCATGATGTTGCACAACAACACCCCCCAACCAATATCCCTACCAAGTATCAATTTCCTACACTTTTCTGAGATATGGCCCGGACAAGAATTTATGGGTAAAGGTCACTACGCAAGGTCAAATCAAGGTCACACCATGACGTTGCATATCTACAACCCCCAATCAACAACCCTACCAAGTATCAACTTCCTACACTTTATGTTGTCCAAGATATAGCCCGGACAAGATTTTATAGGTCAAAGGTCAAATCCAGGTTATATCAAATCACATCAAGGTCACACCATGACATTGCACACCTATACCCCCTAACCAATGTCCCTACCAACTATCAACTTCCTATACCTTACGGTTTCTGAGATATAGCCCGGACAAGATTTTCAAACTCAAGGTCACTACGGCAGGGTCAAAGTTCAAATCAAGGTCACACCATGACGTTGCACACCTACACCCCTAACCAATGTCCCTACCAAGTATCAACTTCCTATACCTTACAGTTTCTGAGATACAGCCAAGACAAACTTTTTCCCGCATTTTTCAGAGATCCAATATAAAAATTACCTACTGGCCAGAGAGTCCAAAATGTTCTACAAATTGCTCTATCTCTAACGGTTTTCTAGATAAATGACAT
Source organism: Sabellastarte sp. h YS-2021 (assembly GCA_964017235.1). NCBI lineage: Eukaryota > Metazoa > Annelida > Polychaeta > Sabellida > Sabellidae > Sabellastarte > Sabellastarte sp. h YS-2021. Next base: position 39,312,218 of record OZ024930.1, on the reverse strand, counting down.
TTTTGATTTCCACCAAAATTATAGATGGCGGGCAAAATTCAGAAAATTGCAAATTTAATGAGTAAATAAAAAGGTACAACCTCATCTAATGGAGAATTAGCTATACAGGATGGTGCCAACCAGTCCTGCCAAAAGTCAGAAAAAGACGTCCTGGTCGTACGATGCACTCGCTAGGTGGCATAACCTACTTCCTTCCTGTCTCGACAAAGTGACGTAATAGCATCTTTTTTGTTGCCTAAACCTAGATAAGCCCCTAGTCAGCCTAGGCACCTGATTCCTAAAGCACCAGGACATGATTTGCCATAATAGGCCACACAGTGTGCCTGACCTCATGCCTCTTTCCTTATTTATGTAGGCAACAACTGTGATGATCTCTGTTGCTATGAGTACAAATTTTGTTTGAACACAGGCTTTGGAACTCTTTTAGGGCCAGAAAGACCATTTTTAGTTCAAGGTAGTTTACATACAATTGGCTATCTGGTGAGGACCAAGTCTGTCTTGCTGAGGAATCTCCCAAGTGAGCACCCCAGCCTTCTCTTGAGGCATGTGTAAAGATCTGAAGAGCATCGCTGAGTGGGTGTAGTGGATGACCTTGAAGGACATTTGCCTGTTGGAGTCACCATTTTTCTGGTGTGGGTAAAGCCATCTTGGGATCGGGATCACCTTTTCTAGTGATTCTGGGATCCTCCAATGATTTTGCAGGTGCCACTGTATCAGCATCATGTGGAGCCAACCTAGGTGGGACTTGTTTCTCTATAGCTGTTAACAGGCCTATGAGTGACATGAGCTGCCTGACCCGACAGTAAGGTCGATGAGAAGCTCCTAAATTTTTAAGCTTAAGGTCTGCCAATGTTCCAAGGTGGGTCTGACCCTGCTTTCGCTGAGGTACTGGTAACCTATGACTTTGAAGATCTGCTTGGGTTCCAGTTCTGACTTGTCCATGTTTACTATCCAACCTAATTCCTGAGCACAGAGCTACTAAAGTCAAAGTTGGGGTTTTACGTCCCGTTCAACAGCCAGGGTCATATTGGGACAGGTCCTCAGAATTGCCACTTGTGGGACTCGAACCCACAGAGGTGACAGCCTATGATTAGATGCCAAACTTGCTAACCACTAGGCCACTGAGGACCTCCACACAGAGCTACTAGGGTCTTGGTATAATGGAGAAAAGTTTGGTGGGATGTGGCTCTGACCAACCAATTGTCTAGGTACTGGTGGATTCTTATACCCTTGTTTTGAGCCATCAGTTTGGCTACCTTGACAACCGGCATGAATTCCATTGGAGCAGTTGACAAACTAAACTGCAGAGCTTCAAATTTTGTAGATTGACCCTGGCGGTGAATATGCAGGTATTTCCTGGACTCTGGTTTATTAGTATATGGAAGTAAGCGTCCTTGAAATTTATGGACATTTCCCATTCACCTTTCTGCAAGGAGGTCCTTATATGCTCTGGTGTCTCCATTTTGAATTTCTCTGATTTCAGATATTTGTTCAGTGAGCTCAGATCTATGATAGGTCTCTATTTGTTGTTGGATTTCGGAAGCAAGAAAAGCCAGAGATGTCTGATTTTGGACCTTTTCTATTACATTCTTTTTAATAAGTGCATGTAATGCCTCCATCAGGTAGCTGTTCCTGAGGGGGATGTACATAGACATTTTTTATTATCAGAGACCTGCTTAAAGTTGGTCGGTTTCGGAAGGGGAGGGTTTAGCCTTCCTTGAGAGTTGATCCTTGAGCAGGTCCCTAGGGCGACCCAATGTTTCCTAAAACTGACTCAGTCTACAGGCAGATTTTGAGCAACAGTGTGGACATTGATGGCAAGTTGGACAGAAGGCAACTCATCCACACAGAAAATACCTTTCACATATTTTATTTGTTTTACAAGGGGTCTTATGCCTTTCTTTTGTGGCTTCCTGGTAACAAAAGGTACATGAATGAAGCAAAATAATTTACATCTAAAGTCTGACAATTGTCCACAAATGTCTCCTTCCTTCCAGCCATTTCCACAACACCTGTCTGAGTTACACAGTAATTGTCTTTAAAAGAACTCTGAGTCTTGGCCAGTCACTGTGAGTTGTTGGAGGATTTGACCCAACCTCGTTTAGTCTGACCATGATGGCTGAGAGTTTTCCATGCTGGTGGACTGGATTTCTGGCTGGTGTCTGGTGCTTGCTTGGCAGACTGAGGATATGGATGGTACCAGCTTGAATTCTAATGGGAGCTCTAATGATATCTTCTCCTATGCTTTCACAATAACACTGTCTGGAAACATAGAGGTCATATGAAGGGTTGAGTTCATGAGAGCAGCCAGTGTATCATGCTTAACCCCTACCTTCAAATAATTCTGGTAGCTATCCCATCGGACCAGAGTGAGATTCGCCATGTTGATAAACACACTGACAGGTCCTGCATAGTTCTGGCCATAGTCTGTGAGATCCTCTGACTAAAAGTCATTAAGTAGACTAGTTCTTCAGCTGCTTCCTGTGTTTTAGTGGCTGACGTCCCCTTGGCTTTATCACTCTGAATGATTTTAAGTTGGGTGGCCATGCTGTCCTGAATTTCAGTTAAACAGCAACTCAAGCTGGCTGCCTGGTTGCAAATAATGGATGCATCCCTGGCCAACCTCTCCCATCTTCTCAGTGTTTCCCTTTGCTATAGGCTGGGAAGCCGGTGATCCAGAAGATAGTACTGTCTAGCAATTCTGGTGAAACACCTATTGGATTTTGCCGGTTCATTAGGCCACCAGTAAACATTTGACCAGGAAAAGTCTTTCTTTTTCTGAGTACACATCATACCACTTCTGAATTCAAGGAACCTTGATAAGGTCCCTGGACAGTCCACTGGTATCAGAACTATGTGTAGGGTAGCCTTCTGTCAAAGTGAGGTTCACCTTTTCCATTATCCGGGAGAGCCAGTCATCTGATGGAAGTTACACTGATATTTGCCAGTTGGCTGGGTACTGGAACCGGCAAAAAGGTTATCATCTCAAGAAGAGGTTAACTCTAAATTCTGGTACCTGATGGCACCCCATGAACAAACGGACAAACAGACGGTTAAGAAAAACCCGGGTTAACCTTAAATACAGTAATAGTTTTCAAGTTACAACCGATTTACTCGACAGTGAGTACCTATTACTCAGCTATTCCATAAGCTACATGTCTGCAATTTTACTATGTCATAGCTTATTCAAAGGTAGACAACTAAGATATTTAAACACAAGCAATCAGTGCCTGTGAACGGGCTCTGTGTCAGCTGACTGTGTTTTGAGTTTCAGAGTAGAAGTGACAGAAGAAAAGAACACAAAGTTGTGCCCTGCAAATGGTATTCAGAAGGAAAGTAACAAGGTAAAACTGTTTAGGTGTAAAAATAGGTTAAAAACATATTTAAACAAAATATTGTACATGCAATACTTTTTAAGTTACAACTGATTTACTCAACAGTGAGAATGTCAAAGAAGATTTTGCTCAGCTGTGCAATCAGTTAAAGGGCTGCAATTTTAATATGGTATAGCTCAAGCAAAAGTAGGTAAATAACATATTTAAAGAGATACTGTAAATACAATAGTCTTCAAGTTACAACTGATTTACTCAACAGTGAGAACTTGAGAGTAGCTATTACTCAGCTATGCAAGGAGCTACAGGTCTGCAATTTTACTATTTTATAGCTGACCCAAAAGTATGTTAACAACTTCTTTAAACAAAATACTGTAAATGCAATAGTTTTCAAGTTACAACCGATTAACTGAACAGTGAAAATCTAAAAGTAGCTATTGCTCACCTATGCCATGAACTACAGGTCTACAATTTCACTACGTTATAGCTGACCCACAAATATGTGAAAAACATATTTAAACAAAATACTTTAAATGCAATAGTTTCCCAGTTACATTTGATTTACTCAACAGTGAGAACGTGAGAATAGCTATTATATACCTATGCCATGAGCTACTCTGCAATTTTACAATCTTATAGCCAATTCAAAAGTAGATAAGATATTTAAACAAAATTCTCTGAATGCAATGGTTTTCAAGTTAAAACTGATATACTCAACATAGAAAACCTCAAAGTAGCTATTGCTCAGCTATGCAATGAGCTACAGGTCTGCAACCTAACTTTGTTATAGCTGACCCAAAAGTAGATGAACAACATATTTATAGAAAATACTTTAAATGCAATAGTTTTCAAGTTACAACTGATTTACCCAACAGTAAGAACCTGAGAATAGCTATTACATAGCTATGCCATGAGCTACACATCTCCAATTTTACAATGTTATAGCTAATTCAAAAGTAGATGAATCACCTATAAAAACAAAATTCTTTAAATGCAATAGTTTTCAAGTTACAACTGACTAACTCAACAGAGAAAACCTCAAAGTACCTACACCTCAACTATGCCATGAGCTACAGGTCTGCAATTTCACTGTTATAGCTGGCCCAAAAGTAGGTGAAAAACATATTTAAAGAAAATAGTCTAAATGCAATAGTTTTCAAGTTACAACTGATTTACTCAAGAGAGAAAACCTCAAAGTAGCTATTGCTCAGCTATGGAATGAGCTACTCGTCTGCAACTTTACTATGTTATAGCTGACCCAAAAGTAGGTGAATAACATATTCAAAGACAAGACCACTGCCGCGGACAAGATTTTATGGGCCGAGGTCACTACAGCAATGTCAAAGGTCAAATCAAGGTCAGACCATGACGCTGCACACCTTCACTCCCTAACCAATGTCCCTACCAAGTATCAATTTCCTATACCTTACAGTTTCCGAGATATAGCCCGGACCATATTTTTTAGGTCAAGGTCGCTACAGCAAGGTCAAAGATCAAATGAAGGTCAGACCATGACGTTGCACACCTACACCCACTAACCAATGTCCCTACCAAGTATCAACTTCCTATACCTTACAGTTTCCGAGATATAGCCCGGACCATATTTTTTAGGTCAAGGTCGCTACAGCAAGGTCAAAGATCAAATGAAGGTCAGACCATGACGTTGCACACCTACACCCACTAACCAATGTCCCTACCAAGTATCAACTTCCTACACCTTACAGTTTCCGAGATATAGCCTGGACAAGATTTTATAGGTCAAGGTCACTACAGCAAGATCAAAGGTCAAATCAAGGTCAGACCATGACGTTTCACACCTACACCCCCTAACCAATGTCCCTTCCAAGTATCAACTTCTTACACCTTACCGTTTCCGAGATATAGCCCAGACAAGATTTTATAGGTCAAGGTCACTACGGCCAGGTCAAGGGTCAAATCAAGGTCAGACCATGACGTTGCACACCTACATCCCCTAACCAATGTCCCTACCAAGTATCAACTTCCTACACCTTACAGTTTCCAAGATATAGCCCGAAAAACTAGATGAATGACTTATTTGAGAAAATAAGCAATCTTTTAGAGATAATTTGCATTTACTCATTTCGAGTAGGTGAGTAATTACCTACGGGTCTGGAACTTCACCATGTGAAAGCTCTCCCAAAAGTAGATGAATGAGTTATTTGATAAAAATTGGGTATCCGCAATACTTTTACAGATAATTAGCATTTACTCATTTTGCTCTTATGGTTTGTGAGATATTTGTGATTTTTCACATTTTCACTAAAAGTAGCAACAAAGTAGCCATTACTCACTTGTACATTGAGCAACAGCTGTGAAACTTTAATATGTTACAGTTCACAAAAAAGTAGATGAACAACATATTTGAGAGAAATTGTGTAGCTGCAATACTTTTGAAGATATAAGCCATTTACTCATTATGGTTATCATTAAAAAGTGACAAAGTAGCTATTACTCACTTAGCTATGGAGATACACTTCCAAACTACTGACCATGTTGTATCTGTGGAGAAAGTAGCTGAACAACATATTGCAACAAAATACTCTAAATGCAATAGTTTGAGAGTTATAAGCCATATAATTATATTAGGTAAAAGTGCTATTACTCACTCAAAAGTAGGCCAAAGTTCACCAAACCAAAAAAAAATTTGAAGAGCGTAAAAATTCACTAGGACAAGTAATTTACCAAAACTGTGCAACTGTAGTAGTTTCAAAGAAAACTGTGTGACCCACACACACACACGTACACACATGGTGCAAATTATAATCTCCCACCATTACAACTCATTTACTCAACACTGAGAACCTGAAAGTAGCTATTACTCAGCTATGCCATGACATACAGGTCTGCAATTTCACTATGTTATAGCTGACCCAAAAGTAGGTGAACAACATATTTAAACAAAACACTCTAAATGCAATAGTTTTCAAGTTACAACTGATTTACTCAACAGTGATAACCTTAAAGTAGCTATTGCTCAGGGATTGAGGTACAGGTCTGCAATTTTACTATGTTATAGCTGACCCAAAAATAGGTGAACAACATTATGAAACATTATGAAAATATTATGAAACATTATGAAAAATTATGAAAATATAAAGCTTTGAAACAAATGTAACAACATGCATCTAAGTTATTACTTGTAGTGTATATCATTTGACAATCGGCTGGTAGAAGAATAAAATATAAAGCTGTTCATATAATTTAAATTTAATACATGAATTTCAATATGGGCGTTTACTGGTAGAGTTCCACTACTGTACTACGTACTGCATATGGTGGCTTTCTACCAGTAAACGCCTGGTGGCAGAAGAATGAAATATAAAGCTGTCAGTGTGATTTAAATTCAAAATGTTACTGCTTGGCATGTCATGGCACAAACCTTTAAATGGCACAAAAAGGAAGTTGGAATGTTATAATATGATTGCCATCGGTAAAACTCGTGTCCCCCGCCTACCAAATAAGGGAGCTGAAGTAAAACCGGATATAACTTAAATATCTTGAAATATCTTCGGCGATTTCCATAAGCAAATTGTGCCAAGTTGGGGTACTTATTTCTAGTAGAAATTATATTATCGCCCCTTAAAAATGATTCTAAACACTTTATTTTGTGTACTTTGTGTCAGTAAAGTATTTTTAAAACTTGTGTTTGTGTCAATACATATGTTCATAAAAAGAAACCCATGAAACTTCACTTAGGCAAAAATAAGGATTTTGTGTCCAAGTTACAGTGGGGAGCAGTAACTTCAGCATAGGCGTTAACTGGTAGAATGTAACTAGTATGGTGATCCATGAGGTTTTTGTAGTATTTTATGCATGCTCATCTGTGGTGTTTTCGGGTCACTGTGGTGTTTTTATGTCACTGGAGTTTTTGTGCATAGTGTTATCCGTAGGTTTCCACATAATTTATACTAAAATATTCTAAATTTTCACTTTGATATTTATTTTGATAAGTAATTGATGTTTTAGTAATAACAAGACCACTGCCGCGGTATGTATCTCCCGCCGAGCATTACAGGGGAAGAAATACCTTTTGCGAGATATTCACAATTTTTCATTTTCCGCTGAAATCCAAGATGGCAGCCAAAAGTGGTGAAAAACTGAAATTTTTCCCCTAGACAAAGAACATTGTTGTACTACCCTGTGGGTGAAAAATTCGCTCGAAATCGCTCTATCTCTTACGGTTTTCAAGATATTCACACTTTTTCATTTTCCACAAAAATCCAAGATGACCGCCAAAAGTGGCAAAAAGTGAAATTTTTCCCCTCTGCATAGGACACTCTTGTACTACCCTGTGGGTCAAAAATTCACTCGAAATCGCTGTATCTCGTACGGTTTTCGAGATATTCACACTTTTTCATTTTCCGTTAAAGTCCAAGATGGCCGCCAAAAGTGGCGAAAATTGAAATTTTTCCCCTTTGCATAGGACACTCTTGTACTACCCTGTGGGTCAAAAATTCGCTCGAAATTGCTCTATCTCTTAAGGTTTTCAAGATATTCACACTTTTTCATTTTCAAGGGGCGAAAATTGAAATTTTTCCCTTTTGCATAGGACACTCTTGTACTACCCTGTGGGTGAAAAATTCCCTCGAAATCGCTCTATCTCTTACGGTTTTCAAGATATTCACACTTTTTCATTTTCCACAAAAATCCAAGATGGCCGCCAAAAGTGGCAAAAATTGAAATTTTTCCCATTTGCATAGGACACTCTTGTACTACACTGTGGGTGAAAAATTTTCTCGAAATCGCTCTATCTCTTACGGTTTTCGAGATATTCACACTTTTTCATTTTCTGCAAAAATCCAAGATGGCCGCCAAAAGTGGCGAAAATTGAAATTTTTCCCTTTTGCATAGGACCCTCTTGTATTACCCTGTGGGTCAAAAATTCGCACGAAATCGCTCTATCTCTTACAGTTTTCAAAATATTCACACTTTTTCATTTTCTGCTAAAATCCAAGATGACCACCAAAAGTGGCGAAAATTGAAATTTTTTCCCTTAGCATACAATACTGTTGTACCACCCTGTGGATCAAAAATTCGCTCGAAATTGCTCTATCTCTTACGGTTTGCGAGATATTTGCCACTTTTCACATTTTCACTAAAAGTAGCAATAAACTAGACCAAGGATGCATCTGTGGCCAGATGCAAAATGTATCCACCGGCAAAGGCAAAAGTAGCTATTACTCAGCTATGCCACGAGCTACAGGTCTGAAATTTTATTATGTTATAGCTGACCCAAAAGTAGATGAATAACATATTTGCACAAAATTCTCTAATGCAATCGTTTTCAAGTTACAAGTGATTTTACTCTTGATGGAAGTTAGTGAAAAATCCAAAAGTAGCTATTACTCACTTAGCTATTGAGATAGACACCCAAGTTACTCACCATGTTGTAGCTATGGAAAAAGTAGCTGAATAACATATTTTAACAAAGTGCTCTAAATGCAATACTTTTCAAGTTATAATTGATTTAGTGCATGATTTCATTAATTTTAATGCATTAAAAATTATTTTAAAAATTCATCAAAAAAATTTAGCATGTGAAAGCTCTCCAAAATGTAGGTGAACGGGTTATTTGAGAAATACTGGATATCTGCAATACTTCTAGAGATAATTCGCATTTACTCATTTTGAGTAGGTGAATAATCAGCTACGGGTCTGAAACTTCACCAAGTGAAAGCTCTCCCAAAAGTAGGTGAATGAGTTATTTGAGAAAAATTGGCTATCTGCAATACTTTTAGAGATAATTCGCATTTACTCATTTTGAGTAGGTGAGTAATTAGCTATGGGTCTGAAACTTCACTATGTGAAAGCTCTTCCAAAAGTAGGTGAATGAGTTATTTGAGAAAAATTGGCTATCTGCAATACTTTTAAGAGATAATTCGCATTTACTCATTTTGAGTAAATGAGTAATTATCTACGGGTCTGAAACTTCACCATGTGAAAGCTCTCCCAAAAGTAGATGAATGAGTTATTTGAGAAAAATTGGCTATCTGCAATACTTTTAAGTAATAAGCCACCTGCCAAATATGAAAGAAATGTGGAAAGAAATGTGGACTGTAGGTCGCTAACAAGCAATATTCCACATTTTAGACATTTTTGTCTAACACAGGCCTAATTTAGACATAAACCCTACCAAAAAGATAGGGTGGCGAGTCCTCTAGCATACCAAGCCACCTGCCAAATATAAAAGAAATCTGGAAAGAAATGTGGACTGTAGGTCGCTAACAAGCAATATTCCACATTTTAGACATTTTTTTCTACCACAGGCTTAATTTAGAGATAAACCCTACCAAAAAGATAGGGTGGCGAGTCCTCTACCATATCAAGCCACCTGCCAAATATGAAAGAAATCTGGAAAGACATGTGGACTGTAGGTCGCTAACAAGAAATCTCTGCGGACGCGGGCGCAGACGATGATGAATCCATAGTATCCCGCTTTGCGCCGGGGATACAATTAGCCATTACTCACTTGTACATTGAGCAACAGTTGTGAAACTTCAATATGTTACAGTTCACAAAAAGTAGATGAACAACAGAAATTGTGTAGCTACAATACTTTTGAAGATATAAACCATTTACTCATTATGGTTATCATTAAAAATTGACAAAGTAGCCATTACTCACTTAGCTATGGAGATACACTTCCAAACTACTGACCATGTTGTATCTGTGGAGAAAGTAGGTGAACAACATATTGGAACAAAATACTCTAAATGCAATAGTTTGAGAGTTATAAGCCATATAATTATATTAGGTAAAACTGCTATTACTCACTCAAAAGTAGACCAAAGTTCACCAATTCCCTTAGCATAGGATACTGTTGTACCACCTTGTGGGTCAAAAATTCGCTCGAAATTGCTCTACCTCTTATGGTTTGCGAGATATTTGTGATTTTTCACATTTTCACTAAAAGTAGCAATAAAGTAGCCATTACTCACTTGTACATTGAGCAATAGTTGTGAAACTTAAATATGTTACACTTCACAAACAAGGGTAAATACGTGGCTGACTTTCTGCCAACCACAGTGTCGAATCTTAGGGGTCAGGACAGCACTCGGTATTGAAATCTGTAAACTCTGCTATATTATCGCCCACATTTGGAAATCGCATTCGAGATGGGTATTTGTAGTGACGTGATGTGAAAGGTTTAAAAATATAAAGTGTCTGTACAGTACCGTAGATGCGCAGTTTGAAATTTGATTTTGAAGTGAGAAGGCATATTTCTTTTTTTACCGTGGATAAACGTGTAATAAAATAAGATTAGAGAACTGGTTTATTTTGTAAATATAAAACAATTTGGAAGACATACTTAAAGTGTTAGTATATGGATATTTTACAAAAGCAAATTGTAAGTATTTAAAGAAAATATTCGTGTGTTATTTCTACAATATTACGATAGCCAGAATGAGCGATAATCGGGATCAGAGGTTATGCTGTATTTTACCGATGAAGTATTTTGTCGTTTAGCCAATCAGAATCGAGGACACAGAATATTAATGACTTGGGTGCTTTGGCCGTGAGTTCTGTAGCTTAAAGTATTTGATCTTTGTCGAAACGTCCATTTTATAAAATATTGTCAGGAAATAAGATTAGTGAACTGGTTTATTTTGTAAATATACTGTAAAACAATTTGGAAGACAACTTCCTCCAAAATAAGAAACAGATTGACAGAAAAATTAAATCACGTGATAACTTCTAGGACATACAAAAGCACCTTCCAGTGGTTGAATGTAGAACTACAGAGTTTGAATATTTTCATTGTCTCTGCCAGAGGTGTTCTCGATTCTGATTGGTTAAACAACAAGTGTATAGTACTACCGTGACGTCACTTCATTCATTAATTTCTTTGCGGTTTATTTGTTTGACAAATGGGTAGATGCGCAGACAACAATTTTACATTAACAGTGACTGCGTGATAAACCAGCAGACAAATAAATTAATATGGGGATTCACGTCTACAAACCAGCAGACGAAACGGTTAAAAAAGACTCGTTCGAGTAGGCCATTACAATAGCAAACACAATAGTTTCTAGGACATACGGGTTCTCAGAGAAAGCCAGACAGAGTGCTAGACAAGCTTTTTACTTTATAAAATATAACTGAATAAAAGCATTAAAAATCTTCAAAATGGCAGAGTGTATAATATACACCTTAATGTACCGATATGTGAACAAATATTATTCAGAACTTGATATTTAAGGGTTTAAATGGCCAATTTAAAATCGTGGCCGCAACTCAGTACATAACTCGAATCAAAGATTCGACTAAAAAGTAGACGAACAACATATTTGAGAGAAATTGTGTAGCTGCAATACTTTTGAAGATATAAGCCATTTACTCATTATGGTTATCATTAAAAATTGACAAAGTAGCTATTACTCACTTAGCTATGGAGATACACTTCCAAACTACTGACCATGTTGTATCTGTGGAGAAAGTAGCTGAACAACATATTGGAACAAAATACTCTAAATGCAATAGTTTGAGAGTTATAAGCCATATAATTATATTAGGCAAAAGTGCTATTACTCACTCAAAAGTACGGCAAAGTTCACCAATCCCCTTAGCATGGGATACTGTTGTACCACCCTGTGGGTTAAAAATTCGCTCGAAATTGCTCTATCTCTTACGGTTTACGACATATTTGTGATTTTTCACATTTTCACTAAAAGTAGTAATAAAGTAGCCATTATTCACTTGTACATTGAGCAACTGTTGTGAAACTTAAATATGTTACACTTCACAAAAAAGTAGATGAACAACATATTTGAGAGAAATTGTGTAGCTGCAATACTTTTTAAGATATAAGCCATTTACTCATTATGGCTATCATTAAAAATTGACATGTAGCTATTACTCACTTAGCTATGGAGCTACACTTCCAAACTACTGACGATGTTGTAGCTGTGGAGAAAGTAGCTGAACAACATATTGGAACAAAATAGTCTAAATGCAATGGTTTGAGAGCTTTAAGCCATATAATTATATTAGGTAAAAGCCATATAATTATATTAGGTAAAAGTGCTATTACTCACTCAAAAGTAGGCCAAAGTTCACCAATCCCCTTAGCATAGGACATTGTTATACCACCCTGTGGGTCAAAAATTCGCTCGAAATTGCTCTATCTCTTACGGTTTGCGAGATATTTGCGATTTTTCACATTTTCACTAAAAGTAGCAATAAAGTAGCCATTACTCACTTGTACATTGAGCAACTGTTGTGAAACTTAAATATGTTACACTTCACAAAAAAGTAGATGAACAACATATTTGAGAGAAATTGTGTAGCTGCAATACTTTTGAAGATATAAGCCATTTACTCATTATGGTTATCATTAAAAATTGACATGTAGATATTACTCACTTAGCTATGGAGATACACTTCCAAACTACTGACCATGTTGTAGCTGTGGAGAAAGTAGCTGAACAACATATTGGAACAAAATACTGTAAATGCAATAGTTTGAGAGTTATAAACCATATAATTATATTAGGTAAAACTGCTATTACTCACTCAAAAGTAGGCCAAAGTTCACCAAACCCAAAACATTTTGAAGAGCGTAAAAATTCAATAGGACAAGTAATTTACCAAAAATGTGTAACTATAGTAGTTTCAGAGAAAACTGTGTGGCCCACACACGCACACACATGCTGCAAATTATAATCTCCCACTGGCGAGCCGGGCGGGAGATAATATAATATGTAATATGTCACAAAGTGATTTCTTAAGTTTTATAAATATCTTTGCTGGGATCATTATTGTTTAATCTTTTGGAAAATTGTTTTGGTATTTGGTTGTGCTGCATGTGTACATTCTGGGTTTAATACGGTCTTTGTAGTTCTACATTACTGTGTGTGATGATATGCTTGGATGGGTTTCTTTTAAATGGGGGTTTTATATCATTTGTCATACTTGTGTTACACTTCTGGGAGATTGGTGATTGTAATTACTTGTTGGAGGTTACAGTTGGACAGTCACCATCTGATGATTTTGTTGACTTTGAACTTTCTTTGTTCACCTGTTTAAATATTTGATGTTGCATTGACTGTATAATATATTTGTTTTTGTAAAATCTTATTTGTGCATGAGTGAACCTGATGCAGGTTCATTATTTTGTTGTGTTGTCTGTTGAATTGTGATGTGTTGTTGTGGTATAGTGGTGTTTGAGAAGTATATTACATTGTATATATATGTACTCATTCTTGTATGATTTTATGGTATAAAATATAATTCAATAGAAGAGAATTTAATAATTCTCATTTGCCAAGTCAATCTCATTCTGACCCTGTGACACAATATAACTTAAAATCGAGTTTAGAAATGATTGCTGCCTGACACATTGATTTTCATCTTATAAATGTATGCTTAGACTTAACCAAGAAAATTATGTTTTCGTTGTTACCCCATGCCCCCATGGCTTTGTGACATATATTAATGTATTTAAAGTCACATTTTGATATGAAATATTTGGAAAAAATTTAATCCAGAACACTGCAAATTGGTTCATTAGCATATGACATGAAAACTCCACAGTAACTGTTTTTATTTTCCCTTTGTTTTCAAAATCTTTTGGTTCCAAAATATGAATTAAAATGTAAGAAAAAAAATCTGTTCTGTAAGATTCAAATATACACAAATTCCATTCACTAAAAACAAATTCAGATTGAAAGTTTATTTGCTATAATGTTTATCGTCAGGGAACATTTTTAACAGCATGAAAATCCCATGGATCACCATACTTGTAATTTCTCGATCACAACTTTGTAGATCCCTTTTACTTTAATTTACACTCAAATTTGAATTTAAATTACATTAAAAATTGGAAAATTTAATAGTAAATTAAATTTTTATAAGTTAATATCTTACCTAGTGGACAGATGCATTTGTCCAGCGCCATGCCGGTCTCGCCAAACGTTAGAAAAAAACGTCCTGAGCTGAGCTCTGGCCGGGACCGGTAGTGTCCTGTTCATTCGCCAGGTGGCTGTATAGCCTACCTGCCGGTGTACTGCGCATGCTCTTTTTGTTGCCTACCTCAATAAGACCCCTTGGCTTAAAATAGCGTGGAGGTAGGGTGGGAATACCCTGGAACCACTTAGGATCATGGCAATCCGAGGGAAACACTCTTAGCTACAAACGAGACTACGTACAAACATTGAAAACTCTAAGGTCTAATCATTGTGGACCTGCTGTGCAGCCACAATGGGACCCAGATGGAATCGCTCCGAATCAGCCCATGCTAAATCTTTGAGATAGAACTGGGTGAAAGTATTATGGGCTTTCCAGTGACAGGCTGAGAGAATCTGGTCCAAGGAGACCCCACCCTGAAAAGCCCTAGAAGCTGCAAAGGCTCTGACATCATGAGCTCTAACCTGATGTAGGGTTTGTGCCTCCTCATCCGATAGTTGGTAACACAAAATAACTGTCTGCTTAATCCACGAAGAAATGGTAGCAGGTACAATATCCTTCTGGAAACTCTGACGAAAGGATACAAAAACCAGCTCTTTACCAGCCCAGATATCCTTGGTCCTATCCAAATAGTATCGCAAGGCTCTAACCGGGCAAAGGGACCTGTCCTCCTTAAGCGACCTGTCCAGGGAAGTGGACAAGGCTGGGATAACCACAGGGGCTACCGAAGCAGGAGCCTCCTTGGCCAGTTGGTTCTTGGAAATGAAGCTGGGCGAGGGGTACAGAGAGACCTGAGTCCAGTTTTCCTGGTGCCTGATGTTTCTGAAAAGCCAGGCATGGATCTCACTGCGTCTCTTGCCTGAACCCAAAGCTAACAGAAAGACTGTCTTAAAAGTTAAGTGCTTGAGAGAAGCCTTCCGAAGGGGTTCAAAGGGAGCCTTAGTCAACTGGTGAAGGACCAAGGAGAGGTTCCAAGAAGGGATCCCTCGCCTGCCTTTGGGCTTGTCCCGGTGAAAACTATCAAGAAGACGAGTTAGATTCTCGTCCTTACTGATATTGAGTCTATTATTACCGACCATATCCGCAATGGCAGCCCTATAGCCATTGATGGTGCTAGGCTGAAGGTTTCTTTCCTTGAATAGGTACAGGAGGAAATCTGCTATCTGACTGATAGAAGGCGACCTGACGTCCACCTTATGCGAGTCGCACCATTTGACAAAAATGGCCCACTTTGACTTGTACACTGCTCTGGTTGAGCGTCTCTGAGGAGCTTCAATTCTCGCTGCCACCTCATCAGTGAACCCTTGTTCCTGGATGACACAGGATCTAGGAGCCAAGCATGAAGATTCAAGTTGCTGAGGTTCCTGTGCAGAAGACCGTTGAACGGCTGAGTAACCAGATTCTTGTGTAGAGGACGCTGGAAGGGAACCTGAACGGATAGATTCACCAGGTCCCAAAACCAAGGCATGTTGGGCCATCCTGGGGCTATCAGAATCATTCTGCGACAACCCTGATCCACCACCTTGGAGACCACTAGGTTGAGCAGAGACCAGAGGGAAGGCATACACCTCCAGATCCTCCCAAGACTGACTCAGAGCGGCCATTGCCCAGGCTCTCTGATCCGGAACCGGAGACACGAACCTAGGAATCTTGAAATTGAAGCGGGTGGCAAACAAGTCCACCTGAGGTAGGCCCCAATTGGAGCACAACAGATTGAATACCTGCTGATCGAGAAACCACTCTGTTTGAATCACTTGATTGTGCCTGGATAGCTTGTCCGCTATCACATTCAAGCGACCCGGAATGTGCCTTGCCCTCAGGACTATTCCCCTGGGATGGCACCAGGACAGAAGTCTCCACAGGAGGGCACAAAGAGAGCCTGATCTCATACCTCCCTCCTTGTTGATGTACGAGACCACAGTTGTGTTGTCTGTCGCAATCAGAACAATCTGGTTCTTGCAAAGATGCTCGAAGCTCTTTAGGGCCAAGAACACTGCTTTCAGCTCCAGAAAATTTATGTGGAGTTTTCCTTCTGGTTCTGACCAAACTCCTCTTGCAATGGATTCGCCTACGTGAGCGCCCCAACCTTCGTTTGAAGCGTCTGTAAAGACTTGAAGAGCGTGCCGAAGAGGGTGCAAAGGCTGACCCCGAAGCACATTGCTGTTGTCCAACCACCAGTCCAAATGAGGATGGAGTAACATGGGGACCGGAATTACCTTCTCCAGAACTTCCGGCACATGCCAATGACGCTTCAGGTCATATGGAGACGACCTGACCAAACTTGCTTTTCTGTCACAGTCAGAAGGCCTATCAGAGACATGAACTGACGAACTGTACATGAGGTCCGAGCTTTGATGAACAGAAGCTTCTCTCTTAGACAGGTCAGCCGGTCCTGAGTGGGTAAAACCCGACCGGTCAACAGGTCGAACCGGTAACCGACGAAGTTAAAAACCTGTTGGGGCACCAGCTCTGACTTCTGCATGTTTACCAGCCAACCCAGCCCTTGACATAGGTCTAAGAGGGTCCGGGTATACTGTAGGCAAATTTCCTGGGAAGGGGCTCGTAGCAACCAGTCGTATACGTACTGGTGGATCCTGATACCCCTTGCTAGAGCCATTAGACTGACCTCCTTGACCACTTTGGTGAATTCCAACGGGGTCGTTGCCAGACCAAAGGGAAGGGAAGTAAAGTGGTAACTGATTTTGTTCAGGTGAAATCTTAGATACTTCCGGGATCTCTGAGCTATGGGAATGTGGAAGTAGGCGTCGCTGAAGTCCAGCGAAGTGACCCATTCCCCCTGCTGTAGAGACAACCGGATTGTCTCCGGAGTTTCCATCTTGAACGTGCTTGTTGACAGGTAAAGATTGAGTTGGCTTAGGTCCAAGATTGGACGCCATTGCCCGTTGGGTTTTGGGACCAGGAAGAGTCGATTGTAAAAAGCCAGCGAGGACTTGACAACCACCCTTTCCACTACTCGCTTTTGTCTTAGGGACCACAGAGCTTCTACTAGGGCCTTGCTTTTGGAGGGATTTGCATATTTGCTCACAATCAAGGGAAAGCGGCTGAGATGTGGCCTTTCCCTGAAAAGAAGAGAGTAACTGTCCCTCAGAAGGGAAACTACCCTGGGATTTGAACCCAACTTTTGCCAAACTTGCCAGAAGCTCTGAAGTCTTCCCGCAACACCGGTTTTTGTGACAACATGTGGGACACTTGGAACAGACGGGGCAAAATGAGAGAGAGCGACACAAGAATCACCTTTGACAAGCTTTATTTGCTTCAAACCTTGAGCGGGTCTTATACCTTTCTTTTGCGGTTGCCCTGGAGTAGTTACAGAAAGAACAGGATTGACAACATTTATACAAGACACATTTTGATTTGAGCTCAGAAATGTCATATTCTGTCCTTGGAGACACTGCCTCATCACTAAGTCAAACCCCGGAAAACTGTGATTGGAACAGGTTGGAAGAGCACTGTAATTGTCATTTATATGTTTTGAGGCCTCTAGACTTGGAAAAACGAGGGTTACCTCTACCTCGGCCTCTACCCCTATTTGCAGACCTAGAAAACTGTCGCCATGGCTGTTGCTCTTGTTCAGATTGTTGGGAACCTCTCTGGTGGACACGCTTATCATAAGGCTTGTACCTGAAATTGCCTATCCAAGTGGAGCGCTGCGAGGCACCCGGACCGGGCCCTGGAGCTACTCCGGCTGATTCATACTTGTTTATATCTTGTTCAGCAGTATTGAGCACAGAGTCCGGGAACAGGCCATATCCGAACATAGGTGCATTGCGGAGCATACTCCACATGTCCGGCTTGATCCCTGGTTTGACATGTTCAAGGTAGGAGTCACGACGGAGCAAGATGAGATTTGAGAGATTCACAAAGAGGCTATCCGCCAAGTGTTGTAAAGCAGTACCCATTGAGAGAGACACGTTATGATGGAAAGCCAGTAAGTCCTTGATGTCCCGAATAGCCTCCGTGACCTCCTTGGGGGATTTTCCTTTGCTAATCCTAGACCCAAAAAAAACAACTGTAGAAGAGATACGTTCCTGTAACTCTGAAGCACAGCGATTAAATCCCGCTGCACTATTGACTACGTAAGTCCCTTCCTTGGCACAACGTTCCCACCTTCTGAGGTACTCCTGTGAAATGGGCCTGGAAGGTGGGCCCGAGGGTGAGTAGGATTAAGCCTTGATAATACGCGGGAACTGAGAGTTCACTTTGGCCTTGTTGCCGGTCCAACTAAACAAGTTCTTTCCTGGTCTGTCAGGACCTTCCTGCCTAACTGTGTACATTTGGTACCAGCGGCTTTGTGATTTGGGGATTTTAACAAATTGGTCTCCTTTCAACCCCGCCGAATCTTGAGCACGAGAAGGGTATCCTTCAGCAATGGTTGTATTAACTTTTTCAAGCTTTTGACAAAGCCAGTCATCTGGCGGCATTGCCACGGAAATCCATGCTGGCTTCCTGGGATGCTTTCCTCTCCACAGATTATTAGTCTTGTCCGGTTCGGCCAGATCACTTTCGAAGACCGGAATATAATCCCAGCCCATAAAAGAGCGGATGGAGCGGACAGTTTCACGGAATGTAAGATCTTCAGTCTGTTCCTGCTTCTCCAAGCCATCAGAAGACAACTCTCCCTCTTCTTCACCTCCGGATAACTCTGCTTCAGAATTTTCCTCCTCCGACAATTGCTGTTCAGGTGGATTCCTGTAAGACTGATCAGGTAGGAAGGAAACGTCACCGGAACCGGTCAAGACAGCAGAAGAAGCAGCGGCAGTTGCAGCCGAATGTTGGTTGGATGGACCGGTATCAAGTCTCTCCGGACCGGGTTGTGAAGCCGGTGGCACAGACTGTTCTACAGCACCGGTAGAAGCACCAGAGCGACCAGTGGTGGCAGAAACAGAGGAAACTGGTCGGAAGACTGGTTCCTGTGAAAAATCTCCCGGACCGGGAATGTTAATAGCAGGAGCCGGCTGTTCCGGCACAGGAATGTCTTTAGACTTGTTACTCTTAGAGGACTTCTTACTCTTCTTTTTAGCTTTTGTCTCAGATCTGACACTAATATCCTGCTCTACCGAAGGATCTACCGGACCGGTAGTCCGGGCAGAGGGATTTAAAAATGGCTGGTCAGACAGTACTGGGTGTGAAGAACCTGGAACAGAGGACTTAGGAGTCGAGAAAACATTGCCTCTTGATAGAAGGGCCTCGAACCTAGCAAAGTGTTCCGCCCATTTGTCGTTCATTTCCTCGAATTGGGCAGAGGTGACATAAGATACAGACTGAGAAGTAGAAGGACCCTGCGCGGGGGGATGCGCAATGGGTTGAACAGACGCTTGTTCTTCCAAATCTACAGCACTAATGACAGTAACGTCCTTTGGGGAAACAAGAGACCCTGCACGTTTCTCTTTACGGATTTTATATGAAGGTGTAGATAAAGTCTCACGCTGAGCTTCAGAAAATCCCTCACATATAACACAACTCTGCCCTTTGACACAAAGATCATCACCAATCTTCTTTTCGCGACAATGCGCACACTTCTCATGCAAGTCAAAAGCAGCCATTGCATGGCCGCATGTACCTCGCCTCTGTCCTTTCAAACTGCCTGGTGATGCCATGATAACTATATAATCCAATAACTGAAGATTCGTAGCAAAAACACTAGTGTAACACACAATAAAATTAAGTTTATAACACTCTGTCAAAAAATTTACAAACTCCTTTCGTGCCAAACAAAAAGAGGAAGAGCGCATGCGCGAGTATGCGCAGTACACCGGCAGGTAGGCTACACAGCCACCTGGCGAATAAACAGGACACTACCGGTCCCGGCCAGAGCCCAGCTAAGGACGTTTTTTTTCTAACATTTGGCGAGACCGGCATGGCGCCGGACAAATGCATCTGTCCACTAGGTAAGATATATTAACGCAATAAAAATATTATTTTATAAAAATTATAACATTCTGGCAGTGTTAGTGTTTAATCCTAGGTTAAATACAGAAGTAATCACTAGTGCACTATGCCACGAAAACTCCAGTGACAGTAAAATACCACAGCTACCTTGACTAGTGGCTTTGTACCAGTAAACGCCCACCTACCAATGAACGCCCACCTTATATTTCTCTGTTAGAGGTCAAGGACAAATGCTGCTATAAGTCTCCAAAATGGGCATTCACTGGTATTTCCTGTTTGCCGTAAAACCACCAGATAATAGAAACATTTTATTGAAATATAAAACTCTGAAACAAAAGTGGTAAAACATACTCCAGTAGTTAATTGTAGTGCATATCAATTGTTAATTTGGCTGTATAAGAATAAATATACTTGTGTTTTATAATTTAAATTCAATATATTATGCAGCATTCTTACCGGCCTTAAACACGACTTCACAGCCTGTAAATTTTACAAGAACGGTCTCACCGGTCGTATATACGACCGGTGAGTTGGGTGCCTCCAGAGACTTTCCAGACTTTGACCTTCACCTCTAATGACAACAAAGATGCAGAATACACGTGCCTTCGTTATAAAAACATGTTAAATAAAGTGTTTCGGTACTCTGGATTTTGATAAATAACATTGGAAAAGGTTTAACAAATGAAACATCCATCATTTGCATGTCAGATAACGAAATATTGTGATTTCTTTTATTTCTTTCTCTTTCTCATTTGTGTTTGTTTACATGTGTTTACACACACAAACACACAGGCGGTGAATTGTTAAGAACGGTCAAAACTTTCCATTGTACTCACAGGTGGTGCGCACCACTCGTGAATTTACGTCTGAATGCAGCATTAATGACAGCATGATCGTTTACTGGTACCAGTGAACGCCCGCCTTATATTTCTTTGCTAGAGGTCAAGGACAAATGTTTCTATTTATCTACAAAATGGGCGTTCATTGGTATTTCCGGTTTGCGGTAAAAGCAGCCAATAATAGACTTAAAATATGAAAATATAAAGCTTTGCAACAAATGTAACAATATGCACCTGAATTATTAATTGTAATGTACATCATTTGTCAATTTGGTGGCAGAAGAATAAATTATAAATCTGTTCATATAATTTAAACGCAGTGGTTAAATCACGGGACATCCCGATATGTAAATTACTGGCTAAATGTCGGGAAATGATTTCATTGGTTGATTTTGTCGGGAAATCTGTGACCTTACATCTTCTCATGAATATTAATGAATTGGTGCTACTGCCGTGAATTCTTGAGTTTAAGATATTTTAAGCTTCAGTTTTATAAAATATTGCAAGAAACTCCAGGGAAATCCATGACCTCATATATTGTCATGAATATTAATGAGTTGGTGCTACGTACTGCCGTGAGTTTTGAGTGTAAAATATTTGATCTTTTTTGAGGCCTTCATTGTTTAAAATATTGTTACAATCATAAAACAAGGCATCCCATGATATAAAGCACTTCCCTATATGAAGCACTTCCAAGTTCTCACAATTTAGCACTTCCCGACATATAGCCAATACGTTACATATCGGGACGTCCCGGGACATAACCTTGCCGTAATTTAAATTCAATATATTTACTTCAGCATGGGCGTTTACTGGTAGAATGCCACTACTGTGTACAGTACTGAGTACACTTAGAATGCCACTTGTACAAAACAGTGTGTTTGCCTGACATGCAACTGGTCCATGTGTATCAACGCAAAGTACAAGAAAACGATGTTACCCTCAGTCAAAAACTAATTTTCTTTATAAAAATAAACCCCATACTACCAAACAGACTTACATGAATGCATAAAAAGTTCAAAACAAGAAATTTTTCAGTTTATTTTGATGTCCTTGACCTTCGAAAGAAATAGGTATATACTAAAATAAAATGTACGGTTTACCTCTATCGTGGACAAATTAATTTTATTTATTTATATACATATTTACATATTATTGTTTTTTCTTTTTTGTTTGGGGGGAGGTAGGGCTTGCTATTTTTGTAATGTTACTGTTGGTAATGTTAAAAAGTATCAAAAGAAATGCACATGTTGTCATGAGCAGGATTTGAGCAATCAAAGGGTGTAGTTTTTGTATAAGCTACCATGCCCAGGAATATCATTTTGTTTTGTAAAATCATTGATGAAATATACAATACTCCATCCCTTAATAAATATTGCATATTACCACAACTTTCTGGAAAATCAGGGCATGAAAAGTTTTTAAAAAAATCATAACTTCTCACCAGCATCAATAACAGATTCAATAGCCAAGCGATCAAGTGCTAACCTCTTTACCACTCAACCACTCAGATCAATTTCTAACTGTGATAAAAGGAGGAAAACCTGATTTGGGGCAGTTATTAAAATATCTGAATGAATTTTGAATCAAAGTATCAAAGGGGCTCAGCGAAAGTGTTGTTTCTCTTATCTCTGTATCTCTTATCTCTGGATTGGGGCCTCAGTTCTGAAAGCCATCAGTTAAATTCAATCTGGTTTAGTGTCACAAAATAATAAACTGTCTCTCAATGTAATATCGCAGTAACCACTTTCTGATCAGTGCTGATCACAGTCTAAGACTTTAAGTCAAAGGCTTGATCAGATTGAGACCATCTGTTTCTGGAAACAGAAGATTTATTTCCAAAAAAATACTGTTTTGAATCTAATGAAAAGAAATGTTTAGAGGAAATATGAAATATATTTAAAATAAATTGCATATATTAACATAATCTATAATAGCATCACCCCAAAATTTTATAATGTGAAAGATATCATGGGGAAGGACATTTTTTTACAACATGTCATGTGACTTATGTATTTCTAAAGCTTTCCCTCAGAAACTTGGATAACTTTAGAACTGTTCCTAAAAACAAAATGTTCCCAAAATAATGGAGAGAATTCGGAAATAGACTGTTTCCAAAAAAATTTCTTCCAAATCTAAGCCGCCCAAAGTGTCTGGGTATTATGTGGTCAGGGGTACTAATACTTATATTACAGGGAATTCTTTTTGCAGATTCCACAGCTTAGGTCAGTATTTTAAACAGAAGTATGAGAAAGTGTCAAGATAGTTGTAAAAAGAGGCAAATATATAACTAGAAAGGCAATTTAACTGGGCCAAGGTGGTGCAGTTGTAAAACACTTGCCTCCCAACTCCATGTGGGAAAGTTGCTGGTTGCTTACCAATAGTCAAAAGTTTACAGTACAGAACCTTGACCAACTATATGAACTGGTTTCCTCTGCCAATAAACGCCCATTGCTCTATGATCGATACAGCATTGAAGGTGATGTTAAAACCCAAATAAATATTAAAAGAAAACAGCAACCTATGCTATGGTGAAAGTATATATCTGTACAGATAGGATACACAGTATTAAATAATTTATACAGTGGAACATACAACATTTCATACAGAATCAACCTCTGTGTGGTTTGAGTTCCACAAGTGGCAATGCTGAGAACCTATCCCAATATGACACTTACTGTTAAATGGGACGTAAAATCACAACTCTGACCTTTGTCCATGCAGAATCAATGTAAAGTTTAATCAATGGAAACAAATCTTTGAGTTAAATGACCTAACTGAATTGTCCTATTCAATAATTCATACAGATATTCCTGGACTATTAATATGCTCAGTTAAGTGACAAATTTATGATCCTCCCAGAAAAATGTACAAAAATTG
Organism: Sabellastarte sp. h YS-2021; assembly: GCA_964017235.1. Classification (NCBI taxonomy): domain Eukaryota; kingdom Metazoa; phylum Annelida; class Polychaeta; order Sabellida; family Sabellidae; genus Sabellastarte; species Sabellastarte sp. h YS-2021. The sequence continues at coordinate 39,288,331 of OZ024930.1, read as the reverse complement.
TCCCTTTAAAATAGTTAAATATCACATATTAAGCAACTGGGTAAAAATAAAGGCACTTACAGTGATTTCCTAGAGTTTTTTGGTAGGATTTCTTTGATACTATAAACTAGTCACACTCTGAAGCTGTCACAACAATGTTGTAAGTTGGAGCGAAATATAGAAAAATCATGTCTGCCACAATATGCAAACAAAGAATAGAGGGGTGACAGGTTTCCAACAAATTGTGATTGTAGATTACCTTAGAGGATAAGTATGGAATTATCAAGGTGAAGTTTGCTGCTTAATTCTCATGAGATATGTTTTTACACTGGCGTTCTGAGCTAGACTCTGAATATTATCTATCTTACTTTCAATTTATAAGGCCTACTATGACTTAATTTGGTTTCTAGAGTACATAGATACCCACAGTGCACAGAAGCCATTTGTTTGGTTGGGCTTACTCTGACATACTCAAACTCTACTCTGACATTTAGAGTAATCATTTCAACAAAATTACTCCCCAAAATATAGGAAAATTACATTACCATTGATCATGAAATATGTCCCAATACACTAAGAATATGTCAGTATAATTTTTTCAAATGTATAAATAACTTTTAAGACACTGTAAAGATATTCAGTTTTATACTAAACTATCCCCAGAATAATTCCTCACTCTGCACAAGTGTGTGTACTGAAAAAACCCACTAAAACATCAAGACTTACTGAATAAACAGTGCACACACATTCAAAGAAGGCAAGTTCAGCCTAAGAATCAATATAGTAAGTACATTGTTAAAATATCGTCCCTCCTCAAAGTCCTGCACAACATAAATGCTTTAATTAGTGGTGAACCTTATTTGGATCACAAGTATTTACATAGCTTAGCGGAGAAACTGTATCTCTTCCTGGCTTATTATATTTTTAAAACTGTCTGGTGAAAAATAACCAGAAAACCAATTCTGTCACTTTGATTAACTTTACATGTTCCTCTAATGATGAATTAATAAAATTGAAAAGAAAAAAAAAACATCCAACCCAGACCCACTACAGTATGTTATATTTTTTTTCTTTGTTTTGTGGGGGAGTATTTATAATCAGGAAAATATCTCCTATTCTAGGACTATAAGGGCTATATTAGGCTGAACAGTAGACTAGAACTCTATCTTGTCCCATTCATATTTTCAAATATTTTAACAGAAACAAGACTGTAACCATTATAAATATTGGTTAATACCTACTCTTGAGTGAATGTTCCAGATTTATTGCAATTCTTTGTGCCTACATAACCATTCTATTTTGGTTTGATTGATTGATGTGGCTTTAAAATGGTTTGATTGATTGATGTGGCTTTAAAATGCTTTCAACAAATTGTCTAAGTCACATCATGGTGGATAGTGGGGGAGGGTGAGGGGACCAGCGCATACTGATTATTCAAGATTCTGCACTGAAAATCAGCCCAAACCAGCTAGCAAGTATTCTAAGTATTCTGTTTTCAAAGGGTATCCAAGTTTTAGCATTGTACATTGTATCACATAGAATTAGAAATTTCCTGAAACCAATTTCTTTGAAAGGAATCTGATATTATGGTGGGGAGCATTTAGCAGTTATACGTATTAGTGGACAGTATTTAAATTTGAACCACCCAGTACTGATTTCAAGTATAACCATCTCACAGTTTTAGTTATAGAGATCAATATGTACATGTACTTTATGGCCCTTGTAACAACTAAAATGTATAAGAAAGGCTAAATGAATCCCACCTTGAGATTGACTCAACTAACAAAATAATGTGGGACAGTGGGAGAGAATTTATTTTATTCAAAATTTGTTATACCTGCTTTATTAAATAACCCTTCAAATGTTGTACTTTATACAAAATGTATATAAACTAGAGGATCGCTCGCAAAAAAAAAGATAATGTTTTTGCATAGCAAAAACAAAGCGTCCCGAAAAGGATATAAAGGTGAGTGCTAAAGTATTAAGAAAATGCTTCGTTTCTAGCCTTATACTGTTGTGGCAACCAAAGTCAGAGCAGTCTGCTCTATCTAGCACGGTTTTCAAGATATAAGCATTTTTGTGTTTTGCAAAAAATAAAAAAATTAAAAATGTCGGCTATATTTGGCGAGACAAAAATATTTTGAAAATTGGCATGGCTACTCTGCAGAGATACCCAGCAGGTCCAAAATTTTGTTGAGTTCACTCCATATAGCACGGTTTTTGAGATATAAGCATTTTTGTGTTTTGCAAAAACTTTGAAAATTCAAAATGGCCACCATTTTTGGGGAGACAAAAATTTTTGTCAAGACCACTGCCGTGGTGTGTATCTCCCGCCGAGCATTAAAGCAGAAGAAATAGCTTTTCCGAGATATTCACAATTTTTCATTTTCGTGTGTGAAAGGTCTTCCAAAAGTAGGTGAATGAGTTATTTGAGAAAAATTGGCTATCTGCTATACTATTAAGAGATAATTCACATTTACTCATTTTGAGTAGGTGAATAATTATCTATGGGTCTGAAACTTCACCAAGTGAAAGCTGTCCCAAAAGTAGGTGAATGAGTTATTTGAGAAAAATTGGCTATCTGCAATACTTTTAGAGATAATTCGCATTTACTCATTTTGAGTAGGTGAGTAATTAGCTATGGGTCTGAAACTTCACCATGTGAAAGCTCTCCCACAAGTAGATGAATGAGTTATTTGATAAAAATTGAGTATCCGCAATACTTTTACAGATAATTAGCATTTAGTCATTTTGAGTAGGTGAATAAATAGCTATGGGTCTGAAACTTCACAGAGTGAAAGCTCTCCCAAAAGTAGGTGAATGAGTTATTTGAAAAAAATTGGCTATCTGCAATACTTTTAGAGATAATTCACATTTACTCATTTTGAGTAGGTGAATAATTAGCTATGGGTCTGAAACTTCACCAAGTGAAAGCTCTGCCAAAAGTAGGTGAATGAGTTATTTGAGAAAAATTGGCTATCTGCAATACTTTTAGAGATAATTCGCATTTACTCATTTTGAGTAGGTGAGTAATTTGCTATGGGTCTGAAACTTCACCAAGTGAAAGCTCTCCCAAAAGTAGGTGAATGAGTTATTTGAGAAAAATTGGCTATCTGCAATACTTTTAGAGATAATTCGCATTTACTCATTTTGAGTAGGTGAGTAATTTGCTATGGGTCTGAAACTTCACCAAGTGAAAGCTCTCCCAAAAGTAGGTGAATGAGTTATTTGAGAAAAATTGGCTATCTGCAATACTTTTAGAGATAATTCGCATTTACTCATTTTGAGTAGGTGAGTAATTAGCTATGGGTCTGAAACTTCACCAAGTGAAAGCTGTCCCAAAAGTAGGTGAATGAGTTATTTGAGAAAAATTGGCTATCTGCAATAGTTTTAGAGATAATTCGCATTTACTCATTTTGAGTAGGTGAGTAATTTGCTATGGGTCTGAAACTTCACCAAGTGAAAGCTCTCCCAAAAGTAGGTGAATGAGTTATTTGAGAAAAATTGGCTATCTGCAATACTTTTAGAGATAATTCGCATTTACTCATTTTGAGTAGACGAGTAATTAGCTATGGGTCTGAAACTTCACCAAGTGAAAGCTCTCCCAAAAGTAGGTGAATGATTAATTTGAGAAAAATTGGCTATCTGCAATAGTTTTAGAGATAATTCGCATTTACTCATTTTGAGTAGGTGAATAATTAGCTATGGGTCTGAAACTTCACCAAGTGAAAGCTCTCCCAAAAGTAGGTGAATGAGTTATTTGAGAAAAATTGGCTATCTGCAATACTTTTACAGATAATTCGCATTTACTCATTTTGAGTAGGTGAGTAATTAGCTATGGGTCTGAAACTTCACCAAGTGAAAGCTCTCCCAAAAGTAGGTGAATGATTAATTTGAGAAAAACTGGCTATCTGCAATACTTTTAGAGATAATTCGCATTTACTCATTTTGAGTAGGTGAGTAATTAGCTATGGGTCTGAAACTTCACCAAGTGAAAGCTCTCCCAAAAGTAGGTGAATGAGTTATTTGAGAAAAATTGGCTATCTGCAATACTTTTAGAGATAATTCGCATTTACTCATTTTGAGTAGGTGAGTAATTAGCTATGGGTCTGAAACTTCACCAAGTGAAAGCTCTCCCAAAAGTAGGTGAATGATTAATTTGAGAAAAACTGGCTATCTGCAATACTTTTAGAGATAATTCGCATTTACTCATTTTGAGTAGGTGAGTAATTAGCTATGGGTCTGAAACTTCACCAAGTGAAAGCTCTCCCAAAAGTAGGTGAATGAGTTATTTGAGAAAAATTGGCTATCTGCAATACTTTTAGAGATAATTCGCATTTACTCATTTTGAGTAGGTGAGTAATTAGCTATGGGTCTGAAACTTCACCAAGTGAAAGCTCTCCCAAAAGTAGGTGAATGAGTTATTTGAGAAAAATTGGCTATCTGCAATACTTTTAGAGATAATTCGCATTTACTCATTTTGAGTAGGTGAGTAATTAGCTATGGGTCTGAAACTTCACCAAGTGAAAGCTCTCCCAAAAGTAGGTGAATGATTAATTTGACAAAAATTGGCTATCTGCAATACTTTTAGAGATAATTCGCATTTACTCATTTTGAGTAGACGAGTAATTAGCTATGGGTCTGAAACTTCACCAAGTGAAAGCTCTCCCAAAAGTAGGTGAATGATTAATTTGAGAAAAATTGGCTATTTGCAATAGTTTTAGAGATAATTCGCATTTACTCATTTTGAGTAGGTGAATAATTAGCTATGGGTCTGAAACTTCACCAAGTGAAAGCTCTCCCAAAAGTAGGTGAATGAGTTATTTGAGAAAAATTGGCTATCTGCAATACTTTTACAGATAATTCGCATTTACTCATTTTGAGTAGGTGAGTAATTAGCTATGGGTCTGAAACTTCACCAAGTGAAAGCTCTCCCAAAAGTAGGTGAATGATTAATTTGAGAAAAACTGGCTATCTGCAATACTTTTAGAGATAATTCGCATTTACTCATTTTGAGTAGGTGAGTAATTAGCTATGGGTCTGAAACTTCACCAAGTGAAAGCTCTCCCAAAAGTAGGTGAATGAGTTATTTGAGAAAAATTGGCTATCTGCAATACTTTTAGAGATAATTCGCATTTACTCATTTTGAGTAGGTGAGTAATTAGCTATGGGTCTGAAACTTCACCAAGTGAAAGCTCTCCCAAAAGTAGGTGAATGAGTTATTTGAGAAAAATTGGCTATCTGCAATACTTTTAGAGATAATTCGCATTTACTCATTTTGAGTAGGTGAGTAATTAGCTATGGGTCTGAAACTTCACCAAGTGAAAGCTCTCCCAAAAGTAGGTGAATGAGTTATTTGAGAAAAATTGGCTATCTGCAATACTTTTAGAGATAATTCGCATTTACTCATTTTGAGTAGGTGAGTAATTAGCTATGGGTCTGAAACTTCACCATGTGAAAGCTCTCCCACAAATAGATGAATGAGTTATTTGATAAAAATTGGGTATCCGCAATACTTTTACAGATAATTAGCATTTACTCATTTTGAGTAGGTAAATAATTAGCTATGGGTCTGAAACTTCACCATGTGAAAGCTCTCCCAAAAGTAGGTGAATGAGTTATTTGAGAAAAATTGGCTATCTGCAATACTTTTAGAGATAATTCGCATTTACTCATTTTGAGTAGGTGAGTAATTGGCTATGGGTCTGAAACTTCACCATGTGAAAGCTCTTCCAAAAGTAGGTGAATGAGTTATTTGAGAAAAATTGGCCATCTGCAATACTTTTAGAGGTAATTCGCATTTACTCTTTTTGAGTAGGTGAGCAATTAGCTATGGGTCTGAAACTTCACCAAGTGAAAGCTCTTTGGGATAGCTGCTCTGCAGAGATACCCTGAAGATAAAAAATTTCGTCGAAATCGCTCTATGTAGCACGGTTTTCGAAATATTAGCATTTTTGTGTTTTGCAATTTTTGCGCAAAAATTCGAAAATTCAAAATGGCTGCCATTTTTGGCGAGACAAAATTTTTTTCAAAATTGGGATAACTACTCTGCAGAGATACCCTGCGGGTCAAAAATTTCGTCGAAATCGCTCTATCTAGCACGGTTTTCGAGATATAAGCATTTTTGTGTTTTGCAATTTTTGCGAAAATTTCAAAAATTCAAAATGGCCGCCATTTTTGGTGAGACAAAAATTTTTTGAAAATTGGGAAAAGTACTCCGCAGAGATATCCTGCGGGTCAAAAATTTTGTCGAAATTGCTCTATCTAGCACGGTTTTTGAGATATAAGCATTTTTGTGTTTTGCAATTTTTGCGAAAATTTCGAAAATTCAAAATGGCCGCCATTTTGGGCGAGAGAAAAATTTTTTGAAAATTGGGAAAACTACTCCGTAGCGATACCCTGTGGGTCAAAAATTTCGTCGAAATCGCTCTATCTAGCACGGTTTTCGAGATATAAGCATTTTTGTGTTTTCCTTATTTGGAAAATTCGTAATGATTAATTAATCATTAATTACTCGGCCATTTCTTGACCAATCAATGCCAAAATCTAATGATTTCCAGATTTTAATAGAATGAATGTATTTGCCAAGTTTCAGGTGAATTGATAAAATTCCTTTCAAGTTATCATCCGGACAAGCTTCCCCATCGAAAAAGGACATTTTTGGTCATGTGACCTCTCTGATTGGTTGAAATGTCACTGCAGCATATTCAAAAAAATTCCCCAAGGCTACTGCCTAAACCTGCCAAATTTGAAAAGAATCCGCCTAATGGTTACAGAGTTATAAAGAAAACAAAATGCGGAGCCGCCGGAGCCGGAAGCTCTCCCATACACAAACAAGCGTCCCTTGTGGGACGCTTAATTATTTCACATTTTGGTTAACATGAGGCTAATCAGAGCCTTGGTCTTGATGATGGTCTTGTTTATTACCGTGTTGGTTTTCTTTGGTGCAGTGTTATTCTTGGTTTCATAGATGCTCCATGTTATTTATCTTTCTGAATACTGGAGATTTGTAAAGTTGTTGAATAATTCCATTCATAATTACAATATCTCCATTGAGTTCCTATTGTGCAATATATTATATCTGTTGATGGTTGTAGTCTCAGATAATATATTTTTAGACTTTTCAGTAATCTAAAATATGGGTTCACAAACCTGCCAAACACCAAAGCACCAAAAATGTATGATTCATTAGTGATTTTTGACATATATTGCAACTGAGAGCACTATTGGTACTGCTTTTTCTGCAATAATAATTCTAAAGACCCAATAACTTACTGAAAGTACATGAAATGTTAGTGACAAGCCTGACTTAGGGATGTTCAATAGAGGTGCCCAAATTTATATTTGAAATAGCCAGAGGGATAGAAGCAATAAGTGTCTTTGAATGGGCTCTGTGTCAGCCGACTTTGTGTTTTGAGCTTTAGAGTAAAGTGAAAGCAAAGGAAAGGGATTAAAAAGAGCAAGGACTAATTTAACCTTGACAAGAGGATCAAAGGTCAAATCAGACCCACCAAAAGATTCAAGGCACATGATTTCCTACAAGCTGTCTTCACATCCCAAACCTGTAGGACCAATTGTAAAGGAGATACAGGGCACTGAAATAATGAACCCAATTTGACCTTTAAGGAAGGGTCAAACGCCAAATCCCACCAACATATGCAAGCCTTATGATTTCCCATAAGTGGTCTTCAAATCCCAAACCTCTAGGATCAATAATAAAGGAGATAAAAGATATTTTATCATTGTTAAGATTACCAAATAGTGAGTAAGTGGCTATTACTCATTCATGCACTGAGTGGCCGGGCGCTTCATGTTGGAAAGTTGGTAGTTACTTGCCGATGCCCAGTGGTTTACAGTGCAGTATGCACTGGTTTCCTTCACCTGTAACCTACCCATTGCAATATGACCCTGGCTGTTGAGTGCGACGTAAAACAACAAATAAATAAATAAATCATGCACTGAGTAACCAGTCTGAAACTTTACTATGTTATAGTTCACAAAATATAAATGAACAACACCTTGGAAAGAAATTGTGTTCCTGCAATACTTAGAAGATAGGAGCCACTTAAAGGTCATAGGAAGCATTTTTCATGAAAACTGTGAATTTACCTTTGTTAAATGGATAAACACTTAATGGAATGGAAACTGTGGTGGTTTTTAAGAAATATATGGTAGAAGAGTCACAAATGACAATCTAAAAAGTAAAAATCCCGAGTGCTGTGAAAAGCCCGAAATGTTGTTTTTCTCATAGATGATGATTGATGACATCACAGGTTCATAGCGAAGTTTGTTTAGGTTTAAGATAAACATATAAATGCACAATAAGGGAATTAAGTTGGTGTAAGTATTTTTCTTTTTTTTAAGTTTTAGTTTACATAAAAGCAAAACAGCCCACCAATCTTATTTATTCAAATATTGCTGCTTTTTATCAGCTGTCACCTCATTTTTCTGTGGTTTTACCACTATCTCAGTTAATATAAACATTTAGATGAAAGTCAGCCAGAGTAAGGAATATGTGTGCACTTGTTTAACTTGGAATATATATTTCCATATCTCACTTTCTTCCTCTGCTAAATAACTTTCACAGTCTTGATAAAGACTCAAATTATAAGGACTAAATATTACAAATGTACATGTACCAATTCAAAAGCTTACAGTTGGCTTTGTCAGAAAGTACAAAACCAGTAAATTTCTATAATGTAAGGAAACACTTTATTAAATATTCTATGAGCTGTAGCGATATTAAATTCAAAACTGAACTTTTTAAAGAATTTTGACAGATATGGCCAAAACTGCACTCAACATTGTTGTAAATGGAACTGAATTTGAATTTATTTGGATTTAATGCAACATATTTAGACAATATATTGGTGTCAGAGGCAAAAATCAGTGACAATACTCTTTAATTACACCTTTTTAAGTATATGTAAGTAAATTTCAGTCATGTAGATAGCTTGTGTAAAGGCTAACCTCTTATATAGTTTAAACATTGCCTCAAAAAAAAAATACCTGAGGTTGGCACAATATCTACACAGTCAGATATATTTATAGGATTTATGGTTGAAAGTCTTGCAATGGGTCTGGTTACAGTGTGAACATTACATATCCTTGCATGGGCCCAATTTCCCATATATTGATTCAGTATTTATTTAAGGATTATTTTGTGGTAAGATAAGTTTTTAAAACAAGGAAAAATCTATTCAAATTTATCATAAAAATGGTCCAGCATATATGTACTATACATGTACATGCATTATTTATGAAACTTGTTCCTACTTCCCTAGCATATAATTTTTAATATGAGAGTAATATCAAGGTCTCCAAGGGCTATTTGTGTAGTTAATTGTTGCACACTGATATATTATAGCATAACAAATAAATTGCATTCAAAACACTGAAAAATGCATACTTTTGAAAATGTTGATACATGAAAAGACAGTTTGACTATATTTCCTCTTCAAACATATATATTTTTATTTGGAAAAATATCAACAATCTTATCAAGGCTAATTTTGTAATTTACTGAGCCAGACTGATGTATTATATCAACAACAAAAAACTAAAACATTCCAACACACAGAAAATAAATATGTTTGTACATGAAATAGCTTACTACGACAGTTTGTTTACAAACTAATGAACCTGTGACATCAAGGCTCTTATTTTCTATGAAAGGTATCGAGTGAAAAGTAATGGCAACAGTTGTAAAAAGCTTGAAAAAACTGACAGGAAATGGTTGAATATAGCATGTAACCTTGTCCAGACGCATCTTATTTTTGCAAAAATTGAAGTTTCACATATATGTGTGTCTATTGACAATAGTTCTCAAAATGCTTCCTATGACCTTTAATCATGGTAACTGCTGAAAAATGAGAAAGTAGCTATTACTCACTGAAACACTGAGCAACAACTTTGAAACTTAGCTATGTTATAGTTCACAAAGATAAACAGAACTTTTGAAAAATTGCATAGCTGCAACACTTTTAGAGGCATCACCCATTACTCATCATGCTAACTGCTGCAAAATGAGAATGTCGCTGTTACTCACTTATTGCTATAGCCATTCTAAACAATGGCCAACTCATAACTAAAGAGAAAGTATTTGGACATCTATGCAAAAAATGCTATGAATCTATTACTTTTCAAGATATATGCGATTTACTCAACTATGACATGATAAAAGTAGCTGTTACACAGTTATATATTGAGTAACAAGTTTGAATTTTCAATATATCATAGTTCATGAAAAATTAGATGAACAATCCCTTCAAAAGAAATTGTATAGCTGCAATATTTTTGATGATGCAAGGTATTTACTCATTAGGTAACTGCTAAAGAGTGTGAAAGTAGCTAATACCCACTTAGCTGTGGATATAGACTTCCACATTTCTGACCATGTTGTAACTATGGAAAAAGTAGATGAAGAATCTATTTCCACAAAATGCTCTATGCAACAGTTTTCAAGTTATAAGTGATTTTTCTCATAATGGACAGTAATCAAAAATCAGAAAGTCACTATTACTCACTTAGCTATTTTGATAGACTCCCAAGTTACTCACCATATTGTAGGTATGAGAAAAGTAGCTGAATGGTATATTTTTAAAAAATGCTCTAAAAGCAACACTTTTCAAGTTACAAGTGATTTACTCAAGAGCTCAGTCTACAATTTTACTATGTTACTATGCTGATCTAAAAGTAGGCAAATAAAATATTTTAATAAATATTCTAAATGAAATCATTATGGAAGGTACTGCAAAGTCAGAAAGTAGCTATTACTCATTCAGCTGTTAGGATAGACTCCCAGTTATTCACCATGTTGTTCCTTTGGAAACAGTAGCTGAACAACATATTTGAACAAAATTTGAAATTTTAATTACTTAAATGTAGCTTTATAACCTACAAGCTTACCATGTGGAACTGAATGCTACCCGGGAGACTGTGGGCATCTGGCCAATGTCCAAGAACAATAGATGTCTAGTATTGACTGAATGCCCCTGTCCTGATAGTGTACCGTAGCAGTGTTATCCCGCGCATCGTCCTTCTTTTCTCATCGAAAATTTAGACCATATCCCCTCAGCTGGAATATTTCAGAAACTCAGAATGAATATTTGGAAAACCAGTCTGAGTCCTGCTTACAGAGCCCCAATTATGGAAATAGGACCTGTAAGAAGCCAAAACCAAAATATTAATGAATGACAGTACTGATACTGTCTGAATGTTTTTGAAGGAGTAAGTGCAGTCGTGCTCACTTATGCAGGTATAGCCCCAAGGGCTTCACTGCGAGTGAACACAAGCCCTAGGCTTGAAATCTTATTAACTTGCCACCCTAAATAGGAGATTATGGTACACCTAACTAAAACTTAATACATTATCCAGTTAAATACAATAATAATAGATAAGATACCTTACCATAACATCCTGAGGAGGTAACCAAATACCTAGACTCTGGAATTAGACTCCTGAAGACTTGGCTGCAGGTGTACCCCCTTTCTTTTCTTTCTGAGGATAACTGTTCAGAGGGGGAGGGTCTAGGACTTGTTGTGCCGCTACTACTGGACCCAGGTACATATTGTTGTCGTTGTCTGACCAAGTAAGGTCTTTTAGGTAAAAATTTGTAAATGTGTTGTGTGCTTTCCAGTGACAGGCTTGCATGATCTGGTTGACCGAAACCCCACCATAAAAGGCCTTAAAGGACCCAAAGGCCCAAATGTCATGCGTTTTAACTTGGACCAAGTCCAAGGCTTGTTGGTCTGCTTGTTTTTAACAAAATAGGATAGCTTGTTTTATCCAAGAAGAGAGTGTAGCGGGTCTGATGTCTTAGGTGTGTCCTTTCTTGAAGGAAATAAAAAGCAGGGATTGAGACCCCCTTAGGTCTTTCGTTCAATCCAGATAATATCTCGGGGCCTATACTGGACACAAGGTCCTGTCTTCTTTGAATTGTCTATTTACAATGGTAGTCAAAGTAGGATAAGTCACCAGACACACTTTGGGAACCTTCACTTGCTAGTTGGTTTTTGGCTATGAAATCTGAAGAGGGAACAAAGCAACCTTTTCCCATTGGCCTAGATTAGATACCTTGTTTGCAACCCAAGCATGAATTTCACTGCGACGCTTGCCAGAGGCCAAAGCTAACAAGAAAGCAGTTTTGAGAGTGTTTTTCATAGGCTCGAAGGGTTCTTTTGTGAGCTCATTAAGCACAACAGAAAGGTTCCATTTTGGAAGATTCCTGGAACTTTTGGGACGATCCCTGTAAAAACTGGAGAGTATCCTATTAAGGTCTGAGCTTTGGGAAATATGGAGCCCCGCTGGGCCCTAGGTGTCAACAATGGCCGTCCTATAACCACCAACGGTGGAAGGGTGCCTGTTTAGATCTTGGCAAAGGTACATGAAGAAGTCTGAGTCTTGTTTCACAGAGGGAGTGGAGAAATCCACCGAATTTTCTCTGCACCATTTTTCAAATAGGGCCCACTTTGACTTGTAGATGGTCCTTGTTGATGATCTTTGAGGGGCAGCAATTCTCTCTGCCACCTCCACAGAGAAGCCTTGTTCTTGGAGCTGTCCACTCCTAGACACCAGGCGTGGTTCACTGGTAACTGAAGTGGGATCTCTGTTGATAGCTGCACTAGGTCCCAAAACCAGGGCATCCCTGGCCAGCCTGGGGCTATTACAATGATCAGGTAATTGCATTGCCTGATTTTTTGGATCACCCTGTGAAGGAGAGCTGTGGGAGGATAAGCATAAGCAGTGAGACAGTGAGTTTATGTTCCAAGCATCTATGTCCCAAGCATTTTGGTCTGGGACTGGAGATCTATTCAGTGGAACTTTGTGGTTCAGATGAGTGGTAAATAGATCTACATGAGGAGTGAACCACTTTTGACAGATCTGTTTAAACACCTGTGGATGCAGTGACCATTCTGTTGACTGGACTTGGTTTGACCTGGACAGCAGGTCGACCATCACACTGAGACACCCAAGAATGTGTACAGCTTTTAAAGGCATCAGGTCATGATCTTCCACAGGAGAGTGCACATCTCCGCCAAGTGGGTTCCCCATTGTTTGTTTATGTAGGCTACTACTGTTGAGTTGTTGTAGTAACCAACACTGTTTGGTTTTGTCACTGGTCCTAGATACTTTGAAGGGCCAGGAAGACCGCCTTCAACTCTAGAACTGATGTGTAGCCTTTTTTCCTTGTCTGACCACAGACTCTGTGTAGAGGCTTGCTCTTCGTTTGACGTGTCTGTAAAGAGTTGGATACTATGGTCTTTGGGATGAAGGTCTGCACCTTTCATCATGTTTGTGGGATTCTGCCACCACTCTAGGTATGCTGAAATGGTTTCTGTCCAAGGAAGGAGGCTGTCCAACGACTGAGGATATCTCTAGTGCTCCTTCAGGTGAAACTGAAAGGGCCTCATCCTGAAGATTGAGCCTTCTCTCTTGAGTGGGTTTTACAAGGGCTGAATCTAGATGGTATTTGTAGCCTACAGATGAAAACACTTGAGTAGGTTTTAGTTCGGATTTCTCCTGGTTTACTATTCACCCTAAGGACTGAGTTAGGTCTACCACTGTCTGAGTGTTCAGTTGTGGTTCTTTCCGAAACTGGGCCCTTGTCAGGGCCATCAGCTTCACTTCTCACTTCTTTTACAATCATTGTAAAGACCAGTGGGGCCGTGGCTAGCCTGAAGGGAAGGGAGGTGAACTGGTACACCTGTGAGTTATGGCAAAACCTTAGGAAACTTCCTTGAGTTTGGGTGGATGGGGATGTGAAGGTAGGCGTCTGATAAGTGTATCAATGACACCCATTCCCCTGGAATCAAAGAGGTCCTGATGGACTCTGGTGTTTCCATTTTGAACCTTTCTACAAGTAGGAAGGTATTGAGCCTGCTTAGGTCTATTACTGGCCTTCACCTTTGGTGAGGCTTGGTGACTAGAAACAGGCGACTGTAAAACCTGAGAGAGTTCATATTTCCACCCTTTCTATTGTGTTCTTTGACAGAAGAGACTGGATACAAGAGGCCAGAGGTTGGTCTTTTTGCAGGGCCTTGTATCCTGGAAACTAGCCTGTCTCTTTCTGAAAGAACAGAGGCGACCTCCTAACTATGCAGTTTAGGGGAGGGGTTTCCACACTTTCGTCCCCCTAGAATGGGTCAAAAACGATCTCTGAACCCTCTGTTGTTAGATTCCCCCTACCCGAGGAAAATGATTGGTTACTGATTTGGGAGGAGTTGCCCCCATAGGGGCATTTCCTGTAGGAGCCCATTTTCTTATTGTGGTGGGAACAAAAGAAGACTTATTTTGATAGGGTCCAAAACCCTGTGATTCTTTAAGGGTGCCTTTTTTAAAGAGGAAGTCTTCTCCATGCTTGACTAATTGGGACTTGAACAAAGGAGTAGGCCAAAAGGGCGAATTCCTGAGTTCTTGGCATCTCAAATCCCTTAGATGTGGTTGAAGGAGGGTCATCTCGACTTCGCATCTTAATAGGCTGGTGTTGTCCATGGTCTACAGCTCCCTTTGGAGAATATGGGCTAAGGATTTGCTTAGGCAGGCTAAAGCTCTCTGTTGAAAAAGAATTCTCTTATTTAATATCTCAAAATAGGTGTTTTCACAGCCACGCCTGGCAGCTTTTTCAGGATTGGCACCCTTCTGAATCTGGCTTTAAACCTTTTTGAAAGTAGACTTAAGACTGTCCTGACACTTCTCCATAGTAGTGTTACAAGTGGAAAAGCAGCCTTTGCAAAGGTAGCCACAAAGTTGATGGTAGAGAGATTCTGCCTAGCTTGGTGCTGAAGTTCCTTAAGAATTTTTAGGGGAAACCTTGCCCATATGAACCCCTGAGGGCTTAGGAGAAATACAGATCTTGGCAAAATCTTAATTAAGCTCCTGTAACTTGTCCTCAAAACAAGGCTGTCCCAACTTGTACCAGTTTGCTGTTGAAGCAGGGGGTCTTATATATTACCCTCAGGTAAATTAGAGGCCAGGAAGTCCTTCTCAAACTTCTCAAAGGCATCTTTGAGATAGGGACTTAGGGGGAGCATAGCTGAAGGGCAAGCTCCTGTTGGCCTTTTTCATGGTCCAGACCCAGCACAATGGTAGAGGTACTAGGCATAGTTTCCTTGGGGTCAGGGAGATCAAGTATGTGCCTAAAACTCTCAACTTCCTCTGCATACTGTGAAGGGAGGTCAGACATATCTACCTCCATGTAAAAGACTGGGTCTGTATATTTTGTTCTTGGTCTTGTTCATCAGGAGCCCTTTGGGACTTAGCAGACTTTTTAATAGGGACAGAGGACTGGTCCTCCTCTGAAGATGAAGACTGTGAGAAGTATTTTGCCCAAATTTTGTTTCTTTTTGTCCGAGTGTTTTATTGGCACTAGAGGAACACACCCTTTCAGGTTGTTCCGAGTGTTCGGAATGATGATCCGATGGTTCGGAGCTATGTTTGGACTGGGCACTTTGGCCGAACTATGACTGAAAAGAGGGACCACAGAAGTCCGTTTCCATAGGTTGTTGATCATATGAGTGATTGGAAGTCCAAGGGTTTGGTTGGTTGTTCAGGTTTGATTATCCAACAGACTGTTTACAAGGTCCAGCTTTTGAAGTTGAAGCAGAGGTCTTATCTACCTAGGCTTCGGAGGCTTTTTTCATAGAAGGCATTTCCTCTCTAAGAGATTTCATTGCCTCCAGCATGGACGCTTGAAAGACCTCCCATTTGCTGTTGCAGTTGGATGTTGAATTGGTTACCCAGGGATTTTTCTAGTTTGCTTTCTAGCTTATGTCGTAAAAAGCTGTGCCTGAGGTGGGTGGGACAGTTTGAGGTGTCCTTAAAGACTCAAAACGTAAGGGTTAGGGCCATGGAGGGGATGAAAATAAATTTTTTGCAACACCCTCAAGGTCTGCTTGTGATCCAGAAAATGCCTCCACGTCATCCCCCAACAAGTTCAGTTCATCATCTTTAGATGTATTACAAGTATCGGACACTTTTTGCTTCCTAACATATCTACGTCTGTGTTTTATTTTGATAAACTGTTCTTCAGTAAAAGCAGAGCAAATCTTTCATCTTTCTGCTTTTCATTGGTTACACAAGGGTCATCCATTTTTCCAGCTTCTCTGCAAGATGGACAGTAATTATGTGTATCAAAAGCGAAGCAAAGTGTTGACATTTTGACTATCTGAGCTTGTTAGAACTTGTTTGGTGGAAGGACATTTTCACAGCAATAAATCCTCGCAGTCCAAACCAGAATTCTCACAACAATGAAAAAGTTTTTTTTTTTTTTTTTTTTTATATTTATTTTATTTTTCATAACAAGTGCAAATGTATAGCAGGGAAATAATATACATATATATATGTCACTCATATGGAAATATTGAAAACACAATCAACAAAAACTCTAAATATAGAGCAACTATATCAAATACCTTAAGTATGAAAAAGATCACATAGTACAGATATTAGTGGTATCTCCCGCATGGAACACATTATAATACAACATTTGTTTTACTACTATATACTTAAACAGAAAACAGAAGCCCATCTGTCCCAGACCCGTGAAAAGATTAACTCTTTTCCATATAAATGTGCCCGGTGTTCTTCATCTCTAAAGAGCCTATTTAATCTATGTTGCAAAGACCTTAGGATCAGTCTCTTGCCATCTCTAGAGGCATCAAATATATACTTTTTAGTGATAAGTATTAAGCTATTTATTGGTATATGATTTTGATCTTTATTTATATACCCAAACACAACATTAAAGCATGAAAATTTTATGCTTAACCTAATTCTCTCTTCCAATAGTTTCTCAATGTCTTCCCATAATTGTATTGAGTTTGGACAATGATAAAAAATATGGAGTAAAGATTCAGGCTGATGGCAAAAAAGACAGTTGGGATTATTTTTGATGCCTAATTTAAATAGATAATTATTGGTTCCTAAAATTCTGTAAATCAATTTTAACTGAAACCATATTAGATTATTATTCGCTACTGTTTTGAAACATATAGAGAATAAGGTTTTCCAAGTGTTATTGTCAATTTGAGTTTGGAACTCTTCATTCCATCTGAGTTTCATGCTATGGTTATTTTGAAGATTGACCAGAAATACTGAATAAATTGATCTTACCCCCTTTTTATCTTTCAAAGTGGATCTCAAATTAAAAGAAACAAAGGGCCTTTCAAGAGTAATATTTTCAAATGTAAAACCATATTTTATCAAAAAAATGTTTATTTTAAATTTCAATGTCAGGTAATTAAGATAATTGAAATGGCACGAAAACATTTGACAAAGTTCATCATAGCCAGCTATCTTATTGTTGGATATAACATCTGAGACTGTGATAACTCCTTTGTAAAACCAGTCTGGAAAGTACAATGGTCTATCAGAAATTAATGGATTATACCATAATGGAGCTTTTAGAATGTCCTCAATGTTTTGAATTTGTGAGTTTGTTAACATAGTTTTCCTGCACTCAAAAACATCCTGCCAAAATGGGTTTAGTTTGCTTTTCAACATAGACAAATACTGTGGACCAAAGTTTGAAAGTTTATTTAGACATATGGATGTGTCAGCTAGTAAAAGGTTTACCCATGGGGCATTGCTAGATATAAACAGTCTCCTTATCCATGTAATTTTCATAGATTTCATGAATAAATCAATATCTATCATTTTTAATCCTCCTGCTAACGGTGGTAGTCTGACAACATCTCTTTTAATTTTGTCTGGTTTATTAGACCATAAAAAGCTATACAATATACTATTAATTTTTGAAAGCAGATAAGGGTTAGGGTTAGGCAAGGACAAAAGCAAATGATTTAATTTTGACAATATGAATGTCTTTATTACGGTGATTTTCCCTATGGGAGTTAAATGTCGTTTGTTCCAATTATTTATAATTTTTTGAATTTCTACTATTTGATTAGAAAAATTAATTTCAGTACATTCAAGCAAATCCACAGAAAAAGATAACCCCAACATATTAAAATGAGTAGTGTCCCACTTAAGATTTAATTTTAACAGTTTTTCATTGCAGCGTTTCTTCTTCCCAATCCACACTACTTGGGTTTTTTCAGTGTTAACTCGAAGACCTGAGACTGACCCAAAGATTTCTAAGACATTAAAAGCGGCCTGCAGTGATTGAGGTGTTCCATCTAATATTAATGTTGTGTCATCAGCAAACTGACTGAGCTTGATCTCGGTACTTCCACAAAAAATACCCTTAATATTTGGATTATTTAAGAAAAGTATTGTGAGGATTTGGGCAGCAAGAATAAATAAATATGATGAAATGGGGTCACCTTGACGGCAGCCCCTCTCAATATCAATAAATTTTGACAAGAAGCCACATTGAATTATGGTAGCTTTGACATCTGTGTTAAATAATTTTATCCAATTAATAAATGATTCACCAAATCCCAGAAATTCTAAGGTTTGGTAGATAAAGGTCCATGAAACAGAGTCAAATGCTTTTTCAAAGTCGATAAGGATTAACATTCCAGGAACGTTATTTTTTTCAGCAAAACTCATTGTATCATATATAAGCCGAGTACACTCACCAATGTATCTTCCTGGAACGAATCCATTTTGAGTTTTAGAGATGAGATGATCAAGATATGGTTTTAGTCTATTGGCTATTGCAGCTGAAGCCAGTTTATACAAGACTGACAGCATTGACAGTGGGCGCCAATTTTTAATCATATCACGGTCTTTCCCCTTCTTGGGTAAACATGTTATAACACACTGGCGCAGTGACAAAGGTAGTCTTCCTCTGGCAAGGCTATCATTTAATGCATTTAAGACACAAAATTTCAAACGTTTCCAGAATACCTTATAAAATTCAGATGGAAAACCATCTATACCAGGGGTTTTGTTATGTTTCATATTCTTTAGTGCCTTTCCTAATTCAATTTCAGTCAAAGCTCCTTCTAATGTGCTTGCTTCGTTTATATCTAATTTGTTAATTGAGTATTGTCCTAACATATCCGAAAGACAATATTCCGATAAATTTTGATCTTTTGATTTGAAGAGAGTCTGGTAATAATGAGCAATTGAATCTAAAATTTCTTTTTGACTAGTTAAAAAACTACCATTAGACTGTTTTAGACGTTTAATAGTTTTGCTTAAGTAATTTTTTGTTTCTAAGGAGCAAAAATATTTAGTCGGCTTTTCACCTTCAATATTCCACTGAGTACATGATCGAACCCATTGACCTTTTAGCCTTTCGCTTCTAATTTCCTCCAATTCTGTCTTTTTCATTTCTAGGACAGGAGATTGGACATCAACAGGCTTAGACTCTAACACTTCTATTTCAGATATTAAAAGGTTTTCTTTATTGCATTCTTTTCTTTTAGCTTTACTTGCATATTTAATTGTTTCACCCCTTAATCTTAATAGCATTGCCTCCAGAAACTTTTCACTGTTAATAGTAAGAGCTATTTCAGGAAAAGCATCTACAGTTATATATGTTACATTATAGACTGGGACTGCATACTTAATATATTCGTCCCTGATTGCATCATTTATTTTAAGAAGATACTCAGGATCACTTAAGTATCTTGTGTTAAATTTCCATATCCCTTTTCCATTATTAAATTTTGTTAAGTTAAGTCGTAGATATAAAGAGGAATGATCTGATTTATAACTGGGTTTAATATCCATAACATCAACAAAGTCAACCGTAGTATCAGACATCAGGATGTAATCTAATCGAGCCTGCTTTAGAGGGTTACGGCGACGCCAAGTGTATCTTGTTTTGTTGGGGTTCAAATATCTATAAAGATCAATCAGTCCATACTCTTCAATAATATTGATCATGCTTGACCTTGCTCTAGGATTGTTTAAGTTTGAATAATTATGACTGTCTAAATTAGGATTCAGGGTCAAGTTAAGATCACCGCATAACAGCAAATGGTCCTGTTCATTTTCATGTATTTTGTATTTAACATTATGATAAAAGTCAACATCATCCATATTTGGGCCATAGACATTTATGATTCAAAATTTTGTATCTTCGATCGCAAGATCCATGACCAATAAATTACCTTCAGTGTCTTTTTCTGTTTTAATCACTTTGTATTCAAAATTATTACTTAATAATATTGCTACACCTCTAGCATTACTACGACGACAATTGAGAAAAACTTTCCCATCCCAATAATTTTTGAGAACATTTTCCATTGACTCTACTAAGTGAGTGTCTTGGAGACATGCTATGTTAATTTTCATTTCTTTAATGTAAGTTAGAACGTCATATCGTTTTTTCTTATTATTCAAGCCCCGACAGTTTGCTGACAACAGAGATATTTCATTACTAGGATTCACAATTGAAATGGAACACTGGTTAAATCTTTCCAACATTTACACAAGTCTGAAACAGGAAGGCTCCCACAACTCTGCCTATAGCAATTTCCAAAAAAACTCTTTTTGCTTTTATGCATCCTACTAAGAGTGACAAAAGATCGAAAACAAGATACATTTATCTGCACTTGATATAAAGAAAAATAGAAAGATATTATGCAAGGTATTATCATGGGACAAAAGCAAAATAAAAAAATAAAATAATTTGATGAGAAAAGTAAGAACAAAAAAAAGAAAATTCAATGTAAGTGAAAAACACATATTTACAGTGCATTGGATTTGAAATTTAGAAAAAAAGGCGAAATATACCAAAAAAAAAAAAAAAAGAAAAAAAGGAAGATTTTACCAGACTATTAGAAGAAAGAAAAACTAGGAATGCTGGTAAAATATGTAGCATTTACAGAGTGGATATATTCTGGTATATTGATTAGAGTCTAGTATTTCATTCAAGCAAAGAAACTTGGAGACACTCCTCAAAAAAATGACCAAATAGATATTTCACACAATTTTACATTTATTTGGAATATCTGATACACAGAGGTGCCCTTGATTAAAGTTCAAGCTTGTATGAAAGAGTGTCAGCATTAAAGTGCTTTTAGTATTCACAGACCCTGTGTTTAGTACTTGATATAATTAATGACTGATTGGGGTGGTATACAATATGAATCTAACAGAGGGAGATACTGAGCTTGGAATATATTGAAAACAACAACCCAAACTTAGGTGGATTATTAAACTAGGGACTGTGTCAAAAATCATGGTTAGGGTTACTCAAGAACATAATGTTTAAATCAATTCTGTCAATGAGAAAATAGAATTCAGTTTTGGTTGGGGGGGGGGGGGGGAAGATAAAAATAGTTTTCAAATGGCAAACATATACTCTTCTATTATAATACCATATATTCCAGCTTATTATTTAAGATGACTAAACAAGACATACACATTAGAATTACCATTGAGGATGTCAGTATGCCAGTTTCTTTAACTTTTATTAAAAATAACACAAGAATGATAGGGAATGTGACAGGCATACATGTAACTGAAAGAATGGAGCTTCAAAATTTTAAAGTAACTGATATAATCTAGAACAGGTATATATACCGTTATTGGTATTTTCCACCAATATGGTAACTGTTCTGTAGAAATCACAGAAAAATGAAAAAGTTAAGATATACTTATCCTGAAGAATTCAAAGTTTTACAAAATAAGCTATAATATATAATAAAGTAAATGGCTGAATAGTAACATACAACCATATGTATATCCTGAGAAAACAGTGAAATAAAATAAGCTTATTTCAAACGCTTGCTAGTCATGTGGCCAACGAGAAAAGAAGCATGATGCGCGGGATTACACTGCTATGGTACACTCTCAGAACGGGGATTCGGTCAATACTAGACATCACACAATGAGAATGTATTTGTAGCCTAGTACTTATCTGCAAATTAAGAGAGAAATCCTTGCAACAGTCAATGAGAAAATTGTGATAAAATGTATAATTTTTTCACACTTTACCATGCTTATAACAGCTCTGAAGAACAGACAAAAACAGATCTGCATGCCTTGAACATTATTTTATACTGGATAGATAAGGCATCTTTTAAAATAAAGAGCATATCTCTGGGATTTGTACTTCTGGAGAAGTTTTTACCATGGACGAATACATCCATGCGGACACTGCAGAGTGATTCCACAATGTCAATGTCAAGTCAGCTGACATAAAAAGAATGTTTCAATTTTTCCATGCTTACTGCTCCAACTAAAAGCAAAAACAATCAGCTTTGGCAGTTCAGGACCAATGCCTGCAAGAATTAGTAGGATTAGTAAAAAGTAGGAATTGCAAAAAATTTCGGATGAAAATTAAAGAAATAGCATCAGAGATGCCTGTGCCCCACAGCCTGGGAAAATAGTTTTCAACACCATCAGATATAGAAGAAATAAAAAATTACAAAGATCAGGATACTTTCAGAGCAGTGTCAGTTATATAAAGTTCTAAAGTTCTTATATAAGAAAATAACATCTAAGAGAAAGAAATTTAATGTGAAGATAAAGTATAAATACAAGGCAATTCAACAGCAAAATGACAGCATTAATCAGTAAACTATAAATTATAAAGCTGTAATAGTTGATTGGAGAATAGCTGTCCATTAAAGTGCAAAAATAATCACTTGCAGCAATCCATATATCTTTGACATAACAGAAAGATATCTCAAATATGACAGGTGAACACACTTTGGCAGAGCTAAGTTAAAGGTTACACCATGATGCACACCTACATCCCCTAACTAATGTCCCTACCAAGTGTCAACCTTCTACACCTTATGGAATCCAAGAAAAAGCCCAGACAAGATGTAAAAACTCATGGTCACCAGGAAAAGGTCAAATCAAGGTCACATCATGAGGCTGCACACCTACACCCTTTAACCTATGTCCCTATGGCTAGGTCAAAGGTCACATCCAGGTCACACCATGACATTGCACACATACCCCCCTAACCAATATCCCTACCAAGTATCAACTACCTACATCGTACGGTTTCCGAGATAGAGCCTGGACAGGATTTTATAGGTGACGGTTACTATAGCAAAGGTCAATGGTCAAATCAAGGTCACACCATGACATTGCACACCTACAACCCCTAACCAATATCCCTACCAAGTATCAACTTCCTACATCTTACGGTTTCCGAGATAGAGCCTGGACAGGATTTTATAGGTGACGGTTACTACAGCAAGGTCAAAGGTCAAATCAAGGTCACACCATGACATTGCACACCTACAACCCCTAACCAATATCCCTACCAAGTATCAACTTCCTACATCTTACGGTTTCCGAGATAGAGCCTGGACAGGATTTTATAGGTGACGGTTACTACAGCAAGGTCAAAGGTCAAATCAAGGTCACACCATGACATTGCACACCTACAACCCCTAACCAATGTCCCTACTAAGTATCAACGTCCTACAACTTACGGTCTCCGAGATATAGCCCAGACGAGATTATAAAGGTCAAGGTCACTACGGCAAGGTCAAAGGTCAAATTAAGGTCACACCATGACGTTGCACACCTACAACCCCTAACCGATGTCCCTTTGAAGTATCTACTTCCAACACCTTATGGTATCCGAGATATAGCCGGGACAATCTTTTCAAACTCAATGTCACTGCGGCAAGGTCAAATCAAGGTCACACCATGACATTGCACACCTACACCCCCAACCAATGTCCCTGCCAAGTAACAACTTACTACACCTTACGGTTTTGAAATATAGCCTGAACAGCCTTTTTCCTGCCGCCAACCCACCCACCCATTCGGACACCATGGGTGAAAACAATACCCCGACAGCCCTTAAGGACTGTGGGGTAAAAAAGCAATGTCAAGGCAAAAAGAATGTTGTCTAGCTAAACAATTGCAAAATGGACTCAAGTTCCTCTTAATATTATGTTATTCTTAAAATATGTGCAGGATTTTTATTTGCAGAACAACCCTAAGAACACAATGGTCATTGAGAGGCTTGCATCGCAGCTTGCCAAACTTCTAGAAAAAAGAAGTTTTTGTACCAACACCACCTGTGAATGTTAAGTTTCGTCAAAGATGCAAGAACGTGATGTTGGGATCAACTAAGGTTAGAATCCTTATGGACAAAAAAGGGGGGAGATTTTTAAGTAAGAAATCTGAGCCTGGAGTCTTGGGCTCAAAAGGTCCTTGTAAGCTCATAAAAACAAGATTCCACTCAGGAATAATATGAGCAGATTAATGTGAATCAAAAAGTCAATGACACTATTTGATGATAATATCCACCTTATGTTCTTGGCACAATCTTTCAAAAACAGACCACTTTTGGTAAATGGCCTTAGTGGAGGGCATTTGAGGGGCAGCAATTATCTCTGACACCAGAAGAGAGAGCCCTTGTTATTGTAACAATTCACTCCTTGATATTGTGAAAGCCTCAACTGTTGGGTTGTGTGAGCAGACCTGTGATTATCAGGAAGTGAAGTGGGATTTCCCAGACATGAAAACCATAGGTTTGCTGGCTAGTCTTGGACAATCAGGATCATTACACAATTGTAGCATGTTACCGAAGAGCTGCACCGATATGGATAGATCGTCACACCATGCCATGGAAGGGTTTCATATGGAGGTGCCTTCTAGGACCATCTTTTTGTGGATGCCATTTATCCAATTAATCACATCAAAGATCGTGCAATTAGGATAGATCTTTAATCTTTTGGAGGGGTCTGACAGATCCATGGAGTTACCCCAACCACCTATATTTGGAGATACCTTGAGTCTCAACCTTGAATTTTTGTGCCTTTTAAGTAGGAATTCAGATGGCTTAGGTCTTTTATGAATTTCTATTTGCCCTGGGGTTGGGAACTAGAAACAGATGCCTTTAATAGCCAGTCTACATTGCAAGATAAATTTTATTACTTGTTTCTTGAGGTCTTGTATATAGTAATTTTGATATCCACCCCCTGAAGTAGTAATTGATTTGGATGCAGCTCCTTGCGTCTTTCCTGTAATTGGGTCTGAACTGGCCTCTATTGCGATTGTAATTTGACTTGGAGGGCTAGGAGTGATCACTAGAAGAGGCCTATGGGGACTCTATTGCTGTGGATTTGTCGTAAATTGGCCCTATCCACATGGCCCATTGAATAAGGGCTGTCCTTGGGCCGAATGCTGGACTTTGAGGATTGAAAGGAGAAATTCATCTACTTCAGTTACCAAATGGGACTGAAACAGCTTGAGTGGCATAAAGGAACCATTGTGCAATTTACTTTACTGCTTCTAGGCATAAGTTGGCCGCCACTAATTTAATTGGGCCAAACAGACAAGTCTTTGTACAGTGTTTAGAACGAATAAAAAGCATAAATGTAATAATAATGGACCATTTGCGATTGCAATCAGCTTTTAAATTTGTAGCAATTTCAAAATTTGGTGATGGCGGCCAACTTATGACCACAGCCAACTTATGCCTAGAAGCAGTAACGTTTCCGAGACATATCATTTTAGTGGTAAGCATTTCTATTTCCTCCTTACTTTTTTGGTGTTCATTAGTTTGTTTTGCCGCTAATATGGACATTTATAATGCTTAATCTCTATCAATATTCTTAACCTCTAAGGCACAGCTAACAATAAACAAATTGGATAGTTGTGGATCATTGACATAGCTAGGTGATGCCAAAGACACAGCCTAAGAGATGGCTATACTGACAATATTTGTTATTTCTTTGGAGCAAACCACTTTTTATCTGCAGAAATAATACCTGAGAGCGAAAATTTAAGTAAAAAATAGTATTGCTTCGCAAGAGATAAAAGAAATGACCATTAATGATTGTGTTGAAATGAATATGTTCCTCGGTTTTGTCTGTTTTTCCATTAATGCAAAAATGCGAAGTTTCAGAGATAAATGTGTTTTTGCTTTTTACGCAGAAATTCAATGGTGGGTAAACCATTTTGGGGGGAAAACTTCGCAAGATTACTCTGCTGATACCCTGAGGTTAAAAAATTTTGTTGAAATTGCTCTAAGTTGCATCATTTCTGAGATAAATGATTTTTTTTTCATTTTACACAACACAAAAACTCAAGATAGCCACCAATAATAGAGAAAATGATTTTTTTGGAAATATCACCATATGACTGTGAATATCTTGGGGCTAAAAATGTCGTCAAAATTGCTCCATCTTGCACCATTTCCAAGAAAAACTAGATTGGGCCAACTCGGCGCCAACATATCCCCAGACAGGTCATCACTCACGCCACAGGTTTTGATCGGGAATTTTTTATTTAATCCATTTGTTGTATGCCATAAATATTGGGAAAAGTTATATGAACTTCAGCACATCAATCTACTAAGTTTATATCTTCCCAAGGAAGATGATGTATCCCCAGACGCCGAATACATAACTCAACAGATCATATTTTCAATCTTCCTGCAATGATACCTCTGAACCTATTTTCAAAATATTTAAATGATTGATGATTGAATGTCCATTCTAAATTAATAATCTCAAAAGAGCATATCTGTTTCTATATTTGTTGACAAATAAAATATTATTTTAAACTCAACTCATCATACTTTTCAATCTTCCTGCAAAGGGTAACTCTGAACCTATTTTCAAAGTATTTAAATGATTGATGATTGAATGTCCATTCTAAATTCATAATTCCAAAAGCGTATCCCTGTTTCTATATTTGTTCACAAATAAAATATTATTTAAAAATCATATATTATTTATATTATTATTTTATTATATTTTTTTTAGAATTTGCATTGTTTTTCAGTTATTCATTTCCTCAATTCCTATATATGTGGTCCCTATATATGCAACCTAAATATGTGACACAATCTCAGTTCTGACTCCCTTTGTCTTAGATAATTAGATAATGAAGCAAACACCACCTCCCACCCCCACCCCACCTCTCTCCCCTTCTCCACACCTCTCTCACTATTACAGAAGATCTGTATACCTTTGTTTATTTAGTGTCACTCAATAGCTGGAGGTCCCAGAGGTGGGTGGGGGATGGGGGGTGGGACTACAAAGAGATGGAGTGCTGCAGCACAAATGGTAAACAAACACTTATAATATAAAAGGGGTAATCAAATACATAAAGCTCAGTTAATCTTATCACTAAAATCAAATCAAATATATAAATAAGGAATGTCCAACAGGAAGATTATATACCTCCAGAATTAAATATAAATTATCAAACGACAAGAACAGATTTATAATAATAATTCAGAATTGAGAATTTTAAGTATGTGATTATCAATTGAAATGAGTTCGTAACTGTAGGAGCTGTGTCAAAATTAAGGCAAGTTGAATAAAACTGGGCTAGTTGAGGGTTAAAAATCCCCTATTTTTACTACATAAGGCTATAATTTCATTAATATTTGGGACTTAAAGCTCACCAGAAAATAACAGTGTCCATTTTGCCTACTTGAATGTGTTTAACCAGTTTCATATTAAAAAGTTAAAAACTCAGCAAGCAGAGAGATAACACACAAAAATAAGTTCTTAAAAGCCTAAGATAGCCATAACATTATTAATATTCAAAATTTAAATAGGCAGGCACTTCCTTTGAAAAATTCAAAGATTTCAGCTCTATAAGCCACATAGTTTGACAGTTACAGGGCTTTAAAGTGGCATAATATCAATAAATTGGGTCTCTGTGGGCATTTTACAATTGTTAAAGAGACCTTAGCAATTAAACTACAGAACTGAAACCTTTTGGGGGACTTACACAACAAACAAAAATTATATATAATACAGTTTAAGACTTGTCACACTAAGCATTTCCAAATAACAGGGCAAAATACAGAAAAAAATGTCAAAAAAGGTCACTTGGGCAAGTGTCTATGGCCCTCATACACAGGTTAAATGTCTACTTAAAGCCTTGATTTTCGGCACATGTGAAAAGGACATAATAATGCATTCCCAGATGGGATTTCAGCTCAATCAATCACATAGTTTAACAGTCACAGGGCTTAAAGGTGGCCAAAAGTCCAAATATTGGGTCTCTGTGGGCCTTTAAGAGATCTCGATGTGGCCTTCAAATTAAAGCATCAGACTTAAAATCTGCTACATACTAAGACTACACATAGAATATGTATCTAATAATAAAGTTTGAAACTTCTCAGACTCACCATTTCCAAGTTACAGAGCAAAATATGTGAAAAATGTCTTAAAACGGTCACTCAGGTGGGTGTTAATGGTCCTCATACACAGTTTAAATGTCTACTTGAAGCCTTGATTTTTGGCACATGTAAAAAGAACATAATAATGTATTCCCAGATGAGATTTCAGCTCTATCAGTCACATAGTTTAACAGTCATGGGCCTTAAAACTGGCAAAAAGTCCAAATAGTGGGTTTCTATGGGGCCTTTTAGAGACCTCAATGTGGCCTTCAAATTAAAGCTTCAGACTTAAAATTTGTCACATACTAAGATTACACATAGAATATGTATCTAATACAGTTTGAAACTTCTCAGATTACCATTTCCAAGTTACAGGGCAAAATATGTGAAAAATGTCTAAAAAGGGTCACTCGGGTGGGGATTTATGGTCCTCAAACACAGGTTAAATGTCTACTTAAAGCCTTGATTTTCGGCACATGTAAAAAGGACATAATAATGCATTCCCAGATGGGATTTCAGTTCCATCAATAACATAGTTTAACAGTCACAGGGCTTAAAGGTGGCAAAAAGTCCATATATTGGGTCTTTGGGAGCCCGTCAGAGACCTCAATTTGACCTTCAAATTAAAGCTTCAGACTTAAAATCTGTTACATTACACATAGAATATATATCTAATACAGTTTGAAACTTCTCAGACTTACCATTTCCAAGTTACAGAGCAAAATATGTGAAAAATGTCTTAAAAGGGTCACTCGGGTGGGTGTTTATGGTCCTGATACATGGGTTAAATGTCTATTAAAGGCCTAAATTTTGGAGTACATACAAGAAAAACATATTGATATATTCTCAGATGATATTTCACTTAGATGAGAGACATAGTTTGAAAGCTACAGTGCTTGAAGATGGCAAAAAGTCCATAAATTGGGTCTCTGTGGGCAATTTTGAGACCTTAAGTCGGCCTAACAGGTAAACCTACAGCCTTTAAATTTTTCACAGACAAGGATTACATATAAGAGTTACATCTAGTGCAGTTTGAGACTCATCAGAATTACCACTTCCAAATTATAGGGCAAAATAAGTTAAAAATATAGGAAAAAAGTCCTAAGTGGGGTCCTAAGTGGCCTCAAAGACAATTTTCTCTTCAACTTAAAGTCTTGATTTTCGGCACATGTACTAAGAATATATTAATGTGTTCTCAGGTAAAATTTGAGGCAGATAAGCCTCATAGTTTGTGACCTAGAGGGCTCTAAGTGGCCAAAAGTGCAATTTCTGACCTTAAGGTGGCCATAAGTTCTTTATTATTGGGAGTTTAAGGTCACCTTAAAATAGGGATCTTCCTTTGGGCATCCTTAACATGTGTACCAAGTTTGAAAAAAAAATATTAATCCGTTTTTGAGTTATCGCGTACACAAGGAAATTTCTAGGGCGGCGGCGGCGCGACGGACCTGAATCCAATATAACCCCGACTTTCGTCTGGGGATATAAAAAAGTTTTAGTGTTTTATGCAGAAATTCAAGATGGCTGCAAAAAAATGGCAGCAAAACGATTTTTGGAAAAATTGCCAGTTTACTGTGCAGATACCCCGAGGGCTCAAAAATTTGGCCAGAATTGCTCTATCTCGTAGTTTCCGAGATAAATATTTTTTTACTTGTACATAGAAATTCAAGATGGCTGCCCAAAATGGAAGGAAAACCCTTTTTGGGAAAAAAGCCAGTTTATTGTGCAGATACCCTGAGGGATAAAAAATTTAGCCAAAATCCCTCTATCTCGCACCGTTTCCAAAAGAAATGTATTTTGGGGTTTTGCATAGAAAATCAAGATGGCCACCAAAAATGGCACAAAAAGTATTTTTTTTTAGAAATATTGCCAGATGACTCTGCAGATAACCCACGGTCAAAATTTTTGTTGAAATCGCTCTATCACCCACCATTTCCAAGAAAACTAGGTCTTTTTGAAATTCCATGCAGAAATTCAAGATGGCCTCCAAAAATGGCAGGAAAACTGGCATCTGGCAAAAGTCGCCAGAGGAACTGTTATTGTACATATACCTTGAGGGTCAAAAATTGCACTGATCTTGCTGTATATCGAACTGTTTCCGAGATAAATGCGTTTTTGAATTTTACACAGAAATTCAAGATGGCAAATAAAAATGGCGGAAAACGATTTTTGGGAAAAATTGCTAGTTCACTCTGACATTACCCAGGGGTAAAAAAATTCTTCACTATCGCTCTCTCTCCCACTCTTTCTGAGATACTTAACATTTTAACATTTTTATTGAGAAAAATCATGGCATTGAGTCAATCGTCAGCAAGTCCGCCATTTTGTATCGGATCACTTCCAAAAGTTAACTAGACCTTGCGCATTGGAGAACTGATGCAAATTGTATCCAGCAGAAAGAAAACTCGCCAATTAGCCATCACTTAAGCTTGAAGGAGCCCAAGATAAAATCTGACCACACCAAAAGACTCCCAGCCCACGATTTCCTATAGGTTGCTTTGCTACCCCAAACCTCTAGGACCAATAATAAGCGAGTTATAAACACTTTTAGGTTTGGCTATCCTCATCTGACCTTGAAGGAGGGATCCAAGGTCAAATCTGACAACACCAGAAGATTCCCAGCTAATGATTTCCTGTAAGTTGGTTTACCATCCCAAACCTGTAGGACCAATAATAAGTGAGTTCTAAGCACTTTTAAGTTTGGCTATCCTCGTTTGACCTTGAAGGAGGGGTCCAAGGTCAAATCTAACCACACCAGAAGATTCAAAGCCCATGACTTCCTATAAATTGGTTTACTATCCCAAACCTCTAGGACCAATAATAAGTGAGTTATAAGCACTTTTAGGTTTGGCTATCCTCACTAGACCTTGAAGGAGAGATCCAAGATTCAAATCTGACCACATCAAAAGATTCCCAGCCGATGATTTCCTATAAGTTGCTTTACCACCCCAAACCTCTAGGACCAATAATAAGCAAGTTATAAGCATTTTTAAGTTTGGCTGTTCTCGTTTGACCTTGAAGAGGTCCAAGGTCAAATCCGACAACACCAGAAGATTCCCAGCCCATGATTTCCTGTAAATTGGTTTATCATCCCAAACCTGTACGGCCAATAATAAGTGAGTTATAAGCACTTTTAAGTTTGACTATCCTTGTTTGACCTTGAAGGAGGGGTCCAAGGTCAAATCTGACCACACCAGAAGATTCCCAGCCCATGATTATCTCCCGCTGGGCTTTAGCCCGGGAGGGAGATTATGAAATGATGTCTGTGTGTGCGTGCGTGCGTGTGTGCATTAGTTAGTCACGCAGATTTCTCCAAAACTGCTACAGATTTTTTTGTAAATTAATTGTCCCAATGAATTTTCATGCCCTTAAAATTTTTTTTGGTTTTATTGACTTAGGCCTAAAGATAAGTGAGTAATAGCAATCTTAGCTACTTTGAGTAAAGGGCTCATAACTCAAAAACTATAGCAGTAACAAGTTTTTCTTCAAATATGTTGTTCAGCTACTTTGTTCTTAGCTATAAGATGGTACATAGTTTGGGGTCCCATTGCATGCCATAAGTGAGTAATAGCTATTTTCTCATTTGTAGCTAAATAACAGAAGAAGTAAATGTCAAATATCTTCAAAAGTATTGAAGTTAGGGAAATGTTTTCAAATATGTTGTCCATCTTCTTTTTGGTAAGCTATCACATACTAAAGTTTCAGACCTGTTGCACCTTGGATAGCTGAGTAATAGCTACTTTGAAATTCTGACTGTTGAGTAAAGCTATTGTAACTAAAAAAGCATTGCAGTCGAGTGTTTTCCTAAAATATGTTGTTCAGCTACTTTGTTCTTAGCTATAAGATGGTACATAGTTTGGGATTCTATTGCTTGCCATAAGTGAGTAATAGCCATTTCCTCATTTGTAGCTAAATAACAGAAGAAGTAAATGTCAAATATCTTCAAAAGTATTACAGTTAGGGAAATCTTTTCAAATATGTTGTCCATCTACTTTTTGGTAAGCTATAACATAGTAAAGTTTCAGACCTGTTGCACATTGCATAGCTGAGTTATAGCTACTTTGAAATTCTACAGTTGAGTAAATCCATTGTAACTCCAAAACTATTGCAGTTACAATATTTTCGTAAAATATGTTGTTCACCTACTTTGTCCTTAGCTATAAGCTGGCATGTAGTTTGGGGTTCTATTGCATGCCATAAGTGAGTAATAGCTATTTTCTTATTAGTAGCAAAATAATGACATAAGTAAATGTCAAATATCTTAAGTTACGGAATTCTTTTCAAATATGTCATTCATCTACTTTTTTGTAAGCTATCACATAGTAAAGTTTCAGACCTGTTGCACATTGCATAGCTAAGTAATAGCTACTTTGAAATTGTGACTGTTGAGTAAATCCATTGTAACTCCAAAACTATTGCAGTTACAGCTTTTTCTTCAAATATGTTGTTCAGCTACTTTGTCCTTAACTATAAGATGGTATATATTTTGGGGTTGTATTGCATGCCGTAAGTGAATAATAGCTATTTTGTTATTTGTAGCAAAATAACAACATAAGTAAATGTCAAATATCTTCAAAAGTATTAAAGTTAGGGAAATATTTTCAAATATGTTATTCATCTAGTTTTTGATAACCTATCACATAGTAAAGTTTCAGACCTGTTGCACATTGGATAGCCGAGTAATACCTACTTTGAAATTGCGACTGCTGGGTAAATGCATATAGTTTGGGGTTCTATTGCATGCCATAAGTGAGTAATAGCTTTTCTTATTTGTGGCAAAATAATGACATAATTTTTCTCAAATAACTGCTTCATCTACTTTTGGGAGAGCTTTCACATGGTGAAGTTTCAGACCCGTAGCTAATTATTCACCTACTCAAAATGAGTAAATGATAATTATCTCTAAAAGTATTGCGGATATCCAATTTTTATCAAATAACTCATTCATCTACTTTTGGGAGAGCTTTCACATGGTGAAGTTCCAGACCCGTAGCTAATTACTCACCTACTCAAAATGAGTAAATGTGAATTATCCCTAAAAGTATTGGGGATATCCAATTTTTCTCAAATAACTCATTCACCTACTTTTGGAAGAGCTTTCACTTGGTGAAGTTTCAGACCTGTAGCTAATTATTCACCTACTCAAAATGAGTAAATGCTAATTATCTCTAAAAGTATTGTGGATATCCAATTTTTATCAAATTACTCATTCATCTACTTTTGGGAGAGCTTTCACATGGTGAAGTTCCAGACCCGTAGTTAATTACTCACCTACTCAAAATGAGTAAATGTGAATTATCTGTAAAAGTATTGCAGATATCCAATTTTTCTCAAATAACTCATTCACCTACTTTTGGGAGAGCTTTTACTTGGTGAGGTTTCAGACCCGTAGCTAATTATTCACCTACTCAAAATGAGTAAATGTGAATTATCTCTAAAAGTATTGCGGATATCCAATTTTTATCAAATAACTCATTCATCTACTTTTGGGAGGGCTTTCACATGGTGAAGTTCGAGACCTGTAGCTAATTACTCACCTACTCAAAATGAGTAAATGTGAATTATCTCTAAAAGTATTGCAGATAGCCAATTTTTCTCAAATAACTCATTCACCTACTTTTGGGAGAGCTTTCACTTGGTGAAGTTTCACACCCGTAGTTAATTATTCACCTACTCAAAATGAGTAAATGCGAATTATCTCTACAAGTATTGCAGATAGCCAGTATTTCTGAAATAACTCATTCACATACATTTTGGAGAGCTTTCAATTAGTGAATTTTCAGATCCATAGCTAATTACTCACCTACTCAAAATGAGTAACTGCCTATTATCACTAAAAGTATTGCAGATAGCCAATATTTCTGAAATAACTCATTCACCTACATTTTGGAGAGCTTTCACATGCTAAATTTTTTTAATGAATTTTTAAAATAATTTTTAATGCATTAAAATTCATGAAATCATGCACTAAATCAATTATAACTTGAAAAGTATTACATTTAGAGCACCTTGTTAAAATATGTTATCTTTAGTACATCTAATTTATATGGCGGGAGATAAATGCATGCGTCAGAATGCTTGTTTCCTATAAGTTGGTTTACCATCCTAAACCTGTATGACCAATAATCTAATCTAATCTACTGCTTTGCAGGCGCAATATCTTACCCAAAAGGGGAACTCAGTGCGCTAACTTAACGAAATCATTTATCATAAGGAGTTGGGAAACTGGAATTGAAGAGGTGGGATTTGAGGTGTTTCCTGAAAGATGCAGCAGATGGGCTATTTCTTATTTGGAAGGGGAAGGAGTTCCAAAGAACCGGGGCATAGTGACTGAAAGAATTAGAAAAGTGTTTGATTGATTTATGAACTTTACAGTCAACAGTGGGGGTATGAAGAAATTTGAGTTTGGGGGTGCTTCACCTTGTATTTCTAGAAGAGGTGTAGGGATGAATTAATTCTCTTAGGTAAACTGGTTGGCCCTGGTTGAGAATTTTGTATGTAATGAGACCTATTTTGAATTGTACCCTATATTTGACTGGGAGCCCATGAAGTTTTTTCAGTTGAGGGGTAATGTGAGAGTATTTAGAGGAACAAGTGACGACCCTGCAGAGTGAATTTTGAACTAACTGCAATCTCCTTAACTCAAATCAGTGAGTGATAAGAACAGGGAATTGCAATAGTCCAATCTGCTGCTCACCAAAAGATTTGCTAAAAGAACTGATGTGTTAAGGTCTAAAAGGGGACGAATTTTAGAGGTCTCTTGTGTGAACTCTGGTGGACTTTATGACCTGTGACACGTGGTCTGACAGTAAGAAATTGGAGTTGAACAACATTCCGAGGTTTCTAACACTTTGTGCTGGTGATACCTGATTACTGAGAATATTGATCAGAAAGTGAGGAAGGAGTTGTTTTCACATTGGTTTCACATTGCAAGCCTATAGGACCAATAATAAGCAACTTATAAGCACCTTTAAGTTTGGGTGTCCTCATTTGACTTTGAAGGTTAAATCTGACCATATCAAAAGATTCCCAGCCCATGATTTCCTATAGGTTGGATTAACATACCAGGCCTCTAGGACCAATAATAAGGGAGATATAAGCACTTTTCATGACTGTCAAAGAAACGTCCGTGGCGGCCATCTTGTTTTTCAAAATGCGGCCAAAAATATTCCCAGTCAAGTTTTGTAATGAGGAACATATCCTGCGAATTTGAGATCTCTACCTATAATACCCTTGCTCTAGGGGGTCAACAAAACTCCTTCCTGAAAGTCGCAAAACAGCTGTGGCGGCCATCTTGTTTTTCAAAATGAGGCCAAAAATATTCCCAGGCAAGATTTTATGGTTATGAATATATCCTGCAAATTTGAGAAGGCTAATATTTTTTTCGTAAGGGTGGCAACGGTGAAATCTCTCTACATACTGCGGCTGTGTAACGAAGCGAAATCCATGGTATCCACCGGATGCTATCCGGTGGATACAATGATATCGAGACATCTATACAACAAACCTATTTGCCATGTTTTATGTGAATAGGTGAAGCGCTTTTTAAGTTACCATCTGAACAAGTGCACCCCTTTGAAACACTTTTTGGTCATGCGGCTCCTCTTATTGGATGAAAATTCATGACACCATATTCAGAAATTATCCAAGGGCTACTGCATACATGTGCTAAATTTGAAGAGAATCTGCCCCCGGGTTGCCAAGCTATAAACAATAGAAAATGCAGGAGCAGGCAGAACTGGCAACCGTCTCTCTCTTCTATCCCCTGAATACAAACAAGCATCACTTGCAGCAGGCTCCAAAAAATGCCAAAACAAGACATTTTAATAGCAAGATATGATGATTAATTAGTGAAATAAAATTTAAGGACTGTTAAATTTATTAATTGAAGTATAGCTGGAAATGGAGTGAACACAATTAGTTAAAAGTGCATATCAGTTGCAATGTATATATTGTGTCATAAAAGAAATTTGTCTCAAATATGACAGCACAAAATATTCAGGCAGAGCAAAGGTCAAAGGTCACACACATTGTGACACTGCACATCTACATGCCTCAAGGAATGTCCCTTCCAACTATCAACTTTCTACAGCTTAAGGTTTCAGAGATATAGCCCAGACAAGACTTTAAAAATCAAGGTCACTACAACAAAGTCAAAGACCAAATCAGGATTATATCGTAATGCTGTATACCTACATACCCTGCCTAATATCCCTACCAAGTATCAATTTCTCACACATTAAGGTTTCCGAGATGGAGCCCGGACAAGATTATAAGATGTAAGAATTTTCATGCATTTTCAAGCATTGCCACTGAGACAGCTGTTGCAGGGTACTATCCAAAACCTATTCAGCTCTAGATTCCCTTCAGATAACCATATCCTGAAAATATGGTGAAGACCCAAAAGTCTTAAAAGTATTGCCATAGCAACAGCTGTTGCCAGATACTCCCCAAAACCTAATCAGTTCTAGATCCTCTTGGGGTAAACATGTTCTAAAAATTTGGTGAAAATCCATGCATTGGTTTAGGCTGGGGAACACCCACACACTTCTTGATTGCTGGGTGGCAGGATGGCACAGGGGACTACCTAACCAAAGACAATTTTGGCAGGGTTAAGACTGGTCCTATCGAGCACTCCACATTGATGTGTGACAGCAGTATTTTGTTTCAAATATACCAGTAGAGAACACTCTGGCTGAGTAAAGGTCTCACCAAGATCATACCTACCAGGGATACATGTCATTCACTTTACAGTTGTGAAGATCTGGCCTGGCTGAGATTGGCAGCGGCCCACACAACATACTGTTTCAATGTGTAGTAAGGATGACTGAATTTCAGCAGTTTAAAAAGGGGCAAATAATACATTTTTAGCAAGTCCATCAGCATCAACAAACAAGTTAAAACCATCCTTACCAGCAAAAACTGTTTTAAACCACAATTAAATGGAAGTGTGTTGACTGGGTGTCACACATATAGCAGGTAAATATATAAAACCGGTGTCTTGGTATGAAAGAAAAGATACTTATCAAGTCCCTGGAAAGTTCGCCCCAAGCATGCACAGGACACATGCACAACACTCATGAGCCAAAAATGAAAAAAAATTCAAACATTTTGAATTAGGTATAAAATTCCTTTAGTTTTTTTTTTCCAAATACTGTGTCAATATGCTCTCAGATAAAAAAGTTACACAGGAGAAGGTGTTGACGTAGATACATATAAAGCCAGACCATGACAATGTCAGCAATGTGATGACATAAAAAATGCTTAAAATATTTTCACATTTATTTGAATTCTTTCTGATTAAAAAAAAAATATCTAGTTCATATTCTTACACTGAAAATATTTTCCACCAATATAATTCAATCTTGCCAAGGACGTAATATGCATGTATAAACAGGATTCAGTAAGAAAGAACACATAATGACAGAAGATTCAGAAAGAACATGACACTTTCAACAAACAGAAACTACATGAACCTTTAACCATTGTTGGCCTTTGTACAGTTAAATGTTGATGATCTCTAACAAGTAAAAAATACCCTTTCGGATATTTTTTCAGTAATCTTGGTAACAAACAATTCCGATAAAAGTTTCGGTCTATTAACGCGAGCTGCAAAAGCCATCAGAGATGCGAGTAATGCACTGAAATGGTCACCCATCCAAGAACTAAGGTAGCCCACTGTCGCTTTACTTCAGTGATTAGATGTGCAACTCATTCCGCTATGCCAATTCTCAAAGTGTGGAGACAAAAAAAAAGAAGAAGAAAAACAAGCAATCAGTGCCCGTGAACGGGCTCTGTGTCAGCTGACTGTGTGTTTTGAGGTTTTGAGTTTCAGAGTAGAAGTGAAAGAAGTTTTCCAGTTACAACTGATTTACTCAACTGAGAGAATCTCAAAGTAGCTTTTGCTCAACTATGCAATGAGTTAAAGGGCTGAAATTTTACTGTGGTATAGCTGACTCAAAAGTAGGTTAACACATTTAAAGAAAATACTATAAATGTAATAGTTATCAAGTTACAACTGATTTACTCAATAGTGAGAACCTGAATGTAGCTATTGCACTGCTATGCAATGAGACACAGGTCTGTAATTTCAGTAGGTTATAGGTGACTGAAAAGCGGTTGCATAATATATTTAAACACCTACATTCAGATCTAATTTCTTTCTTCTCATTTATCGGGAAGCTTTAGAAATTAAAGAAGAGGTATCAAATGGCAAGGAATTTGCAGCATGAACTTATTTAGTATCACATATACACTAATATGTCACAAGGTATTTGTTGGTACAACAGACAAGAATTAACCGAATGCATCACAATCCATCAGAGGGGATGTGACAACCAAGATATAAAGAAATGGTGGATGGAGGTTGTTTTACTGCAACATTTATTTTAAAACGAATCTCATTTCGAAGTTGGGCACATTCTGCAATGCTGTTTAACATTGGAACTACCTTATCGAATTGTCGAGAATCCCCACAATTCATAGCGGTTATATATTCTGACAGGAAACAACAATAAAAACGAAGTGGGCTTCAAATGCTTCTATATGTTCAGTAAATCTCAGTAACATGTGTACAACCTACAGTTTTACAGTATATTGGTGACCTGAGAGGGTAGTGTATATATCAAGCATCACACGGCTCTGACAATGCAAATTCCAAGGTAATCGGTACTCCATTTGTGAGGTGGATAGGTAGTCGCGTTACATCTATCAGACGCGTTCTTCCTCAACCCCAGGTACATCAAAGTGTTATGCTTCATTAATTGTTTGCTGGTGGAAGAATGCACCCTGTCATAGGTCATTCTTTTCAGTTCACTGCTCTACACTTCGGTACAGCAACGGATCCATTCGAATTTGTCCGTGTAGCACCACATTCATCAGTATTTGACCACTGGTTATATGCTGTCCCCAACATCACATATTTGCTTGTAGAAATCGAAGCAATTAGTGGCCTGTGTACAGAACTACAGTGGGTGATAAGCTTATGGGGTTAGAACTCATCCCAATAAAACACTTCCACTTCTTTGATGACAAATTCAACCTTGGCAAGGATGAAGTTTCCCTGTAGAAAGAAGTCTGATATTTGAGAAGTTTAGGGATACATTGTACATGGGGTGATAAGTTTGTTGTCAGAATTCATCCCATCACATCACTTTCTGATTCAACCATGGCAAGGGTGAAGTGTCCCCATGGACGGGAAGTGGGGCTATTGAGATTATGGATGGTGTACATACAAGTTGATCAACCATTCCAGAATTCTTAGGTCATTTATAGTGTTTTAGAACCTATAAATATTCACAATCTTTACTCATTCAGATATGTTGTTCATACTTTTGAAAATATATCTGTTTTTTGGTGTAAAATCACAGAGGTCTTACCAGGTCTTAGTGCCCTAAAGGAGAGGGTATTCAGAAGGCTATGGATGGGTATATGCAAGTTTAGCATAATTCCATTCCCGGAATTCTAATGTCATTTATAGGTATCCATAACTTACAGCATGCTATCCCAAAGGACATTCTTCTCATAAAGGTTGCTTGGAAATTCCATTGGAAACCAGAAACCAGGAAGTACTCAAGGTTGCATTTCTGAGAATGTTTCAGATTCACCTTCAAAACTACAGGGTTTTACTTCAGATAATGGCATGGCACAGTGTTGTCTTATCTTAACAAGAGGGACCCATTCATTGGATATGTGGCTGATGGTCTGATATCTAATGGTCCTTGGGAAGCCCATAACACTGTCTGAGGGCCCACCATAATTAGGGCTGTCAAGGTGGGATGTCAACCTTTTTTCATACAGGGATAAGCCATTCAAACAGAATGTCCTTCATCCTATAGTAATACAATGCAATACAATGGCGGTAGATGTATTGAGTATCCTACTGTTGAGTATTTCTCATTTCAGAGGTGGTACAAAAAATGGGAATTATACTTCTTACATACTACCAGGAGCCCCAGGGTGACCAGGGATGTGTTGGTTTGGGATCTATTTGACTTATTCTCCAAACCACTTTTGCCCTACAGAATAGAAGAATCTCTGTGAACAGCTATCAAATAGAGTCAAGATAGCCTGCCATATTTCCAAAAAAAAAAAAAAAAAAAAAAAGGGTCAAGGTAGTTCTTTTTGAATCTGATGCAAAGAGATTCAGTTGGACTTCCAGTATCCTCCTCTCTTCTCAATAGCAGATTTTTGAGCCTTTGATTCACAGGCAAAATCTGGTTTCTACCTCACTGACAT
This sequence comes from Sabellastarte sp. h YS-2021, assembly GCA_964017235.1. Lineage (NCBI taxonomy): Eukaryota > Metazoa > Annelida > Polychaeta > Sabellida > Sabellidae > Sabellastarte > Sabellastarte sp. h YS-2021. Next base: position 39,248,136 of record OZ024930.1, on the reverse strand, counting down.
GATGCAGTGATGTTATTGCTATGTTATTTGGGTTCACTAGTACAATCATTCATAGTTCATAACTATGAATGATTGTACTAGTGAACCCAAATAACATAGCAATAACATCACTGCATCAATAGACTGATATATGGGGTTTTCATTTGGGTTCACTATTGAAGTAATTCTTAGATATGAATTCAATAGACTGATACATGGTTTTCCAGGTGGGTTCACTGTGGAAATCATTCATTCTTATGAACTCAGTAGACTGATAGATGTGTTTCATTTAAGTTCATTGTTGAAATCATTCATAGTAATGGACTGAATGGATTGATAGTGGTTTTTCTGAGGATGGACCAATGAAGGATGGTGCTATACCTTTTACTCTCTTTGGACTTGTCTTGATTATTTTTAGTCTTGACAAAGTCTCTTTTGAATCATCTGAATCCATGACCTTAGCCTCGGGTAGATAGAGGTGAGGGTGTTTTGGTCTTTCAAAATCATTGAACACAGAACTGGAAGGAGTTCACAGTTTCTCCATCAGTACTCATAACAGTGAACAGAGGACCTCAGTGGGTCACAATATTGTTCAAGCTGGTTTCATTCCTGCTTTTATGCTAAGTCTAGATCATTCTTTGTCTGAAGATATGACTTTTTGCCCCTTTTAGAGCTCTAAGATTTTATCTGGATATATTTCAGATCTTATATAGGGGAATATGCGTTATACTATACATGTGTGTATATGTATGGACTCTTCAGGAGGCATTCAAAGACCTACCATGTCAACAGGCAGACACTTCTTCTAGCTGATCAAGTATTTGACCTTGAAACTTAGAATGTTTCCTTGGCCAAGGCCCAATTTGCTCCTTTTATGGCTGGAAGTCAGACTCCACAGTTTTACTTTAACTTCTGACGTGGAAGTCTAATAAAGGTCAGATTAATCATTGGAACTATAGTATCATCAGGTGGTTCCTTCATAAGGGGTGTATGGTATGATACATTACAGTAATTGAATGTATATGTACAGTTCCAATGGCCAGATCACACCTTTTAGTGGTACCTGAAAGCCCATTGAGAATACCCAATCATGTTTCCTGTTTTTGGGGAAACATCTGATCTGGTGGAAAGGCCCAAGGAATGGGAGAAGAGGTGGTCTTATCCATATAAAGGAGCACAATCTCCTGTTATTACCAATGCGCCTGTTCATGTTCATGGTTGGTATTTAGTGTTTTAAGATTCCAAGGTGTGGGAATTTCTCAATGCCTATTCTGGACAGGTCCAGTTTACTTAATAACAGAATATAACTACATAGGTTATTTTGTTATTTTGCTTAGTATGCCTATCATACTCTTGTACTTATCACCACAAGTGTGTTTGAAATTAGTACATTGGATATAAGATACATGCAGGGCCAAGGCACCTTTGGGAAGGTTGCCAGGTAGTGCTTACATATATAACTACTAAATGTTATTTTTGTTAAGTTACTTTTACTGCATACTATGGTACTCTCAAGTTTTCTTGAGATGTGTACTTTGTCTTTTCATTTGGTTATACTTGCTTTTGGTGGCAAAAATATTAAAAATCCCACCACCAGTATGGTTGTAATCAAGCACTAGTGAGGATAAGGTAAGGGTATACGCATGACCGCGCATGCGCGTGCACCGGAAGAACCCCGTTAAGCCTCACTTTTATTTTGGTCGTGAGGGAGTAAACATACCCATGATTGCTTATCACCCCATGTACAATGTATCCCTAAACTTCTCAAATATCAGACTTCTTTCTACAGGGAAACTTCATCCTTGCCAAGGTTGAATTTGTCATCAAAGAAGTGGAAGTGTTTTATTGGGATGAGTTCTAACCCCATAAGCTTATCACCCACTGTAGTTCTGTACACAGGCCACTAATTGCTTCGATTTCTACAAGCAAATATGTGATGTTGGGGACAGCATATAACCAGTGGTCAAATACTGATGAATGTGGTGCTACACGGACAAATTCGAATGGATCCATTGCTGTACCGAAGTGTAGAGCAGTGAACTGAAAAGAATGACCTATGACAGGGTGCATTCTTCCACCAGCAAACAATTAATGAAGCATAACACTTTGATGTACCTGGGGTTGAGGAAGAACGCGTCTGATAGATGTAACGCGACTACCTATCCACCTCACAAATGGAGTACCGATTACCTTGGAATTTGCATTGTCAGAGCCGTGTGATGCTTGATATATACACTACCCTCTCAGGTCACCAATATACTGTAAAACTGTAGGTTGTACACATGTTACTGAGATTTACTGAACATATAGAAGCATTTGAAGCCCACTTCGTTTTTATTGTTGTTTCCTGTCAGAATATATAACCGCTATGAATTGTGGGGATTCTCGACAATTCGATAAGGTAGTTCCAATGTTAAACAGCATTGCAGAATGTGCCCAACTTCGAAATGAGATTCGTTTTAAAATAAATGTTGCAGTAAAACAACCTCCATCCACCATTTCTTTATATCTTGGTTGTCACATCCCCTCTGATGGATTGTGATGCATTCGGTTAATTCTTGTCTGTTGTACCAACAAATACCTTGTGACATATTAGTGTATATGTGATACTAAATAAGTTCATGCTGCAAATTCCTTGCCATTTGATGCCTCTTCTTTAATTTCTAAAGCTTCCCGATAAATGAGAAGAAAGAAATTAGATCTGAATGTAGGTGAGCAGTGATTCAACTTCTTAATGAAGTGTTGGTCCGCTGGAAGCAAAAACATTGCAGTATTTCTATGTATGTGATAGCTGTTGGGTGTGTTCTCCCTGATCTCAAGCAGTTTGTGTCGAATCTACCCTAGCAAAGACAGGGTTGTAACTTGTTTCCTGTTCAAGTTGTCATCATGAAGCTCTCCCAGCCATGGATACCTTGTCTGAAGTATGAGAGGAATAAGAAAGCCAGATTTGTGGTGACATTCTAGTTCCTAGCTAGAAGAAAACCTTCATTAACAGCCTAATCGTCTTCTTCTGTTGTTGAAAATAACTGACCAGTGAAATTTAATTTGTACCCATACTGATCAGTTTGAAAGAAATCTCTGTTGACCAAGTGCATTTTCTGCCGAGTTTACTCTACCAGAGGAAGCCCTGCCATTTGCTTGCAACTGAAGTTCCTGTAAGTTGTAGTTGTGAAACCATCTGATGAGAAGAACCTTATTCTTGAACCCTTCTTCTGTTACAGGATTGCCTCTGTCATATTTACCTCACTAGAGGAGACAGAAGAATTACTCTTTTTTGAGATGAAGATCTTATTCTGGCTACCTTTCGCCTCAAAGCACTGTGCAGTCCCTGCTAAATTGCTTCACCAGAGGCAGAACTGTCATTTGTTTGCAAATGAAAATCTGTAGCCTGTAGGTGTGACCTATCTGATGAGAAGAACTTCTGTTTATGGTGGATTCTTCTGTTATAGGGGTTGCCTCTGCCATATTCACCTCACTAGAGGAGACAGAGGTACTACCCTTTTATGAGATGAAGTCTTTAAGAAGAAATGCAGATTCTGTCATGTTCCATCTGAATTAAATAAACAATGAAGCCGAGATTCTTCTGCATAATAAGAGTGTTGATGGACCGTGCATAGCTTCTAGACGTGCTAGTATAAGCTGCCGTTAAGCCTCACTTTTATTTTGGTCGTGAGGGAGTTTGACACGATCTTCGTTTGCGAAGAATTTCAACATGGCTGGCGAGGAAGAAGATGTGAAGAATGTTAAGGAGGTGAACAACATATTTAAACAAAATACTGTAATTGGAATAGTTTTCAAGTTACAACTGATTTAACAGTGAGAACCTGAAAATAGCTATTGCTCAGCTATGTAATGAGCTACAGGTCTGCAATTTCACTATGTTACAGCTGACCAAAAATTAGGTGAATAGCATATTTAAACAAAATACTCTAAATGCAATAGTTTTCAAGTTACAACTGATTTACTTAACAGTGGTAACCTCAAAGTAGCTATTACTCAGCTACAAAATAAACTACAGGTCTGACATTTTACTATGTTATACCTGACCCAAAAGTAGGTGAACAAAATAGTGAAACAGTAAAATCTTCAAAGTAGCTAGTGCTCAGCTATGCCATGAGCTACAGGTCTGCAATTTCACTAGATTATAGCAGAACCAAAAAGAGGTAAACAACATATTTTAACAAAATAATGTAAATGTAAATTTTACTATGTTGTAGCTGACCCAAAAGTAGCTGAATAACATATTTATACAAAATTCTGTATATGGAATAGTTTTCAAGTTACAGGTGATTTTACTCATTATGGGAGGTACTGAAAAGTCAGAAAGTAGCTATTACTCACTTAGCTATTGGGATAGACACTCAAGTTACTCACCATGTTGTAGCTATGGAAAAAGTAGCCGAATAACATATTTTAACAAAATGCTCCAAATTCAATATTTTTCAAGTTATAAGTGATTTAGTGCAGGATTTCAGGAATTTTAATGCAATAAAATTATTTTAAAAATTCATAAAGAAATAATTAAGAAAGATCCAGGCCTGATACTTACATACAGTAATACACTAGTGGCCAAGTACATATATGCAAAATAAGAACAAAATCCCTGCAATAGTCAATGAGAAAATAAGTGATTTAGTGCATGATTTCCTGAATTTTTTAATGCATTACAATTATTTAAAAAATTAACAAAAAATAAAATTAAGACAGATCCAGGTCTAATACTCACACAAGGTAATCTACTAGTGGCCTAGTACATATATGTAAGATATGAGAAAAATCCCTGCAATAGTCAATGAGAAAATTGTAATAAAGTTTTGAAATTTCCACATTTTGGGTGGGGGTACCTGACTTGTAATGACTCTGGGGAAGAGACGAACGAACAGATCCGCATGCCTTGAACATTTTTTCATCCACGATAGTTAAGGTATCATTTTAAAAAACAGCATGTCTCTGGGTTTTGTAGTTTAGGAGGAGAAGTTGTTCACGCGGACGCCAACGCCGCAGAGTGACAACATAATGTCAGCTGACTGACAATTCAGCTGACATAAAAAAGTGATCTCTAGAAGTGCAAGCCTTGCTAGAGGTCTCACGCTTAACAAATTTGAGAAAACTTGGCACAGGGTAAATTTGAAAATTTTAACTAGAGGATCGTTCGCAAAAAAAAAGATAATGTTTTTGCATAGCAAAAACAAAGCGTCCTGAAAAGGATATAAAGGTGGGTGCTTAAGTATTAAGAAAATGTTCCGTTTCTAGCCTTATACTGTTGTGGCAACCAAAGTCAGCGCAGTCTGCTCTATCTAGCACGGTTTTCAAGATATAAGCATTTTTGTGTTTTGCAATTTTTGCAAAAAATTCAAAAATTCAAAATGGCTGCTATATTTGGCGAGACAAAAATATTTTGAAAATTGGCATGGATACTCTGCAGAGATATCCAGCAGGTCAAAAATTTTGTTGAATTCACTCCATCTAGCACAGTTTTTGAGATATAAGCATTTTTGTGTTTTGCAAAAACTTCGAAAATTCAAAATCGCCACCATTTTTGCTGAGACAAAAATTTTTGAAAACAAGACCACTGCCGCGGTGTGTATCTCCCGCCGAGCATTAAAGGAGAAGAAATGGTTTTTCCGAGATATTCAAAATTTTTCATTTTCGTGTGTGAAAGCTTTTCCAACGTAGGTGAATGAGTTATTTGAGAAAAATTGGCTATCTGCAATACTTTTAAGAGATAATTCGCATTTACTCCCAAAAGTAGATGAATGAGTTATTTGATAAAAATTGGGTATCTGCAATACTTTTAGAGATAATTCGCATTTACTCATTTTGAGTAGGTGAGTAATTAGCTATGGGGCTGAAACTTCACCATGTGAAAGCTCTTCCAAAAGTAGGTGAATGAGTTATTTGAGAAAAATTGGCTATCTGCAATACTTTTAGAGATAATTAGCATTTACTCATTTTGAGTAGGTGAGTTATTATCTACGGGTCTGAAACTTCACCATGTGAAAGCTCTCCCACAAGTAGACGAATGAGTTATTTGATAAAAATTGGGTATCCGCAATACTTTTACAGATAATTAGCATTTACTCATTTTGAGTAGGTGAGTAATTAGCTACAGGTCTGAAACTTCACCGAGTGAAAGCTCTCCCAAAAGTAGGTGAATGAGTTATTTGAGAAAAATTGGCTATCTGCAATACTTTTAGAGATAATTAGCATTTATTCATTTTGAGTAGGTGAGTAATTAGCTATGTGTCTGAAACTTCACCATGTGAAAGCTCTTCCAAAAGTAGATGAATGAGTTATTTGATAAAAATTGGGTATCCGCAATAGTTTTAGAGATAATTAGCATTTATTCATTTTGAGTAGGTGAATAATTAGCTACGGGTCTGAAACTTCACCGAGTGAAAGCTCTCCCAAAAGTAGGTGAATGAGTTATTTGAGAAAAATTGGCTATCTGCTATACTTTTAGAGGTAATTCGCATTTACTCATTTTGAGTAGGTGAGTAATTAGCTATGGGTCTGAAACTTCACCATGTGAAAGCTCTCCCAAAAGTAGATGAATGAGTTATTTGAGAAAAATTGGCTATCTGCAATACTTTTAGAGATAATTAGCATTTATTCATTTTGAGTAGGTGAGTAATTAGCTATGTGTCTGAAACTTCACCATGTGAAAGCTCTCCCAAAAGTAGGTGAATGAGTTATTTGAGAAAAATTGGCTATCTGCTATACTTTTAGAGGTAATTCGCATTTACTCATTTTGAGTAGGTGAGTAATTAGCTATGGGTCTGAAACTTCACCATGTGAAAGCTCTCCCAAAAGTAGATGAATGAGTTATTTGAGAGAAATTGGCTATCTGCAATACTTCTAGAGATAATTAGCATTTACTCATTTTGAGTAGGTGAATAATTACCTACGGGTCTGAAACTTCACCATGTGAAAGCTCTCCCAAAAGTAGATGAATGAGTTATTTGAGAAAAATTGGGTATCTGCAATACTTTTAGAGATAATTCGCATTTACTCATTTTGAGTAGGTGAGTAATTAGCTATGGGTCTGAAACTTCACCATGTGAAAGCTCTTCCAAAAGTAGGTGAATATTTTGCAATTTTTGAGAAAAATTCAAAAATTCAAAATGGCCGCCATTTTTGGCGACACAAATTTTTTTTCAAAATTGGGATAGCTACTCTGCAGAGATACCCTGCGGGTCAAAAATTTTGTCGAAATCGCTCTATCTAGCACGGTTTTCGAGTTATAAGCATTTTTGTGTTTTCCTTATTTGGAAAATTCATAATGATTAATTAATCATTAATTACTCGGCCATTTCTTAACCAATCAATGCCAAAATCTAATGATTTCCAGATTTTAATAGAATGAATGTATTTGCCAAGTTTCAGGTGAACTGATAAAATCCCTTTCAAGTTATCATCCCGACAAGCTTCCCCATCGAAAAAAGACATTTTTGGTCTGATTGGGTGAAATGTAACTGCAGCATATTCAAAAAATTCCCCAAGGCTACTGCCAAATTTGAAAAGAATCCGCCTAACGGTTACAGAGTTATAAGGAAAACAAAATGCGGAGCCGCCGGAGCCTGAAGGTCTCCCATACACAAAGAAGCGTCCTACTTAAATGTAGCTTTTATAAGCTACAAGCTTACCATGTGGGACTGAATGCTAACTCGGGAGGCCGCAGGACTCCAGCCAACGACCCAAAAAAATGGACGTTTGGGTTTGGCCGAGTCCATGGTTTAGTATGTACCATAGCAGTGTCGTATGGTAATTTGTCCTTCTTTTCTCGTGGTAAATTTAGCCCATACCACCTCAGCTGAAATACAGCGGGGAGGCAGGGTGGCACTTTCCACAGTCCCACATGGTAAGCTTGTAGCTTATAAAAGCTACATTTAAGTAATTAAATTTTCAATTTTATTGCGCTACAATAGCTTACCATGTGGGACTGAATGCTGAATTCAACCGCCCAATTACCAGTCTAAGTCCCAGTTACAGAGCCCCAGTTCTAAAGTGGGGTCTGTAAGTAGCCAAAACCGAAATTTAATGAATGACAGTACGGGTACTGTCTGGATGTTTGAGAGAAGAGAGTGCAGCCGTGCTTACTCAAGGGCATCACTGCTACAATAATACAGCCATAGGCTGGAATCTCATCAAATTTGCCACCCTAAATATGAGATTATGGTACACTGATGAACACTACATACATTATACAGTTAAAATATAAGAGACCTTACCATAAACATCTGGAGAGGTAACCTATACCTAGACCCTGGGAAAGACTCCTGAAGATTTGGCTGCAGCGGGTGTGCCCCCCCACCCTTCTTTTCTTCCTGAAGATGAGGATGCTGAGGGGTAGGGTCTAGGACTTGTTGTGCCGCTACCACCGGTCCCAGATACATATTGTCGTTGTCTGACCAAGTAAGGTCTTCAGGTAAAAATTTGTAAATGTGTTGTGAGCTTTCCAGTGACATGCTTGCATGATTTGGTCCACCGATACCTCACCGTAAAAGGCCTTAGAGGCCGCGAAGGCCCCAATGTCATGCGCTTTGACTTGGACCAGGTCCAAGACTTGTTGGTCTGCTTGTTTATAACAAAGTAGGATAGTTTGTTTTAGCCAGGAAGAGAGTGTAGCAGGTCTGATGCCTGATGTCCTTTCTTAAAGGAGATGAAAGGAAGGGATCGAGACCCTCTTAGGTCTTTGGTTCGATCCAAATAGTACCTCAGGGCCCGTACCGGACACAAGGTCCAGTCTTCCTTAAATTGTCAATCTACAATGGTAGTTAGAGCAGGAATAGTCAGAGACACACTTTGAGAACCTTCTCTTGCTAGTTGGTTTTTGGCTATGAAATCTGGAGAGGGGAACAAGGCAACCTTTTCCCATTGGCCTAGATTAGATACTTTGTCAGCAACCCAGGCATGGATTTTGCCGTGGTGCTTGCCGGAGGCCAAAGCTAGCAAGAAAGCAGTTTTGAGAGTAAGATGTTTGAGGTCTGTGTCTTTCATAGGCTCAAAGGGTGCTTTTGTGAGCTCATTGAGTACAACAGAAAGGTTCCACTTAGGAAGATTCCTGGAACTTTTGGGACGATCCCTGTGAAAACTGGAGAGTAACCTGTTAAGGTCTGAACTCTGAGAGACATGGAGCCCCGTTGAGACCAGGGTGTCAACAATGGCTGTCCTATAACCATCAATGGTCAAAGGGCGCCTGTTTAGATCTTGGTACAGGTACATAAAGAAGTCTAAGACTTGCTTTACAGAGGGAGTGGAGAAATCCACCGAATTTTCTCTGCACCATCTCTCAAATAGGGCCCACTTTGACTTGTAGATGGTTCTTGTTGACGATATCTGAGGGGCAGCAATTCTCTCTGCCCCCTCCACAGAGAAGCCTTGTTCTTGGAGTTGTCCACTCCTAGACACCAGGTGTGGAGGTTGAGATGCTGTGGATTGCTGTGGAACACAGAATTGTGAGACTGTTTGAGAAGAGTTCTTGACACCGGAAGTTGAAGTGGGATCTCTATTGAGAGCTGCACTAGGTCCCAAACCAAGGCATCCCTGGCCAGCCTGGGGATATTACGATGATCAGGCAATTCGACTGCCTGACTTTTTGGATCACCCTGTGAAGGAGAGTCATGGGAGGGTAAGCATAAGCAGTGAGACCTGACCAGTTTATATTCAGAGCATCTATGACCCAAGCATTTTGGTCTGGGACTGGAGATATGTACAGTGGAACTTTGTGGTTCAGGCGAGTGGCAAAAAGATCTACATGGGGAGTGAACCACTTGAGACAGGTCTGTTTGAACACCTGTGGATGCAGTGACCATTCTGTTGACTGAACTTGGTTCGACCTGGACAGCAGGTTGGCCATCACATTCAGACACCCTGGAATGTGTCTGGCTTTTAGTGTTACCTGGTAACGATGGCACCAGGTCATTATCTTCCACAGGAGAGCGCATATCTCTGCCGAGTGGGTTCCACCTTGTTTGTTTATGTAGGCTACCACAGTTGAGTTGTCTGTGGCAACTAACACTGTTTGGTTTTGACACTGGTCCTTGAAGCTTTGAAGGGCCAGAGAAGCTGCCTTCAGCTCTAGAACATTTCTGTGTAGCCTTTTTTCCCTGTCTGACCACAGATCTTTTGCAAAGGTTTGCTGCGAGCGCCCCAGCCTTTGTTTGAGACATCTGTAAAGAGTTGGATACTGTGGTCTTTGGGATGAAGGTCTGCGCCTTTCATCACGTTTTTGGGATTTTGCCACCAGTCTAGGTGTGCTGAAATGGTTTCTGTCCAACAAAGGAGGGTATCCAACGACTGAGGAAATCTCCAGTGCTCCTTGAGGTGAGACTGAAAGGGCCTCATGTGAAGGCGTCCCTCCGGGACCATTTTCTCCGTTGAGACAAGCAACCCAATTAGCGACATCAAACATCTTGCAGTCAAAACATGTTTTGACTTGAGTTGTAGGATCAAATCCTGAAGTTTGAGCCATCTCTCTTGAGTGGGTTTTACAAGGGCTGAATCTTGATGGTATTAGTAGCCCACGAAGAACACCTGAGTTGGGTTTAGTTGGGACTTTTCCTGATTTATTATCCACTCTAAGGACTGAGTTAGGTCCACCACTGTCTGAGTGTTTACTTGTGCTTCTTCCTGAGACTGGGCCCTGATCAGCCAGTCGTCCAGGTACTGGTGAAGTCTGATTCCCCTTGACAGGGCTATCAGCTTCACCTCCTTTACAATCATTGTAAAGACCTGAGGGGCCGTGGCTAGTCTGAAGGGAAGGGAAGTGAACTGAAACACTTGCGACCTGTGGCAAAACCTTTGGTACTTCCTTGAGTTTGGGTGGATGGGGATGAGAAGGTAGGCGTCTTCTAGGTCTATCGACGACACCCATTCCCCTGGAATCAGAGAGGCCCTGATGAACTCTGGTGTTTCCATTTTGAACCTTTCTAGAAGTAGGAAGGTGTTGAGCCTGCTTAGGTCTATTACTGGCTTCCACCTTTAGTGAGGCTTGGGTACAAGAAACAGGCGACTGTAAAACCCGAGAGATTTTACATTTTCCACCCTCAGAAGAGACTGGATACAAGAGGTCAGAGCTAGTTCTTTTTGAAGGGCCTTGTAACCTGACTGAATCAGAGGGGCTCTGACTAAATTTATTTTGAGATGAATGGAAGAACGTAACCATTGGTGATAATGTTTAACACATTGTCTGAACATTTGTTTGTGAGCCAGTCTCTTCTGAAAGAACGGAGGCTACCTCCTACTGGTTGACTGAGGGAGGCTTGAAAGGAGTCATTGGGAGGAGGCGTTTTCATGCCCTCGTCCCCTTGAGTGGGGTCGAAAACGACCTCTGGAGCCTCTGAAGATTAGGTTTCCCCCTACCTGAGGCAAACGATTGGTTACTGCTTTGGGGGGAATTGCCCCCATAGGGGCATTTCCTGTAGGAGCCTATTTTCTTGTTGTGGTGGGGGCCACAAAAGGGCTTGCTTTGATAGGGTCCAAAACCCTGAGAGTCTTTAGGGGTGCCTTTTTTAAGATGGAAGTCCTCTCCATCCTTCACTCATTGAGACTTGAAAAGAGGAGTAGGCCAGAAAGGCGAGTTCCTCAGTTCCTGATGTCGAGTCCCCTCGATGTGGTTGAAGAAGGGTCATTTCAGCCTCTCATCTCAGAAGGCCAGTGTTGCCCATAGTATATAGCTCCCTCTGGAGTATGTGGGCTACAGATTTGCTAAGGCTCTCTGTTGAATAAGAATTCTCTTATTCATGATTTCAAAATAATCACAGGCGTTTTCATAAGCACATCTGGCAGCTCTTTCGGGGTCGGCTCCCTTTTGAATTTGCTTTTTGACCCTGTTGAAGGTAGCCTTGGCACTGTGTGGGCTCTTCTCCATAACAGTGTTACAGGAGGAGGCAGTCCTGGCGAAAGTAGCTGTAAAATTGATGGTAGAAAGATTCTGCCTAGCTTGATGTTCAAGTTCCTTAAGAACTTGTAGGGGAACCTTGCCCACAGGGGGCCCAGAGGGCTTTGGAGAGATACAGATTTTGCAAAAATCTGTATTAAGTTCTTGAAGCTTATCTTCAAAACAAGGTTGTCCCACCTTGTAGTACTTGGCTGTTGAAGCTGGGGGTTTGATGTATTTACAGGTAAATTCGAGGCCAAAAAATCTTGTTCAAATTTCTCAAAAGCATCTTTGAGAATGGGGCATAGCAGAAGGGCCTCTTGGCCTCAGCTCCTGTTGGCCTTTCTCATCACCCAGGCCTAGCACAGTGGTAGAGGACCTAGGCAAAGTTTCCCTGGCGTCAGGGAGATCTAGAATTTGCCTAAAAGTTTCCACTTCCTCAGCATATTGAGAAGGGAGGTCAGACATGTCTACTTCCCTGTAAAAGACTGGATCTGTGCTATCCTGATGTTCAGGTTCCTGACGAGCCTTATGTTGAGGTTTAGTAGGCTTTCTAGTTGGGGCAGAGGACTCCTCTTCCTCTGAAGAAGACAACTGAGAATAATATTTTGCCCGTACCTTATGCTTCCTTTTGTCAGAATGCTTTTGGGCTTTTTTGGGTGTTCCGACTCGGAATAATGTTTCAAGTGGTCGGATTCAATATCCGATTGCTTGGAAGCATGCTTGGACTGGACATTTTGAGAAGACTTGGGAGGAAGTGGAGGCCCATAAAAGTCAGTGTCCATTGGTTGAAATCCGAGTGGTCGGATGCCCTGGAAATAGAAGTCCGAGTCAGAACAGGATCGGGCTGATTACTCGGTCCAGCTTTAGGTCCCGCTTTAGCAGAGTCGGACGTCTGAACTACATCCGACTCAGAGGCTTTTCTGAAAGAGAGCATTTTGTCTCCGAGAGACTACATAGCCTCCAGCATGGACGCCTGGAAAACCCCCATTTCTTGTTTAAGTTGGATGTTAAATGTACTGCCCAGGTATTTTTTCTAGCCTCCTTTCTATTTTATTCTGCAATGCAGTACCTGGGGTGGGTGGGACAGTTTGTGGAATCTTTAATGACAAAGATTCGAAACGCAGGGGTTGGGGACATGGAGGTGAAGAAAACAAATTTTCAGCAGCACCCTCAAGGTCTGCTTGAGAGCCAGAAAAAGCATCACCGTCGTCACCCAACAGGTCAAGATCATCTTTGCTAGTATTAGGATCCAATGTCTTCTGCTTCCTGATATACCGACGTCTATGTTTTATTTTAATCTGCTGTTCCTCGGTGAAACTATCACAGATATTGCCAGGAGATTGGTTAGTGACACAGGGGTTGCCTCCCTTGACAGATTCCCTACAGGTGGGGCAGTAATTGTGGGTATCTAATGGATAGCAGAAGTGACAGCATTTAGATGATCTTGCCTTTGCGCTAGCTTGGTGGGAAGACATTTTTACTGCAATAAAAAGATCCGAGTCGAAACACGGAAAACTCACAAAACACATATATTTAAGGAAATACTTATCCTGCGAAAATGAAAGCTATGTCAGAAATGTCTATATATTAAAAAGACTCAAATAATAAAAAATGAACATCCAACAATACGTACATTCTGAGAAAACAGTAAATATCTTGAGAGGAATTTCAAACGCTTTCCAATATGGCGGCCAATGAGAGAAGAAGGATGAATTACCAAACAACACTGCTACGGTATGTACTAAACCACAGACTCAGCCAAATCCAAACGTCCATTTTTCTTGGTCATTGGCAGGAGTCCTGCGGCCTCCCGAGTTAGCATTCAGTCCCACATGGTAAGCTATTGTAGCGCAATAAAAGCCACACTTTAACACTTATTAATTCTTTGACAGGACATAACTATCATTAGTTTGACATGGTAAGTTTAATATAAACTTCCTCCTAATCTAAAACTACAATTATGGAAACAGGCATCATATGAAACAGACATTTCAAAGACATATTATACACAATTTAATTGAAGTGAACTGTAACAACCGGAAGCCAAATAATACAAAAAGTGTAGCCATTTGTCATCGACCATAGGATTACCTAGATAGCTTTTCATAAAATATCTGACATTTTTCATTAGTGTGAAGTTATCTATTTTTGTGATGACAGTAACAGTAAACTTAACAAGAAAGATACTGAAGCATATCGTGAAGAATGGCAAATTCTGGTCAAAAATCCATTCTGTAAAATTAAATGGAATTGCTTTGTGTAAAAAAAGTTTTGTCCATAATAAAACTTATATTTTCATGTCAAAGGAAAATATAAGATAGAACTCTAAGAAATTGTAAGTTAACTTAAAAGAAAAGACATGGCAAAAAATGGCATTCTAACATTTACTAGAACTGAATATGGCAATATGGCATTATTTTGTATGCCACAAAAAACTATGAACAGATAACCACTGAAGATTTTAATTTGAAGGCACTGATCATAATAACATCTTAATATATTATCATTTTTGATTATATCATAATTCAATGTGACTTGTTCTTTTCTTCTTAGATATACATCTCTTACTTATTAGCTTCACTGGAAAATGTTGCACTATAAGTTCACGACAAGCCTCCCCTTTCAAAATATCATTCATTTATCCAAATACGTAAAATGGACACCACAATTTGAAATTAATTACAGCACTAATAGTACAAAATATTGCACAAAAGACTTATGTACACACACTCTTGTTATAAAAGTGCAATTTACTATATATAGCAGTAAACTATTCTAGCAAAAATATGACACTGTGTATAACAGTTCCATCATATATATGGCAGATTTATTTGTGCCATGGTCGATTACAAGAGTGTCAACCATGTTCTATATACATTTAAAGGAGACCCCTAATTAGCACCTGCTTGAAATTAAAACTTGGCTTTAGCCTTGTACATTCTGTGTTTGATATCAGAATTTTACAATGACGAGAGAGGTCTACCTTTTTGCTTTAAAAACATCACACATAAATTTCAGGCCTAGTCTATATGACACCAGTTTACAGGCATATTTTGAGAACACAGTCCAAATAGTTTCTGTTACTATGCATAAATATGGCAGTAATTTTACATTATTTACAAGCAGACTACACCATGCTAAAGCTGTTAACTGGTACAAGTTCTGAACTAAGAAAAAAATGAACAGCTCTAGCAGTTTAACTTTTTTCTCGCATTTGAGCGGACTACTTACACCGAGTAACATATTTATAAGTCTCCTTGCACGGTAAGTGATTGAGTAGCCTCACATTCCTACAAGTATCTACATTTTTCTTGAAATCACTCGTCATCAACTGCGCTCAAGTCTTATATTGTTAAATAATGAATTAGGTTACACTGTTTCAGTGATAAACTTATTCAATTCACCATAGCTATCATTTTCTGTGTTGTCCCCCTATCGAACACGATAAGTGGCAATAAAAGACACAATCTAGCAACAAAAAAAACACGGAATTTTAATTTATTTCATTAAAGCATTTATTTAAGTGTTTCATTTCATTTCAGATTTTGTTCATTGGAGCCACCATAATGAACACCTCAACCATGACACAGAGATCTTTCTTTCATCACGTGATCAGAGACAGACATCTTGCACCTGTTCCATCTCTAGACTTTACAAATAAAGCAGCAAGGATTTCATTTGCCAGTACCGATGTCAAGAGGATACAATTCACACTTAATGCCTCTATTTGATTCAATCAAGTCTCTTCTGTGTCTGGTGTTAATTTGAAAATTGTGATTACTTAAATGTAGCTTTTATAAGCTACAAGCTTACCATGTGGGACTGAATGCTGTTCTTGGATGGCCGTAAGCAGCCGGCCAACGTCTAAGAAAAAAATACATTTATAGTTGGCCGTAGCCTCAGGTTGCCTTCTCGCGGAACGCTGTGAGATTTCTTCCTACTTTCTCGTTGCAATTTTAAACGATACCCCTCAGCTCTAATACAGCGGGGAGGCAGGGTGGGACTCTCCTCAGTCCCACATGATAAGCTTGTAGCTTATAAAAGCTACATTTAAGTAATCAAAATTTTCAATTTTATTGCGCTACAATAGCTTACCATGTGGGACTGAATGCTGAATCCAACCGCCAGGTGGCAGGATTACAGCTGAGACTGGAATATATGTCAATTTTTTTTTTTTTTTTAGATTTGAAGTAATAGATTAGAATGAAAGTTTGAAAATACCAGTCTGAGTCCCGTTCACAGTGCCCCAATCCCGAAGACGGGCCTGTAAAGAGCCAAAAACCTAAATTGAATGAGTGACAGATCTAAAACCTGTCTGGATGTAGGAAAGAAGTGAAGCTGTGCTCACTTACACAGAGTAAGGCCCTAGAGCCAATCCACGATAGAAACCAGCCCTAGGCTTGGAATTCTTATATTTTTGCCACTTAATATGAGATTAATGACAACCTTGATAAGTCCTTAATACATAATACACAATATATACAGATAATAAGAAAAAAGACCTTACCCGTAACATCTTGAGAGGTAACCTATACCTAGACCCTCAGATTAGACTCCTGAAGATTTGGTTGTAGCGGATGTGCCCCCCCCCCCCCCTTCTTTTCTTTCCGAGGACAACTGGTCTGAGGGGAAGGATCTAGGACTTGTTGTGCCGCCACCACTGGTACCAGATACATATTGTTGTCGTCGTCTGACCAAGTAAGGTCTTTTAGGTAAAAATTTGAAAATGTGTTGTGAGCTTTCCAGTGACAGGCTTGCATGATTTGGTCCACCAATATCCCATCGTAAAAGGCCTTAGAGGCCGCGAAGGCCCTAATGTTATGCGCTTTATCTTGGACCAAGTCCAAGGCTTGTTGGTCTGCTTGTTTATAACAAAGTAGAATGGTTTGTTTCAACCAAGAAGAAAGAGTAGCGGCTCTGACGTCTGAGGTGTGTCCTTTCTCTCAAGTCTTTGGTTCGATCCAAAATAGTACCTCAGGGCCCGCACCGGACACAAGGTCCTGTCTTCTTTGAATTGTCTATCTCTACAATGGTAGTCAAAGCAGGAATAGTCACCGGAGACACACTTTGAGAACCTTCTTCTTTGCTAGTTGGTTTTTGGCTATGAAATCTGAAGAGGGGAACAAGGCAACCTTTTCCCATTGGCCTAGATTAGATACTTTGTTTGCAACCCAGGCATGGATTTCGCTGCGGTGCTTGCCGGAGGCCAAAGCTAGCAAGAAAGCAGTTTTGAGAGTAAGATGTTTGAGGTCTGTGTCTTTCATAGGCTCAAAGGGTGCTTTTGTGAGCTCATTGAGAACAACAGAAAGGTTCCATTTTGGAAGATTCCTGGAACTTTTTGGACGATCCCTGTGAAAACTGGAGAGTAACCTGTGAAGATCTGAACTTTGTGCAATATGGTGGCCCGCTGGGCCCAAAGTGTCAACAATGGCCGTCCTGTAACCATCAATGGTAGAGGGGAGCCTGTTTAGATCTTGGTACAGGTACATGAAAAGTCTGAGATTTGTTTCACAGATGGAGTGGAGAAATCCACCGAATTTTCCCTGCACCATTTCTCAAATAGGGCCCACTTTGACTTGTAGATGGTCCTTGTTGATGACCTCTGAGGTGCAGCAATTGTCTCTGCCACCTCCACAGAGAAGCCTTGATCTTGGAGCTGTCCACTTCTAGACACCAGGCTCGGAGGTTGATATGTTGTGGATTGCTGTGGAACACAGAATTGTGGGACTGTTTGAGAAGAGTTGTTGACACCGGGAGTTGCAGTGAGATCTCTGTTGATAGCTGCACTAGGTCCCAAAACCAGGGCATCCCTGGCCAGCCTGGGGCTATTACGATGATCAGGCAATGGCATTGCCTGATTTTTTGGATCACCCTGTGAAGGAGAGCCGTTGGAGGGTAAGCACATGCAGTGAGACCCGTCCAGTTTAAGTTCAGAGCATCTATGTCCCAAGCATTTGGGTCTGGGACTGGAGACACGTACAGTGGAAGTATGTGGTTCAGATGAGTGGCAAAAAGATCTACATGAGGAGTGAACCACTTTTGACAGATCTGTTTGAACACCTGCAGATGCAGTGACCATTCTGTTGACTGAACTTGGTTCGACCTGGACAGGAGGTCGGCCATCACATTCAGACACCCTGGAATGTGTCTGGCTTTTAATGTTATGTGATAGCGATGACACCATGTCATGATTTTCCACAGGAGAGCACACATCTCCGCTGAATGAGTTCCTCCTTGTTTGTTTATGTAGGCTACCACTGTTGAGTTGTCCGTTGCAACTGGCACTGTTTGGTTCTGGCACTGGTCCTTGAAGCTTCGAAGGGCCAGGGAGACCGCCTTCAACTCTAGAACGTTTATGTGTAGCCTTTTTTCCCGGTCTGACCACAGACACTTTGTAGAACTTTGATTTAAGTGAGCGCCCCAACCTTCGTTTGAGGCATCTGTAAAGAGTTGGATACTGTGGTCTTTGGGATGAAGGTCTGCACCTCTCATCACATTTGTGGGATATTGCCACCAGTCTAGGTGTGCAGAAATGGCTTCTGTCCAAGGAAGGAGGCTGTCCAGCGACTGAGGATATCTCCAGTGCTCCTTGAGATGAAACTGAAAGGGCCTCATGTGAAGGCGTCCCTCCGGGACCATTTTCTCCGTTAAGGCAAGCAACCCAATTAGCGACATCTTGCAGTGAAAACATGTTTTGACTTGAGTCGTAGGATCAAATCCTGAAGTTTGAGCCATCTCTCTTGAGTGGGTTTTACAAGGGCTGAATCTAGATGGTATTCGTAGCCCACGAACGAAAACACCTGAGTTGGTTTTAGTTCTGATTTCTCCTGATTTATTATCCACCCCAAGGACTGGGTTAGGTCTACCACTGCCTGAGTGTTCACTTGGGCTTCCTCCTGAGACTGGGACCTGATCAGCCAGTCGTCCAGGTATTGGTGAAGTCTGAGTCCTCTGGAGAGGGCCATTAGCTTCACTTCCTTTACAATCATTGTAAAGACCTGGGGGGCTGTGGCTAGTCCGAATGGAAGGGAGGTGAACTGGAACACCTGCGACCTGTAGCAAAACCTTAGGTATTTCCTTGAGTGTGGGTGGATGGGGATGTGAAGGTAAGCGTCTGATAGGTCTATCGACAATACCCATTCCCCTGGAATCAGGGAGGTCCTGATGGACTCTGGAGTTTCCATTATGAACTTTTCTACGTGTAGAAAACTGTTGAGCCTGCTTAAGTCTATGACTGGCCTCCACCTTTGGTGAGGCTTGGGGACTAGAAACAGGCGACTGTAAAACCCTGAGAGATTTTACATTTTCCACCCTTTCTATTGCATTCTTTTGACAGAAGAGACTGGATACAAGTGGCCAGAGCTTGGTCTTTTTGACGGGCCTTGTATTCTGACTGAATCAGAGGGAATCTGACCAGACTTGGTTTTGAAAGGAATGGCAGTACGTAGCCATTGGTGATAATGTTTAACACGTTGGATGAACATTTGTTTGTTTGCCAGACTCTTCTGAAAGAACGGAGGCGACCTCCTACTGGTGGACTGAGGGAGGTTTCCATGCTCTCGTCCCCTAGAGTGGGGTCGAAAACGGCCTCTGGAGCCTCTGAAGTTCGGTTTCCCCCTACTTGAGGAAAACGATTGGTTACTGCTTTGTGAGGAGTTGCCCCCATAGGGGCGTTTCCTGTAGGAGCCTCTTTTCTTATTGTGGGGACCACGAAAGGGCTTATTTTGTTAGGGTCCGAAACCCTGAGATTCTTTAGAGGTGCCTTTTTTGAGGAGGAAGTCTTCTCCCTCCTTCACAAGTTGAGACTTGAACCAGGAGTGCCAAAAAGGCGAGTTCTTGAGTTCTTGGCGTCTTGCTTCCCCTAGATGTGGTTGCAAAAGGGTCATTTCGGCTTCGCGCCTTAGCAAGCCAGTGTTACCCATAGTATATAGCTCCCTCTGGAGTACATGGCCTAAGGATTTGCTGAGGCATGTGAGAGCTCTGTGCTGAATAAGAACAGTCTTATTCCATAAATTTAAGTATTCACAGACTTGCTCATATCCAAGTTTTTCTGCTTTCTCAGGATTGGTACCTTTCTGGATCTGAGACTTCAGGCTATGTTGACACTTTTCAAGAGTGGTATTGCAGAAGATGAAGTCTTGGCAAAGGCAGCAGTAAAATTGAGAGTGGAAATATTTTGCCTAGCTTGGTGTTCCAATTCCTTAAGAATTGGTAGGGGAACCTTGCCCATAGGAGCCCCAGGGGGTTTGGGAGTATTTTCTCCTCATAACAGGGCTGTCCCACCTTGTACCACTTTGCAGTGGAAGGAGGAGGTTCGATGTATTTACCCTCAGGTAAATTAGCGGCCTGGAAATCATGCTCAAACTTATCAAAGGCATCTTTGATAACTGAGCTGAGTGGCAGGATAGAGGAAGGACCTCTAGGTCTGAGTTCCTGATGGCCTTTTTCATCATCCAGACCCATGACTGAAGTTGAGGACCTAGGCACAGACTCCCTGAGATCTGGGAGTGAGAGAATGCGCCTGAAGGTGTCCACTTCTTCAGCGTATTGGGAGGGAACGTCAGACAGAGCTACTTTCCTATAATAAGGGGGGCCTGGATCATGTTGAAGTTGGTCTTGGTCAGAGAGAGAGAGCCAGAGGGCTGAGCCCCAGAGGGCTTTGAAGACCTATGTCTGGCTACAGAGGACTGATCCTCCTCTGAAGAGGATGACACGTATCTGGACCTAACCTTATGTCTACTCTTGCCAGCATGTTTTTTGGGTTTAGAAGATGGAATCCGATGTTCATCGAATTCATCATAGCATTGATGCGAGGCGGACCTCGGTTCAACCTCATGCCTTTTGTGAGAGTGTTTTTTAGGTCTATCCGAGGCCTTCTTAGAAGGCTCCTCGGATGGATTAGAATTCTGATCCAATGCGTTATGAAGGTCAGAACCGAGACGTGGAGGAAGTGCAGGACCATAGTCCACTTCCATTTCCTCGACATGTGAGGTAGTTCTAGGTCTCGGAGGGGGTAGGTCCAGATTAACAGTACTAGTGGAGGGTCCAGGCTTAGAAGCTGAAGCCGAGGTCTGATCCACCTCTGCTTGTTTTTTAGTTGTCAATTTGTCTCGGAGAGACTGGAAAGCTTCTAATATAGATGCCTGGAAAGAACCCATTTGCTGCTGTAAATGGATGTTAAGTGTATTACCCAGGGATTTTTCTAAATTTGATTCAATCTTCTGCTGTAAGGCAGTACCTGGGGTGGGTGGAACAGTTTTTGCTGGTGTTTTGATAGACAATGAACTGAAGGGTAGGGGCAGAGGACGCGGGGGTCAAGTAAATAAGTTATCTGCAGCACTCTCAAGGTCTGCATGGGATCCAGTAAATGAATCCACGTCATCCCCTAAAAGATCTAGTTCATCGTCTTTTGAACTAGTAGTGTCACTCTTTTGCTTCTTAACATAGCGTTTTCTTTGTGAAATTTTTATCAGTTGTTCTTCTGTAAAAGAAGCACATATTTCACATGGACTTTCAAAGTGACACAGGAGTCATCACTCTTGCCAGATTCCCTACAGGTTGGGCAGTAATTATGTGCATCAAACGCAAAGCAAAAGTGACGACATTTACTAGATCTCGGCTTATCTTTATTTGTTTGGTGGGCAGACATCTTGAAACGCAATAAAAAGACGTAGATGAAAAGCCTGAACCGAGGAAAACTCAAAAACACCAAAATAAGAAAAAATACTTATCCTGTCGAAACGGAACTTTCACAGAATAAACTATGAGATATATTACATAAAATAACAAAAAATCAACATCCAACAATAATGTGCTGAGAAATAGATGAAAATATCTGTGTATGTTACAGACACTACCAATTCACGCGGCCAACAAGAAAGTAGGAAGAAATCTCACAGAGTTCCGCGAGAAGGCAACCTGAGGCTACGGCCAACTATAAATGTCTTTTTTTCTTAGACGTTGGCCGGATGCCTGCGGCCATCCGAGAACAGCATTCAGTCCCACATGGTAAGCTATTGTAGTGCAATAAAATTCACCCCTTACCATCTTGTAGTAAGAGAACACTTGAAGCAATTACATGCTTTCCCTTAACCCAGAGGTTGAGAGGCTGTCAATTCTCTTCCCACTTCTCCTTGCCAGGCTTTTATGTAAGTTATTAAGCACCTCAGCAGCACTCATCTCCTCCACCCTCTACAATTATTTCCAATTTGCTTTTCACACAGGGAATACAGAACTAGCAGTGGTCACTTGCCCACTGGCTATAGAATTAATACTTTTAATCTCTACTAGACCTTCCTGTGGATTTTCATCAGCACAGCCTTCCTCCACTTCCTCCTCTTCCTCTCCTTCAGCCCCACCCCCAATACTCCCTCCGCCAAGTCCCATCTGAGAATTATACTCCCCCGTCTCCATCTTTAAAATATATGGAATGATACTGTCTATTTGAACATTGCCAATGAGTCCAGCAAAAAACAGTTCTTCCATGACATCGGGACTTAATGAGCGCAGAGACGGTAACCGTAGCAACAGGCGTAGCACTCTGTCAGGCTGGTCGCTGTATTCTTGCTTTGCGTACTCATTCAGTTCCCGCACTGCCTTCTCCTGAAACAGCTCAATCTGACGCTTGTGCTGCTTATTTTCCACGTGATCTACAGGAAAAATATACAGAAATATAATCTGAATCAAAGTCATCTGCAAATAACTGCTTACAGAACCGTGGAAGCTAAACGACTTGTTTTCCATTTAAAATATAGAAAAAAAAAACACACACACAAACTTCAAACTTACATACTTTGACATACAGTAATTTATTAACTATTAATGGAACAGAGACAAGTTAATACTAATATCCAACATACAGAGATGCAAACTCCCAACAGAATTAATGATCATCAAAAAAATCAGGGATGTAAATAATACTCAAATACTCTTACAACAAGCACTCATGTATTATACAGCTCTCGGTGTCAATATTACAAATCTGAAAACTATTTTCACCTGTTCTATTAAATTTTCTAAGTTCATAATCACATTAAATAATCAAATCAATCAGTGTACAAATCTGTGAACATGCAATGCTCATGCATTCCCCAATCCCCTCTACCTCCTCCTCCCTCAACAGAATCTCCATCTGCTTAGACATCTTCTCTATCTCTCTCATACCTGAGTTGAACATGGTGAGTGTCTTGAGATAGGCATACTCAGTAGCATCTACGTCGAGTCTGGACAGGCTATCCCCAAGAGTCTGCAACTTCATCACAGTATCCGTAACCTTCTTCACACGCTCAGACAGGGCTTTGTCACCTGAGAAGACAATTGTAAGATAACTACCTTGTAAAACCGGCGGCCAATGAACTATTATTAATGCCACCATGCCCAAAATTTTCTTCAAATGATCAGATAAGCATTGTCAATGTTAAGCAGGTTAATAACAGGGAAATGATACAAAAAAACAAAACAAAAAAAATAGCATCAGAGATGCCCATACCCCACAGCCTAGGGAAATATTTTTAAACACCATGAGGTATAGAAGTAGTGTATCAGTACAAAGTTCAGGATACTTTCAGAGCACTGTCAGTTATAAAAATGTCCAAACAATATTTAAATAGAGAAAATAATGTCTAAGAGAAAGATAATGCATGTAAAGATGAAGAATCAAAACAAGACAATTCAATAACAAGATAACAGCATTAATCAGTAAACTAAACATTACGACACTCTTTATCTATATCTGGCATGGCCGAATTATGGTTTGGATGTTTTGAATATTACCATGCATACAGAAGTGGTAATACATTCAATGAATGCTTATGTGTGGTGTTGGCGCAAAATCTGTGGCTCACTTGATGAAATTCCATCTGTTACAATGGGAAGTTGTAAAAGTAAAATTCTTAATGAATTGTAATATGACTTTAACAGTGCTTAATCTGCATCAAAAGACAGACCCAAAGGTGCAATAAGATTTTAAAGGTCAAGGTCACTACGACAAGGTCAAATCAAGGTCACACCATGATGCTGCACACCTACAACCCCCAACCAATGTCCCTACCAAGTATCAACTTCCTACACCTTACGGTTTCCGATATACAGCCCGGACAAGATTTTATGGGTCAAGGTCACTATGGCAAGGTCAAAGGTCAAATCAAGGTCAGACCATGACACTGCACACCTACACCCCCTAACCAATGTCCATACCAATTATCAACTTCCTACACCTTACGGTTTCTGAGATATAGCCCAGACAAGATTTTATAGGTTAAGGTCACTACGGCAAGGTCAAAGGTCAAATCAAGGTAGGACCATGACGTTGCACACCTACACTCCCTAACCAATGTCCCTAGTAGGTATCAACTTCCTACACCTCACGATTTCCGAGATATAGCCCGGACAAGATTTTATGTGTCAAGGTCACTACAGCAAGGTCAAAGGTCAAATCAAGGTCAGACCATGACGCTGCACACCTAGACCCCCAACCAATGTCCCTACCAAGTATCAACTTCCTACACCTTACAGTTTCCGAGATATAGCCCGGACAAGATTTTATAGGTCAAGGTCACTACGGCAAGGTCAAAGGTCAAATCAAGGTCAGACTATGACATTGGCACACCTACATCCCCTAACCAATGTCCCTACCAAGTATCAACTTCCTACACCTTACGGTTTCCGAGATATAGCCCGGACAAGATTTTTAAACTCAAGGTCACTATGGCAAGGTCAAAAGTCAAATCAAGGTCAGACCATGACGTTGCACACCTACACATCCTAACCAATGTCCCTACCAAGTATCAACTTCCTACACCTTACAGTTTCTGAGATACAGCCCGGACAAACTTTTTCCCGCCGCCCGCCCACCCATCCGGAAAACAATACCCCGACAGCCCTTAAGGGCTGTGGGGTAAAAACAATGGACAAATGCAGGACAATTCATCAGTCCAGTTCAGTTTGTTGTCTGAAAGCACTGACCAAATAGCACAGAACAATGGTATAAGTTGAGATTTTATAAAGCCATTAATGTCACCTATGGAGCCTAGGTTCATTATTCTTAACAGCAATAAAATAAATGATAAATTGAAAGACACAAATAACTGATTCTAATCAAGAATTCTGTGTCCTGCTGTTTTACTGACCAGGGGAGGGGAAAATTTTTTGAAAACTGCAAAGATTACATTCCTTAGATACCCTGTGGGTCGAAAATTTCGACGAAATCACTCTCGCACGGTTTAGGAGATATGAGCACATTTGCCTTTTTTAGTATTCCAAATAGCCAATTACTCATTTATTTAATTAATTACTCACTCATTTATGAAGCAATTACCCCCAAAAGCAATCCCATACAAGCTATTAACCCAATGAACCTCCATACCAAATTTCAGAAAGCTAGGCTTAATAGCATTCCTTAAAATGTCTGGAAACCAAAGAGATACTCAAAAGTAGCAAAATAGCTATTACTCAGTTAGCTATAGAGCTATCATCACCAAAAGCAATCCCATACAAGCTATTAACCCAATAAACCTGCATGCCAAATTTGGTAAAGATAGGATAAGAACTGTTGCCTAAAATGTCTGGAAACCAAGTGGGACGCCGGACGGTGGAAAAAGCAAAAATAATATGTCCAACCCCCAGTGGGTGGACATAATTCTGTGTCCTGCTGTTTTACTGACCAGGTGTTGATTTCAAGCAAATAATCATACTCTGCAAGAAGCACCATTGTTCCGGTTAACAAAGCTTCTCTGCTGACATGACTTTATTATCAAAGAAAGTGTTTATTTTCAAATGACTACATTTCAGTGAAAGAATCCAATATGTACTTCAATATATATTCCTCTGACCCACACTTAATATGAACAAGGGCTTAAAAACTACAAACACATATCAACTGAATGGACAACCAGTGCAACTTAAATACTCTGTCAATTGTTGTTCACAGTGATAAAGGAATTTACACGCATCAAGGGCATATTACTGTAAGTATTAAAGTTACATACATTACACATCTAAATACACCAAAACTGAAATTCAATAGAGTTTTTGTCCTAGGACAAAAGTTTTTGCGCAATAATTGTGTTTTGTAATATTCCTTACCCTCTTGCACACTGTTTTGCAGGTGGTTGACTATTGCAGCAAGGATTGTGGGGAGATTCATACTCTCAGCACACTGAGACAGACCCAGAGCAAACAGCTCACTCCAACAGTGACGCACCAAACCAGTCTGAATCTCACTACTAAAAACATTAATACAACATCTGTTAGATGTACAAAGTTGAAAATTTAATAAGTAAATTAAATTTTTGTAAGTTAATACCCTATCCAATGGACAATTGCTAATCCGGTCGGTGCAGACCCGCCCGCCAAATGTCAGAAAAAGACGTCCTGTGTTTCCACCGGCCGGCCAGTCCCAGTACTGTGTACTCGCCAGGTGGAGCATCGTACTTCCTTCCTGTCTAGACAGCGTGACGTCATAGCATCTTTTTTGTTGTCTAAACCTATTAGACCCCTAGTAAGCTGATAGTGGGGTCGGTGGGAGGGTCTTGTGTGTCCATTGGATAGGGTATTAACTTAATTTACTTATTAAATTTGCAATTTTATTGTGTTAATACATCCTATCCAATGGACAATTGCTGAATAACTACTGCTTGGTCTGCGGTTAAGTTACTAGGGGCTTAAGTGAACTCATAAACAAACTAACAAAATTTCTCCAAGCCCTGGTCGACCTTGAGGTCAGGAAACGCCATGGTCGGTCACCAGCAGCCGGTTACCCGGGGCTGTACTGACGTTGCCCCCCCCCCCCCCCCCCCCCTTTTAACAGACCCGCTCTGAGGTAGGGGAAGAGAGGGATGAGTTCAGTCCCATAAGAAGCAGAAATAAATCTCCCGAAGGAGCACGTCAGAGTTTTTTTTTTCTGGTTGGTTTGATAGTCTTCTTTTTTTTTTTAATATATATATACGTTACCACCCAGGTGTGAAATTGTCCATTTCGTGAAATGTACAACCCAACTGTCCATTTCGTGAAATGGACAAAATATTTGTCCATTTCGTAAAATAGACAAAAAATCTACTGACCATTTCATGAAATGGACAACTAAATGTATGAAGTTTTTACTCTCATTTACAATTTTTTTTTTTTTTGGCATTTTTATTGAAACATACATCTGCTAGTGATGTGCAGGTTATTATAATTCCTTTAACATTTTCTTATAAAATATAACATGATCCTACTATGATTAAGCTACAATATTAGTTAAGTATTTGTTAACGTTTGTGTTAACATTTATAAAAAAAATTTAAGTCCTTGAGATGGCATCTAGCTGAGACTAAACCACAACAAATATGTTATAACATGAAGAGCTTTTAACACTAAGCCACATTGGTAGTTTATTTACATTACTAATTGCAAATGTTGATATCACAGTTGTCATTTACTTGTCCACATTATCAAAAGATTTGACTATGACAAGCACTGAATTAACCCTTAGATCTAATCCTCAAAAGGTTGGCTACAATCCTCAGATCTCATAAAAAGAGAGCCTCACCACAGTAAGTTGGATTTAATTGTAATTATCCCACAGTTACTTTTAATAACCCTTAGATCTAATCTTCAAAGGGTAGGCTACAATTCCTCAGATCTAAACATTAAAGGAAAGCCTTTTAAACAAGATTAGTGCAGAAAAGGGACAAAGTTCTGTTGTATTTCTTTTAAGCAAAAGTTAAAAAATAATATACCAGGTGCCAATATGCTTTTTAAAAGTGTAAGTGTAATTTTAAATAGTTATTCCCATTTAAAAGTATGCTTTATGTATTTGACACTTTTATGTCAATTTTTTCAAATATTTATAACTGATTAACAACTAGAAATAGGACACCCTGTTGATAGTAGATGTGAATAGAAACAGGATAGCATAGAAGAACACACATTATCATGTGTAATGTCCACCCGATGAACCTTGCCCAAATTGTACAGTAGTCTTACAAGACCCTGTTTCATTTGTAAAATATATCAATGATGCTTAAATATTTATTAGTGTAGATGTAAATTATTTCAGCTTCATGCCTTTTTGCATTGGTTGGGTTGAAAATTTCGACGAAATCACTCTATCTTGCATGGTTAAGAAGATAGAAGCAAATTCCTGTTTTTCTATTTTTGGCAAAAATTTGAAAATTAAAAATGGCCGCCATTTTTGGGAAAAGGAAATTTTTTTGAAAATTGCAAAGAGTACATTTCTTAGATACCCTATGGGTCGAAAATTTCAACGAAATAACTCTATTTTGCACGGTTAAGGCCAGTTTGTGTTTTTCCATTTTGGGCAAAAATTCGAAAATTCAAAATGGCCGCCATATGTGTGGAGGGGAAAATTTTTTGAAAATTGCAAAGAGTACATTCCTTAGATACCCTGTGGGTCAAAAATTTCGACGAAATCGCTCTATCTCGCATGGTTAAGGAGATAGAAGCAAATTTGTGTTTTGCCATTGTTGGCAAAAATTCGAAAATTCAAAATGGCCGACATTTTTGGGGAGGGGAAAATTTTTGGAAAATTGCAAAGATTACATTCCTTAGATACCCTGTGGGTTGAAAATTTCGACGAAATCGCTCTATCTCGCATGGTTAAGGAGATAGAAGCAAATTTGTGTTTTACTATTTTGGGCAAAAATTTGAAAATTCAAAATGGCCACCATTTTAGGGGAGGGGAAATTTTTTTTAAAATTGCCAAGAATACAATGCTCAAATACCTGTGGGTCGAAAATTTTGACGAAATCGCTCTATCTTGCATGGTTAAGGAGATAGCAGGAAATTTGTGTTTTGCCATTTTTGGCAAAAATTCGAAAATTCAAAATGGCCGCTATTTTTGGGGAGGGGAAAATTTTTTGAAAATTGCAAAGAGTACACTCCTTAGATACCCTGTGGGTTGAAAATTTCGACGAAATCGCTCTATCTCACACAGTTAAGGAGATAGAAGCAAATTTGTGTTTTGCCATTTTTGGCAAAAATTCGAAAATTCAAAATGGCCGCCATTTTTGGGGAGGGGAAAACTTTTTAAAAATTGGCAAGAGTAGAATTCTCAGATACCCTGCGAGTCGAAAATTTTGCCGAAATCGCTCTATCTCGCACGGTAAAGGAGATAGAAGCAAATTAGTGTTTTGCCATTTTTGGCAAAAATTCGAAAATTCAAAATGGCCACCATTTTTGGGGAGGGGAAAATTTTTTAAAAATTACCAAGAGTACAATGCTCTGATACCCTGTGGGTCGAAAATTTTGACGAAATCGCTCTATCTCGCACGGTTAAGGAGATAGAAGCAAATTTGTGTTTTGCCATTTTTGGCAAAAATTTGAAAATTCAAAATGGCCACCATTTTTGGGGAGGGGAAAATTTTTGGAAAATTGCAAAGATTGCATTCCTTAGATACCCTGTGGGTCGAAAATTTCGACGAAATCACTCTATCTCGCACGGTTAAGGAGATAGAAGGAAATTTGTGTTTTGCCATTTTTGGCAAAAATTCTAAAATTCAAAATGGCCGCCATTTTGGGGAGGGGAAAATTTTTTGAAAATTGCAAATATTACATTTCTTAGATACCCTGTGGGTCGAAAATTTCGACGAAATCGCTCTATCTCGCACGGTTAAGGAGATAGAAGCAAATTTGTGTTTTGCCATTTTTGGCAAAAATTCGAAAATTCAAAATGGCCGCCATTCTTGGGGAGGGGAAAATTTTTTGAAAATTGCAAAGAGTACACTTCTTAGATACCCTGTAGGTTGAAAATTTCGACGAAATCGCTCTATCTCACACAGTTAAGGAGATAGAAGCAAATTTGTGTTTTGCCATTTTTGGCAAAAATTCGAAAACTCAAAACGGCCGCCATTTTTGGGGAGGGGAAAATTTTTAAAAATTGGCAAGAGTAGAATTTTCAGATACCCTGCGGGTCAAAAATTTGCCGAAATCACTCTATCTCGCACGGTTAAGGAGATAGAAGCAAATTAGTGTTTTGCCATTTTTGGCAAAAATTCTAAAATTCAAAATGGCCGCCATTTTTGGGGAGGGGAAAATTTTTTGAAAATTGCATAGATTGCATTCCTTAGATACCCTGTGGGTCAAAAATTCTGTCGAAATCGCTCTATCTCTTACAGTTTCTGAGATATTAGCAAATTACTCAAAAGTAGTACTGAAAATACACAATGAAGTACCTAAATGGCTATTACTCATGTACTGACAAAGCTATCAGTCCCAAATGCAATACCAAGCGAGCTATGGACATAACAATCTTGTATTCAAAATTATAGTAAAATATCTTTAATTATTTTGGCTTAAATGCACGGAAACCAATGGGTACTGAAAATAGCTGTACTTAAGTATTACTCAGTAAGCAAAAGAGGTACAACAGCCAAAAGCAATCCCAAGCAAGCTACTGACCCAATAAGCCTGCATACCAAATTTGGTGACAATAGCTCTAATACTTTTCCTTTAAATGAGCGGAAACCATGCGTGACGCCGGACGCCGGACATCGGATGGCGGCAAAAGCAAAAATAATATATCCATCCCCTAGGGGGGTGGACATAATTAACGAACTTAGTATAAGATATTTCATATACATATCATTATTATAGGGGAATAAAGTCGATAACTTAAACCAAAAGATTGGCCATGAATGAAAGGTTAACTTTCATACATGACTTTGTCCATTTCATGAAATATATGGATTTATCCATTTCACGAAATGGACAGTTGGGTTGTCCATTGCATGAAATGGACAATTTCCTTGTTCATTTCACGAAATGGACAATTTCACACCTGGGTCGTAACATATGTTTGTATGTACAATTATTTACATTGTACAAAATCTCCTCTATCTCCCGGGCTATTGGTGGATCTGCTGTGCAGCCACCACAGGTCCCAGATGGTAGAGCTCTGAATCAGCCCAGGCCACATCCTTTAGATAAAACTGTGTGAAGTTGTTATGTGACCTCCAGTGGCAGGTGGATATGCTCTAAGGAGACTCCCAATTGGAAGGCCTTAGAAGCTGAAAGGCCCTGACATCATGGGCTTTAACCTGATGTAAAGTGTGGGCCTCCTGGTCAGAGAGCTTATAACATAGGATCACAGTCTGCTTGATCCATGAGGAGATAGTGGCAGGTGAGATGTCTTTGTCGAAACCTTTCTTGAAGGAGACAAAGACCAACTCCTTATTTTGCCTGAGGACTGAGGTGCTGTCCAAATAGTAGCGCAATGCTCTGACCGGACAGAGGGACCTGTCAGACTTGAGGGATCTATCCAGGGCTGGTATAACCACTGGGGCCACACTGTGTGGACCCTATTTGGCCAGCTGATTCTTGGAAAGAAAGCTGGGTGATGGATACAGGGACACCTTGGACCAGTCAGATTGGTGTCTAATGTTTTTGTTTTGCCAAGCATGAATCTCACTTCTACGCTTGCCCGACCCAAGGGCCAAGAGAAAATCTGTCTTGAAGGCCAAATGCTTCAAAGAGGCCTCTTTAATTGGTTCAAATGGAGCCTTTGTCAGCTGGTGCAAAACCAGGGAGAGGTTCTAGGAAGGGATTCCCCTCCGACCTTTGGGTCTGTCTCTGTGGAAATTATCCAGGAGACCGGTGAGATTTTGTCCTTGCTGACATTAATGGGTGAGTTTCCCAGTTTATCAGCAATGGCTGACCTGTAACCATCAATGGTGCTAGGCTATAACTTCCTGTCCTGAAACAGGTACAAAAGGAAGTCAGCCACTAACTTTACAGGGGGAGCCCTGAAATCCACCTGATTAGTGATGCACCACTTTGTAAAAATGGTCCATTTTGCCTCATACTCTGATCTAGTTGATCCCCTTTGAGAAGCCTCAATTCAATTCTTGCTGCCACTGCCTCAGAAGCCCTGCTCCTTGATTGCTGAGGCTCTAGGAGCCATGTATGGCGATTTAGATTTGTCAGATTTCTGTGAGGGATCTGATTGAAGGGCTGTGTCAACAAGTTGGGCAGATTGGGCAGGCTCACTGGGATTTGGTTGGACATGGCCACTAGATCCCAAAACCAAGACATGTTGGCCCACCCCGGAGCAATCAGAATGATTCTTTGGCATGGGAAATCCTGCAACTTCTCCACCACTTTACTCAATATGGCTGCTGGTGGGAAGGCGTATACGTCCAGATCCTCCCATGGCAGACTGAGTGCATCCATTGCTGTGGCCAGGGGATCCGGTACCGGTGACACAAACAGAGGCAACTTGTTGTTGAACCTCATGGCAAATAGGTCTATTTGGGGCCGGTGCTACCTGCTGCATATCGATTGGAAGACCACTGGAAGGAGAGACCACTCTGTTTGGATGGTCTGGCCTAGCCTGGATGGCTTGTCTGCTACCATATTCAGCCAGCCTGGAATGTGTCAGGCTTTGAGAGTCACTTGTTTCCTGGAACACCAGGTCAAGATTCTCCACAGTAGGGCACAAAGAGGGCCCGACCTCCTGCCTCCTTCCTTGTTTATGTATGACACCATTGTGGTGTTGTTTGTTGCCACAAGAACTATCTTGTCTGAACAGAAGTCCTGAAATTCTTTTAAGGCTAGAAAAACTGCTTTTAGTTCTAGGTAATTTATATGCAGCTTGCTGTCCAGAAGGTACCAGGTTCCTCTTGCAGTGTGTTCGTTTAAGTGAGCGCCCCACCCTTCTTTTGATGCATCTGTAAAGATTTGCAGAGCATGTTTTATTGGGTGTAATGGTTGACCTTGAAGCACATTGTCTTCCTCCAGCCACCATTGTAAATGGGGGTGCAGTGACCTGGGAATGGGGATCCCTTTTTCTGGTGATTCGGGTACCCTCCAATTGTTTTTGAGGTGCCACTGTATGGGTCTCGTATGCAGTCGACCTAGGTGAACTTGCTTTTCTGTGGCTGTTAGCAGACCTATCAAAGACATGAATTGCTGTACCGAACAAGCCGGTAGGGATAGTAGTGTCTGAATTTTTTCTTGAAGGTTCTGCCACCAGTCCGGTGTGGGTCGGAGTTGACCATACCTGAGGTCAAACTGGTAGCCTACAAAGTCGAAGACTTGTTTGGGCTCCAGTTCTGATTTCTCTAAATTCACCTGCCAACCCAGATCCTGACATATTTTCACTAGATCCTGTGTATGCTGGAGACAAATTTGGTGGGATCTGGCTCTCACCAACCAGTCGTCTAGGTACTGGTGGATTCTTATACCCTTGTGTGTGGCCATCAGTTTCACCTCCTTTGCTACCACAGTGAACTCCATGGGTGCTGTGGATAAACCAAATGGCAGACCCTTGAACTGTTATCTCCGACCCTGCACATGAAATCTCAGATATTTCCTGGACTGTTCCTGTATTGGTATGTGGAAATAGGCGTCCTTGAAATCTATTGAGGTCACCCACTCCCCCTGCTGGAGGGAGGTCCTGATGGTTTCCAGTGTCTCCATTTTGACTTTTTGAACCTTGAGGAATTTGTTTAAATTGCTCAGATCTAGGATAGGTCTCCATTTGTTGTTGGGTTTGGGCACTAGAAATAGTCGGTTGAAAAACCCCAGAGATATTTGATTGTTTATCAGCTCTACTGCGTTTTTGTCCATAAGCTGATGTAATGCCTATAACAGGTAGAGGTTCCTGTGGGGATTGACATAACAGCTTATGATGCCTGGAAATCTTGCCAAGTTCGGCCGAATCAGAAAGGGGAGGGTGTAACCTTCTTTCAGGATTTGAACTACTTTCGGACCGGCACCCAGATCCAGCCTAGTTTGCCAAAAGGTTTGAAGTTTCGCCCCTACAGGCAGATTTGGAGCAGCAGTTGTTACATTTGTTACAGGTTTTACACAAGACAATTGAGTGACACATGAAACACCTTTCACATATTTTAATTTGTACTCTATTTGATAATAACAACCTGCTGACCCTGGACTTGTTTTTTTCTTTTAGGAATGCCCGGGTGCAGTATGTACAACTTTTACAACATGAGAGTTTACAAAAGTGTTCATTGTCTGTCTGTGTGTTGAAACTTGGCTCACGGCCAGCAGTTGTTCCTGTAACTTGTTTACACAGTAATTGTCATTTGTATGACTGCTGGCCCTTGGCCGGTCGGGATGAAATTGCAAATTTAATAAGTAAATTAACTTTTTATAAGTTAATACCCTATCCAATGGACAATCGCTTTACCGGTCGGCACGACCGGTCCCGCCAAACGCCAGAAAAAGACGTCCTGTATATACTACCGGCAGGACCGGTCACAGAGTGTGCATTTGCTAGGTGGCGCATCGTACTTCCTTCCTGTCTAGACAGAGTGACGTCATAGCATCTTTTTCGTGTCTAGTCCAAGTAAGACCCTGAGTAAGCTGATAGTGCGGCCGGATGGGTGGGCCTTGCCTGTCCATTGGATAGGGTATTAACTTATAAAAATTTAATTTACTCGTTAAATTTGCAATTTTATTGCATTAATAGATCCTATCCAATGGACAATTGCTGAATAACTACCGTTTGGTAGGTGGGTAAGTTACTAGGGATTCAGTTGAACTCATAAACAAAAAACAAAGGGTGAGAAGGCCCGGTTGACCTAAGATCAGATGACCTCAAAGGTCAAGGTCGGCTGAGACTAACCGGTTACCCGGAAGTCTACCAAAGTTGCCCCCCCCCCCCCCCCCTTTTTCTTAGACCTGCTCTGAGAAAGGGAGAAGAGGGTTGAATTCAGTCCCGTAAGAAATAAACTTCCCAAAGGAAGCAAGTCACTGGGTTTTTTTTTTTTTTGGTATTATATACAAATATACATGCTATGTACATATATACATATTTACATATCTCCTCATTTTTGGGCTTGGTGGTGGTGGACCTGTTGGGCAGCCACCACAGGCTCTAAATGAAAAAGCTCTGTATCAGCCCAAGCCACATCCTTCAAATAGAATTGTGTGAAGGTGTTATGGGATTTCCAGTGGCAGGCTGACAGAATGTGCTCTAAGGCGACCCCCGACTGGAAGGCCTTAGAAGCAGCAAAGGCCCTGACATCATGGGCTTTTACCTGATGCACTGTGAGGGCCTCCTAGTCAGAGAGCTCAGAACAAAGGATCACAGTCTGTTTGATCCATGAGGAGATGGTGGCAGGTGAGATGTCCTTATGAAAACCTTTCTTGAAGGAGACAAAGACAAACTCCATGTTCTGTCTAAGATCTGAGGTCCTGTCCAGGTAATAGTGAAGGGCCCTGACTGGACACAAGGACCAGTCACCCTTGAGTGACTTATCCAGAGTGGGGGCCAGGGCTGGTATGACCACTGGGGCCACACTATCTGGACCTTCCTTAGCCAGCTGGTTCTTGGATAGAAAGCTGGATGAGGGGGACAAGGACACCTTAGAGCAGTCTGACTGGTGTCTGATGTTTTTATGTAACCAAGCATGGATCTCACTCCTGTGCTTACCAGAACCCAGGGCCAGCAGAAAAACAGTCTTGAAGGTCAAGTGTTTTAGTGAGGCCTCTTTTAAAGGTTCAAAGGGAGCCTTAGTCAGACGGTGCAAGACCAGGGACAGGTTCCAGGAGGGTATACCCCTCCTGCCCTTGGGCCTGTCTCTATGGAAACTATCCAGGAGACGAGTGAGATTCTCATCTTTGCTGACATTAATGAGGGAGTTGCCCAACTTGTCAGCAATGGCTGATCTGTATCCATCAATGGTACCTGGCTGCAACTTTCTGTCCGGGAACAGGTGCAAAAGGAAGTCAGCTATGGCTTTCAGAGGTGGTGCCCTGAAGTCCACCTGATTACTGAGGCACCACTTTGTAAAAATGGTCCACTTTGCTTCATAGACGGATCTGGTTGATCCTCTTTGAGGAGCCTCAATTTGTGCTGCCACTGCCTCAGAGAAGCCCTGCTCCTTGACTGCTGTGGCTCTAGGAGTCAGGCATGTAGGTTCAGGTTTGCAGGTTCCTGTGCAGGGTCTAGTTGAATGGCTGAGACACCAAGTTGGGTAGGTTGGGCAGATATAGTGGGATCTGACTGGACATTGCCACTAGATCCCAGACCAGGGCATGTTGGGCCACCCCGGTGCAATCAGTATGATTCTGTTGCATGGGTAGTCCTGCAACTTCTCCACTACTTTGCCCAAGATGGCTGCTGGTGGGAAGGCATATGGGTCCAGATCCTCCCAGGACAGACTGAGTGCATCCACTGCCCATGCCTGGGGGTCTGGAACCGGTGACACAAACTGTGGTAGTTTGTTGTTGAACCTGGTGGCAAACAAGTCCACCTGGGGCTGGTGCCACCGGGAGCATATAGCTTGGAACACCTCTGGGTGAAGGGACCATTCCGTTTGGCCAAGTCTGGATAGCTGGTCTGCTATCACGTTCAGGCGGCCGGGGATGTGACGTGTTTCCTCGTGCACCAGGACAGGATTCTCGACAGGCACACAGTGAGCCCGACTTCATCCCCCCTTCCTTGTTGATATAGGCAACCACTGTTGTGTTTCTGTGACTACCAGTACTATGTTGTTGCAACAGAGATCTTGGAACTCTTTTAGGGCCAGAAAGATCGCTTTTAGTTCCAAATGGTTTATGTGCAATTTGCTTTCTGAAAGGGACCAGGTTCCCCTTGCAGTGCGCTTGTTTAAGTGAGCGCCCCACCCTTCTTTTGATGCGTCTGTAAATATCTGCAGAGCATGTTTTAGTGGGTGTAATGGTTGACCTGGAAGCACATTGCTTTCCTCCAGCCACCACCTTAGGTGGGGGTGGAGCAATCTGGGAATGGGTATCACCTTTTCTAGTGATTCTGGTACCCTCCAGTTGTTCTTCAAGTGCCACTGTATGGGTCTCATATGAAGTCGACCTAGGTGGACTTGCTTTTCTGTTGCTGTTAGGATCCCTATGAGGGACATGAACTGCCGGACCGGACACACCGGACCGGACAGACTTGACTGAATTTTGTCTATCAAAGTCTGCCAACGCTTTGGTGTGGGTCTGACTCTGCCCTCTTTCAAGTCGAACTGGTAACCTACGAAGTTGAAAACCTGTTTTGGTTCCAGTTCTGACTTCTCCTTGTTCACCAGCCAACCCAACTCTCGACAGAGAGCTACCAAGGTCTGTGTATGCTGGAGACAAGTTTGGTGGGACGTGGCTCTCACCAACCAGTCGTCTAGGTACTGGTGGATTCTTATACCCCTCTGTAAGGCCATCAGTTTGACCTCTTTGGCCACCACTGTGAACTCCATGGGTGCTGTGTAAAGGCCGAAGGGTAGGGCTTTGAACTGGTACGACCGACCCTGGAGGTGAAAACGCATGTACTCCCTGGACTGACTGTGAATAGGTATGTGGAAGTATACGTCTTTGAAGTCTATGGATGTGACCCACTCCCCTGGCTGTAGGGAGGTTCTTATTGTCTCTGGGGTCTCCATTTTGAACGACTCTGTGTTTAGGAAGGTGTTCAAGGTGCTCAGGTCCAAGATAGGTCTCCACCGGTTGTTGGGTTTGGGTACCAAAAATAGCCGGTTGTAAAACCCTAGTGAGTTTTGGTTTGTTACCGGTTCTACTGCATTTTTGTTCACCAGCTGATACAGTGCCTCCAAAAGGTGGGCCTGTTTAGATGGGTTGTGATAGTTGCTTATGACAGTTGGTGACCTGGTTAAGTTTGGTCTGAACCGGAAGGGAAGGGTGTAACCCTCTCTGAGTATGGTGACTTCTTTTGGACTGTAACCCAGAGCTTCCTATTTCTCCCAAAAATTGTGTAGCCTTGCCCCTACAGGTGGATCTATAGCAACAGTTGGGACATTTGTGACAAGATTTGCAGAACTCAAGTGACCTACACAGGAAACATCTTTCACATATTTTATTTCTGTGTGATTGTAACAATAATTGGGATTTACGCCTTTCCTTTGTGGCAACCCTGTAACAGAATGAGCATTTGCAACACAAAAGTCTACATGAGAATGTACAGTCACTTTCTTGTCTCCGGCTATCACTGGAGAAGGGTTCAAGAATATCTGACCGGACACATCAACAGAGTCCTTCAGTCCGGTCACAAACTCTACACATTGATTGTTATTTTAGCGGCTTGAAACCCTTAGCCGGCTTCTGGGAGAAGGTTGAAGGCTTGCCACGACTTTTCTTGGCTTGCTGTCTATCCCTTATTTGCTTCCATGCCGGGTTACCGGACTTCCGGTCCGGCTGATGAACACACTTGTCATTGGGAGCATTGAAAGCGACCTTGACGTCTGCGAGACTGACCAAAAGAACGCCTCTCCTCACTTCTACAGATTTCCTCTGCAGCCTTGGTGATAAGCTGGTCAGGGAATAGTGAGTGTAGATGAACAGGGGCCGTACACAGAGCAGTAAGGGTGTCCTGCTTCACACCAGCATGTAAATATTCTAAATAACTGTCCCTGCGTGCAAGGGTAAAGTTCGCCATACTGATGAAAACCCCTTCAGAAAGGTCTTGCATAGTCCTGGCCATGGCTTGAGAGATTGACCGGTTGAAGGACACCAGATAGTCCAGTTCATCTACGGCCTGCTTCATTCTCTCAGATGACTTGCCCTTTGTGCTATCCAGATGTAAAGTCTTTAACTGAGAAGACATGGCGTCTTGAACCCTGGTCAAGCAACGTGACAGTCCAGCAGCCTGGTTACACATGACAGTTTGTTCTCTGACTGCTCTCTCCCAACACCTAAGCATGTCCTGGCTGAGGGCCCAGGAGGGTGGGGCAGTAGGAAGGCTACGTCTGGCAACCCGGCTAAAACAACTGTTGAGCTTGGCTGGTTCCGGAGACCAGGAGCATACAGTGGTACTGTCACAGTCCTTCTTC
Organism: Sabellastarte sp. h YS-2021; assembly: GCA_964017235.1. Classification (NCBI taxonomy): domain Eukaryota; kingdom Metazoa; phylum Annelida; class Polychaeta; order Sabellida; family Sabellidae; genus Sabellastarte; species Sabellastarte sp. h YS-2021. The sequence continues at coordinate 39,209,511 of OZ024930.1, read as the reverse complement.
TCAGTATGCATCCCATACCATCTGGACGACCGGGGAGGCTTGATGAATTGATCTTTGAGGAGGCCAGCAGTTTCTGTATTTCTTGCAGGGTAGCCCTCTGTGATGGTGAGATTAAGCTTTTCCATCTTCTTGCACAGCCAATCGTCCACCGGAAGCTTGACCGACACTTTACCGGTTGGCTGAACACGTAAACTGGCAAAAGGGTTGTCATCAGAAGATGAAACATTGTCAAACTCAGGGACCTTGTGCCAACCCATGAAGGATCTCACGCCACTGATTGTCTCTCTATAGCTGGCCTCCTCAGAGAGTTCTTGATCTGCAGACTCGCTCCTGGTGAGTTCTCTCTCAGGGGAACCGTCCCGGAAGTTTCCTTCCAACAGGGAACCGGCCTCATCGTTCTGGTCATCCTCACTTTCAGACCCACTGGTGCTCTGGACAACTCTACCACTGGTCAGGGTCTGGTATCCACTGAGGGCAGCATCACCGGTACCAGAAGGCAGTACATCAGGACCTGCACCGGGAACCTGAACTGGCTGGGTGGCCGTCCCCGCACAGGGAGCCTCAACAGGCTGGGTGGCATTCTGCTGAATCTCATCTCCCCTGGGTGGAACAGCATCACCGTCTGAACAAGGCTGGGACCGGAAGGCTCTGCAGATTCAGCCAACTTACTGGTGCTAGCACCAGGGTCAAAAAATGGCTTCCGGCTGGTGATGACTTCTGCTGGCTTCACCACCGGAACAGCAAAGGATTTGAACAACAGCATTGCTTCCAGCCTTGCAAATCTCTCAGCCCATTTGTCATCTAGATTTTTCAAATCTTTAGATCAAGGTCTGCTGCTGGTACTGGGCTTCTTCTTGCTGGATCTGAGAGAAGGCTTGGGTGAATCGCTTCGCTTCTTCTTCTTTCCAGCAAGCGTGGTTTCAGGCTTAATAATAGCATTCTCTTCCTCTACTTTACCCAAAACACTGATGTGTGAAGGGTCCACGAGAGTGGGGGTAGGGGAGGACAAAACCATTTTCTTGTCTTTGTTCTTTCTTTCTCTGTAGGTGGGGGTGGCTAGTTGTCGGATCTGCTCTGGTGAAAATGCTTTACATATAGGGCAGTCTTTCTTAAGAACGCAGTTGTCTTCTCCAACCCCCTTGTCCCGACATCTTGCACACTTCAAGTGGCCATCAAAAATAGCCATAACATGGCCACAAGTGCCTCTCTTCTGTCCTGGGGATGACATGATGATCAGTACTTCAGTAGAAATACGTGGAAGTAAAATAAAATGGATGAATTCGCAGTTAAACTTCAAAACGTCTCTCTGTACAAAACACGTCCGCACACTCCACGCGCCAAACGAAAAAGATGCTATGACGTCACGCTGTCTAGACAGGAAGGAAATATGATGCGCCACCTAGCGAATGCACACTCTGACCGGTCCTGCCGGTAGTATATACTGGACGTCTTTTTCTGGCGATTGGTGGGACCGGTCGTACCGACCGGTAAAGCAATTGTCCATTGGATAGGATGTATTAACGCAATAAAAACTGATGTTTCCCCTTGCCCCTTCTACTCTGACCATGTGTAGAGATGTTCTTCCATGCTGGTCTGTCCTGCTTTCTGTTATCCGACCTCTTATCCGACCTCTCATAGGGGTGATACCGACCCTTCTTGTACACAGATCCTGACCGACCCTGGTTATGTCTTCCTCGCCCTGTTTAATCACACTGTCTGGAAACAGGGTGGATAAGTGTAAGGAAGCCGTCCTGAGTGCAGCCAGAGTATACGCTTTAATTCCTGCTTTCAAATAAGAGAGATACGAGTCCCTTCTGATTAGTGTCAAGTTAGCCATATTCACAAACACAAAATCAGTCAAATGTTCCATGGAGTTGGCCATAGCCTGGCAAATGCTGGAGTTAAAGGCCATGAGAAACTGTAGCTCTTCTGTGGCTGCTGACAGTTTGGGTGCTGACTTCCCCTTATTCTCCACTCTGATGGCCTTCAATTGTGACTGCATATCTTGTTGTACTTTGACCAGACAACGATTGAATCCTGCTGCCTGGTTGCAGATCACAGATGACTCCCTAGCTGTTTTCTCCCATTTACGTAACGTTTCCTGTGAGATGGGACGCGACTGGGGAGGGTTGGAGGCGATTCCGGCCTGTCTGGCTATTCGGAGGTAAGAACTATTAAGCTTTGAGGAGTCGGTATTCCATGTAGATACAGTGTCTGAGGTATCCTGCTTCTGGTCAGAATGGAATCCATACTACTTAGCTGAGACTTAGGGGATTATTGGTCTTTTTGCAAGCCACCTGCTTCAGCATCGAGAGAGAGGGGTAACCCTCCACTAATGTTAAGTTTGCTTAGTTTCCTACATAGCCACTCATCTGTAGGTAGCTCTACCGACACCTTGCCTGGGGTTTGCAGTTTAGGGCCAGCAAATGGGTTGTCATCTGAAGGGCCTGCATTGGAGTCAATATCTGGGATATGTGTCTATCCCATGTAGGACCTGTTTCCCTGTAAGATTGTTCCTCAGAGAGGGATTGGTCGAGGTTGGTGATAGTGGTGTCCTTTTCATCTGACAGTTCACCCTCTTCAACATATATATCCACAGGGGGTAGGTCAGATACCACACTTTCAGAGTCTGAGTCACTAGAAAAAACCCTTCTGGTCGGTTCAAAAGCACTAGAAACACTGGTAGAAGGTTTCTGTTCAGAGTGTCCTGGTCGGTCCATGACCTGAGGTCAGTCAGAGTGAGGCTTATCTGAGAGACTCTGCTTTGCAGCAGGAGGATCGGTAGTTGGAGAAACAGAGCACAGAGTGGGTGGGTCGGTGAACTGAGAAGAAGACTGGTCGGTTGGCTTGATGAAACTGATGTTTCCCCTTGCCCCTTCTACTCTGACCATGTGTAGAGATGTTCTTCCATGCTGGTCTGTCCTGCTTTCTGTTATCCGACCTCTTATCCGACCTCTCATAGGGGTGATACCGACCCTTCTTGTACACAGATCCTGACCGACCCTGGTTATGTCTTCCTCGCCCTGTTTAATCACACTGTCTGGAAACAGGGTGGATAAGTGTAAGGAAGCCGTCCTGAGTGCAGCCAGAGTATACGCTTTAATTCCTGCTTTCAAATAAGAGAGATACGAGTCCCTTCTGATTAGTGTCAAGTTAGCCATATTCACAAACACAAAATCAGTCAAATGTTCCATGGAGTTGGCCATAGCCTGGCAAATGCTGGAGTTAAAGGCCATGAGAAACTGTAGCTCTTCTGTGGCTGCTAACAGTTTGGGTGCTGACTTCCCCTTATTCTCCACTCTGATGGCCTTCAATTGTGACTGCATATCTTGTTGTACTTTGACCAGACAACGATTGAATCCTGCTGCCTGGTTGCAGATCACAGATGACTCCCTAGCTGTTTTCTCCCATTTACGTAACGTTTCCTGTGAGATGGGACGCGACTGGGGAGGGTTGGAGGCGATTCCGGCCTGTCTGGCTATTCGGAGGTAAGAACTATTAAGCTTTGAGGAGTCGGTATTCCATGTAGATACAGTGTCTGAGGTATCCTGCTTCTGGTCAGAATGGAATCCATACTACTTAGCTGAGACTTAGGGGATTATTGGTCTTTTTGCAAGCCACCTGCTTCAGCATCGAGAGAGAGGGGTAACCCTCCACTAATGTTAAGTTTGCTTAGTTTCCTACATAGCCACTCATCTGTAGGTAGCTGTACCGACACCTTGCCTGGGGTTTGCAGTTTAGGGCCAGCAAATGGGTTGTCATCTGAAGGGCCTGCATTGGAGTCAATATCTGGGATATGTGTCTATCCCATGTAGGACCTGTTCCCCTGTAAGATTGTTCCTCAGAGAGGGATTGGTCGAGGTTGGTGATAGTGGTGTCCTTTTCATCCGACAGTTCACCCTCTTCAACATATATATCCACAGGGGGTAGGTCAGATACCACACTTTCAGAGTCTGAGTCACTAGAAAAAACCCTTCTGGTCGGTTCAAAAGCACTAGAAACACTGGTAGAAGGTTTCTGTTCAGAGTGTCCTGGTCGGTCCATGACCTGAGGTCAGTCAGAGTGAGGCTTATCTGAGAGACTCTGCTTTGCAGCAGGAGGATCGGTAGTTGGAGAAACAGAGCACAGAGTGGGTGGGTCGGTGAACTGAGAAGAAGACTGGTCGGTTGGCTTGATGAAGGGTTCAGTCCTGACCACGTTAGCTGGTGGAGGGTGAGATGGAGTCACCTGGACTCTGCTGAAGGTCGGTTCCTGTGGTCGGATGAGTGCAGTGCTTCCAACCGGTAAAACCGGTCCAACTATTTCTGATCCAGATCATCTATCCTGGAGTCGGTAGATGCAGTAATCGGTCTGTCCAACTTACCTGACTTGGCTGAGGGTTCCTTTTCTTCCACCTTTTCCTTCTTCTCAGCTGGGGCACTCAAACCAGGTGACCTAACGGTGCCCTGGCCATCCACGACCCCCACTATCGACACGTTGATCGGGTCCACAAGGGTGGGACTGAGAGTGGCTGACTGAACTTCTTTACTGGGAGTTGAGGTAGACTTAGCTTCCCGAGTTTCTTTCCCTTTCTTGAGTTTATAAGATGGGGTTGAAGGTTGTGCCCGTTGGTCAGAAGTTAAAATGTCACAAAATTTACAAGCTGACTCTGGCTTTTCAACACAAGGGTCTTTTCCTTTATCGCGGCAACGCGCGCAAGATGAATGTGAGTCAAAACCGGCCATCAAGTGGCCACAAACACCATGCTTCTGACCTGGTGAAGCCATGTTCGTCTATAAACTCCCAAGAATCCATTTACATAAAATTCAGATGAAAAAATAAAGTATTCTCACAAAATCCTTCAAATACTGGCTAACACAAAAATCTGTGTGCACAGTACATGCGCCAAACAAAAAAGATGCTAAGACGTCACGCTGTCTAGACAGGAAGGAAGTATGATGCGCAACCTGGCGAGTGCACAGTACTGGGACACAGGGCATCTTTTTTTGACATTTGGCGGGCCGGTCTGCGCCAACCGGATTAGCAATTGTCCATTGGATAGGATGTATTAACACAATAAAAAGAAAGGTTGGAGCTTTTTCCTACTCTGGCAAAAGAAAGAGCTACAGTAATTTATTTCAGTGACTAAAGATCTGAAACCCTTATTCCAGTATTTGTTATGTTTGAAAGACATGTACTTATTAGAGTAAATAACATGGTCCAGTAATATTGAAAGATTTAAATAACCAACTCAAGCAATTGGATAGGTTTGCAAGACATACTCCAGTAACTGAAAAGGTTCCAATGACTTACCCTAGTAAATTGAAATGTTTGAACTGGAAAGTTTTGAATGCCTTACTCCAGTAAATTAAAATGCTTAAATTACTTACTCAGTAAACTGAAATGTTTGAATGATTATGTCAAGCAACTGTAAATACTTGAATGGCTTACCCCAGTTACTGGAATAGTTTGAAAGACTTACTCGAGCAGCTGGAAGGGTTTAATTGCTCTGGCCCAATGCATGGAGAGGAAGAGAAGCCTAGATGCAGTCTCACAGATGTAGTGCACATTGAGGTATGCAGGCATGGGAGAGAGAGGAATCAGCTCAAACTGCACATTGTTCTCATCTATAACCAGACCTACAACAGACAGCAAATACTGAAGACAACTCTGTTACAATGTATTAATATTGATTAAATATACAATGTCTACAAAGAGTTTTACATATCAACACAGAGATTTGATTTTTTGACTGATATCTAAAGTAACTGTAAATCAGGTACAAGATGGATGTTTATTAATTTTAAGAGGTGAAAAAAAATCAAGTTCGCTTTAAAGATTTGATCTCATGTGAAACATCCAAACTGAACACTAAATTTACAAGTTTCACAATGGAAATGAAACTGGTATACTTACACCGGTTATACTTTGGATACATAAAATTCATGCTCTTATGAAATCTGGATCAACTTCGCCCTACAGCTAATTTTTATACTTGACATTGTTACTAGATATTAGTTTTTTTTCCCCACAAATATAAATACCTTTCTGACTATCCACAGGAACATCTTCACAGATCGGATGTGTAATATTTTTTAATAACTATCATCAGATGAACAAAAATATGGAGGGCTGTGCAAAATTGGTTTGCATAATATAGAAAAGAATATTCCTAGGGAACAATATGATGATGAATGCAAAAAGCCTTGAAAAGTTTGCATATCAGTGTTTGCCTTTCCAAATACAAACTAGACCAAGGACGCATCTGTGGCCAGATGCATCCACCGGCAAAGGCAAAAGTAGCTATTACTCAGCTATGCCACGAGCTAGAGGTCTGAAATTTACTTTGTTATAGCTGACCCAAAAGTAGGTGAATAACAGATTTGCACAAAATTCTCTAAATGCAATAGTTTTCAAGTTACAAGTGATTTGACTCATGATGGAAGTTAGTGAAAAGTCCAAAAATAGCTATTACTCACTTAGCTATAGAGATACACACTCAAGTTACTCACCATGTTGTAGCTATGGAAAAAGTAGCTGAATAACATATTTTAACAAAGTGCTCTAAACGCAATACTTTTCAAGTTATAATTGATTTAGTGCATGATTTCATTAATTTTAATGCATTAAAAATTATTTTAAAAATTCATAAAAAACTTTAGGATGTGAAAGCTCTCCAAAATGTATGTGAATGAGTTATTTGAAAAAAATTGGCTATCTGCAATACTTTTAGAGATAATTCGCATTTACTCATTTTGAGTAGGTGAATAATTAGCTACGGGTCTGAAACTTCACCAAGTGAAAGCTCTCCCAAAAGTAGGTGAATGAGTTATTTGAGAAAAATTGGCTATCTGGAATACTTTTAGAGATAATTCGCATGTACTCATTTTGAGTAGGTGAGTAATTAGCTACGGGTCTGGAACTTCACCATGTGAAAGCTCTCCCACAAGTAGATGAATGAGTTATTTGATAAAAATTGGGTATCCGCAATACTTTTACAGATAATTAGCATTTACTCATTTTGAGTAGGTGAGTAATTAGGTACGGGTCTGAAACTTCACCAAGTGAAAGCTCTCCCAAAAGTAGGTACGGAGTTATTTGAGAAAAATTGGCTATCTGCAATACTTTTAGAGATAATTCACATTTACTCATTTTGAGTAGGCGAGTAATTAGCTATGGGTCTGAAACTTCACCATGTGAAAGCTCTTCCAAAAGTAGATGAATCAGTTATTTGATAAAAATTGGGTATCCGCAATACTTTTAGAGATAATTAGCATTTACTCATTTTGAGTAGGCGAGTAATTAGGTACGGGTCTGAAACTTCACCAAGTGAAAGCTCTCCCAAAAGTAGGTGAATGAGTTATTCAAAAGTAGCTATTACTCACTTAGCTATTGAGATAGATGCCCAAGTTACTCACCATGTTGTAGCTATGGAAAAAGTAGCTGAATAACATATTTTAACAAAGTGCTCTAAATGCAATACTTTTCAAGTTATAAGTAAGTAGCTACGGATCTGAAAATTCACTAATTGAAAACTCTCCAAAATGTATATGAATGAGTTATTTGAGAAAAATTGGCTATCTGCAATACTTTTAGAGATAATTCGCATTTACTCATTTTGAGTAGGTGAGTAATTAGCTATGGGTCTGAAACTTCACAATGTGAAAGCTCTCCCAAAAGTAGGTGAATGAGTTATTTGAGAAAAATTGGCTATCTGCAATACTTTTAGAGATAATTCGCATTTACTCATTTTGAGTAGGTGAGTAATTAGCTATGGGTCTGAAACTTCACAATGTGAAAACTCTCCCAAAAGTAGGTGAATGAGTTATTTGAGAAAAATTGGCTATCTGCAATACTTTTAAGAGATAATTCGCATTTACTCATTTTGAGGAGGTGAGTAATTATCTACGGGGTACTTTATCTACAATACAATTACCTACAATACTTTTAAGCGATAAGCCACCTGCCAAATATGAAAGAAATGTGGAAAGAAATGTGGACTGTAGGTCGCTAACAAGCAATATTCCACATTTTAGACATTTTTGTCTACCACAGGCCTAAGTTAGAAATAAAGCCTACCGAAAAGAGAGGGTGTCGATTCCTCCACCATATCAAGACACCTGCCAAATATGAAAGAAATCTGGAAAGAAATGTGGACTGTAGGTCGCTAACAAGAAATCTCTGTGGACGCGGGCAACGACGATGATGAATCCATAGTATCCCCACTTCGCGCCGGGGATACAATAAAACATGGTCAAAAACTTTTCACCACCGCATTAACTTCATTTGAATGATCTATCTTTTCACACAAAACGCCCTAATAAACTAGAAATAAGACGCCCTATTGATAGTAGATGCAAATAGAAACAGGATAGCATAGAAGAACACACATTATCATGTGTAATGTCCACCCCATGAACCTTGCCCAAATTGTACAGTAGTCTTACAAGACCCTGTTTCATTTGTAAAATATATCAATGATGCTTAAATATTTATTAGTGTAGATGTAAATTATTTCAGCTTCATGCCTTTTTGCATTGGTTGGATTGAAAATTTTGATGATATCACTCTATCTTGCACGGTTAAGAAGATAGAAGCAAATTCCTGTTTTTCTATTTTTGGCAAAAATTTGAAAATTAAAAATGGCCGCCATTTTTGGGAAAAGGAAATTTTTTTGAAAATTGCCAAGAGTACATTTCTTTGATACCCTATGGGTGGAAAATTTCAACGAAATAACTCTATTTTGCACGGTTAAGGCCAGTTTGTGTTTTTCCATTTTGGGCAAAAATTTGAAAATTCAAAATGGCCGCCATATGTGGGGAGGGGAAAATTTTTTGAAATTTGCAAAGAGTACATTTTTTAGATACCCCTTGGGTCGAAAATTTTGACGAAATCGCTCTATCTCGCACAGTTAAGGAGATAGAAGCAAATTTGTGTTTTGCCATTGTTGGCAAAAATTCGAAAATTCAAAATGGCTGCCATTTTTGGGGAGGGGAAAATTTTTTGAAATTTGCAAAGATTACATTCCTTAGATACCCTGTGGGTCAAAAATTTCGACGAAATCGCTCTATCTCGCATGGTTAGGGAGATAGAAGCAAATTTGTGTTTTGCCATTGTTGGCAAAAATTCGAAAATTCAAAATGGCCGCCATTTTTGGGGTTGGGGAGGGGAAAATTTTTGGAAAATTGCAAAGATTACATTCCTTAGATACCCTGTGGGTTGAAAATTTCGACGAAATCGCTCTATCTCGCATGGTTAAGGAGATAGAAGCAAATTTGTGTTTTGCCATTTTTGGCAAAAATTTGAAAATTCAAAATGGCCGCCATTTTAGGGGAGGGGAAATTTTTTTTAAAATTGCCAAAAATACAATGCTCAAATACCTGTGGGTCGAAAATTTTGACGAAATCGCTCTATCTCGCATGGTTAAGGAGATAGAAGGAAATTTGTGTTTTGCCATTTTTAGGGAGGGGAAAATTTTTTGAAAATTGCAAAGATTGCATTCCTTAGATACCCTGTGGGTCGAAAATTTCGACGAAATCGCTCTATCTCGCACGGTTAAGGAGATAGAAGGAAATTTGTGTTTTGCCATTTTTGGCAAAAATTCGAAAATTCAAAATGGCCGCCATTTTTGGGGAGGGGAAAATTTTTTGAAAATTGCAAAGAGTACACTCCTTAGATACCCTGTGGGTTGAAAATTTCGACGAAATCGCTCTATCTCACACAGTTAAGGAGATAGAAGCAAATTTGTGTTTTGCCATTTTTGACAAAAATTCTAAAATTCAAAATGGGCGCCATTTTTGGGGAGGGGAAAACTTTTTAAAAATTGGCAAGAGTAGAATTCTCAGATACCCTGTGGGTCGAAAATTTTGCCGACATCGCTCGATCTCGCACGGTTAAGGAGATAGAAGCAAATTAGTGTTTTGCCATTTTGGCAAAAATTCGAAAATTCAAAATGGCCGCCATTTTTTGGGAGGGGAAAATTTTTTAAAAATTACCAAGAGTACAATGCCCAGATACCCTGTGGGTCGAAAATTTTGACGAAATCGCCCTATCTCGCAGAGGTACAACAGCCAAAAGCAATCCCAAGCAAGCTACTGACCCAATAAGCCTGCATACCAAATTTGGTGACAATAGCTCTAATACTTTTCCTTTAAATGAGCGGAAACCATGCGTGACGCCGGACATCGGACAACGGACGGTGGAAAAAGCAAAAATAATATATCCACCCCCCAGGGGGGTGGACATAATGACCTTAGATGCTTTATAGTTTTATCACATTTAACAAGAGCATTGTCAATGTTTTGCTTTAGCAACAAAAAATTACCTTCATAATCAAAGAGTACAGACTCGTCAGCTTCCCCACTGGTGTCACACTGGTTAAAGCTGCCATCACCACTCTCCTGGAACAGAAGACAGGGACATTAAACAATAAACCAGTAGAACAAAGGGGAAGGACTAACACAAAATACCCACCCCCCCTGCTCAACAGTAATACTGAACTAGCTTACAAACATGAAATAGTAATGTTTAAATGATAATATTGTCTTTGGTCATGCAATCTCTCTGAAAAAATAAAAAACAAAAAAAAAACCAAAAAACTTTTAACTTTTCTTCCATGACATTTACAGGCAACTGCAATATTAATATGTCTTAAGCCAGTAACAAGAAAAATAGCCAAAAAAGTGGCATATCTAGCTGTGCTGAACCCTTTCAACTGTCATACTTATTCAGTAAGGAACAATCTATTATCCTGACAGAAAGATATAAAATTAGATTTGAAAAATTAATTTGGACAGAAAGTCTCAGAGCTTGCACTCTCTACCAATGACAATGGTTTTTCAGGAAATTACAGACAAGTGATGAACCAGTAAGTGACCCAGTTCTCACATCTTTCTTATGCTGCACTACTTTGGCCATGGCATCAAAAGCTCTGGCTGCAGAGTCCTGGTTTTGGTCTTTGTTCACATCACCATTGAATGCTGAGGAACTGCCAGTGCCACCTTTGTTCTTGTCCATAGTGGCCAGGGTGGTGACCACATTGGCCAGGGTGCTCAGGTCTGAATCATAGAAAACAATGATTAAAACAAAGACTGTTAAAGTTCAAAATCAAAGTTTTACATCTAATTCAATATCGTAAGTACACAAATTTTCAAGGCCTATGTTATTCACTGTACTTAAGTTCAATTGTATTCTGTTATTGCACTATGAGTGAATTCCTTTTGTTTTATTGCCTTTTGTATATTTGGTCCAAACATCTTAACTTTTGGGGATTTCCCTTTAGGTCAAACTGTTAAAGTGCTGTAAAAGGCCTGTTGCTTCATAACAACAGCCAACTGTTTCGTAATAATATTCAGGTGATGTTATATTTAATCCCACTTCATCACTCATTATATCATTACACAACATGATTTCAAGTCTTGGGCAACTGTAGAACACAGCAACGTACAAGTTCTGCTATATAAACTAGTAAATTACCCTTGCTCAATGTGCACAATCCTTGAACATGAGGATTCACGTTCTATTTAGCATTTAACATGGAGTCACTGAAAGGGCAATGAAAGAAAATTAAATTTTCAACACTTACCATACTTTAAAATGAAAGATATAAATGTTTTTACTTATAATTTACTTTAGATGCAGAAAGAGTCTATTATACCTACATTATGAGGGGGCATGGAAAATGTGATATATCTGATCCCAGAATACACCAGAAACACATACATACTTGACACTATCTTAGCAATTATAAAGTCCTTGTACCTGCATTGTGAGGGCTAGAAATGGCCACATTTGAGCCCAGTACAACAGTGCCTCTCTCAGTCTGAACTAGTCGCTCTTGTAAGTTGGCTAGGAGGCTTTCTTTGCCTTCCTGCTGAAAGAAACAAAACAATTTAATAATACCATCAGAGATGCCCTTACATAACAGCCTGGGAAAATAGTGCTAACCACCATGAGATATGGAAGAGATGAAAAAGTGCAAAGATAAGGAGTCTTTTCTAACAGTGTAAGTTATGTAAAGGTACGGGAAAAATAACATTTTGATTATGAGAAAATGGATGTAAAGAGAAAATATCAAAGACAATTTTATACCACGATTACACATATTTGATACTTTGGGGTTGCAAGCATTTCTCGTTGTGTAGCTGTCAGTCTATCACAAACGGAGACACTATTGGTTCCAGGCCAGACCACTTTTTTCTTAAGTTTTGCAAGACAGACTAGTGCATATGTCCACTAGGGAAGATGTATTAACTCAATAAAATTGTAAACTAAAAGTTATCAGTGTAAAATTAATTTATTGATCTATAAAATAGCACAAGTTGGTAAAAATAATTGGAGATGCCCGTTCCCCATAGCCGGGGAAATAGTTTTCAACACAATGAGATATGGACAAAGTCAAACAGTACAAAGAATCAAAGATCAAGAAACTTTCAGAGCAAACAGTGCCAGTTGTGGAAAAGTCCAAATATAGTTTAAGTAGAGATAATAACTTTAAGCAAGAGAAAGTGGATGTAAAGATAAATTATTAAAACATGACAATGCAATAGCAAGATCACAGCATTAATCAGCAAACTAAAAATTATGAAGCTGTAAAATTTATTAATTTAAGTATAGCTGTCAACTGAAAGAGCACAAGTAAGAAAAATAAACATATAATAACCAGTTGCAACAATCCACATATATTCGTGATAAGAAAAATATGTCTCAAATATGGAAGGGGAACAAACTTTGGCAGAACTGAGGTTAAAGGTCATATTATAATTTATCATACCCATGTTCCGAAACCAATGACCCATTTAAGAATCAACTTCCTACATCCTACAGTTCTCGAGATAAAACCCAGACAAAAATTTCCAACTCAAGATCACAACAGCAAGGTGACTAGGTCATAAATCAAATCAAGGTTACACCATGAAGCTGCTCACCTGCAGCCCCAACCAATAGCCCTACTAAGTATGAACATCTTACACCTCACAGTTTCTGAGATACAGTACAGACAAGCTATTTTCTGCTGCCTGCCCACCAAATTGCCCCTCTGGACACCATGGGTAAACCCTTAAAGGCTGTAGGTTAAAAATGCATATAATAATTGGTTGCAGTAATACTGCACAGGAAATTGACCATTGGGGAACCATTTTTCTAATATTATTAAATATTGAAGGACTGGTGAAAAGTATTTTAGTGCAAAAATTACTGCACTGAAGATACCCAAGCTCTTAATTTTTTTTATACCTTGGTTCCGAATGTGGTGATGGTGGGAGAGTTGCTGTGTAGGTCCTTTCTGATGTATATTTTCTGTGAGGATGTGGCTATAGGATTGTCCAGTTGTTTGGACAGGTCATGACTGGGTGGACGTCTCTCTTGCTGTACAGCTAGGAAAAAAAATTTCTCTTTATGTTAAAACAATGGGAGTTACCATTGCCTTGAATCATTTACAGTATAGAGAGTGTTCCATTTCCTGACTAAAATTAAACAATAAATTTGGGATGCAAGTCTGTGATCCATGTTACTAATTTCCTCACTCTTTTGCTCACAACATACACATTCTAACATGTTTAATATCATTTAAATTTGTTACCGCATTTGACCTCTTTTTTAACAAATCTGCAGTACAGAAAGTGTTCCTTTGTTTTTGCTTAAATTATGCAACAAAATTTACTTGACAAACATATTAATTTATTTATTAATTTAATTTTTATGATTCAGTGTCTCCTATACTGTACAGGTACAACACAAACATTCTCACATATATAAATACACCACTGCTTACAATCTTCTTTCACATTTTTCTTTACTAATCTAGAGGTTATTAAAGTATGGTTTAGCAGAATATCCTTTAATCAAGTCCACAGAGGACTGTTTCTACTGAAGTGTACCCTCCAATGAGACTGGACTTAACAGGGTTCACATGTAATAGTCTATATAACTGGGGGTGAGACAGTACTGCCATTGTGCCATGACAACTTGTTCTGATTCGTGGATACCGAGAAAGTTGTGATTGAGTATTGCCTTTGTCGAATAGGCATGCTAACAGGAAGTAAAGTTAACGAATCACTGTTCAACAACAGATATATGAAAGCAAAATATCTCCCAAATATAAGACAAACGGTCAGACTGATTGTGTGAAATGATAAGTTAGCTCAACTTGTTATATGCTGACAACTGAGCTGCTGATTTTGTTATTTCATTTTGGTATTTTAGTAAAAAGGTCTTGATTGGAGACAGTGGTGTGAACAACAAACTGGTATGCAGTTTTTCAGTTGTTTCTGGTAGTAAATCCACCAAGAATATTTGGGAACCGGTTATCAATAACATCAATTTAGGCTTTCTAATGGCTGATACTTCACCAAAACAATAAAAAATGCACATAATATTTTATTTTGTGAAATATGTCAGATTTTTACTTTATATTGAACAAAATTGTGTTTATATACTTAATAATATCTCGGGAAAGCCATTTCCAGTTGCAAGTTCTTGCTCATGTACGCCTGCAACTAATTTTCATTGCACAGTAACAAGCCTGTTTTGATTTCTGTAAAAGTCTCATTACTAATTGGGGAATACCAGTATTACCAACGGACATAGACCTGTACGCTGAAAATATAAACCTACTCACCTTCAGAACGCATGCCCACCGTGAGGCATTTCTGGAGGCGACAGTACTGGCACCTGTTTCTATAGTGTTTGTTGATTGGACAGTCCCTCTTGCCACGGCAAGCATAGCCCAGCTGTTTGCGTATACTGCGCTTAAAGAAGCCCTTACAGCCTTCACAGCTGATGACTCCATAGTGACGACCTAGAAGAAGTTCAACATAATTTCAAAGACAGTGAAAGAATATTATACATACACTGCATTTCTAACCACATGAACATAGGTATATGGCTGAAAAAGTTCTATGATGGAGCACTAAAACTTTTTTATCAGATAGAGAGTGAATATGTATATACCATATGCACTGGGATATTTAAAAGTATTTAATCCTATTACATATATCTGCTATTTTAATCAATTATTTAAAAAGCCCAATGACAAATCTCTCAAAACCACTGACAAGAGTGTCAGAAAACTACCATTACCATTTGTGTATTAAATATATAATTTCTAAAAACTTTTAAAAGAGGACAAGTTCATACTTTCATATATCAAAATGGTGCAATCTGGACCAAGTGATTTTAACAATTTTACGTTGAATTATATGTCATACAGTAAGACTAGATAAAATGTTAAGACATAAAACTGGAACAATATACATTACCCACTTACTTTAAAGGGACTTTCATTTAGAATTTGTATTTTATGTAACAACTTTAATCAACTCGAAATAATTCATTTATTCAAACTTCACAGGTTACTATATTTTTTTACAAAATGTATACCTTAACATAAAGTCTATTTGTTATTAGAGCTGCGACTCAGCCATTGGTAGAGACTCGATTATTGCCCTCTTCAAATCAATTAATCATTTGATTTAATCGGCAGACATTAAAAATCACAAAAATCATAACCTAAGCATAACTAAACATATTCACACTATCAACAAACAAAATTATAAAATCTTACGTGTATAATATCATTGTAGAAATATGCAAATAGAAAATGTGAGTAAATAAAACGCAACTTATTTCAGTATCCCAGTATCAGAATGGTTTTGCATTAGCGGGATACCAATGATGAAAATATGCTACCATGTCATCCCTACTAAATATGTGATCCATGAGAGGTGATCTGTAATTCCAAAATTTTGCCTCTTTGTGAGGAATTGGTCCAAGCAACCAAATCCAATCGGCAAATTGGCAACAGTGATTTTTCAGGAAGAAAAAGGTGTTTCGGTCCCCTTGTGTGAGCGCAAAGCCATCAGAAATACGAGTAGTGCACTGAAGCGGAAGCCGGAAACCCATCCCAGTACTAACGTAGCCCATCACCGCTTAACGTCTGAAAAAACACAGCCATTGCCACAAAACGAAAAAAAAGGGTGATCTCTACAAGCGCGAGCTCTACTAAGGCTGGCACTTAAAAATCACTTTGGAAGAGGTGACTTTATATGTTTTGCTCCACATGTGCAGATTTTTCATGGAGGTCATCAACATGGGTACACAGACATCATTAATCATGTCCCCATATTGCAGATCGCATGCATGGGAACATACACCTAGTGAAGGCAAGCATACCTGAGGCACGATCACCACACACAACACAAAGCTCTATCTTATTCTCAAACAACAAGGATCTTCTGGGAGGCTCACTCTGTAACTCCTATACAAATAAAGCCAACAACATCTCAATGTAGAATGTGTCTCCACCACAACAGACAGGTAAACAAACACTACATGTAGTAGACTTGGTGTGTGCGAGTAAAACAAGAAATGACTGAAATCCGCCATATTTTCCAATGAAGCAGCTGCTTAACATCTTACCATCATATCTGGGACATGGTGATGAAATTTCTAATCTTTGTGAACATTTTGGCTCTTTTATCGGTGTTCATATCATAGACGGATATTTCAATATTGATATTAAATGTGTCAAATCAATATCATTTTCAAGAAAATATGTAAACAAACTCTTGATAATTCATCAATACTGAGCCTTAAATTCCTTACCAGTACTTACTACTAGCATTATCTATTTTTGAATATACCGGTAATTTGATGTTTCAAAGCATTGTGACAATAATTTTTTAAAGCTATAATGACTTTTAAATGTGTCACACAAAATATAATGACACTCTGATTTAATTAAACATGAGTTCAGCTGAAAAGTGAGAAACGTTATTCAATATTGAATTATTGATTGATATTGAAAGTCAAATTGAAGTTTGATAAAAAGATTGATATTTGATTTCCAGACCAGCACTACCCTTGATGTAATAAGTTAATACCCTATCCAATTGACAATTGCTAATCTGGTCGGCGCAGACCGGCCCGCCAAACGCCAGAAAAAGACGCCCTGTGTTTCCACCGGCTGGCCGGTCCCAGTACTGTGCATTTGCCAGGTGGCACATGGCATTTACTTCCTGTCTAGACAACATGACGTCATATCATCTTTTTCGTTGTCTAAACCTATTAGACCCCTAGTAAGCTGATAGCGGGGTCGTTGGGAGGGTCTTATGTGTCCATTGGATAGGGTATTAACTTATAAAAATTTAATTTACTTATTAAATTTGCAATTTTATTGCGTTAATACATCCTATCCAATGGACAATTGCTGAATAACTACCGCTTGGTCGGCGGGTAAGTTACTAGGGACTTATGTGAACTCACAAGTAATAGCAAACTTTAACCTACGGTCTAGGCTGACTTCAGGAAACCCTGTAAGGCCATGGTCGGTTGCCAGCAGCCGGTTACCTGGGGCTATACCGCTGTCGCCCCCCCCCCCCCCCCCCCCTTTTTGTAGACCTGGTCTGAGGTAGGGGAAGAGAGGGATGAGTTCAGTCCCAGAATGCAAATAAACCTCCCGAAGGAAGCACGCCACACTTAATTCTTATGTACACGAAGGACTGTTTATACATATATACAAATCTCCTCAATCTAAGGGCCACTTGTGGATCCGCTAAGCAGCCACTACCGAGCCCAATTGGTAAAGCTCTGAATCAGCCCAAGCCATGCCCTTCAGATAGAACTGTGTGAAGGTATTATGTGACTTCAGTGGCAGGCTGACAAGATTGGATCTAAGGAGATTCCCGCCTGGAAGACCTTAGAAGCAGCAAAAGGCCCTGACATCATGGGCTTTAACCTGATGTAAAGTGTGGGCCTCCTGGGCCCATATTCACTAAACCTCCTTTATTTTTAAGGTCCCTTTATTACAGGAAGGTGAAAAATCTCCTTTGGTAAGGTGACCTTTAAAATGCTATTCATTAAACCTCCTTTACGGTTTCCTCACCAAAGCAGACCTTAAATAAAGGATCCTTTATTAAAGGAGTGAATTCTGTCATCTGATTGGTCAAAAAAGTTTGTTCATAAAGGCTCCTTTATGTTTCCCTTACTTTTGTATTTTCTTCTTTCCATGTTTATTATTTGTTTAAGATTAGTGTTATGATGTGTTTTATATTGCAATTTAAGATGATATTTCATATTTCAAGAAATAAATATCTAACTTTTAAAGATTTCTGTATTTCAGGTTAAAGATTTTAGTTTTTATATGCACTGGTGGACATGCTTTTTGACATGCTTTTTCGCATCCTCTCATTAAATATTCATACATTTTAACCCATAAACCATACAAATGGTGGATAATAAAAGTAAAACATTCCTCATCAGACATACACATCAGAAAAAATAGATTACTCATGAAGATAAAAAAGTCATGCGGAAAATTTTCCTGTTGTGGCAATAGCCACTTTTCACACAGATATTGTGATCGACACACATCACATGCATTTTCATTGGGTTTGACGACCTATTTACTGAATATCCCAAAAATTTCAAAGAAATATGGTGATATTTATGATGTAATAGGGACAAAAAAGGTGCAAATGTCATAACATTTCACCAATTACCTCAATTTTTACTTAAAAAGTCAAACCAATAAAACTCCCCTTTATCATAAAGGTAGCCACACACTTACCTTGAAAATTAAGGGAAAAAACCAAGGATTCCTCAGTAAAGGAAGGTTAGTGAATATCAAAACTCAAGATTCCCTTGAAAGTTAAGGATTTCCTAGATATTTAAGGTTTCCTTGAAAGTTAAGGAAATAAAGTTAGGCTCCTTTGTTTGAGGGAAGTTTAATGAATACCAAAACAAAGGAAGGGGCAAGAAATCAAGGAAATCCTTACTTTTTAAGGGTTCCTTGGAATAAAGGAGGTTTAGTGAATACGGGCCCTGGTCAGAGAGCTCATAACATAGGATCACAGTCTGCTTGATCCAAGAGGAGATAGTGGCAGGTGAGATGTCTTTGTCGAAACCTTAAAGGAGACAAAAACCACCTCCTTATTCTGCATGAGGCCTGAGGTCCTGTCCAAATAGTAGCGCAATGCGCTGACCGGACAGAGGGACCTGTCAGACTTGAGGGATCTATCCAGAGTTGGGGCCAGGGCTGTTATAACCCCTGGGGCCACACTGTCTGGACGGTACCCTCTTTGGCCAGCTGATTCTTGGAGAGAAAGCTGGGTGATGGGTATAGGGACACCTTTGACCAGTCGGATTGGTGTCTAATATTTCTGTTTTGCCAAGAATGTATCTCACTTCTACGTTTGCCCGACCCCAGGGCCAAGAGGAAAACTGTCTTGAAGGTCAAATGCTTCAAGGAGGCCTCTTTAATTGGTTCAAAATGAACCTTGTCAGCTGGTGCAAAAACCAGGGAGAGGTTTCAGGAGGGGATTCCCTTCCGGCCTTTGGGTCTGTCTCAGTGGAAACTATCCAGGAGACGAGTGAGATTTTCATCCTTACTGATACTGATGGGCGAATTTCCCAGGCTATCAGCAATGGCTGACCTGTAACTCTTCAATGGTGCTGGGCTGCAACTTCCTGTGCTGAAACAGGTACATAAAGAAGTCAGCAACTGACTTTACAGGGGGGGTGCCCCGAAGTCCACCTGATGAGTGATACATCACTTTGTAAAATGGCCCACTTGCCTCATAGACTGATCTGATTGATCCCATTTGAGGAGCCTCAATTCCTGCTGCCACTGCCGCAGACAAGCCCTGCTCCTCGATTGCTGAGGCTCTAGGAGCCATGCATGAAGATTAAGATTTGTCAGATTTCTGTGAGGGATCTGATTGAATGGCTGTCAACAGGTTGGGCAGATTGGGCAGGCTCAGTGGGATTTGGCTGGACATGGCCACTAGATCCCAAAACCAAGGCATGTTGGGCCACCCCAGAGCAATCAGAATGATTCTCTTGCATCGGGAGTCCTGCAACTCCTCCACCTATTTGCCCAATATGGTTGATGGTGGGAATGTGTATGCTTCCAGATTCTACCATGGGAGATTGAGTGCATCCACTGCTGTGGCCAGGGGATCCGGTACCGGTGACACAAACAGAGGCAACTTGTTGTTGAACCTCGTGACAAATAAGTCTATTTTGGGCCAGTGCCACCTGCTGCATATTGAGTGGAAGACCTCTGGAAGGAGAAATCACTCTGTTTGGATGGTCTGGCCTAGCCTGGATAGCTTGTCTGCTACCACGTTCAGCCGGCCTGGAAAGTGTCGGGCTTTAGAGTCACTTGTTTCCTGGCACACCAGGTCAAGATTCTCCATAGTAGGGCACAAAGTGGGCCCGACCTCATGCCTCCTTCCTTGTTTATGTATGACACTACTGTGGTGTTGTCGGTTGCTTCAAGTACTATCTTGTTTGAGCAAAGGTCTTGGAATTCGTTTAAAACCAGAAAGACTGCTTTTAGTTCTACAGTTTACCAGAATTTTACCAGTTTACATGCAGCTTGCTTCCCGGAAGGGACCAGGTTCTTCTTGCAGTGTGCTAGTCTAAGTGAGCGCCCCACCCTTCTATCAGTGCGTCTGTAAATATTTGCAGAGCATGTTATATTGGGTGTAATGGTTGGCCTGTAAGTACATTGTCCTCCTTCAGCCACCATTGTAAATGGGGGTGCAGAGACCTGGGCATTGGGATCACCTTTTCTAGTGATTCTGGTACCCTCCAGTTGTTTTGAAATGCCACTGAACGGGTCTCATATGAAGTCGGCCTGATGAACTTGCTTTTCTGTAGCTGTTAGTAAACCTATCAAGGACATGAATTCCCAGACCGGGCAAGCTGGTAGGGATAGCAGTTTCAACCTTTTCTCTAGAAGGTTCTGCCACCGGTCCGGAGTCAGTCGGACCCAACCAGATTTGAGGTCGAATAGGTAGCCTAAAGAATCGAAGTCTTGCTTGGGCTCCAGCTCTGATTTCTCTAAGTTCACCAGCCAACCCAGTTGCTGACACATTTTTACTAGTTCCTGTGTATGTTAAAGACAAGCCTGGTGGGGTCTGGCTGTCACCAACCAGTCGTCTAGGTACTGGTGGATTCTTAAATCCTTGTGTATGGCCATCAGTTTCACCTTCTTTGGTATCACAGTGAACTCCATGGGTGCTGTG
Source organism: Sabellastarte sp. h YS-2021 (assembly GCA_964017235.1). Lineage (NCBI taxonomy): Eukaryota > Metazoa > Annelida > Polychaeta > Sabellida > Sabellidae > Sabellastarte > Sabellastarte sp. h YS-2021. The sequence continues at coordinate 39,188,503 of OZ024930.1, read as the reverse complement.
GACAAACCGAATTGCAGGGCCTTGAACTGGTATGCCCGACCTTGGATGTGAAATCTCAGGTATTTCCTGGATTGTTCCTGTATAGGTATAGTGGAGTAGGCGTCCTTGAAATCTATCAAGGTAACCCACTCCCCTTATTGGAGGGAGGTCCTGATGGTCTCCGAAAGGCTTGGTTTGCTCAGATCTAGAATAGGTCTCCAACGCCTGTGTGGTTGTGGAACCAGGAAAGGTCGGTTGAAGAAGACCAGAGATTTTGAACTGGCTCGACTGCATGTTGGTCTATAAGCTGATATAATGCCTCAATATAGGTTCCTGTGAGAATGTACATAGCAGTTGATGATATGTGGTGACCTTGTCAAGTTGGTCTTGACTAGAAAGGGAGAGTGTAGCCCTCCTTCAACATTTGTACTACCTAGGGTACAGCCCCCAAGGCTTCTAAAATTCCCAAAAACGGATTTAGTCTGGATACTACAGGAATATTGTGTGTCCGGACACTGGTCTGGTGACAATGATCCAAGTTAACAGTCTTTCTGTTCTTGTTTTAATGTGGTCTGGTCCGGCGGGGCTGACACAACTTTTCACATTTTACAGACTTTTTGCCCCAGGCCAGCCACCTGCAAGGTGCAGCCTTTACACCCTGACCGGACATGATGAAAACTTGTTTGACTGTAGACCACCTTTTCTCTTGCTGCTGAAAAGACCTATTGGCTTTTTTTTTTTTTCTGTGTCTATCCGATTGATTGAAAGGTTGAAATCTATTATCTTTCCAGTCAAGTCCAGCACCAATAACAGGCTGGTGAGAGGTGTGATAAGGGAAGGTTGCCTGGTAGTCTTAAGAATTCTCTGTAACCAAAAATTGCCTTAGGCAACTCTGTCCGGTACCAGGTCTCTGTAACTGGTAATTCACTGTAACCAGTAATTCGCCAATGAATGACGACAGCTACTGGTCTAGATTTAGCTAGCTTTTGTCAGTTTGTAAAAATTGTAGTTTTCCTGTAACCAGTAAATCTCTATAACCGGCAAAAAACTGGTAGGCTGGAGTCAATGTAGCCCAGCACCTGGTCGGTAGACTCCATAACCAGTTGGTTGAAGCAATTCTGTGGGAATGCTTCCACATCTACCTGCCCCAGAATCAACACAGAGTTGAATGGACTAGGTTGGTAGACTCTGTAACCCGTTTTGGTGAAGCAAGGCTGTATAGCAGGTACCTGGTCGGTAGGCTCTGTAACCAGTCATTGAAGTGATCACTCTGTAACCGGTTTTGGTGAAAACAAGGCTGTATAGCCGGTAAACTGGTCTGGTGATTTGAAAACTCTGTAACCGGTCAGTTGGAGCCATATTTGTAGATACTTGCTGTCTGTCTGCCCCAAATTGAACAGAGTTGAATGGACTAGGTAGGGAGACTCTGTAACCGGTTGGATGAGGCACTGCTGATGCGGTGTAGCCGGTAGACTCTGTAATTAGTTGTTAAAACAATTATACAACTATTTTGTGTTGAATCCAGCCTATAGCAGGTTTCCTGTATCCCTCAAAAGAATTCTCGTAAGCACACGTCTAATTGTGTAGGTTTGACAGTTGGTAGGAAAGCCCTTGTGAGCTATATTTAGAAATTGCTGGTCGGTGTGTCACGTGACCAGTTCGTCAGTTATCGTGTTCTTTTGTGATACTTAAACAGGCAAATGCGCAGTATTCTGCTCATCCACAAACCCCACTACCGACAACAAAGGCCGGGTCCATGAGAAAGAGACTGGTATCACAGTAGACGTGAGTTGTGAAGAACGTACTTCCGACTTTCCTGGTCGGTGAAACACGTGATCAGCTACGTGATCTGGGGCGGATTTCACGAAAGGTCTTAGCCCGGTCTCAGGCTCAAATTTGAGACTTTTGTCTCAAATTATTGGAATATTTTTCTTGAGCCCATGGGGTCAGCCTTAATGGATTTCACAAAAGGTCTCAGTCTCAACTTTGGCTGAGCCACTGGCTCAAATGCTGAGACTGGTAGAAAGTGGGCTTAAGTTTTGTAAACAAAGGCTCAAATATGGCCGCCATAATTCTTTCTTCACTTCAAAATTTGAAATGGCTGAAAATAGGGTACAAGTATATAAAACAACCCCGTGAAGTAGTCTTTGGGTGTTTTTACATGTTTACAAGGTTTCCCATTGCAAAATGGTATTTGACCAGAGATATTATGTGTCAAACAAGGAACATATGTGTCATCAGTAAAATATTTTGACTACAAAAAATGGTCACATGACACAGAAAACCACTGTGGTTATTTGATAAGCTTGGTCTCAACTGAGACCCCTTCTGTGAAAACCATTTGAGACAAAGACTTAGCTGAGCCAAAAGGCTCAGATTTGAGCCAGTGGCTCAGTCTGAGACTGGGCTAAGTCTGAGACCTTTCATGAAATCCGCCCCTGGTCGGTGACCAGCTTCATGGAGATGACGTCAGAGGTCGCGTTCTTTTGAGCTGGCCGGTCGGCTGATGCTTTAAAGCAGAGAAGCCTGGACCAGTGCACTCTGAAGATGAAAGTCCTGGTCGGTGCCGGTCTGAAGTCGGTTCTTCTCAGCCGGCTGGGCACTCAAACCAGTGTCCTGGCCATCCACTGCCCTTATTACCGACACATGAGCCGGGTCCACAAGGGTGGGACTGAGAGTGACTGAAGATGAAATTCCTTCTATGTCGTAGATATGAAGTTCTGATGAAAAACACTAAATACTCGAGCTAGGCTGGTGTGACTGATGCTTTACAGCAGAAAAGTCGGTACCAGTACGCTCTGAAGAAATCTGAAGAATGCATCTCTTGCTTCTGTTTATAGTATAAAAACTGACGTTTCTTCCGTGATTGTAGCTGGAAGCTTACAGAAGGTACGTACATTCAAACAAAACACTAAATACTCGAGCTGGCTGGTGTGACTGATGCTATACAGCAGAGAAGTCGGTACCAGTGCGCTCTGAAGGGATTGCCCTCTAGGGAATTCCTTCTATTTATAGTTATAAATACTAGAAAGGACTGACGTTACCTTGCTGATTGTAGCTGGAGGTTACAGTACATTCAAATAACAAAACACGGATAAGAATACCTTGTAAGTAGTATATCCATTTCTTTCTAAATATTGTCGATCTGCCCCTAACAACACAATTGTTGAATGGGAGGAAACTAGAAAATGGCTGCCTTCATATTTCTCATCGATTACTGCCCTATCATCAACACTAAATTGAGTCAACTATGGAGCGTTTCCAGCAGATTTTTTTAATGTATATCCGTGCTTGATATGTAGATAACACTTCTACACTAAAATATTTGCAAATAAGGTTGAAAATCAGTCATAATGCACACTTTTCCTTAAAATATCTGGAGATTGTTAAAAACGCGTCTGCACAGTACACGCACCAACGAAAAAGATAATATGACGTCATGTTATCTAGACAGGAAGGAAATACCATGCGCCACCTGGCGAATGCACAGTACTGGGACCGGCCAGCCGGTGGAAACACAGGACGTCTTTTTCTGGCGTTTGGCGGGCCGGTCTGTGCCGACCGGATTAGCAATTGTCCATTGGATAGGATGTATTAACGCAATAAAAAATATACATACAAACATCTTAACGTTGAACCCCTCACCCTTTGGCAACATGTCTGCATTACAAAACTGTTTCACACCCTCAATTCAACGTGCAAATGCAGCATCTTTTTAAAATGTTGAGTGAAGTATTTGCACTTGTATATTTTATTATTACACACAATATTCTTTGTCCTCTCACTAATCAATAATTACGTATAATCCAACATATTTGTTACAAGAATAACTTACAGAAAAAACAAAAGCCCTGACACTTCCAAAATTGTGTAAAATGCAATAAGCAGATTCACGAAACTTTATTTCTGATCATATAACCAAAACTGGTTCATTCCACAGAAAAAAGGGTGACCTTTATTAATACAATATTAAAAACAACAAAAAAAAGAAAGAGTAAAAAAACTAAACTAAGAACATATTGACAACAGACTTTACCAACATCATGACTTGCACTATCATATTGACAGTTGACATTTCACAGGGCAGCCCTGTTTCTGTAAAGGTCAATCAATCTGTACCTGAGGCCTTGTCTCCACACACAATGCAAGGCTCATTGCTCTCATATTTTGAGCTTGTCACTTCAACCTCAGTCTCTCCGCACACTTTTGTTTCACTAGCTCTGACACCCTGATATATTGTGTGTATCTATCACTTATTAGCATGTCAGCCATGAACACATACAAGTATAATTGGTCTACAATTAATTTACTGTGAGAGATATTATTTTTGCAACCTTGCAGTATGAAAAAATTGAGGGTTTGTAAAGTTTGTAATCAATTACTGCATTATTTTTGCGGTTAATATTAATTGAAAATGACTGAATGACATCCTGACATCAAAACTGAGATTTACAATCTATTGTTGCTGAATATCTTCTTTGTAACTATAGAAGCAATGATTAAATTGAAGTTTAACTTGCCCTTATTGATAAATATAGTTCCCTAATTGATAAATATATGAAAATAATTAAAAACTGAAAATCTTTATCAAGTTAAATATGTTTTCCTTATAGTTTTGGTGTATAACTGTGTATCCATACAGGTGTACAAAGTGATATTCCAATTTAGCACCAAATGGAATTGCACTAGCTCTGCTATGACCATAATATAAGGGCATGTGCAAGCTACATTTGATAAATGTCCAACAGGAGATTAGAACCATATTATAAACAGAGATAAAACTTAAGTAATCCTTTTGACACCCAAGTACACTCAAGTAGTTGGTGAGTTTACACTTACTTTTAATTTACTTGCAACATCAAGAGTTTCACCTGATGCCTGTACAGTCACAAATTTATGAGTCAGATCACTGGATAAAGTATTTGCCATTATGATTTGACTTGGTAACCCAGAGCTTGAACTTACTGACGGCACCTGAAAGACATAAAATGTCACAAGTAAATCCAGAAAATAAACTTCATTGGAAAGATAATTAAAATTTAATTTTTATAATTTTTCAGTCACAAATGTCAAATATGACTACTGGACCAAGATGTCATTTGGCAGGAACAGTACCTCCCATGATCTACCACATTCTTGAAGCATACAGATGTTACATCTGGTCTTCAACACATCTTTTTCATTATGCAGTGAATATATAGGTATATAGTAGTGGTGGTATCATATATAGAAATCAAAACTGGTTACCGGGGCTTTGAAACAAAACAAAATCTGGTTTTTTGTATGCTTGTTCTGTGCATTGAAAATTATTCGCAGGCGTACATGAGCGGTAACCAACGAGGATTATAGTGGCTTTCGCGAGTTATTATTGTGTACGTAAAAATGAGTTTTGCTCAATATAAAGTAAAAAAATGTGGCATATTTTACAAAATATGTATATTTTTTGTCGTTTTGATGAAGTATCAGCCATTGGAAAGCCTAAAATAATATTTTCAATAACTGGTTCCAAAATAGTCTTTGTGGATTTCGTAACAAAACGATATTCCGCATACCAGAAAACCGTTAACACTATTACATAGTTTGTATATTTTCAGTAAATATCTTTAATTCTGACTGTAGTGTCTGTAGCAATGTAAGATGATACTCATTTCAACTTCTAACTTTTATTTAGACCATAATTTCCATCATATATCACAATTAGCCACAAGAGTATTACAGACAGTGGAACAATCAATTAACTTAATTTTTAACCATACTTTACCTTCACAAATGAGGAAAAAAAAACACACTGGTACTATAACTTAAGTCTAATAAAGTTAACTTCTTCCATAGGCTTGAGCCTGGCAAAACTTAAAATTTGCCAATAAGTTTAAGAGATTAGCCAACCAATGAGATCACTGTAACACATGGACATCCTTTGTTTTTTTTAATACAGGATTTATTAACAATTGTATAGCTGCTATTTGTCTGTGTGAACCCTGTATAAAGAAAAAGGCCCTAAATGGCAAATTAACGCACCACCAAAGCCAAAAATAAAATTCAAATGGTACATTTTTGATCCAATTCCAAAATAACTGAGATAATATTAAAACTGATGCACTAACTTTCTAACTAGGGCTGTAATCATTAGACTAACCATACATTTATTTCATCTAACAGTACTTTGAACTTTTAAGGAAGTTTATCAATATCAACAATACGTGAAAAGGGGGCTAGTTATAAGCTAGTTCAATGAAAATTCATTGATCTTGTGATATTAGGTTACACTGCATCACTATCAATGAAAATTAGCAAATGCCAAGGGTGTTTTGTGTTAAATAATGACCTCAAATTACTTCAGTTTAAATGTCATATACAAGTCAAATGTCACAGCTTTTTCAACAAATTTCAGAAATTTTCCCTTGCTACAGATACGCGATAGTGTTATACTAATGACATTAAATTTAAACTTATCACATGACATAACAGTACTATTGAAATTTTTGTATTAAGCATTCTGCTGTTTCTACTATTGCTGTAGTCAATACATAAATTGAACCCTGTATCCATGTTACCATAAAAATAATTCCTTTATAATTGGTTAAATGTCACTGGAACAGGCTCTCTAAGTACCTGACATTAACCTTTCCTTGCAATTCTTAGTAACATAGATTCATAGTTCTATTTCAAGGGTATGGCTGTATAGCATTAACTTTTCCAACAATGAGGCCTAAGTCAAAAAAAAATAAATATTAACTACAGATTGCGTCTTGACGCAGTGTATCCCCGGACGGGACATGGTTGAAGCGTGACAACATACAGAGTATTATGGTTGACACAAATATACCCCTGTGCAGAGGGGGCATAAGTGTTTATGGGAGCAACTTGTACTGACACTAAGTAAACAAAATGTTTGCTTAATGAAAGATACAAATGTAACTAAACGTAGTGCATCGGAGAACCGCTGCAAATTGTATCCACCAGAAAGAAAACTCACCAATCAACCATCACTTAACCTTGAAGGAGGAACCCAAGGTAAAATCTGACCACATCAAAAGATTCTTAGGCCATGATTTCCAATAGGTTGGTGTGACATTGCAAACCTCTAGGAACACGAATAAGCGAGTTATAAGCATTTTTAATTTTGGCTATCATCATTTGACCTTGAAAGAGGGGCCAAAGCTCAAATCTGATCACATCAAAAGAGTTCTAGCGCATGATTTCCTATAGGATGCTTTCACATTACAAACCTCTAGGACCAAGAAAAAGCGATTTATAAGCACTTTAGATTTTGCTATCCTCGTTTGACCTCGCAGGAAGGGCCCAAGGTCAAATCTGACCACATCAAAAGATTCCCTGCCCATGATTTCCTGTAAGTTGGTTTGCCATCCCAAACCTGTACGACCAATAACTAGAAATAGGATGCCCTGTTGATAGTAGATGCGAATAGAAACAGGATCGCATAGAAGAACACACATTATCATGTGTAATGTCCACCCCATGAACCTTGCCCAAATTGTACAGTAGTCTTACAAGACCCTGTTTCATTTGTAAAATATATCAATGATGCTTAAATATTTATTAGTTTGGATGTAAATTATTTCAGCTTCATGCCTTTTTGCATTGGTTGGGTTGAAAATTTTGACGAAATCACTCTATCTTGCACGGTTAAGAAGATAGAAGCAAATTAGTGTTTTGCCATTTTTGGCAAAAATTTGAAAATTCAAAATGGCCGCCATTTTTGGGAAAAGGAAATTTTTTTGAAAATTGCCAAGAGTACATTTCTTAGATACCCTATGGGTCGAAAATTTCAACGAAATAACTCTATTTTGCACGGTTAAGGCGAGTTTGTGTTTTTCCATTTTGGGCAAAAATTCCAAAATTCAAAATGGCCGCCATTTTTGGGGAGGGGAAAATTTTTGGAAAATTGCAAAGAGTACACTTCTTAGATACCCTGTGGGTTGAAAATTTCGACGAAATCACTCTATCTCACACAGTTAAGGAGATAGAAGCAAATTTGTGTTTTGCCATTTTTGGCAAAAACTCTAAAATTCAAAATGGCCGCCATTTTTGGGGAGGGGAAAATTTTTGGAAAATTGCAAAGATTGCACTCCTTAGATACCCTGTGGGTCGAAAATTTCGACGAAATCGCTCTATCTCGCACGGTTAAGGAGATAGAAGCAAATTTGTGTTTTGCCATCTTTGGCAAAAATTCGAAAATTCAAAATGGCCGCCATTTTTGGGGAGGGGAAAATTTTTGGAAAATTGCAAATGTTACACTCCTTAGATACCCTGTGGGTCGAAAATTTCGACGAAATCGCTCTATCTCGCACGGTTAAGGAGATAGAAGCAAATTTGTGTTTTGCCATTTTTGGCAAAAATTCGAAAATTCAAAATGGCCGCCATTTTTGGGGAGGGGAAAATTTTTGGAAAATTGCAAAGATTGCACTCCTTAGATACCCTGTGGGTTGAAAATTTCGACGAAATCGCTCTATCTCGCACGGTTAAGGAGATAGAAGCAAATTTGTGTTTTGCCATTTTTGGCAAAAATTCGAAAATTCAAAATGGTCGCCATTTTTGGGGAGGGGAAATTGTTTTGAAAATTGCAAATATTACATGCCTTAGATACCCTGTGGGTTGAAAATTTCGAAAAAATCGCTCTATCTCGCACGGTTAAGGAGATAGAAGCAAATTTGTGTTTTGCCATTTTTGGCAAAAATTCGAAAATTCAAAATGGCCGCCATTTTTGGGGAGGGGAAAATTTTTGGAAAATTGCATAGATTACATTCCTTAGATACCCTGTGGGTCAAAAATTCTGTCGAAATCACTCTATCTCTTACGGTTTCTGAGATATTAGCAAATTACTCAAAAGTAGTACTGAAAATACACAATGAAGTACCTAAATGGCTATTACTCATGTACTGACAAAGCTATCAGTCCCAAATGCAATACCAAGCGAGCTATGGACATAACAATCTTGTATTCAAAATTGTAGTAAAATATCTTTAATTATTTTGGCTTAAATGCACGGAAACCAATGGGTACTGAAAATAGCTGTACTTAAGTATTACTCAGTAAGCAAAAGAGGTACAACAGCCAAAAGCAATCCCAAGCAAGCTACTGACCCAATAAGCCTGCATACCAAATTTGGTGACAATAGCTCTAATACTTTTCCTTTAAATGAGCGGAAACCATGCGTGACGCCGGACATCGGACAACGGACATTGGACGGCGCAAAAAGCAAAAATAATATATCCACCCCCCAGGGGGGGTGGACATAATAAGTGAGTTATGAGCACTTTCAAGTTTGGCTATCCTTGTTTGACCTTGAAGGAGGGGTCCAAGGTCAAATCTGACAATATCAAAAGATTCCTGGCCCATGATTACCTGTAAGTTGGTTTGCCATCCCAAACCTGTACGACCAATAATAAGTGAGTTATGAGCACTTTCAAGTTTGGCTATCCTTGTTTGACCTTGAAGGAGGGGTCCAAGGTCAAATCTGACAATATCAAAAGATTCCTGGCCCATGATTACCTATAAGTTGGTTTCACTTTGCAAACCCCTTGGACCAATAACAAGCGAGTTATGAGCACTTTTAAGTTTGGCTATCCTTGTTTGACTTGAAGGAGGAGCCCAAGGTTAAATCAGACCACACCAAAAGATTCCCAGCCCATGATTTCCTATAGGTTGGTTTTCCATCCCAAACCTCTAGGACCAATAATAAGGGAGATATAAGCACTTTTCATGACTGACAAAAAACGCCTGTGGCGGCCATCTTGTTTCTCAAAATGAGGCCGAAAATATTTCCAGTCAAAATTTTGTAATGCAGAACATATTCTGCAAATTTGAGATCTCTACCTATAATACCCTTTGCTCTAGAGGGCCAACAAAAGTCCTTGCTTTAAGTTGAATAAACGTTCCTGGTGGCCATCTTGTTTTTCAAAATGAGGCCAAAAATATCTAACTTTCTGTATATGAGAACTGGGCCAAAATGTGAAAAAATGGCCAAAATCTGACCTTTAAGAGGCCACCAGTGACCTTGAAATCGAAGGTCAATGTCACAAAACAACCAGTAACTGGTTGGTGTGGGGTCTGATAAGATTGACAGGTAGTTGGACAAATCTTGTTGGGAAAGTCTTATCTATAGTCACTTTTGACCAGCTAGCTGGTCCTGACAGTAGGCTGGCTGACTGGTCTAGTAGGTTGAGACAGCCATCTCACCCTGACCAATGACTGATATAAGAATTTCTCTGTAACCAATTTCCTCAGGTAGTAACTGGTTGGTCTAAGACAGCCACTTGGACCCTTAAAAGGCTTCTGCTGGTCCCTTAGCCAGTCCTGTGGACCTGTCCAGTAGGCCAGTACCAGGGCCTAACCAGTTATAGGTGAAGCAATGCTCTGTAACCAGTTCCTGGTGGCTCCACAGTTCTGTGAAAACTCATAGGAGCTGGCAGAACTGGGCAAATTAAACTATGTCTCAGCAGGTGTAGGCTTATATGAAACAACTGCCTTTTTCCTGTCCATAACTGTGGAATCAGCAGATTCTGTCTGTAACCAACAATCCTCTGTAACCAGTAAGCCTGGATGATCCTTCTCCATCATGTACTCAATCTCCAAAGCCATTTTCAATAGTTTCCATGTAATATAGTCAGCATTAAGTGTGAAAATATCTCCAAAAAGGCCAAAACTGGCCTTGGTCAGGTACTTTGGTGGTCTGTGGATGACCTTCAATGACGAGCTTCAAGGTCAAATTTCTGCATGCTTACAGAGGATATTTATATGCATTATATATACCAGCCATAGGATGATCTAACTTTCTGTATATAAGAACTGGGCCAAAATGTAAAAAAAATTGCCAAAATCTGACCTTTAAGAGGCCACCATTGACTTGAAATTGAAGGTCAAGGTCACAAAACAATAGCGTTCGTGGCATTGCCCATATATACCCACATACCAAATTTGAAAGGTCTAACTAAAATATTTTTTAAGTTATCATGTCCGAAAGGAAATCTCTACGGCTGCGGCGGCGTGACCGTACTGAATCCTAAGTATCCCTGACTTTCGTCCGGGGATACAATAAATAAATAAAAAGATATGAAAGAAAGGAAAATCATTTCCAATCTAAGTAATTCCAACTGTACCAGGTCAATATTGGGTGAATAAAAATGGAAACATACATATAATTGTACTATAATTTTACAAATGCCTCTCACAAATTCAGAATGTTTTTGAATGATCATGAGTACCTACCATTGCTGCAGGAGAAAATGGCAGAGTTACATTCCCAGCAGACGTATTCAGTGTGATGGTCTGTACTCCAGACACTGGGTTTTGGGGTGAACCTATATTTGATATTCCCAGATGTTGCTGACTTCCCTGTAAAGTTGGGATGGTGATAATCTGAGGCTGGACTGCTGCCTTACCAGAAGAATGTTTCGAGTTCATGACATGGATAACATCTGGTTTTGTAGAGTTTGTGGCTGGGGCTGAGCTGTTACTAACCACATGTATTATTTCTGACTTTGGACCCTCCACAGTTACCACTGTGGACAAGCCATCATCTGAAGACATCCTTATCTCTCAACTGAAAATCTGGAAAAAGGTTTTTAACAATTAATACTTTTGTAATGTATTATTTGGTTAACTTTCATGTCTACATGTTCTTGGTATTGAACAAAATATAACCCCCCTCGCCTTATTGGCACTATGAAGCTCTACACATGTAAAAGCTCTAGTTCACAATGTACAAAAACTAGAAATAGGATGCCCTGTTGATAGTAGCTGCGACATATTTTTTTTTTTTTTTTTTTTTTTTTGCGACATATGAATAGAAACAGGATAGCATAGAAGAACATACATTATCATGTGTAATGTCCACCCCATGAACCTTTTGCAGTACAGTAGTCTTACAAGACCCTGTTTCATTTGTAAAATATATCAATGATACTTAAATTTTTATTAGTATACATGTAAACTATTTCAGCTTCATGCCTTTTTGCATTGGTTGGGTCGAAAATTTCAACGAAATTGCTCTATCTTGCACGGTTAAGGAGATAGAAGCAAATTTCTGTTTTTCAATTTTTGGCAAAAATTCGAAAATTCAAAATGGCCGCCATATGTGGGAAGAGGAAAATTTTTTGAAAATTGTCAAGAGTACATAGCTCAGATACCCTATGAGTCGAAAATTTCGACGAAATCGCTCTATCTCGCATGGTTAAGGAGATAGAAGCAAATTTGTGTTTTTCCATTTTTGGCAAAAATTCGAAAATACAAAATGGCCGCCATTTTTGGGGAGAGGAAAATTTTTTGAAAATTGCCAAGAGTACATTTCTCAGATACCCTGTGAGTCGAAAATTTAAACGAAATCGCTCTATCTTACACGGTTAAGGAGATAGAAGCAAATTTGTGTTTTGCCATTTTTCGCAAAAATTCGAAAATTAAAAGTGGCCGCCATTTTTGGGGAGAGGAAAATTTTTTTTAAATTGCCAAGAGTACATTTCTCTGATACCCTGTGGGTCGAAAATTTCGATGAAATCGCTCTATCTCGCACGGTTAAGGAGATAGTAGCAAATTTGTGTTTTTCCATATTTTGGCCAAAATTCGAAAATTCAAAATGGCCGCCATTTTTGGGGAAGGGAAAATTTTTTGAAAATAGCCGAGAGTACATTGCTCGTATACCCTGTGGGTCGAAAATTTCGTCGAAATCGCTCTATCTCGCACAGTTAAGGAGATAGAAGCAAATTTGTGTTTTGCCATTTTTGGCAAAAATTCGAAAATACAAAATGGCAGTCATTTTTGGGGAGGGGAAAATTTTTTTTTAAATTGCCAAGAATACATTTTTCAGATACCCTGTGAGTCGAAAATTTCGACAAAATCGCTCTATCTCGCACGGTTAAGGAGATAGAAGCAAATTTGTGTTTTGCAATTTTTGGCAAAAATTCAAAATGGCCGCCATTTTTGGGGAGGGGAAATTTTTTTGAAAATTGCCAAGAGTACATTTCTCAGACACCCTGGGGGTAGAAAATTTCGACGAAATCACTCTATCTTGCACGGTTAAGGAGATAGAAGCAAATTTGTGTTTTGCCATTTTTGGCTAAGTAGCTATTACTCAGTCAGTTATATAGCTCTTATCACTAAAAGCAATCCCAAGCAAGCTATCGACCTAAGTAATGCTCATACTAAATTTGGTAAAGATATGTCAAATATTTTTCCTTAAAATTCCCGGAAACAAAAAAAGTACACAAAAGTAGCTAAGTAGCTATTACTAAGTTAGCTATAGACCTATCTTCACCAAAAGCAATCCCATGCAAGCTATTAACCCAATAAACACCCATACCAAATTTGGTAAAGATAGGATAAATACTTTTCCTTCAAATGAGCGGAAACCATGCGTCTGGACGGCGGACGACAGATGACGGACGACGGAAAAAGCAAAAATAATATGTCCACCCCCCATTGGGGTGGACATAATTAAAACTGTCAACAGTAGTGCATGGACGATTAGACATGTGCTGGATTATTCGTTGGTGACAGTGCAACAATCATGGTCGGTCACTGACAAATTCTAATAATCTATTATTTAGCTTAAATCTTACCTTTCTCTATATATGTGTGAATGTCCAAATGTTTTTTTTTTTTCAAATATTTTAGGCAGTTTTATTTAATAAACTGACAGATTTGTCACAAATTTTGGTTTTGTTTATGTTTACTGCCATAGTTAAAGGAAGTAAGCAGTTTTGGTTGAGGCAAAATGTCGGAAACGTTCAAAACACGATTAAATAATCTTACCAGATTGACTTACACTTCATCCGAAATAGTGTTTTACGGTTTAATGACAAACAATGAACTTCAGTCGGGCAAAATAGGTGATTAATTGACCATGAAAATTGGGGGTGATTCCCAACACTAATCAGCAGAAAGCTCTTTGAAAACACTGATATTAATCAAGTCTGTCAGTATTAAGTACTAAAAAGTAGTCTGCTAAGGCAAAAATGAGCATCCTATAGCAAAGAAAGGACACAATGGCAAAAAAAAAAGCATTCTGATGCATGCAATTATCTCCCGCCGTATTAATTAGATGTACTAAAGATAGTGGAATATAAATTTTCTTGTGAGATGGAGGCACATGTACAAGTGGCAACAAGCAAGAGGCACTTTAATGTTTGATTTCAATACTTTTAAAGATAAAAGGCATTTGCTCATTTTAGTAGCTATTACTCTGCCATCCAAAGAGCTACAGTTCTGCAACTTTACTATGTAGTAGATCAACCCAAAGTAGGTGAAGGACTTATTTAGAAGAAATTGCCTATCTGTAACACTTTTACAGATAAAAGACATTTACTCATTTTAGTGGCTCTTACTCTGCCATCCAAAGAGCTAGTTCTGCAACTTGCCCAAAAGTAGGTGAATGACTTATTTAGAAGAAATTGTCTATGTGCAATACTTTTAAAGATAAAAGGAATTTACTCATGTTAGTAGCTGTTACTCAGCTCTGCAGAAGAGCTACAGTTGTGCAACTTCACTATGTAGTAGATAGTGGTGTGAACGGTAAACCGCATTTCGTTTCGTTTAGGTAGAAATGATGAAATCCGCAAAGAATATTTAAGTACCGGTTATTGAAAACGTAATTATATTAGGCTTTCTAGAGGTTAATATTTCGTCAAAACAACAAAAACCATATAAATTTGGGGAAATAACTTACATTATTGCTTTATATTCATGGTAAATGAAGTTTACAAACTTCAAATTATCCCGTGAATCCATATTTCCTATTGAGAATATAACTCATGTACGCTCGTGTAAAACTTTTTATCATATCTCTGTACACTTTCGATATTCTGGATTTCGTTTGGTTTCAAAACCCCGAAAACCGGTTTTAATTTTCAGAACCGGTCTGACCACTAGTGGTAGATCACCCAAAAGTAGGTGAATGACTTATTTACAATTGCCTATTTAAAATACTTTTAAAGATAAATGGAATTTACTCATTTTAGTAGCTATTACTCAGTTATGCAAAGAGCCACAGTCATGCAACTTCACTTTGTGGCAGATCACCCAAAAGTAGGTGAATGACTTATTTAGAAGAAATTGCCCATCTGCAATACCTTTACAGATAAAAGACATTTAGTCATTTTAGTAGCTTTGACTGAGTTTTGCAAATAGCTATAGATCTGAAACTAAAATCAGCTAAAAGTAGGTGAATCTATTATTTAGAAGAAATTGCCTATCTGTATTACTTTTAGAGATAAAATAAATTTGCTCATTTCAGTAGCTATTACTCAGCTATCCAAAGAGCTATAGTTCTGCAACTTCACTATGTGGTACATTACTCAATAGTAGGTGAATGACTTATTTTTTTTTAAGAAATAACGTATCAGCAACACTTTAGAGATAAAAGACGTTCATCCATTTTAGTAGCTAT
This sequence comes from Sabellastarte sp. h YS-2021, assembly GCA_964017235.1. Classification (NCBI taxonomy): domain Eukaryota; kingdom Metazoa; phylum Annelida; class Polychaeta; order Sabellida; family Sabellidae; genus Sabellastarte; species Sabellastarte sp. h YS-2021. The sequence continues at coordinate 39,173,124 of OZ024930.1, read as the reverse complement.
GACTCAGCTATTCAAAAAGCTATAGATCTGCTTCACCATGTGGTACATCACCCAATAGTAGGTGAATGACTTACTTATCACTGAAATTGCTCTATCTTGCATATCCTGAAAATTTCCTCAAAATCCGCCCATAAGTTTTTAACTTATCTGTCTATAAAAATTATATTTCATGGATCCAGAAGATCCAGATAGTGATTCGGATCACTCCCAAAATTGAAACATTTCTTCCTTTTTACCGTTCCAGACATATCCTGAAAATTTCATTGAAATCCATCAATACGTTTTTGAGTTATCTGTCTTTAAAAATCACATTTCATGGATCCAGAAGATCCAGACAGTGATCTGGACTCAGTGCCTTAGAGGATGTTTACATCAAATTCGGCGCTATATAAGTGTTTCTTACTTACTTACTCTTACTTACTGGATCACTCCAAAAAATTTAATCCTTTCTTCCTTTTACCTTTTCAGACAGTTTTTGAGTTACCTGTCTTTAAAAATTACATTTTATGGATCCAGGAGATCCAGATAGTGTTCCGGATCACTCCAAAAATTGAATCATTTCTTCCTTTTACCTTTTCAGACATATCCTAAAAATTTCATCGAAACTTGTCCATAAGTTTTGAGTTATCTGTCTTTAAAATTACATTTCATGGATCCAGAAGATCCAGATAGTGACCTGGAGCACTCCCAAAATTGAATCATTTCTTCCTTTCACCTTTTCAGACATATCCTGAAAATTTCATCAAAATCCATCCATAAGTTTTTGAGTTACCTGTCTTTAAAAATTACATTTTATGGATCCAGAAGATCCAGATAGTGATCCGGATCACTCCCAAAATTGAATCATTTCTTCCTTTTACCATTTCATACATATCCTCAAAATTTCATCGAAATCCGTCCGTAGGTTGAGTTATCTGTCTTTAAAAATTACATTTTATGGATCCAGAAGATCAAGATAGTGATCCGGATCACTCTCAAAATTGAATCATTTCTTCCTTTCACATTTCCAGACATATCCTGAAAATTTCATCGAAATTCGTCCATAAGTTTTTTGAGTTATCTGTCTTTAAAAATTACATTTCATGGATCCAGAAGATCCAGATCGTGATCCGGATCAATCCCAAAATTGTATAATTTCTTACTTTTACCTTTTCAGACATATCCTGAAAATTACATTGAAATCCGTCCATAAGTTTTGGAGTTCTGTCTTTAAATATTACATTTCATTGATCCAGATAGTGATCCGGAACACTCCGAAAATTGAATCATTTCTTCCTTTTACCTTTTCAGACATGTGAACAACATATTTGAAAAGATTAGCCTAACTTTAATACTTTTAAGACATTTCACATTTACCTCTGTCATTATTTTGCTACAAATAACAAAATAGCTATTACTCACTTATGGCATGCTATGAAACTCCAAACTATATGTCATCTTATAGTGAAGGACAAAGTAGCTGAACAACATATTTTAGGAAAATACTGTAACTGCAACAGTTTTGGAGTTACAATGGCTTTACTCAACAGTCAGAATTTCAAAGTAGCTATTACTCAGCTGCCCAAGGTGCAACAGGTCTGAAACATTACTATGCGATAGCTTACCAAAAAGTAGATGGATAACATATTTGAAAAGATTTCCCTAACTTTAATACTTTTGAAGATATTTGACATTTACTTCTTTCATTATTTTGCTACAAATAACAAAATAGCTATTACTCACTTATGGCATGCAATAGAACCCCAAACTATGTACCATCTTATAGTTAAGGACAAAGTAGCTGAACAACATATTTTAGGAAAATACTCTAACTGCAAGAGTTTTGGAGTTACAAAGGCTTTACTCAGTGGTAAGAATTTCAAAGTAGCTATTTCTCAGCTATACAATGTGGGACATCTCTGAAACTTACCATGTGATAGCTTACCAAAAACTAGATGGACAACATATTTGAAAATATTAGCCTAACTTTAATACTTTTAAGATATTTCACATTTACCTCTGTCATTATTTTGCTACAAATAACAAAATAGCTATTACTCACTTATGGCATGCTATGGAACTCCAAACTATATGTCATCTTATAGTTAAGGACAAAGTAGCTGAACAACATATTTTAGGAAAACACTCTAACTGCAATAGTTTTGGAGTTACAATGGCTTTACTCAACAGTTAGAATTTCAAAGTAGCTATTACTCAGCTATCCAAGGTGCAACAGGTCTGAAACTTTACTATGCGATAGCTTACCAAAAAGTAGATGGACAACATATTTGAAAAGATTTCCCTAACTTTAATACTTTTGAAGATAGTTGACATTTACTTCTTTCATTGTTTTGCTACAAATAAGACAATAGCTATTAGCTATTACTCACTTATGGCATGCAATAGAACCCCAAACTATGTACCATCTTATAGTTAAGGACAAAGTAGCTGAACAACATATTTTAGGAAAATACTCTAACTGCAAGAGTTTTGGAGTTACAAAGGCTTTACTCAGTGGTAAGAATTTCAAAGTAGCTATTTCTCAGCTATACAATGTGGGACATCTCTGAAACTTTACCATGTGATAGCTTACCAAAAACTAGATGAACAACATATTTGAAAATATTAGCCTAACTTTAATACTTTTAAGATATTTCACATTTACCTCTGTCATTATTTTGCTACGAATAACAAAATAGCTATTACTCACTTATGGCATGCTATGGAACTCCAAACTATATGTCATCTTATAGTGAAGGACAAAGTAGCTGAACAACATATTTTAGGAAAACACTCTAACTGCAATAGTTTTGGAGTTACAATGGCTTTACTCAACAGTTAGAATTTCAAAGTAGCTATTACTCAGCTATCCAAGGTGCAACAGGTCTGAAACTTTACTATGCGATTAATTTACAAAAAATCTGTAGCTGTAGCAGTTTTGGAGAAATCTGCGTGACACACTAACGCACACACGCACGCACGCAGGCACAGGATGCATTTTATAATCTCCCTCCCGGACTAAAGCCCAGCGGGAGAATAAAAAAAAACAGCCAGCTTCTGAAAGAATCCCAGCCCACAAGTACAAATAAATGGGCAATAGCATTTGGGAAAATCTAAGGAACAATTTCAGTTGGAAGAAGTATACAGAACCATCGAGATGTAAAAACTAAGTAGCTGATGAAGGATGAAAACTAAACTTGCATATGTTATTCATTCATGTTGTGAGTTCCAAGCCCAAGGACCAATATATGTCACAGTGGAGACTCTGATTAAGGGGAATCGGTGATTCCACTAGCAGAGATTCTGAGCAGAGTTTCCACCAGTGGCATGAAGTCTCCAGTAGTCAACATTGCCGATATGGTAATGAGATTTTAATATAAAATACCCAGCCTCGGCAGGCAAGAACCCTAGCCCACAGGTACAACTAAATGGGCAACAACATTGAGATTTGGGAAAATCTTAGGAACCGCTTCAGTTGTAACAAGTATACAGAATCCATGTTGTCAGATGTAAAATTCACAGGCCATGATTTCTCAGAAGTTTTTTTTTATTATTTTAAAGCCCTAGAAACAATTATAACAGAGATATAAGGCCCCTTTAGCATGATGACCCTACATGACCATGAAGCAGGAGTCAAAGGTCAAATTTGATACTTGCAGAAGATTTACAGAACATGATTTCCAAGAAGTTGTTTTCTCATTTCAAACCTCTAGGACCAACAATAAGGGAGATATTAGGGTTTCTGATATGCCCCCGCCCCATTTGACATAAAAGATGTGATATGGCAGCCATTTTTTTTTTCAAATAAGGTCAAAACTAGAAAAACGTTTTTGTTAGAGCGGCCCGGAGTCAATAAAGCTGTAGCAGTTGTGGTATGAGACTGTAAGGATGAGGTAAGCGTTAGTGGGTGGATGATTAGACAAACGTTTGATTAATTGTCGGTGTCATGGTACAATCGCTTTTGGTCACTGATAACTTCTGAAAATCGATTAAATCTTACCCTTCTTTATGTGTCTCAATAGCCATGTATTTTTTATATTTTAGGTAATTTCCTAAACTTTTTTTTAATAAATCAAGAGATTTGTCACGAATTTTGTGTTTGTTTATAACTACCGCCATATTTACTGGAAGTGAGTGCTTTTTGTGGGTACTAAATGTCGGAAACACCGTTATTCTTACTGGATTGACATATCCTTCATCCCAGAATGTGTTTCATGATATATTGGCCAAGAGTGGAGTAAAAAAGTTGGAAAAATGGACAAATAATCGACCACAAAAATTGAGGCGATTCCACTCATTAGTAAGCGTTACTGTGTTTTTTATCTGATGGGAAAGTAAACTAGAGGATCGCTCGCAAAAAAAAAAAGATAATGTTTTTGCATAGCAAAAACAAAGCGTCCCGAAAAGGATATAAAGGTGAGTGCTAAAATATTAAGAAAATGCTTCGTTTCTAGCCTTATACTGTTGTGGCAACCAAAGTCAGCGCAGTCTGCTCTATCTAGCACGGTTTTCAAGATATAAGCATTTCTGTGTTTTGCAAAAAATTCAAAAATTCAAAATGTCCGCTATATTTGGCGAGACAAAAATATTTTGAAAATTGGCATGGCTACTCTGCAGAGATACCCAGCAGGTCAAAAAATTTGTTGAGTTTGCTCCATATAGCACGGTTTTCGAGATATAAGCATTTTTGTGTTTTGCAAAAACTTTGAAAATTCAAAATGGCCACCATTTTTGGGGAGAAGAAAGGAGAAGAAATAGCTTTTCCAAGATATTCACAATTTTTCATTTTCGTGTGTGAAAGCTCTTCCAAAAGTAGGTGAATGAGTTATTTGAGAAAAATTGGCTATCTGCAATACTATTAAGAGATAATTCACATTTACTCATTTTGAGTAGGTGAATAATTAGCTATGGGTCTGAAACTTCACCAAGTGAAAGCTCTCCCAAAAGTAGGTGAATGAGTTATTTGAGAAAAATTGGCTATCTGCAATACTTTTAGAGATAATTCGCATTTACTCATTTTGAGTAGGTGAGTAATTAGCTATGGGTCTGAAACTTCACCATGTGAAAGCTCTTCCAAAAGTAGGTGAATGAGTTATTTGAGAAAAATTGGCTATCTGCAATACTTTTAAGAGATAATTCGCATTTACTCATTTTGAGTAGGTGAGTAATTACCTACGGGTCTGAAACTTGACCATGTGAAAGCTCTCCCAAAAGTACATGAATGAGTTATTTGATAAAAATTGGGTATCCGCAATAGTTTGAGATAATTAGCATTTACTCATTTTGAGTAGGTGAGTAATTAGCTACGGGTCTGAAACTTCACCAAGTGAAAGCTCTCCCAAAAGTAGGTGAATGAGTTATTTGGGAAAAATTGGCTATCTGCAATACTTTTAGAGGTAATTCGCATTTACTCATTTTGAGTAGGTGACCAATTAGCTATGGGTCTGAAACTTCACCATGTGAAAGCTCTTTGGGATAGCTGCTCTGCAGAGATACCCTGAAGAAATCGAAAGAAGTCGAAATCGCTCTATATAGCACGGTTTTCAAAATATTAGCATTTTTGTGTTTTGCAATTTTTGCGCAAAAATTCGAAAATTCAAAATGGCCGCCATTTTTGGCAAGACAAATTTTTTTTGAAAATTGGCATGGCTACTCTGCAGAGATACCCTGTGGGTCAAAAAATTTCGTCGAAATCGCTCTATCTAGCAGGCTTTACGAGATATAAGCATTTTTATGTTTTGCAATTTTTGCGAAAAATTCTAAAATTCAAAATGGCCGCCATTTTTGGCGAGACAAAATTTTTTTCAAAATTGGGATGACTACTCTGCAGAGATACCCTGTGGATCAAAAATTTCGTCGAAATCGCTCTATCTAGCACGGTTTTCGAGATATAAGCATTTTTATGTTTTGCAATTTTTGCGAAAAATTCGAAAATTCAAAATGGCCGCCATTTTTGGCGAGACAAAATTTTTTTGAAAATAGGCATGGCTACTTTGCAGAGATACCCTGTGGGTCAAAAATTTCATCGAAATCGCTCTATCTAGTACGGTTTTCGAGATATAAGCATTTTTATGTTTTGCAATTTTTGCGAAAAATTCGAAAATTCAAAATGGCCACCATTTTTGGCGAGACAAAAATTTTTTGAAAATTGGGAGAACTACTGCGCAGAGATACCCTGCGGCTCAAAAATTTCATTGAAATCGCTCTATCTAGCACGGTTTTCGAGATATAAGCATTTTTGTGTTTTCCTTATTTGGAAAATTCATAATGATTAATTAATCATTAATTTCTCGGCCATTTCTTAACCAATCAATGCCAGATTTTAATAGAATGAATGTATTTGCCAAGTTTCAGGTGAATTGATAAAATTCCTTTCAAGTTATCATCCGGACAAGCTTCCCCATCGAAAAAAGACATTTTTGGTCATGTGACCTCTCTGATTGGTTGAAATGTCACTGCAGCATATTCAAAAAAATTCCCCAAGGCTACTGCCTAAACCTGCCAAATTTGAAAAGAATCCGCCTAACGGTTACAGAGTTATAAGGAAAACAAAATGCGGAGCCGGCGGAGCCTGAAGCTCTCCCATACACAAACAAGCGTCCCGCAAGGGACGCTTAATTATCTAAAAACTGTATCAGTTGCAGTATTAGACTGTAAGCAGAATAACAGCATGGTCAGCTAGGCTTGATAAAGCTCAGTGAGAATGAACCTTCCATTTTCTTTCAGTTTATTTTTCTTTTCTTTTTTTTTTTTTTTTTTTTTGCAAGACAGAAAAAATACACACATTGCATACTTATTCTCCTCTTTGTTTGAATGGAGGGAAGTGAGACTTAACACACAATCTCACTTCCCCATCTCACTCCCCCCCCCCCCCCCCCCCCCCCCCCCCCCCATGATCCCATCCCCCATACACAGAGGCAATTCTTTTCTCACACACATTTTTATTTGAGTGAGGGGAGTGGGGAGGGGGCAGATCTGTGCAGAAAAAGACTGCCTCTTCCTCACTCCCCTCACTGAAATAAAATGCAGGTGAGAAAAAGATTACTTACTGCAGTAGAATGTTTAGGTTTTACAGCAAGTACTTAATTATGTAGGGGGCTACAGTTCTGAAATTTTACTATGTTATAACTGACACAAAACTACATCAAAAACACATTTAACAAAATGCTCTAAATGTAATACTTTTCAAGTTCTAAGTGATTTAGTGCATACATAATTTTAATGCATCAAAAATTCATAAAAAAAACTAATTAAGAAAGATCCAGGCCTGATACTCCCACAGGGGAATCTACTGGTGGCCTAGTACATATATGGAAGATGTGAGAGAAATCCCTGTAATAGTCAATGAGAAAATTGTGAGAAAGTGTTGAAATTTTCAGACTTTGGGTGAGGGTACCTCTCTTCTAATGGCTCTGAGGAACAAACGAACAGACAGATCTGCATGGTTTTTACGATTTATCATTCTCGATAGATAAGTTATCTTTAAAAAAACAGCATGTCTCTGGTTCTTTTAGTTTTGGAGCAGAAGTTGTTCATGTGGATGCCGCAGAGTGATGCAATAATAAGGGCATTAAAAGTCTTCCATAAACTTAATCAATGTGTCACGTTGAACTGATGTCATTCAACAGTAAGTTGGTTGGGAGGTGAAAACCTTCATTTTTACTTCAAGGTGGCCATGACTGTACTTGCAAGGTGGCCATAACTTCATTCATATTGGGACTTTAAGGTGAGCATAAAATAAGAATGTCCCTTTTGTCACCCTTTATAAGTGCATAAAGTGTGGTTGAGATCAGTTGAACAATAAGATAGCTGGAGGCTGAAAACGTCCTTTTTTTCACTGTAAGGTGACCATAACTTCATTCAAATTGCGACTTTAAGGTGACTATAAACTGAGAATGTCCCTTCAATATCAAAATATGTTAGATATGGAAAAAGAAAGGGGCCAGACAGCTCTATTGCAATTTTATGACTTTAGGGGGGGCCATAGCTCCAATTAGATTAACAGTTTAAGGTCACCATTAAGTCAGGATAATCCTTTGGTAAATCTTAATATATATGCCAAGTTTGGTTGAGAAAAGTGAAAAATAGCATCAGAGATGCCCATACCCCACAGCCTGGGGAAATAGTTTTCAACACCATGAGATATAGAAGTAGTGAAACAGTACACAGATACTTTCAGAGCAGTGTCAGTGTCCAAATAATGTTTAAGTAGAGAAAATAACAACTATGAGAAAGAAACTGCATGTAAAGATTAAGTATTAAAACAGGACAATTCAGTTAACTACAAATTATGAAGCTTTATGACTTCTCCCATTTTGATATTCATTTGTATGGTTGAATTATGGTTTGCAAGTTTTGAATATTACCCATACATACAGATGTGACAACACATGCTTTTGTGTGGAGTTCGGGCAAAACCTGTGGCTCACTTGATGCAATACCATCTGTTACAATGGGAAGTTGCAAAAGTAAAACAGTTAATGAATTCTAATATGACTTTAACAGTGCTTATTCTACATCAAAAGACACCCAAAGGTGCAACAACCAAGATTCAAGTAAAAGATATAAGAGAGACATAAGAGAGATAAAATAGTATTAGCTTTCCCTGTAGAGCGACAAAATAGCATCAGATATGCAAGATCAAAGGTCAAATCCAGGTCACACCATGACATTGAACACATATAACCCCCTACCAATGTCCCTACCACCTTATGGTTTCCGAAATATAGCCCAGACAGGGCATTATACAGAATTGGCGAAGTACCTCTAAAATATGGAGTCCAAAAAATGGAGTCCCAATAATTTTTTTCTGAGTCCAGTGTTTGCATTAGGGTTATGAAATGGTGGGTACCTTGTACCTTATGGCACATCAAAATTTGGGTACCATTGTGTGAAAATGGGGTACAAATAATATTTTTTCTCCTTTATTTCTGGATACATTTAAATATATAGAAGCACTGTTAAATTTCCTTTCTACTGATATAAATATGTATCTATCAATAAATCAATTTTGAAAATATTTTAAATAGCTGAACTCCTGTCAACCAACTTCATTTTAGTGCAATTAGAGTGAATTTTTTTTTGTATGATTATTTTATTTAAGCTACAAATATGGTATTTATACTGTTTGAAAGAAAAATATTTGTAGTTTCTGTTGCTTTTTGTTTGATAAAAATTCATTGGGTAGTTCCAGAGATATAATTCTTTCGTTGCATTCCCTATTGAATATTTGTTACAGCTGTTATTTTCCGATGGACTTTCCGGGGTTAAATACCAAGAGTCTCTGAGATTTAGTATAGTTCGTCTCCCACGAAAGTTCACCGTCCTGGCTTGTTTCGATTGTTTCAGTGCAGAGATCAGGCTTTCTTTCGATATATAACGTTTTGAGTAGATTTGCTGGTGTACAACACCAGCACTCACTGGCTGTTTTGGAAGGATCTCGTCACGCATGAAATCTCGCTTAACAATGATGGACGTAAACAACTTGCCAGGAAATCGCTCGAAACCATTTAATTTTAAAATATAAAGCTTATATTCAGTGTTATAGATATTGCGTGCATATCTACGCTTCCTGTCGAAATTCGCTTCTAAAGCAGAAATATTTTCTATATAAAAATCGCGTCCTAATGGACCCACTGACAACCGAAATTTGCGTCCAAATCTGAAATACCGCGTGTTTAACATACTCGGACGGCGTAATCGCGAACCCTGATTATAGGTCATGGTCAAAGGTCAAATCAAGGTCATGCCATGATGTTTTATATCTACACACCCTAGCCAATGTCCCTACCAAGTATCAACTTCCTACACCTTACGGTTTCCAAGATATACCTGACAAGATTTTATAGGTCAAGGTCACTACAGCAAGGTCAGGCCATGACATTGCACACCTACACCGCCTAACCAATGTTCCTACCAAGTATCAACTTCCTACACCTTACGGTTGCAGAGATATAGCCAGGACAAGATTTTATAGGTTATATCTTCCCAAGGAAGATGGTGTATCCCCAGACGCCGAATACATAACTCAAATTATATTTTCAATCTTCCTGCAATGATAACTCTAAACCTATTTTCAAAGTATTTAAATGATTGATGATTGAATGTCCATTCTAAAATAATAATCCCAAAAGAGCATATCTGTTTCTATATTTGTTGACAAATAAAATATTATTTTTAACTCAACTCATCATACTTTTCAATCTTCCTTCAAAGTATTTAAATGATTGATGATTCAATGTCCATTCTAAAATTCATAATCCTAAAAGCGCATATCTGTTTCTTTATTTGTTCACAAATAAAATACTACTTAAAAAAAATTATTTATATTATTATTTTATTATATTATTTTTAAAATTTGCAAATTGTTTTCAGTTATTCATTTCCTCTATACCTATATATGTGGTCCATATATATGCAACCTAAATATGTGACACAATCTCAGTTCTGACTCCCCTTTGTGTTATATGTAATGAAGCTCACCACCTCCCACCCCCACCCCTCTCCCCTTCTCCACACCTCTCTCACTATTACACAAGATCTGCAACCCCATTGAGTTCTTTGTTTCTCATCTGATATCATTAAATACCTTTGTTTATTTAGTGTCACTCAATATAGCTGGAGGTCCCAGAGGTGGGTGGGGGGAATCCGGGTGGGGGATGTGGGTTGGGACTACAAAGAGATGGAGTGCTACAGCATAAATGGTGAACAAACAATCTATATAAAAGGGGTACTCAAATACAAAAAGAATTGAGAATTTTAAGTATGTGATTATCAACTGAAATGAGTTCATAACTGTAGGAGCTGTGTCAAAATTAACTGAGGCAAGTTGAATAAAACTGGGCTAGTTGAGGGCTAAAAATCCCCTAGTTTTACTACATAAGGATATAATTTCATTAATATTGGGACTTAAAGCTCACTTAAAGTGTCCATTTTGTCTACTTGAATATGTTTAACCAGTTTCATTTTAAAAAGTTAAAAACTCAGCAAGCAGAGGTATAACACACAAAAATAAGTTCTTAAAAGACTAAGATAGCCATAACATTATTAATATTCAAAATTTAAATAGACAGGCATTTCCTTTGAAAAATTCAAAGATTTCAGCTCTATAACCCACATAGTTTGACAGTTACTGGGCTTTAAAGTGGCATAATGTCCATAAATTGGGTTTCTGTGGGCATTTTACAATTGTTAAAGAGACCTTAGCAATTAAACTACAGATCTGAAACTTTTTGGGGGACATACATAACAAACAAAAATTATATATAATACAGTTTAAGACTTGTCACACTAAGCATTTCCAAATAACAGGGCAAAATATGGAAAAAATGTCCAAAAAGGCACTTGGGCGAGTGTCTATGGCCCTCATACACAGGTTAAATGTCTACTAAAAACCTTGATTTTCGGCATATGTAAAAAGGACATAATAATGCATTCCCAGATGGGATTTCAGCTCCATCAATGACATAGTTTAACAGTCACAGGGCTTAAAGGTGGCAAAAAGTCCAAATATTGGGTCTCTGTGGGCCTTTTAGAGATCTCGATGTGGCTTTCAAATTAAAGCTTGAGACTTAAAATTTGTTACATACTAAGATTACACATAGAATATGTATCTAATAAAGTTTGAAAATTCTCAGACTTACCATTTCCAAGTTACAGAGCAAAATATGTGAAAAATGTCTTAAAAGGGTCACTCAGGTGGGTGTTTAAGGTCCTCATACACAGGTTAAATGTGTACTTGAAGCCTTGATTTTTGGCACATGTAAAAAGAACATAATAATGTATTCCCAGATGAGATTTCAGCTCTATCAGTCACATAGTTTAACAGTCATGGGCATTAAAACTGGCAAAAAGTCCAAATAGTGCGTCTCTATAGGGCCTTTTAGAGACCTCAATGTGGCCTTCAAATTAAAGCTTCAGACTTAAAATTTGTCACATACTAAGATTACACATAGAATATGCATCTAATACAGTTTGAAACTTCTTAGACTTACCATTTCCAAGTTACAGGGCAAAATATGTGAAAAATGTCTAAAAATGGTCACTCGGGTGGGGATTTATGGTCCTCATACACAGGTTAAATGTCTTCTTAAAGCCTTAATTTTTGGCACATATATAAATAACATACTAATATCTTCCCAGATAGGATTTGAGCTCTATCAGTCACATAGTTTGATAGTCACAGGGCTTAAAAGTAGCAAAAAGTCCAAATATTGGGTCTTTGGGAGCCTTTTAGAGACCTCAATTTGACCTTCAAAATTAAAGCTTCAGACTTAAAATCTGTTACATACTAAGATTACACACAGAATATATATCTAATACAGTTTGAAACTTCTCAGACTTACCATTTCCAAGTTACAGGGAAAAAGATGTGAAAAATGTCTTATAAGGGTCACTCGGGTGGGTGTTTATGGTCCTGATACACAAAGTCAAAGTTGGGGTTTAACGTCCCGTTCAACAGCCAGGGTCATATTGGGACAGGTCCTCAGCATTGCCACTTGTGGGACTCGAACCCAGGTCCTGATACACAGGTTAACTGTCTATTAAAGGCCTAAATGTTGGGGCACATATAAGAAAACACATAGATATATTCCCAGATGATATTTAACTTAGATGAGAGACATAGTTTGAAAGCTACAGTGCTTGAAAGTGGCAAAAAGTGCATAAATTGGGTCTCTGTGGGCACTTTTGAGACCTTAAGTCGACCCCTTTGGGTAAACCTACAGCCCTAAAATTTTCTACAGACAAGGATTACATATCAAAGTTATATCTAGTGCAGTTTGAGACTCATCAGAATTACCACTTCCAAATTATAGGGCAAAATATGTGAAAAGTATAGCAAAAAATCCCTAAGTGGGGGTATTTATGGGCCTCAAACACAATTTTCTCCTCAACTTAAAGTCGTGATTTTCGGCACATGTACTAAGAACATATTAATCTGTTGTCAGGTAAAATTTCAGCCAGCTGAGCATCATAGTTTGTGACCTACAGGGCTCTAAGTGGCCAAAAGTCCAATTTCTGACCTTAAGGTGGCCATAAGTTCTTTTTTACTGGGAGTTTAAGGTCACCTTAAAATAGGGATCTTCCTTTGGGCACGCTTAACATGTGTACCAAGTTTGAAAAAAAAATATTTATTTGTTTTTGAGTTATCGCGTCCACAAGGAAATTTCTACGGCGGCGGCGGCGCGACGGACCTGAATCCAATATATCCCCGACTTTCGTCTGGGGATATAATAATAGGGGGGTTCACATGAATTTTAAGCTTTCTGATTGGTACCTGTGAGAAAATCACTCATAAATCGGTCAATTTTCATCGGATTGCTCCCAAAATCTAATCAGCTCACGTTTTTGATAGTATAAACATGTGTATGATGTTATATGCCTCTGCAGTCAGTAGATTTTCCTGAACTGCGATGATGGGTGGGTGTACCCGAAAAAAACTATTTTTTGATCATGTGACCTTGATAAAGATCAAAGGTCAAATTTAAGCATGTGGAAAAATTTCCCACGCCTAAGGTAAATACTATATAACTGCCAAATATGGTTAAAAAGCTTGCAATAATAAGGGAGATATTCAAGACCATAATGCGGCGGCGGCGGCAGCAGCGTGGAAACTGACGTGAAACCAAATAAGCGCCCTTTCAGGGACGCTTAATAATGAAATATGAGATGAAACTGGTTTTGGTTCAAAGAAAACGAAACATAACCGACAGATAAGGTATCTTTTAAAAGTAACAGGATGTCTCTGGGCTTTGTACTTTTGGAAGAGAAGATGTTCACATGGATGCCGCAGAGTGATGCCATAATGTCAGCTGACTGACAAGTTAGCTGTCATAAAAACCAAGATGTTAAGTTGGCCAGATAACAAAAAATTCGCTCGGTTGAAAAAAATAAAAAACTAAATATGCTGAGAGTTGAAATTCTGTTACCTTAAAATGACCATAACTTTCCAAATGTCAGGACTCTAAGGTGAATAGAACATTTTCCTTTGAGTGATCTTAATACATATATCATGGTAACTAAGGTAAGTTGAACAGGGAACTAGTTAATCATGGTAACTAAGGTAAGTTGAACAGGAAACTAGTTAAGTGCTGAAATCCCATTTATATTGTAAGATGGCAATAATTTCATTAATATTGGTGCCGTAAGGTCGGCAGATCAAAAAGAATGTCCTTTTTGCAAACTTTACTATACATACAAACTAAAACTAAAAGTTATGAGGCTGTAAAATTTATTAATTGTAGTATAGCTATCAATGGAGATAACACAATTAGGTAAATGTACATATAATCAGTTGCAGCACACCATGTATCAGGGATATTTTTAGTGAACTATATAACTTCTCAAAATGCTTACAATTACATGATTTGCAATTTGCATATAAAGTGAATCATGGTGTTTTTTTGAAGACCTTTTTAATAAAATTGCTAATAAATCAATTTTGTAATTAATTATATTGGTAAACTTACACTGAAGCAGTGCTAAACAGTTTAATATTTACACAAATAGAGAGGGTTCTCCATTGTCACCTACTCTGCTTACAGGAGATTGCATTCTACAGAAACTGCCACCTTAAAATCCAAAATGACATTGCTGCTTCAATGAACTCAGGTGAAGCTGTGATGCTCACATTGCTGGACCACACAGCAGCATTCTATAATACTGACCACAACATTCTATTTGACTACCTCAGGGGTTGGTTTAGGGTTGATGGCACTGTGTCAAGTTGGATGAAATCCTATCTTACAAACGGCAAGCAGAAGGTTAAACTGGGTAATAGGTTTTCAGATGCTGTCTCACTTCCCTATGGTGTTCCCCAGGGTTCTGTCCTGGGGCCCCTGATTTTTACCCTAAGTTTACACCACCCCCTTCAGTAACACTATTTCCAGTTCCAATGTCACCCAACATCTGTATGCTGATGACACCCAAATATATCTAGCGCTTCACAATAGGAACTTTGATTCCAGTTTTGCAAAGCTTACTGAGTGTCTTACTCATATTCAAAAGTGGATGGATGGTGTGAAACTGAAACTCAACCCAGAGAAAACAGAATTCATCATCATTGGTGATAAACCTGCCAGAGTCGCTCACACCCAGCTTCTTGGAAATTCTATCTCCCCTACTGAAGAAGTTAAGAACCTAGGTGTAACTTTTGACTCTGGAAACACTTTCGCCAGTCACATACCTAATGTTTGCTGTGCCTGCTACTATCACCTAAAGGACCTAAGGTGCATCAGGAAATTCCTCAGTGTGAAGACTGTAGCCCTACTTGCAAACTCAATGATTAGCAGTCGAATTGACTACTGCAATTCCCTACTCTACAGCATAAATAAATATAATGTGGCTAAACTCCAACAGATTCAAAATGTCCTTTGTAGAATTGTCTTAATAGAACACACCATTTTACTCCCTATCTTCAAAAACTATACTGGCTCCCCATTTCATACTGCATCTGGTTTAAATATAATCTAATTACATTCAAGGTCGTCACATTCTCCAAACCGACAAACTTATCATCCTTGATCAAAACCAGTAGCCTCACTCACGGATTCATAAGTCCATTTCTTATTAATTTAAGCTTTTGTAATTTATTTATACATGATTATACTTCTTAGCTGTACAACTGTTTTGTTTTGGTGGGCTGGAAACAAATTTAATACATGTAAATGGTTTTTACTTTTCTCCAGATTTCACCAGTTTTTTCCACTGGAAACAGGAAATATTCCTTCTCCCAGTTTCTGCCAAGGTGAGGTTTGTGCCATGACACAGCACCAAGCAGTAGCTATATATTGTGAACATTGTTACAGGAACAGAGAATGCATTTTGGGTTGGCCCATTTACCACAAGGAGGGAAATACCGCAAGCTGATTGATATACCGCAAGGAGATTTTTTAAGTTTCTCAGTGTAGTTTTATGCTGAAATTGACAATGGGGGACAGACTATAGGAATAAAAACATGAGTGCATTAATATCAAAGAGTAAGCATTACAATAACTGTATTTTTGTTCAGAAGTGTATATTGGCTACTATTAGCACCAAATTGTACTGTACATTTTAAATAAAAATTTGAATAGACTTGAAATCTCCTTGTGGTATTTTTATCTCCTTGCGGTATTTCCCTCCTTGCAGTGATTAGCCCTGCTGTGCATTTTCTTTAAACTTTTGTGGAAAGTAGTGTCATTAATGTTAGACATCGTTAATATTAGACAATGATATAAAATAGGTAGCTAAACACATTTAATGTGATACATATACACTGATACATATAAACAAGGGTTTACTTATTCCATTTCTTAATAATTTAAGGAATTAACATAAATCCAGACAATTTTATAACAACTTGTCTAACATTAATGACGTCTAACATTGATGACACCCGTGTAGTGGCTCATTGCAGAAAATTTAAATTCATGAACTTCATGCTAACCCATGTAATTGCTACAAATAGGTAAAATTAATCATTTAACAAATATACTGTTGAAATTGTCAACTTTCTTCAAGCATGTGAACTACTGTATTGATTCACAAAAGAAACCGTGAATGTTAAGACAACATTGAAGTGGCAGGTTAAGATAACCTGATGTAAATAAACTTATCACTAACACATGTCACTTCAGGCAAGTAACAGTACAATTTCAAAACAAAACTTGTGTATATTAATGGTATATGAAAGACACTCACTTCCCATGTTTATCAGAAGACAGCAAAGGTAAAGGTTCATCTCTAAATGTCAAAGGGTCTTGCATGTTAAATAAACACTGAGAATCTGGCCAACATCAATTTTGTATCAAAACGAAAATTAGATCAATTAATGCTACAAGTAATATAGTTTTACCTACCTGTACTTATATCTCGAATATATCCTTCTTTTAACTGCAATTAAACAACAATTACCTGTGAAAATAACATAACACGGAAAAGGTCAGAGTTCGTGACCTAAAGATGGAGAGCATATTTACATCCTTGCCTCTCATTGGTCTAAATTTAATTTATGCATATTTCTAAGCTGGTCCTTAAATTTAGTTTCTCATAAACATTTTCCGCAAATTTTGTTCCATTGTGTATCAGGCTCCTCTCAGCACTTGGATTTAATTATTATTTGTATTTTCATAAAATTAATATATTTCATGTTTGTTTGGGTTTCAAAGTTTTACTGTAAAACCTTTTGGTGTACATATTGCATTTGGAGTGAAGATTTGGAAGTAGATGCAGGTAGGTTTGCAGCTAGATGTAAATAAATAAATAAAGAAATGAATAAGAAACAGCTGTCATTGTTTAGGAAGTTAATTACTTTCAAGATAAAATATGCTTAGCTATAAAATTATGAGAAAACAATTTTAGGCGGTGCTCATTATTTACATAAATTATTTAATATGAAAATCTATATAGAAATGTTAATCTACTGGTACAGCTTGGACATATATCACTCCATGACAATGACTGCATAATTCTGCATAGTTAGAATACAATAAGGGTTAATTTATGTTTAAATTTGATTTTAAATTATATTTATGCATGGGCGATAACTGGACAGACTATTATGCAGAGTTATAATCCAAAGATTTTTCCTCTCAACCAACCAGAATCACAGACACAGCCATGTCATATTAGAGTCTATATTTTTACTCTGCAATTAAATATTGCATATTGCTGGATATTAGTATTATCAAAATATATAACAGATTCATACGTGTAAAAAAATCTATGTGGTACAATCATTCTTACAAGACAAGTGTACTTCAGAAAAGAAAATCACCAGTCTAAACCATCAAGAGTCTAATTGAGAACACAATAGCTCTGTGATGTCAGGAAGTTTAAAACTTTGTTTTTATCAGTACCCTGTGCTGTAGTCACACCTAGGTCTGTGACTAACACTAGTTACTAAAAGGAAAATACAATGTGTGTTGTTTACTCAATATCAATTGCATTGTGTATGTTTCTCAGAGTCCACTCTTTTGTGAATGAAAAATGAACTCAGAGTATTTTGAAACAGAGACAACTAATCAGTGGACTTTTCCAGACAGTTTTTTCACTGCAATAACTACTTTTAGGCTTAATGTACTATTTTAACAAGCTTGATTGGATGAATATTAGCCACAAAGAGTCCAATGATTGTTTTTTCTTTACGAATTTTTGTTTAAAAATATTATTTAGAAGTCATTAAATGGAGGAAATAAGATTATGTTGTTGGGTGAGCATAAATTAATAGATATCTAATTGCAAAATATAAAAGATACGGGTATACAATCTTGATCACTAAAGTTTGACTGCTCACATAAAATAGTGAGAAGACACAGTTCAACAACTGTCCTCAATAGATGTGATATTACAATATCAAACATATGGAAAATTACAAATTAATATATAATGTGAGTTCAACTAGCCACATAAAAGAAGTTTGAGCTGCTCAATGAGAAATAAAATAAAATTATACCCGAGTTTGAGTAATATAAATTTCATTGTTGGATCCAAATAACAATTTTCAAAATCTGCATTGATGAGCCACAGTAAATTTCAGCATTGCAGTAAAGTATGCCATCTCTTGCAAAAACACTGAAAGGCAAACAGTCACATTCAAATAAATTGAATAAATGCTGTTGACAGCAAGGTATAATTGTATGCTGAGAGTTTATAGTGAAGAAATTTTAATATTGTCATAAAATACAAGTAACAAACTTCACTGAGGTGACGAACTTCACTGGCTTAGCAGTATGCATTTCATCCTGATTTTACCCCTTGCTTTAAATCTGATTTCAGCCATTTGTTTCAACCTGATTTCATAAGTTGGCTCCAATTGAAACAGTTTGCAAAATCTGAATGTATTTCAACCAGATATCATTGTTGGACTCACAACTACAAGTTGCATACCTGCTGGATGGGATATTAACATGGAGGCTTCAATCTTTATGTGATTGTCTGTGGTGTTTCATCCCATTACAGTTATCATTTTGATTTCCATGGGTTTGCAAATAAATTGTACCATAATATTTTTACTTGGATTAGTATTTTTTTCACAAACAATTGATTCTCTAGTGAAAATTTAATGGAAAATCGATTTTACAGAGGACTGCTACTTGACATATTGATTTCCATGTGATAAATGTATTCCTAGACTTAAATGAGAAAATTTTATTTTTGTTGCTGTCCCATGACGAAATGGTCTTGGGATATATATCAATTTATTTAAATCTATATTTTAATGAAACATATTACAAATATTTTCAATACAGAGCACCTGCAAATTGGTTTGTTAGGATATGACACAAAAACTCCACAGTAACTTCTTTCTTTGTCTTTGTAATCTCTTTTGGCTTGAAAATATGAATTAGAATAATAAGAAACTTTTCTCTTCTGTCAGATTCAAATATTAACAAATTTCTATAAATTTTATACGTTGACAATTTAATTGTTAAAGGCCTAGTAGCGCCAAATCAAACATACTAATATTTTAGGCTTAAAACATTGGACTGAACATTCTGTCTGCATAAATACCTCTCTTTTGAAAAACAATGCAGTATTCAAACTATTCATGATTCTACAGCTGATTTATTTAATCTAGCCATTTTCCTTGTCAAAACCTGCCAGTGAGAAACTGTATGTACTATGTATACTATGTGTACAACATTATTTGCTTGTACTATGAATGCTCTGGGTGTGTGAATAGAAACATAGAGTTTCAGTGTGGACTGGGTTTTTTTTCTTTGTATATGGAGAAAATGTAATCAAACTAGTTGATATTATTTATTACATACATGTTTGATGAAAATCGTTTACAGAACTCATTTGATTCTGATGATATTAATAGTTACAACTATCAAAAATGATGGAGATAACATAGAGTTTACCATGTAGAAATGTACAGGAATAAAACCTTATAACTTTGAGCACTCTGTATCTGATTATGAAAGTAGTAATAAGAAGGATAATTTGGAAAAAAAAATTATCTAAATTTCTTTGGTGAGACAGTATTGACAATATTTAAATGTGTAATTGTAAATTAAACGAGACTTACCTGTAAGTTGAAGTTTGATTGAAGTTCTACGAGTCCTAAACAGGAACGAAGGAATTACATGAGATAAGGAATGTTGATAACCCAGTCAGACTTTAACAACAGTGGATACATGGCCCGATATGGGTGGGAGCAGAATCACCCTTTATTGTAGTGGTGGGCATGTAATTCCCTCGTTCCTGTTTAGGACTCGTAGAACTTCAATCAAACTTCAACTTACAGGTAAGTCTCGTTTAATTTACAATTCTACTCATCCCAAACAGTCACTACAGATTACATGAGATTTGAAAGTAGCCATGGAGCCACTGTTAAGATACAAGGGCAGATGTTCCACACATGATAAATGAAACATACAAGTAGACAATGTATTTATATGTAAACTGATTAAGGCTGATAATATGAGTTATAAGTATACCTATAAACAGAGGCAATAGGTTTTGACAAATATTGTCCACGCAATCTTCCTAAAGGTAGTAGTACTTGCTTACTAACACAGATACACATGGTAAACATGGTAAGAGGTGTTATGTTGGGCCCGGTTTATTTTATATTTTATTTATTGTTATGTATTTATTTATTTGTTATTTATTTATTTATTATTTTTCTTTCTTTTTTTTTGTGTGTTTTTGTTTTTTGTTTTTGAACAGATTGGTTGAAAATGTCACAATATACCACTATACCATTCGCGAGGAACAGTTTTTACACACAAAGTGTCTGTGTGCACCAAAACACATGGGAACACATTTGCACACAGCAGTTTTTCATAAATTTTCAATGTACATTATGCAGGCAGTGTCACTTGTTTGGTTTTTGGACATCCATGCCAACTTCACAAAGAAGATAATTTGTACAACAAGGTCCTTTGGTAAACTGTCAATATATATTACACAATAAGTATCAGTTATTTCTATTTGGACAATCAGAAACATGCATCATCTGCAAATGTTAATACAATAATACTAGAAACATGTGAACATGTAACAAGCTTCTTGGATAGCCTGTAAAGTACCCCCTTGACTGTAATCCTGTACAGTGGTAAGAAGGCAGGCATTTTGAGAAATGCCTTCATAAAATATTGCCAGTTAGCTTCACCAATTGTCATTGTAAAATATTTAAGGGAAACATTTGTTTATTTATTTATAGATGAAGAAAAGGAGATATACCCATTTCAGAACAATAGTGCATCAATTTATTGATGTGGCCATAACACTGGTTTTGAGTGTAAATCCCTCAGGACCTTATATAATAGTTTTTGCATCTTGTGAAAGTGTAGCGTCTTGAGAAAGTCCCTCTTTTTGGCAGGGATTTTGGGATCTGATACATTGTAGAAACTGCAGTTTGTGATTTAGTGGGCTTCACATTTGTAGTTGAAATGTGAGCTGCCCAATCTTGCTCTTCTATCAATAAACCCAGGAACCATATGAACATTCTCAATGAGGTAGGGAAAAAAATGTAATGTTCAAAAGGTGAACTGCAGTGACCTCTGTAGCATGCTCATGCACTTCACTGATGTTTTGTAATACATTACAAATGGAAAAGTTGAAGAATAAAAGTCAACATAATTCCAGGCTTAAGTGAATACATCTGTTGCAGAAACCTCAGATAAAATGTTGAACATTTAACTTACACATGTTATAAAAGTTTACAAAGTTTCAAATCTACTGTTTTATTCTGTAAGCAATTTAGGCAATCTATCTCTGTAAGCAATTGAGGCAGTCTAGCAAGTATCTTCAACAGTGACAATATTTGCATGAAAACTATTGGGTTGATTTTTCATGTTAAGGTGATGCGTAAGCAACTGCTACAAAATTAAGAGAGCCTTTTATATAAGCAGAACTTAAGCACAAGTGTCTTTCTTTGGCAATGAATAGCATATGTCATTCAATGTCATTAACTTGTTTGCCTCTCAGATAAACAGCAGTGTTGACACTATCCAGATGGACCTTGACATGTTAATGTTTACAAAAAGATTGCAGACTCAAGGAAGCAGCCTTCAGTTCAAAGCATAGAACACAAATTGTATCACTTAACATGTCAATACATAGATGCTTTATTTTGTGTGAAATTTCCCTGTAAGAGCAACTTAATCTGTAGCCTTTGTAAGGGCTCAAGTGTCTGCAAAATTAGGGAAGATATATAGAAAATGTTCAGTTTGCAAATGTACTGTTATATAGTATGTGCACTAGGTTTTAAACAAGCATATGGCTTAGACATATGTGTGCTGAGCTTACATCTCCTAAGATGCATGGGTGGTTCACGGATACCAAATATCTGTGTACAGGTGTTTACAAACATGAGCCTTAATTAAGGCCAATCAAACTGATTCATTATTTATAGGAATCATGTAAGAGAATTTTTTTTTTTTTTTTCCACATCTGCCTGGTAAGTACTACACATGCATAATATAAACAGTTTCTTCATACAGTTTAGTGCAAGTTTTGCAGCCTTGTAAAGACCCATAGTGGAACATAATTTCCATGGCTTGATTTTAATGGTTTTGTCACTGTGCTGCAGTCTGCGTTGTTTAATAAAGCATGGCATCTTAGATTTACAGTTTCCACATTTCCAGGTGTTCAAGATACTTCACCACAATATAACAACAAATGTAGGAACACTAAATGTATTTTTAATGCTTGGAACATACTTGAATTGTATATACTTTTGATCCTGGCTATTGACAGGTACAGCATAATGGGCAAAAGAAGGGATGACCAGCCTTGCAGGATCATTCATTGGTATAGCTGATGATATTACAAATGTCTTCAAGTTCTGTTTGTACAGTCTTTGATTGGTCTCAAGAACCTATTACAGTGGAAACTGCATGGTCTCTATTACAATGTTCAATAGAATGAATATGTAACACAATATTTATTTCAGTGGAAACAGATATAATAACTGGATCATTCATCTGTAAAACATTGTTTTTTCTTCAAATTTGTTATCCTGAATGGCATATTTCTTGCCCTTGCTGAGCCACTGTTCCTTATGTTCTTTGTGGCCAAAGGGTTCCATTGGTTTTTGTTTTTTTTCATCATTTGGACAGCAGCCTCTCTGTTAAGATCTGCTCAAGGTCACACATTTTGTGTTTCAGGTCATCCCAAATAACTATCAATAACAGGAATTGTAGGACCACTATTTAAGTCATCTGAGTATTAGTAGTGGTAATGGCTGTAATAGTCCAAGATTACCACAATTCCCAGACCTGAGACATGCTACCTGTTTTGCAATAATTTTGGTTTGTTTTAATGATCTTCAAAATAGACAGTGATTCAGAATGTAGTTTGGGTTTAACTGTAACCCCAGTGGCATAAACTGTGCCAAAACTGTCACTCATACCATCTAATCAAATAATTTATTGTTCTTATGTGAAAGACATTACACCAAACCAAGTGTCAAGCCTTGTCTAAGGTACCAAGGACATCAAAGTACACATATTGTAATTAATTGTATCTAGACATTGTCACTATCACTAATAGAAGGACCATAGCTGCACACCCTGAGCACTAAGTTCTGAGTCATTATAGTGACAATAAAGCAGTGCTATGACAGTATAAATGTGATATCTGCATATCTGTTATCAAAAAGGATAAACAGAGCAATATTGTGCAAACATGTGCTATAAAAACTGTTGAATATGTCACAATGAACGTTTCAACTGCATTATAATTAAAAGAGTGATACTCTGCATAAGTTTGCTGTCCAACATATTTATACAATAAAAATGTCATAACTGCATTACAGCTAATGATAAAAAACAGCAATACTCTGCAAAAGGTTGTTGTACAAAGTGAAGAGTATGAGAATTAAAATATCACAACGACATTATGGTTAAAAACTCACGGGTGCATTCCCCCTCAGCACAACCGTGTTACGTTTAGAGATAATCACAGGTGCATTCCACCACGGCACAACTGCATTACGGTAAAATATACTCATGGGTGAATTCCCCTCAGCACAACTGCATTACAGTTGAAGATACTCATGGGTGCATTCCCCTCAGTACAACCACTTTATGGTTAAAGATACGGGTATATTCCCCCTCTGTACTAAGCTCTGAGTGAGGCATTATACTTTGGGGACAGAGCAATACTCTGTATAATTTTGCAGTATAAACTTTGCAATATGGTATTACCAATATCACAACTACCGACTTAACCCAACTGTAGTACAGTTGAAGATAAACAGAGTGAATACTCTGTTACAGTTTGTAGTACAAACTGTCAAAAATCATGACAAAAACATGATATCAATGAGCAATACTGAAATTAACAAGAATATCCAATGAATATTGTATCCAACCACAAGTTTTTTATCACAGAGTATATCCTCAGAAGGAACACAATTAGCAGAATATCCAATGAATATTGTATCCAACTGAAAGTAAGGCTACACACACTCTGGAGAAAAACACATCTGCACTGGGTAACAACAAACCAGAAAACTGACTGGGTTATCAACATTCCTTATCTCATGTAATCCGTAGTGACTGTTTGGGATGAGTAGAACAGTGAGATATATACATGTATTGGATCGATATATTTGACAATAATAAATTTTTATATCTGGATCCAGAATTTTAAAAATGTGCAATATGTCTCACTACTAGTTTTACAGATTCCAGGCGTTTCTCAATATGGGACTTCTTGGTTTGAAATCTTAATTGAGGATTAGATTTAACCTTTAACCTATAAAAGTGAAAACATATACATAACTTTGTCTTTATTTTCTCATTTCCACAAAAACAGTACTATTCCGCTTTTAAAATTAACAATATTAGTCATGAGTTAAAAGAGAGAAAATTATCTAAAATATATTATAAAATTAATTTGCTTACTAAACAATTTTTAATTCACTTTTGGAACATATTGAAAATCCCCAGATTAAAAATCACTGAATATTTCGACAGAAATCCTGAGCTGTGACATTGAAAATCCCCAAGATAAAAAATCCTTAAAAATAAGACAATAAAATAATGATAAAATACAATACACTTTATCTGAAAGGTGCTTTAGTGAATCAGTAGGCTTGATCTAATAGGTAGAGTTATAGTTGGTTTTGAAATTATATGAAAAATCTCTCATTTTTAAGGAAAAAAATACACACAAAAAATTTAACATGAAAAGTGTGCAATAATTGGTTTTGAAAAGTTTATCACTGGTTGTTGGTGTTTTATAACAAAACCAACTAGCAACCAAATAAACAAGTTTTCCATTCACAACCTTACTAGAATGCTGTATGCCTTTCATTATACATTTTGTTAAATTTCTACATAGACAATAAGACAAATAAAAGCCATTTCCCATGACTGTTATTGATAACTACATATCTCTTTTAAAAACTGGAATTGGAAGTCACATCATTAAAGGTCTACGTGTGTACAGTAATGAATAAATAATAAAACAAAATAATAATGCACTTGTAAATATTGTTTTAGGACTTTTTTTATTGGTGATTTTTGATGCCATATCTTGGGATTTTTTTGTGGGTTTGAAAATATTCAGGGATTTTTAATCTGGGGATTTTCAATCGATTGAGTTTCATATGCAACCTTCACTTATACTCAAATAATTTTTAATATTAAATTGGTCGTTGTAAGACAGTTTTTATCAAGTTCTTCAACAAACAGCATATCAGATAGTGAGGTCAATACTGTACCCTCTCACTACTCATAACAGATGACATATGCAGAAGAAATAAAATAACTACTGTTTGTGTTGAAGCACAAAGCCATCAAGCAGCATAAACAGTTAAATATTTATATAAGTACACAACTCTCAACTGTGTAGTTATAATTACTGGGGTGTGTGCATGGTAGTTGAATATATGAGACAAAGATGTATGGTAGGTGCTACTAGGTCTTTAAAATGTTTACAGCCAGCAGATGTTTATATCTTGACCCAATTCTAGTTTTGTTTTTTGTTTTTTTTTTAACTACTGTTTTTTTTTTTTTTTTTTTTTTGGGGGGGGGGTTCAAAATCAACCAATGTTTTGGTATACCTGTTGATTCTATAAAAGAGTTTGCCTTTCACAACAATCTAATCGGAAACATCCCCATATCCTCAACATAGGTCATGTTTGGGAGAAAATAGAAACGGCTGTGGTATTTTGTGTCTAAAGTGAGGGGCTAGATTTCCCGGACACGTAAACAGCCCAGTAAACATAGCAAAGGTTTATAAACGTTTATAAACGTTTAGTAAACCTATAAACGTTTTTTAAACCAAATATAAACCTAAATATTGACAATTATTCAACATTATGGGTTTATAAACGTTTCAGCGACATTAGTTTGGTTTATAAACGTTTATAAACGTTTTTAAACGTTTATATATAAACGTTTATAAACATTTATATATAAACGTTTATAAACGTTTATGCATAAACGTTTATAAACGTTTTTAAACGTTTACAAAGAGTGAAGAATATCTTAACCTCACTTTCATTTGGGATAATGACATCAGCACAGCCATTTTGAGAGAAACTTGAGAAATATTTCTGTAAGTATATCTTGCTGTATCACTGTTATTTGAAGCCATCATTACATTCTAAGTAGAGATATAAAAGTATATAATATTATCAAATTACATACTTCTATATATCTACTTAGAATGTAATGATGGATTCAAACAACAGTGATACAGCAAGATATACTTACAGAAATATTTCTCCAGATTTTCAACACGTGTATAAACGTTTATAAACGTTTATGTATAAACGTTTATAAACGTTTATATATAAACGTTTATAAACGTTTATGCGTAAACGTTTATAAACGTTTATGGGCAAACGTTTAGGGACCCATCATTTTAAACCTAATCTAAACCGTTGCTAGTTAGGTTTATAAACGTTTATAAACGTTTGTAATGTTTACTGGGAGTAGATTTGTAACACAAATAAGCGGTTATCTGTAGCGTTATGGTTGATAGTTCTCAAATACGTGTGTACAAGTGAAAAGTCGATATTTAAGGTATACTATTTTCTATAGTACGTGATAAATTTTTTTGGAAAAATCAAAAAGTAGTGGGCGACAATGCAAGATTTTTCAATTGAAAATTTCAGCCATCTACTGTGCAGTACTGCTTGCCAAGCAGTTATGGTCAGTAACCAATTATGTTCACCCCGCATGTATTATAAAGCTGTATAGTGTAATGAGTATCAACATTTATTTCATTTGTTGTCTAAATTGATCTGCCATTGTAAAACAGCAACTATATATTTTGAAACTTCAAATTTAGGATTGGTGTTAAAATTGGGGTGGCCATAATTTTGCAGAGTGTCTTCTGAACCGGCAAGGATGGATCATACTTCTCTTGAAGTCAGAACCATCACGTCCACATTATAAAATATTTTACAACTTCTCATGGCTGCTGCTGTCGGTGAAAATAGATTAAAATAAAGATTGATAATTAAAATATATATACAGCATTTTATTTTTTATAAATAGATGTTACAAATCTTTCTGTCTTTAACAAAATACTTTAAGGGATAAAATTTGCATATTTTACGTAATTCATGAGTGTTGCCAATGACAACCAAATTTTATTTACTATCGACGAAATTCATGTATTATTTCACATAACAAAATCAGGATTTTACTGAACCTTACATTATAAAGACTGGAAGTGTGCAGACTAAACAAAACAATGCAGTGTCAATGCAATATTTCTGTGTCAATTTATCTTAAGCAATAATTAGACGATAGTCGATGATAGAGAACCAAACGATACAGAGATAATATAGTGCGACAAACAACTATGTGAAAAATCATGTTTATAATAATATTTCTGATATAATAAATGAAACCAGTCTTTATAAAAGAAATAAAGAACTCACCCTTTGACTTTATTTCTACATTAAAAACTTTATTTTATCGAACGTATATAATATACATATATATATTTGTGAAAGACATCAAGGGGAAGGACGTTTTTTTTTAAAACATGTCTTAAAGCAAATGATTTGTGAACCATTTGCGGTTCCAAAAATTATTGTTTTCCGATCTGTCAGTGACTGTTCTGAAGCCAACACCATTATAATTTTTTTGCTATAACCATAATTGTATCCACCGAATAGCATTCGTTGGACACTGTGGATTACACACGAGTACACCACCGCAGTGTGTAGATATTTTCTTGTTACCCCTCTAGAGGGCAGGGTATAATAGGTAGACTTCTCAATTTTGCAGGATATATTCATAACCATAAAATCTTACCTGGGAATATTTTTGGCCTCATTTTGAAAAACAAGATGACTGCCACAGGCATTTCTTTACAGTCATGAAAAGTGCTTATATCTCCCTTATTATTGGTCCTAGAGGTTTGCAATGTGAAACCAACCTATAGGAAATCATGGGCTAGGAATCTTCTGATGTGGTCAGATTTTACCTTGGGCCCCTCCTTCAAGGTCAAACAAGAATAGTCAAACTTAAAGGTACTTAAAACTCGCTTATTAGTGGTCGTAGAGGTTTGCAATGTGAGACCAACCTATAGAAAATTATGGGCTAAGAATCTTCTGATGTGGACAGATTTGACCGTGGGCTTCTCCTTCAAGGTCAAATGAGGACAGCCAAACTTAAAAGTGCTTGTTAATCGCTTATTATTGATCCCAGAGGTTTGTAGTGTGGAACCAACCTATAGGAATTCATGGGCTAGGAATCTTCTGATGTGGTCAGATTTGACCTTGGGCTTCTCCTTCAAGGTCGAAATGAGGATAGCTGAACTTAAAAGTGCTTATAAGTTATAACTCGCTTATTATTGGTCCTAGAGGTTTGCAGTATGAAACAAAACTATAGGAAATCATCAGCTAGGAATATTCTGATCACTGTGATGTGTTCAGCTTTGACCTTGGGTCCTATCAAGGTCATACAAGGGTAGCCAAAATTAAAAGTGCTTACAACTCGCTTATTATTGAAAAATGCTGTTTTTCTTTAAAACCATGTTAGTTGTCCTTTTCTGGTGGATACATCTTGCCACAGATGCGTCCTTGGTGTAGTTGATTGTTGTACTGAAGAATGATTTCCTGTCGCTATAATGGCCTTTTTGGAATGATGGTCACTTGGGAATACTAACCTACTACAGCTACTTGGGTTGTATATTGGCTTAGATATCTTAAGAAGTGTGCACCAGATATCAGTAGTTATGAGACAAAACTTCAATTTGATATATTTTTCTCTGTTTTTCTTGGTTAGTGCAATAAGAATAACAAAGTGACTTTACATTTCTAGAAGCGTATGGGGCTGATATAAGTGACTTTACATTTCTGTCTAAAGTCATGGTATCACAATGAAGATCAAAACCAGTACAACTCTGTTAATTTATTTGCAGTATGTTTGCTTGGTAATGGTGTGTACTGTGTACCTAATATCCATAGACTGAAAAATATTAAACTAATGAATGTTAATGAGCAGATATATATTCACACAATTTGCAAACAGGGAACCTGCATATTTGAATGGGAATCAAATTCAATGGAATACAATATTTTGGTTTTCATTAACCCCAATAGCAATTAAACATTTCTTTTCCGATATAACTTGAGACAGAAATTTAGAACCACTTCATAGGAATAAATAGAAGCGTATGGGGCTGATTCAACACCCATGTTGAGTCAAAATGGCAATCTACACCATTTCAACCAACAAAGTAAATATCAGTACTGGCATGGCTATTTCAATGCCCAAATAAAGGTTATTAAGCTAGTGTTATATAAAGGTTAAAGTTCTTGCTTTGAAGTAAAGATAAATAATTGTATCCACCGGAGGCATCCGCGGTGGATACTTTGGTTTAGCCTTCGCTACGCCGCCGCCGTGCATAGAGAGATTTTCGATGTTAACTCTAAGAGGAAAACTACACCATCTAGGTTCACCAAATTTACAGGATATCTTTATTGGGAGGTAATCTTCTGTGGGACTGAAATTAGCCTCATTCTGCAAAATAAGATGGTCACCACGGGCATTTCTTTGAAAATTATCTACCTTTTTCTACTGACTGGTTCTCATAGGTAGAAGGTTGAATCTCTTCATAGAATCTCTTCCTCTACAACCTTGCAGACATTTTACCTTGATGCTCTTAATTCAAGGTCATCCACAGAGTGCCAAAGTACCCCACATGGCAGACTTTAAAAGTGCCTATATCTCCCTTCTTATCGGTCCTAGAGGTTTGGGATGCAATGTGAACCCAACCTATAGGAAATAATGGGCTGGAAATCTTCTGATGTAGTCAGATTTGACCTTTGACCCCTCCTTCAAGGTCAAACGAGGATAACCGAACTTAAAAGTGCTTATAACTCACTTATTATTGTATCCACCAGATAGCATCTGGTGTTTCTATCTCACTTGTTATTAGTCCTTGAGGCATGCAATGTGAAATCAACTTATATGAAATCATGGGCTGGGAATCTTCTGATGTGGTCAGATTTGACCTTGAGCCCCTCTTCAAGGTCAAATGAGGAAAGGCAAACTTAAAAGTGCTTATAACTTGCTTATTATTGACCCTAGAGGTTTGCAATGTGAAACCAACTTATAGGAAATCATGGGCTGGGAATCCTCTGATGTGATCAGATTTGACCTGGGGCCCCTCTTGTAAGGTCAAATGAGTATAGCCAAAGTTAAAAGTGCTTATAATTCGCTTATTATTGGTCCTAGAGTTTTGCAGTATGAATTCAACTTATAGCAAATCATGGGCTGAGAATCATCTGATGTGATCGGATTTGACCTGGGGCCCCTCTTGTAAGGTCAAATGAGTATAGCCAAAGTTAAAAGTGCTTATAACTCGCTTATTATTGGTCCTAGAGTTTTGCAATGTGAAACCAACCTATAGGAAATCCTGGGCTAGGAATCTTCTAATGTGGTCAGATTTGACCTTGGGCCCCTCCTTCAAAGGCAAACGATGGTTCACTGGCTTCGGTGAGTTGTCTTTTCGGTGGATACAAATTTGCATCGATTCTCCAATGCGTAGGTGTAGTTAAATTATATGTTTTATTTTTGAAAATGAATGTCTTTGGTATCACTGAGTGCTCTTGTTTTTTTTAAACTGAAATATCAATGAACTTTCATATTAGCATTTTTCCTTGACCTATAAAGGTAATATGAAGTAAACATTTAATAGTAGATAGTTGATTACTGGAGTATCATTATATGCGTAAGGGTCCAATAAGACCAATCTATTTTCTGTCCCTGTGCAATTGGTCTTAATTAATGCACTGATACTCTTCACTGATGTGTACCAACAGTAAGTTTGTCATGATTTGTGCGTGTAAAGGCATTTTATCCTGATGGGTTGATATTATTTCATTGCATTTGGACATTTGTATAGTTTGATGTTTGTGTCAAAAATAAGCTGGAATATTTTAATTTTATTGAATATAAAGTGCCAAGCTCATCATAAATTTTGGCCTGGAAACAGTTTTTGATTTATAATTATGGCAGTTAAATAAACTTTGAATTAAAAATGAATATATAGTTTGAGGTTGTGTTTACAGTGAAAACTGGGAATGGAAAAAATAGTTTTTTTGATGACATGGTGCAGCCTTGTATTTTCCATGACTTCCGTTGAAAAACTTCTTCTCCCAGAAGAACACATTCCATATTTATTCACCAATAATCCACATCTGAAGGAAGAGTGCAGCAAAAATCCCAGTTGCAAGTATAAGGTTTGATTTGTAAACATATATTTACTTAGAGAAATTACAAAGTATTTTGGATATGTGGGTGTCATTGTGCCTTCTTTTAGTTCTTTAGAGTGAAAGTTTATTTTTCAGAATGATAAGATTTGATGTGCAATCTCATTAACTGAAATATTACCTACTAACTTATTTGTATTCTTCTGTCACTGGATATCATTGTACAAAATAGATATTTTCCAATGATCTAGACATGCACATGAAGTGCTGTTAGAAATGTCATTCTAATCCACAAATGAAATATCTTGAATGTTGAAGACATTGATAAACCCTGTATAGCAAACACTTTCTCTGTACATTGTACATACAGGATGTCTTACAAGATGAAAAGTGCTGGGGCTATGAGAAAGAGTGCAAAGTAGAGCATCGCATGTTAATGCCTGTGTGCCCAGGAGAAGCTAGAGGCTGGTAAGCTCTACTGATTCTATGGAGTGAAACTAGTAGTGTCTGACTTAAGTCACTGGGCATTAATGAAGTTATTTTCAAATGTGATTCATTAAAAATAAACATATGGAAAGTTAAAACCTATATATTGTTTATTCAAAGTCTGAATGGATATATCTATTTGCAATATTTTTTTATAAAAACAGGGTAATCCACTGTCTACAAGCCAGATGGATTCCCTCAAATTGGAGTGTACTGACTTATAAAAATACAAATGACAATCATCATATTGTCTTCACCATTGGAATTGTCCATTAGTATTGCCCCATATTGTACCAGCTAACAATACACATGGGTAAAATTATTAAATATAAATCGGGTGTATCTTTACTCATCATCATTTGTAGGAACTATCTTATTTGCTGTTGTGGATCTAACATTGGAATTAAAATCGAGTCAAAAGTGATACATATAGTAATGCTTATATTTGTATCCCCGGACGAAAGTCGGGGATACTTAGGATTTAGTACGGTCACGCTGCCGCAGAGATTTCCTTTTGGACACGATAACTTAAAAATATTTTAGTTCGACCTTTCAAATTTGGAATGTGGGTATATAAGGGCAATGCCATGAACGCTACTGTTTTGTGACCTTTACCTTCAATTTCAAGGTCACTGGTGGCCTCATAAAGGTCACATTTTGGCTATTTTTTCACATTTTGGCCCAGTTCTTATATAGAGAAAGTTAGATCAACCTATGGGCGGTATATATAATACATATATATGTCCTCTGTAAGCATGCAGAAATTTGACCTTGAAGCTCTTCATTGAAGGTCATATCCACAGGTCATCTAAAGTACCTCACCAAGCCCATTTTTGGCCTTTTTGGAGATATTTTTACACTTATTGCTGCCTGCATTGCATGGAAACTATTGAAAATGGCTTTGAAGGTTGAGTACATGATGGAGTAGGATCATCCAGGCTTACTGGTTACAGAGGATTGTTGGTTACAGACAAAATCTGCTGTTTCCACAGTTATAGACAGAAAGAAGGCAGTTGTTTCATATAAGCCTACCCCTGTTGAGATGTAGTCTAACTCGCCCAGTTCTTCCAGCTCCTATGAGTTGTTACAGAACTATGAAGCCACCAGGAACTGGTTACAGAGCATTGCTTCACCTATAGCCGGTTAGGCCCTGGTACTGGGCAGGTCCACAGGACTGGCTAACAGACCAGCAGTAGCCTTTAAGGGTCCAAGTGGCCATCCAGACCAACCAGTTACTGCCCCGAGGAAATTGGTTACAGAGAAATTCTTGTACGTCATTGGTCTCGGTCAGATGATTTGTCTGAACCTACCAGACTAGTCAGCCAGCCTACTGTCAGGACCTCCTAGCTGGTCGAAAGTGACTATAGATAAGAAGACTTTCCCAACAAGATTTGTCCAACTACCTATCAGCCTTATCTTATCAGACCCCACACCAGCCAGTTACTGGTCCCAGTAAGATGCCGAACTCAACCGGACTGGTCGGCGTACTGCCAGCAAGAAGTCTGCTGTATCATTTACTGTGGAGGTTCATCAAGTTTTTCTTAAGGGTTCCAGCGAGATACAGTGGTCCACCCTCCTAGACTGGGCACCCAGCTTGCCTTTTACCCAGCCTGTGAGCAGTGTCAGCTGACACCAGGGGCCTGAGTTTCCAAACTCAGCCTTCCCCTCAAGATTATAACCCATTTGCCGGTTTTCACACCTCAAGCAATGGTAAATTTATCTGTTAATCAGACCAGGGGTCACAGTTCTCATAAATGACCATTAGTGTTTTCCACAGTGGGGTTGTGTGGGTTACTGACACCCATACAGAAGCAAGTCCACCTAGGTCGCCTCCACATGAGGCTGATACAGTGGCACTTGAAGAACAGCTGAAGGGTACCACACTCACTAGAAAAGGTAATCCCAGTTCACTCCACCCCATCTAAAATGGTGGTTGTAGGGTCAACATGCGTGAAGGTCAACCATTACACCTACTTAAATATGCTCTGCAAATCCTTATAGATGCGTCAAGAAGGGCGAGTGATCACTTAGGGTAAACACTGCAAGGGGAACCTGGTCCCTTCCAGAAGCAAGTTACACATAAAGTATCTGGAACCAAGGTGGTCTTGTGGCCCTAAATGAGTTCCAAGACCTCTGGTTGAACCTTATTGCTACCATAGCTACTGACAACACCATGGTGGATGCCTATTTAAGGAGGGGGGGAAGTAAGTTGGGCCCTCTTTGTGCCCTACTATGGAGAATCCTGACCTGGTGCTCCAGGAAACAGGCTCAAGCCCGATACATTCATGCTTCAACCATGTCCCATCCGGGGATACACTGCGTCGAGACACAATGTCTAGTTTTGATTAGTTTTTATGACATTCCAAATAATAAGTATTTAAAATGATAATATCTTATTGTTTCCCATACATTTTGCTTTTTATTATTCACTGCGCATCAGATTTGACCCGTATAGAGGGACATATTTTATTGTACACAGCGGTGCCTCTGTACCATGGATAACTGGTGTCAATCAGTTCTGGTTTTTCGTCAGTATCTTGGAAACTATGCTACCCACAAATTCATAGTAGAAAGGTCATTTTAAAAGGCTTCTGCTTGTGTTTGTTGAATAAAATTACATACTGAAATGATTGAGATATTGCAAGTTAAAGATTGATTGAAGATTTTATATCCACTGTTGCTTATGCTTTTTGACAGCCTTTTTCACGTTCTCTCATTAAATATTCATGTTATTTACCCATAAATCATACAAAATGGCGGATAATAAAAGTAAATCATCCCTCATTTGACATACACAGAAAAATATATCATGAATGAAGGTAATAATATTATACGAGTGAGTTTTTGAATTGTCCTTTATCTGTCAGCTATGTTGTAAAATTGACCTTATCTCTGAATATATTTAAGCGGCTGTCATATACTCCATTTTGAAGCAATGGCTTACAAATATATAAATGTTATGATTTGTAAATTGTGTATTTGTCACAGCTTTATATTGATAAAAATACTTTGATGGCTCATGTAATACATGTCCTAAATTCATTTAACAGGTGATATGAGATTTTTACCCCACAGCCCTTAAGGGCTATCGGGGTATTGTTTTCACCCATAGTGTCCGGATGGGCGGGCGGGTGGTCAGCTTGAAAAAGTTTGTCCGGGCTGTATCTCAGAAACTGTAAGGTGTAGGAAGTTGATACTTGGTAGGGATACTGGTTAGGGGGTGTAGGTGTGCAACATCATGGTGTGACCTTGATTTTACCTTTGACCTTGCCATAGTGACCTTGACCTACAAAATATTGTCTGGGCTATATCTCTGAAACTGTAAGGTGTAGGAATTTGATACTTAGTGGGGACATTGGTTAGGGTTGTAGGTGTGCAACATCATGGTGTGACCTTGATTTGACCTTGCCGTAGTGACCTTGACCTATAAAATCTTGTCTGGGCTATATCTCGGAAACTGTGAGGTGTAGAAAGTTGATATTTGGTAGGGACATTGGTTAGGGGGTGTAGGTGTGCAGCGTCATTGTCTGACTAGGATTTGACCTTTGACCTTGCTATAGTGACCTTGACCTATAAAATCTTGTCCGGGCTATATCTCGGTAACCCTAAGGTGTAGAAACTTGATGCTTGGTAGGGACATTGGTTAGGGGTTGTAGGTGTGCAGCATCATCGTGTGACCTTGATTTGACCTTTGACCTTGTCGTAGTGACGTTGATCTTTAAAATCTGTTTTTTGATGCAGATTAAGCACTGTTAAAGTCATATTAGAATTCATTAAGAATTTTACTTTTACAAATTCCCATTGTAACAGATGGAATTTCATCAAGTGAGCCACAGATTTTGCTCCACCACACATAAGCATTCATTGAATGTATTACCACTTCTGTATGCATGGTAATATTCAAAACATCTAAACCATAATTCGTCATGCCAGATGTAGATAAAGAGTACATGCATTGTCTTTCTCTTAGACATTATTTTCTCTATTTAAACATTGTTTGGGCCTTTATATAACTGACAGTACTCTGAAAGTATCTTGAACTTTGTACTGATACAGTACTTCTATATCTCGTGGTGTTAAAAATATTTTCCTAGGCTGTGGGGTACAGGCATCTCTGATGCCATTTTTGGGATCTTAAGCCTCTCATGGCACTGGTCACAATTTCAGAGTCATTCAAGTTGTGAGGTTGATTTGTTGATCGATTGCTGATTGCTTACTATAAAAAACTCTGTTATTTCAGGGTTCGTGACAAGGAAGGTCAAAAGCATGAGTTCTGGAAACAAGGAGACTTTGGGTATATAAAAGAAAAGAGGGAGCAACTCAAGCCACTGTGCAAGCCGAAACTACCAGTGGGTATATTGCAAATAGATTACTCTTTGATACCACATTTTTTTCCTGACAAGGGTTTTCTAGTGTTTTAAGCACAAGCTCTAACGAGGTTTGCACTTCTAGAGGTCACTTTTTTTTCCATTTTTTTTGTCTCGGGACTTTCATGAATTGTGGCGTAGTGTGAGGAGTATCTCTCTCTTTAGTGACAATGGGATCGTTAGTACTGGGATGGGAGACAGCTTCTGTGTATTGCTTGTTTCTTTGGTGGTTTTGCAGCTCGGGGGCACAATGTTGTGACTGATGAGTTTGCTGCTTTGAATCCTGGTTCCAGCTTTAAGTGAGAAAGTTAATGGCTGCTTGCTGTTGTTTAATGCTTTTCAGTAAATAATCCAAGCTTTGCTTTACACTACCTCTCAACTATCTGTCGAGATATCATCTTTGCTTTGTCTCATTAACCCAAGTTAATCCATAGAATATTTAGACTAAATTTACATTAAATTGTATGTTTTGTTTAAATTGCCTTATTTGTAGAATGACTCTTCCCTAGAGTGTGTTACGTTTACAAGATTCTGTCGAGCTAAGAATATCTACCTCGATTTCACAACAGCAAAACTAAAGGAGGGCCACAACAGGTAACACAAGAGAAGAAAAGAACCAGACAGAACAGATAGCTTTGTCATAAGAATATTTCCCATTTTTTTCTTTTTATTTGGGGGGTGGGGAGTAGTGCTGGTATTGTATATCGATAATGAAATATTTATCAATTCTTGCTAAATATGCCGATATCGATGTTGCAGGGTACAATATCAATATCGGAACATAGTACTAAATAGATGCATCTCTGCTGTCTTCCATTAATATTAAGTACAAAATTTGAAAATTTTGTTGATTTTCATATCATTTTCAGTGACTTTTACTTACCGCGAAAACGGAACTGGCATATTTCTTTACGTTTCGGGACACTACTAAACCTCGCAAAAGAATTTGGAAGGTCTCCCCCATCTCATGCCCCGATATTTCAATATCGATCGATACTGAATGTAAAAATATGGTTTATATATACATATTTTTATTATATCCCCAGACGAAAGTCGGGGATATATTGGATTCAGGTCCGTCGCGCCGCCGCCGTAGAAATTTCCTTGTGGGCGCGATAACTCAAAAACAAATTAAATTTTTTTTTCAAACTTGGTACACATGTTAAGGGTGCCCTAAGGAAGATCCCTATTTTAAGGTGACCTTAAACTCCCAGTAAAAAAGAACTTATGGCCACCTTAAGGTCAGAAATTGGACTTTTGGCCACTTAGAGCCCTGTAGGTCACAAACTATGATGCTCAGCTGGCTGAAATTTTACCTGACAACACATTAATATGTTCTTAGTACATGTGCCGAAAATCACGACTTTAAGTTGAGGAGAAAATTGTGTTTGGGGCCCATAAATACCCCCACTTAGGAATTTTTTGCTATACTTTTCACATATTTTGCCCTATAATTTGGAAGTGGTAATTCTGATGAGTCTCAAACTGCGCTAGATATAACTTTGATATGTAATCCTTGTCTGTAGAAAATTTTAGGGCTGTAGGTTTACCCAAAGGGGTCGACTTAAGGTCTCAAAAGTGCCCACAGAGACCCAATTTATGCACTTTTTGCCACTTTCAAGCACTGTAGCTTTCAAACTATGTCTCTCATCTAAGTTAAATATCATCTGGGAATATATCTATGTGTTTTCTTATATGTGCCCCAACATTTAGGCCTTTAATAGACAGTTAACCTGTGTATCAGGACCATAAACACCCACCCGAGTGACCCTTATAAGACATTTTTCACATCTTTTTCCCTGTAACTTGGAAATGGTAAGTCTGAGAAGTTTCAAACTGTATTAGATATATATTCTGTGTGTAATCTTAGTATGTAACAAATTTTAAGTCTGAAGCTTTAATTTTGAAGGTCAAATTGAGGTCTCTAAAAGGCTCCCAAAGACCCAATATTTGGACTTTTTGCTACTTTTAAGCCCTGTGACTGTCAAACTATGTGACTGATAGAGCTCAAATCCTATCTGGGAAGATATTAGTATGTTATTTTTATATGTGCCAAAAATTAAGGCTTTAAGAAGACATTTAACCTGTGTATGAGGACCATAAATCCCCACCCAAGTGACCATTTTTAGACATTTTTCACATATTTTCCCCTGTAACTTGGAAATGGTAAGTCTAAGAAGTTTCAAACTGTATTAGATGCATATTCTATGTGTAATCTTAGTATGTGACAAATTTTAAGTCTGAAGATTTAATTTGAAGGCCACATTTAGGTCTCTAGAAGGCCCCATAAAGACCCAGTATTTGGACATTTTGCCAATTTTAAGGCCTGTGACTGTTAAACTATGTGACTGATAGAGCTGAAATCTCATCTGGGAATACATTATTATGTTCTTTTTACATGTGCCGAAAATCAAGGCTTCAAGTAGACATTTAACCTGTGTATGAGGACCTTAAACACCCACCTGAGTGACCGTTTTAAGACATTTTTCACATATTTTGCTCTGTAACTTGGAAATGGTAAGTCTGAGAAGTTTCAAACTTTATTAGATACATATTCTATGTGTAATCTTAGTATGTAACAAATTTTAAGTCTGAAGCTTTAATTTGAAAGGCACATCGAGATCTCTAAAAGGCCCACAGAGACCCAATATTTGGACTTTTTGCCACCTTTAAGCCCTGTGACTGTTAAACTATGTGATTGATTGAGCTGAAATCCCATCTGGGAATGCATTATTATGTCCTTTCTACATGTGCCGAAAATCAAGGTTTTTAGTAGACATTTAACCTGTGTATGAGGGCCATAGACACTCGCCCAAGTGCCTTTTTTGACATTTTTTCCGTATTTTGCCCTGTTATTTGGAAATGCTTAGTGTGACAAGTCTTAAACTGTATTATATATAATTTTTGTTTGTTATGTATGTCCCCCAAAAAGTTTCAGATCTGTAGTTTAATTGCTAAGGTCTCTTTAACAATTGTAAAATGCCCACAGAAACCCAATTTATGGACATTATGCCACTTTAAAGCCCAATAACTGTCAAACTATGTGGGTTATAGAGCTGAAATCTTTGAATTTTTCAAAGGAAATGCCTGTCTATTTAAATTTTGAATATTAATAATGTTATGGCTATCTTAGTCTTTTAAGAACTTATTTTTGTGTGTTATACCTCTGCTTGCTGAGTTTTTAACTTTTTAAAATGAAACTGGTTAAACATATTCAAGTAGACAAAATGGACACTTTAAGTGAGCTTTAAGTCCCAATATTAATGAAATTATATCCTTATGTAGTAAAACTAGGGGATTTTTAACCCTCAACTAGCCCAGTTTTATTCAACTTGCCTCAGTTAATTTTGACACAGCTCCTACAGTTATGAACTCATTTCAGTTGATAATCACATACTTAAAATTCTCAATTCTTTTTGTATTTGAGTACCCCTTTTATATAGATTGTTTGTTTACCATTTATGCTGTAGCACTCCATCTCTTTGTAGTCCCAACCCACATCCCCCACCCGGATTCCCCCCACCCACCTCTGGGACCTCCAGCTATATTGAGTGACACTAAATAAACAAAGGTATTTAATGATATCAGATGAGAAACAAAGAACTCAATGGGGTTGCAGATCTTGTGTAATAGTGAGAGAGGTGTGGAGAAGGGGAGAGGGGTGGGGGTGGGAGGTGGTGGGCTTCATTACATATAACACAAAGGGGAGTCAGAACTGAGATTGTGTCACATATTTAGGTTGCATATATATGGACCACATATATAGGTATAGAGGAAATGAATAACTGAAAACAACTTGCAAATTCTAAAAATAATATAATAAAATAATAATATAAATAATTTTTTTTTAAATAATATTTTATTTGTGAACAAATATAGAAACAGATATGCGCTTTTGGGATTATAAATTTTAGAATGGACATTGAATCATCAATCATTTAAATACTTTGAAGGAAGATTGAAAAGTATGATGAGTTGAGTTAAAAATAATATTTTATTTGTCAACAAATATAGAAACAGATATGCTCTTTTGGGATTATTATTTTAGAATGGACATTCAATCATCAATTATTCAAATACTTTGAAAATAGGTTTAGAGTTATCATTGCAGGAAGATTGAAAATATAATTTGAGTTATGTATTCAGCGTCTGGGGATACACCATCTTCCTTGGGAAGATATAAACAGAGTAGATTGATGTGCTGAAGTTCATATAATAATGGGTAATTATGTTTTAAAAAATTCCCGATCAAAACCTGTGGCGTGAGTGATGACCTGTCTGGGGATATGTTGGCGCCGAGTTGGCCCAATCTAGTTTGATACCAACACTAGTGGGGGAGGGGGCGGGGTGTTTCAGAGAAACAAGTCATAAGAAATTGTAATTTTATAGATTTTAAATTCTTGCGTATATAATGGAAAACATAATGGTTACTTATAAAACTAGTGACTAAAATAATTTACTGAAGACGTTGGATTTTTGTATTGTGAGAGATAAGTAGTCATGATTAGGTTGATCATCATTTCAAATACTGTATTATCAGCTGAGGAAGTATTCGGTAACTTATTTCCTAGCTCATAAAATATGTGTGCCCTAGACATCATCAGCTTATGGAAAGCCACATACATGTCAGAAAATGTAAATTCAGTTGTTACCCCACAGCCCTTAAGGGCTGTCAGGGTATTGTTTTCACCCATGGTATCGGATGGGCATTCGGGTGGGCTGGTGGCAGGAAAAAGTTTGTCTGGGCTGTATCTCTGAAACCATAAGATGTAAGAAGTTGATACTTGGTAGGGACATTGGTTAAGAGGTGTAGGTGTGCAACTTTACGGTGTGACCTTGATTTGATCTTTGACCTTGCTGTAGTGACCTTGATCTTTTAAAATCTTGTCTGGGCTATATCTCTGCAACCGTAAGATGTAGGAAGTTGATACTAGGTAGGGATTGGTTGGGGGTTGTAGGTGTGCAACATCATGGTGTGACCTTGATTTGACCTTTGAACTTGTTTGTTCAGGCTGTATCTCGGAAACCATAAGGTGTAGGAAGTTAACACTTGGTAGGGACTAGTGGTCCTACGATTAGACGGGAAAATCGATTAATCGTCTATTTAAAACTTTCGATGTAGAAAATCGATTCTCATTTTAAGAATCGATTGTGAATCGAAAGTAAGACTTATAAACCACCTAATTTTCCCTTTTTCTACAGATGTTTAACATTTTATTTTCGTAACATTTGTTTACATTATCTGCCATGTTTCTTTCACTGGTATCTACTTCCTGTTGATTACAACTAAAACTCAAAATTTCTGTAGGTATTTAGAAGATCTTTTAATACAATAAACTAAGTTCAACCTAAATTAAATTTAACTTTCACTGCTTCACACACAACATGTATACTCCCTATAAATGGGGAATAATAACCTTGGCCATAAATCAAGTGGAGAGAGATCACACTACTGTAATACTTCAGCAGTCTGCCATGAATATTTTTGACAAATTTTGTTGAACAAGAAAACTAAAATGTTTACTACATTGCCATACTTAGAATTTTACAGTATCTAAGAAATTATAACTATATGAAATGAATAGGTCATGAAGATCTGCTTAAAAAACGAAATTCATGGAATATTGTTTTCAGGATAAGAGTCAGATTTTCCAGACCCCATCCAATACACATAAACTTGAGTGACAATGCTGAAATACATGTTCACTTGTGCCAAACTGTTTCATATAACCTAGTATATATTACAAAACATCAATATTGACCAGAAACAATAAAAGTCACTCTTCCATTTGATTAATGAAAGTAGCATGTCTTTGAAAAGTGTCCTGAGTTAAAAATGGAAGGAAATTTCCATGAACACATGTCTATGTATTGTTTAGTTCCCAAAGAAGCATTTTATTCAGGATAATTTTCAGAAGCTGCTTGGCAGTCACTGTTCTTGACATATGATAATGATAAGCAGATATTCTATTCTTCTTTGTTGCATATATACAAAGTGTCCTGAGTTCACAACACAGGTGTACCACATGGTGATGTTGAACAAAAGGGGTTGAAATAGACTTGCACCAAGTCTTTGTATTTCTCATCCCACTAAATCTGACATAGATGAAAACATTATACATCCACTTAAGGAGGGAAAAATCCTTCTCTATGCTGAAACAGTACTTTTGTCAGCCCCACATTCTAGTATAAAGTCATACAGTCCTCATA
Source organism: Sabellastarte sp. h YS-2021 (assembly GCA_964017235.1). NCBI lineage: Eukaryota > Metazoa > Annelida > Polychaeta > Sabellida > Sabellidae > Sabellastarte > Sabellastarte sp. h YS-2021. The sequence goes on along the minus strand of OZ024930.1, from coordinate 39,130,458 downwards.
TAATACCTTAGAAAAAAGGACTTGAAGAAAGTCTAGGGTTGAAATATGGTTTATTTTAAGCATGATTGGTTGCTAATCTGCTGATGTTACATTCAAACACTGTAAATGATTTAGCTGATGAAAAGGGAGAATGAAAATAAATATTATTTTGTAACTGTTAAGGCCATCTTAATAGATTATTATATTATTGCTGATACACATACTTGTTGACTCTTCAACCTACTGGTTTCCTAACATACCCCCTTCCCTACCCCAAAATGTAAACAAATAACCTAGATTTTTTTCACCACTGACCTATCGGAAGACTACTGTTATTATATTTGGTAAAGAAGAATATTCTGTCTTTCTTACAAAGCAAGCAGAAAAACGATTATAATCGATAATCGATTGCTCAGAGTTACCGATTAATCGATTCTGATTTTTTAGACCGATTCCTAACACTAGTAGGGACATTGGTTAGGGGGTGTAGGTGTACATCATGGTGTGACCTTTAACTTTGGCTCTGCCAAAATGTGTTCACCTGCCATATTTGAGACATCTTTCTCTTATGACAAAGATATAGGGATTACTGTAACTGATTATTACAAGCACTTTTACATAATTGTGTTATTTCCATTGACAACAATTCTCCAATGAATAAATTTTACAGCTTCCTAATTTTTAGTTTACTGATTGATGCTGTCATCTTGCTATTGAATTGTCTTGTTTAAATACTTTATTGTTACATAGATTTTCTTTCTCTTAGATGTTATTTTTTCTCTACTTAAACATTATTTGGACCTTTATATAACTGACACTGCTCTGAAAGTATCCCGATCTTTGTACTATTTCACTACTTCTATATCTCATGGTGTTGAAAACTATTTCCACAGGCTGTGGGGTAAGGGCTTTTCTGATGCTATTTTAAATATTAAACATTTGCAAAAGTACTACTCTAACTGTAACAGGTCCAAAATTAACTTGAGTACATCAAGCTTTTATGTTTATTGTCACTTTACCTTGCTATTACCTAGGCCAGTGTAAGATTTACTTGGTTTTGGATTTTTGTTGCAATTTAAGTAAATAAAACTATTATATCCAAAACAAATGGCCTTCATATCGCCATGCATTTAGTTTGGCTTTTAATTTTAGTCAAATAATCGTTGTCTTACTCATTGTCAGTGTTAGATATATAACAATTAGTAAAAAGTAATGGCAAATAGGTATAAGTTTGGCCAAAATAAGACTTTTACGATACCTTAGTAGGCATTATAGTGTGAACAACAGTGAAATTTGCAGAACTTTTAAGGTTTGATATGTTTATTAAAAATCACTTTTTCTCATTTTTAGGCGGGTTGCGTGTAACCAACCCGCCTGTTAAATTGATGTGTCTGACATCCATCTGTCCGTCCTCATTTTCATTTCTGGACTCTAACTCAAAAACGCTTTGTCCAATCGAATTCAAACTTGACAGGGAGATAGATCACCATCATAGTTAGGTTCTTTTCGAAATTGGTGTAATTCCGTCTGTTCGTTGTCTGTTTTTTGTCCATTTGTCTGTCCATCAACATTTTCCTTTACGGACTCTAACTCGAAAAACATTTTGTCCAATCGAATTTAAACTTGACACTGTCAGGCAGATAGATCACCATCATAGTTACTAGGTTCCTTTCGAAATTGGTGTAATTCCGTTTGTTTGTTTGTCCATTTGTCTGTCCGTTAACATTTCCGTTTCTGGACTCTGACTCGAAAATGCTTTATCTAATCGAATTTAAACTTGACAGGGAGATAGATAACCATCATAGCTAAGTTGCTTTCGAAATTGGTGTATTCTGTCTGTTCGTTTGTCTGTCCGAAAACATTTCCATTTCTGGACTCAAACTCAAAAACGCTTTGTCCAATCATATTCAAACTTGACAGGGAGATAGATTACCATCATATCTAAGTTGCTTTTAAAATTGGTGTAATTCCGTCCGTTCGTTTGTCTGTTTATAGCATAGACACAATTATGTAACCTAGATTACAAGTTTTACATTTCTTAGCACGTCTAACACATTTACCTTAACTGGATGACCTAACATTTCTTTCCTTGTTTCTAAATTTAATTACAGCAGTCGCTAACCTTATTGCTGCCTGTGCAACCTGCCTTTTGGGGCATTTCTGACCCTCTTGTATCACTTCTAATAGTATTTTGTTGGACCATTCCACAACTTGGCATTTATGTATTATTTAATTATTTTATTACAGTGACATGTGATATACAATTTCATTACATAAATATATAAAACAATTTAAGCAACATCACCCAGCCCCTGAAGGGTTTATAAGTCACTGTGAAATACAATTACAGTGATATTGTGTGGTGGATTATTCCAAACCATAAAAAAAAATAATGGGATTTCTTTTAAATATCAGTACAATCTGTAAACAATAAAAGTCCAGTTAAATGTTTGCTTTGGTATGTGTGTATTATCGAATTGACAAAAGTTTATTCCAGTACTGTAATGCAGATAAATAAAACACATATTTTGGTGGAAGCCTTCCAGAGTCTCCGTGTAAGAATAGATTTACCGTAAATTTATTCACACCTAAGAAATATCGTAATGCCCTATTATAAATTTTTTCTGCTGGACCATCCTTGTTAAACCCCCATTTTTATTGCATAAAATACCCTTACCTTATCCTCACTAGTGCTTACGTGTTGGCGGGAGCAAACAATACAACCAAACGAGAATATTTTAAAATAAATATTCTTGTTGGTACCACTGTGTATACGCATGACCGCGCATGCGCCTCCACCGGAAGAACCGCATTAAGCCTCACTTGTATTTTGGTCGTGAGGGAGTAAACATTGTTTGACACGATCTTCGTTTGCGAAGAATTTCAACATGGCTGGCAAAGGAGGAGATCTTTCTTTTAGGAAATAATTAACACTTTCATAGGAATTGGAAGGTTTTATTCTTAGTTTTGATGTTTGCCAGCCTTCTTCAACAGGAAGTCTGCATTTTGAGTGGATTTACGGCTCTTACAGACCTTTTACATAGTTAGTGGTAGGGTCCTGTTCGCTAATTAACAAGAAGATTTTTCTCGACATTTTAGAAAATAATTTTATCTTCCTAGCATTCCACCACATCCATTTCATCTTCTGACCCTCTGCAGCTTATACTAGCATGTCTAGAAGCTATGCAAGGTCAATAATCAACTGCCTTATTAATGAACAGAAGAACCCCATAGATTAGTCTTCTTTTTCATTGTTATTAAATACAGATGTAAAGATGTGGTGAAAGTGTGCTTGATGTGATATAATACATGGTCTGATGCAATATCAGAGTTTTTAATATCAGTGTATCTGTAGTAGTGGTTGAAGATTTACATGTAAATATATAACTTTCCAATAAAGTAGCCACAGAAATTTGTTAATATGTTATTGGCTAATTGATATTTTGTTTTAATAAAGGTCATTCTGAATTATTAGTATGACCCCCTACTCCTCTCCGATGTACTGATTTTCCTGGGGTATTTTTTTTCCTAGAAAATTGGCCTCCTTGAAACTTGTGTGGGGTGGAAAATTGGCCTCCCTCTGGTCTTTTAATGATAATGGAAAAAAGTAAAATTTTTGAAATCATTCATTAAAAACAATTTATTTCAATGCATGACCTAATAAAAATAAATAAGAAAAATAAAATAAAAAACTGGTTAATAACACAAATGTAGTAAAATGTAAAAAGTGTATGTCATAAATTAATTGAAAAGAATATATTACATTACATGACTAAACACCAAGTTAGTTTTAAAACAGAAATATATAAATCTAAATGTAGAGATAATGTGTAGAATAATGTAGAGAGCTCAGTGCTTAACAAGTTGCCTGATTAGTTATATAAAGGAATTATATCTTTGTTCTTGCAATCCTGAGCAGGTATTTGAATGTGTCCTGAGTATATTTCAATTAGACAATGCTATCTTTGAAATTTAATGATTAAAAGATCTTTATGCATAGTTTGAATCCTGATTAGTCATCAAAGAGAACCAAATCTTTGGTGTTTCAGTCCCGAGTAGTTATCCTATATTAAAATAACTATATTAAAGAATCATTCATATAATCATAATGGGAACTATAAAGAGCACTATTAAGTAAAATTAAACTGGTGTAAATATTTGGACCAAAAAAATCAGGAGGCCATTTTTCTGTCCCCTCATATTTCATGGAGGCCAATTTTCTAGGAGGCCATTTTTCTAGGAGGCCAATTTTCTGTTTCCCGATTTAAACATTGTAAATAAAAGCATATTTTAAACTGGTCCATTTTTGTATAAAAGTGTTTTGTGTTATGTAGATTCAAAAAAATTCATTTTGTATGATACATCATTCTTAACAGATAATTATTCTGTTAATTGCAAGAATACATTTCAATAGATGCATAATCTTTTTCATTAAGTCAGTGTGTCTTTTGTGCAGATTTAGAGAAGATGTGTTTCAAGAAGGTCAAGTGGGGGGATTCTGTGAACTGGACAAGAAGGCATTACAAGATGAGGGCCAACACAAGAGTCCCCTGCAGTCATGGTAGGCAGTATTAGGTTCGGGGCAATTTTACTTTACCAGTACGGGATCTGCCATATTTGGTAATTACAGGATATTGTCAAGGAAATATCAAATTAAATTAACAGAGTTATAAATGGGGCAAGCCCCCAACCCATAACCCCCATATAGTATTCTTGTGTATTACAATAAAAATAAAAGGGATGGAATTGCTAAAAATGTTGAATTATAGTATTGCCCAAATCTTGTACCGGTAAAGTAAAAACTAGCCTTAGGTTGTATGTTAGCCTATACATAGACTGTACAAATAAAATTAGTATAATTATATACCCAGACGAAAGTCGGGGATATATTGGATTCAGGTCCGTCGCGCCGCCGCCGCCGTAGAAATTTCCTTGTATACGCGATAACTCAACGGATTAATATTTTTTTTCAAACTTGGTACACATGTTAAGGATGCCCAAAGGAAGATCCCTATTTTAAGGTAACCTTAAACTCCCAATAATAAAGAACTTATGGCCACCTTAAGGTCAGAAATTGCACTTTTGGCCACTTACAGCCCTCTAGGTCACAAACTATGAGGCTTATCTGCCTCAAATTTTACCTGAGAACACATTAATATATTCTTAGTACATGTGCCGAAAATCAAGACTTTAAGTTGAGGAGAAAATTGTCTTTGAGGCCCATAAAGACCCCACTTAGGACTTTTTTCCTATATTTTTAACTTATTTTGCCCTATAATTTGGAAGTGCTAATTCTGATGAGTCTCAAACTGCACTAGATGTAACTCTTATATGTAATCCTTGTCTGTGAAAAATTTAAAGGCTGTAGGTTTACCTGTTAGGCCAACTTAAGATCTCAAAATTGCCCACAGAGACCCAATTTATGGACTTTTTGCCATCTTCAAGCACTGTAGCTTTCAAACTATGTCTCTCATCTAAGTGAAATATCATCTGAGAATATATCAATATGTTTTTCTTGTATGTACTCCAAAATTTAGGCCTTTAATAGACATTCCTTATTTATATATTTTATTGCGTTAATACATCCTATCCAATGGACAATTGCTTTACCGGTCGGCGCGACCGGTTTCGCCAAACGCCAGAAAAAGACGTCCTGTATATAATACCAGCAGGACCGGTTAGTAGTGTGCATTCGCTAGGTGGCGCATCATACTTGCTTCCTGTCTAGACAGAGTGACGTCAGTTCATCTTTTTCGTTTGGCGCGTGTAGTGTGCAGACGCGTTTTGAAGTTATCTCCAAGTTTGAGAGAAAACGCGGTTTATTCTACGAATTTCCCAGATAGCAAGACGCTAGTGGGCCACCGTTGGCTATGGGTGGCAAAATATAGCTTGTGGGCCACCACTGAGCCACTGGTGGCCCAATGACTGCATTTTTTTTCAAAATTTTAAAGCATTATAAACAACTTCAAAAGCAACCTCAAATACTGTTTTCTGACATATTATTTAACAATATTCAATATTAAAAACATATTATGTCAAAATATAAATACATTACGTGGCCCACAGTTGGCCCACCAACTACCAGAGTCAGTGGCTGTAGCTCAGGTACCAGCCTACACCCACTGGTGTAAAATCCTGGGAAAAATTAGATAAAATGTGTATTTTCTTTCACTTAACATAAGTTAATGTCATTTTTTAACAAACTTATTCTGTATTCCTTCATTTTGCTCAGTCAGTCTTTTCTCCACTTTATTACTTTATATATTACTTGCTTATATATTTGCCACAGGTGGTCCATCAATGGTCCACCCACTACATAAGTAGTACATGACCCATGATGGGCAGCCAGTGGGCCACTGGTGGCACATATATATATATATTTAGTGAAGGTTAAAGAAAGATATTTTCATTTTTTCCTTTTGATATTAATTTGTTTTTTGATGAAACCTAAAACTATCGCAGAATTTGTTTTTGTCTGACACATGCAACTATCATCTGTAAGAGCTATACTTAGTTGGTGGACCAATGGTGGTCCTCTGGTGGCTACACCTCAAGCTCTGCTGGACGGCATTTGTTTTGACAGATCTTGAAGAGAGGCTGTCTTGGCTTAAATTCATTTGTTTCAAGTGAATTACTTTCCAAAAGTAGCTGTTCTGAATTTTATTACATGAAAAAATTGTAAGATTTGCCACTGGTGGTCCATCAGTGGTCTACCTTCTGCCTGCATGGTACACATACTGTTGGCCCACCGGTGGCCCACAGACGGCAAAGTAATTGGATACTTTATGTATGTGTGTGTATATCACCAAGACACCAACATTTTTAAATAACAAATGTCACATCTCTGCCTTAATATATATTTCTTTTGTTCCCATTCTTGGGCCACAAATTTCTTCCAAGATTTACCACTGGCAGCCCACCAACTATATCAGTGGTATATAAGCTATGATCGATGGGCCACTGATGGGAATTTTCTAATTTCCACCCGGATTTTAGATCTAATCAATAAAATCATCTGATAATTACACAGAAAAGTTAACAGAAGTGAAAGTTTCCCCTGTAAACAAAACATAAAACATGTACAGGAGAAAAATATGATATTCAATCAAAACCCTATTAATTGGGGTTGAGGTGTAGCCACCACTGGACGACCCTTGGTCCACTGGCTGCAATATGTATGTGTCCGATAAAATATAAAGTTTCTTAAGTTGAAAGGAATAATTACACTTGAAACATATTCCAATTAGTGGCTGAATTACCCTTGAAATATATTCCAATCAGTGGCCGAATTACCCATGCCAACGCTGGCCCGATGAAGGCTTGCCAACCAAAACTCAGGCTGCCAAGGTTGGGCCAACGGTGGGCCAATGGTGGCTTTTTATTCAAGATGGCGGCGAGCAATAATAGGGGATATTGAGACACTTAGTAAAAAATTATTTATTATGGTATGTCTAAAAATCATATTTCAGTGGGCCCACAATTTTTAACTAACTATTTAACAATTTTAGACATAAAAATAACATTCTCATTAGAAATTCACAGTAAGAAAAGTTGTTTCTGAACATTATAATTTTATTATTTGACTATGGAACATATCATCCTAAGATACTGTTCCACCATTGTTTATGTTTGGTCATGTGACTTATCAGGGATTCCCTTAACTAAAATCCACCCACAATCTGTCAATTATTTGCTTTCTGTTAAACAATGGCCACATAACTTCATGCTGCAATCTGATTGGCTGATGCTATATTATAGTGGTAGTAAAATTTTACCAGTGGCTTGCCAATGTCAGACCGACACATCCACCGGCCAAAAAGCCAGTGGGCCACTGATGGGCCACTAGTAAACCTTATTGTTGGCTGCCAACAGTGGACCACTGTCTATCAGCTGGTCACGCCACCAGAGAACCACCACTGTTGGCACTCAACAGTGGGCCACTGATGGGCCACCAGTAAACCTTATTGTTGGCTGCCAACAGTGGGCCACTGTCTATCAGCTGGTCACGCCACCAGAGAACCACCATTGATGGCACCCAACAGTGGGCCACTGGTGGACCACCAGTCAACCTTGTCGGCTACTGAAGGTGGGCCACTGGTGGGCCAATAGAAAAGCTTATCATTGGCTGCCGACAGTGGGCCACTGAAGGTCCATCAGAAAACCGTATTGTCGGCTACCAACGGTGGACTACTGCCTATCAGCCGGTCACGCCAACGGCTGGCCACCGCCTGCAGCCAACGTCGGACCGACAGCTATGCCGCCAGTGGGCCAGCGGTGGCCCTACAGAGTCTTGCTATCTGGGTTACAGCTTATTTTCATCTGAAAATATATATTTTGTGTTACTTACATATCATGGCCTCTCCAGGACTTAAACGAGGCATTATCCAGCATTTTATAGCCAGTTTTTGAAGATTTTCCTTCTTCTTGTCGTCGAGACGAGTCATGGGTGAAAGCTCGTGTGTCGTCCCTGCAGCATTCCTTCTTCTAATCAGAAGCGTGTAATTTCCACGATTCACCCTCCATTTATTTCTACTTAGTCGAGTAACACGCAGTGTATGTCGACGAGAAGAAATTAGAAGGAAAGAAGAATGCATCGTCTGACGTCATCACTTCCAGCTTATGCTGGTCACGTGACACAGACCTGGTCACGTGATACGCATTCAACTATGGAGGTCACGTGATGCGCTTTCGTGTTTTTCAACAGAAGTTTTCATCAGAAGAAGACGACCATTTATAAATCAACACCCATTTTTAACTGGCAAGAAGAAATCCAGCAACTAGTCTGTTGGTGTGAGGAAATTAGATGACATTTGGTCACAGCAATCTGCGTGTTTTTGAAGTGCCGGTCATGTGACTTCACAGATCTCCATACACGACCGGCAAGGCTAGCAGAAGAAATTGTGGCTCCACAGATCCCCAAGTGTGAACGGTTCAGCTAGCAAGAAGAAGATGACCCGTTGTGCTGAATTTTACCGGCACCAGCTCTGCTCAGACTACCGGTGGGGTTTCTCCCCCCCTTTGACCCTACCTTGGTACGGGTACTGGGGCAGGTTGAGAGTAAGAAGATCTACCAACCGGTTACAGAGGATGGGCCTACCGGGAACCGGTTATAAAAGTTGCTCCAGCTAGCTATCCAGGCCACTGAGTTGATGCTGCCTACAATACCGGTTACAGAGCCCACACACTAGGTGCCGGCTACACAGCCTTCTTTGACCAGTGTGCTTTCCATGGGCTGGTTACAGAGCCCACCAGACCGGTTTACAGGCAGAAAATACAGGTGAATTAGCCAGACTGACCCTGGGCTCTTCAAGAATCTGGTTACAGAGAATTTACCGGTTACAGAGAGATCTCCTGCTCCCACCATCCCAGTGCTGACAGCAGGCTCACTGGTTACAGAGTTTACCGGCCACAGGGAGAATTTACCGGTTACAGAGAGATCTGCTGCTCCCACCATCCCAGCGCTGACAGCGGGCTCACTGGTTACAGAGAGAATTTACCGGTTACAGAGAGAGATCTGCTGCTCCCACCGCCCCAGTGCTGACAGCAGGCTCACTGGTTACAGAGTTTACCGGTTACAGGGAGAATTTACCAGTTACTGAGATATCTGCTGCTCCCACCATCCCAATGCTGACAGCAGACTCACCGGTTACAGAGAAATCAGTTGTTCCCATGGGCAGAAGGCAACTTAAGTCAACAAGTCCATTGAGGACAACAGGGTCACCAGTTACAGAGATTTGCCAGTGACAGTCAGATAGACAGGAAGTTCTTCAGTAAATTGCCTCAACCAACCGGTTACAGAACCGACCGACCGGGTTCTGGCTTACACAACCATGGACCAGTAGCTTCATACCAAGCCGGTTACAGAGTCTACTGGTCTGGCTTATAGACAGAGAAATTCCGGTGAAGAAACCTGAAAATGGAACACCAGCTTACCGGATTGACAGATCCACCAAGTGATCAAATTATGATACAGACCTGTGGCTGTCTGAATTCTTGGTTACAAGAAGCACCAGTTTACCGGTTCTTTACCAGTTAAGTGGCTTACCAGTTAAAACCTGAAAGAAAACCTGATGATTCCACCATTACAGACAGGAAAAGGCAGTTCTTTCAGATAAGCCTACCCCTGCTGAGACGTAGTCGCCCAGTTCTGCCAGCTCAAATGAGTTTTTTCGCAGAACTGTGGATCCACCAGGAACCGGTTACAGAGCATTGCTTAACCTATAACCGGTTAGGCCCTGGTACTGGGCAGGCCCACAGGACTGGCTAACAGACCAGCGAAAGTGTTTTAAGGGTCCAAATGGCCATCTTAGACCAACCAGTTGCTGCCTGAGGAATCTGGTTACAGAGAAATTCTTAGACCAATCACTTGTCCTGGTGAGATGGCTGTCTCAACCTGCCGGACCAGTCAGCCAGCCTACTGTCAGGACCTCCTAGCTGGTTCAAGTGACTGGATATATAAAAAAAAAAAAAAAATTCTTGTACAACTACCTGTCGGCCTTATTAGACCCACACCAGCCAGTTACTCTTGCCAGTGAGATGCGGAACTCAACCAGACTGGTTAGACTACTGCCAACAAGAAGTCTGCTGTACCAGTTATTCTAGAGGTTCATCAGTTTTTGTTGCTAGTTCCAGTGAGATACCATTGATCCAGCCTCCGAATCTGGCAAACCCAACTTGCCTTTTACCCAGCTTGTGACCAGTTTCAGCTGACACCAGGGGCCTGAGTTTGCAAACTCAAGCTTTCCCTCAAGATTACAACCCCTATCCGGTTTTTTCACAACTCAGGCAATGTGAAATTTATCTGTTAATCGGACCGGAGGTCACAGTGTTCATAAATGGCTATTAGTATTTCTACAGTGGGGTTCTGTGGAAATGACCTTAGGTCACAGATCCCCTTTGGATGGTTTCCTACTGTGTGGATCAGTGGACCTGTCGCCAGTGTTGACACTGGTATTTTTGCACCAACCTGCCTGTTCAAACTTGGGCCGCCCTAGGAGCCAGCCCCAAGTTTTATATGAACCTCCCAGGAAGGCTACACCCTCCCCTTCCGGAAACAACCAGTTTGTCCAGTTCTCCAGGCAGGTTTTTGGTTCAGTATCCTAAATGATTCAGATGGAATTTCAGGAACCACAGGAACCTCTCTTCAGCCAGAGGAGTGGCTAACCTCAAGGTTGCATACTCCCTCGCCCCTTTCAACCAACAAGGAAATGCCAGTTCCCACCAAACTGGTCTCCAACGTACACAATCTCTAGTAGCTTTGTGTCAGGAGAAAGTTTGAATGGTATCATGGAAAATTAGAACTGGACCTCGAGCAAGCCTTCGACTTGAGAGGCTACCAGTTCAGCCTGAAAGAGGGCAAGGTGAGACCCACCCTAGAGCATTTGCAGACGTTATCTGCAATCCAGAAACTTCTCTCCGGACAAACATGCCCGGTCCAGCGGCTCATGCCCCTGATAGCATTACTGACAGCCATAGCAAAGCCCGTCCACATAGGTGGCCTTCCTTATCAGGCCGATACAGTGGCACTTGATAAAAAAGCTGGAGAGTACCTGAATCACCAAAAGGTGATCCCAGTTCACTCCACCCTCAGTTAAAATGGTGGCTGCAGGAAGACCATGTGCTTCAAGGTCAACCATTACACCTACTGAATATGCTCTGCAAATCCTTATTGGTGCATTAAGAAGGGTGGGGTGCTCACTTAAGGGAACACGCTGCAAGGGGAACCTGGCCCCTTCCGAAGCAAGTTACACTTTAATATCTGGAATTAAAGGTGGTCTTTTGGCCCTAAAGAGTTCCAAAACCTGTGCTTGAACAATATTGCTGTTGTAGCTACAGACAACCCCATGGTGGTTTTCTGTATAAAGGGGGGGATGAAATCCGACCCTCTTTAGGCCCTCTTGTGGAGAATTCTGACCTGGTGTACCAAACACAGGTGACTCTGAACCCGACACATCCACAGCCGGCCGAATGTGATAGCAGATAAGCTATCCAGGCTAGGACAGACCATTCAAACAAAATGGTCCCTCCATCCAGAGGTATTCAAGCAATATGCTCCCGGTGGCAGCATCCTCAAGTGGACCTGTTTGCCACCAGGTTCAATAACTACATCTCTGTCTCACCAGTTCCAGATCCACAAGCCTGGGCAGTAGATGCCCTCAGTCTACCTTGGGAGGATCTGGACCCATATGCCTTCCCACCAGTAGCTATCTTGGGCAAAGTGGTGGGAAAGTTGCAAGACCACCCGTGCAACAAACTCATTCTGATTGCACCAGGGTGGTCCAACACACCTTGGTTCTGGGACCTGGTAACCATGTCCAGTCAGATCCCACTGGGTATGCACTTTCTGCCTGACCTTTGATTCAGCTACTCAACCAGACCCTTCACAGGAACCTTTTTTTTTTTTTTTTTTTTTTTTTTTTTTTAATTTTACTGCATATTACATGTTTCAAAATTCTTTTACATAAAAGCAAAAATTGTTATATAACAAAAATTAGGAAACCAAAAGATAAAAAAAATACATAAATAAACATCAAGACCTGACCAGAAGGGGGTCTGTGGCTACTTTAGTAAGTAACTGATAGATCAATTACTTGCCATTTCTTCCAGGGCTGTACCCCATTTATCCCAGATTCTATTAAAATTATCTTGTTTACCTGAGAGAACAGCAAGGTATTTTTCATCGGCATATGTTTGGTGATATCTACATTTCAATACATTTAAGTTGAGAATGCCATTTGTAGCGTTTGTGTCTTAAGATATATTTATGTCCACCCCCCTGGGGGGTGGATATATTATTTTTGCTTTTTTCGCCGTCCGATGTCCGATGTCCGATGTCCGGCGTCCGGCGTCCGGCGTCCGATGTCCGGCGTCACGCATGGTTTCCGCTCATTTAAAGGAAAAGTATTAGAGCTATTGTCACCAAATTTGGTATGCAGGCTTATTGGGTCAGTAGCTTGCTTGGGATTGCTTTTGGCTGTTGTACCTCTTTTGCTTACTGAGTAATACTTAAGTACAGCTATTTTCAGTACCCATTGGTTTCCGTGCATTTAAGCCAAAATAATTAAAGATATTTTACTACAATTTTGAATACAAGATTGTTATGTCCATAGCTCGCTTGGTATTGCATTTGGGACTGATAGCTTTGTCAGTACATGAGTAATAGCCATTTAGGTACTTCATTGTGTATTTTCAGTACTACTTTTGAGTAATTTGCTTCTATCTCCTTAACCGTGCGAGATAGAGCGATTTCGGCAAAATTTTCGACCCGCAGGGTATCTGAGGAGTGTACTCTTTGCAATTTTCAAAAAATTTTCCCCTCCCCAAAAATGGCGGCCATTTTGAATTTTCGAATTTTTGCCAAAAATGGCAAAACACAAATTTGCTTCTATCTCCTTAACCGTGCGAGATAGAGCGATTTCGTCGAAATTTTCGACCCACAGGGTATCTAAGGAATGTAATATTTGCAATTTTCCAAAAATTTTCCCCTCCCCAAAAATGGCGGCCATTTTGAATTTTCGAATTTTTGCCAAAAATGGCAAAACACAAATTTGCTTCTATCTCCTTAACCGTGCGAGATAGAGCGATTTCGTCGAAATTTTCGACCCACAGGGTATCTAAGGAATGTAATATTTGCAATTTTCAAAAAAATTTCCCCTCCCCAAAAATGGCGGCCATTTTGAATTTTCGAATTTTTGCCAAAAATGGCAAAACACAAATTTGCTTCTATCTCCTTAACCGTGCGAGATAGAGCGATTTCGGCAAAATTTTCGACCCACAGGGGATCTAAGGAATGCAATCTTTGCAATTTTCCAAAAATTTTCCCCTCCCCAAAAATGGCGGCCATTTTGAATTTTCGAATTTTTGCCAAAAATGGCAAAACACTAATTTGCTTCTATCTCCTTAACCGTGCGAGATAGAGCGATTTCGGCAAAATTTTCGACACACAGGGTATCTAAGCAATGCAATCTTTGCAATTTTCAAAATATTTTCCCCTCCCCAAAAATGGCGGCCATTTTGAATTTTTGCCAAAAATGGCAAAACACAAATTTGCTTCTATCTCCTTAACCGTGCGAGATAGAGCGATTTCGTCGAAATTTTCGACCCACAGGGTATCTAAGGAATGTAATATTTGCAATTTTCCAAAAATTTTCCCCTCCCCAAAAATGGCGGCCATTTTGAATTTTCGAATTTTTGCCAAAAATGGCAAAACACAAATTTGCTTCTATCTCCTTAACCGTGCGAGATAGAGCGATTTCGTCGAAATTTTCGACCCACAGGGTATCTAAGGAATGCAATCTTTGCAATTTTCCAAAAATTTTCCCCTCCCCAAAAATGGCGGCCATTTTGAATTTTCGAATTTTTGCCAAAAATGGCAAAACACAAATTTGCTTCTATCTCCTTAACCGTGCGAGATAGAGCGATTTCGTCGAAATTTTCGACCCACAGGGTATCTAAGGAATGTAATATTTGCAATTTTCAAAAAAATTTCCCCTCCCCAAAAATGGCGGCCATTTTGAATTTTCGAATTTTTGCCAAAAATGGCAAAACACAAATTTGCTTCTATCTCCTTAACCGTGCGAGATAGAGCGATTTCGGCAAAATTTTCGACCCACAGGGGATCTAAGGAATGCAATCTTTGTAATTTTCCAAAAATTTTCCCCTCCCCAAAAATGGCAGCCATTTTGAATTTTCGAATTTTTGCCAAAAATGGCAAAACACTAATTTGCTTCTATCTCCTTAACCGTGCGAGATAGAGCGATTTCGGCAAAATTTTAGACGCACAGGGTATCTAAGCAATGCAATCTTTGCAATTTTCAAAATATTTTCCCCTCCCCAAAAATGGCGGCCATTTTGAATTTTCGAATTTTTGCCAAAAATGGCAAAACACAAATTTGCTTCTATCTCCTTAACCGTGCGAGATAGAGCGATTTCGTCGAAATTTTCGACCCACAGGGTATCTAAGGAATGCAATCTTTGCAATTTTCAAAAAATTTTCCCCTCCCCAAAAATGGCGGCCATTTTGAATTTTCGAATTTTTGCCAAAAATGGGAAAACACAAATTTGCTTCTATCTCCTTAACCGTGCGAGATAGAGCGATTTCGTCGAAATTTTCGACCCACAGGGTATCTAAGAAATGCAATCTTTGCAATTTTCCAAAAATTTTCCCCTCCCCAAAAATGGCGGCCATTTTGAATTTTCGAATTTTTGCCAAAAATGGCAAAACACAAATTTGCTTCTATCTCCTTAACCGTGCGAGATAGAGCGATTTCATCGAAATTTTCGACCCACAGGGTATCTAAGGAATGTAATATTTGCAATTTTCAAAAAAATTTCCCCTCCCCAAAAATGGCGGCCATTTTGAATTTTCGAATTTTTGCCAAAAATGGCAAAACACAAATTTGCTTCTATCTCCTTAACCGTGCGAGATAGAGCGATTTCGGCAAAATTTTCGACACACAGGGTATCTAACCAATGCAATCTTTGCAATTTTCAAAATATTTTCCCCTCCCCAAAAATGGCGGCCATTTTGAATTTTTGAATTTTTGCCAAAAATGGCAAAACACAAATTTGCTTCTATCTCCTTAACCGTGCGAGATAGAGCGATTTCGTCGAAATTTTCGACCCACAGGGTATCTAAGGAATGTAATATTTGCAATTTTCAAAAAATTTTCCCCTCCCCAAAAATGGCGGCCATTTTGAATTTTCGAATTTTTGCCAAAAATGGCAAAACACAAATTTGCTTCTATCTCCTTAACCGTGCGAGATAGAGCGATTTCGTCGAAATTTTCGACCCACAGGGTATCTAAGGAATGCAATCTTTGCAATTTTCTAAAAATTTTCCCCTCCCCAAAAATGGCGGCCATTTTGAATTTTCGAATTTTTGCCAAAAATGGCAAAACACAAATTTGCTTCTATCTCGTTAACCGTGCGAGATAGAGCGATTTCGTCGAAATTTTCGACCCACAGGGTATCTAAGGAATGTAATATTTGCAATTTTCAAAAAAATTTCCCCTCCCCAAAAATGGCGGCCATTTTGAATTTTCGAATTTTTGCCAAAAATGGCAAAACACAAATTTGCTTCTATCTCCTTAACCGTGCGAGATAGAGCGATTTCGGCAAAATTTTCGATCCACAGGGGATCTAAGGAATGCAATCTTTGCAATTTTCCAAAAATTTTCCCCTCCCCAAAAATGGCGGCCATTTTGAATTTTCGAATTTTTGCCAAAAATGGCAAAACACTAATTTGCTTCTATCTCCTTAACCGTGCGAGATAGAGCGATTTCGGCAAAATTTTCGACGCACAGGGTATCTAAGCAATGCAATCTTTGCAATTTTCAAAATATTTTCCCCTCCCCAAAAATGGCGGCCATTTTGAATTTTCGAATTTTTGCCAAAAATGGCAAAACACAAATTTGCTTCTATCTCCTTAACCGTGCGAGATAGAGCGATTTCGTCGAAATTTTCGACCCACAGGGTATCTAAGGAATGTAATATTTGCAATTTTCAAAAAATTTTCCCCTCCCCAAAAATGGCGGCCATTTTGAATTTTCGAATTTTTGCCAAAAATGGCAAAACACAAATTTGCTTCTATCTCCTTAACCGTGCGAGATAGAGCGATTTCGTCGAAATTTTCGACCCACAGGGTATCTAAGGAATGTAATATTTGCAATTTTCAAAAAAATTTCCCCTCCCCAAAAATGGCGGCCATTTTGAATTTTCGAATTTTTGCCAAAAATGGCAAAACACAAATTTGCTTCTATCTCCTTAACCGTGCGAGATAGAGCGATTTCGGCAAAATTTTCGATCCACAGGGGATCTAAGGAATGCAATCTTTGCAATTTTCCAAAAATTTTCCCCTCCCCAAAAATGGCGGCCATTTTGAATTTTCGAATTTTTGCCAAAAATGGCAAAACACTAATTTGCTTCTATCTCCTTAACCGTGCGAGATAGAGCGATTTCGGCAAAATTTTCGACGCACAGGGTATCTAAGGAATGCAATCTTTGCAATTTTCAAAATATTTTCCCCTCCCCAAAAATGGCGGCCATTTTGAATTTTCGAATTTTTGCCAAAAATGGCAAAACACAAATTTGCTTCTATCTCCTTAACCGTGCGAGATAGAGCGATTTCGTCGAAATTTTCGACCCACAGGGTATCTAAGGAATGTAATCTTTGCAATTTTCAAAAAATTTTCCCCTCCCCAAAAATGGCGGCCATTTTGAATTTTCGAATTTTTGCCAAAAATTGCAAAACACAAATTTGCTTCTATCTCCTTAACCGTGCGAGATAGAGCGATTTCGTCGAAATTTTCGACCCACAGGGTATCTAAGGAATGCAATCTTTGCAATTTTCCAAAAATTTTCCCCTCCCCAAAAATGGCGGCCATTTTGAATTTTCGAATTTTTGCCAAAAATGGCAAAACACAAATTTGCTTCTATCTCCTTAACCGTGCGAGATAGAGCGATTTCGTCGAAATTTTCGACCCACAGGGTATCTAAGGAATGCAATCTTTGCAATTTTCCAAAAATTTTCCCCTCCCCAAAAATGGCGGCCATTTTGAATTTTCGAATTTTTGCCAAAAATGGCAAAACACAAATTTGCTTCTATCTCCTTAACCGTGCCAGATAGAGTGATTTCGTCAAAATTTTCGACCCACAGGGTATCTGAGCATTGTACTCTTGGTAATTTCTAAAAAATTTTCCCCTCCCCTAAAATGGCGGCCATTTTGAATTTTCAAATTTTTGCCAAAAATGGCAAAACACAAATTTGCTTCTATCTCCTTAACCATGCGAGATAGAGCGATTTCGTCGAAATTTTCAACCCACAGGGTATCTAAGGAATGTAATCTTTGCAATTTTCAAAAAATTTTCCCCTCCCCAAAAATGGCAGCCATTTTGAATTTTCGAATTTTTGCCCAAAATGGAAAAACACAAACTGGCCTTAACCGTGCAAAATAGAGTTATTTTGTTGAAATTTTCGACCCATAGGGTATCTAAGAAATGTACTCTTGGCAATTTTCAAAAAAATTTCCTTTTCCCAATAATGGCGGCCATTTTGAATTTTCAAATTTTTGCCAAAAATAGAAAAACAGGAATTGGCTTCTATCTTCTTAACCGTGCAAGATAGAGTGATTTCGTCAAAATTTTCAACCCAACCAATGCAAAAAGGCATGAAGCTGAAATAAATTACATCTACACTATCAAATATTTAAGCATCATTGATATATTTTACAAATGAAACAGGGTCTTGTAAGACTACTGTACAATTTGGGCAAAAGGTTCATGGGTGGACATTACACATGATAATGTGTGTTCTTCTATGCTATCCTGTTTCTATTCGCATCTACTATCAACAGGGCGGCCTATTTCTAGTTTTTTGTAACAAGTAATATCAAATTTAAAGGGATTTTGTTTCGGTCTCTATTCTGATAGCCAAACATTTTATCGAAAGCTGAAAGTTTAATCTGAAAACCAATGATTTGACATATCAGTTCTTCTATTTCATTCCAAAACTCTACAATTCTATTACATTCAACAAACATATGCAAAATAGTTTCACTTTCTTGACAATAACTACATTCTGCAGTGTCCACGATATTAATTTTCCTTAAATATGCCTTTGTAGGGAGTATTCTATAAATGAGTTTTAACTGAAACCACTGCAAGCTGTTGTTATCTAAACTGTTAAAACACACATTAAATATTGACATCCACATTTTGTCATCAATATTTATATCCAGCTCAAATTGCCATTTTTGTTTCATATTATGATTATTCTTTTCTTTTTGCAACAGTAATTTATAAAAGGCTCCTACTCCCTTATTATTTTTCCAAATAGGTAATATGTAAAATGGAATAAAGGGCCTCTGCACATTAAAATCAACTACTGGCTTATATTTTTTAAGAAATTTCTTCACATTTTGCTGGACCCTCAAATAGTGCAAAGGGTTAATAGAGTTAATAGAATATTTTTGTTTAACTTCGTCTAAGGTTTTAATTGAACCATCTAAGTTAAGAACATCGGATACTGCAGTTATGCCCTTTTCAAACCAATTTGGAATGAACATTTCATGACAAGACATGTTAGTATTGTACCATAATGGACTTGTTATTACAGCTAAGTTTGTATGCGGTTGGTATTCATTTGTAAAAAGGTGCCAAGCACTGAATACATCTATCCAGAATTTATTCTTAGTCCTGTTTTTTAACAGTAGATAATATCCTGGCCCGCTATGTGTTAATTTATGAAGTGTTACATTGAAGGATTGTTCAAAAAGTGTTATCCACAATGACTGTGTTGTGGTTAGCAAAAGTCTTCTAATCCATGATACTTTCAGAGATGTTATAAAGTACTTTAAGTTAAACATTTTTAGTCCCCCTAATTTTTTATCAAGTACAATTGTTTGTCTATTTATTTTGTCAGGCTTTGAGGACCATATAAATTTTAAAAATATATCATTAATTTCCTTTATGTATCCTTCATGTGGGTCTGGTAAAACTAAGAAAAGGTGATTTAATTTGGACAGCAGAAATGTTTTAATGATTGCTATTTTTCCCAAAGGTGTTAGGTACCTTTTATTCCATCTGTTGATTATTTCTTTAATTTCTGCTATCTTTTCAGAATAGTTAAGTTTTAGACAACTGTCCAAATCTAATGAAATATAAATGCCCAGTAACTTGAAACTAGGTACAATACTAAATGTACAGTCCTTAATAATAATTTTATCTTTACTGGCCTTTTTTTTACCTATCCAGGCTATCTGTGTTTTATCTTTATTAACCTTTAATCCCGAAAAAGTGCCAAATATTTCTAAAGTATTAAGTGCTGCCTGTAATGATTCCATGGTACCATCAAGTATCAGTGTTGTGTCATCGGCGAACTGTACTAACTTAAACTCTGCATTACTGATTTTGACTCCTTTTATAGATTTATTATTCTTAATGAGGATTGTTAGAATTTGTGCAACAATAATAAATAAATATGGGGCAATGGGGTCTCCTTGTCTGCATCCCTTTTGTATGTTTATGAAATCAGATAATACACCACACTGGATAATGGTCGCCATAATATTGTGATTAAAAAGTTTAATCCATTTTATAAATTTTTCAGAAAAACCCAAATGAGCCAGCGTTTGGTAGATGAACGACCATGAGACACAATCAAATGCCTTTTCAAAATCAATTAATACTAGCATTCCAGGTATATGGCGGTCTTCTGTAATTTTCATTATATCTAATATCAATCGAGTGCATTCACCAATATATCTTCCTGGGACGAAACCACATTGAGTTTTATCAATAATTTGATCTAAACAAGGCTTCATTCTGTTTGCAATCGCTGCAGATGCCAACTTATACAAGACTGACAGCATTGACAAAGGACGCCAGTTCTTAATTCTGTCCCTTGACTTTCCTTTCTTGGGAATACATGTTACAATGCACTGTCTCAGTGTTAAAGGCAGGCACCCCTTGTCAAAACTGAAATTTATTGCATTAGTAATGCAGAACTTTAAATCTTTCCAAAAAAATTTTAAAAACTCAGAAGGAAATCCGTCCAAGCCCGGGGTTTTATTATTTTTAGTATTTTTAAGTGCTATACCTATTTCCTGTATTGTAAGGTAACTTCAATTAATTTAGCTTGTTCTACACTCCGGGTTTTAACTTGACAATTCTTTAGCTGTTCATTCCAATCGAACAATTCTATACTTTCGATGGACTCATAAAGTTTTGCATAATAAGTTTTTATTTCATTCAATATTTTCTTCTGGTCCCTAATATAAATTTCACCTTGTTTATGTAGGCACTTTATAGTTTTATCAACATAATTATTGTGTTCTAGTGCACAAAAAAAAACTTGAAGGTTTCTCACCTTCAGCTAACCATTGTATTCTAGACCTTATCATGTGTCCCTTCAGTTCTTTTTTTCTAAACTCAACAAGTTCTTGTTTTTTTAATTCTAATATATCAGGATCAAGAGTATTTTCACCAGCCTCTAATTTTTCTATTTCTGAGATTAGGGTTTTCTCAAGTTTTAACTCGAGTTTCTTTATCAATGCTGCATATTTAATTGTCTCACCCCGAATTCTTAACAACAGGACCTCTAGAAATGTATCCGGTTCAATGGTTAAACATAGATCTTGGACGCAACAGTTTTCCAAAAAAAACATAGCTGTATATAGGAGCTGTATATTTCAGATATTCTTCTTGTATACAATTTCTGATTAAGGATATATATTCTTTGTCCTTTAATAAGCTTGTGTTGAGTTTCCATGTTCCTCTTCCCCTTTTAAAGTGACTAATTAAAAAGGTTAGTTCTACCATTGAGTGGTCGCTCCTATAGCCTGGCCTTATATTTACACTTGTGGTTAAGTCTGTAAAACATGAAGATGTTATGATATAATCAAGACGGGCTTGTTTTAACGGGGTTTTTTTTGCGCCATGTGTATCTCTTTGTTTCAGGGTTATAATTTCTGAATGTATCTATGAGGTTGTTCTCTGAGATAAAGTTATTTACATATCTTCTGGCTTGGGGGTTGTTAATAGTTATATAATTGAAACTGTCTAATGCTGGATTAAGTGTCATGTTAAAGTCCCCACACCAGATTAAATAGTCATATTCACTACTCTGAAATTGTTCTGTAAGAGTAGAATAAAAAGTGGGGTCGTCATTATTTGGTCCATATATATTAACGATTTTCAATTTCATATCACTAATTTCAATATCAATTATCAATACATTTCCCTCTTCGTCAGTGTATTTATTCAATATTTTGTATTCAAATTTGTTGCTGAAGAATATAGCAACCCCTCTGGCATTACTATGAATGCCATGCAATAGAAAGTCACAATCCCACATTGTTTTGACTTCTGACACATCTTGCTCTGTTAAGTGTGTGTCTTGGAGGCAGATAATATCTGCTTCCATATTTTTGAAATAATTAAGAACATCATATCTTTTTGATTTATCCTTAAGTCCTCTACAGTTCGCCGATAACACTTTCACCTTATCTAATTTTTCAGCCATTGTCATCATTTAACGGTATCAAGTCATCACTTGTTTTGTAGGTTGATATTAAAATGATCAAAACAGGCACCAATTTTTGGGAGGGATAAAATATAATGTATAGTTCCCTATGTAAGTTAGATATTTTTTCAGCTGTTAATATATCAGACTTTAAGGTAGTAATACAATAATTCCATATGACCACAGTTAGAGTTTTAAGAATTAATAAATATATGTGGACACAAGAATGAAAACAGACAATATACAACATAATATGCAGTGAAACAGCAAAAATAACAGAAATAAAAAAACAGAAAGAAAAGAACAATATATACATATATATAAGCAAAATGAAATCACTGACCTTAACTGGGACAATTACTTCATATGGTTATTTATGCTACATAATAACATATGTACTTTTTGTGTGTGAATGAAATTCAGTAGCCATAGTTGATACATGCATTATAACATCATTGCAAGTGGTAGTTTTTTTTAAATTATCTAATTAACCAAGCTATACAATAATAACATTGATATTGTGTAGCTATCTAATTTGTCATGGTTTATCTGTCAACAACATCCATATTCTCAAAATGTTAAATGTGAAAGTTGCATTATCAATGCCTCTAAATGCAGGCAAGTTAATTCAATTTCGTGAGATAGCCACTGAGTGTAATCTTTAACTTGTTGTAATTTAATAATTCCACAATCATGATTATGCAAAACTATCCAGATATTTTACTTGAGCATTAGTCAAGTGTCTGATATTATGAAAAAAGTACCTGCGATAAAAGAGTACATTATATATGTCTTACATGAAGACATCATTACCAAGTCATTTAATTCAAAACTGGGAAAGGCTTCATTACCAATTTAATATCAACTGGTTACAAACCCAGTAAATTGAAATCACAAGGCAACACTTTTTATACATATTGTTCAAGAGACATTTCTTTTCTGTGTGGCCTGAATGTGTACTATATTTGAAATTATAGGTGGTTTAAACACTAGTAGGTTCACAAGACACAGAGGCAACTCTCTTATAGTCCATATTGACAAGCTTTATGTGACCATTTACAGTACACATTTGGACATGACCTATCATAATCATATTAACTTTCTGCCAGCTAGGTCTACCATGGGGACCATCTCAAAATACTCCACAACTCTCATTGGCTTTATGTGTATTAAAAAACAATGGTTCATTTTTACAAGACTCTGTAGGGCTATTTCAGAAAAAAAACAGCATTATTTAAGCAAAAATTACCACCTTCCACTATTTTCAGTCCAGAAATGTGTCAATTGCTACAAATATTATAGTTTTGTCACAGCGTGTATATCGTTACATTTTTATATTTTAACTATATTTTAACTGTATATTTTTACATTTTTATATTTTAACTGCTTGACAGCTACAGTTTTAAATGTTACAAATCATTTGTCCATTTACACAGCTGCATGTTGTTAGTGCACACTTTTTATATATTTTAAGTTTGATTATTAAACAGTTACAGTTCTTTGTTACACCATTAATACATGTTTTTATCACAGCGCATACATTTTATATGCTATTTTTTTTTCTTAACATTTGCAGTTTTTTGTTACAAGATTAAAGCATTCCACTGTTTTGAGTACAAAAATGTGGCGATTCATACCAATATATAACTTGTAACAATGCGTACATTTGTATATTTTATGTCTTAACCACTAACATTTGTGGTTTTAACAGTTACGAATCATTTGACAAATCACACAAATGCATGTTTTTTTTACAGTGCACACATTTTATATATTTTATGCTTTAATTACTTAACATTGCAGTTTTTTGTTACATATCATTTTACGATTTACACAAATGCATGGTTTTGTCACCGCACCCAATTTTCATTACATTTTGTGTTAATTACTTAGCGTTTTTAGTATTTTGAAAATGACCATTAAAAAAAACACACAAATTTATAGTTTGTCAGCTGTACACATTTTATACATTATGTTTTACTTATTCGAACTTTCAGTCCTACATGTTACACATGATTTGATAACATTACTACGGTTTGTCAAAAAGAACTACCAAAGTCTCATGAAGAAACCATATAACAACTTGGTTTAAAGTCACATAAGTGTCTGCCTCACTCTTTCTAAAGTTTTACCTGCAAGGTTCTTGCCAGACCACTTTGCCTCATTAAAAAGGTCGTGACTTCTGAGGGAATGGCCAATGCCCCATAGCTTATCTGTTCCACTTGCCTCGATTAACTTATTTCCACTTGTGGAGAGGAGAAATCCCCGAAGGGCTTCATTTTGTGTGAACTTCAGCAACATCGCTTGGTACATGTACTCTGTTGATACTCTATTCCACTCATTCTTTTGGAAACCTTGAATTTTTTTCCCCAACTGCTTGACTATTTCTGGTTCTTTTGTTTCAATAATAGTTTGTGCAGTCTCTCCATCCTCAAAATGCATTGCCTTCTTGTAGGTAAAGTAATGCTCTGAAGTGATAAAACTTTTTCCTTCAGCCTCGATTCTCGCTGGAAACCTGGTAAATCTGAATCTGAATCTACATGCCTGGCCCCTAGAGCCCCAGCTACCAAGGAAGCAGGGCTTCCCTGGTGCAGTGGCAGCTTGAATTTAGGCTCCTCAAGAGGATCAACCAGATCAGTCTATGAGGCAAAGTGGACCATATGTTTTACAAGTGGTACCTCAGTAATCAGGTGGACTTCTGGGCACCACTTTTTTTTAAAAGCCATAGCTGACTTCCTTCTGTACCTTTTTTCCAGACAGGAAGTTACAGCCGGGCACCATTGATGGCTATAGACCAGCCATTGTTTACAATTGGGAAATTTGCCCATTAATGTCAGCAAGATGAAAATCTCACTCATCTGGATAGTTCCACAGAGACAGATCCAAGGGAAGAGGGGCATCCTCTCTTGGAACCTTTCCCTGGTTCTCCAGCTAACAAGGCTCCTTTTGAACCCTTTAAGGAGGCCTCCCTGAAGCACTTGACTATCAAGACTGTCTTCCTGTTGGCCTTGGGTTCAGGCAAGCGAAGAGTGAGATCCATGCTTGGCTGCATAACAACCTCAGACACCAAACTGGTCCATGGTGTCTTTCTAGCCCTCAGCCAGCCTTCCTTCCAAGAATCAGCTGGCCAAAGAGAGTCCAGACAGTGTGGCCCCTTGGTTAATGCAGCCCTGATCCCCACTCTGGATAAGTCACAGGTCCTTGTGTCCAGTCAGAGCCCTGTGTTACCATCTGGATAGGACCTCAGATCTTGGGCATAACAAGGAGCTGGTCATTGTCTCCTTCCAAGAAAGGTTTCGACAAGGACATCTCTTCTGCCACCATCTCGTGGATCAAGCTACTGTGATCCTATGCTATGAGCTCTCTGACCAGCAAGCCCTCGCCTTACATCAGGTCAAAGCCCATGATGTTAGGGCCTTTGCTGCTTCTAAGGCATCCCAGTCGGGAGTCTCCTTAGAACAGTCCTCTCAGCCTTCCACTGTATGTAAGTTATATATCACCTTCACACAGTTCTGAAGGATGTGGCTAGGGCTGATTTAGAGCCTCTTTACTTGGGCCTAGTAGTGGCTGCTCAGCAGATCCACAAATAGCTCTTATATTGAGATTTGTATACATGTACATATACATGTAAATAGCTCAGGAATCTAATTGACATGCTTCCTTCGGGAGGTTTATTTGCCTTCTGGGACTGAACTCATCCCTCTCTTCCCCTACCTCAGAGCAGGTCTGTAAAAGGGGGGGGGGCAATGCTGGTATAGCCCCGTCAACCGGGCTCTGGTAACCACCATGGACCTATAGGTCTCCTGACTAAGTCAGCCTAGACCGTAGGGTAAAATTTTGTTACCATTTATGAGTTCATTCTAAGTCCCTAGTAACTTACCCGCCGACCAAGCGGTAGTTATTCAGCAATTGTCCATTGGATAGGATGTATTAACGCAATAAAATTGCAAATTTAATAAGTAAATTAAATTTTTATAAGTTAATACCCTATCCAGTGGACAGGCAACCGACCGACCCCGCTATCAGCTTACTAGGGGTCTAAAACTGTTTAGACAACGAAAAAGATGAACTGACGTCACTCTGTCTAGACAGGAAGCAAGTATGATGCGCCACCTAGCGAATGCATACTACTGACCGGTCCTGCTGGTATTATATACAGGACGTCTTTTTCTGGCGTTTGGCGGGACCGGTCGCGCCGACCGGTAAAGCAATTGTCCATTGGATAGGGTATTAACTTATAAAAATTTAATTTACTTATTAAATTTGCAATTTGATTTTATTTTAGTGATAAGATTAACTGAGCTTTTTGTATTTGATTACCCCTTTTATATTATAAGTGTTTGTTTACCATTTGTGCTGCAGCACTCCATCTCTTTGTAGTCCCACCCCCCATCCCCCACCCACCTCTGGGACCTCCAGCTGTTGAGTGACACTAAATAAACAAAGGTATACAGATCTTCTGTAATAGTGAGAGAGGTGTGGAGAAGGGGAGAGAGGTGGGGTGGGGGTGGGAGGTGGTGTTTGCTTCATTATCTAATTATCTAAGACAAAGGGAGTCAGAACTGAGATTGTGTCACATATTTAGGTTGCATATATATGGACCACATATATAGGAATTGAGGAAATGAATAACTGAAAAACAATGCAAATTCTAAAAATAATATAATAAAATAATAATATAAATAATATATGATTTTTAAATAATATTTTATTTGTGAACAAATATAGAAGCAGAGATATGCTTTTGGAATTATGAATTTAGAATGGACATTCAATCATCAATCATTTAAATACTTTGAAAATAGGTTCAGAGTTACCCTTTGCAGGAAGATTGAAAAGTATGATGAGTTGAGTTAAAAATAATATTTTATTTGTCAACAAATATAGAAACAGATATGCTCTTTTGAGATTATTAATTTAGAATGGACATTCAATCATCAATCATTTAATTACTTTGAAAATAGGTTCAGAGTTATCATTGCAGGAAGATTGAAAATATGATCTGTTGAGTTATGTATTCGACGTCTGGGGATACACCATCTTCCTTGGGAAGATATAAACTTAGTAGATTGATGTGCTGAAGTTCATATAACTTTTCCCAATATTTATGGCATACAACAAATGGATTAAATAAAAAATTCCCGATCAAAACCTGTGGCGTGAGTGATGACCTGTCTGGGGATATGTTGGCGCCGAGTTGGCCCAATCTAGTTCAAACATAAAACAAAGTAAATCCACTTTTTCAAGTAGAAATACAGTGTTATAAGTATAAATTGTAGTTATACAGAAACTAATAGGAAGTACACAAAATTGAAGACATAATAATTTCCTTAACTTGTTTTAGTATATTTTTGTTAAATGTGAATTTTTTCTTTCTTTTGCATTTTCTTTTTGTAAAAGTAATATTAATGCCTTTTCTATTTACGGTAAAATAATCATGCAATTCCTGGTCAATAAATACAAGTATTTTTTTTTTGCATCCTCAGAATTGAACTTATTAACAGTCATATAAACAAAGACAGTCAGCCTAAATTATGTGTGCAATACTGTACACTTGAGTTGAACTTTCACTGATCTTTAGCTAAGCCCTTGATGAATAACAGCTTTAAGTTTCATCTCTTCCATTTGTTACGGTACACACTCAGGTAAGTTAAAGGATGTTAATCCCCCAGTTGCTCATTGTTACACAGGTATGCCGAACTGGAAAACTATAGTCAGCTGGAAAAGAACCCACTGCAAACAAAAGGCATGTGTGATGTGATCGTTGAAAAGCCCACATTTATCATGAAGCTTGATGCAGGTATTACAGTCAGTTGCTCAGTATAAAGAGTAAGAAGTTTGAAAGGTACCACAATGTATGTGAAAATCACCATTAAAAAGCCTCTTATTTTACTACAAATATTGGTCATTCTTTTCTAGTGAGGGATTTTGTTTGCAATTTTTAGGTGACATACTCTAGCAGCTGTACTCTAGACTTTCCATGTATTTCAGTCTATCTTGCTTCTGGTTGCTTTATATCAATGGTTGACCCCAGCTGCAAGTTTCACAGACTGTGGTGATGTTCACATGGATACTTTCTCCATGTAGATTATTTTTGGTAAACCTGTTTATGAGACTTTTACAGCACTCTGTAGTGAATAACCTTTTTTTAACAAGTTTAATTTGTTTAGAAGATAAAATAGTAATCATGTGCTAGTATGCATGAGTAGTTTGTTGTTGTAATGTATCTGTTAGATACAAACCACATAGTTAATTGTATCCACCAGAGGCATCCGGCGGATACTTTGATTTAGTGTTTGTTACGTCGCCGCCACGTGTAGAGAGATTTTCAGCGTTAACGCTCTAAGAGGAAAACTACACCAGCTGTGTTCACCAAATTTGCAGGATATCTTCATTGGGGGATAAGCTTCTCTGGGACTGAAAGTAGCCTCATTCTGAAAAACAAGATGGCCGCCGCGGGCATTTCTTTGAAAATTATCTACATTTTTCTACTGGCTGTTTCTCATAGGGGGAAGGTTGAATCTCTTCATAGGTGATATGTATAACAGATATACATGTCCTCTACAACCTTGCAGACATTTAATCTTGAAGCTCTTAATGCAAGGTCATCCACGGAGTGCCAAAGTACCCCACATAGCGGACTTTAAAAGTGTCTATATCTAACTTATTATTGGTCTTAGAGGTTTGCAATGTGAAACCAACCTATGGGAAATCATGGGTTGCGAATCTTCTGATGTGGTCAGATTTGACCTTGGACCCCGCCTTCAAGGTCAAACGAGGATAGCCAAACTTAAAAGTGCTTATAACTCGCTTATTATTGGTCCTAGAGGTTTGCAATGTGAAACTAACCTATAGGAAATCATGGGCTGCGAATCTTCTGATGTAGTCAGATTTGACCTTGGACCCCGCCTTCAAGGTCAAACGAGGATAGCCAAACTTAAAAGTGCTTATAACTCGCTTATTATTGGTCCTAGAAGTTTGCAATGTGAAACCAACCTATAGGAAATCATGGGCTGGGAATCTTCTGATGTGGTCAGATTTGACCTTGGACCCCGCCTTCAAGGTCAAACGAGGATACCCAAACTTAAAAGTGCTTATAACTCACTTATTATTGGTCCTAGAGGTTTGCAGCCTCAAACCAACTTATAGGAAATCATGGGCTGGGAATCATTTGATGTGGTCAGATTTGACCTTGGGCCCCGCCTTCAAGGTGAAACAAGAATACCCAAACTTAAAAGTGCTTATAACTCACTTATTATTGGTCCTAGAGGTTTGCAGTCTGATATCAACTTATAGGAAATCATGGACTGGGAATCTTTTGATGTGGTCTGATTTGACCTTGGGACCCTCCCTCTAGGTCAAATGAGGATAGCCAAACTTAAAAGTGCTTATAACTCACTTATTATTGATAGTAGAGGTTTGCAAAAATGTGAAACCAACTTATAGGAAATCATGGGCTGGGAATCTTTTGATGTGGTCAGATTTGACACTGGACCCCGCCTTCAAGGTCAAATAAGGATAGAAAAACTTGAAAGTGCTTATAACTCCCTTATTATTGGTCCTAGAGGTTTGCAATATGAAACCAACCTATAGGAAATCATGGGCTGGGAATGTTCTGATGTGCTTAGATTTAACCTTGGACCTCTCCTTCAAGGTCAAATGAGTACAGCCAAACTTAAAAGTGCTTATAAGTCGCTTATTATTTATCTTAGAGGTTTGCAATGTGAAACCAACTTGTAGGATATCATGGGCTGGGAATCTTCTGATGTCAGATTTGACCTTGGGCCCCTCCGTCAAGGTCAAACCATGGTTCACTGGCTTTGGTGAGTTGTCTTTCCGGTGGATACAGATTTGCATCGGTTCTCCGAAGCGTAGGTCCAGTTTATCATGGCATTCATCTTGTTGGAAGTATTTGGTACTGTTAATCGTATTATTGTTTCAAAAGCATGATGTAGTTTATAAGTTTGTTAGCAGTTTGTTATCCTCCTTTGTCTCGATGTTTATCGAGAAGAATGAGTAAATATCCTAGGAATATTTATTTTCTTTGTAACGTTTACAAACAAATACATTCCTTATTTACTTTCATTCTTTGTCATTTTTGAAGATCAATTCACAGAGTGGGGATGTTTTGGGGGGAGGAGGGGGAGTCTGTCACACTTGAAATGGGAAAGATGGTAGTTGTTAACGGTGCCTGAACGTTTTCTATATAGCACCTAGACTAACTATTAGGCTTGCCTTTTTTCCATCGCCTCATTTACTCTTCATAGTATTACTGTGCAATGTGTTAAAGTGATGATAAACCCAGATCAATCAATTAATCAATCAGTCAATCAATTGGAGGACCTGATCTGCACTTCCTCTAATTTAAAAAAAGGACTCATACTTGTCTTGGATATATCAAAGTAGGATTCAGCTGTAGCTGCTGCTGTATAGAGGTGCAGTCCCGAACTCCTCCACTGAGTTAAACAGTTGTTGAAACAGTATGATTACTAGAATAAACTTAAAAATATATTTGTAAATATTTCTGTTGCATTTGTTTTACTTTTTTCTGTATTATACAAGATATGCTATGTCTAAATTAGTCGTCCATATGTGCAACATACCATTCTGCTGTGACTCAAACTATTGTTTTACCCCAAAAGGCTAGACAATGCAGTTTGGTAGCAAAAGTCCATAATTTCCAATATTTTCATTTTATGGATGAAGTGTAACATGTGACCCCAACATGAAATTTAGGATTTATACATGTGAGGCCAAAACTCAAGTGTATGGGATTGTATTTGGGACTAGATCTAATCGCTTCTGCAAAAGTTTTTAGGCGGGTTGCGTGTAACCAATCCGCCTATTAGATTGATGTGTCCGACATCCATCTGTCTGTCCTTCCACATTTTCGTTTCTGGAGTCTAACTCAAAAACGCTTTGTCCAATTGACTTCAAACTTGATAGGGACATAGATCACCATCACAGCTAGGTTCCTGTCGAAATTGGTGTAATTCCGTCTGTTCATTTGTCCGTCAAACTTTCCATTTCCGGACTCTAACTCGAAAACGGTTTGTCCAATCGAATTCAAACTTGACAGGGAGATAGATCACCATCATAGCTAGGGTCCTTTCGAAATTGGTGTAATTCCGTC
This sequence comes from Sabellastarte sp. h YS-2021, assembly GCA_964017235.1. Lineage (NCBI taxonomy): Eukaryota > Metazoa > Annelida > Polychaeta > Sabellida > Sabellidae > Sabellastarte > Sabellastarte sp. h YS-2021. The sequence continues at coordinate 39,099,325 of OZ024930.1, read as the reverse complement.
TGTTTGTTTGTCCGTTTTTTGTCCGTTTGTCTGTCCGTCAAAGTTTCCGTTTCCAGACTCTAACTCAAAAACGGTTTGTCCAATCGAATTCAAACTTAACAGGGAGATAGAACACAATCATAGCTAGGTTCCTTTTGAAATTGGTGTAATTCTGTCCGTTAGTCTGTTTTTTGTCCATTTGTCTGTCCGTCAACATTTCTGTTTCCAGACTCTAACTCAAAAACGCTGTGTCCAATCAAATTCAAACTTGACAGGCAGATAGATTACCATCATAGCTAGGTTCCTTTCGAAATTGGTGTAATTCCGTCAGTTTGTTTGTCCGTTTGTCCGTCAACATTCCCGTTTCCGGACTCTAACTCAAAAACGCTTTGTCCAATCGAATTCAAACTTGACAGGGAGATACATCACCATCATAGCTAAGTTGCTTTCGAAATTGGTGTAATTCTGTCCTTTTGTTTGTCTGTTTATAGCATAGATACAATTATGTAACCTAGATTACAAGTTTTACATTTCTTAGCACGTCTAACATATTCACCTTAACTGGGTGACCTAACATTTCTTTCCTTGTTTCTAAATGTAATTACAGCAGTCGCTAACCTTATTTCTCCCTGCGCAACCCGTCTTTTGGGGCATCTTTGACCCTCTTGTCTCTGTATTAGCAGCCTTGATTATCCAGTTGTCTTTAACTTGATTAAATATATAGAATCTACCTGCTCAAAGATTGTGAACAGTACCAAACCTCCATTAAAAATATATTTTACAATCCGTAAAATACTATAATATTATTGAAAGCTCTTGTTATAGCAATTTTTACCCCACAGCCCTTAAGGGCTGTCGGGGTATTGTTTTCACCCATGGTGTCTAGATGGGTGGGCGGGCGGCGGGAAAAAGTTTGTCCGGGCTGTATCTCAGAAACGTAAGGTGTAGGAAGTTGAAACTTGATAGGGACATTGGTTTGGATGTGTAGGTGTGCAACGTCATGGTCTGACCTTGATTTGACCTTGCCGTAGTGACCTTGACCTATAAAATCTTGTCCGGGCTATATCTCGGAAACCGTAAGGTGTAGGAAGTTGATACATGGTAGGGACATTGGTTGTAAACATAAGCATTCATTGAATATTTTACCACTTCTGTATGCATGGTAATATTCAAAACATCTAAATCATAATTCGGCCATGCCAAATGTAGATAAAGAGTGTCGTAATGTTTAGTTTACTGATTAATGCTGTCATCTTGTTATTGAATTGTCTTGTTTTAATACTTCATCTTTACATGCATTATCTTTCTCTTAGACATTATTTTCTCTATTTAAACATTGTTTGGACCTTTATATAACTTACTCCGAAATTATCCTGAACTTTGTACTGATACAGTACTTCTATATCTCATGGTATTAAAAATATTTCCCGAGGCTGTGGGGTACGGGCATCTCTGATGCTATTTTTTCCTTAGATTTTTTGGATAGTTAGACATTTTTTAACACAAATACTCTGATTGTAATGCAAAATTTGTTTCAGTGAGGATATTTCTATGCAAATCGACAAAAGTGGTGGCGAGTATTACTATTGGAGGCGATTGGATATATTAATTCACAGTTGAACCATATTAAGTGATTTAAGTCTAAGTCAGTTCTCAAAAAGAATCCTTTATTCGTAACAAGGTATTTATCTCTACTCGTTGGCCAGTTCTGCTAATGGGATTTTTACTGAAAGAGATTTGCCTGTTGTATGCTTGAAGCTCTGTTGTTATTGCAACTGCACAGGTGTGAACATGTACCACCACTTCTGTGATTTTGTGAACCTCTATATGAGTCAGCATCTCAACAATTCCTTCTCCAAGGATGTACAGATTATAATGTGGGACACAGTAAGTATAACAAGACGGTTGTGATCATCTATTAAACACCTGTGTATTTTACTTGTTATTTGCGAATATTACGTTAATTTGTAAACTATAGCATGTTGTGCATTCCTTCTGTGTAGATATTTCAGTTGCGTGCTTGCTTTTGACAGTGCACTGTGTTTTGTTGGCTTGCTTTAATGTTTACCTTGTACGACTTACTTGATCAGTTATTCATTCTTTTCAGTAGTTTGTTGACTGAAATCTCCACCACTCTCAGTGTATAACAGTCTGTTGAACTAGATCTTCTAATATCCACAGGATCTCTACAACTAACTTTCACTTCCATGCCAAGAGAAATATGGTATTTTCTGATGTTTTGAACTCAAAACAGCTTCCATTTGTATATAACTGGCATATAAGCTGGTTCTACTAATACTGAAAGTTCAAAGTTCAGGTTTTACATCCCGCTCAACACTCAGGGTCATATTAGAATGGGTCCTCAGGTTTGTCACTTGTGAGACTCGAACCTACACAGAGGTGACAGTATGTGATTAGATGTCAAACCTGCTCATCCACTAAGACACTGAGGACCTCCCACTTAGACAGACTCTACTAAATAGGCAAAAACTGTAAATCCATCTTCAAAAATGAACAATTACTGATACCGGGCTATTGTGATTTTAAATTTCATATTTGTAAGCACAAGCTCTCCCAGACTTGCACTTTTAGAGATCACTTTTGTCTTTTTGTCTCCAGACTTTTATGAATTGTGCACGACTCTAGTGCACTACTCGTGTTTCTGATTGTTTTGAAGCTCACTCATGTACGCAGAAACAAATTTCAGACTTGTTGTTTGTTTACTTTGTTTAATGCAGATCTTTTGTATGTTTATTACAATAAAGTGAAGATATTGTTCATATTAGAGGCTTGGCAAATTGCTTACATACTTTCCAATATACTTTGAAGTAAAATTTACTTGATATTATTATATTTTATGGAAAATTTTTCCAAAAGTGATAGATACCAAGTTAATGTGGTGTCTGTCTGAATTGCCAATAATCATGTCTGTTACATATATTATATAAACATTTTTATGAGTTACAGCTGCTAAAGTTTTTTTTTGATATGTGAATCAAATTGTGGCAGCTTTGTGTGCTTTATGTAATATATATTGCTCCTTAAGCTTGGAAATTATTGTTTGTTTTTTGCTTATCTCTGTACAATTTGTAATGTCTAAAGCATTTTATTTTGTTTTAATTTATTCTGTATAATTTTATTATTGGATTAAAGAAATTTAAGACATGATAATTTTGGTAATTTGTGAAACCAAATTCTTTTCCTGAGATTTGAAAAAGATATTCACTGTCGTCAGTGTCTTGAGATAATGTCAATACGAAAAGTTTTGTTCCTTGGTATAGGTCGGGTTATTTAATGGTTTCACAGAATCTGTTATCTGAATCTGAATGTGGTGTTCCTTCTTAATTGTATCCCAGAAAAACGGGGATACTATGGATCATGCACGGTCATCTTACGCGTCTGTAGAGATTTTCTTGTGTTCAACCTACAGGCCAAAATTCTTTTGGAATTTCTTTTTAACTTTTCAAGTGGCTTGCTATCGGAGAGATCTGCCCACCCTATTCTTTTGGTAGCCTAGGAGTCAAAATTATGCTCTAGGGAGTCAAAAGCATCAAAATTTTGACTATTGCTTGTGTTCAAGCTGTAGGGCACAGTTTCTTTCAGATTTATTTTATATTTAGTACATGAATTGGTGGGTATGACGTCTCGCCACCCAATCTTTTTTGTGGTTTTTTTAAAGTGCTTATAACTCGCTTATTATTGGTCCTAGAGGTTTGCAATGTGAAACCAACCTATAGGAAATCATGAGCTAGGAATCTTCTGATGTGGTCAGATTTGACCTTGGGCCCCTCCTTCAAGGTCAAACGGGGATACCCAAAGATAAAAGTGCTTGTAACTCGCTCATTATTGGTCCTAGAGGTATGCAATGTGAAAACAACCTATAGGAAGTCATGGGCTAGGATTCTTCTGATGTGGTCAGATTTGACCTTGGGACCCTCCTTCAAGATCAAACAGGACAGCCAAAGTTAAAAGTGTTTATAACTCACTTATTATTGGTCCTAGATGTTTGCAATGTGAAAACAACCTAAAGGAAATCATGGGCTAGGAATCTTCTGATGTGGTCAGATTTGACCTTGGGCCTGTTCTTCAAGGTCAAACAAGGTTAGCAAAGTTAAAACTGCTTATAACTCGCTTATTATTGGTCCTAGAGGTTTGCAATATGAAACCAACCAATAGGAAATCATGGTCTAGGAATCTTCTTATGTGGTCAGCTTTGACCTTTGGCCCCTCCTTCAAGGTCAAACAGGGATAGCCAAAGTTAAAAGTGCTAACTCACTTATTATTGGTCCTACAGGTTTGCAATTTGAAACCAACCAATAGGAATTGATGGGCTAGGAATCTTCTGACGTTGTCAGATTTGACCTTGGAACCTCCTTCAAGGTCAAACGAGGACAGCCAAACTTAAAAATGCTTATAACTTCAGAAATCCTCAGCCTCTATGTCTTTTATTATTGCTTCTACAAGTTTGCTATGTTAAGGGATACACCGCCGGCTTGCAATAAAAAGAGCAGCATAAGTCTAGTTGAACTTGGTTTTTGACTGAAATCAAATCCATTCTTAAAATTTCATGTGTTATGATTGCTTTTATAACACCAGGGCCGATTTCACAAAGGGACTTAAGTCCAGATTTAGACTTAAATTTAAGACTTTGGTCTTAAATTTTGTCAACAGAATGTTAAGTCTGTGGTCTTAGACTTAACGGATTTCACAAAGCAGCTAAGTCCATGAAATTGCTACGTCAGTGGACTTAACTTTAAGTCTGGGAGGTAGTGGGCTTAAATTTTGTAAAGAGGACTTAAATATGGCTGCCATAAACTTTTCTCCACTTCAGAATTTGAAATGGCTGTAAGTAAAGTATAATTATACAGAACACCTTACTGAAGTAGTCTTTGGGAAGTTTATATGATGTAACAACTACTAACAAGGTTTTCTATTTCAAAACAGCACTTATCCTTAGAAAAAATGCATCAAATGAAGGATATAAAATGTCATAGGACAAAGAAAACTACTGTGGTTATTCAGTCAGCTTGGACTTAGCTAAGTCACCCCTTTGTGAAATCCATTTAAGTCCCAGACCTAGCTAAGACCAAAGTCTTAGATTTAAGTCCAAGACTTAGCCCATAAAGGCACTTAGTTTAAGTCCTTTAGTGAAATCGGCCCCAGGAGTTATTGGATTTGGTAGGCTAGTATTGCTTACTGATGCTGGTTTGATGGTTTCACAGAGTCCAATGAAGTATGGGGATTTCTTTCACATCACCTGGCAGGCTTTCACTCCACACCCAATCATTCCACTGGCAGACTTTGATGGAAAGAAGGTCAGTACATTGGTTTGATTTGATTTGGTTTACTATTTTTTCAATGCAGTTTTATGGGTAGACAAAAACAAGAGGTTAATAAAGTGGAGATTCTTCAAAACCACTGACCACTGACCATTAGATTGTATCCAGTAACTTCTGAACCAGAGTAGTGGTGATGGCTACATACCAGTGATATGGTTAAACATCTTTGAATAATACTGTGATAAGCAGTAAAATTCCTTTTAAGTGGAATTAATGTCAAGTCCTGAGAGAATACTTTCCATTGAAATCTTCCCTAATATCTGGCAATCTAGGTTAAGCAGCAGTATTTCTATGGTCTCTTAAGACTCCATTGAACCAGATGTAAGAATGAAGAGGTGTTCTAACACATTTAATGGAGAGGGGCCACGGTGGCAGAGTGGTAACACTCTCGCCTACCACCTCTGAGGCGGGGGTTCGATTCCCGGCACGGCCTCAGGTGGGAAAGCTGGTAGTTGCTTGCCGTTGGTCGGCAGTTTACAGTACAGAACCCTAACAAACTGTATGTACTGGTTTCCTCTGCCCTTCCAACTACCCGTCGTGATATGACCTGTACAATGTTGATGGCGACGTAAAACCACAAATAAATAAATAAACACATTTAATGGTGTAAGCTCCTAAAGAAATAATTAGCCATATGAAAGATATCTGACACTCAGTTCTAATCACTCACATTGCTTATTGAATAGAAATACAATAAATCTAGTTTTGACCACAAAAGTTGATCCATCTGACTTAAATGGTATTCTACACACATGTAAATGGGTTAATTCCCAAGTTTTAATCTTCAAATCAAGGAATTTATAGCTTGAATGATGGACATATTGAAACATTACTGCTGTAAAAGATGATAGATAGAGTTTGAGGTTTTCAGGTATGGTGAAGGTTATTAACCTATGTTACAGTGAAGTATAGATATCAGGTAGCAGATTGTTTTAGTAACACTCTATAGGAATCCTTCACTCAACAAATCCCTGCAAAAGTAAATAATAACAATGAAGCAAGATAAGTAACAGATATTTAAAGTTTGATGTCTCTTCACTGCCCTTCTAACTACCCATCTCAATATAACCAATGCATAGGTACTGGGCATTACATAAAACACGAAATTATAAATACATTGTAAATGGTTTTATTGTGTTAATACTTTTGCCTAATGGATAACTTTCATTTATATTTCTATCTGATTCTAGGTGTGCATCAAGGATGCAGTGTTTTCTCTGTTACCCAGAATGAGATATGGACATTTTTACAACATGCCTCTTGTAAGTTTTTGGTGGATTGAACAAGTCAGTTGTAAAAAAATATACATAATGCAATAAATCCATAATTTATGTCCATTTGGTTATCTTTTCTTGTTGATGATGACCCTTTTTACCCCACAGCCCTTAAGGGCTGTCGGGGTATTGTTTTCACCCATGGTGTCCAGATGGGTGGGCGGGCGGTGGGAAAAAGTTTGTCCGGGCTGTATCTCAGAAACCGTAAGGTGTAGGAAGTTGATACTTGGTAGGGGCATTGATTAGGATGTGTAAGTGTGCAATGTCATGGTCTGACCTTGATTTGACCTTGCGGTAGTGACCTTGAGTTTGAAAATCTTGTCTGGGCTATATCTCGGAAACCGTAAGGTGTAGGAAGTTGATACTTGGTAGGGACATTGGTTAGGGGGTGTAGGTGTGCAACGCCATGGTGTGACCTTGATTTGACCTTGTCGTAGTGACCTTGACCTTTAAAATCTTGTTGCACCTTTGGGCCTGTCTTTTGATGCAGATTAAGCACTATTAAAGTCATATTAAAATTCATTAAGAATTTTATTTTTACAACTTCCCATTGTAACAGATGGAATTTCATCAAGTGAGCCACAAATTTTGCTCCAACACCGCACATAAGCATTCATTGAATGTATTACCACTTCTGTATGCATGGTAATATTCAAAACATCTAAACTATAATTCGGCCATGCCAGATATAGATAAAGAGTACATGCATTATCTTTCTTTTAGACATTATTTTCTCTATTTAAACATTGTTTGGACCTTTATATAACTGACAGTGCTCTGAAAGTATCCTGAACTTTGTACTGATACAGTACTTCTATATCTCATGGTGTTAAAAATATTTCCCTAGGCTGTGAGGTACGGGCATCTCTGATGCTATTTTCTGTCACTGGATTACATGTACATAACATAGTAATACATTTGGACAACCCCTTGGAGAGGTTCATCAGTTTGACCCCCAGTTAAATCCTTCTATAATTACCGGGTATTACTGTTACAGTTGCCTCTGTACAAGTAGCACCTGCTGTGTTAGTTAGCCATAGGTGTATATGAAAGCCACTTTAAATCCCAACATCAGAAAATACAAAATTATTTTTATTGCGTAAAATAGCCTTACCTTATCCTCACAAGTGCTTGTTTGGTTTTGTGGAGCAAAAACGTATCGACCGACAAGAATTTTTTAAGGAATATTCTTGTCACAAGAGGTGACCCTTTGTCTGCGCATGTCCGCGCTTGCGCAGTAGTCGTTGTCGACAGACGAATGTCGAGAGTTCTTCATTATATTTTTGGTCGATATGGGAGCAACACGTTTTTTCTTTTATTATCGTCCATTTACAGACGAAGATCTATGAAGTTTTGAAGCGTGCAAGCGTGCACCTACCTGTAGTTGTCCATTACTGGACTGGTACTACCACTAATTCTACCTCCCTTGTCCTGAAAAAGGTCAGAATAAAGATGTTTTATACAAGAAATCTTGCTGTGAAGTCTTCAGCGGAAGACGTTACACGGCTGCACTCACCTTCTATTCGACTGGAACTACCTGCTTGTCGAGGAAAGGGTTGCAAGAAGAGTTTGCTGTGAAGTTTCCAGTGGGAAACAAAGAAGAAAGAATTTAGTTACCTTTACAACGGAGGTCGTAGATTCTTTACTGTGGGTGGAGCGCCACCCTGGTACAGTAACAGGTCTCCCTCCAAAAGAACGATTACAGAAGCATATCCACGTATCCTTGCAGTTATTATTTTGTTTCCCAGCAGGTACAGTGAACTTCCTGCTTCTCAGACATGAAAATAAGGACAGGTTACCTTCATTTGCTGTAGATTTAGATGAAGATCCAACAGACATCTTTGGGGCAGTATGTGCACTGCTTGTCTTTTCAGCCCTGTTGAAGAATTAAACCTTCCTATGACCTTGTCTCCAATGGAAGGAATACTGTGACTTTTGAGTTAATTCTTCTGCAAACTCAACAAAGATCAAACTGGCTAGATGAGATATGGTGTTGAACTCCTAACTACCAAATATCATCGTACCACTCTTCCTTGTTTACCAGGACAGAGGGATACAGAAGAACGTGGCTACACTATAATGCAAGTCACCATGGAGGCTCTTCTTGCAGTGTTACTGACAGTGATGGGAGATTTTCATTGCCATCCCAGAGTTGTGCGAATCTTGAGACGGAGTTGTCGAATTACTCCCCAATCGAATTCACCAATGCCTGTACTACCCACAATGCAAAGCGATGACGTCAGACAGGAAAACATGGCTACAGTACTAAATATAAATATACCGCTTAAATGCTTCAAAAGAAAGCGATTTATCCACTCAACAATTGCAGAACTTCAGGTTTCTATGGCAGTTTATTTCTTGTATAGAAACTCGGCTAATGACGACCTGTGATAGATCTCAATGTCCTGAATTGATTTCTAACTACGACTTCAACGGTCACGGCCCACGAGTGAAGTGCGTTTACTACAACAATAAATACCTGCTTGTCCCATCATTTAAACTGGAGACAGCAGAAATTATTAGAAATTCGGTTACAAAAGATGCATTCTTTTATGTACCGACTCACCAAGATTTTCAACATCTACTTCAGTTTAATGTACACTGGCAAACCTATCAGTTCAAAGCATTATAAATTCGGGTTAGCGACACCTCTACAGTATCATGCGAGTAGTAAAGAGGCAAATCTCATTCTTCAGTTTCACAGAATAGGAGTTCACCATATACCTAGACCACTGGTTGTTTAGTGTACTTAAAGACACCAGTATTGGGTTCAAACCAAAGAACTCATCCAATTATGCTTCAACTGGGCTTCGTGATATCGATTTCCTAGGTTACCACTGCATTTTGGTATCAGGAAATTTCTTTCACCATATACCTAGACTACTGGTGGTTTGTGTACGTAAAAGACACCAGTATTGGGTTCAAACCAAAGAACTCATCCAATTATTCATCAACTGGGCCTCGTTATATCGATTTCCTGGGTTACCACTGCATTTTGGTACCAGGAAATTTCTTTCTACCTCGAAAAAATTAGATACCTGAGAATCTATTCAAGTCATGGCGATCTCATCACAGTTAACCTCAAGGTTGCTTATATCCCAGGTAGGGATACCAGCATCTTTGGAAAAGACTATACCAATGGGTCAGTTATGTATGTGTGCCTTTCAGTGGTATCTAGAAAAAACTGGCAATATCTCCAGTCACTAGTTGTGAGAATTCCTGTTTCAAATCCTTCTGAATAAGCATATTCACTGATGGAAAATGCCAAAAATTGGGAAATAGGATGCCTTTTCTATACACAGGTGCACAATTCCCTTATTTTCGTAGATGCATTAAACTAGGGTTGATGATCCCATCTATAAGCATCACAGTTAGTGGCTTTGGACAGTTAAAAATGTATATATTACATTTCAATGTCATACAGCTGAAGGCAGTGTGTTCAGCCCTTAAAAGCCTTCAAGACAAATTCCACACAAAAGAATTCTGATAGCATCAGACAACACCACTGTGTTCGGTTATCTGAACAAACAGGGGGGGTGGAGCGTATACCTCCTAGTTTGGCGCAGCTTGGCCTACTGCAATCCTTGAAATATACTCATAACAGACATATTCTTGGTTGCTTAAAGGTCATACTCAACATCATCTCCAGAAGGGATAAAGGTTTGGCGCATCCTGGCCTACTACAATCCTTGAAATATACTCATAAGAGACAGAAAGATTCTGGGGTTACTTAAATGTCATGCTCAATGATCTCTACAGAAGTGACAAAAGTAATATGTACAGAATGGTTCTTACTCCCTTTATGGTTCCAGACAACGTGCAAGTTTGGCACAAATCAACAATAGGTGTTTTATGCAGGTATGCTGCATCTTGGCCTACTGCAATCCTTGAAATATTCTTATATGAGCCAGATATATTCAGGGTTGCCTAGATGTCATGACAGCCTCTCCACAAAGAACGAAATAATACAGACAGGAGAGTCTTCATCTTTAATATTCTATTTGATTTACATAGTTTGTCAAATACCAATGGTAGAGATGTTTGCCACCAATATCAGTCATAAACCTCCATTCTATGTTGCCAGTCCCGGATGCAAATGCTCTGAACATATATGAATTAAACATCTTGTTGGAGGTTCTGGACTGCTAGGCCTTTTGTCCTATACCACTTATTCCAAAAAGTCATTGAACAAGTGAACACCAGGTGCAAAATGATTGTAGTGGCCCCTTGGTGGCCCATGATACATTGGCTTTGGGGTCTGGTGAGTCATTCAACCAAACCTCCATTACAGCTACTTCACTGGTCTCAGAAGCAGCCATTCAGTCAGAAATACCATCTGAATCTGTTGCATTGGCACCTTCATGCTTGGCACCTTACAACCACTCAGAATCTCTTATATCATTCTCTGGGCAAGGGATAGAGAGATTTAGGGCATCTCAAGGACCCTCATCTTGGAATGTATGAGTCATGATGGGCCATTTTGAGCTCTGGTACCCACAGAATAAGGTGGCCATCTCAGAGCCTACGGTCTCAAATATACCAGATTTTTTGATCCATTTACTTGCAAAAATCTGAAACCTGTCACTATTGTTGGCTTTGCAGCAGCCATAGCTGATCATTTACATTTTTTGTGCAGGAGTTGAGCCAAAGCCTGCATCTTTATAGGCCTATTGCAAGTGTTATAGAGAGAAGCCCACTGCTAACAGAGGTGCAGCATCAAGGGATTTGCCTTTGCTTCTGTTGGTTTTCACAAAAGGCTCCTTATTAACCTTTAAAAGGAGGTCAGTCTAAAGAAGTTTGACTTGCAAGACTGTTGCAATGCCATTGGAAGTGTATTCTGGGATTTTGGCTCCTTCAGACACAAGCCTCATAGGAAGGAGTTTACAGTTCTCCCTCCTACCTACCTTTTCAGCAAGGACCTATTAGCCTCAGTTGGTCTAGATTACCTCCAGTGGTCACTTCAGCTCTACATCATTCCTGAACTCAAATTGCCTGGACACTTGATTCGTTGTCCTCTTACAGCACTTAGATCCTTCTTGGACAGGACTACTGCTTGGAGAAAAGGAAAAGTCTCCTTCTCCTGCCTTTTAGCAAGAATCAGTTGGCTTCTGATGGCCCAGATGGCTCAAACCAGTGGTCATTCCAGCTCACAAACCTTTCTTGAGCTGATGTTGGACTGATGTTGTGACACTCTGCTCTCTTACAATGCTTAGTTACTATCAGGACAGTACAAATACTTCAAGGAGGGGAAGAATCTTGCTCATATCTTTTAAGGAAGGCTTGATGGAGATATCTTGAGTTCTGCTATCTCTTCCTGGATCAATCTGGCTGCATGATTAGATTGCCAGTCCTTTAATCTTGAGTCTCAGAATCTATACTTTGAGACACATATTAGATCCATGGCTGCCTTTTTAATTTCCAAGAGTGGGGTCTTACCTGAGCAGATATCAAACTCTTGTTACTGGAAGACCCACAATTCTTTACTACATTCTACTCGAAGATGTAGCTTGGCAATCCCATGACCAGTCCATGAACAAATTGGGCCTTGTGGATTCACCTCAGCATGTAGTCAATTTTTGTGTATTTATACATGTCATTGATATGACTCACATTTTTATGTTCTCTCCAGTTATACAAGTCTTGTGTCACTGACATATGTCTTTCTTGGCTTACATATGGCCCCATATCTGCAGTTTATGCAGTTCAGTTTGCCTGCTTGGAGATATTCCCATTGTCAGATGATGACATCTTGCTTGGGGAGTCATGCAGACATCTCCAGCCAATACTGGGTGATGGTTAATACTGCTATGTGATTTGTTGTAAAATTTTCTACAACAGCAACAGCAGCAACAATGACGACCACATCATGGATCTCTTGTTGAGGTTAGCAAATTACTTATCTGTGTTGAAGAAGTAACATATAACCTAAGATGTGGCTTAGGGAAGCTTATCTTATCCTCTTATCAGTGCTTTATTTGGTGACCCCTTGTCTGACAATCATCTAACAGTGTGGCCAAAACAAATACCCTCCACCTGTTATGGTTGTATTCAAGCACTTGTGAGGATAAGGTAAGGCTATTTTACGCAATAAAATGTAACAAATTTTATTGTAATTTAACTTTTTACAAGTTAAATACTTACCTTATCCTCACAAGGATAAACCCACCCTACCTCCCCGCATAATTTGTTTTCTGGGGACCAAAAATACAATGAAGAACTCTCGACATTCGTCTGTCGACAACGACTACTGCGCAAGCGCGGACATGCGCAGACAAAGGGTCACCTCTTGTGACAAGAATATTCCTTAAAAAATTCTTGTCGGTCGATACGTTTTTGCTCCACAAAACCAAACAAGCACTTGTGAGGATAAGGTAAGTATTTAACTTGTAAAAAGTTAAATTACAATAAAATTTGTTACAATTAAGTTATAAGTGCAACTTAGTCATAGCTAGAACCAAATCTCATGTAGTAGGTTCCATTGGTACAGAGTCAGTTGTATTGGTACCCCTCCAAGCTAGTTATGTTAGACTCAGTATTTGTTTATTTGTTGGTCAGTCTATTGGTTGGATTGCTCATATGGAATTGAATGGACTGAAATGTTAAACAGCTAGTTTTAAGAGCACATAAATTCACCAGCTGGTTGAAGTATGACAGTATTGTCAAAAGCTGTAATCAAGCCATGTTGTTGAAAATATTGGCATTTAATTTGTAATTTACAATAGAATGATTCATCACACTATGGGAAATTCACCATTGGGAGGCAGCCTTTAAAAGTGAAATAAATTAATCAAATTAGTGCCAATTTGACATCAGTGAATATTAGATGCATATTATTGTCATAAAAATTACAAACATGGGAAGAATGTCCCACAAATTAAGGCAACAAAATAGGTTTGCCTCACTGCTGAACATAGTGCACTGATACTGATTTCACATTTCGTATTCTACCAATTCTGTCATATCTGGAAGTCAGGTCCAGGCTTAGGAATTGTGTATTGGAAACTGGAAGACTTGTTGTACATTATAGGAATTTTCTCACTATTTCACCTTACCCTGCAGATTCCTGGCTGTGAGAAGACGAGTATGTACAGAGCGTTCTCACATCACATGATTCACAGGATGAACCTCACACAGGAAGGACCTCTGGTGATTAATTTTTACATTTTCAGCTTGCTGCTTTTTTCCCACCCCACAATTTATATTGGTTCTGATTCTTTTCACTCTGTCACATCTTATCTAATAAAACTTATTGAGTACCATGTTGTTGGATGGCTTTTACCAAATACCACTGTGAAATTATTTAGCTCTACATAGGATGCTGATTGTGGGATAACAAAAACCCCTGTTCTGGTGTTTTTCGAATCAAATACATTTTGCATACATACATCATTGACACTATCAGTAGGATACATACCAAGGAACAAGATACTTCTCACCAAACATTTCCCATATTTTTGTGGATTACATTTCATTGAACAGATGGGTAGTGTAAACCATATGGGGATATTTCTCTGTAGCCAATTGCAATAAAGTTAAATAATCAGTGAAAATATGATATTTTAAGACATCATTTCTTACACTGTGTAATAGAGAGAATATTACTCCAGAGGCATGTTTTTTTTAAACATGTATAACTTGGTTATTAAATTTTCTGAATTTTGTGATTAATTATAGTTTACATTAGATAATTTACAAATTACTGAAAACGTTGGCTGTAGCGACCCCTGGGTGATAAGTTGAGAAAAGTATATATTATGAAATTAGCATTTGCATGAGCATTTTGTTGGAAATGGTGGACATTTACACATATTTTACATGTTTTGGGGGTCATTGATAATGTAAACATTAGCAGCATCCCACATGTGTCGTATATATTCTGTTGATGTTACAATTCTTTATTTGCTTTTATTTTTTTTTCCAGAAAGAAAAGATAAGAGTGACCCTGTTGTCTCGGAATTCCAAGTTCAGAAATGTTCTTAATGAAAATGAGGTCTGTTTGTGAAAATTTTTAAAAAAAGTAATCGTAAATGATTTTAATTGTTCAACAATATTTAGGTAGTTAGATTACTAGCTCTGACATTTTGAAGTAACTTGTCATTTTTAAAAAATTTTATTCTACTTTTCCAAGCCAGCAGGTCATTATATGAACTCTTTATGTCAGTTTTATTCAGATCTTCATCCGTATGCAACTGAATGAAGTAGGTGTCCATAATATATAGTAAAATAGAACAAAACAGAGCAGACCCTCATAATTAGAATCAGTTGTCTGTGGTCCCATTGTGATAAATGCTGTATTTGTGAAGTATAAGCAGACCTCAGACATAAAAATAACCTAATCCTGTTGATTTTGTAGGTTCTAGTTACACACGGAATCAACTGTAGAGGTTAAGTGTTGTGCTTTCAGAGTTCTGAATTAAAATTAAGCCCAGATAGTCGTAAGAACAACAATTTTGTGCAGTTTTGGGAATCACACTATTATGTGTTGGAATCAAGAGCAACAATGAACATAAGAGGGAAAATGTTAACTTGTCTTGGCCCAGGTGTGGATCATTGCACTTCCTGTTTTGATTGTGTCCATTAGGTTTCCTAAGTGTATATATAAATCGGATTACTTTACTGAGTGGGCTGGTTTCTAAACATGCAGTACCCACATTTTAGGTTCATTTATGGAATTAATAAGGGCAAGGTCGTGAAGCAAAATAATATTTCGAGTTCTTACAACTGCCTGGAACAATGTGAATGTGCTATTACTTCCCATAATCTATTTTCAACATGTAGAGTAAGAAATCTGATATTTGCCACATACCTGAAATTCGCCACATATGGAAATACTAATAAATAAATGAAGTGAGGTGAGATTTATTGAATGTATAATAAATTAAGGTTTTTTGAACTGAAAAATACCAAGTTTAAGACAAACCATAACTTTTTCATAGAATTAAGTAAAGTTTTAGAGATGGGGAATTTTAGATTTCTGGCGAATTTTAGATTCCTTACTCTATATTTAAAAGTTTATCTTACACTTCAGATTGTAAAAGCACTTGAGGAAGTAGGACATTATGAAGTCACAGTAGCAAACTTTTCACCGTAAGTCTGTTTTTTTTTTTAACTTTTCACCATAAAAAAGGTTGTGTGACACTCAAGTAAAGTAATATGATACATGTAATAATAAAAATACAAACTTTCAGGCAGTTATTGGAAAATGCCAAGACTTTCCATGAATTTTGTACAATTAAAAAAAAGGGATAAAAAAGTCAATTATGGTGAATATTTTAATACATTGAAAATAAAATTACAATATATGCTGTATTTTTAGTTGAAATATCTTGGTCTTGTTTAGTAAAATCTCATTTGTCCAGATGATTCAAAGCAGTGGGGTATTTTATGAGGATGTATGGGACATCTTGTGACCATTTGTGGCATCGCATCAAATGTCTGCAATATTCACTCAGAATGCATATTAACTGTGAAATACATGGGAAAATAGATCAAGAAAATGAAACCTGTTGTCCCTTTGTTTCAGAAAGATGTCATTTGTTGAGCAGTTCCAGATGACACATTACAACGACATCTTTATTTGAATGCATTGGGCATTTTGTCAACTGCAGTCAGTGTCAATAAGAATTCTGTACAATTATTTTTTTCCAGTAAGATGCCATTTGTTGAGCAGTTACAGGTGACACATAACAGTGACATTTTTATGGGGATGCATGGAGCTGGGCTCACTCACCAGTTGTTTCAGCCAGATTGGGGCGTCATCTTTGAACTGTATGTACAGTGGAAACCATTACCCAAATGATATACATTTCTTTAGATTTTATTCATGACAAGAGCCTAAAAGTCTTTGTAGTCTTTCCAGGTGATAAGATATAACAATATACTTATAGATGTAACTATGATGAGATCTTATATGTTAGGTTCATCAAAATATAGGGTAGTTACATTGGTGCAGTAGAAAAATTAAGTCAAATTCATACAGTACACAAGAGCATACAGAATCTACTGGGCGATAATTTAGTTCTCAAGTATCTCCTGAAAATCTCTTAGAACATTTAATGTTGTTTTAACACAGCCACACAAATAATATTAATATGATGATTCACTGTAGCTGAACAGAAGAATTTAACACCCTTTCTGCTACATTTATTAGTAATTGTTTGTGTCACTTTGCATGCTTAATCCAAATTGAGGACACCCATTGAAATAACAGAGAACAAAGCTTAACTGACAAAAGTTCTGCATTAGAGAAAATAAATCTGCAACAATGGTTAGAAGAATCACAAATTTGATAAGAATGTCCTGTTATTTAAAGAAGAGGAAAGCGTTTCTTTTGGTGTAAATTTTACATGGTTTGCTATATTTCTAGCTGTAACTGTGATAATGTCAGTTATTTCATCTTTGGTATAGTTTTCACAATACCTGTAACTTGGTAGCATAAACAAATTTGGAATTTATCACATTAATAAAAAAATCAATAAGGACACGCCATAGAGGTCATCTAATTCTACAATATATAGAATGAATGGCCCAAATTGGTCACAAAATCACAAATGTAATTAGAATGTCACATAATTCTGAGAAAAGTGAGTTCAGATTCCTCAGGGGTACACCTGACACTTCTTGCCCTTTGTTTTGTGTATTTGTAGTTATAACTGTGATGATGAGAACTGTTACAAGGACCTGGCCCGGTTACGAGGGCTGCGGTATATGACCTGGGAGAAGATGGACAAGCTAGTACAAGAGGATGAGGTAGTAACTTCAATGCCTGCACTGTTTAAAATAATTAACATCAAGGATAATTAATGTATTTGGTATTTAGCAGAAGTCAAGTTCAGTAAGAGTCAGTAAGGCTATGTCTTTGAAGTGCCAAAATCTCTCTTGTTATAAGTCAGAGTGGTATGAGATGTGAAACCCACTAGAATCATATGATGACCGTAAAATTTTATGGTGTGGTCAGATTTAACCTTGGGCTCCTTCTGCAATGTCAAATTATAGGGTACCCAAACCAAGTGACTATGACTGCTTATGTTTGGACATACAGTTGTGGAATGTGAAACCAACAGTTACCAACCTATAGGAAATAATGGTCAGGAAGCTTTTTGATATGGTCAGCTTTAACCAAGGCAATTTCTTCTTTGAATAATTCTAAAACTGTTAGACAGATCTTATTCAAATTTGGTATGTATGTAGAGGAAAATATTCCAACACTGTGTATTTAACCGTTCACAAGGCCACATGACCAAATTTACCATTTATTTTACTTGTCAGGAATTTTTAAGTTACACCCATATGATATAAAAAATGCATTTTTTGAAGATTAAGAAAAAAAATTGATTTCCTCTTGCTTTAGTGACCATCTTACACTTTTGGATAAGATATAAAATGTGTTTATTCTGTAAATGAACCGAGATTTTGGTAGAAATTTGTACCCATGGGTCTTAGTAAAAAATATATGCAAATAAAGAAAAGAAATTCAGTTCCTCCCATTTTGGCGACCATCTTGGATTTTTATGGTAAATATAAATCTAATCTAATCTAATGTGGACTTTTATAGCGCTTAATCTCCATCACTGATGGACTCTAAGGCGCATCTAAACATAAAGCAAGGCAGTTAGCGTTAATCAAGGGACATAGCCAGGTCGTACCAAGGAGACACAGATGTGACGGGGGAGGCTATGGTGGGTAGGCTTTTGCAAACAGGTATGTTTTAAGCTTCTTTCTGAAGGAGGCAACTGATGTTGCACCGCAAACATCTTGAGGGAGGTCATTCCAGATCTTAGGAGCATCAAAGGCAAAACTATCGCCGAAATGTTTGGCTGACTTGAAGACTGATGAATGGAAAGGAGGAACTGTAAGGTATTGACGATCTGGGTGACTATGTCTAGTACTATAGGGACAACTACTAAAAGACAAGAACGGTTCGAAATAAGAAGGAAAACCACTATGCAAAAATTTATACACAAGTGTTGCAGTTTTGAAAATGCAATGGTACCTAACAGGCAACCAGTCGAGTTTCTGTAGAATGGGTGTAACATGAGCATACTTTCCATGATTTGTAACAATACAAACCAGGGTGTTCTGAATACTTTGCAATTTGTACTGATTGAAACCGGACAAACCTCTGAACAGAGAGTTCACAAAAAAATAAAAACATGTTTATTTCATAAACAGGGCAACATAGAGAAATTTCAAGTGAAGTGTATACCAATAGCGTACAAAAATACATTTTTGTAAATAAAACAAAAATTTTATTTCCTCCCAAATACTGGCTACCATCTTGGATTTTTGTGGAAAATATAAAAATGCATTTATCTCATTAACAGAGCAAGACAGTGGCTTTGAGTGAATTTTGGACCCATAGGTTATAACAAAATTCATGTATGGATAGTAAGAAAAAAATCCTCTCCTATTTTGGCGACCATTGTGGATTTTAGCGGAAAATGTAAAATGTGTTTATCTCATAAACACAACAAGTGAATTTTCAGCTCTATAGGGAACTGAAGGGATGTGCAACTGTATAGTATAATGGAAAGTTGTACTGTATACAACCCTCTTCATTTAACATAACTCTGAGATACGTAGCCGATTCATTCTGCCACACTGAATGCTTCTTTAGTATTTTTGCCAGTAAATATCATCAGTCCCCTACAGGACAAACCCTCTGTGTAGATATTTACCAAATTTTCAGGATATTTTCCCCCAAGAAAAATTGTAACTGAAAAGGTTTCAGTTGACATCTAGCAACAACTGTTGCAGTGGCACACTACTTGTATTTTTTTCTATTTTAACTTAATATAGGAATATAGTATGAAAAAAAAAGTCTAAACGCAGAATTTTAGATGGGTTGACTTGGTATGAGCTTAGCCTACGTCAACCCGTCTAAAATTCTGCGTTTAGAGATTTTTTGAATGCTATATTCCTATTCTAACATGACTGTTATGACTCAAATACTTGTAAGATTAAAAAAAATTATCCAAGTGAATGCAATAGGGCGCCGCCATGTTGGCTGTTCCATCAAAAGAACAGGGGTGATTTTTTTTCCTCCAAAGATATACTGTAACATTTTTTGAATTAAGTACAATCAAACAATTCAAAAACGCACAACTTTATACACTATTGCATAGTAATTTAAATATAATTATGAAAACAAACTTATAGACTATTCTTTTTCAACATTTAATTATGCATGGGGAAGTTGAGAACAGCTGTAATGTTGATGCAGAATTTTAGACGGTTTAGAAATTGCTCTCGACCAATCAGAACGACGGACACATCCGGAATGTAGAAATGCCCACACTATGCTATTGTTATTATATCTGCAGAGTAGGATTCCTACCTGCTTAGACTGGCAGTATTTACAAACTTCAACGATAGATATCCTCCTGGGGGAAAAGTACTCCTTGAAAACACTTTACATCTACTTATATTAATAACACGGTACAAGTTTTTCTTGAAAATATAACTACACATATATTTCAGGGACACCATCCTACCCTTGGTGCTCATAAAAAGTTCACAAACTACGAGTTTGATGTGGGTGAGTTCCTCCGACTCGTGGGAAATGCTGCCCAATACGTTCGATCTCATCCATCCTTTAGAGCCGCAAGACGGAAGAAGTACACCACAAATAGAGTAGAACTTTGATCGTAGGAAATTTGTATAGTTTCTAAAAATCAGAATGAATCAGGAATTCACTGGACCAAATTTGACCAAATTGAATATGTTACAATTATTTGCTCTTGTAGTAATTTTGTTAACAAATACTGTACATCCAGTTGTGTTTCCTTTTTTGATCAGTAAATATTGTTACATACTTGATCTGTATACTTACATATTGATACACTTTCTCCTGTTAAAAAGCCATTCTTAACTATCAAATTGGAGGAGGGAATAAAATTGTATAACAGCATTGAAATGTAGGAATAGTTAAGTTTTAGAGTTATCCCAATCAAGGGATATTGAAATAATTAAGTTTTAGTTGTTCTTACCATATCAAGGGATACGAAAATAAGTGGGTTTTAGTTTTCCAAAAGCTGTAATTATCAACAAGAAATACATTTTCAAAAAATAACCTTTATATTTTCACTAATGGATAGCAATTCAGAAGTTTGAAAATCTTTGATTATTTCTATTTACAAAATTTTATATTTTTCTACTCTTTGATAAACTATAATTTAACATGTAGAATATACAATTACTTTGTGCATAAAAGTATAGTCCGCATGATATTGAGAGGCCAAAAATGTCCTCGCATACCATCTTGGTAACCAAAATGAGACTTTTTATCTGCTTAATGCTGAAGCCTCCAATCTTACATATTCAGCCCAATGTTCAAATCATTTTAGTTAAATGCACCAGATCTTAATTCATATTGGTCAGGCTGAGTCCAGAGAATTTGTGTGATTTACTCATCAAGTTGAAGCAATTATATTGTTATTCATTGTTGTACTTTTTGTGATTATATACTTAGTGTACTTTACACATGATGGCACTACATGGGCTTATATGTCACTTAAAATATATAGTAACAATGAACAGAGTGGAAATATAGAAAATATATGAAATCATGTATAGATATGTATATATACTGTGTTTTTTTTACATTCTTGTGACATGGACAAGCATGTTAAATACCTTATCTATACAATTTGTATCTCTTGAATGTTATACATCACAAATTTCTGCAGTCTGAAAAATCATGTTTGTAATTGTCTCGTGTTTGATTTATTTTGAAATATACTTGAAGACTTGTAACAGAATATATTTATCTAAAACAGGTTTTTACATACATGTTGTACTCTGTTATTTCTATTCATATCAACATATCTCATATACACATTAACATTAATTTGTGTTCATTTGTCATATTACAAGAGTTCACATAATTATATAGAACTTACTGTTGTTCAACTGAATAAGTTCTCTTTTTCCTTGTTACATTCATTTAACTCAGAAATATAATGGAAAAAATCAAAACTGAGTAATGCAGATTTTGTTTTATGTATGAGAAGATTATTTTGCAATGCATCTATGTTTATATCAAAGGAAAGTTGAAAACATGGCGGGGTTGGATTCTGTTATATTAGTTTTTGTCAGAAAGTTTGCCAGTAACTTGCCATATACAGTAGACTCTTAATAAGTAGAACTAGTATAAGTCAAGCGTAGGCATGTGTTGATCCAAAGTCTGTTGTACTGCTAGTTTATAGCAATGAAGCACTGATTTGATCCTCACATTCACAGTTGAGCCACTACTCCATGCTTAAAGCGGGGGTCACACTTCTTCATTTATGTGCCTTGTGTGCACCAGTTTTATAACGGGTCTTATTTTTATGTGTCTTGATGTTGAATATAATTATATCCCCAGACGAAAGTCCGGGATATATTGGATTCAGGTCCATTGCGCCGCCACTGCCACCGTAGAAATTTCCTTGTGTATGCGATAACTCAAAAATGGATCAGTATTTTTTTTTTCAAACTTGATACACATGTTAAGGGTGCCCAAAGGAAGATCCCTATTTTAAGGTGACATTAAAATCCCAATAATAAAGAACTTATGGCCAGCTTAAGGTCAGAAATTTGACTTTTGGTCACTTAGAGCCCTCTAGGTCACAAACTATGAGGCTCATCTGGATAAAATTTTACCTGAGAACACATTAATATATTCTTAGTACATGTGCCAAAAATCAAGACTTTAAGTTGAGGATAAAATTGTGTTTGACATCCGTAAAGACCACACTTAGGGATTTTTCCTACGTTTTTCACATATTTTGCCCTATAATTTGGAAGTGGTAATTCTGATGAGTCTCAAACTGCATTAGGTATAACTTTTATATGTAATCCTTGTCTGTGAAAAATTTAAAGGCTGTAGGTTTAACTATAAGGTCGACGTAAGGTCTCAAAATTGCCCACAGAGACCCAATTTATGGACTTTTTGCCACTTTCAACCACCGTAGCTTTCAAACTATGTGTCTCATCTAAGTGAAATATCATCTGGGAATATATCGATATGTTTTTCTTAAATGTGCCCCAAAATTTAGGCCTTTAATAGACGTTTAACCTGTGTATGAGGACCATAAACACCCACCCGAGTGACCCTTTTAAGACATTTTTCACATATTTTGCCTTGTAACTTAGAAGTGGTAAGTTTGAAAAGTCTCAAACTATGTTAGATATAACTCCTATATGTAATCTCCCTCTGTAGAAAATTTAAAGTCTGTAGCTGTAAGTTTAAGGTCACTTTAAGGTCTCTCTAATGCCAACAGAGACCCAATTTATGGACTTTTTGCCACTTTTAAGCCCTATAGCTGTCATACTATGTGACTGATACAGCTGAAATCTCATATAGGAATATATTAATATGTTCTTTTTACATGTGCCAAAAATCAAGGCTTTAAATAGACATTTAACCTGCATATGAGGACTCTAAACACCAACCTGAGTGACCCTTTTTTGACATTTTTCACATATTTTGCCCTGTAACTGGGAAGTGGTAAGTCCGATAAGTATGATATTGTATTAAATATATTTTCTATATGCAGTATCGTATTTGTTTGTCAAAAATTTAAAGTCTGTGGCTGATTTAAGGTCACCTTGAGATCTCTAAAATATGTACAGTGACCCAGTTTATAGACTTCTGGCTCTTTTAAGCCCTGTAGCTGTCAAACTATGTGACTGATCGAGCTGAATTCTCATCTGGGAATATATTAATATATTCTTTTAATTTTTCAATGACATTGAAATTTTTCAAATTAAGGCCTGCCAACTTAAAATTTGAATATTAATAATGTTATAGCTATATTAAGCTTTAAGAAATTGTGTTTTTACTCCTCTGCTCAAGAGTTTTTAACTTTTTAAAAGCAAAGTGCTTACATATATTAAAACAGGCTAAAGAGACATTTTGATTATATGGTGAGCTTTAAGTGCTAATATTAATGACATTATGGCCTACTTACAGTGAAAAGGGGGATTTTCAGCCCTTAACGAGTACAGTACAATTTAACTTACCTCAGTTAATTTTGATGCAGTTCATGCAGTCATAAACATACTTCAGTTGATAATCACACATATATAAACACAAATTTTAAGTACATTTTACAACACTTTTTATCATGTGGCTTAGTAATTTATAAATCTTGATAAACAATTTTCCTGTTGGGCACCCCTTATTGATATGTTTGATTTTTTTATTGCTAATATCAGATTAACTGAGCCTTTTGGGAGCAAGTTTGTAAAATGGATACTAACTGGACCATGATTATTTCTGAGTATTTTTTACCCCTTTTACATATATTAGAGTGGTTAGTATGGGGACTTCATTGGTAGTCATGAATTTATTTCAGTTGATAATCACACATTTATAAACCCAAATTTTAAGTACATTATCCCTTATCCAACACTTTGTTCTTGTGGCTTAATAATTTATAAGTCTGAATATATAACTTTCCTGTTGAGAATTCCTCATTGATATTTATTTGATTTTTTATTACTTTAGCTCTATAAATTGTCATTGATATTGAAATGTTTCAAAGGAAAGCCGTGTCTACTTTCAATTTAAATATTAATGATGTTATGGCTATCTTACACTTTAAAAACGGTGTTTTTATCCCTATGATCACTGAGTTTTTAAACATTTTAAAATCAAACTTGTTACACATATTAAAATTGCCAAAAGGAATACTCTTCCTTTGTGGTGACCTTGAAGTCCCATTGGAACTAATTTCACTTCAGTTTCTTAATAATCACACATTTATAAATTCCCAATTATACAATATAATATAACACTTTTTCTGATTTTCATGAACAGATCTTTGGTGATGTAAATTGCATTGACTAGAGCATTGAGACAGCTGCAGAAGAAAAACACTATTCCCAATATCCACTGAGCCATATTGTTCAATTGTTATTGACACAGTGTCAGAGAAAGATGTGGGGAGGGGGGACTTCATTACCTAATAAGACAAAGGGGAAGGAGGACTGAGATTGTGTCACTTATTTAGGTTGCATATATATGGACCACATATATAGGTAATGAGGAACGGAGTAACTGAAAAACAGTGCAAATTCTAAAAATAATATTATAAAATAATAATATAAATAATATATTTTTAAAAATAATATTTTGTCTACAAATATAAAAACAGATAAGCTCTTTTGGGATTATTAATTTAGAATAGACATTCTAGCATCAATCATTTAAATACTTTGAAAATAGGTTCAGAGATATCATTGCAGAAAGATTGAAAATATGATAAATACAAAAATTTTTGTTTTAGTTGAGTTATGTATTCGACGTCTGGGGATACACCATTTTTCTTGGAAAATAAAAACATAGTAGATTGAAGTACTAAACTTCATATAATAGTGGGTAATTATGTTTTCCTAATATTTATGGCACACAGCAAATGGCTTCATTTGAAAATTCCCGATCAAAACCTGTGGCATGAGTGATGACCTGTCTGGGGATATGTTGGCTCAATCTAGTTTTTACCCCACAGCCCTTAAGGGCTGTCGGGGTATTGTTTTCACACATGGTGTCCGGATGGGCCGGATGTATCTCAGAAACCGTAAGGTGTAGGAAGTTGATAATTGGTAGGGACATTGATTAGGGGGTGTAGTTATGCAATGTCATGGTCTGACCTTGATTTGACCTTTGACCTTGCCGTAGTGACCTTGATCTATAAAATCTTGTCCGGGCTATATCTCAGAAACCGTAAGGTGTAGGAAGTTGATACTTGGTAGGGACATTGGTTAGGGGGTGTAGTTATGCAATGTCATGGTCTGACCTTGATTTGACCTTTGACCTTGCCGTAGTGACCTTGATCTATAAAATCTTGTCCGGGCTATATCTCAGAAACCATAAGGTGTAGGAAGTTGGTACTTGGTAGGGACATTGGTTAGGGGGTGTAGTTATGCAACGTCATGGTCTGACCTTGATTTGACCTTGGTGTAGTGACCTTGACCTATAAAATCTTGTCCGGGCTATATCTCAGAAACTGTAAGGTGTAGGAAGTTCATATTTGGTAGGGACATTGGTTAGGGGGTGTAGGTGTGCAACGTTATGGTCTGACCTTGATTTGACCTTGCTGTAGTGACCTTCACATATAAAATCTTGTCCAGGCTATATCTCGGAAACTGTAAGGTGTAGGAAGTTGATATTTGGTAGGGACATTGGTTAGGGAGTGTAGGTGTGCAACGTCATGGTCTGACCTTGATTTGACCTTTGACCTTGCCAAAGTGACCTTGACCTATAAATTTTGTAGGGCTATATCTCTGAAACAATGAGGTGTAGGAAGTTGGGGGGTGTGACATTGGTTGGGGGGTGTAGGTGTGCAACGTCAGACCCTTGATTTGACCTTGCTGTAGTGACCTTGACCTATGAAATCTTTTCTGGACTATATCTCGGAAACTATAAGGTGTAGGAAGTTGATACTTGGTAGGGACATTGGTTAGGGGTTATAGGTGTGCATTATCATGGTGTGACCTTAATTGGACCTTTAACCTTGTCGTAGTGACCTTGACCTTTAAAATCTTGTTGCACCTTTGGGTCTGTCTTTTGATGCAGATTAAGCACTGTTAAAGTCATATTAGAATTTATTAAGAATTTTACTTTTATAACTTCCCATTGTAAGAGATGGAATTTCATAAAGTGAGCCACATATTTTGCTCCAACACCACACATAAGCATTCATTGAATGTATTACCACTTGTGTATGCATGGGAATATTCAAAACATCTAAACCATAATTCGGCCATGCAGATTTAGATAAAGAGTGTTGTAATTTTAGTTGACTGATTAATGCTGTCATCTTGTTATTGAATTATCTTGTTTCAATACTTCATCTTTACATACATTATCTTTCTTTTAGACATTATTTTCTCCATTTAAACATTGTTTGGACCTTTATATAACTGACAGTGCTCTGAAAGTATCCTGAACTTTGTACTGATACAGTACTTCCATATCTCCTGGTGTTAAAAATATTTCCCTAGGCTGTGGGGTACGGGCATCTCTGATGCTATTTTATTTTATTGTGACCTTAAAATTCCCAGTAACAGGTTAAATAGCCGCAATTGAATTCCTATTATTTAAAACATATATTGTGCATATCTTTGCTTCATACTTTTTGTGTTAGAATAATATTTATTACTCTTTTTTTTCTTTTTTTTTCTCTTGAATATATATTGTGATATTGGTATGACATCACACATCTATTTTGTACTTTGTATTATTGGTACTGGGGCTTCATATACACTACAGTGGACTGTGTAAAAGGATGAATGTCCACATAGTCAACAGGATTTGGTTTCTACTTACAGCAATGTTGTTAATCCAACTAAATGTGAGTTATTGTATCCACCGGATAGCATCCGGTGGATACTGTGGATTTGACTTTGTTATGCCGCCGCCGCCGCAGTGTGTAGAGAGATTTCACCATTACCGCTCTAACAAAAAAAATATTACAGCTAGCCTTCTCAAATTTGTAGGATATATTCATAACCATAAAATCTTGCCTGGGAATATTTTTGGCCTCATTTTGAAAAACAAGATGGCCGCCACGGGCGTTTTTCAACTTTAAACAAGGACTTTTGGTGGCCCTCTAGAGCAAAGGGTATTACAGGTAGAGATCTCAAATTCACAGGATAGGTTCTTCATTATAAAGTCTTGACTGGGAATATTTTTGGCGTCATTTTGAAAAACAAGATGGCCACCATAGGCGTTTCTTTGCTGTCATGAAAAGTGCTTATATCTCCCTTATTATTGGTCCTAGAGGTTATGGATGGTAAAGCAACCTATAGGAAATCATGGGCTGGGAATCTTTTGGTGTGGTCAGATTTGACCTTGGACCCCTCCTTCAAGGTCAAACGAGGATAGCCAAACTTAAAAGTGCTTATAACTCGCTTATTATTGGTCCTAGAGGTTTAGGATGGTAAACCAACCTATAGGAAATCATGGGCTGGGAATCTTTTGGTGTGGTTGGATTTGACCTTGGACCCCTCCTTCAAGGTCAAACGAGGATAGCCAAACTTAAAAGTGCTTATAACTCGCTTATTATTGGTCCTAGAGGTTTAGGATGGTAAACCAACCCATAGGAAATCATGGGCTGGGATTCTTTTGGTGTGGTCAGATTTGACCTTGGACCCCTCCTTCAAGGTCAAACGAGGATAGCCAAACTTAAAAGTGCTTATAACTCGCTTATTATTGGTCATAGAGGTTTAGGATGGTAAACCAACCTATAGGAAATCATGGGCTGGGAGTCTTTTGGTGTGGTTGGATTTGACCTTGGACTCCTCCTTCAAGGTTAAATGAGGATAGCCAAACTTAAAAGTGCTTGTAACTGACTTATTATTGGTCCTAGAGGTGTGGGATGGTAAACCAACCTATAGGAAATCATGGGCTGGGAATCTTTTGGTGTGGTCGAATTTGACCTTGGACCCCTCCTTCAAGGTGAAACAAGGATAGCCAAACTTAAAAGTGCTTATAACTTGCTTATTATCGGTCCCAGAGGTTTGGGATGGTAAACCAAACTATAGGAAATCATGGGCTGGGAATCTATTGCTGTGGTCGGATTTGACCTTGGACCCCTTCTTCAAGGTGAAACGAGGATAGCCCAACTTAAAAGTCCTTATAACTCGCTTATTATCTGTCCTAGAGGTTTGGGATGGTAAACCAACATATAGGAAATCATGTGCTGGGATTCTTTTGGTGTGGTCGGATATGACCTTGGACCCCTCCTTCAAGGTCAAATGAGGACAACCAAACTTAAAAGTGCTTATAACTCGCTTATTATTGGTCCTAGAGGTTTGTGATGGTAAACCAACCTATAGGAAATCATGGGCTGGGAATCTATTGCTGTGGTCGGATTTGACCTTGGATCCCTCCTTCAAGGTCAAACGATGACAGCCAAACTTGAAAGTGCTTGTAACTTTCTTATTATTGGTCGTAGAGGTTGGCATGGTAAACAAACCTACACAAAATCATGGGCAAGGAATCTATTGCTGTGGTCGGATTTGACCTTGGACCCTCCATCAAGGTCGAACGAGGATAGTCAAACTTAAAAGTGCTTATAACTCGCTTATTATTGGTCATAGAGGTTTAGGATGGTAAACCAACCTATAGGAAATCATGGGCTGGGAGTCTTTTGGTGTGGTTGGATTTGACCTTGGACTCCTCCTTCAAGGTTAAATGAGGATAGCCAAACTTAAAAGTGCTTGTAACTGACTTATTATTGGTCCTAGAGGTGTGGGATGGTAAACCAACCTATAGGAAATCATGGGCTGGGAATCTTTTGGTGTGGTCGAATTTGACCTTGGACCCCTCCTTCAAGGTGAAACAAGGATAGCCAAACTTAAAAGTGCTTATAACTTGCTTATTATCGGTCCCAGAGGTTTGGGATGGTAAACCAAACTATAGGAAATCATGGGCTGGGAATCTATTGCTGTGGTCGGATTTGACCTTGGACCCCTTCTTCAAGGTGAAACGAGGATAGCCCAACTTAAAAGTCCTTATAACTCGCTTATTATCTGTCCTAGAGGTTTGGGATGGTAAACCAACATATAGGAAATCATGTGCTGGGATTCTTTTGGTGTGGTCGGATATGACCTTGGACCCCTCCTTCAAGGTCAAATGAGGACAACCAAACTTAAAAGTGCTTATAACTCGCTTATTATTGGTCCTAGAGGTTTGTGATGGTAAACCAACCTATAGGAAATCATGGGCTGGGAATCTATTGCTGTGGTCGGATTTGACCTTGGATCCCTCCTTCAAGGTCAAACGATGACAGCCAAACTTGAAAGTGCTTGTAACTTTCTTATTATTGGTCGTAGAGGTTGGCATGGTAAACAAACCTACACAAAATCATGGGCAAGGAATCTATTGCTGTGGTCGGATTTGACCTTGGACCCTCCATCAAGGTCGAACGAGGATAGTCAAACTTAAAAGTGCTTATAACTCACTTATTATTGGTCCTAGAGGTTTGGAATGATAAACCAAAATCTAGGAAATCATGGGCTGGGAATCTTTTGGTGTGATCGGATTTGACAAAATTAACAGTTTTTATATCTTGCTTATTCATATTCCTAGAGGTTTGCAGTGTCACACCAACCTATAGGAAATCATGGGCTAAGAATCTTTTGATATGGTCAGATTTCACCTTGGGTTTCTCCTTCAAGGTTAAGCGATGTTAGAATGGCTTTGGTGAGTTTCTTTCTGGTGGATACAATTTGCATCGGTTCTCCGATGCGATAGGTCAAGTTTTAAATATATTCACCTGCAAGAAATATGAATGTTCAGTGCTTTTACTTGTGTCTAAATGTTAAAAGGGATGAAAAATCTTGCTTGACTTTTATGTTTTCTATGCACAGTCCACTCTGTTATTTTACAAATATTGTTATTTTCGCATAAATTATGTTTTTTGCATAAATATGCAAATGTTGTGGAGTGAACAAAAATCTATTAAGAGATAGCTCGTAACAAGGAGATTTAAAAATCTAAAGTATCTAACCTTAGTAACAAAAGGCTTAGTGTATGTTCCAATGTGTGTGTACATTTTGTGATACTCTGTTGTAATGTATGAATTTCTTTACCTATGTAAATTGTTGACACAGTTATTACAATACTAATAGCAATCCCCTTCATAAAAAAGATTAACCAAATATGGACATAAAGAAAAAAGTCAGGAAAAAATAGCAAATCATAAATCGTCAACATGGAAACAGCCACTTAGTACAGTAAACGTCAAAGTGGATATGATTATTTGCACCATCTCATTTCTCTTGCATTTGTTATCCATATTTCATCACTAATGTGTTTACTTTTGTAACCTTTACAAACTACTAAATTAATTTCTTTTTTTACTTTTGTTCTTTGTAATGTCTTAGGATAAGTTCACACTTATGTTGTGTCAAATATGTTAAAGTTGAATTACATCTGCAAGACTGTACCTCTTTCTCACTGAATTCAGTTAGCATCTAATCTATGTTATCCATTATACATTTTATTAGAATTTTAAGAAAACATTGTAAAGTTTTCTTTTACCACAAAAAAATGTCTTAGTTTCATGGGTTTTATATGCAAACCAGAAATACTTAGCATGTAAAACCAAATGCTAATGCAAAGATAATCAGGCTTATATAGGATACCATAAACTTGTCCCAAAGCCCCATTATTCAGGATACAGCTGAAGTTATTACTGTGAATACAGTTGTAGTGTAATGGTTTTGCCGGTTTTGGGTCTGTCTGGTCTGATGTTGCAATGAAACTTCTTTGGATATAGAAGCAAGTTTTCATATGTGTTAACTTGATCTTTGACCTTTCTGAATGTTGCATGTCCAAAAACACATGTTTATGACTTTTTCAGAAGTTATTAAAGATGGATTTATCAAATTTGCCATTTTTGTTAACAAAATACAAGACTGGTGGATCAAGCATATGGTTTAACCAACTGGTAAATATAAATAAAATACCATAGTTGTTACTTGGCATGCACCATTTGTGTATGTGAGCAGAGTATATAACTGCAATCAGTATTTTACAAATTTACATTGAAGCTTGAAGAAGATTCAATCATTTAACAATATATGATTAATGTGCCATAGTTTCTTGTACAGCTTTATATAACATTCCAGAATTTTAGTTTCTTGATTTCGTTTGAGGTATTTCAGTATACAACTGAAGTAAATCTTTGCTGAGATCATATTTACTTTTGCAATATTTAATTGAGATCAAGTATGTATTCAATTCTATTAATTTAACTGCAGTATCATTTGCAAGGTTTGGATGGATTTGTCACATTCATTTATGAACAAACTGCTTTTGTAAGAATGTAGCATGTATTTTCTGATTATATTTCTGTTATACATTTATTCAACTTTTAAGTTAAAATTATACTTTTAACCCTTCATTTCATAGTTACTGTTAAGGGGCTGTATATTTTTTTCCATGAAGTACTAATAATTATTTGTTTTTACTTCCTATATATATACATGTATATATATATTTTCTAAGACTTATTGGGATGGGGGGTATTTGTGTCATGGGGAAGACTGACTTGTATTGTTGAAAAAGTAATGCTTCCACCCCAGGATCATTTTGGTTACTGAAAAAAAATGTAAAAATCCCAAAAATATACCATCTAATTTATAATTTGCTAAGCTAACAAAGTTATATTTAGCCTACAGTTTGGCATTGAATTGTTTAATTTAAATGATGAAAGTTTGCCACAGTATGTGAAATTTACCAGTGAGAAAATCCCCAACTATTTCCTTGACTTCTGAGAACTTTGTCACTCATTTATGACTTATTCGAGGCCCCGTAAGTGTCTCCTCAGTATGACCTGCCTATGTCATTGGATTTACGTTAATTGCCTTGTTTATGTTCAGACATTTTGATTCTTTTGTCTTACTTTTAATGGGTGCCTTCCACTGGAAAATCTTGCATATTTTGTGAAATTATACATTATTTTAATAGTTCTAAAAACTATCATAGATATGTTTTCCTCAATTATGTTGTGAATAATATTGTCTCAAACAAACTAAAGGTAAATTGAGTGGAGCTTCAGTGGTTAGAGACTTACATTGTGATATTTAAAAGTAAAATCATGTCGGTAGTGATTTTCATTTTCACTTGATTGATTTATTGACTTGTGTGATCAATAAATGGATAACCAATACAACATTACCAATTGTACTGTGGCATATATATTTTTGATTTTAATTGTTTCTATTTATCCAATGTTTACTGGCTTTTATAGGTCACTAGTAAAGACACTTTTATCATATCTTGTGTTTGTTTTATTTGGAGACTTCATCTCATTGGACTTTTGGATGTGTAAGACATTCATTGTGTACTCACACTTGCAACAAATTAAAATTCTCCAAAACCTGTCAGTAGTTTGAGCAAAAACACTTCCTTCTATTTTTCAAGCCATACAGTGGTATTTCTCAATCATTCATGTTTTTCAATCATTTTGCTTGCCCATTCCCAAGTTGAATTCCAATTGTTTTGTGGTATTTTTAATGCTAAAAGTTTGCACATAATTATTTTCAAACAGTTATTTTTTCCAGTAAGAAGAACTCTTTTGAATTCTTATGATTCTTATAATTTCACTCTCTAACATCCCTCCGCATCAACCAGTGTGGTCAGTTTGTAGACATATTCTACTCCGCATTCACACTATGTTTATTAAGCGTCCCTGAAAGGGCGCTTATTTGTTTTCGCCTCAGTTTCCTCGCCGCCGCCGCCGCATTATGGTCTCCCTTGAATATCTCCCTTATTATTAGAAGGTTTCAAACCATATTTGGCACTTATATACCTTAGGCGTGGGAAAATTTTTCTGCATGCTTAAATTTGACCTTTGACCTTTATGAAGGTCACATGATCAAAAACAATTTTTTTTAAGTACACCCCCCCCCCCCCCGTCATCACAGTTCAGGAAAAACTACTTGCTACACAGCCTTATGCTTTGACACACCTGTTCATACTATCGAAAACGCGAGCTGATTAGATTTTGGGAGCAATCCCTTGAAAAATGTCTCATTTATGGGTGATTTCCTCACACCTTCCAATCTGAGAGCCTTAAATTTAGGTCAACCCCCCTATTATCTTCTTAAGTATTGCATTTAGAGCCATAAAATGTATTGGGAGGTAGTAGGAAACCATATGTGGAGAGTCTAAATAGCCGATCAGTTTTACCCCACGGCCCCCACTTATGGGTCAAACTGGGGTCATAAAATAGCTGATTTTGAGTTTTTGCCTTATATCTCCTTTATTGTTGCTTTTATAGCTTCAGAATGTATTAAGAGGTATTGGGAAAGCATATGTGGAGAGTCTAAATAGCCGGTCAGTTTTACCCCCCGACCCCCCCTTATGGGTCAAACTGGGGTCATAAAATAGCTGATTTTGAGTTTTTGCCTTATATCTTCTTTATTGTTGCTTTTATAGCTTCAGAATGTATTAAGAGGTATTGGGAAAGCACATGTGGAGAGTCTAAATAGCCGGTCAGTTTTACCCCACGGCCCCCCCTTATGGGTCAAACTGGGGTCATAAAATAGCTGATTTTGAGTTTTGCCTTATATCTCCTTTATCGTTGCTTTTATAGCTTCAGAATGTATTAAGAGGTATTGGGAAAGCATATGTGGAGAGTCTAAAGAGCCGGTGAGTTTTACCCCCCGACCCCCCCTTATGGGTCAAACTGGGGTAATAAAATAGCCGATTTTGAGTTTTTGCCTTATATCTCCTTTATCGTTGCTTTTATAGCTTCAGAATGTATTAAGAGGTATTGGGAAAGCATATGTGGAGGATCTAAATAGCTGGTCACTTTTATCCCCTGATCCCTCCCCCCCCCCCCCCCCCCCCCCCCCCCCCCCCCATGGGTCAAACTGGGGTCATAAAATAGCTGATTTCGAGTTTTTGTCTTCTATCTCCTTTAATGTTGCTTTTATAGATTGAGAATGTATTAAGAAGTATTGGGAAAGCATATGTGGAGAGTCTAAGTAGCCGGTCAGTTTTACCACCCCCCCCCCCCCCCTTATGGGTCAAACTGGGGTAAAAAATAGCTGTTTTGGAGTTTTTACCTGATATCTCCTTCATTGTTGCTATTATAGCTTTGGAATGTATTAAGAGGTATTGGGAAACCATATGTGGACAGTCTAAATAGCCGGTTAGTTTTACCTCCTGAACCCCATGTATGGGTCAAACTGGGGTCATGAAATAGCTTTTGCCTTTATTGTTGCTTTTATGCTTTCACAATGTATTAAAACCTATTGCAAAACCCTGTGGACAATCTAAATAGCAATACATACTTGCACACATGATTATATATGAAGTTATCAATACTCGTTACTGAAATGCCTTGTAGCATTTACACAAAATTTACTAAAGTTACATCCAATGTTGTACATCCAATGTACAACACTTTCTCCAGCTTGTCTATGTCTACAACGCTTGTTTATGTTAATTAAAGAAGACCTTTGTAGGATTTTCCCTGTCATGATATCACTAAGGGGGTTGGTTTATGTAACAGTACGGTACAGCTTTGTGCATTCTTAGCTTTACAGCATGCTTATTAAAACCACAAGGCATTTTAAACTCTCAGGGACACTTCGCTTTTGTTAGCAAAAGCATTCATCTAGTTTAATATTACAATTTGATCTGCCAAGAGGGTATTATTTTCATGAGCATTTGTCTGTTAGGATTATGCAGCTTCATGAATCATGAAGATTCATGATTGGAGCTTCATGAATAAAAATCAAAAGATGGGTCTTGGTCCCACTTAGATCCCATCAAATTTTGAGTGATTCAGATCACCCTCTGGATACAAAAATATCCAGATTTACCTGTTATTATGTTCCTTGGTTGAGGTATGTACACTCCGAATGCTGTTGTTCCATTACAATCTAAGGTTTAAGTACATGTAGTTGAAATTAGTGGATAAAAAAGACAAAGATTGAGATATAACTATTAATTTACTCACAAGAACATTACAGTCCTAAAATAAGGTACATCTTTTTGCACCACCTATATGGTTAAATAGTTGTACCCACAAAAATGTATTGACAAGAAGAAGAGCACTAAGAGAGTGCAGACCTCTGCCAAGGCACATAATAATAAATGGGAAAATCTGGATTTCTTTGTATCCAATGGTGATCCAGGTCACTCTCATGGTCACGCAAATAATACCTCCTTGGTGGAGGTAAAGAGACCTAAGAAACTAGCATATCGATCAGCCAAATCTCTAGCTAAATCACACAAAACAAAGCTGAAGTAACATTTGACCACAAGAACAATAATCTGAACAGGGTTATAAAAGTCAATTTCCACTGTCTCTTTGGCATATATCATGATCAAATTTTCTTTATCACTGTTATAATAGTCTTATCTGTCTTCAGGGCTGTTGAGTAAATTGAAGAGTGCAGAATTGTATAGAAATCCTTATTTAGATATTCATTCAAATTTTCAGTGAGATGATCAATAGTTTATATCCTCTTACATTATATGACAATACTAAAGGCATTGGAAAATATATTTTAGTATTATTTAAAAGTCATACTGGTAAAATAAACTGTCCTCAAAGAAATATTCAAATAGTAAACTTCATATTTAAAGAAATTAAAATCTTTAAAAACTTGTGTGACATATGCCCTGCATACTGCTTGTCAACACATCTGGACAAAATATCATTTGTTTTTGCCACTTTTGTTTCAAACAAAAGCATTACCATTTGACCAGACAAATCTCACTAGTATTAAAATAGTTTTTATTTTAAGCTCCTAAACACTAAATTTGAAAACAAATTTCAACCATATGCAGCAATAGGGAACACAAATTACAAAAGTAGAATGCCTTATTAGATTAAACAAAACTTTCAAAATTCTTTAATAGAGTCAAACTTTGAAGTTATAGTACATATAAATACACATTACTTTTAATAATTAAGAACATTAGATCTTCACCTGAAATCTACCTATATGAACAGCACATGACTCGGTAAGGTGCCATCACAATCTGATGCCTTGGGGCCATAATTTTCAATTGACTGCCAAAATTTGATTTGAAGTTAATGGCTTTAAAGTTAGATGGTGAAAAGATTAGAACTACAATCCTCCGCTCTATGTGATAATATGTCAGAGCTTTGTTAAAAGTGAAATGAACTATTGATTTGTTCGGAAGATGAAATATTGTCATTCATAAATTGAAACTTCAAAAAACTTCTTATGGCTTTTTGTGTGCTATATCTCTAATTAAAAGTTTCAACACAGATTATTAAGGTAAACCATTGACTCAGAACAATCTTAGTGGTTTTCTTTTCTGCTGTTTTTTGAAACAAGAACTGGTTTAATGGAATAAATTCTCATAAATGGATAAACTAAAAATTAACTAACTTTCAATCATGTCTTTTTATTGACAGTGGGAGCTTTGTTCCAGGTAAGGCAGATTAAAACATTCATTTTTAAATTGTAATTAAATTGTAAAAACTGTTTAAGATTAATAAAAATTAGTTCTGTGGTTTTGTGAATACTCGAACAAATTATGTTTACATTTACATATATGTTGTAATGATAATAACATTTTAATTCTTTGAATACTTTGATACATAAAGGTACATAAATAGATATGGATTTAAATGATTGAAAATCATTGTTTCACCAGGATTTAATAGGAATACATTTCTTTGGATTAAAAACAATTTGATATAACATTTACAACATTTCAAATATTAATAGCTTTTGGATTTTATTTGTGGCTACAGCAATAAACCCACCTTTTGAAAAATGTGGTCCAACCCTAGCTATTACTGATTTATCTTAAAATTTACAGTGCCTTTCTCTTTGTTTAGACTTCTTCCTGTGTTATTGTTGTCTTGGATCATATATCTGCAAGATGCTTCTTCAAGCAGTGTTCTGTCTTATTATTTGTCATGCCTATGCCAACAGGCCTAGTGCACCTGGTGAGTAAATGCAGAGAACATTATATGATCATAATATCTATACTTGTCACAGGATTACACAAAGTTTTATTTAAAGTTGTAAAATACAATAATTATATATAATATATGACATAAGATGATTGATAAAACTTTGTACACAAATTTAAATATTGTATCTTGTACGCTGCTAATTTTCATTCACCTTAAATACATTAGACTTATTATATTTATCTAAACTACATCACACTTTATATTTTCATAATCAAACTTAAATTGTTCATCTTAAATACATCAGATTTAGTACATTCTGCACACAGTTGAATTCTGTTGAGTTGTATATCACTGAATGAGGAATATACTTTCAATATTTCAAGCTTTGGCAATATTAACAAAGGGATTTGCAACAGATGAGTTACTAATAAGCTTTACAAAGAAGCTACATCCTTTAGCTGATTTTTCACTTTGTGTGATGCCCTTTTGTGAATACTAGCTTAGAACACAGTTAATTGAAATAAAGAAGGGACTTCAGCTAAACAGAGTTCTTCTTTCAGGGGGCTTCACTGTTTGGTTACGTTAAAGTCTAAATTAAAATTTTTATTCTGTTTCAGGTACAGGAGGTCCACCAGGCACTGGAGGCCCACCTGGTTTTGATGGCCCACCTGGAACAGGTGGTCCCCCTGGAACAAGTGCCCCTCCAGGAACAGGGGGTCCCCCAGGTACAGGGGGAACACCAGGGACTGGAGGTCCTCCTGGGACTGCTGGTCCACAGGGCACTGGAGGGCCAACTGGTGAACAGGGACCACCCGGTACTGGTGGTCCTCCGGGTACAGGCGGCCCTCCCGGTACAGGGGGTCCACCAGGAACTGGTGGACCAGAAGGAACATGGGGACCTCAAGGTACAGGGGGCCCGGCAGGAACTGGAGGTCCTCCAGGAACAAATGGCCCTGATGGAACTGGTGGCCCACCAGGTACAGGTGGGCCACCAGGTGAAGACGGAAACCCTGGAACAGGTGGACCTCAAGGTACAGGTGGGCCACAAGGTACAGGCGGGCCCCAGGGAACAGGTGGACCACAGGGCACAGGTGGGCCTCCAGGAACTGGTGGGCCCCAGGGTACAGGGGGTCCACAGGGGACAGGGGGGCCTCAAGGAACAGGAGGACCCCAGGGGACTGGAGGACCACAAGGTACTGGTGGGCCTGCAGGTACAGGTGGGCCACAGGGCACAGGTGGACCTCGAGGTATTGATGGGACAGGTGGACCACCAGGAACGGGTGGACCCCCAGGTACAGGTGGGCCCCAAGGCACAGGTGGGCCACAGGGTACAGGTGGGCCACAAGGAACGGTAGGTCCACAGGGAACTTTTGGAACCCCAGGAACTGGAGGGCCACCAGGGACAGGGGGTCCTCCTGGTAAACAAGGTCCTCAGGGAACAGGAGGTCCACCAGGCACAGGAGGGCCTCCTGGGCTGCCTGGAACAGGAGGGCCACCAGGGACTGGGGGACCACCAGGATTTGATGGAATGCCAGCCCCACAGGGCATATCTGGACCACCAGGAACAGGGGGTCCAACTGGACCGAAGGGTTTCAGAGGGGATGTGGGTAATAGGGGACCCAAAGGACTACCAGGACCAAAAGGAATGCAAGGAATACCTGGCCCAGCTCAGACTATACCAGGAGGACCACAGAAACCCACAAGTAGGTCTGATAAATTGTTATACTCTAAGTCATTATGTTACTTAGTGTGTAATAGCACATTTAAATGTTTTCTAATGTATTAAACCGAGTGAAAACCTCTATCATAAAGTTGATGATGAAGTGATCAAAGACAACCTAAAACAGCTGAAAATTAATAGATTAAATTTAATGTTCTGTCAATAAAAACTATTGTTGTGTTGGGAAAGTTATATTTTGATTTGAAAAAAGAGTTAATGATTAAAATACAAAGTGACTTTAAGCCTCAGACAAACTTTTCACCCATGTACCAAGTTTGATGTGCCATGTGGAAGAGATCACATCAAAACCTTCACTATTTTAACTGCAAAATCATGATTTGGTTGATACATTGCCTTCATAAGGTTATGGTTTCGGTTTTGATTAAACACTTTTACAACAATACAAATAGCCCTCTACCTCTGAACTGCAGAGGCATGACCTAAATAATACATTCAAAATGATATTGAAACTTAAGTGAACATGTCTTTCATTTTCCAGGTTTTGTGTGCCGTATGGAAGGTCTTTACAATGACCCGAGTGGTGACTGTAGCCGTTATTATGCCTGTGTCCTGGTTTTTGGCTCTTTGACCCAGCATGCTCTGCAGTGCACGAACAGTCACTACTTCCATCAGTACACTGGCAAATGTGAATACTGCTTCTATGACAAGCAAGAGTGCTGCAAAAGTAAGTTACATAATAAAAAAATTGTAAAAGCTGAGGTAGTGTAAGAGTAAGCCATGTGAAATTAACCAGAAAAGCTAAGTCAGTGCTAAAACTAAGTGTGCAAATGGTAATGGTAAAACAAAAAGTGAAAAAATGAAGCAAGTACAACTTAGTGTGAACAACTCATAAAATGAGTACTAAAACTAAAGTGTGAAAAATTATTACAAAACTTAAAGCTGCAGAACATTGCAAACCTTTGTATTAACTAAGTAGATGTGTTTGCCATTTATTTATTTAGTGTGTGAAAGCAATCCGTGTTTGGTACAGTGGTTGTATTTTTCAAGAACTAATCATACTAATCATTATACTGCTTAAAGATTTCTTAGCCATATATAAACTTATTCTATGTACTTTCCCTTTCTACCCCTTTAAAAGCCATAGCTGATGTTATGCCAATGTTATCCGCTACCAGCTTTTCAACTGGATAACCAATATCACACTTATATTAACCTTAGTTACTCCATACTCATGTTGATAAATTTCTAGTATTGCAATGCAATTTCTGCCTTTAACATCCCCATTCTAGGGTCCTTTCCCTCACTGATGCTGTTGAAGTTTTCTTATGTTTTGTCAATTAGACTTAACCCACATTATATGGAAGGAAAATTACCTTATTAAGGTCAGACACTTCCTGTGAGGGGTTAATCATAAATATTCTTAATGTAACTTTTAGGATTCAGCCCTCCAAACCCTACCTGAGTTACCACTGATGTTAATGAGATTGTACTTTACCTGTCTAACTTAGTTGCAATAAATGTTGTAACATACAAAACAAAAAGTTAAATTACACAAAAGTCTTTACTTTTAATTGTAATACCTTTGTGATTTATTCTTTATGTAATTTCAGTCTTTAACCCCTCCACCCCGCAACCCCTTTCATTCACTGATGTGGTAGAGGTCTCTCCATCCACACGCTTGCTGTCTGTTATGCTGATTGTGACTGTATCACTGAGTGCCCTGTTTCTGGCAGGCATTATATACGGTCTCAGACTCAGGTGTAAGATCAGACAGTTAGAAGGAGAATACGAAAGACTTATTGTTGGTAGAGAAGTGGTGGTTAATTAACACAAATGTTTTCAGTTATGTTTGTTTGTGCCTTTATTGTTGTCTTGTGTTTTTTTGAAAATTTCTTTTTGCAATAGATTTTACATATGTTGCTGGTGTTTATAAATTTCTAGTGTGTATCCTTTTTTATGCAGAAATAGCACATACATAGACGTTAACAAACAACAGAAATATACATCAAATTATTATGTATATAAGGAAGTATGGCTAAATATGGCCATTGTGTTTTAATTAAATTTTTATACTGGCTTTTACGTCACAGTCCAGAAACTGGCTATTTAGAATGATGTACATGTTCAACAGATATTTACAGTATGTTTATATGTGATACTTTATGTAAAAAAATCTGTTATAACTCCAGAAAATGACAATAAAATTATCAAATATTGAAAATATGTTGATTGTACATTAAAAGGTATGCTTGTTAAAGTTTTCCAAACTGACACTGTTGTTTCATGTTTTTTTTTTGTTCAAGTCTACTGCCCTTCAAAGTTTATTCAGTTGTATTGATTCTGTATCACTTAGATGCTTTGTTTAAATGTATGTGTGAAGAATGCAATATACATGTACATTCTTTAACTTTTTCTTCAATAAGAAGTACAATTTTTGTTCTTTGTGTGATACAATTGGATAACATTGTTATAAGGATTCACTTGCTTGTTCAAATTAGTTACCAAACCTTTAAAGAAAATACTAAACTCTTCACTTAGATTAGCCAATTGACTTGTTTTAGATAATTTAATTAAATTAGAATGAACTAGTAAAAGTAATAATTAATTGTTTGATTGGTTTCACAATGTATTAATTCATCCCAACCAGTTACTTAGTTGTTTAAATCAATTTACAAAGTTGTTCTACTGCATTAATATTCTAGTCTACAAGAATCTCAGTGATTCCATGGTTGATGTAAAAAAATCACTAAAGTTGTGTATTATTTTTAATCGGGATTTCACTTATATAAACAATAAACCTGAAATTTTATGTGTATCAGTGAAGGATGTAAGACTATTTATTTTTGTGTAGTATGAATGCTCATTAAGGCATTTAATTTGGGTTTTTATTATCACTTCCACCCAATGTATCCATCAGATTGCAATGAATAGTTGAGGAAATTTAGGAAAGCCATGCCTACTAGTTTTTTTATTATTTTTTACAAATATTTATTTCTGAAAATATAAAGTTTGCATTTGTTGTTCTGAGTGTGTTCAGAAAACACAGTTATTTCAAGTAGCATTATCTCTATATCCTAAAACTTACTTTTGAGTTATTGCAAGACACTTTGAGAATTAAAAAAGAATTTGAAAAATGGAGGGATTAGGGTAAATTACAAGCACATACTAGTTACAAGCACATACTAGTTTAAGATATTATGCACTGACAGGCAACTTCCAATTATCCTACTTCAGGCCAGGGCAGGTGTTCAAACCCACAATCTTGAAGGTGATAGGTCAGTGTCTTACACAATTTAATCCCTTTGGTGGAACAGGAATCTAAAATCCACCACACAGCATACGTACCATCTTACCATTTCTGTTGGAGTTAAAAGAATAAATATTTTATTCTCACATTTTGGAGAAAGTATGTAAATTAGTATGTCTCTGGTAATAGTCATACAAGTAGCAAAGAGTGTTTTATAATCCATCATTGTTCTGTCTTCTTGGCATAATGTAATATAATGTGTAGAAAAGCAATTTTTGTGTTCATTGTAAATGA
Organism: Sabellastarte sp. h YS-2021; assembly: GCA_964017235.1. Lineage (NCBI taxonomy): Eukaryota > Metazoa > Annelida > Polychaeta > Sabellida > Sabellidae > Sabellastarte > Sabellastarte sp. h YS-2021. Next base: position 39,057,098 of record OZ024930.1, on the reverse strand, counting down.
TATTAATAAATTGTAAGTAATAAAGGATATCATTGTGCAATCAGGGTACCTACCGTTAATTTCTTTACCTATATCTCTTTTTATTGGGATTGAAACAGTAAACAGTTTGTTACCCTTTTACTGTTTTGGGCTGAACAGACTGAAATATACATATTATCATTTTGCATGTGATGTAAATGGAAAAAGCACAAAACAGTAGGTTTTAAACCAATCAAGGTACATACCGTTCACTGCTTTACCCATTTATAAACAGAGAAACAGAAAACGGTAAAGCACCCACTTCCGTTTTACTGTTTTATAGTTTTGAAATCCTGTATTCTTACCCTTTACTTAATGACTAATTATAATTAGGAAAACTGTATAAGGGTCAGGATTTGAAACAGAAAATGGCCTTTTTCCCTTTGACAGTTTATGGTAAATTTTGGCCTTCAAAAATCCCACTGCTTATTAAGTGAAGGTCATGTCCCTGGCAACCATAGTAGGCTGACGTCACAGTGCAAAATTTAAACATGTGAATGGGTTTACAGAGTTTATATTGTCAAAATAAATTAAAATACTCCAAAACTGCTTCATGAATATTTGGTATGAGGAGGGCACAAAGTATGGAGCATACTTCCACTTTATGGTAACCTTAAACTCCGTACAATAAGTCTATTATAGCAACTTTAAGGTTAGCACTTACAGGGCTAATATAAAAAAATACTTGGTGAATTTCAGTTATAATTGATACATGGTCCTTAAAAGTGTCCTTAAAATTTGAGCAATAACGACTCAGAAATGACTTTCAAAGGTCAGACAAGAGTGACTTGACAGATTCAATTCACTTTGGTAAATGGTTGTGCATAGACCCGGGGCCTAACACCAACAATAAATTTTTGTAGTCATTAATTAATTTAAGATTCATCAATACAAATTCAAGAGGGTTTATGTACAACTAAAGCTTTCAAATATGTATTTTCATAGAATAATTTATAAGAGTGTTCTGTACATTCATTTATTTAGTGTTTAATGTCACACATAGTACATTATTGGTTATATTGTGAGGGGGTAATTGGAAGCACATAGTACATGACAAGATAAGACCAGGATTCTAACTCTAATCTCAGAGCACCACTGTGTTACCATGGCCCTCAAGTTATTGTTTGGAATGGGTACTGAGAAATTGTATTGAGTATTAAGCTTATAATTTACAAACTATAAGGAAACTAAACTTCCTAAATGACACAATATACAAAATTCTGAAAATTTAGATAATTTTAAAAAGTTCGCTTTGCTTCTTGACTCCCCAAGACAGAACTGTCAGCCCAACGTATCGTAATACCATTAAGTCAAAACATAGAGGTCAGGAGGCACTCCAGACAGATACTATCATCAATATGTGGATACTGGGGCTAAGAGGTCTATTCCGTTTCTGCAAGTTTCAGGGGCTACAGTGGCACAGTGGTAATGTACTTGCCTTACCACTGGGTTCTGTGGTTCAAACCCTGGACCATATGTGTGAAAGTTGGTATTTTCTTACCTATGATCACCAGTTTACAGTAAAGAACCTTGACCAACTGTATCTACTGTCCATAAAACTACCCATCGTGATATGACCTCTGTCTGGTTCAACCCCCATAAGTGACAATTCTGAGAACCTGTCCCAAAATGACCCAGGCTGTTGAATGGGAGATAAAGCCCCAAGATAGAAATGGAAATTCAAATCTGATAAATTGAATTATCTTGTCACTATTCTGCAATGTCGGCAATCACAACTCTGGATCTGAATCTAGTTTGAAAATTCAAATTATTTTCATTTTATTTTCAAATACAAACTTCAAACATGATGTGATGCCCATAAGGGTGATATGAGTGAAGAAAAATCAATTTTTATAAGTCATATTTATGACATACACTAACTCATAACTATGACATACTATGTCGTAATTACAACTTACTATCTCGTAATTACAATATAGCATATCTCGTAATTATGAGATAACATAAGTTGTAATTATGACATAGCATATCTCGTAATTATGACTTATGGTATGTCGTAATTTTGAGATATGCTATGTTGTAATTATGACAAAGCCTAAGTCATATGCTATGTCATAATTACAAGTAAGCTGTAATTATGACATATTATGTCGTAATTACAAGATAGTGTATGTTGTTATTACGACTTATGAATTTTTTGGCTATATCATAATTACAACTTAAGCAATGTCATATTTAAGAGATATGTTATGTCTTTCAAACTTCCCTGCCCGCCTGACTAATGGGTGAAAACAATACATATATTCACTAGACCTTTCCTAATAAGACTTTATAAGTAAACTAACATAGACAACGCATTAATCACACTTTGCTAATTAATAGAAATTAAGTTATAATTAAGGAAGCATACTTGATAGTATTTGCACCATTCATAAATAAATGTTGGCCCTATTGTCTCTCATTTGATGGAGATTAAGCACTATGAAATTATTCGTATTGCATTACGTATTATTGTTTGAATTAACTTGGGGGCAAGTTTGCTATAGTTGGCTATATTTACTATACAGAATTGAGGAACAGCCATCTTTTGTATAAAATAATGTATATTAATGGTACACCAAAAATTCATATATAATTGCTGAAATGAATTATTTTAAAATCTTGATGGAACATAGAAACCACTGTGTTGTGACATCACTAGCATGAGTGACGTCATAGGCCTTTGAAGTATAACCACAAGTGACACTTCTCACCAGCACGTGGCTGCCCTCCCTGTCCCCCTCCCCCAAAAAGACAAAATGGGGTAAAAATAGTAAAAGAGTAAAAAGGTATTACATTAAACAGTAAAAGACCATACATTCATTGATGCTTTAATACAGAATACAAACTGTTAAAAGGTGCTTTACACATTTCCCATTGACTTGCCAGAAAATAGAATTAAGTATCTAACCCTTTAACTGTTTCAAAACAGTAAAACGGAAGTGGGTGCTTTACCGTTTTCTGTTTCTATGTATATAAATGGGTAAACTAGTGAACGGTATGTACCTTGATTAATGTTGACTATTTTGCCTTTTTATTAATTTACACTTTGACTGTTTTTTAACTTGAAAGGTTAAAAGGGTAAACTGTAGTTTTTAAAGCTTTCAGCTACAAGTGAAAATTGGTGAAAATTGTATTCTGCTCATTATTAATTCATCAAATTGCAAGCATACAATGGTAATGGGTAGTTTTCCCTTATAAATTTTAGAATATATTATTAGGTAAAGAAATTAACGGTAGGTACCCTCATTATTGTGCACCACAGATACCATGTTTTGATTTGGCTTGGAGATAAAATGGCAATAATATGCAAACAGCAATGAAAAGCCTGCATTAAACCATTGGACCAAATATTGACAAAAGAGGGGGGATCAGCATGTCTTAAGACACTAAATCTGTTCTATATGAAGGAAGAATGTTATGTAATAAATTTAATTATTAAAATTAACAAGTTAATTTGTCCATATTAAATCTGTTTAAAATGCTTTTAACACAAACTTGGACTCATAATTGTTACATTCGCAGCCAAATCTATATATTTATGTATATATATGTATATCTACCAATTTTACCTGAAATAAAACAACTAGTTCAATAATAATTAAGCTTCTTTCATTGAAATTTTCCATGTGTAATATTAAACATTGCCAAACATATTTGTGTTTTGTTTCATGTTGGCATTTCGTTGCCATCACTGTATTTTTAGAAATATTTGACTGTGGGCCAACATAAATACAATTTTAATACAGTATAAATTCACTGTGTTTCATTTAACTATTAATTCCACCAACTAGAAAACAATTATTTGACATATTTCATCTTTGTACATTTATCTAACTAAAAACCTGAGGACCTCTGTTTAAGGAGAAACTTACAGTTACTCACATGTAGATGTTTCCTGGATCATTTAATAAAAATTAAAAACCAACTTGGCAAAATCACACTAATCACATAAATGTTAAAATAAATGTTATATAGACATCTGTGTAGCAACACTGAATTTAAGTGAGTCTGTGAATCCCAAATCAGGCCAATAATGTAACCCAGGACCTGATGGGCAGGAGCAGAGCATGCTAGCTACTACACTGCTGTGCCTCTGTCTGATCTTAAGAGGCATAAAGTACATGGTTAAGGAAATGTACAAACCAACAATCTAGAATAGCCCCCTTTGCAGTGTGTGAGTACTCGGGCCATTCAATGGCCAGGTCAGAACTGGATAGTTGCTTACCATTCCTTGTTCATGTGTGCAAAAGATTTGTTGTATACTTCCCTTCATAAATTCTTAGGTCCTTCAGTTGTTTCCTTCACAATGAGACAGTGACTTTATTTTTGTCCATTTTTTTTAAATATGTATCACATGAAGATACTTTCAACTTTTGCATGGCTTTTGACTCTTTCAATGTTTTTTCTATAGTCCACAATTTTTTTGTCAATAGCTTCATGCATATTTCTGTTCATTTATATTGTTCTATATAAGAATTCATGGAAAAACAAAATTGTCAAGCAGAGTTTACAAATGTGGAACATGTCAACTATAGAGATAAAAATTATTCAAACACTTATATTTTTTGGCTAAGTTATTGTTTTTGTGATCAAGCACTCAGGAATAAGTCAATGAACAAATTCTTGATGAAGTGCTGAACAAGCAAATTGACTCTAACTCTGCAAAATCAGTTCTGAGATACCATATCATAAAATGCTGTATTTGTCCCAGTGTTTTTGGAAATTAACCATAATCAGTCACAACTCCTGCAGATCTCATAGTTTCCATTGTGATACTTTATTTTTGTTGCAAGACATTGGTTTTGTAAAATAGTGTGACTCTCTGGGTGATATTAGGGCAATGTAAATATTGGACACAAAGGTAAAAATTGTCACCATCTTAATGTAGCAAGTCTAGTAAATGTACCACGTTGAAATGTAAAATGCAAGGTGAAGGAGAGCTCCATTTAAATGGGTTGGACTGCAGTTAACAAATAAAAACTATTTGAAGTTTTGTGGTAGCATTTTATTGTTATTCATGTCTATTTATATAATAGAAATGGGGTGGCCTCATTCAAGTTTTATTAACATCTTTAACAAGGGAGATGTAATGCCAACAAGCTAACATTTGATTTCAAAAGACAGAATTGCTTTCACTTTACAATCAACAATTATTTAATTTCATAAGAAGTGAGTTTAAAACAAAATTACATACAGTTTTGTATTATTTGATCAGCTTTAATATTCTTAACATTTTAACCACTAAGACTGGTTGTAAACAAGTTGCAAACTAAAACTGTAGATATCACCCATACACTCCACAAATACATGTATATAAATATTGTATAAGTTTATCTAAATATACCAAAACATTATAAGTAAAATTGCAACAATTTGTAAAAGATATCTTTACATGAGAGGCATGTCAAATATGTTAAACGATTCTCTTAAAACAGTTTACATACAATATAGAGATATATTTACATCTGTACAACACGCAACATTTGAATATGACCAATCATCTGTCACAAGCCTTCACAATCTTATGGACAAACCCATTTTCTCTGAAAGCTATTAGAAGTTGCCACAAGGAAAGTGTATGTTTCCCAAATATAAATAGAATATGATCTAATTATTTGGTTGAAATTAATACTTGGTTATGTCAAATTAGAGCTCGCAGCATATTTTTAACTTTAATGATATCACCCATAAACAGTTCTCAATTGTCGGATTGCTGGATATAACTCCAAACAACTTCCATAATTTTAAATATTGCTTATATTCAATTGTCAATAAACGTCATTGTTTATTTGCATGCCCTTTAGATTATTTTGCAAATTACCTAATTAAACTTTAAATAGTTTTGGAGTTATCAGTGATGCATGTTCACTGGCTTCTATAGCTAGGTCTCTGCAATTTCTTAAAGTTTAATTGTCTTAGTATTTGACTTTATGCACATTTTAAAACTACATCTTTCTTTTTTCTGAACATACTATTATCCAGTGAAACTCATATCATCACATTCAGATTTAATTTGCACTTCTAACAGAATAGCAATAACAATAAACTGGTCTTATTTTATTAATTCTGAATTGCAAAACTATTTATAAAAACAACAATAATTGTTTCAGGTCAAAACACCTTTACAACCAAACACAGTATTCAACCTTGTTACAAATCCTTTGTGATAACATTCCAATAAGTTAGTAACATTCACACCACAAGTGATGCCAGTTTTCTGAAATGTTCTGGTACATAATGATGTAAGCAGTGATTTCCAGTGCACCAAAATATCAAATAAATAGACACTGAAACAAGTAACACAAACAGACATTAGTGTTGATTGCTGGCCAATAAACATGGCTTGCTAATACACTCTGTTGTCAAACTAGTACACCCTTGTCACTAATGTTAGATGGCATTAATATTAGACAGTGATAAAAAAACAGGTAGCTAAACCCATGTTATGTGATAGATATGCATTGATACATATACACTAGGGCTCACTTATTGTATTTATTAATAATTTAAGCCAATTATGTAAAATCAGATAATATAATGACAACTCGTCTAACATTAATGACACAGGTGTACTAGCTTACAGATAAAGTCTTTCCAAGAGGTTAATGTATGACAATAAATTACCATATAGTTCTACAAGTTAAGTCCATTAAGTCCAGCCTCAATTTACCAAGAAAATAGTTCTACTTATATACATGTATATCCAAGAATTCCAGATAACAGGTAGGGCTGTCTTATGGCCCAACATTTATATTTCTACTTGAAGGGAAATTGTACAACTTATTATAGAACTTCTTGAAGGTTTCAACTGTGTGTAAATTAATCTATTATTTTAGGCAGAGGTCTCCTGTGTAGATGAGTTTGCATGAAGTTGAGTTCCTTGTGTTTCCTGTAGACCCAAACCATGCCAAGGACAGTGGAGCCAAGCATAAGCAACATGGTACAAGAAAGCAGATAGTACTCTATGGTACTCTGCCTGTCAATGTACTCCACCTCAACCCTCATCTTTTCTATCACTGACAAAAACAATAAAAAGGCAATTAAATATATGAATTTTTCCACTGAATTATCTTTGTCATCTATTAAACAAAGAAAATTCACCTTTGCTTCAACTTTTTCCTTAAGTTTAAAACAACACGTACAATTTTTTATCTCAGGTCCACTCTAGTTTGAATATCTCTATTCTTACACAGGGATTGAACAAAGTCAAATGGAAAATATACAACATTGTTTCCACTTCTTAAATGCTGGTATGAGTAGTACAGAATATTCATACTCCACTATTATAATACAACCTCAGTGCTATTCAACAAAGTAACCACACATTTCATCACATAATTATGCAGTTACCTTATTTGAAAAGAATAATTTTTCTAGTTTATATTGAGTATATCTTTGACAACGTTTACTCCATCTAAAAGAATGTTTGTGCATATGGAGCCTATTGACACAGCCAGTTGAGGAGACCTAAGTAGCCCTGCTGATATTTTAAAGTTTATTTAATTTTATTAAATCGATTTTGTTACTACTGTCAATTTTCTGATAAAATCTATGTATAAGTCTTACAGTAAATCTAAGGATGTGAATATTGGTGGATATGAACTCTGATGATGTACCTGATTGAGGACAGACATAACCCTGTTGACACTGCCGAGCCACTCCATTGAACCGCCCACTCTGACACTGCAGTCTCTTGTTGTCAGGCACATTGACTTGAAGCAACTGGATCACAGAGCATGAGTAGTAATATTCACACGTCTGATCAAAGGGGTCACTGTACAGGCCAAGCTGTTTACCAAGGCAAAATTCTGAAAGAAAAACGGACTTCCATGCATGGCTGAATCTTGGGTTGCAAAATGCATTAATTTTAAGTAATTTCAATGGTCTGTGTGCAATGCCCTACTGCTATAAGTGAAACCTGCTACTAGCTCTAACTAAATTTGTTTTGAAAGATTAATTGTTCCAATTATAATAAGACAAAGTGTTGCAACTGAGGTAATTTAAACACACTGATCATTTTTTATTTGGTGTAAATCTCCAAAATGTGAAAGGTTTAATAAAAATACAATTAATGAAGTGTATGGTCTTAAGAAATTAATTTGCAGAAAAGAAGGATGATGTTGAGGATGTGTGATCAATAAAAAAAACGTACAGATATAGACAATCTAATAATACTTTCTTTGTTAGAAAATCAACATACACTTTACAATATCTGATTTCATAAAAAATATGACACTAAACCATTTATTTTATCAAAATATGATATGATGCCATTCAAAACTTGAGGAGAATATATAAATTTATATTAATAATATTCCTCATATGACTATTGCTTTAATAAATGGCAAAACTAGTGAAGTATGCATTAATTTATACTTCTGGTATTAAGATTAAGTACATGTATCTCACTGTAAAGGCAAGCAAGAATTGATAAAATCATACTAATGTTCAAAATAGTTACACAATCCTACTCACCGTTGGGAGCCTGAGGCCCTGTACTTCCTCCACTTGTTCCAGGAGGACCTACTGGTCCACCTGTTGTAGAACCTGGGATGGGGAACAAGACTCCAGGGAATCCTGGGATAGTCTGGAATCCTGGTGGACCGGGTGGACCAACTGGACCTGATGGCTGTGCAGGAATGCCTGGTGGTGCTGGGAAAGTAATAACTCCCACACCTGGAATATTTATACTGTATCCAGGTGGCCCAACAGGTCTAGAACCTCCAGGAGCTCCGGGTGGCCCAACAGGACCTGGAATCCCAGGTGTAATTCCTCCAGAAAGTGATCCCGGTGGTCCTTGTATGCCTTTATCTCCTTGTGGTCCCTGGATGCCCTGAATACCATCTGGTCCTTTGTCACCTTTTGGCCCTCTTGGTCCAGGGTTACCTGGGAGGCCACCAGTGCCTGGAGGTCCTTGGGGGCCAGTATTAGGTGGTCCTGGGGGTCCACCTGTACCTGGAGGCCCACCAGTACCAGGTGGGCCTGCTGGTCCAGTTCCTGGGGGTCCACCTGTACCAGGAGGTCCGCCTGTTCCCATCGGTCCACCTGTACCTGGAGGCCCACCTGTACCAGGTGGGCCATCTAACCCTGCAGGTCCTGAGATCCCTTGTGGTCCCCCTGTTCCACTTGGTCCACCAGTTCCCATTGGTCCACCAGTACCTGGAGGCCCACCAGTTCCTGGGGGACCTCCTGTTCCTGGTACACCAGGGGGTCCCCCAGTCCCAGGTGGTCCACCAGTACCTGGTGCTCCTCCAGTCCCTTGAGGCCCACCTGTACCCTGTGGTCCACCAGTACCTTGTGGGCCCCCTGTACCCTGTGGACCTCCTGTACCCTGGGGGCCTCCAGTTCCTGGTGGACCCCCAGTACCTGCGGGGCCACCAGTTCCTTGAGGCCCACCTGTGCCCTGTGGCCCACCTGTGCCCTGTGGACCCCCAGTCCCTGGAGGCCCATCATTTCCTGGTGGTCCCCCTGTTCCATCTGGTCCTCCTGTGCCAGGTGGTCCTCCAGTACCAGGTGTGCCACCCGTCCCTGGTGGACCTCCTGTACCTGGTGGTCCCCCAGTTCCTGGAGGACCACCAGTCCCTGGAGGTCCCCCTGTACCTGGTGGACCTGATGTTCCTGGGGGACCTCCTGTACCTGGAGGTCCCCCTGTACCTGATGGCCCACTGGTTCCCTGTGGACCCCCAGTACCCTGAGGTCCCCCTGTGCCTGGTGGACCTGGATTTCCTGGTGGACCCCCAGTGCCCGGTGTTCCTGGCAGAGCATCTGGTCCCCCAGTCCCTGGAGGGCCTCCTGTGCCTGGTGGTCCCCCAGTACCAGGTGGTCCTCCTGTGCCAGCTAAAATATAGAAAAACAAAAAAAGACATAAAATTCATTTCGGTATAACACAACAAATACTGGTCTGTCAGACAGCCTTTTCTTTGAAATATAAGTTTGATGAAGTTATCTGTAATTCTTGATTGAGCAGATAAGTTTGTGTTATATTTGCAACACATTGAAATGGTTACATCAGGGATTTGGGTAAAAGAGTTTATACTACTTGCCGTACTTGGTATAGATTCTGCATTCTAAGTTATCAGGCAATCCGACCAACTTGTCCACTTAAAATCATGATCAACATTTGAACCGACAATTTTAGAGAAGAAAAGTGAAAGTTTTTAACATATTACCAGTAAGATGACACAAATATAAAACACAGGTATCATCAAAATATTTAACCATTAAATTATAAAGGCAAAATTTTTGTGCTTTTGTTGTATAAAATCATAACATCATAATTGTGTATATTATAATAATATTTGATTAGTTCTTGGTGACACTTTCACCAAAATCAATTTTAATCGTTTATACTGTGGTTAACATATAATTTTAAAAACGTTCTGTCATTCAAAATCTAGACAGCTTCATGTCACGTGTTAATCACACAGTAATGTAGTTCTCAGCTCAGCAAAAGTAAAAACAAAATGAACTTCCTGTATTAAGCAGCTAATGATATACTTTGGAGAGTAGCAATTAAATACGGGTACTCTAATCAAATAAGTGCAGATAATAGAGATTTCACTGTACAGCTTGTGATGTAAAGCATCAGGGCCCAGTTTCACAAAGGCCTGCTATCTCCTTAGTAGGCTGCTAAGTGCTAGTAGTCTACTAAGCCTATACTAACTGATTCACTGAGACGGTTTTTTACTGCGGTAATTGGTAGGCTGTGCTCACTAGAAGCCCTGCTGTCTCAGGAACTTGATAGGTCCCAAATATCAGCTCAGTGGAACACTTTTGTAGTGGCTACTAAGGGTCTATTAAGATCTAGCTTCAATAGCATACTTTAGTAGGCCTTTGTGAAACTGGGCCCAGATTTCTAATTTGTATTACTTACGAGGTCCCTGTGACACCACTGTGTTGACTGCTATGATAAAGAGAAGAACAGACAGCAAGGACATGGCAAAAATTCCCATCACATCAATCCCCAGTCAACACAACTTTCTGTGTAGTAAATTAAAGTTTCAGAGCATTTGATATAAATTTTATAGAATATTCAAAATAAAAAATAAACATGTTAACAGTTTCAACATTTGTTAAACAGGTCAGTTTAATGTACCTATATATATTTGCTTTCCTGTACAATGTTGACTAAATGGCTTGATATGATTGAAATAAAAATAATGCATGTTAATAAACAAATGGTTTACAACTATAAAGCCACCATTTTAGATACATTTTAATAAAGTTTTTTGTCACACTTGCATTTATATTTTTATGATGCTTTTAATTCCGCACATAATAAATCAGCTCTTGAAAAAAAGTATGGGCTACTTACTGTGGTGAAAAGTATCCTTGGGTGATAAAAAACACAAGTTTCCAGAAAATAACAACTGTTATTTCTTTGGTGAGTGTAAGATTTACACTGAAAAAGTCATTAACTTTAATCCACTTTACTGGTGTGTCATAAACTTAGTTTGGCCAGTGCATCAAGTCACATCCATTGCACAGCTCACATAGCTACACATTCCAAGTTCAACTGGCTCAACAATGTGAATTTGCCTCTAATCAGAATCAAATTTTAGCCTCAGGGTTTAATCTACAGTTGAGCTATTTACTGGCTGCATGCCACTTTGCATATCGGTGACCTTACTTTTTTTAAATTAACAATTGAAATGGGTAAGTAAACATAATGTTCTATCTTTATCACAGTAAAATATGTTAATTTCATAAGACACAGAAGTGTCAAAAGTAAAATAAACTTGAACACAGTAAAATATAAAAGACCCAGTTAAAGACCCAGATATAAAGATCTAATCTAATGTGGACTTTTATAGCGTTTAATCTCCATCTCAGATGGACTCTAAGGCGCAACAGAACATAAAGCAAAGGCAATTAACATTAATCCGGGGATATAGCAAGGTCGTACCAAGGAGACACAGGGTGACAAGGGAGGCTATGGCAGATAGGCTTTTGCATACAGATAAGTCTTAAGCTTCTTTCTGAAGGAGGCAACTGATGTTGCACTGCGCACATCATGAGGGAGTTCATTCCAGATTCTAGGTACATCAAAGGCAAAGCTGTGATCAAAATGTTTGACAGACTTAAAGACTGATGGGCGGAAAGGAGGAACAGTAAGATATTGACAATCTGGGTGACTACGCCTGGTACTATAGGAACTACTACTGGGAGACAAGTAAGGTTGAAAGTAGGAAGGGGAGCCACTATGTAGAAATTTATATACTAGAGTTGCAGTTTTGAACATACATCTATACTTCACGGGCAGCCAGTGGAGTTGTTTCAGAATGGGCGTAACATGAGCATACCTTCTATGGTTTGTAACAATACGAGCAAGGGTATTCTGAATACTTTGCAATTTGTGAAGATTGAAACATGACAAACTCTTAAAAAGAGAGTTACAAAGAGTGTCTAAAACTGAAAAAAAAATTAATATGTTTGGAATTTTTCAGAATATTTTTCTGAAAATATATTGATGATTTATAAAATAAAGGTTAATAAAATATACAGCTATCAAGTAAAAATAGCATCAGAGATGCCCATACCCCACAGCCTAGGGAAATATTTTTAACACCATGAGATATAGAAGTACTGTATCAGTACAAAGTTCAGGATACTTTCAGAGCACTGTCAGTTATATAAAGGTCCAAATAATGTTCAAATAGAGAAAATAATGTCTAAGAGAAAGATAATGCATGTACTCTTTATCTACATCTGGCATGGCCGAATTATGGTTTAGATGTTTTTAATATTACCATGTATACAGAAGTGGTAATACATTCAATGAATGCTTATGTGTGGTGTTGGAGCAAAATCTGTGGCTCACTTGATAAAATTCCATCTGTTACAATGGGAAGTTGTAAAACAAAATTCTTTATGAATTCTAATATGACTTCAACAGTGCTTAATCTGCATCAAAAGACAAACCCAAAGGTGCAATAAGATTTTAAAGGTCAAGGTCACTACGACAAGATCAAAGGTCAAATCAAGGTCACACCATGATGCTGCACACCTACAACCCCTAACCAATGTCCCTACCAAGCATCAACTTCCTACACCTTATGGTTTCCGAGATATAGCCCGGACAAGATTTTATAAGTCAAGGTCACTACGGCAAGGTAAAAGGTCAAATCAAGGTCACACTATGACATTGCACACCTACAACCCATAACCAATGTCCCTACCAAATATCAACTTCCTACACCTTATGGTTTCTGAGATATAGCCTGGACAAGATTTTATAGGTCAAGGTCACTACGGCAAGGTAAAAGGTCAAATCAAGGTCACACCATGATGCTGCACACCTACACCCCCTAACCAATGTCCCTGCTCAGTATCAACTTCCTACACCTTACAGTTTTCGAGATATAGCCCAGACAAGATTTTATAGGTCAAGGTCACTACAGCAAGGTCAAAGGTCAAATCAAGGTCACACCATGACGTTGCACACCTACACATCCTAACCAATGTCCTTACCAAGTATCAACTTCCTACATCTTACAGTTTCTGAGATACAGCCCGGACAAACTTTTCCCACCGCCCGCCCGGACACCATGGGCTGTGGGGTAATAATTGTTAACTTATGTATAAATGTATATTTTTGTCAGTAAAACGAAAACATGTAGCATATTTCATATTAATGGCTGATGTTTGTGTGACTTCTAGTTCAATTACCATTATTCCACAATTAAATAGTTTTTTTGAGATAATATCTATTTTGTTCTATGAATTGGCAATTATATGTATAAACAATAAAGTTGATTTTTAAGTTGTAAGTTAATATACTAGTATATCAGGTTGATAACCGCTTTTAAGTCACATTTCAATAATATCAACTGTAAAATAATGTTTGAATTTTTGCAATCAAACTGCTTTAAATAGAACTAGGAAAAGTGAATTTTTTTTTGTCTGTGGACTTTCATGAATTGTGGCCTAGAGTGATGAGTACCTGTCTTTTACAAAAGTTAAGGGGCAATGGACTACATTAGTACTGGGATGGGTGACTGCTTCAGTGGACTACTCATGTCTCTGATGGCTTTGGGGCTCACGCTAGTAGTCCTAGCCTTGTGTCAGTTGCCATTACAAGATCAGTGCATAGGACAATTTGCCCAAACTGACTAGATGTGTTTAAGTTAGAGCTACACTATTAAACAAAATAAACCAGTTTATTGACCTTTAATGACAAGATTTGGCCTTAAGTGTTAGACTGAAATAAAAAACATGTTTTCTGCTTTGATGTTGTTTTTCTCCCACTCACAAACCTATTTTAGGTCAGTCCCCCCAAAAAAGTTAATTTGACTCCTGTAAACTAATCAGCTTACTGTTTATTCACCACAATGACTTTGAAAAATTTGAAAAATGTTATAGTAATTTATTAGAAATACTAACCATTACCAAACAGTAACTATTTTTGTTGGAGCCAACTCAATGACCATTACACAGATGTAATTTTAAGGTAATCTAACAATCTTAACTTGGCCATTAAGTTACAGCACTAGTAGTCTGTCTTCCCACCAATAGCTCACATGACCATTAAGTTTACTTTATTTATTTCTTTCAAGTAAAAGAATGACTTGCACAGAGCATGAGGGAATATATTTGTCAGAAACTTTGAAGTAAATAAAATCTTTAGTTTTATTGCGAAATACCCTTATCATTTCCTAAAAGTAGCTGAATCCAGCCTTGTAAGAAGGCCAATTACTATCTAGCCCACAAAAAAGACAATATGAGAACTTTACATTTGAATATTACATGAGATTACGAACATAGAAAAATTTGAATTCATATACAACATACCTTAATGGAAAGGTAGAATGTGGTTGTAGTCCTCATAAATGCTGACACTGTTGGTGCTGCAGTGTTAAGTTGTAGATGCACTATATATTGTTAATATATATGCACTATATACATCCATCATTAACACACAGGTGAAGCCAAATTGTTAAGTGTCATAAAGTGGCATTCTTCCCAGGTCAGGATCAAGCTGACACTGTAAACTATTTACAGAAGAAAGCTGTCTGTCCTACAACACATGACATTAGAACACATGTACACTCCAAAAGATATAGTATGGAAGAATTACCTACAAATACATATATACAAATATAAATATAAAAAACACACTTAAAAGATGACAACATTCTGAGCTGAAACTATAGGACCCAATTTCAACATTTGACCATGATGCCAACTGAGGTCATTGAGATAAAAATTGGTGAAAGTATTGTGAAATTCCCAATAACAAGCATCTAAAATAGCATCAGATATCCGTACCCCACAGCCTGGGGAAATAGTTTTCAACACCATGAGATATAGAAGTAGTGAAAGAGTACAAAGATCAAAATACCTTCAGAGCAGTGTCAGTTATATAAAGATCCAAATAATGTTTAAGTAGTCCAAATAATGTCTAAGAGAAAGAAAATGTATGTAAAGATGAAGTATTGAAACAAGACAATTCAATAGCAAGATGACAGCATTAATCAGCAAACTAAAAATTATGACGCTGTAAAATTTATTAACTGGAGAATAGATGTCAATGGAAATAGCACAATTATGTAAAAGTACATATACTAATCAGTAGCAGCAATGCATACATCTTTGTTATAAGAGAACGATGTCTCAAATATGGGACGTGAACACACTTTGGCACAGCCAAAGCTAAAGGTCACACCATGAGATGCACACCTACACCCCCTAACCAATGTCCCTACCAAATGTCAACCTTCTACACCTTACAGAAATCAAGAGCCAGGAGAAGATTTTAAAACTTATGGTCACTACGACAAGATCAAAAGTCAAATCTCAAGATCACACCATGATGTTGCACACCTACAACCCCCAACCAATGTCCCTACCAAGTATCAACTTGCTACACCTTATGGTTTCAGAGATTTGGAACAGACAAGATTTTATAGGCCAAGGTCAATACAGCAAGGTTAAAGGTCAAACCAAGGCCACACCATGACGTTGCATACCTACAACCCCCAACCAATATCCCTACCAAATATCAACTTCCTACACCTTACAGTTTGTGAGATACAACCCGGACAACATTTTCAAACTCAAGGTCACTACGGCAAGGTCAAAAGTCAAATGAAGGTCACACCATGACATTGCATACCTACACCCTACAACCAATGTCTTTACCAAGTATCAACTTCCTACACCTTACGGTTTCTGAGATATAGGACAGACAAGATTTTCAAACACAAGGTCACTATGGCAAGGTCAAATCAAGGTCACACCATGACGTTGCACACCTAACACCCCCAACCAATGTCCCTTCCAAGTATTAACTTCCTAAACCTTATGATTTCGGAGATATAGCCCTGACAAGATTTTATAGGGCAAGGCATTGAGAGAAACACCCCAATCCTTCAACTACCATCTAAGGTTTGTATGTGACCTTGTGACACAGTGGCGAAACAACCATTACTTTGCGCGTTCCCTGGAAGTTTCAAAATGTTTAAAATTTCCACCTCTGAATTTAGTACCGTGGTCATGCACAGACGAATGCGAGCATGCACTGATGCATTTCTAGCTAACATAACTGAGGGTGTAGTCCACGGTGTAAATAAGGTTGTGATTCAGTCATCTTTGGTGTAACACCGCGACATAAGGCGAGTGGAGGTAAATGGATGTTTTGCCACTGTGTCATATACATACGCATACATACGTCAGATGGTAGTTAAAGGACAGGGGCGTTTCGCTCAACGCCAAAACCACGAGTTATACTCCCTGTAGTGTGAATGATATACCAAATCTCAGAAGGTATGTGGCATCCTTGGAGCCGGTTCTACCACCAAGGAAAATCTCTAACCGTGGGATGTACCACCTGTAGTGTGAATGGGGCATTAGAGCAAGTAAGATCAAAGGCAAATCCCAACGTGGCATGGATCTATTTGTTTCTGGTTTGTCTCTATAAAAACTTGGTATAAGTCTTTTCATCTCAAGAATTTTAGACACTTCACTTCACTTCTTTCAAACCCAAACCATCTGTGATTGCAGTCCTATATCCCTAATGGTAGAAGATTTGAGGCTCTTTTCTGAACAAAGAATTAAGGAAATTTGCAACATTTGGAACAGTGGGGTTTGAACTGTCCACCTGGCTCTCTTTACATCATTTCCCCAAAATGATCCAGCTTAATTCATAGATTCTCCTTTAAGAGTGTCTCTGAGGTTCCTAAACTTGCACTGCCACTTCTTCTGAGAATCTTCCTGAATCCTCAAGACTGTTTCCAGATGGCATGCATGAAGATTCACTTCAGATTTGATTGAAAACTTGATCACTGAGAGCCCAGTTGGTCTGAATCACCTTGTCCCTGATTCCTAAAATACTGCAATTCTCTTTGGACATGCTTTTCCCCATGCATTGCACCAAGCCATGATTCCCCAGCTGAGGGCACATATCCCCTGTCAGTGGGTGTCTCCTTGCTTGTTCAGCTGGCCTTACCATTGAAGAGTTGTTTAAGGAAATCATAATATTTTGATTTAAACCTTGATTCCCGAAAGATCTTTTAAAGTTTTCCAAGTTTGAATATTTACTCATTATTATTGCAGAATTCATCAAAGGAGACTGAATTATGAAGTTTCGGCTATAACCTTCCTTCATAATGGTCACAACCCTTGGATGAGCATTTTTTAATTCCATACACAGACAGGCATGAAAAGAGACCTTAATGTGACCTTAAAATTAAAGCACATAGCTGATAATCACATGAAGAAGCTACATTTATTACAGCTTGAAGCTTGTCTGACTTACCCTTTCTAAATCATGAGGCAAAATTTGTGAAAATGTAAAAAAACCCTGGGTGGGGTTTTATTGGCCTGATACACAGTTTAAATGTTAACTTAAAGTGTATATTCAGAATTTTCGGCCAACTGTTAAAGTTCACTCGGGATGATCATACTATGCATAAGCAACATATTTACAATATTTTTACTTCCCCAAGACTTACCATATGTTTAAATGAAGACTTTAAACTAAGTAATACTACACATGTATTTGTTTTTGTTGTTCAACTATCCTCATATCACATGACATGTGCGACCTCCTACTTTAATATAAAACATAAAAAATTCACCAAAAAAGGTGATTACATTCAAAACCTGTCAATGAACTACACCTGTCAATCAAAATGAAGTAATTACTTCTTGTGTGTTGTTTTGACACAACACAGACAACACCATAAATGCCATCTACATTTTTCGGCCCGAATTTTGAGAAGAATCAAAACAAAATATTAGTTTTTTATATCTTTACAGGCTGTTTTTTCCCAAACTGTTTACCTGTGTGAACTTTGTATGCAGTTGTCTATACAGGGAAAGTAAAATTAAAGCACTTTTGAAATATGAATATACACCTTTAAGGCCTGACTTTAAGCATGTGTCAGAGGGGCCACGGTGGCAGAGTGGTAACACTCTCGCCTCCCACCTCTGCGGCCGGGGTTCGATCCCCGTCATGGCCGTAAGTGGGAAAGCTGGTAGTTAATTGCTTGCCGTTGGTCGGCAGTTTACAGTACACAACCCTAGCGAACTCAATGTACTGGTTTCCTCTGCCCTTCCAACTACCCGTCGTGATATGACCTGTACAGTGTTGAAAGCGACGTAAAACCCCAAATAAACAAAAATTAAGCATGTGTCAGAATCACAAATTTTTGAGCTCTTCGTTAAAATTACAGATAGCTACAGGGCTTAAAGTGGCAAGCAAAATATTCATTTTCAGACCTAAAGTTGGACATAAATTCTTTAATATTGGGAGTTTAAGGTCACCTTAAAACAATGATTTTTATTGGGACAACAATACACATGTGCCGAATTTGAATGATTTTTGTTTATTTGGGGTTTTACGTCGCTTTCAACACTGTACAGGTCATATCACGACGGGTAGTTGGAAGGGCAGAGGAAACCAGTACATATAGTTCGCTAGGGTTGTGTACTGTAAACTGCCGACCAACGGCAAGCAACTACCAGCTTTCCCACTTACGGCCATGACGGGGATCGAACCCCGGCCGCAGAGGTGGGAGGCGAGAGTGTTACCACTCTGCCACCGTGGCCCCAGCCAAATTTGAATGAAATCTGTGAAAGCATCTTTGAATTATTGGAAAATCATTATATACAGAATGACTTAGTATATTCAGTATATTACCAACTCTTACTGGGTATAAAGAAATAACAAAGAATACCTTTCTAATTCAAAACAAAAAAAAGGAAATTTATGCCACAAGTTTATCTATCGACTATACTTTGTGTCGGGGGCCACGGTGGCAGAGTGGCAACACTCTCGCCTCCCACCTCTGAGGCCGGGGTTCGATTCCCGGCACGGCCTCAAGTGGGAAAGCTGGTAGTTGCTTGCCGTTGGTCGGCAGTTTACAGTACAGAACCCTAACAAACTGTATGTACTGGTTTCCTCTGCCCTTCCAACTACCTGTCGTGATATGACCTGTACAGTGTTGAAAGCGACGTAAAACCCCAAATAAATAAATAAATAAAATATACTTTGTCTCATATTCCACAATGAATTAAAATAATCAATAAACCAATGTACAACTAACAAATTTTCAGAATCTCACCACACTGTTCCACATTGTTCTTGATCAAATTCACAAAAATATCACCTTTAAGATATATTTTATCCAACATTATTTCTCTGGGCTTCTTAAAGATGCAATACTTACAAGGGTAATGAACTTAATCTCCTGCAGATTTGTAATTACATGTAAGAAGTGATCTGCCCACAGCATCATGTTTTCTATATATGTTTTAGTTTAGTCTGCCTGTTGGGAAATTCAGTGACACATATGACTAGGATTTTTTGAAAGAAGTGTAGAGTACCCACTCCTTTTAAGTCTACTTTCTATTCAGAAATTTCATTTCCCTCTGTAAATAGCTACCAACAAGGAGCCTCAACAAGTCTGCCTCTGACACCCCCCCACCCCGCAAGATGGGAATTTCAATACTTCAGTGTAAACATGGGGGATTTTCTGCAGGAAATTACCAGTGGGGATTTTCAACAATGAGTCTGTTATTGATTTTCCCTTCTTTTTCCTCCTATCTGGTTTTCTCCTCTCCACTACAAGTATCTGCTTGGGACAATACATAAATTTAGAATGGATACACATGGTTTATGTTAGTTATTGTTCATGTGTTTGTTATGTAACCATAAGTTAAAACAGTCTTTTAAAACTACAGTAGTGATTTCATGTGTTGACATATATATTCTAATTTTTCAGTTTCAGTTTGGTTAACTATACATATACATTACTTTGTCTGAAGCTATATTTAAATCAGTACACATACTGTAAAAGATAAAATGGAAATCATAAAATCAACAAAAGGTGGAGATAAATTGTGCCATGAAGGGTACATGTATACAAAGAAGAAAATATTGAAGAATACAATAAAGTAAGTATATTTTTACCAAAGTATATATTGTTTTTATATAATTATTGCAACACAATATTGCTCAGCCAGTGAATTCCTGCACCCAGGTGAAATTTATATTTGCTGTCCAAAAAAGTTTCAAGGATAAGCAATATTTGTTTAAACAAATGCACAGAACTGTGATGTATAATTCTGGAATGAAAGTTAATTGTGAGAATTAAAGTTTTAATTTCGTCAGAAAATGCAACAGGAAAACTACACTGGGTTATGAACCTTACTAGCTGAACATGGTAGACTGCACAACCACCCAGAAGTAAATTTAATTTAGCCAGAATCTTAGCCAGTTTTGGATGTTTTATCACCACAAATGATATACTTCTGTATTAGTGATCCTTAGCCATGACTAGAACCAAATCCTTTTAAATATTGGAGGTTCTAAAGATTTTTAACTGTTCTGATAAACAACAAACCATTTTGAACATCTGTTTGATTTCATAATGCACTCTTATACATTTTTGAAAGTGTAAAATGTACTTTTCAATTTAAACATGATTTTAACGTTACATATATTTATCTGATAGAGGCTCTGTTGCAATTAAACTTCATTGATCTGATCTTTCTTTCAGATGGGAGTGTGTAAAGAGACGCAGCCAGTACTGCAAAGGAGCATTAACAACTGATACAAACACTAAAGATGTAATGGGCTCCAAACCCCACAACCACAAAAGTGACCAAACTGCAGTGGAGGTCTCAAAAACAAGACAAGCTTGCATTGAAAGGGCCTTGACCTCTTCTGATACCCCTGGGAAGATATTTAGTGCATCAGTTTCAGGTCTGGATCCAGCTACAAGAGAAGCCATGCCAACTGCCATTAACTGCAAGCAAGCTATCCGTTACCGCAGGAGGAAGTATAATGGAGCTGTTCACCATCCTTATGCAAATAGTTTCTCCACAGAAACAGAACCAGAAGCCAGTGAAGAAGCCCAGTCTGATCCATTGCCTGTACCAGATCTCATGTTTGTAAGTTCACATCATAACAACACCACACTGGAGTTGGTGCTGAGTGAGCTCAGAACACTTACTCAGAAGGTGGAGAGCATACAAACTGAACAGACAGCAATTAAATCCCTTCTCTTAAAGGCATTACAACCTTTGGACCCAATTAAGATGGAGTCAGAAGACAATTAAAAGACTATGAAAAGAAACTTCCAGATTTTAAAATTGCAGTTGCTGCTTTTAAATATTGAAATGATGGCAATAGATAAATTAAACCAAAGAATTTAAAAGTGGATTTCTGTTCTGCTTTAAATTTTAATCAACATTGAAACACTGGCTTCCTTCAGTTTGTACTGAATGTAGCATACTTTTAATTCAAAAGCAACATTATATTTAATTTTATGTTTTAACATGAAACAGAATAAAATCATTTTAAACTTCCCAAACTACATTTTTTTTCATTATAAATTTTTTTTTCTTGGCTATATTTCCTCAAAACATATATTTAGATCATTTTCTGATGGACCTGTGTTTGTGGGTGGCCACACCATGAGATACAGAAAAATTGAAACAGTTCAAAGATCAGGAGACTTTCAGAGTAAAGCGTGTCAGCTTTGTAAAGGTCCAAATAATATTTAAGTCGAGAAATTAATGTGTAAGAGAGACAAAATGTATGTAAGGCTAAAGCCTTAAAATGAAACTTCAATAGTAAGATGATGGCATTGATCAGTAAACTAAAACTTATAAATCTGTAAAATTTATTAATTGAAGAATAGCTGGCAAAGGAAATAGCACAATTAAGTAAAAGTACAAATAATGATCAGCTGCAGCAATCTACATATCTTTGTGAGAAGAGAAATATGTCTCAAATATGGCAGGTCAACACACGTTGGCGGAGCCAAAGCTAAAGGTCACACCATGACGAAAGAAACTTGCAAATTTAATAAGTAAATTAAATTTTTATACATTAATACCCTATCCAATAGCTTATCCGGTCGGCGCAGACCAGCCCGCCAAACATCAGAAAAAGATGTCCTGTGTTTCCACCGGCTTGCCGGTCCGTAGTGCTAGTGCACTCGCCAGATGGCGTGTCGTACTTCCTTCCTGTCTAGACAGCGTGACGTCATGGCATCTTTTTCGTTGTCTAAACCTATTAGACCCCTAGTAAGCTGATAGCGGGGTCGGTGGGAGGGTCTTGTGTGTCCATTGGATAGGGTATTAACTTATAAAAATTTAATTTACTTATTAAATTTGCAATTTTATTGCGTTAATACATCCTATCCAATGGACAATAGCTGATTAACTACCACTTGGTCAGCGGTAAGTTACTAGGGACTTAAATGAACTCATAAATAGAACTAACAAAATTTCTTCTCAAGCCTGGGTCGACTCTGAGGTCAGGAAACCCTTAAGGCTATAGTCGGTCGACAGAAACCAGTTAGACGGTCCACACCGACTTGCCCCCCCCCCCCTTTTTGACAGACCTGCTCTGAGGTACGGGAAGAGAGGGATGAGTTCAGTCCCATGAGAAGGAAATAAACCTCCCGAAGGAAGCATGTCTGAGTTTTTTTTTGTTTTTTTTAAAACTATGTACAAACTATATACATATATACAAATCTCCTTGAAAATACCAGGTCACTGGTGGATCTGCTGAGCAGCCACTACAGGACCTAGATAAAAGAGCTCAGAATCAGCCCAAGCCACATCCTTCAGAATTGGGTGAAGGTGTTGTGTGACTTCCAGTGACAGGCTGATAATATTTGTTCCAGTGAGACTCCTGACTGGAAGGCTTTGGAAGCTGCAAAGGCCCTGACATCATGGGCTTTAACCTGATGTAGGGTGAGGGCTTCCTGGTCTGAGAGCTCGTAACATAGGATCAGTCTGTTTGATCCATGAGGAGATGGTGGCAGGTGAGATGTCCTTGTCAAAGCATTTCTTGAAAGAGACAAAGACCAATTCTTTATTCTGCCTGAGGTCCTGTCCAAGTAGTAGCACAAAGCTCTGATGGACAGAGGGACCTGTCAGACTTGAGGGACCTATCCAGAGTCGGGGCCAGGGCTGGTATAACCACTGGGGCCACACTGTCCGGACCCTCTTTGGCCAGCTGGTTCTTGGAAAGAAAGCTGGGAGATGGGTACAGGGACACTTTTGACCAATCAGAATGATGTCTGATATTTCTGTTCTGCCAAGCATGAATCTCACTCCTGCGTTTTCCTGAACCAAGAGCTAACAGGAAAACTGTCTTGAAGGTCAAATGCTTCAAGGAAGCCTCTTTAATCGGTTCAAAGGGAGCCTTTGTCAACTGGTGTAATACCAGGGATAGGTTCCAGGAAGGGATACCCCTTCTGCCTTTGGGTCTGTCTCTATGGAAACTATCCAGGAGACGAGCGAGATTTTCATCTTTGCTGATGTTTAGGGGTGAGTTGCCCAGTTTATTAGCTATGGCAGACCTGTAACCATCAATGGTGCTAGGTTGTAACTTCCTGTCTTGAAAAAGGTACATAAGGAAGTCAGCAACTGACTTTACAGGGGATGCCCTGAAGTCCACCTGATGAGAGATGCACCACTTTGTAAAAATGGTCCACTTTGCTTCGTAGACTGATCTGGTTGATCGCCTTTGAGGGGCCTCAATTCTTGCCGCCACTGCCTCAGAGAAGCCCTGTTCTTTGATTGCTGAGGCTCTAGGAGCCATGCATGGAGATTTAGGTTTGTCAGATTTCTGTGAGGGATCTGATTGAATGGCTGTGTTAACAGGTTGGGCAGGCTTAGTGGGATCTGGCTGGACATGGCCACTAGGTCCCAAAACCAAGACATGTTGGGCCACCCTGGAGCAATCAGAATGATTCTCTTGCATGGGGTGTCCTGTAATTTCTCCACCACTTTGCCCAAGATGGCTGTTGGTGGGAAGGCATATGCGTTCAGATCCTCCGATGGTAGAGTGAGTGCATCCACTGCTGAGGCCAGGGGATCCGGTACTGGTGACACAAATAGAGGCAGCTCGTGGCAAACAAGTCTATTTGGGGCCGGTGCCACCTGCTGCATATGGCTTGGAAAACCTCTTGAAGGAGGGACCACTCTGTTTGAATGGTCTGGCCCAGTCTGGATAGCTTGTCCGCTATCACATTCAGCCGGCCTGGGATGTGACAGGCTTTGAGAGTTACTTGGTTCCTGGTACACCAGGTTAAGGTCCTCCACAGAAAGGCACATATCGGACCTGACCTCATTCCTCCTTCTTTGTTTATGTATGACACTACTGTAGTGTTGTCGGTTGACACCAGAACTATTCGTCCGGCACAGATGGCTCGAAACTCTTTCAAGGCTAGGAAGACTGCTTTTAGCTCCAGATAGTTTATATGCAGCTTGCTTTCTGGTAGTGGCCAAGCCCCTCTTGCTGTGCGTTCGTTTAAGTGAGCGCCCCACCCTTCTTTTGATGTGTCTGTAAAGATTTGCAGCACATGTTTTGTTGGATGTAATGGTTGGCCTGTGAGGAC
This sequence comes from Sabellastarte sp. h YS-2021, assembly GCA_964017235.1. Taxonomy (NCBI): domain Eukaryota; kingdom Metazoa; phylum Annelida; class Polychaeta; order Sabellida; family Sabellidae; genus Sabellastarte; species Sabellastarte sp. h YS-2021. Next base: position 39,032,214 of record OZ024930.1, on the reverse strand, counting down.
ATTGTCTTCTTCTAACCACCATCGTAAGTGAAGGTGCAGGGACTTGGGAATTGGAATAACCTTTTCTAGTGTCTCCGGTATCCTCCAATTGTTTTTGAGATGCCACTGTATAGGTCTCATATGCAGTCGCCCTAGGTGAACTTGCTTTTCTGTGGCTGTTAGTAAACCTATCAGGGACATGAATTGCCGGACCGGACAGGTCGGTAGAGACAATATCTCCAGTATTTTGTCCTGAAGGTTTTGCCACCGGTCCGGTGTCGGTTGGACCTGACCGACCCTGAGGTCGAACTGGTAGCCTACAAAATCGAAGACTTGCTTTGGTTCCAGTTCTGATTTGTCCAAATTCACTAGCCAACCTAGTTCTTGATAAATTTGTACTAGATCTTGGGTGTGCTGGAGACAAGCCTGGTGGGATGTAGCTCTCACAAACCAGTCGTCTAGGTACTGGTGGATTCTTATACCCTTGTGTATGGCAATCAGTTTTACCTCCTTTACTATTACAGTGAACTCCAAGGGTACTGTTGACAGACCGAAAGCAGAGCCTTGAACTGGAATGTCTGACCTGGACATGAAACCTCAGATATTTCCTGGACTGTTCCTGTATGGGGATATGGAAGTAGGCGTCCTTGAAGTCTATTGATGTGACCCACTCCCCTTGTTGGAGGGATGTCCTGATGGTTTCCGGTGTCTCCATTTTGAATTTTTCTGCCTTGAGGAAAAGATTCAGTTTGCTCAGATCTAATATAGGTCTCCACTTGTTGTTGGGCTTTGGGACCAAAAACAGCCGGTTGAAGAACCCCAGAGAGGTTTGGTTTTGTACTAACTCCACTGCGTTCTTGCCTATAAGCTGATACAATGCCTCCATCAGGTAGCTGTTCCTGTGGGGATTGGCATAGCAACTTATGACTGGGGAATATCTTGTGAGTTTCGGCCCGGCTCGAAAGGGGAGGGTGTAACCCTCTTTCAGAATTTGAACTACTTTCGGGCTGGCACCCAGATCCAGCCAAATTTGCCAAAAGTTTTGAAGTCTGGCCCCTACAGGCAGATTTGAGGCAGCATTTTGGGCATTTGTTGCATGTTGGACACAAGACAATTGAATGACACAAGAAACACCTTTCACATACTTTAATTTGTGATCTTTTAGAATATAACAGTCTGCTGACCCGGGACTTATTTCTTTCTTTTGGGAATGCCCAGGTGCAGAAGGTACAACATTGACAACATTTAAGTTTACAGACTTTTTGGATAAAGTGTTTATTGTCTGTCCTGTGCAAAAGCTCCCGGCCAGCAGACGACTCTGAGAACTGGTTATACAATAACTGTCATTTGTAAGTCTGCTGGCCCTTGGCAGAACACGATGAAAAATTAGAGTTCTTGCCTCTACTTCGTCTAAACTGATGCTTCCCAATATTCTTCCATGCAGGTCTCTCGTGCTTTGCATCCGACCGACCTTCTAATCTCTTTTCCGGCCTTTCATAGGGGTGAAACCGGCCTTTGTGGCGTGAAGACGATAAAGTGGACTGTCCTTTGTTATCATAGAGAGCGATCTCTTCCTCTGCCTGTTTGATGGCTGTGTCGGGGAACAAGGTAGAAATGTGAAGAGGCGCCGTCCTAAGAGCTGCCAAAGTTTCTGGTTTGATGCCATTCTTAACATGGTTCAAACAAGCATCATGACGGGTCAGAGTAAGGTTTCCCATAGATATGAAAACAAAATCTGTCAGGTGCTCCATCACCTTTGCTGCCGCCTGTGTAATGCTGGAGTTAAACTCCATCAGAAACTGTAGTTCTTTTGTTGCTTCTGAAGTTTTGGTCGAACCCTTGCCTTTGCTTTCACCGCATACCACTTTAAGTTGAGCCTGCATGTCTTTCTGTACCTTGAACATGCAACGATTAAAGCTTGCTGCCTGGTTACACACAACTGAGGCTTCCCTGGCAGTTCTCTCCCATCTTCTTAGGGTATCTTGCGATATCCTACGTGAGGCTGGTGGGGTAGAGGCCAGTGCTGCCTTTTTTGAGATCCTACCAAAGCTACTGTTCAGTTTGCAGTGTCCTGTGTACCAAGAAGAGACTTTTGTCGGATCGGCTGGTTGGTCGGAGTAAAGTCCGTACCATTTGGACTGCGATCTAGGAGGTCTCAAAAAGGTGTCCATAGATAGACTGCCAGCTTCTGTAGTTCTTCCACTAGGGTGACATTGAGTTTACTCAGTTTCTTGCAGAGCCACTCCTCAGTGGGCATTTGGACGGAAACTTTGCTGGGAGCTGGAGTCTTGCGGCCAGCAAAGGGGTTATCATCTGAGGGATTGGAACTGTCAACGTCCGGTACATGTGACCAGCCCATAAAGGACCGGATACCCCTCATTGTTTCCCGGTATGTCTGCTCCTCTGAGGTTGGTAAGTCCTGCTCAGTAAACTCTTGCTCGTCCGACAAATCCCCTTCTTCAACAAACAGTTCCACTGGAGGCCTATCCGACAAGACACTTTCTGCTGCCGACTCCAAACTAGAGATGCTATCCCTTCTGGAGGCTTTCTGTAGTGCGGGAGACCCAGAGCCAGTGGTGGAAGCAGGTTTAGGTCGGTCAGTGAGAGGGGGTTCGGTGAAAGATGTGCTGATATTCAGTGAGATTCAGTGGTCAGTGAGATTCAGTGTGAGGCTTGCCTGTCGACCTGTGGGTTACAGTCACAGTGGTGTCTGGACCAGTGTGCCTTGTTGATGACTTGGGTTGGTGATACTCCGGCTTCAGATTACTGGCCGACTTTTGCTTCAAAGCAGTAGTGTCCGGGCCAGTGCGCTGCACAGTTGAACTTCCTGAAGCAGATTCTTCTGAAGGTAGCTTGCCGGCCGACGGCTGCTGAGCAGCATAAGAGTCTGGGCCAGTGCGCTGTACAGAAGAACTTCCTGAAGCAAAGTCCTGTGGAGATAGCTTGCCGGCCGACGGCTACTGAGTAGCACTAAAGTCTGGGCCAGTGCGCTGATGAGAAGGTGAATCCTCTAAAACTCTGCTGGTGGGTTGGAAAAAAGGTTCAGTGTCTCTTGCCACAGTAGTAGTAGGTGAGTGTGAAGGGGTGACTCGAACCTCAGATGAAAAAGTCGGCTGGAGAGATTTAGATAAAAGGAGCGCCTCCAACCTGTTAAAGCGTTCCGACCACTTCTGGACCAGCTGAGCAATTCTATCAACAGAAGAGGAAGTTGACGGCTTCTCTTTCTTGGGCTTAACAGGTTGTTTTTCTTTCTTAGTCTTCTTTTCAGGGGGAATGGCAGGGGATTTATCAACACTAGCGTCACCCACAGCCCCAATAACAGATACTGAAGAAGGGTCCACTAAGGTACTGTCTTCAGATGGGGGGAATTATCCAGACGCTTAGCCTCCCTTTTCTCCTTCTTAAGCTTGTATGATGGTGTTTAAATCTGAGCCGTTGCTCTGGAGTAAATGAATTGCAAAACTTACAGTCAGTAGCCTCTTTATTTGCAACACATGGCTCTGTGGCCTTTCCTTTTTCACGACAACGGGCGCAAAAGGCGTGACCATCAAAGCTTTCCATAGCATGTGCACAACTTCCCCTCTTTTGCCCCGGAGAAGACATAGTAGTCTATAAATGTCTATCTATCAAATAAAATAACTTAAAGATGACAATCTTCAATAATCTTGCCAAAATCTACAAAAACTGGCAGAGAAAACAAATTCCGTGTCCACTAGTTCACGCCAAACGAAAAAGATGCCATGACGTCACGCTGTCTAGACAGGAAGGAAGTACGACACGCCATCTGGCGAGTGCATGAGTACTACGGACCGGCAAGCCGGTGGAAACACAGGACGTCTTTTTCTGATGTTTGGCAGGCCGGTCTGCGCCAACCGGATAAGCTATTGTCCATTGGATAGGATGTATTAACACAATAAAATTCCAGATTTTAAAATTGCAGTTGCTGCTTTTAAATATTGAAATGATGGCAATAGATAAATTAAACCAAAGAATTTAAAAGTGCATTTTTGTTCTGCTTTAAATTTTAATCAACATTGAAACACTGGCTTGCTTCAGTTTGTACTGAATGTAGCATACTTTTAATTCAAAAGCAAAATTATATTTAATTTTGTTTATCACAACTTATAAATCTGTAAAATTTATTAATTGAAGAATAGCTGGCAATGAAAATAGCACAATTAAGTAAAAGTACAAATAATGATCAGCTGCAGCAATCCACATATCTTTGTGAAAAGAGAAATATGTCTCAAATATGGCAGGTCAACAGACTTTGGCAGAGCCAAAGTTAAAGATCACACCATGACGTTGTACACCTACACACCCCAACTACTGTCCCTACATCTTACGGTTAGTGAGAGATGGCATGCACAAGATTTTAAAGGTTAAGGTCACTACGGCAAGGTCAAATCAAGGTCACACCATGATGTTGCACACCTACACCCCCTAACCAAAGTCCCTACCAAGCATCAACTTCACAAGTCTTTCAGTTTACGTGATATAGCCCGAACAAGATTTTCTAACTCAATGCCACTAGAACAAGGTGAAAGGTCAAATCAAGGTCACCATGATATTGCACACCTACACTTCCTAACTAATCTCCTTTTCAAGTATCAACTTCCTACACCTTATGGTTTCAGAGATACAGCCCGGACAACTTTTCCTGCTGTCCACCCACCCACCTCCCCACCCGGTTGCCATGGGTGAAAATAATACCCTGACAGCCCTTCAGGGCTGTAGGGTAAAAAGCTGTCAATTTGTAATATATATGAAAACATATCGCCAAGTAGAGGTCATCACTTTTCTGTTATATTAAGGCTGCATGACTGCTGCACTGTCAACATTTAATGTGTTATGGCACTTTGTTACTTCTGTCAGAATGTTGAGTTGTGATATCACAAGTCCAAATTACAGATCGTATCCTTTTCTGTACTTTTACAGTGCTTAATCTCTGCCAAGGCAGGCTCTTAAGCACAACAACAGAATCCACTTCAAAAATCATCGTTCCGTAGCCATTGCCAAGTCCAACACCACAGAAACACCTGACAGATTATATGCTAAGTTGGGAAAGTCTTTTGAAGAGATAAGATTTTAGCTTTTTTCTGAAACATGCAAGAGTTGGGGCAGAACGCATCTCATCAGACAAATCATTCTAAACTGTGGCAAAGCTGTAGCAGTGTTTTTTTATTTATGTAACCATGGATAGACTTGAGGAACGTCCAAGAACCATTTATCTTGAGGGTTGTATCTTGTACTATATCATCCACAAGTAGCAGACAAAAGAACCAAAATAACTAGGATGACCACAGTGAAGAAACTTGTAAACTAAGTGGCAGTTTTAAAGATACAGCAAAATTCAGCTTGCAGCCAATGGAGTCCTTTGAGAACAGGAGTTGCCCATGTGTATTTGCTACAGTTTTGAATGCACTGTAGTTTGTGCATGTTGAAACTGGACAGACTCCTGAAGAGAGTTGCAGTAATCAAGGCGACTACTCACCAAGGCATTGGGCACCAGGATAGCAGCCTCATCAGTCAGATACTGACTAACCCACCTGAGATCACGCATTTGAATGAAGCATGTATTACAAATATTGTGGACATGATCGGCGACAGAAAAACTAGAAAAAGGTTTTTGCTGACAAAAACGAGCGGCCCGGATGGAGACTTCGAGTTAATAAAGAAAATATATGAAAATCCCCAGATTGAAAATCCCTGGAAATCTGCAGACCCATAGAAAATCCCCAGATGGGGCTTAGAATATCCCCAGATCAAAAAATCCCCAATACAGTACCATTGACTAATGTATTGTTATATTGTCTTTGTCTATGGTGTGGTTTCCAATTCCTGTCATCTTCAAACCAATGGCCCTCCCTTTTCCTTTTTGTTATTCACTGATTAAAGAAACCACTTTTAACTGTAGTCTTTAATCTACCTGTTACAGTGAATGGAGGTGGCTTTCAATTAATCAGATCAGGTTTGTAGCCGTCCATGGATGGATTTATTAAAGAACTTATATTTTTTTATAACTGTATTCTGTAATCTACCTGTTTGGAGTGTGGCCCTAATTAAGTGTGGCCTGTTAATTGCTATCAGGGAAAGTGGCTTTTATTTGTCCCATTCTCTAGACTTTAATAGGCTGATTCTTTCTTTGATAACTGCTCAGGAAGTATGTCAAAAGACTAACTCCACATTTAAGCACTTTAATGTATACTCAGGAACCCATTCAAACACCTTTTGAGCCTTTAAAGGTTGATAAGATTAAAGGCATCTTAAAGGAGCTTTTATTTATTTATTTATTTTGTTTTTGATATCCAGATGGAAATTTTAGTTTTACTCTTAGGGATTTTTTCATCTGGGGATTTTCTAAGCCCCATCTGGGGATTTTCTATGGGTCTGCAGATTTCCGAGGATTTTCTATCTGGGGATTTTCAATGTACACCGTAGTAGTTGTGGTATGAGACTGTAAGGAGAAGGTAAGCTTTATTGTGTTTTGTACCTGATGGAATAGTGGATTATCTAAAAACTGTATCAGTTGCAGTATTAGACTGTAAGCAGAATGTGAGCTTTATTGTGTATCGTAGTGTTTTTTTATGAAAAGAATATATCATTTTGCTGTAAATTTGGGATCGTAAATTTTCCCAAGAGATATTTAATCCTAGATTTATAATGATAAAGATACACTGTAGTAAAGTATAATCATATTTGTGAAACCCTTTATTGTTCCATTGTAAAAAAATCCACAAAGTCATGTTGTCAGATGTTATTACCATTTTTAATTCACACATGACTCTATATCTGAATATCATGAAAGCCCAAGGTTTTTACATATTGTTAAGGCTTTTCCATTCTCTCAAAAAAGACAAGGCATTCTTTCCACAAGGCTCAACTTCCATGAACCTAAAGATAAATGTCCTTGTTTGAATTGTTTACCCCCAAAAAGATTTACTGTAAGCATACCCCTTAATGAAAAGAAATGAATACATCTTGATATCCCTTGATCTTATGTAACACACAGATGTTAACACACAAAGCACAGTGGGACATCAGTGAGTGAATGGGACTTGCCATGAATCTGCGTCCAGACAGATATCACACAAAAGCAAATACAGAGTTGGAGGAGAAAAAATCAGAGAACTCATTCATTGTCAATTAGCTGGAGATACTTAAAATACTGTACAAGAAAAAATGTTTATGAGAAAGTGTTTTTTTTTCAGTCATCTTATCTTCTGAAATAAGTCAAGTCTATACATTTGACCAATTTACATAGTGTATGTCAACTACAAATAGGACACCCTGTTGATAGTAGCTGCGACATATGAATAGAAACAGGATAGCATAGAAGAACACACATTATCATGTGTAATGTCCACCCCATGAACCTTTTGCCAAATTTGTACAGTAGTCTTACAAGACCCTGTTATGAATGATGGTTAAATATTTATTAGTGTACATGTAAATTATTTCAGCTTCATGCCTTTTTGCATTGGTTGGGTCGAAAATAACAAATTTCTGTTTTTCTATTTTTTTGGCAAAAATTTGAAAATTGCCAAGAGTACATTTCTTAGATACCCTGTGGGTCGAAAATTCCACCGAAATAACTGTATTTTGCACGGTTAAGGCAAATTTGTGTTTTTCCATTTTGGGCCAAAATTCGAAAATTCAAAATGGCCACCATATGTGGGGAGGGGAAAATTTTTTGAAAATTGACAAGAGTACATTTCTTATATACCCCATGGGTCGAAAATTTCGACGAAATCACTCTATTTCGCACGGTTAAGGAGATAGAAGCAAATTTGTCTTTTGCCATTTTTGACAAAAATTCGAAAATTCAAATGGCCGCCATTTTTGAGAAGGGGAAAATTTTTTGAAAATTGCAGAGTACATTCCTTAGATACCCTGTGGGTCGAAAATTTCGACGAAATCGCTATATCTCGCACGGTTAAGGAGATAGAAGCAAATTTGTGTTTTGCCATTTTTGGCAAAAATTCGAAAATTCAAAATGGCCGCCATTTTTGGGGAGGGGAAATTTTTTTGAAAATTGCACAGATTACATTCCTTAGACACCCTGTGGGTCTAAAATTTCGACAAAATCGCTCTATCTCGCACGGTTAAGGAGATAGAAGCAAATTCATGTTTTGCCATTTTCGGCAAAAATCGCTCTATCTCGCACGGTTTAGGAGATATGAGCACATTTGCCTTTTTCAGTATTCAAAATAGCCAATTACTTATTTATTTAATTAATTACTCACTCATCTATGAAGCAATTCCCCCCAAAAGCAATCCCATACAAGCTATTAACCCAATGAACCTCCATACCAAATTTCAGAAAGCTAGGCTTAATAGCATTCCTTAAAATGTCTGGAAACCAAAGAGATACTCAAAAGTAGCAAAGTAGCTATTACTCAGTTAGCTATAGAGCTATCATCACCAAAAGCAATCCCATACAAGCTATTAACCCAATAAACCTGCATGCCAAATTTGGTAAAGATAGGATAAGAACTGTCCAAAATGTCTGGAAACCAAGTGGGACGCCGGACGGCGGAAAAAGCAAAAATAATATGTCCACCCCCCAGTGGGTGGACATAATAATTAGCTAGATCAACAACTCCTTCTGCTAAACAAAAGTTGAATTAATTAAAGCTTTTTTCCCAAAAAGGAAAAGTAATATCCACACAATTCCACAAGAATGGAATCAGAAGAATGTGGGATTTTTCAATGTGCCTAAAATTGGGAATTTATATTACATGAACAGTGATCACCTGCAATATATTAACTAGACCTAGCGCATCGGAGAACCGATGCAAATTGTATCCACCGTAAAGACAATGCACCAAAACCTCTAGTACCAATAACAAGCGAGTTATAAGCACTTTTAAGTTTGGCTATCCTCATTTGACCTTGAAGGGGGGACCAAGGTCAAATCCGACCACACCAGAAGATTCCCAGTGCATGATTTCCTATATGTTGGTTTACCATCCCAAACATCTAGGACCAATAATAAGAGAGTTATAAGCACTTTTTAGTTTGGCTGTCCTCATTTGACCTTGACCGTGGGGCCCAAGGTCAAATCCGACCACACCAGAAGATTCCCAGCAGATGATTTCCTATATGTTAGTTTACCATCCCAAACCTCTAGGACCAATAATAAGCGAGTTATAAGCACTTTTAGGTTTGGCTGTCCTCATTTGACCTTGAAGGAGGGGTTTTAGGTCAACACACCAGAAGATTCCCAGCCCATGATTTTCTATATGCTGGTTTACCATCCCAAACCTCTAGGACCAATAATAAGCGAGTTATAAGCACTTTTAAGTTTGGCTGTCCTCGTTTGACCTTGAATGAGGGGCCCAAGGTCAAATCCGACCTCACCAGAAGATTCCCAGCCCGTGATTTTCTATATGTTGGTTTACCATCCCAAACCTCTACAACCAATAATAAGCGAGTTATAGGCACTTTTTCTTTTGGCTGTCCTCGTTTGACCTTGAAGGAGGGGCCCAAGGTCAAATCCGACCTCACCAGAAGATTCCCAGCCCATGATTTTCTATATGCTGGTTTACCATCCCAAACCTCCAGGACCAATAATAAGCGAGTTATAAGCACTTTTAGGTTTGGCTGTCCTCATTTGACCTTGAAGGAGGGGTTTAAGGTCAAATCCGACCACACCAGAAGATTCCCAGCCCATGATTTTCTATATGCTGGTTTACCATCCCAAACCTCTAGGACCAATAATAAGCGAGTTATAAGCACTTTTAAGTTTGGCTGTCCTCGTTTGACCTTGAAGGAGGGGCCCAAGGTCAAATGTGACCACATCAGAAGATTCGCAGCACATGATTTCCTATATGTTGGCTTCACATTGCAAACCTCTAGGACCAATAATAAGGGAGATATGGGCACTTTTAAAGTCCGCTATGTGGGTTACTTTGGCACTCCATGGATGACCTTGAATTAGGACCTTCAAGGTCAAATGTGTGCAAGGTTGTAGAGGACATGTATATGTGTCATACATATCACCTATGAAGAGATTCAACCTTCTACCTATGAGAAACAGCCAGTAGAAAAATGTAGATTATTTTCAAAGAAATGCCCGTGGCGGCCATCTTGTTTTTCAGAATGAGGCTATTTTCCTTCCCAGAGAAGCTTACCCCCCAATGAAGATATCCTGCAAATTTGGTGAACCTAGCTGCTGTTGTTTTCCTCTTAGAGCGTTAACGCCGAAAATCTCTCTACGCGCGGCGGCGGCGGTGGCGTAGCGGACGCTAAACCAAAGTATCCACCGGATGCTTCCGGTGGATACAATAACCACGTCACTGCATGCAAAATACCTCATTTTTATCCTTTGAAGATGCCATAACTTCAAAAACACTAGGTTAGCTTTGCCAGATAACAGAACTTTTGTCTTAAGTATACATGTGGCAGGTGTGGTTTTAAAAAGTCTTAAAATAAATGAGGTGGGAGCAAAAACTATATATTATGTTAAGTTGGCCAAAGTCTCTTAAATACAGGAATTTTAAGTAAAAATTCATTATAAGTCTTCCTTAAACTTAGTGTGTCAAATTGAACTGATGTCATTGAACAGTAAGTCAGGTGGGAGCAGAAAACCCTCATTTTTACTTCAAGATGGCCATGACTGTAGTTCTATTGGAACTCAAAGGTGGAAAGAAAATATGAATGTCCCTATTTTCATCTTTCATAAGTGTGCAAAATTTAAGAGGCCAGCTGAACAATACAATAGCTGGAGATTAAAAACTCCATAATTTTACTGCAAGATGGCCATAACTTCATTCATATTGGGACTTTAAGGTGACCATAAAATAAGAATGTCCCTTTAGCATAGCTCCAATTATATAAAGAGTTTAAGGTCCCCATAAAGTCAGGATAATCCTTTGGTAAATCTTAATATATACGCCAAGTTTGGCAGAAAAAAATGAAAAACTAAGTGAACTGGAGGGCTAAACCCCCCCTTTTCGACATTAACTTGACCTTAAGATTGCAGATACAGGGCTAAAACTTTGGCATGTGAAGATTATCAACAAGAGGAGAGTGCCCGTGAACGGGCACTGTGTCAGCTGACTGAGTGTTTTTGATTTGTGAAGGTGATTAGAGGACAGAATAATTATCAGGAAAAGGGCTGTACAGAAATACAGTAAATGGTAACTGAACAGCAAGTTCGAAAGAAATTCCGAAGCTGACAGAAGAAAAGGATAAAAAAGTTGTGCCCTGTAAATGGTATTATGAAGGAAAATAACAAGGTAATTGTTTAAGTGTAAAAATAGGTTAAAACATAGTTAAAGAAATACTACAAATGCAATATCCTCGTTCGACCTTGAAGAAGGGGTCCAAGGTCAAATCTAACCACACAAATACATTCCCAGCCCATGATTTCCTATGGTTTACCATTCCAAACCTCTAGGACCAATTATAAATGAGTTATAAGCACTTTTAAGCTTGGCTGTCCTCATTTGACCTTGAAGGAGGGGTCCAAAGGTCAAATCTGACCATACCAAAAGATTCCGAGCCAATGATTTCCTATGGGATGGTTTACCATCCCAAATCTCTGTCACCAATAATAAGCGAGTTGTAGGCACTTTCAATTTTCCCTATCCTCATTTGACCTTGAAGGAGGGTTCCAAGGTCAAATCGGACCATATCAACAGATTCACAGCCCATGATTTCCTGTCTGTTTACCATCCCAAACCTCTGGGACCAATAATAAGCGAGTTATAAGCACTTTTAAGTTTGGCTATCCTTGTTTGACCTTGAAGGAGGGGTCATTGAAGGTCAAATCTGACCACACCAAAAGATTCCCACCCCATGATTTCCTACAGGTTGGTTTATCATCCCAAACCTCTAGGATCAATAATAAGGGAGATATAAGCACTTTTCATGACTGACAAAAAACACCTGTGGCGGCCATCTTGTTTCTCAAAATGAGGCCAAAAATATTCCCAGATAACATTTTATGGTTATTAACATATACTGCAAACTTAAGAAAGCTAGCTATAATATTTTTTTTCATCACAGCAGTAATGGTGAAATCTCTCTCTACACACTGCGGCTATCCAGTGGATACAATGATTTACTCAACAGTGAGAACCTGAAAGTAGCTATTGCTCAGCTATGCCATGACATAGAGGTCTGCAATTTCACTATGTTATAGCTGACCAAAAATTCTGTGAATAACATATTTAACAAATTACTCTAAATGTAATAGTTTTCAAGTTACAACTGATTTACTCAACAGTGAGAACCTCAAAGGAACTATTACTCAGCTATGCAATGAGCTACATGTCTGAAATTTTACTATGTTATAGCTAACCCAAAAGTAGGTGAACAACATATTTAAGCAAACTACTGTAAATGCAATAGTTTTCAAGCTACAACTGATTTACTCAATAGTGAGAACCTGAAAATAGCTATTGCTCCGCTATGCCATGAGCTATAGGTCTGTAATTTCACTATGTTATAGCTGACCCCAAAGTAGGTGAACAATATATTTTAACAAAATACTCCAAATGCAATATTTTTCAAGTTATAGCTGATTTACTCAACAGTCAGTACCTGAGAATAGCTATTGCTCAGTTGTGCCATGAGCTATAGGTCTATAATTTCACTATGTTATAGCTGACCCAAAAGTAGCTGAATAACATATTTGCACAAATTTCTGTAAATGTAATAGTTTTCCAATTATAACTGATTTACTCAACAGTGAGAACTTCAAAGTAGCTATTACTCAGCTATGAAATGAGCCACAGGTCTGAAACTTCACTATGTTATAGCTGACCCCAAAATAGGTGAATAACATATGAAACAAAATACTCTAAATGCAATAGTTTTCAAGTTATAAGTGATTTACTCAACAGTGATAACCTAAAAGTAGCTATTACTCAGCTATGCCATGAGCTACAGGTCTGAAATTTTACTATGTTATAGCTGGCCCAAAAGTAGCTGAATAACATATTTATACGAAATTCTCTAAATGCAATAGTTTTTAAGTTACAAGTGATTTTACTCATGATGGAAGTTACTGAAAAGCCCAAAAGTAGCTATTACTCACTAAGCTATTGAGACAGACACCCAACTTACTCACCATATTGTAGCTATGAAAAAAGTAGCTGAATAACATATTTTAACAAAATGCTCTAAATGCAACACTTTTCAAGTTATAAGTGATTTACTCAACAGTGATAACCTAAAAGTAGCTATTACTCAGCTATGCCATGAGCTACAGGTCTGAAATTTTACTGTTATAGCTGACCCAAAAGTAGCTGAATAACATATTTATACGAAATTCTCTAAATGCAATAGTTTTCAAGTTATAAGCGATTTACTCAACAGTGATAACCTAAAAGTAGCTATTACTCAGCTACGCCATGAGCTACAGGTCTGAAATTTTACTATGTTATAGCTGGCCCAAAAGTAGCTGAATAACATATTTATATGAAATTCTCTAAATGCAATAGTTTTTAAGTTACAAGTGATTTTACTCATAATGGAAGTTACTGAAAAGCCCAAAAGTAGCTATTACTCACTTAGCTATTGAGACAGACACCCAACTTACTCACCATATTGTAGCTATGAAAAAAGTAGCTGAACAACATATTTTCACAAAATGCTGTAAATGCAACACTTTTGAAGTTATAAGTGATTTAGTGCATGATTTCATGAATTTTAATCCATTAAAAATTATTAAAAAAATTTATTTAAAAAAAAGTAAGACAGATCCAGGTCTCATACTCACACAAGAGAATCTACCTCTGGCCTAGTACATATATGCAAGATATGAGAGAAATCCCTGCAATAGTCACTGAGAAAATTGTGATAAAAAGTTGAAATTTTCACACTTTTGGTGGGGGTACCCCCCTTGTAATGTCTCTAGCAAACAGACGAACAGACAGATTTGCATGCCTTGAACAATTTTTCATCCTCGATAGATAAGGTATCTTTTAAAAAAAACAGCATGTCTCTAGGCCTTGTAGGTTTGGAGAAGAAGTTGTTCACGCGGACGCGTACGCAGACGCCCACGCCGCAGAGTGATGACATAATGTCAGCTGACTGACAAGTCAGCTGACATAAAAAGTAGCTGAATAAGTTATTCCAACAAAACGCCAAAATCCTGACCATTTTTGAGATAGACCGAGTGCCCATTTTTTTTTAAATTTATGAAAATATAAAATGCCGCCCATTCAGGCATCTATGGTCCGTCCGATTGATCTGAAAATCCTTTCCGACCTGTGGATTTATGTCTAGAATGTACCTGATAAAGTTTATAGCACAGGTGTGTTTTTTTCCAAAACGCGATGACAGGGTGTTTTTGAAAAATGCTTAAGGTTATCTTAAATAAAGCTTAAGGTCTCAGCAAAGTATCCCAAACAGTTTTTCCGCCCCTATAATTTTAAAGAAAAAAAAATGATAAGAAGGAAAGAAAAATTTGAAAGCCAAGAAGTTATTCAAGGGAGACCATAATCTGGCGGCGATCAGTCGCACTTAGGTAAAAACAAAGAAGCGCCCCTGACGGGCCGCTTAATTAGCATCAAACCAAATACCCCAAGATTCTTTACAACTGCTGGATGCATGAAATTACCACGTGTCCCGAAAGGGAGATGGGAATCTAATTTCTTGAGCTGAGCATGAGATCCAAAGATGATAAACTTGCTTTATCAGGGTTTCATTTGAGTATACACGTCATCCATTTCTGAACATCTTGAAGACATGAATTCAGTTTGTCAAAAGCTAGGGTTGCATTTTTGTGTGACATATGAATAAACAACAGAGTGTCATCTGCGTAGAAGTGGAATTTGATGTTTGGGTGCATTTCAATAACTTTACTCACAGGAATGGTGTAGAACAAGAACAGCGGAGGACCAAGGACAGAGCCTTGTGGAACTCCAAACAGCTCACACAATTCAGAGAGGGCTGACCAATTTTAATTGCTTGGAATCGGTGGCTGAGAAAGGTGAACCAATTCATAGCCGTGCCATACACACCAAACCATGATTTAAGACAATTAACAAAAGTAGTGTGGTCATTTGTGTCGAATGCAACCATCAGATCGATTAAAAACAAGTGGAGTAGGCTCACCATGTAGTGAGAGATGGATCTTTTATTTTTAACATGCAGCAGGGGAATTTCGGTGGAGTAGCCAGTTTTGTATGGAGATTGCAGAGGATTGTCAAGATTGTTACTGTTGATATGTTGCATGAGCTGTTTGTCAACTACCCACTCCACCAATTTTGATGCTTTATGTTAATTAAACAGCAAGTGAATTAGCTTAGTATTTTACAACAATTTGTTGCAGCTACCACAATTAAAAGCATTTTCCAAATTTCATACAGCCTAATTGTAAATCATGACCAAATATGTTTGTACCCTGTCTGATGACTTTTGGTTGGCACAATTTTCCAGAAGCTTTCAGAAACCGTGTCTACATATGTAATAAGGACAAGCATCTAAACTTCAATATTTTATTAACAAAACAATATCATATTGCTCTATCAATCACTTAATATCAATTTAAATAGTTGCAGAATCAAACATCTGTGGTATAAAATGTCAATGTTCATCAACACTTGTAACCTTTATTTAATATTTTAACAATGTGTACCTGCCTTCACACCAGCGGTTTTATATATGCACCTCAATCATTGTGATTCAAAGAGGTCTGAATAACTAAAGACTTGTCAGACACCAGAGGTATTAATGTATTAAAAAGTATTAAGAAATAAAAACAGAATACTGTCTTCATAAAACGGAAGATCAAGATGACGGAAATTGAGATAACAGAGATTCCAGTGGGTTTTTTTTCCAACTTCAACATTTTGAGGGTTTGTGGTTTAAAATAATCATTTTTTTTCCCATTATTATTGACACAATTTCTGCCAAATACAAACAGGAATTACTTTCTTGACTTAATCATCTGAACACAAATGTATTCCATGGAAAACATATAACAGCAGTTCCCCCTGCATTTTTAATGGAATAACCGCACCAAAACAATAGGATTATAACAACAACACCTTTTTAATTGAAAACTTATTCCAAAACATTGGAACAGCAGTGTCTGTGTGTGTTTTAATGGCACAATCAAACCAATTATATTGTCTTTTATTTTGGAAAATTAAAAAAACTTTGTACACTAGAATCACACACCAGCCAGAACCTTTTGTAAAGTACCTCCTTTCTGCTATTGGAAATGTATCTTAGGCTGCCAAAGGGAATATCTGAATCAAATGTCAGATTTTGGTTAAGTAGAAATTGTTCAAAGCAAATAATTGAAGAATATGTGTCCTTGGTCTATTAACAAATGACCCATAGGCAAGTTTTATCGAAGATAAAAAATGGCTTAAAAATGTAAACCTAACTACATATTACTGAACTACATGTATAGCATTAAAGCTCAGCTATACATTTTTTAAAGCCAAATTTGGCTAAAAAACATACTAAGTGGAGCCTTATTAGAAGCATCTTTTTTTAGTAAAATCTCCAAGAATTGCATCAGAATCACTTAATAAATTGATCTTTGATAACACGGGAAGTGACAGATTTATACAGTTACTCCGCATGCATTTAAGCAGAAATGGTACATAAAAGTATGCTGCTTGCTACATAGTCGCTATGCTATTCTGAGAGATTCATTAAAGCAACTGGGTTATACAGGTGAGAACATATTGTAATTAGTCTTCAAAATTAACATTCAAAAGAACAAATTTAACTTTAAAGAAACACACTTTTTTTTATATATGCATCTATTTCATACTGTACCATTAATTAAGTAGCAAATATTCATTTGTAAAAGTGTTATTTACAACATTCAAATAAGTTTTAACACTCAGTAATTATACTTACTCAAAAAAGTTTTAGTTTTCTAAAAAATAAACTACCATACATTTTGTGTTTCTTTTTGCTTTACATTTAAAATTCTTCTCAGAAAAAGACCCGTCTTATTTTGCCATTAGACCAAACTATGTACTGCATATAAAATTTTTGTGACTTCATATATTTCATACAGGGGGGTGCAAAAAAGTACTCTAGGCTTCCCATTAATTATTTCTATTGGCAGGAGTTTACTAACATGGGCAGACTGTTTATTATCACAATTCCGCATATGAGATATTCTTTCAGATGGGTGTCGATGTGCATCTGTTTACTGTCAGATCTACCTAACTGTTCTTATTTCCTGTTAGAATATAAAAATTGTTTCACATGAAACCAGCAGTAAAAGGATAAACTAATGATACCAAACATTCTTCTATCTATCAAATGGAAATACTTTCATCTCACACGCAGAACCGACCTAGGCAGACTGAAAATCAGGTGTAAGGAAGCACATACAGCAAACCATGTCAATGTTATTGAATTTAGCAAGTCTACTTTAAGCGAATGAAACCAGGACTGTACAGACACTAACGCTGCAACAAAAAAATGTTTGTTGATGCGCTTGTCTCCTTATGTACACTCAGTTTAGTGGAAAAATAACTAGAATTTGTGTTATTTCCTTGCAAACACCACAAAAACCTACATGGTTGAGGTCAGCCTGAGATTATTTGCACAACTGATGATTTCGAGCAAGAAAATTCTTTTCCTAAATTTGTACTCAATACAATGGCATTACTTTGTATAATAATGAACTCTTCAATACTCTGTGCAGAGTTACCTTTTAGACTACCGACAAATTTGTGGCTTTTGTCCATACATGTATTAATGATGTATTTCTCACAGCTCCTCTCAATTCTTTAAACTTTGACCACATTCTATGAAACAATGAAAGTGCTTCACAAATTAGCACATTTCCTTGTGTACTTAAATGTGCAAAAACAAGTATATATACATGTATTTATATCTATAGTAACATCTGTTACAGTTATAGCACCATTAACAAACTATCACCACAAAGTGTATTTCATATGTGTCAAAGCTTCTTTCATCCTCTAGGTCAAGTATACAACATTTTAGCTTGAACTAGTCAAAATTTGGACTTATAAAAATCCTGCATTTTTCCCCCATACAGTTTCAGCTATTCTTAGTTTTTTTAAATGAAAACGATCCATATACTGTAAATGCAGCAGCTTATTCCTGACCAGTAGAAGAGTTTTTCGCTCTGAAAATTTGTGTGATATTTTCTCTTAACTGTCTGGAAAGAATGGTAAGATATAAAGCATATAAATTACACAGAGGCACCATAATTGGAGATGCAATTGTTGATATTATCCCAAAGTGAGATTCACACCAAAAGAACCTGGTTGTTTTTTCTCGAGTGTGACATAAATGTACGCAGTAATGACAAAATGTTTGAGTTCCATGTAGGAAACTAATAGCTCATGCAACCCAGACTGACTCACTAATGTTCAATTCAAATGTTTCAAACTATTAAATACATATCATGCTCTTTAAAAACCCAATCTGAAACACCTAAATAAGCCCAAATTTAAATGTGCGAAGACGACAACCTGACTTACAATCAATGAATTTATGTCATACGTTTACATTAAGTTGAATTGACTCCTACACCTTGAAGGCGCATTTGCTTCATTACACAAATTCTGGGAAATTCATCCAGTTGTAAAACATTAATCAAGAAAATTTTAAACTTGATATCCTATTGAAGATGTTTACTATTTTAGTTCACAAATTTATTTTTTGAAAGATGTTAATAAAAATGTATTTTACTTTATGATCCAGACATCCTCATGTTCTTTGAACTCAAAAGTAACAATACATTTATGACCAAGTAAATACACTTATCTTTCATTAATTGATGTTATAATCTATCACACTGTATAAGATATTATCAAAAGGCACTACAAATTGAGGTATTGTCACGTAAATATCAAAATTGTGATATGAATACAAATGTCCAGCGACCAATTTCATCGGTTACATATCTTCGATTCTGATGAAGTGTAGATGATCTGTAAGTGTTCAATGATTGCCTATCACAGGTTACACATGAGCAAACAATGAAAAAGTTTCACTGTTCAAAGCAAAGTTTAGATTCCTGATACGGTTTCTAAAGTGCTAAATGCAATTTGTTGTTTTGGTAATTATCAGTATGTCTTCTTTAAACGTTTGTTTTCTTCCTGCAGGCGTTGTATTTCTTTGAGCAGTTCTTCATTCACTGAATACTGTTGCAACAAAAGCCTTGTATTTTCCTGTAAAAAAGAGAGAACAAAATTAAAAGACAAAGCTCTTAAGCTTGCAAGCTCCCTAAGTGGAACTCACGGTGGTAGCCTATGATGATCAATAATAAGTGAGATATAGGCACCCTTCAAACCTGACAACATGAAAATATTCTGGTTTTCACATCACAAACCTCTAATATCAATAAGTGAAACATAGACATCGGAAGTTTGGTCAAACCAATTTGACCTCAAACTGCCACTGCTCAGCTGGCAAATGTGAAACTGTCACTGCATCCCATAACCTGGCTAATTCTTTATATATGAACTACCTTCAGATCAAACACATACAAAACCACCCAGCACCACTACCCACCTGGTGAATGTTGAACTGTTTGATCATATCTACATGCAAGTTGAGAATATCATCTCGTATTTGTTCTCTAAAGTCATCAAGTGCATCTTGGATCATCCTTTTAACAAATTCAGTCTGGAAAGGCTGTGCCGTTAAATTAATATTATTTGCCCCACTTCCTTCTGCTCCCCCACCACTACTGGGTGCAGCCTCTGGGGGAGTGACCACGGACTCCTTGGCAATACCATGACGACTGCTATTACCCACAGGCATGTGGCCAGAACTATCTGAATGTTCGTCAGAAGTGACAGCAATACTTGGGACAGACAGTGGAGCACTGGTGCCTGAAATCGGAGAAGTACAACATAATGCTATAATTAGGGCTGAACTGCATGATGGCTAATGTCACTTAAGTTTAAAAGATGACAACTTGTCCCTATATAATTAATTAGCATTTATGAGTTTAATGTCACAAAATTCCTTAGAAGTAACTGCTGGAGGCAAAAGGACAGAAAGCAGGGCATTGGTGGCTTTATTAAGATTTTATTAATCAAATGTTTGAATATTTGTCATAAATGATAACACTAGAGGCAGAATGTTAACTGAAACCAGAGGAAGGAATATTAGCAAATAGTCTGTCTATAATGGGCATTACTGGTGTCTTAATTAAGACCTACAGTACAAATTCTGTTAAAAAGACATGATGAATAAAATATTTAAGAGATCCAGTCTTAAAACATTTGCACTATTAGAAAGATAAGTTGCAATTCTTCGACATATCTTTATTATCAGTTTGTTACATTATAGCTGAATACTGTTCACTTTTTCACCTTTGGAACCCTCACTGTTGAGATTAGCATGTAAACCTGAGGAACTGTCCCGATTCTCCTCTTTGTACAATGGAGAGTGGCTGCGTCGACTTACATGTCTCCGGCCACTTGGATTTAGCTGAAAAATATCAACACAATGGCTTATTTTCAAAAACAGTGGTTTTTTTAAAAATATGTATAACAAAATAGTCTAAAGTGATCACATATAGTTCAGCTACACAAAAGAAAGAAAACACCATTTTTATTGAGAAGTTCCAGCACAAACATTCAACAATTAAACATTTCTGTATATTTTTACAAAATAGCCTCAGGCAAATCATGAATGAAACATTCGGAAAAGAACACACAGCATTATTTTGATACTTAAGATTTTTTTATTTAAATACTGCTGTAATTCCTAGAATATATTCTCACTGTATAGGAATCCACTGCCCCGTCTCCAGCCAAGTCTCTGTGAGTGAATCCATTCTGCAGAGAGGTCCCCAGTCCCGACACACTCTCCACTCCACCCCCTCCCCCTATGGGCTGATGTCTGGATTCAACCGGAGACTTACCGCTAGTGTTAGCCAGGGGCGAAAACAAACCATCTGCAAAAATTAACACACAGTGGACCTTGTACAAATAGCAACTTTAAAACACAAAAGCTTCAGTTCTACCTTTAACTTGAAAAATACTTTCAAAAACACAAAATTTGTGGATACAGGAACCTCAAAACAGTTTCAGTTCTGTCTACATTAGACTTACACCATGGCTACTCAGAATACACCATACTTATTTATCTATTAAGGGTATAACGGTGCAGTAAAAAGTGCGTACTTTTCAGTGACGATAATGCACCAAAAATTACCAGGCATCACAAAGCAACTGTCAAATTTCTCACTATGTTTTGGTGTCTAGATTTGAATCCAAGCTCTCAGAGCTGTGTTACCACTGCAACACTAATCCCCTGGTAAATTAACCGTACAATTAAATCAAAGTAGAAAATTATTTTATGATAAAACTCAGTTTACAGAAAATATTTCTTAAATTTAAATGAAATCAAAACTTGATGAAATTTGAAATGAAGTTTTCTGACAAGGCCTGTTGTACCTTGTACATTTTTTGATCACCAACCTGCATAATTCAAGGAAGAATTGTTTCTCTCAGGACCGGGGGTGTTCTGTGCAGAATTAACTGCTGGACTCTTTGGCGAATTTGCTGAAAGAAATTTACGACTTTTTAAAGCTGTTTTGAAAAGCACCTGAAGTCCCTTTTTATCTGAATATTCTACTGCTTCAATAATTTATTTTGTAAAATATATATTGCTTTCTTTCCATAACATCTTTCTTTTTCAATACTAGAAATCTTTTTGTGTCTGAAAATATTCTTCTTGGCCATAAAATCTGGCAGAATCATGGGTAATTAACTGTGTATTCCAATATAAGTGGACTAAAATGATACACAGTTAAATTCCAACTTTAGAAACAGCATCCACATTTACAGGATCATCTCAAAGGTTAAGTATTGTCTCATTCTGTAACTCTTTTAAAAAGCACACATGGACATCATTAAAACATTTTATCAATTGAATATTATTACTTGATGAGATTTTCACAACATGTGAACTATACTGACATTAAATTACTAATCAATGACCTAAAACAGAGGCCTCAAATTTCTAAGAAACTGAAGCTCTGAAGAAAACATTGAATATATAAACCAACACCAAAAACTTGAATAACTTAAATAAAGCTGTACAAGAGCAAGGAATCAGAAATCCAGCAATGCATGTGAAATACAACACTGATAAAAAAAATCCCTCTTATTTAACTTTGAATTGTGAGACAATTTTGAGTGACATTTCCTTAAGACTTTCATGAATTGTTCAATACTCTGGTGTACTATTGTGTTTCTGACTGCTTTGCAGCTGGTGCCTGTAGACTCAAACAAATTTTGGCCTCGTTATATCTACTCCCTGACTGAATTTACAAATCCTAAAAACTAGATTGCGCCGACTCGATGCCAACATATCCCCAGACAGGCCATCTCTTACACCACAAGCATTCACTGGGTATTTTTTGCAGCACCCATTTTGTGTGCTTCACAATTATTATAAACTATTTTTCATTTTTTTTTAAATTTAAAAAAAAAAAGTCCTCTGAGAGGATCATTCATGGGTCTCACATACATGTTAAATGTCTACTTAAAGCCTTGGTTTTTGGCACATGAAAAAAGAACATATTAATATATTCCCAGATGAGATTTCAGCTGTATCAGGCGCATATTATGACAGTTATAGGGTTTAAAAGTGGTAAAAAGTCAATAAATTGGGGGTCTGTGGGGATTTAAGAGACCTTAAGCTGACCTTAAAATTTACAGACTTAAAATTGTTTACAGAAAAAGATTTCATTTAGCAGTTATATCTACCAGTTAGAGACTTGTCAGACTTACTATTTCCACTTTACAGGACCAAATATGTTGAAAATGTCGTAAAAAGGTCACTCGGGTGGGTGCTTATGGTCCCCATACACAGGTTAAATGTCTATTTAAAGCCTTGGTTTTTCTCACATGTAAAAAGAACATAATCATATGTTCCCAGATGAGATTTCAGCGGTGTCAGTCACATCGTTTGACAGCTACAGGCCTTCAAAGTGACAAAAAGTCCATAAATTGGGTGTCTGTGGGCAATTTTGAGACTTTAAGGTGACCTTAAAATTAAAGTTACAGACTTAAAATTTTTCACAGACTTACAGTATATGAAAAAAAATAGCATCAGAGATGCCCGTACCCCACAGCCTTGGGAAATATTTTCAACACCATGAGATATAGAAGTACTGTACCAGTACAAACTTCAGGATACTTTCAGAGCACTGTCAGTTATATAAAGGTCCAAACAATGTTTAAATGGAGAAATAATGTTTAAATGAAAGATAGTGCGTATAAACATGAAGTATTAAAACAAGATAATTCAATGACAAGATGACAGCATTAATCAGTAAACTAAAATTCAACACTCTTTATATACATCTGCATTTCCGAATTATGGTTTAGATGGTTTGAATATTACCATGCATACAGAAGTGGTAATACATTTAATGAATGCTTATGTGTGGTGTTGGAGTAAAATCTGCGGCTCACTTGATGAAATTCTATCTCTTACAATGGGAAGTTATGAAAGTAAAATTCTTAATAAATTCTAATATGACTTTTGCTTAATCTGCATCAAAAGACAGACCCAAAGGTGCAACAAGATTTTAAAGGTCAAGGTCACTACGGCAAGGTCAAATCAAGGTCAGACCATGACGTTGCACACCTACACCCCCTAACCAATATCCCTACCAAGTATCAACTTCCTACACCTTACGGTTTCCGAGATATAGCCCGGACAAGATTTTATAGGTCAAGGTCACTACGGCAAGGTCAAATCAAGGTCAGACTATGACGTTGCACAACTACACCCCCTAACCAATGTCCCTACCAAGTATCAACTTCCTACACCTTACAGTTTCCGAGATATAGCCAGGACAAGATTTTCAAACTCAAGGTCACTACGGCAAGGTTAAAGGTCAAATCAAGGTCAGACCATGACGTTGCACAGCTACACCCCCTAACCAATGTCCCTACCAAGTATCAACTTCCTACACCTTACGGTTTCTGAGATACAGCCCGGACAAACTATTTCCCGCCGCCCGCCCGCCCGCCCGGACGCCCGCCCATCCGGACACCATGGGTGAAAACAATACCCCAACAGCCCTTAAGGGCTGTGGGGTAAAAATGTCTAAGTATGGTCTTTATGAGCCTCAAAAACAATTTTAACCTTAACAAGTTAACATAAAGTCTTGATTTTTGGTATATCTAAGGAGGATATAGTAATGTGTCCCCAGGTAAAATTTGAGCCAGATATGCCACATAGTCTGTGATCTAGAGGGCATTAAGTGGCAAAAAGGTCAAATTTCTGACCTTAAGGTGGCCATAAGTTCTTTATTATTGGGAGTTTAAGGTCACCTTAAAATAGGGTTCCTCTCCTGACCCAAATACATGCGTGTGCTGAGTTTGAATGAAATCTGTGAAAGCGTTTATGAGTTATCGCACACACAAATAGGGAAGTGACACCCATGAATCCAAATTTTAAATGGATGTTTCTTCTCAATGAAATCGTAAATTAAAGTCCCCAAATGCACAAAGGAATGGTAATTTCTTCAGATTTCTGGTTTGTGTCCAACATTTTATGTTTTCCTTCCATTTTATGTGTTGACATGTGACATCGCAGTTATTAAGTTACGTCATGTCTTTTCCACAAAATCGAAATAAAAGTCCTGGCATGTACAAATTATGGGATAATAATGTGTAATTTCTTCAGATTTCAGGTTTGTTTTCAATACTTTAAGTTTTCCTTACATTATATGAGTTGACAAGACAAGTGGTGGTTGTAAAATCTTGTCATAGTATTTTAGTTAAATGCTTGATACTGAGACACCAGGCCTACTGACCCATCCCTAATCCCAATTCGCCAAAAGTGAACTTTAATAGGGTACCTGTTCCTGAATGAAAACATTCTACTTTACCGAGAAATCATGTTTACACTAACCAGTGCTATTATTTTGTGAAACTGTAACAAATAAACAAATACCAGAAAAGTAACAAAGCAAAACAAAATTGTAACAGATTATTAGAGCAGTGCAGACACTTCACAAGGCTTGCTTGTCTTATGAGAAAACAATGATTAACTTATGTAAAGAGACAAACTCATCGGTTCAGTTTATGTGTAAATTTTACCCAATCTCAGGAGAGAATTGTTGTTGCTTCTGTTGAAACTTCCTAGCAGCATGAAATAAAGATATTTATGTAATAGGATCGTTTTTCTCCTGACTTTATGATGTGACAGAATGACAAAACAAGCAACAATAAAACACATCAAATTCAGCAAAATAAATTAGTTATGCATTGTAGTACTGAGGTCAATGACACAGTACTACATGTGACACAAGATGCCAATGTGAGTACTTCTTTCCTACCTCCTAATGCCGGCAGAATTTAAACAGACGTAAGTTGGCAAATAATGCCTTCCAAATGAATAAATATGGCAGAAAAGTTTCTTAAATGCGAGAATAAGTGCACACAAATAGAAATTTGAAGTGGTTGTTACATTTTATTTATTTGTGGCAATAACTGGTACACGGCGATAACATCAAAATTTGCAGATGCAATCGGTAAATTAAATGTTAAGTTAATACCTTACCTAATGGAAAATTATTTACACTGTCGGCGCCGGACTGCTCCACCAAAAGTCAGAAAAAGACGTCCCGTGTCTCCACCGGCCAGGTTACCACCATTCGCCAGGTGGCGTGCAGCTCTCATTTCCTGGCTAGAGGACATGATTTGTGGCATCTTTTTTGTCCTTCTTGCCTTGAGTGATCCCAGTAAGAGATATATGAGGTCAGTTGGGAGGGGCTCTCCTGTCCATTAGGTAAGGTATTAACTTATAAAAATTTAATTTACTTATTAAATTTGCAATTTTATTGCATTAATACATTGTACCTAATGAACAATTTCCCAGAATAACTACTGCTTGGAACGTGGGTACTTTACTAGGGACTCTAAATTGAACTCAAGATGAGCCATTAGCGGCCTTAAAATGGGACATCTGTCAGTCCAACTGGTCGGTTGCTGGCTGTTACTGACTTTGCTCCCCCTCCTCCCACTTTTTACAGACCTGCTCTGAGGTTGGGGGGGGGGGGGGGGGGGGGGGGAGGTATGAGTTCAGTCCCTGGAGAGGTCCTCTCAGGAAGGAAGAAGGTTCAAGCTAGTAGAAAATGAACAGGCCCTGCCACCTTCAAAACCCTGCTAGGTAAGGTGACAGGCTGCATAAATATGTCTGGGTTAATAGTGTATTTGCTGGGTAGCTACCACAGGGCCCAGATGAAAGAGTTCTGAAGCAGCCCAAGCCACATCCTTTAAGTAAAACTGTGTGAAGGTGTTGTGGGATCCCTGATGACAGGCTGATAACAATTGTTCTGAGGAAACTCTCGACTGGAAGGCGTTATGGGGTTGTTCCATTTCTACGATTTCTGCGTAAAGCTGGCTCCCGATCCCAAATATACTGGGACCAGGAGGTAAATCTCATTAATCGTAATGATCTTAACACCATCGTACAGATCCTGTACAGAAATACAGAACTTCCGGATAGGTTTACGAGTACAGCACTCATAAACCGATTGTGAACAGTTTATGAGAAATGCAAACTGTTTGAAATTGTCGCAACCTTTCCCAATTCTTATCAGATTTATAGCATCGTACACCAATCGTATTGTCATCTTTTAAATGTTAAAGTGATCTTAAACCTATCTTACCCTCGTATAGCAATCTTTTCCATCTTATAGCGATCTTAAGGGACTCGTAAACCAATCGGATGGATTGGGAAACTATTGCAAACCTATCGGAAGATTTTCTGAGGCAATGTCAATCAGGAAGCTATCAGGAAAATATCTTGTGCATCGGGAACACATCCTAAAGCCATCGTAAACCTATCATAAACTAGAGGATCGCTAGCGAAGCAAAGCGATTGTTTTTGCATGGCAAAAACAAAGTGTTCCAAAAGAAAGATGGTGTTGGCTGCTTATAATAGAAAGAAGATCTTGCCTAGATACCCTGTCAATCTAAAATTATATCGAAAAAATATCGAAAATTTCAAATGGTTTAGGAGATACAAGCAATTTTAAGTTTTTTGGCAAACATTTGAAAATTTCAAATGGCTGACATTTTTGAAAAGAGGAAAATTTTTTGAAAATTGGGCAGAGTATCTTGCTTAGATACCCTGTGGATCGAAACTTTTGCCGAAATCATTTTATACCGCATGATTTAGGCGATACAAGCAATTTGAAGTTTTTCCATTTTTGTCAAAAATTCGAAAATTGAAAATGGCCGCCATTTTTGGAAAGAGGAAATTTTTTTTGAAAATTGAGCCGAGTATCTTGTATATATACCCTATGGGCCAAAAATTTCACCGAAATCACTCTATCTCGCACGGTTTAGAAGTTATTAAGGGATTTGTATTTTCCTCGTTAATAAAAATTTTAATGCTTAATTAATTAGCCATTTTTTAATGGAAGTCTACCAAAATCTAATCATTTGCAGATCTTTATACCATGCATCCATATATCAAATTTCAGGCGAATATTTTAAACGCTTAAGTTATCATCCGGACAAGCAAAATCCTGTTTTTGGTCATGTGACTTCTCTGATTGGTTGAAATGTCATGGCACCAAATTCAGAAAAATTTTCCCAGGGCTACTAAATATATATGCCAAGTTTGAAGAAATTCCATCCACTAGTAAAGATGCTATAGGTAGGCAAACTTGCGGAGCCGGCGGACCCTTCCACAAGAATTCCTCCCATATCCAAACAAGTGTCCCTCGCGGGACGCTTAACTATACCTTGAATCCTCTATTTTCACAATTAGGAGCATGGTACACAATACATATTTCAGAAATGGAACAGACCTCTTGGAGGCAGCAAAGACACACGCAGCATGGGCTTTAACCTGATGTAAGGTGAGGCCTCCTGATCAGAGAGCTCATAGCATAGGATCACAGTCTGCCTGATCTATGATGAGATAGTGAGAAGGGGAGATATCTTTGTTGAAGCCTTTCTTGTAGGAGACAAAGACCAGCTCCTTGTTCTGTTTTAGGTCCTATCTAAAAAGCAGAGCAGGGCTCTAACTGGGCATAGTGACCTATCAGCCTTGACTGATTTATTGAGAGTTGGGGCCAGGGCTGGAATAACCACTGGGGTCACACTGTCTGGACCCTCTTTAGCTAACTGATTCTTGGAAAGAAAGCTGGGTGAGGGGTAGAGAGACACCTTGGACCAGTCTGACTAGTGTCTCATGTTTTGTTGAGCCAAGAATGGACCTCACTCCCGCGTTTACCAGAACCCAGGGCTAAGAGGAGGACAGTCTTGAAGGTCAAATGCTTTAAAAAGGCTGCTTTAAAGAGTTCAAAAGGGGCCTTTGTAAGCTGGTGGAGAACCAGGGAAAGGTTCCAAGAGGGGTACACCTCTGACACTTAGGTCTGTCTTTGTGGAACTATCAAGGAGATAAGTGATATTTTCATTTTTGCTGACAGTAATGGGCCAATTTCCCAGCTTGTCTGCTATGGCTGTCCTATAGCCATCAATATGTGCTTTGCTGTAACTTCCTGTCCTGGAAAAGATACAGGAGGAAGTTAATTACGGATTTTATAGGTGGTGCCCTGAAGTCCACCTGATTACTATGGCACCACTTGGTGAAAATGATCCACATTGATCTGGATGAGTCTCTTTGAGGAGCCTCAATTCTTATTGCCACTGCTTCAGAGAAGCCTTGCTCCTTGAAAGCTGAGGCTCTCTGAGCCAGGCATGGAGATTTAGGTTTGAGAGATTCTTGTGTGGAGTCTGGTTGAAAGGTCGAGTTAGTCGATTGGGCACTCACAGAGGGAATTGGCTTCACATGGCCACTAGGTTCCAGAACAAGGCCATGTTCGGCCATAGTGTTGGTATCAAATAAAACTAGAGGATCGCTTGCAAAGGAGAAATAATGGCAGCTTAATCATGTAAGAAAGTTCTGCTTATAGCTCAACAAAGCCAGAATATAGGAAAAGTGGTTCTTCAGCAGGGTAGTTATCTTGGATACAGTGTGTTTCAAAAATTTTGATGAAATTGCTCTATCTTGCACGGTTAAGAGACCGAGGCAATTTGGTGTTTTGCACTTTTTGTCACAAATCTGAAAATTGACAATGACCCCCATTTTTGGGAAGGGTAAATTTTTGGGGGAAATTGTGTAGAGTAGTCTGCTTACATACCCAAAGAAATGGCTGCTATTTTTGGCGAGTGAAATATTTGTTGAAACTTGGAAAGGCTACTCTTCACAGATACTATGTGGGTCAAAAAGTTTGCCAAATTCACTCTATCTGGCACGGTTTTTGAGATACAAGCATTTTTGTGCAAAAAATTCGAAAATTCAAAATGGCCGCCATTTTTGGTGGGACAATTTTTTTTTTGAAAATTGGGTCAGCTAGCAGAGTTACCCTACGGATCAAAATTTTTGTCGAAATTGCTCTATCTAGCATGGTTTCCGAGATACAAGCATTTTTGTGCTTTGCGATTTTTGCGAAAAATTCGAAAATTCAAAATGGCCGCCATTTTTTGGCCAGTGAAATATTCATTGAAACTTGGAAAGGCTAGTCTTCACAGATACCCTGTGGATCTAAATTTTGCCGAAATCGCTCTTATCTGGCACGGTTTTCGAGATACAAGCATTTTTGTGATTTTCGTGAAAAATTTGAAAATTCAAAATGGCTGCCATTTTGGCGGGAGAAATTTTTTTTTGAAAACTGGGGTCAGCTACTCAGAAGACGTACCCTGTGGGTAAAAAATTTCGTCGAAATCACTCTATCTAGCACGGTTTTCGAGATACAAGGATTTTGTTGCATTGTTGAAAAAAATTCGAAAATTCAAAATGGCCACCATTTTTGGCAAGTGAAATATTTGTTGAAACTTGGAAAGGCTAGTCTTCACAGATACGAAATCCCACTAGTAAATTTTTATTGTCTCCCGCCTGCGACCGAAGGCCGAGGTCGGGAGATTATAAAACGTCTTCCGTCCGTACGTCTGTCCGTCCGTTCGTCACGTTTTTGCATAAACCTTAATATCTCATTCATTTATAAAGATATCTTCACCAAATTTGCAGGGAATGTTTATGGCTATGAAAACCTGTCTCTGCAAAATTTTAGCCTCATTTTGAAAAACAAAATGGCCGCCATAGCCAATTGTTTGAAAATCATAAAGGTGCTCTAAATCTTGAAATATTCCAGCTAGCTTTATCAAATTTGCACAAAAGCTATATGGCTAGAAAAGCTAGTTTTATAAAGAAAATGGTTTCAAAAAGTACTCGTATATCAGTATGGTTCTATATGTGTACATTATGAGCCTATATTTCCAATTTTGTGTTTTGCATTTTTTGTCAAAAATTCAAAAATTGAATATGACCCCCAATTTGGGGGAGGAGAAAACTTTTGGAAAATTGGACAGAGTAGTTTGGCTAGATACCCTGAGGGTCGAAAATTTCGATGAAAATAAGGAGATACAAGCAGTTTTGTGTTTTACTTGTCACGAAAATTGTTAATGCTTAATTAATCATCAATAACTCAGTCATTTCTTAACCTATCCCTGCCAAAATTTATTGCCACCCAGATCTTTATATCAGGAAGGTATTTGCTAAATTGGATAGATAAAAAGCTTTGTAAGTTATCATCCGGACAAGGATGCCCTTTCAAAAAACGCATTTTTGGTCATGTGACCTCTTTGATTGGTTAAAATGTCATCGCAGCATATTCAGAAAAATTTCCCAGGGCTACTGCATACACCTGCCAAATTTGAAAGGAATCCGCTGAACGGTCACAGAGTTGTGAGGAAAAGAAAACGTGGAGCTCACGGAGACAGCGAAGCCAGATATCCTCCCATATACAAACAAGCGTCCCTTGCAGGACGCTTAAATATGTATATGCATATCAAACCATATTTTTACCTTCTGTATCGATCGATATTGAAATATTGGGGCATGAGATGCTTTCCAGGGGGAGACCTTCCTAACTCTTTCTCGAGGTTTATTAGTGTCCCGAAACGTAAACAAATATGGCAGTTCCATTCCATTATATCGAAAATGATATAAGAATCAATATAATCTTCAAATTTTGTACTTTATATTAATGGAAAACAGCAGAGGTGCACCTATTTAGTAGTATGTTCCGATATTGATATTGTACCCTACATTATCAATATCTTCAATATTGATAAACAATACCAGCACTATTGGACCACCCCAGAATCAGCATGATTCTTCTGCAGGGGTACTCCCTTAGTTTTGCCACCACTTTGCATAGAATGGCCACTGGTAGAAAGACATAGGGGTCCAGGTCCTTCCAAGGCAGACTGAGTGCATCTACTGCCCAGGCTAGGGAGTCTGGAACTCGCGACACCAATTGAGGGAACTTATTGTTGAACCCCCTTGCGAACAGATTGATTTGAGGCTGGTTACACCTGCTGCACATGAACTGGCAGACCTCTGGATGAAGAGACCACTCTGTTTGGATGATATGCTCTAGATTGGGTAGCTTGTCTGCTACCACATTCAGCTGGCCTGGAATTTGTCGAGCCTGGAGGGTCACCTGTTTTTTGGTACACCAGGTACAGTGGGTCCGACCTCATTTTAAGTGTGCATGGAGAGATCTGGGGATCAGGATCACTTTTTCCAAGGATCCTGGTATACTCCAGTGTTTTTTCAGGCACCACTAAATCGGCTTCATATGGAGCTGACCTATGTGGACTTGCTTCTCTGTAGATCTTAAAAGGCCTATTAGGGACATGAATTGCTTGACCCGACAGGAAGGTTTGGTGAGAAGCATCTAAATTTTTTAGTTTAACGTCTGCCAATGTTCCAGAGTGAGTCTGACCTTGCCCTCCTTGAGCTCGAACTGGTAACCTATGAAATCAAAGACCTGTTTTGGGTCCAGTTCTTTTTTGAGTTTCAGTTTCCATTTTCGAGTTTTGACCAATTATATTGCTTGCTTTTGCATAGGTGCATGTAAAGCCTCTATCAGGTAGCTGTTTCTGAAAGAATGTACATAGCCACTTATGATGGTTGGTAGGGCGTGGCCTTCTTAAGGATTTTTATGACCTTGTGGCTTGCCCAAAGAGAGGCCCCTACAGGCAGATTTTGGGCAACAACTGGGACATTTGTGACAACTTGGACAAAACACAATGGATCTTCACAGGAAACACCTTTCATAGACTTTATTGACTCTACAATGGGACTTAGTCCTTTTTGTGGATGTTCAACGACAAAAGGTACATGATCTACAACAAATGATTTTACATTTAAAGTCTGAAAATGTTCTAAAGTTTTTCAGTTCTCAGTCAGGCATCTTACACAAACTGGGTCTATACAGTAACCGTCATTTATATGATGACTGAACCATGGCCAGTCGTATCAGTAGTTAGATGACTTCCCCCAACCTTCCTTCCCATGTGCACTGTTTTCCAGGCTGGCCATGCAGACCCGCTGATATCTTGAGATGATTTGTCAGACCTCTCATAAGAGTGGTACTAATTCTTGTAAGATGAGGAGCTAGAGCATCCCGTGTTCTCGTACTGGGCTATGTCATCTTCAGCCTTTTTCAAAGCACTGTCTGGGAAAAAGTGGCCATGTGAAGGGGTGCAGTTCTGAGAGCAGCAAGAGTGTCAGATTTTATGCCGGATCTGAGGCGTCCCCTCTTTCCAGAGTAAGATTCGCCATAGAAACAAACACAAAGTTCAACAAATGTTGCATTGTCTTGGCCATTGCTTACGGCCATTCATCAGTGGGTAAGTTGCAAAAGGGTTGTCATCAGCCGACGAGGCAGAGCTGTCGAAGTTGAGCTGTCTACCCCATGTACGGCCTGATACCTCCCACTGTCTCTTGATAGTTCGGTTCCTCTGAGAGAGACTGGTTAGGGTTGACAAAAGTAGAAGCCTGTTCATGGTCAGACAACTCCGCTTCTTCTTCAGTATGCTCAACATGAGGTTGGTCGGTTATATCAGAGTCTATTTCTTCATCCAGGTCAGAGTCGGTATCTGGTCAGTGTGGAGAAATAGCCACCGACGTGGAAGGCACTTGTTTCTGCTGTGCAGGGACCTGGTCGGTGCTGTCAGTGTAAGGTCGGTTGACTTGGTCGGTTGTAGGAAAGTCTGAGAAGTTTCTACTGCACTGGCCGGTGGAGCCTTGGCCAGTGTCACCTTTACAGTCTGGAAGGTCGGCTGTTCTGGAGGTTTTTTCTGGAGGTTACTTGGACACCAGTATCGCTTCCAACCTTAAGAACCTTTCCGACCAGTTTTGGTCCATTGTTTTAACTCTTTGTCAATGCAAGAAAACTTTGATGGAGTTGATTTCTTCGACATCTGCTTTTCTTTCACCACAGCTTGCCCTGGAGTATTAATGTTTCGAGACCCTAAAATGGACACTTGGCCCAGATCTATGAGGGTGGAACTTTCACCAGTGTCATTCTTGTTAGATTGCTTCTCAGACTTAGTGCCCCTCTTCTCTTTCTTAAGTTTATATGATGCTATAGCAAGCTATGATTGCTGTTCAGTGGTCAGTACATCACACAGGTATTAGACCCCTGACCCTTGTCACGAAAATGGGCACAACCTGAGTGTTGGTTGAATCCTGCCATAAGGTGGCAGCAAGCCCCTCGTTTCTGGCCTGGTGATGCCTTGATATATATACAATGTCTTTACACATAGAAACTGAAGAAATGAAGTAAATATCTGAAGTATTTTAACTATTTTTTGTGATTTTCAAGAGCTTTGCAAAAACCTCTTAAATGCACATGCACTCTAGCCAGAAAGGAAGTACTGCATGCCACCTAGCAAATGGTGGCAACCTGGATGGTTTCGCCGGTGGAGCCACAGGGCATCTTTTCTGACCTTTGGCGGGGCCGGCCGGCACTGGCGGTATAGCTAATTATCCATTAGTTAAGATGTATTAACGCAGTAAAATAATAGAGTAGATAAGTCTATGT
The DNA here is from genome assembly GCA_964017235.1 of Sabellastarte sp. h YS-2021. NCBI lineage: Eukaryota > Metazoa > Annelida > Polychaeta > Sabellida > Sabellidae > Sabellastarte > Sabellastarte sp. h YS-2021. The sequence goes on along the minus strand of OZ024930.1, from coordinate 38,998,373 downwards.
CATTATTAAATGCAGTGATAAAGTAAAGCTACAGTTAAACAGGATACTGGTAATACTTTTGAATACATATCATTGAAAAGTAAACAAGAGGGTCAGAAATGCCCCAAAAAGCGGGTTGCGCAGGCAGCAATAAGGTTAGCAACTGCTGTAATTAAATTTAGAAACAAGGAATGAAATGTTAGGTCTGCCAGTTAAGATAAATGTGTTAGACAAGCTAAGAAATGTAAAACTTGTAATCTAGGTTACATAACTGTATCTAGGCTATAAACAGACAAACAAATGGATGAAATTACACCAATTTCGAAAGCAACTTCGCTATGATGGTGATCTATCTCCCTGTCAAGTTTGAATTTGATTGGACAAAGCGTTTTCGAGTTAGAGTCCGGAAACGGAAATGTTGACGGACAAACGAAATTACACCAATTTTGAAAGCAATTGAGCTATGATTGTGATCTATCTCCCTGTCAAGTTTGAATTCGATTGGACAAAGCGTTTTCGAGTTAGAGTCTGGAAACGGAAATGTTGATGGAAAGACAAGCGGACAAAAAACGGACAAAAAAAACCGAACAGACGGAATTACACCAATTTCGAAAGGAACCTAGCTATGATGGTGATCTATCTCCCAGTCAAATTTGAATTAGATTGGATAATGCGTTTTTAAGTTAGAGTCCGGAAACGGAATGTTGACGGACAGACAAACGAATGGACGGAATTACACCAATTTCGAACGGAACCTAGCTATGATGGTGATCTATCTCCTTGTCAAGTTTGAATTCAATTGGACAAAGCGTTTTTGAGTTAAGAGTCCAGAAACGAAAATGTGGGCGGACAGATGGACGTTGGACACATCAATCTAATAGGCAGGTTGGTTACATGTAACCCGCCTAAAAAGCATCTGTTGGCCATGCCAATAGTTCTGGGTGCACTGAAACTATTCCATATCTGAATCCACAAGAATTTATGCTGCACAAAGACCCAGCATGCCTTCAAACAAAATCACTTGGGACACTCCTTACTGTTAATATATAGTAGATGATCGTAATGTCGATATGCTCATTAAGTTGATCGGTCAGCATTGGCAGCTTTATCACACATAGTAAACTTCATTTGAATTTGCAGATAAACAAACACCCTTTTCATGAATTTTTTCTGCAAAAATACTCATGCAATGTGTTCCAAGCAGATATATTTTTATATTATATGAAATAAACACTAAAATATTACCTCAATACAGAACAAAACCATCCAGTTTATTATAATACAACTAATATAAAATCTGTGTACAAATTTTTGTTTGATGGATATAATGGATCATCTTGTAACAAATCTTTCATCTTGTTGAGCCCAATTAAAGTGTTAGTACTAGGTGATCGACCTAATGATCAATCTTACAAATAGCAGTCTTTTTTCTGCATTTTCATTCCCAAGTTTAAACTTACTGTGGAAAAAAAAATCTTAGAAGTCTTGCAGTAGTTTGTTGGTTTATTTGCTTTATGAGGTCATATTTTTCAATGTACCTTAATATTTAATATTTGAAGTTGATTTTAATTTTATCAAGTGAGAACAATCGCTCTTTATATAGGTCTCACCTAAGTGATCGACTTTACGTTCATCCACTATAATTCAGTGGCACCTTTACATCTGTCAGGAAATCGGTACAAAATTCATGAAATTTGGCATTTTCCATTTGCCTATCACTAAATCTTGTAACGTACAGACATCCACATATATCACTTGAAATAACCTATATCTTATATGAAATAAGATATCAAAATATTTTGATGTAATTTAGTTTATAAATGGTATAAAAGTTTCTTGCTATTTTGGTGGACTATCAGCCATATAAAGGTGTCAACCACTGGTTCTAAATGGTGTGATATGATATTCACTATTTTATGTCTACACAAGTACATGTAAATCAGAAAAAGTAATATCCCAATTATTGTAGGTCTTACTTTCTCTGACCGGTGAGAAGATTTCCACAGAGTCTCCGGTTGTATTAGCTTTTGCCATGGCAGAAACATTTTCTGAAAATAAAAAAGATTTGTACAGACAACTCCCAACTCGAGATTACAGTCAAAACATTCAAGCTTTTCCTTACACCAGGGTGCTGTTTAACAAGCTACAATGACACATTTTTAAGCTTAAAACCATGTGCTGATATATGTATGATTTTTCTCATTCTTTATGCTCTTTCCACTTAAGGATATGCTTGGGATTATTCAAACATTACTGTCAAAACCAATATTTTCTAATTTTAGAAAGGAACACAGATCAACATGTCATGGTATAAAGGTATTACACTTCCACCTAGTTAATGGTTATACTTTCACATATAAGCAGACAATATTCTAAATATGGCGACTTTCAATATATTACACCGGTTAATAGCTTACCATAAACACATTTGAATGATCAAATGACGATAGTCAATTGTGACTAACAATGGTAAGAATAGCCATAACATTTAAAATATATTGCGCAATATTTTTTTCAAATATTTATTCCGAATTATTTTACTCCAATCTGTCCAATTTATATTCATGGTTTAGGATTTACCAAAAATAACACATATTGACGCAAGCAAGTGAAAGTTTACGCTCATAGTGAAATAAGACTCTCACTCAATTCAATAATTCAGACTTATCAAAAAAAAACATTAGACAATCGATGCACATGTTTGTACCTCTGTTGTGTTGGTGTAGAAAACTATTTGGCAGGGAGGACATCTCTTCAGATGTTCCGTTGACCTTAACCTCCGTTTTGTTCTGCTCACTCACTGTGTGGAGATTGCTGGTTGATTTTTTCACTGAACTCATCAACGTCTTTTTCCCCCCTGAATCATCCTGAATTGAAATAATACAATGCATTAGCCAATTATCTAATAAGTTATCATTCTCAAAAAAATTACATCTTTCACACCCCCTAAATCATCCAGTAATTAAATAATAACCATGTTTATTATTATAACATATACATTAGAAGCTCTCTGTGATCAAATCCTCAAAATCTCCAAAATTTATGTTCTAATATCAAAATTCATCATCTGTTATTGCCTGACAAAATATATTATTTTACAAGCCCTTGATCACTGTCCAAAAATTTATATTTTCATAGGTGTCATAGATTGACATGGGATTCCACTCTATCTGTGTGAATATTCTATATTTTAATGGTGCTTAATCTGTATGTGCCCATATGGAGCTGTGTGAGTATTTAGCTTAGTGACCTAATTTACTTATCACAATATACTGACAAAATTTATCACAACTTTGGGTTTTGTGAATAAAAAAATACATCTCTTGTGACTGTTTTTAGTGACTGAAAGTATTCACCTAAAATATTAGGTTTTTAAGTTTTGTGACATATCCTAACCACTGCTGCATACCTTTGAAAACTTGTACTGAAATGCCAGAGCCTGTATGGACCCTGAGTGAGCAGTCATGGTTTTCACAGGTCCAGTTCCCTGTCTGAGATCATAGATAAAGATCTTTCCTCGCGTAGAACCCACTGCCAGCGTGGCCCCATCATGCATCAGATCGAGTGAGGTTAACGGGCTTTCTGCGACCATCGTGTTTACCGGCCTAAAAAGGGAAAGAACTGTTTTGTCAACAAATTTAGTAAAGATTTCTGTAACTGAAACCTAAGTTCTACTGAGTGCCCTCTAGAATGTTATGACTGATTGAATTGAGATAAAAACACATTTATAATGCAAACTATATAGGAAAATTTAACCAGTTAAGTGTTTATATACTGTATTTTTTTACCACTTGAGAGACAAAGTATAACCTTTGTTATTGGGCCACGTAGAGAAAGTAAACACTTTGCTCAGAGAATAAAACAGTCATAAACTTGAAGAGGCAGTTATGTATCAAAAATAGGGAAGAACAGATTGGAGGACATGGAAACAAGTTGATTAAATCAAATATCCGTACTTGGCAATTTTGAAAATTTAAGAAAGTTGTCACAAATTTTTGACAATTTTAGAAAGTTGTAACAAACACATACTACTCAAAATAGGTTAATGACCTTCCTGCTGACAAACTAGTCAGAAAGAATTATCAGGTCTTAAGATGCCCTATATTTAATTAACGCTGCTATAAAATTTTTTTTTTTGTACATGAGAAGCATTACAATGGCCCTTTGACTGTAAATGGGTTTATGAAATTAACTAGACATTGCGTCTCGACGCAGTGTATACCCGGACGGGACATGGTTGAAGCGTGAATGTGTTGGGCTTGAGCCTTTTTCCTGGAGCACCAGGTCAGGATTATCCATAGTAGGGCACAAAGAGGGCCCGACTTAGTCCCCCCCCCTTAAATAGGCAACCACCATGGTGTTGTCCGTACCTATGGTAGCAATAAGGTTCAAGCAGAGGTCTTGGAACTCCTTTAGGGCCAAAAGACCACCTTGGTTCCAGATACTTTATGTGTAACTTGCTTTTGGAAGGGACCAGGTTCCCCTTGCAGTGTGTTCCCCTAAGTGAGCACTCACCCTTCTTGATGCACCTGTAAGGATTTGCAGAGCATATTTAATTAGGTTTAATGGTTGACCTTGAAGCACATTTGTCATCCTACAACCACCATTTTAGATGGGGTGGAGTGAACTGGGATCACCTTTTCTAGTTAGTCTGGTACCCTTCAGCTGTTCTTTAAGTGCCACTGTATCAGCCTCATGTGGAGGCGACCTAGGTGGACTTGCCTCTGTATGGGTGTCAGTAACCCACACAACCCCACTGTGGAAAACACTAATAGAGATTTATGAGAACTGTGACCCCTGGTCTGATTAACAGATAAATTTACCATTGCTTGAGTTGTGAAAACTGGCAAATGGGTTATAATCTTGAGGGGAAGGCTGAGTTTGGAAACTCAGGCCCCTGGTGTCAGCTGACACTGGTCACAGGCTGGGTAAAAGGCAAGCTGGGTGGCCAGTCTAGGAGGGTGGATCACTGTATCTCACTGGAAGCTGTAAGAAAAACTTGATGAACCTCCACAGTAACTGATACAGCAGACTTCTTGCTGGCAGTAGGCTGACCAATCTGGTTGAGTTCGGCATCTCACCGGGAGCAGTAACTGGCTGGTGTGGGGTCTGATAAGATAAGTCTGACAGGTAGTTGGACAAATCTTGTTGGGAAAGTCTTCTTATCTATAGTCACTTTCGACCAGCTAAGAGGTCCTGACAGTAGGCTGGCTGACTGGTCTGGTAGGTTCAGACAAGTCATCTCACCAAGACCAATGACTGGTATAAGAATTTCTCTGTAACCAATTTCCTCGGGCAGTAACTGGTTGATCTGAGACAGCCACTTGGACCCTTAAAAGGCTACTTCTGGTCTGTTAGCCAGTCCTGTGGACATGCCCAGTACCAGGGCCTAACCGGCTATAGGTGAAGCAATCCTCTGTAATCAGTTCCTGTTGGCTCCAGTTCTGCTGGCAGAACTGGGCGAATTAGACTACATCTCAGCAGGCATAGGCTTATATGAAACAACTACCTTCTTCCTGTCCATAACTGTGGAATCAGCAGATTTTCTCTGTAACCAACAATCCTCTGTAACCAGTAAGTCTGGATACTGGTACTCCATCATGTACTCAACCTCCAAAGCCATTTTCAATAGTTTCCATGCAATGTAGTCAGCACTAAGTGTGAAAATATCTCCAAAAAGGCCAAAAATGGCCTCAGTCAGGTACTTTGGATGACCTGTGGATGACCTTCAATGAAGAGCTTCAAGGTCAAATTTCTGCATACTTATAGAGGACATATATATGCATTATATATACCAACCATAGGATGATCTAACTTTCTGTATATGAGAACTGGGCCAAAATATGAAAAAATGGCCAAAATTGAAAATTGAAGGTCAAGGTCACAAAACAATAGCGTTCATGGCATTGCCCATATATAGCCACATACCAAATTTGAAAGGTCTAACTAAAATATTTTTTAAGTTATCGCGTCCAAAAGGAAATCTCTGCGGCGGCGGCGTGACCGTACTGAATCCAAAGTATCCCCGACTTTCGTCCAGGGATACAAATATTTTAATAGAATAGCTTATGTGGTACCTTTTCCCCTGCACATCATAGCAAACGATTCTCTTGTCCAGTCCCACACTCATGAGTAGCATCTCGTTAAGTGGAGAGAAGGCAAGATCCATTACAGGAGCCATATGACTGCTGAAGGAGTTCATAAGCTGCCGCTTATTGGCATCCCACAGACAGACCACTCCACTGTCATAGCAAGACGCAATCAGTGACTTCTTGAAGTGGCTGTAACGCAGCTTCCTCACAGCCTTGTGGAAAAAAATTAAAATGAGAAATAGAAATTAAGAATACAAGTTTTATATTGCAAAACTAAATGTAAAGTAGTACTCTCCATGCAAGCGCCCTGAATGGAAATGACAAAATATCACTGAAATACCATAAGGTTCCTTATTTACCATAAGTCTAAGAGGTTGGCTAGCAGCAGCAGCAAGTTTAAATAAAAGCCTGATGGGCATGATCTACATTTAAACTAGATAAAGGTTTTTGCTAACAAAAACTAGAAAAATGTTTTTGCTAACAAAAACTAAGCGTCCCAAAAAGGTTCACTGCAATATAATATACAGTAGAAAAAGGTTTTTGAAAATAAAAACATGCAGTGCTGAGAGAAGAAGTGAAAGTTAAGCAGACAGTGTGGAAGTTCATGCATTAACATGAAAGAAAAATTTAAGCTTTATTTGGTTTTCTATGGTCATAAATTGCGAAAAGTTAATTGAATAAATGCTCTGGCTAAGAATGCTTAAAGCATCAACACTTATAATAGGTCGAAAGTTACACCATAAAACTACTTAATTAAAGAGTAACAGTGCTTTATAAATGCCATATATCCATATATCTATTTACATTTTAGAAAAAGCCATAGTAAAATGTGAGCCTTTAGAAAGGCAAGAAGTTTATGACACAATGCTTTGAACACATCTATCTGGTAAATCTGACCAGCTATCTAGGCTCTTCACATAAGGTTTCCCAATACCTCTGAATACATTGTAAATCTCTAAAAGCAAGAATAAAATAGATATAAGGCAAAAACACAAAATCGGCTATTTTATAACCCCAGTTTGACCCATAGGGGGGTTCCGGGGTAAATCTGACCAGCTATCTAGACTCTTCACATATGGTTTCCCAATACCTCTTAATACATTCTAAAGCTCTAAAAGCAAGAATAAAGGAGATAAAAGGCAAAAACACATAATCGGCTATTTTATAACCCCAGTTTGGCCCCATAAGGGGGGATCCGAGGGTAAATCTGACCAGCTACCTAGACTCTTCACACAAGGTTTCCCAATACCTCTTAATACATTCTAAACTCTAAAAGCAAGAATAAAGGAGATATAAGGCAAAAACACAAAATCAGCTATTTTATGACCCCAGTTTGACCCATAAGGGGGATCCGGGGGTAAATCTGACCAGCTATCTAGACTCTTCACATATGGTTTCCCAATACCTCTTAATACATTCTAAAGCTGTAAAAGCAAGAATAAAGGAGATAAAAGGCCAAAACACAAAATCGACTATTTTATGACCCCAGTTTGACCCATACGGGGGGACGTGGGGGTAAATCTGACCAGCTATCTAGACTCATCACATAAGGTTTCCCCAATACCTCTTAATACATTCTAAAACTGTAAAAGCAAGAATAAAGGAGATATAAGGCAAAAACACAAAATTGGCTATTTTATGACCCGTTTGACCCATAAGGGGGGGTCCGGGGGTAAATCTGACCAGCTATCTAGACTCTTCACATATGGTTTCCCAATACCTCTTAATACATTCTCAAGCTCTAGAAGCAAGAATAAAGGAGATATAAGGGGAAAAGATGAAATTGGCTATTTTATGACCCCAGTTTGACCCCTACAGGGGGATCGGGGGGGGTGGGGGGGGGGGGTGGGGGGGGGGGGGGGAAATTTGACTTGCTTTCTAGACTCTCCACATATGGTTTCCTACTACCTCCCAATACATTTTATGGCTCTAAATGCAATACTTAAGAAGATAATAGGGGGGTTCGCATGAATTTTAAGCTTTCTGATTGGTACCTGTGAGAAAATCACTCATAAATCGGTCAATTTTCATCGGATTGCTCCCAAAATCTAATCAGCTCACGTTTTTGATAGTATAAACATGCGTAAGAAGTTACAAGCCCTTTGCGGTCAGTAGATTTTCCTGAACTGCGATGACCGGCGGGTGTACCCGAAAAAACTAATTTTTGATCATGTGACCTTGATAAAGATCAAAGGTCAAATTTAAGCATGTGGAAAAATTTTCCCACGCCTAAGGTATATAACTGCCAAATATGGTTAAAAAGCTTGCACTAATAAGGGAGATATTCAAGGGAGACCATAATGCGGTGGCGGCGAGGAAACTGAGGTGAAACCAAATAAGCGCCCTTTCAGGGACGCTTAACGAGCAGCCCGGATGGAGACTTGAGTTAATAAAGCTATAGTAGTTGTGGTATGAGACTGTAAGAAAGTAAGCTTTACTGTGTTTTGTATCTGATTGAAAAGTGGATTATCTTAAAACTGTATTAGTTGCAGTATTAGACTGTAAGCAGAAGAATGTGAGCTTTATTGTGTTTCGTGAAGTGGTATATGTTATGAAAAGAATTTTTCATTTTTGCTGTAAATTTGGGATCGTAAATTTTTTCCAGGAGATATTTAATCCTAGATTTATAATGATAAAGATACACTGTAATAAACTATAATTGGCTATAGATAGGGGCATTCATATGTTGTATATCTTTGAGGCATTTTATGCCTCTGAAGATAATCGTATTAAGATGCTTAAGATAATCGTATTTGTGAAATCCTTTATTGTTCCATTGTGAAAAAAAACACACGGAGTCATGTTGTCTGATGTTATTGTTAAAACTTTTAATTCACACATGCAGGGTTCGCGAAGTACCTCTAAAATATGGAGTCTAACGGACTACATGACCTCCAACAAGAGGAGAGTGCCCGTGAACGGGCACTGTGTCAGCTGACTGAATGTTTTTGATTTGTGATGGTGATAATGAGAGGAAAGCATAATTATCAGGGAAAGGGCAGTACAGAAATACAGTAAATGGTAACTGAACAGTATGTTCGAAAGATATTCCGAAGCTGACAGAAGAAAAGGACAAAAAAGTTGTGCCCTGCAAATGATATTATGAAATAAAGTAACAAGGTAATTGTTTAAGTGTAAAAAGTAGGTTAAAAATATTTAAAGAAATACTATAAATGCAATATCCTCGTTCGACCATAAAGAAGGGGTCCAAAGGTCAAATCTGACCATAGCAAAAGATTCCCAGCCAAAGAATTTAGGATGGTTTACCATCCCAAACCTCTCGGACCAATAATAAGTGAGTCATAGGCACTTTTTAAGTTTGGCTATCCTTGTTTGACCTTGACGGAGGGGTCCAAGGTGAAATCCGACCACACAAAAAAATTCCCAGCCCATGATTTCCTGTAGCTTGTTTACCATCCCAAACCTGTAGGACCAATAATAAGCGAGTTCTAAGCAATTGTAAGTTTGGCTATCCTCAATTGACCTTGAAGGAGGGGTCCCAGGTCAAATCTGACCACACCAAAAGAATCCCAGCCCATGATTTCCTATATGTTGGTTTACCATCCCAAACCTCCAAGACCAATAATACGCGAGTTATAAGCACTTTAAGTTTGGCTATCTTCGTTTGACCTGGAAGGAGGGGTCTAAGGTGAAATCTGACCACACCAAAAGATTCCCAGCCCATGATTTTCTATAGGTTGGTTTTCCATTCCAAACCTCTAGGACCAATAATAGCGAGTTATAAGCACTTTTAAGTTTGGCTATCCTCATTTGACCTTGAAGGAGGGGTCCAAGGTGAAATCCGACCACACCAAAAAATTCCCAGCTCATGATTTTCTATAGGTTGGTTTTCATTCCAAACCTCTAGGACCAATAATAAGCGAGTTATAAGCACTTTTATGTTTGGCTATCCTCATTTGACCTTGAAGGAGGGTTCCAAGGTCAAATCGGACCATATTAACAGATTCCCAGCCCATGATTTCCTACAGGTTGGATACAATGATTTACTCAACAGTGAGAGCCTGAAAGAAGCTATTGCTCAGCTATGCCATGACATAGAGGTCTGCAATTTCACTATGTTATAGCTGACCAAAACGTCTGTGAATAACATATTTAACAAAATACTCTAAATGTAATAGTTTTCAAGTTACTACTGATTTACTCAAGAGTGAGAACCTCAAAGTAACTATTACTCAGCTATGCAATGAGCTACATGTCTGAATTTTTGCTCTGTTATAGCTGACCTAAAAGTAGGTGAACAACATATTTAAGCAAAATACTGTAAATGCCATAGTTTCCAAGTTACAACTGATTTACTCAATAGTGAGAACCTGAAAATAGCTATTGCTCCGCTATGCCATGAGCTATAGGTCTGTAATTTCACTATGTTATAGCTAACCCAAAAGTAGGTCAACAATATATTTTAACAAAATACTCCAAATGCAATATTTTTCAAGTTATAGCCGATTTACTCAACAGTCAGTGCCTGAGAATAGCTATTGCTCAGTTGTGCCATGAGCTACAGGTCTGTAATTTCACTATGTTATAGCTGACCCAAAAGTAGCTGAATAACATATTTAAACAAAATTCTGTAAAGGCAATAGTTTTCCAATTACAACTGATTTACTCAACAGTGAGAACTTCAAAGTAGCTATTACTCAGCTATGCAATGAGCCACAGGTCTGGAACTTCACTATGTTATAGCTGACCCCAAAATAGGTGAATAACATATTGCAACAAAATACTCTAAATGCAATAGTTTCCAAGTTATAAGTGATTTACTCAACAGTGATAACCTAAAAGTAGCTATTACTCAGGTATGCCATGAGCTACAGGTGTGAAATTTTACTATGTTATAGCTGACCCAAAAGTAGCTGAATAACATATTTATACTAAATTCTCTAAATGCAATAGTTTTCAAATTATAAGTGATTTGCTCAACATTGAGAACTTCAAAGTAGCTATTACTCAGCTATGCAATGAGTCACAGGTCTGGAACTTCACTATGTTATAGCTGACCCCAAAATAGGTGAATAACATATTGAAACAAAATACTCTAAATGCAATAATTTCCAAGTTATAAGCGATTTACTCAACAGTGATAACCTCAAAGTAGCTATTACTCAGCTATGCCATGAGCTACAGGTCTGAAATTTTACTATGTTATAGCTGACCCAAAAGTAGGTGAACAACATATTAAGCAAAATACTGTACATGCAATAGTTTTCAAGTTACAACTGATTTACTCAATAGTGATGACCTAAAAGTAGCTATTACTCAGCTATGCCATGAGCTACAGGTCTGAAATTTTACTATGTTATAGCTGACCCAAAAGTAGCTGAATAACATATTTATACTAAATTCTCTAAATGCAATAGTTTTGCAATTACAACTGATTTACTCAATAGTGAGAACCTCAAAGTAGTTATTACTCAGCTATGCAATGAGCTACAGGTCTGAAATTTTACTATGTTATAGCTGACCCAAAAGTAGGTGAACAACATATTTAAGCAAAATACTGTAAATGCAATAGTTTTCAAGTTACAACCGATTTACTCAATAGTGATGACCTAAAAGTAGCTATTACTCAGCTATGCCATGAGCTACAGGTCTGAAATTTTACTATGTTATAGCTGACCCAAAAGTAGCTGAATAACATATTTATACTAAATTCTCTAAATGCAATAGTTTTCCAATTACAACTGATTTACTCAATAGTGAGAACTTCAAAGTAGCTATTACTCAGCTGTGCCATGACCTACAGATCTGAAATTTCACTATGTTATAGCTGGCCCAAAAGTAGCTGAATAACATATTTATACGAAATTCTCTAAATGCAATAGTTTTGCAATTACAACTGATTTACTCAATAGTGAGAACCTCAAAGTAGTTATTACTCAGCTATGCAATGAGCTACAGGTCTGAAATTTTACTATGTTATAGCTGACCCAAAAGTAGGTGAACAACATATTTAAGCAAAATACTGTAAATGCAATAGTTTTCAAGTTACAACTGATTTACTCAATAGTGATGACCTAAAAGTAGCTATTACTCAGCTATGCCATGAGCTACAGGTCTGAAATTTTACTATGTTATAGCTGACCCAAAAGTAGCTGAATAACATATTTATACGAAATTCTGTAAATGCAATAGTTTTCCAATTACAACTGATTTACTCAATAGTGAGAACTTCAAAGTAGCTATTACTCAGCTGTGCCATGACCTACAGGTCTGAAATTTCACTATGTTATAGCTGGCCCAAAAGTAGCTGAATAACATATTTATACGAAATTCTCTAAATGCAATACTTTTGCAATTACAACTGATTTACTCAATAGTGAGAACCTCAAAGTAGTTATTACTCAGCTATGCAATGAGCTACAGGTCTGAAATTTTACTATGTTATAGCTGACCCAAAAGTAGGTGAACAACATATTTAAGCAAAATACTGTAAATGCAATAGTTTTCAAGTTACAACCGATTTACTCAATAGTGATGACCTAAAAGTAGCTATTACTCAGCTATGCCATGAGCTACAGGTCTGAAATTTTACTATGTTATAGCTGACCCAAAAGTAGCTGAATAACATATTTATACGAAATTCTGTAAATGCAATAGTTTTCCAATTACAACTGATTTACTCAATAGTGAGAACTTCAAAGTAGCTATTACTCGGCTATGCCATGACCTACAGATCTGAAATTTCACTATGTTATAGCTGGCCCAAAAGTAGCTGAATAACATATTTATACGAAATTCTCTAAATGCAATAGGTTTTAAGTTACAAGTAATTTACTCAATAGTGAGAACTTCAAAGTAGCTATTACTCAGCTATGCAATGAGCCACAGATCTGAAACTTCACTATGTTATAGCTGATCCCAAAATAGGTGAATAACATATTGAAACAAAATACTCTAAATGCAATAGTTTCCAAGTTATAAGCGATTTACTCAACAGTGATAACCTAAAAGTAGCTATTACTCAGCTATGCCATGAGCTACAGGTCTGAAATTTTACTATGTTATAGCTGACCCAAAAGTAGCTGAATAACATATTTATACGAAATTCTCTAAATGCAATAGTTTTCAAGTTATAAGCGATTTACTCAACAGTGATAACCTAAAAGTAGCTATTACTCAGCTATGCCATGAGCTACAGGTCTGAAATTTCACTATGTTATAGCTGACCCAAAAGTAGCTGAATAACATATTTATACGAAATTCTCTAAATGCAATAGTTTTTAAGTTACAAGTGATTTTACTCATGATGGAAGTTACTGAAAAGCCCAAAAGTAGCTATTACTCACTTAGCTATTGAGACAGGCACCCAACTTACTCACCATATTGTAGCTATGCAAAAAGTAGCTGAATAACATATTTTAACAAAATGCTCTAAATGCAACACTTTTCAAGTTATAAATGATTTTGTGCATGATTTCATGAATTTTAATGCATTAAAAATTATTAAAAAAATTTATTAAAAAAAAAGTAAGACAGATCCAGGTCTCATACTCACACAAGAGAATCTACCTGTGGCCTAGTACATATATGCAAGATATGAGAGAAATCCCTGCAATAGTCACTGAGAAAATTGTGATTAAGTGTTGAAATTTTTACACTTTTGGTGGGGGTACCCCCCTTGTAATGTCTCTAGCAAACAGACGAACAGACAGATTTGCATGCCTTGAACAATTTTTCATCCTCGATAGATAAGGTATCTTTTAAAAAAAACAGTACGTCTCTAGGCCTTGTAGTTTTGGAGGAGAAGTTGTTCACGCGGACGCGTACGCGGACGCGTACGCCGCAGAGTGACGACATAATGTCAGCTGACTGACAAGTCAGCTGACATAAAAAATGGAGTCCCAATCATTTTTTTCTGAGTCCAGTGTTTGTGTTAGGGTTATGAAATGTTGGGTACCTTGTTCCTTGTGGCACATCAAAAATGGGGTACCATTGTGTGAAAATGAGGTGCAAATAATATTTTTTCTCCCTTATTTCTGGATACATTTAAAAATACAGAAGCACTGTTTAATTTCCTTTCTACTGATAAAAAATATGTATCTGTTGATAAATCAATTTTAAAAATATTTTAAAAAGCTGAACTCCAGTCAACAAACTTCATTTTAGTGCAATTTGAGAGAAATTTTTTGTATGATTATTTTATTTAAGCTACAAATATGGTATTTATACTGTTTGAAAGAAAAATATTTTTAGTTTCTGTTGCTTTTTGTTTGATAAAAATTCATTCGGTAGTTCCAGAGATATAGTTCTTTTGTTACATCCCCTGTTAAATATTTGTTACAGCTTTTATTTTCCGAGGGACTTTCCGGGGTTAAATATCATGAGTTTCCGAGATTTGGTATAGTTTGGCTCCCACGAAAGTTTGCCGTCCTGGCTTGTTGTTTCGATTGTTTCCATGCAGAGATCAGGCTTTCTTTCGATATATAACGTTTTGAGTAGATTTGCTAGTGTACGACACCAGCACTGACTGGCTGTTTTGGAAGAATCTCGTCATGCATGAAATTTCGCTGAACAATGGTGGACGTAAACAACTTGCCAGGAAATCTCTCGAAACCATTAAATTTTAAAATATAAAGCTTATCTTCAGTGTTATATATATTGCGTGCATATCTACGCTTCCTGCCAACCGAAATTCGCTTCGAAAGCAGAAATATTTTCTTCATAAAAATCCGCGTCCAGGCGGATGCACTGACATCCGAAATTCGCGTCCAAATCTGAAATACCGCGTGTTTAACATACTCGGACGGCGTAATCGCGAACCCTGCGCATGACTCTATATCTGAATATGATGAATGCCCAAGGATTTTACATATTATTAAGGCTTTGTCCATTCTCTCAAAACAGACAAGGCATTCTTTCCACAAGGCTCTACTTCCATGAACCTAAAGATAAATGTCCTTGTTTGAATTCTTTACCCCCAAAAAGATTTACTCTAAGCATATCCCTTGATGAAAAGAAATGAATACATCTTGATATCTCTTCTTAACCTTTTCACTCAGTGTGCAGACACATTATGTAACACACAGATGTTAACACACAAAGCACAGTGGGGCATCAGTGGGTGAGAGGGACTTGCCATGAATCTGCCTCCAGATAGATATCACACAAAAGCAAATACAGAGTTGGAGGAGAAAAAAAAGAGAACTCATTCATTTTCAATTAGCTGGAGGTACATAAAATACTGTACAAGAAAAACTCTTTATGAGAAAGTGTTTTTTTCCAGTCACCTTATCTTCTGAAAGAAGTCTATACATTTGATCAATTTACATAGTGTATGTGAATAAGTAGCTAGATCAACAACTCCTGCTGCTAACAAAAGCTGAATTAATTAAAGCTTTTTTTCCCAAAAAGGAAAAGTCATATCCACATAATTCCACAAGAATGGAATCAGAAGAATGTGGGGTTTTTTTAATGTGCCTAAAATTGGGACTTTATGTTACATGAACACTGATCAACTGCAATATATTAATAACCACATCACTACATGCTAAATACCTCATTTTTTTCTTTGAAGATGCCATAACTTCAAAAACACTAGGAGGTTAGCTTTGCCAGATAACAGAAATTTTGTTTTAAGTATACATGTGGCAGGTGTGGTTTTAAAAAGTCTTAAAATAAATGAGGTAGGAGCAAAAACTATATATTTATTATGTTAAGATGGCCAACGTCTCTTAAATACAGGCATTTTAAGTAAAAAGGTCATTAAAAATCTTCCTTAAGCTTAATCAATGAGTCAAGTTGAACTGATGTCATTGAACAGTAAGTCAGTTGGGAGCTGAAAACTCTCATTTTTACTTCAAGATGGCCATGACTGTACTTGTATTGGAACTCCAAGGTGGAAAGAAAATAAGAATGTCCCTATTGTCATCTTTAATAAGTGTGCAAAATTTAACTGAGGTCAGCTGAACAATACGATAGATGGAGGCTGAAAACTTCATTTTTTCACTGTAAGGTGACCATAACTTCATGTATATTGCGACTTTAAGGTGACCATAAAAGTTTTATTTTAAAAATTTAAACATTAACTGAGCTTAGAGCTGAAAACCCCTACATTTTAAGTCTAAGATGGTCATAACATCATTAATATTTAAATCATAAGGTAGTAAGAGTCTTCTTTGATCTACTTCAGTATCAATATATGTTGGATATGGAAAAAGAAACGGCATAGCTCCAATTATATTAACAGTTTAAGGTCACCATAAAGTCAGGATAATCCTTTGGTAAATCTTAATGTATATGCCAAGTTTGGTTGAAAAAAGTGAAAAACTAAGTGAACTGGAGGGCTAAAACCCCCTTTTTGACATTAAGGTGACCTTCAGATTGCAGATACAGGGCTAAAACTTCGGCATGTAATAGATTATCAAAAATAGCATCAGAGATGCCCATACCACACAGTCTGGGGAAATAGTTTTCAACACCATGAGATATAGAAGTAGTGAAACAGTACACAGATTGGGATACTTTCAGAGCAGTGTCAGTGTCCAAATAATGTTTAAGTAGAGAAAATAACATCTAAGAGAAAGAAACTGCATGTAACGATTAAGTATTAAAACAGGACAGTTCATTAAACTAAAAATTATGAAGCTTTAAGACTTCTCCCATTTTGATATTCATTTGTATGGTCGAATTATGGTTTGAATGTTTTGAATATTACCCATACATACAGATGTGGCAATACATGCTTTTATGTGGAGTTGGGGCAAAACCTGTGGCTCACTTGATGCAATACCATCTGTTACAATGGGAAGTGCTTAACAGTGCTTAATATACATCAAAAGACATCCAAAGGTGCAACAACCAACATTCAAGTAAAAAGATATAAGATATAAGAGAGATAAAATAGTATCAGATCTCCCCGTAGAGAGATAAAATAGCATCACATATGCAAGATCAAAGGTCAAATCCAGGTCACACCATGACGTTGCACACATATAACCTCCGACCAATGTCCCTACCAAATATCAACTTCCTACACCTTACGGTTTCGGAAATATAGCCCAGACAAGGCATTATAGTTCAAGGTCACCACGGCAAGGTCAAAGCTCAAGATCACACCATGACGTTGCACATCTACACACCCGAGCCAATGTCCCTACCCAGTATCAACTTCCTACACCTTACAGTTTCCAAGATATACCCCGGACAAGATTTTATAGGTCAAGTTCACTACAGCAAGGTCAAATCAAGGTCACACCATGACATTGCAAACCTACACCGGCTAACCAATATCCCTACCGAGTATCAACTTCCTACACCTTATGGTTGCCGAGATATAGCACGGACAAGATTTTATAGGTCAAGGTCACTACAGCAAGGTCAAAGGTCAAATCAAGGTCATGTCATGACGTTGCACAACTACACACCCTAGCCAATCTCCCTACCAAGTATCAACTTCCTACACCTTACAGTTTCCAAGATATACCCCGGACAAGATTTTATAGGTCAAGGTCACTACAGCAAGGTCAAAGGTCAAATCAAGGTCACGCCATGACGTTGCACAGCTACACCGCCTAACCAATGTCCCAACCAAGTATCAACTTCCTACACCGTACGGTTGCCAAGATATAGCCTGGACAAGTTTTTATAGGTCAAGGTCACTACGGCAAGGTCAAAGGTCAACTCAAGGTCACGTCATGACGTTACACACCTGCAGACCCTAGCCAATGTCCCTACCCAGTATCAACTTCCTACACCTTACAGTTTCCAAGATATACCCCGGACAAGATTTTATAGGTCAAGGTCACTACAGCAAGGTCAAATCAAGGTTATGTCATGACGTTGCACACATACGACCCCTAACCAATGTCCCTACCAAGTATCAACTTCCTACACCGTACGGTTTCCGTGATACAGCCGGGACAAGATTTTATAGGTCACACCTACAGCCCCTAACCAATGTCCCTACCAAGTACCAACTTCCTACACCGTACGGTTTCCAAGATATAGCCTGGACAAATTTTTATAGGTCAAGGTCACTACAGCAAGGTCAAATCAAGGTCATATCATGATGTTGCACACCTACACCCCCTAACCAATATCCCTACCTAACCAATAACCCCTATCAACTTCCTACACCGTATGGCTTCCGAGATATAGCCCAGACAAACTTCTTCCCGCCACCCACCCGCCCACCCATCCGGACACCATGGGTGAAAACAATACCCCGACAGCCCTTAAGGGCTGTAGGGCAAAAAGTAGCTGAATAAGTTATTCCAAGAAAATGCCGAAATCCTGACCGTTTTTGAGATACAGACCAAGTACCCATTTAGAAAAAATTTACAACAATAAAACGCCTCCCATTCAGGCATCTATGGTCCGACTGATCAAAAAATCCTTTCGGACCTGCGGATTTAGGTCCAGAATGTACCTGATAAATTTTATAGCACAGGTGTTTTTTTCCGAAACGCGATGACGGGGTGTTTTTGAAAAATGCTTAAGGTCTCCGCAAAGTATCCCAAAAATTTTTCCTGCCCCTATAATTTTAAAGAAAGATAAGAAGGAAAGAAAATTTGAAAGCCCAAAAAGTTATTCAAGGGAGACCATAATCCGCCGGCGGTGGTGATCAGTCGAACTTACGTGAAAACAAATAAGTGCCCCTGACGGGCCGCTTAAAAATGATGATTTTATCTGAAAAAAAACAAAACAAAAACAACTTATTGAAACTTGTTCTCACCTGTGCATTATTGTGAGTAAGTGGACTAGATGCTATACTGGTTACTACATTAAACAGAATAATTTCTCCCGATTCACTGCCTGAAGCTATGACTGAGTCATTCCAGTTGAACTGCAGAGAAGTGACGGCTTTCTTGTGTTCCTGAAATCATATGCACTGAACAGAATAAACAAAGGCTGTATGGAATACTAGACTGCTTCCAAAATAAACCACAAAACTAGAAAAATGTTTTTGCTAACAAAAACTAAGCGTCCCAAAAAGGTTCACTGCAATATAATATACAGTAGAAAAGGTTTTTGAAAATAAAAACATGCAGTGCTGAGAGAAGAAGTGAAAGAAAAATTTAAGCTTTATTTTGTTTTCTATGGTCATAAATTGCGAAAAGTTAATTGAATAAATGCTCTGGCTAAGAATGCATAAAGCATCAATACTTATAATAGGTCGAAAGTTACACCATAAAACTACTTAATTAAAGAGTAACAGTGCTTTATAAATGCCATATACCTATTTACATTTTAGAACAAGACCACTGCCGCGGTGTGTATCTCCCACCGAGCATTAAAGGGGAGGAAATACCTTTTCCGAGATATTCACAATTTTTCATTTTCCGCTAAAATCCAAGATGACATTTTTCCCCTAGGCACAGAATACTGTTTTACTACCCTGTGGGTCAAAAATTCGCTCGAAATCGCTCTGTCTGTTACCATTTCGAAGATATTTTCAATGTTTATTCTCTGCTAAAATCCAAGATAGCCGCCAAAAGTGGCGAAAATTGAATTTTTTCCCTTTTGCATAGTATACTCATGTACTACCCTGTGGGTCAAAAATTCACTCAAAATCGCTCTATCTCTTACGGTTTTCGAGATATTAAGACTTTTTCATTTTCCGCAAAAAATCAAAGTAGCTATTACTCAGTTACCTATGGACTTACAGGTCTCAAAATTTGTCATTACACAATACATCAAAAAGTAGGTGAACAACATATTTAAATCAACAGTTTTGCTGTGATAAGTGATTTACTCAATGGAAAACCTAGCTTGTGATACTTACTTTTTTTTGGTGTTTAGATTACTCCGGAACTAATGTACAGATCTTTATAAAAATAATAGGATAACCTGTCATTAAACATGTGATATGGCGGCCATTTTGTTTTTTGAACTAGGCCAAAATTACTATCAGGCTAGTTTTTGTGGCCATATAGCTTTAGTGGAAATTTGATGAAGCTAGCTGGAATATTTCAAGATTTAGAGGACCTTTATGATTTTCAAAGAATTAGCTCTGGCGGCCATTTTGTTTTTCAAAATGAGGCTAAAATTTTGCAGAGACAGGTTTTCATAGCCATAAATATCCCCTGCAAATTTGGTGAAGATATCTTTATAAATGAATGAGATATTAAGGTTTATGCAAAAACGTGACGGACGGACGGACAGACGGACGTACGGAAGGCGTTTTATAATCTCCCGACCTCGGCCTTCGGCCGCAGGCGGGAGATAAAAAGCCATAGTAAAATGTGAGCCTTTAGAAAGGCAAGAAGTTTATGACACAATGCTTTGAACACATCTATCTGGTAAATCTGACCAGCTATCTAGACTCTTCACATAAGGTTTCCCAATACCTCTGAATACATTGTAAATCTCTAAAAGCAAGAATAAAATAGATATAAGGCAAAAACACAAAATCGGCTATTTGATGAATCCAGTTTGATCCATAAAAGGGGTGGGGGCAGGGGGTAAATCTGACCAGCTATCTAGACTCTTCACATAAGGTTTCCCAATACCTCTCAATACATTCTAAAACTCTAAAAGAATAAAAGAGATAAAAGGCAAAAACACAAAATCGGTTATTTTATGACCCCAGTTTGACCCATAAGGGGGGATCCGGGGGTAAATCTGACCAGCTATCTAGACTCTTCACATAAGGTTTCCCAATACCTCTTAATACATTCTAAAACTCTAAAAGCAAGAATAAAGGAGATAAGAGGCAAAAACACAAAATCGACTATTTTATGACCCCAGTTTGACCCATAGGGGGGGGTCCGGGGGTAAATCTGACCAGCTATCTAGACTTTTCACATATTCTAATTCTAATAGTACTTTTATAGTGCTCAATCTCTATCTATTGACAGACTCTAAGACGCATAAAACCAAAAATCAGAGATCGTAATCGTTAAATCAGAGACATTGCAGGGGTCGGCACCACGGAGAAAGACGAAATGAAAACAGAGGAAAAAAAAACAAACTAGGGTGGGTAGGCTTTTTCAAAGAGGCAAGTTTTCAACTTCTTCCTGAATGAGGAGAGAGATTTAGCTGAGCGTACGTCATCAGGGAGATCATTCCAAATCATCGGAGCATCGTATGCAAAACTAAGGCCAAATTGCTTTTTTGACTTGTATATTGATGCAAAATGTGGGACCTCAAGCAAAACACCCTGAGATTGACTTCTACGCGTTCTGTACATACTGTGTCTAGGTTTAAGGAAAGGTTCGAAGTATTTTGGATGGCCACTATGTAGAAACTTGTACACCAGAAGAGCGACCTTGAAAATAGAGCGATGCATGATAGACAACCAATGAAGACTCTTTCTTACAGGAGTGATATGTGAGTACTTGGTGGTATTCGCCACAATTCTAGCTAGACTGTTCTGAACACATTGGAGCCTACGAAGGTCAAGAGCAGAGAGAGACTTCTGAAAAGAGAATTACAGTAGTCAAACCGACTTCCAACCAAGGCATTTGCAGCCAAGAGAGCAGCTTCACGTGTAAGATACCCTCTGAGTCACCTTAAATCCCTGATATGAACAAAACAAGCCTTGCAGATATTCCTGACATGGCAAGAAAAGGAAAAATCTGAATCGAACCAGACACCAAGGTTCCTGATTGCCTCAGCAGGTGACAGGAGGGTACCAAGTATATTGACTGGGAAAAATTTGCCAAGTTTTGTACGGACATTTTTTGAACCGAACAGAATAAACTCTGTCTTATCAGGATTGAGTTTGAGCTTGTTTACTGAGAGCCACTTTCTAACATCATCCAAGCAGTTTTTCAGCCTTTCAAAGGCCAGAGTGGCATGCTTGTGTGTGAGATGAACGTATAACTGCGTGTCATCCGCATAAAAGTGGAAATGTATGCCAGGGTGATTCTGAATAACCTTGCTTAGGGGTGTAGTGTATAATGAGAAAAGGATCGGACCCAAGACAGAGCCCTGGGGCACACCATACAATAGCCTTTTAGCATCAGACAAAACAGAGCCGATCTTGATGCACTGATAGCGGTCAGAAAGGTACGACCAGTCCAGAACCACACCACCAACACCAAACCAGGAACTCAAACATTCCATGAGCGTACTATGATCAATGGTGTCGAATGCTGCTGATTGGTCCAAGAGAACAACAGCAGTAGCTTCACCTCTCGCAAGAGCAAGGTGGACTTCGTTTTTAATAGACAGTAGTGCGGTTTCAGTCGAATGACCTTGCTTATAGGCAGACTGACTAACATTTTCAAGACCATTGGAGGTGACATGGTCATTTAACTGTGAAACCACCACACGTTCAACAGGTTTGGAGATGAAGTTGAGGCCGGAGACAGGTCGATAATTTTTTAATTCATCGGGTGGTAGTGAAGACTTTGGCCTTTTTGAAACCAGCAGGGACAGCACCTTCAGTCAGAGAACAGTTTACAAGCTTGGTAATTGAGGGCAGGAGAATATCCAAGCATTCCTTTAGTAGAAAAGTAGGCCATGGATCGAGCATGCAAGATTTAGTTGATTTGGTAATTACTTTCCGTACTTCATCCTCAGAAACAGACTTAAAAAGGTCAAATTTGGGTACATCAGAAGGAGCAGGAAGAGTGAATGAGTCGGTGTTTGTAAAGGAGTCCCTGATTTTACTTATTTTATCAGAGAAAAAGGTGGCAAAACGGTTGGCAAGACCTATGTGAGAGGCGTGGGAGGGAAGTACCTTGTCGTCCCCCCTTATGGTTCAAACTGAGGTTATAAAATAGCCGATTATGTGTTTTTGCCTTTTATCTCCTTTATTCTTGCTTTTAGAGCTTTAAAATGTATTAAGGGGGTAAATCTGACTGGCTATCTAGACTCATCACATAAGGTTTCCCAATACCTCTTAATACATTCTCAAGCTCGAGAAGCAAGAATAAAGGAGATATAAGGGGAAAAGATGAAATTGGCTATTTTATGACCCCAGTTTGACCTCTACAGGGGGGTCGGGGGGAGGGAATTTGACTTGCTTTCTAGACTCTCCACATATGGTTTCCTACTACCTCCCAATACATTTTATGGCTCTAAATGCAATACTTAAGAAGATAATAGGGGGGTTCACATGAATTTTAAGCTTTCTGATTGGTACCTGTGAGAAAATCACTCATAAATCGATCAATTTTCATCGGATTGCTCCCAAAATCTAACTAGAGGAATGCTTTTGCTAACAAAAGCGAAGCGTCCCTTAAAGTTTAAAATGCTTTGTGGTTTTAATAAGCATGCTGGTTTCCCAATACCTCTTAATACATTCTAAAGCTCTAAAAGCAAGAATAAAGGAGATAAAAGGCAAAAACACATAATCGGCTATTTTATAACCCCAGTTTGACCCATAAGGAGGGATCCGGGGGTAAATCTGACCAGCTACCTAGACTCTTCACACAAGGTTTCCCAATACCTCTTAATACATTCTAAACTCTAAAAGCAAGAATAAAGGAGATATAAGGCAAAAACACAAAATCAGCTATTTTATGACCCCCAGTTTGACCCATAAGGGGGGGTCCGGGGGTAAATCTGACCAGCTATCTAGACTCTTCACATATGGTTTCCCAATACCTCTTAATACATTCTAAAGCTGTAAAAGCAAGAATAAAGGAGATAAAAGGCCGAAACACAAAATCGACTATTTTATGACCCCAGTTTGACCCATAAGCGGGGATGCGGGGGTAAATCTGACCGGCTATCTAGACTCATCACATAAGGTTTCCCAATACCTCTTAATACATTCTCAAGCTCTAGAAGCAAGAATAAAGGAGATATAAGGGGAAAAGATGAAATTGGCTATTTTATGACCCCAGTTTGACCTCTACAGGGGGGTCGGGGGGGAATTTGACTTGCTTTCTAGACTCTCCACATATGGTTTCCTACTACCTCCCAATACATTTTATGGCTCTAAATGCAATACTTAAGAAGATAATAGGGGGGTTCACATGAATTTTAAGCTTTCTGATTGGTACCTGTGAGAAAATCACTCATAAATCGATCAATTTTCATCGGATTGCTCCCAAAATCTAACTAGAGGAATGCTTTTGCTAACAAAAGCGAAGCGTCCCTTAAAGTTTAAAATGCTTTGTGGTTTTAATAAGCATGCTGTAAAGCTAAGAATGCACAAAGCTGCAACGTATGCTTTCCCAATACCTCTTAATACATTCTGAAGCTATAAAAGCAACAATAAAGGAGATATAAGGCAAAATTCCAAAGCAGCTATTTATGACCCCAGTTTGGCCCATAAGGGAGGGTCGGGGGGTAAAACTGACCGGCTATTTAGACTCTCCACATATGCTTTCCAATACCTCTTAATACATTCTGAAGGTCTAAAAGCAACAATAAAGGAGATATAAGGCAAAACTCCAAAGCAACTATTTTATGACCCCAGTTTGACCCATAAAGGGGGGTCGGGGGATAAAACTGACCGGCTATTTAGATTCTCCACATATGCTTTCCCAATACCTCTTAATACATTCTGAAGCTATAAAAGCAACGATAAAGGAGATATAAGGCAAAAACTCGAAAGCAGCTATTTATGACCCCAGTTTGGCCCATAAGGGGGGGGTCGGGGGGTAAAACTGACCGGCTATTTAGACTCTCCACATATTCTTTCTCAATACCTCTTAATACATTCTGAAGCTATAAAAGCAACAATAAAGGAGATATAAGGCAAAAACTCCAAAGCAGCTAGTTTATGACCCCAGTTTGACCCAAAAGGGGGGGGCTGGGGGGTAAAACTGACTGGCTATTTAGACTCTCCACATATGCTTTCCCAATACCTCTTAATACATTTTGAAGGTATAAAAGCAAGAATAAAGGAGATATAAGGCAAAACTCCAAAGCAACTATTTTATGACCCCAGTTTGACCCATAAGGGGGGGCAGGGGGTAAAACTGACCGGCTATTTAGACTCTCCACATATGCTTTCCCAATACCTCTTAATATATTCTGAAGCTATAAAAGCAACAATAAAGGAGATAAAGGCAAAAACTCAAAATCGGCTATTTTATGACCCCAGTTTGACCCATAAGGGGGGGTCGGGGGGTAAAACTGACCGGCTATTTAGACTCTCCATATATGCTTTCCCAATACCTCTTAATACATTCTGATGCTATAAAAGTAACAATAAAGGAGATATAAGGCAAAAACTCAAAATCAGCTATTTTATGACCCCAGTTTGACCCATACGGGGGGGCCGTGGGGTAAAACTGACCGGCTATTTAGACTCTCCACATATGGTTTCCTATTACCTCCCAGTACATTTTATAGCTCTAAATGCAATACTTAAGAAGATAATAGGGGGGTTGGCCTAAATTTAAGGCTTTGAGATTGGAAGGTGTCAGAAAATCACTCATAAATGAGACATTTTTCAAGGGATTGCTCCCAAAATCTAATCAGCTCGCGTTTTCGATAGTATGAACAGGTGTGTCATATAGGGCTCTGTAGCAAGTAGTTTTTCCTGAACTGTGATGACGGGGGGGGGGGGGGGGGGGGGGGGGGTGTACTTCAAAAAATAGTTTTTGATCATGTGACCTTCATAAAGGTCAAAGGTCAAATTTAAGCATGCAGAAAAATTTTCCCACGCCTAAGGTATATAGAGTCTATACGGGGAATATCGGACACTTTCAGGAGTTTCCTCGTTTTGCATAATGTGTACCCATTTGTGTACTGCAAGTTACAACTTCCGTGTAAATTCAACTGAACAACAAATCAAGCACAGTATATTCATCACCAATACCACTAAGAGGGTTTCTAAAAATAGAGCTGACACATCCCCCCCCTCATTGCCTTGAATCGGACATGAAGAGGGTTATATCAGCCACCAACAGAAGTTTATTGATTTAATACAGTGTCATGCTTTCTGCAGTATCACGCTAGATTCAGGGGACTAACTATTCTATAATTAAAGGGGGGTTGCAGAGTTTTTAAGTGTCAAATATAAGTTATAAAGTTTGCTTTGTTAAGTTCTTTTTAATTGATAGTTTTCAAATATATACAACACAGTTTCAAAACAAACTATAATAACATTATGTTAGCCTGAAAAGGTATTGTCATAATAATAGGTTTCATGTTCAAAACAAAAATTTCCTAATTGAGCTGTAATAAAGAAAACATCTTAGAAGTTATTGGTCAAACATTAATGCAGTGCTAGATAGTAAAGGCTTTGAATTGAACAATCAAATCAATAATTTCATGAAAAAAAGTTTCTTTCTAATGTCTCCAGTTTAAATATTATTGTCAGTTAATTAGGTAACATGAGATTAATTGTCAAACATAAAACTGATAACTTATTTGGCATTAGTCTTCATCTTTTTCTCTTTTTTAATGTTTTTCTCCATTTCTTTTGCTTTTTTTTTCTCCAATCTCTTCACTTTTCTTTCGAATTTCTCTTTCTCCAAATTTTCTTTCTCAGCTTTTTTATCTCGTTTTTCCTGGTAAATGTCATCTGATGTCAACAATCTGTGTGATGTCACTCTTTTCTTCTTTCCTACATCTGCACTTTCACTTGCTGGTGCAGGCAAATGAAATATTTCATCTATATTTTCTTGCCAGTTGGCCATGAGAGGTTCAGATAATGGTAAGATTTCAGTGAAGAGACTCGAGTTGGGCAAATTAAGGCTCACATCGAGGGTAACTTCTTGGCCTGTTGCAGATGCCTCTGATAGTTGCAAAGATACGTCTTGTGGTAAGTCAATTACTTCAACAGCTGTCATATTTGGCATGTATGGATTAATGAGAAATGTTGGCAGGTTTTGGTCATTTTGATCAGACTTTGGGAAAGTTTCACAAGGTTCAGCTGTTACCTTTTCAAGTGGTGGAAGGGGTGGGTTGGCATTAGGATTAGAACTGAAAGATGACTTACAAGCCTGGAGAGTGTTACTGACTTTTTGCTGAACTACAGGGTGTGATGTTCTGTCAGCATCTGGGACAGGGCAATCAAAGGGGATGGATGGAGCATATGCTGTTTCAGGTATGGCTTTTGGATTAAGTGGACAAATTCCACATTTTTCAAATCCAGCTTTAATATTAGCCTTAGTGACTGTTTTATCATAGGCTTTCTGGAATAGTGATGGCCATTCCCATTTATTAACAATGTTGGATGGGGATTTTGCCATAAACTCTGAGCATACACGATTGTATTCCCTGGACAAAGGAGAAAATACAGACTTATCCAGAGGACAAAGCCATTGGGTAGTATGGGGAGGAAAAGCAAGGAGAATAATGTTTTCATTTCTGGCAGCCTCAATTATACCAAGTGTTTCGTGTGAACTATGGCTGCCAAGTAAAATTAACTGTGGTCTTTCCTTACCACAGTTGGGAATGAAATGTTCTTTGAACCAAACTTCTCCTAATATATCTTCCATCCACGCATTTGTCTGGTAGGTGTACTTAGCGTTTGTTGGACCCCTTGCAGTATCATATGCCTGAAGAGCCTTCGATGTTTTACCTTTCACAATACATAAAGGAGGTATATCATATCCTCCCTGCTCTATACAGAACAAAACTGATACATTGTCTCTGGAATTGCCAACCCTTCCTGGAATGTTTTTAGATCCAGTAGCTGCTAGGACTTTGGTTGGCTTGTGCAGCAGCGGAACACTTGTTTCATCAATGTTCCATACCTTCAATGGTTGTTTCTCTTTAAGAACACCTTCTAGCTCACAAAAGTACTTGGATGTCAGAGTAGTGTTCAGGCATCTTGCTCTGCATGTTGATAGAGGAGTGGGCAGACGGAGAGAAATGTCTGGATGTCTGTTCATGAAGCCAGAAATCCAGTCTTTGCCTGGAATTCCATTTGTGAAAGGAGTTCTCAGGTGCAAGCTTTTGGCCAGTTGAGCCGCCTTAGCTGCAAGTTGCATCCTGGACAGGCCAAAGCCCTTAGCTGCTGCCTCCTTAACTTTCCCTGCAAGCTTGTTTTCCACTTCCATGGGAAAAACTGTGCTCTTCCCCACCTTTGCACCTTCAGGCACTCTTCCATAAATTCTGTCACCAATGGTGGATTTTGGAATGTGAAAATTCTTAGCTGCCTTTCTAATTGACATTTTGCCACATTTGACCATGTCTACTGCTGTCTCCAAATCTTTAACTGAGTACTGGCTCCGTACAGCTTTACTCTTTTTCGGCATTATCTGTAAAACCAATACAAAGTAACAAAACATCAGGAAAGCATTTAATGCTTCCTAAAAGACATTTGTTTTTCTAAGGCTAATTTATTTATTGATGGATGGAGGAAAACATAGCATACTAGTTGGTCAAGATTTTGTCATGGGAACCACCTGAGATCAACAACTGCCAACTGACTGATGGTTCCTAGATCAAAGGTCAAAGTTACGGATTTATGTCATGTTCAACATTCAGACTCATACTGGGACAAGTGCTCAGCATTGTCTCTTTTGGGAGTTGAACCCATACAAATTTTTACTTGGAATCTTAAGACATTAATTTGCTGACTATTATAACTTAGCACCAAATTAAAATACAAGCATAATAGAAAACACATAAAGTTTGGATCATATATTTATTTCAGGTCACTTCAGTATCAATAAAACCAAAATGTTCAAATTGTATTTCATTGTAAAGTTTCATTTGACTATTACAGTCATATCAATTCGACTATATGACTTTATTTCTTGTGATAGTAGAAGCTAATGTGCTCTTTCTTCAGGAAACTTTCCACTTGAACTTTTCTTTCATGGTGAATCTTAAATGCAACATAGCAGTGTTGCTGTGGACCCTTTCGTTTTGTCTTTACGACTGGTTCATATTTAGCCTTTATATAAATATCGCCATCTGGGATATTATTGTCAATCAAATTTGACAACATCCTTGCAGATGATCTTTCTGCATATGCTAAAATCCTTCCAGTGCTGGGATCAAGTATAGCACATGCTTTGCTGTCATATGGATTGTCTGGCTGACGTTTAATTTTGAGCTTTTCATTTATCCCAAGGGACCTGGGACCATGATGGTGAATCCCTACTGCTTGCACACCTCTTATAACAATTACTAGCCAAGCCCTAAAATGAGATTACAGATAAATATACTACTATTATGAAAATACTAATACTTGATCAAATTACGTAATCTACACTAAAACTAGTGAGACTAGTGGGACTAGTGTTTTAGAAATATACATATTTACAGATACAGAATGACTGTGAGCCTTTACAACAATCACTGACCCCCTCCCCCCACACACACCCCATGCACAGTAGAGTGTTCACTGCATTTATTAAATTCACAGCATCTAACAAAAAAACCCACCCCTCTGAGAAATGTTTTTAGTCTGTCCCATGTGAATGCAGTGTATGTTTTGATACCTGTCCGGTTCAACACTTGGCTGAAAAACCAGACGTAAAATGGGGAGGGGATAATCGGACGTCTGATTTATGACTAATCTCCTTAAGGTTAGACTTAATTTTTCAAAAAAAAGTACTGAAAAAATATCTTGGAGTATACTTACATCTTTCTACCAGCTGATTCACTACAATTGGTAATTAAATATTGTTTATCTGTGTAAATAAGATTGTGACTTAATCCTGTAATGTTTACAATCAAAACAAAAATACGAGGGAATATTGGGTTTGTGTTGTCAAGGGGACCATTACTCAATGAAATTGCCTGTTGCATTTACTACATTGTTTTGATGTTTATGAGTGTTAGTCCTCCCAATTGTCACCCCTAAAGGAAACACGTGGGCTTTTAACAGTATCATAGGCATTTGTTTGTGTATTGATTATACAATGTAAACGTCCGATTTATGCCGACCGTCCGCTGTTTCCCGTACAGACTCTAACTGCCAAATATGGTTTGAAACCTTCTAATAATAAGGGAGATATTCAAGGGAGACCATAATGCGGCGGCGAGGAAACTGAGGCGAAAACAAATAAGCGCCCTTTCAGGGACGCTTAATCAGCTCACGTTTTTGATAGTATAAACATGTGTATGAAGTTACAAGCCTCTGCGGTCAGTAGATTTTCCTGAACTGCGATGACGGGCAGGTGTACCCGAAAAAACTATTTTTTGATCATGTGACCTTGATAAAGATCAAAGGTTAAATTTAAGCATGTGGAAAAATTTTCCCACGCCTAAGGTGTATAACTGTCAAATATGGTTAAAAAGCTTGCAATAATAAGGGAGATATTCAAGGGAGACCATAATGCGGCGGCGGTGAGGAAACTGACGCGAAACCAAATAAGCGCCCTTTCAGGGACGCTTAATTACTAAAACAAGACAATTCAATAGCAAGATGACAGCGTTAATCAGTAAACTAAACTAGAAAAACAGCATCAGAGATGCCCGTACCCCACAGCCTAGGGAAATATTTTTAACACCATGAGATATAGAAGTACTGTATCAGTACAAAGTTCAGGATACTTTCAGACCACTGTCAGTTATATAAAGGTCCAAACAATGTTTAAATAGAGAAAATAATAGAAAGATAAAGATAATTTAAATAGAGAAAATAATAGAAAGAGAAAGATAATGCATTCACTCTTTATCTACATCTGGCATGGCCGAATTATGGTTTAGATGTTTTGAATATTACCATGCATACAGAAGTGGTAATACATTCAATGAATGCTTATGTGTGGTGTTGGAGCAAAATCTGTGGCTCACTTGATGAAATTCCATCTGTTACAATGGGAAGTTGTAAAAGTAAAATTCTTAATGAATTCTAATATGACTTTAACAGTGCTTAATCTGCATCAAAAGACAGACCCAAAGGTGCAACAAGATTATAAAGGTCAAGGTCACTATGACAAGGTGAAAGGTCAAATCAAGGTCACACCATGATGCTGCACACCTACAACCCCTAAGCAATGTCCCTATCAAGCATCAACTTCCTACACCTTACGGTTTCCGAGATATAGCCAGGACAAGATTTAATAGGTCAAGGTCACTACGGCAAGGTCAAAGGTCAAATCAAGGTCACACCATGGTGTTGCACACGTACACCCCCTAACCAATGTCCCTACCAAGTATCAACTTCCTACACCTTACGGTTTCTGAGATACAGCCCGGACAAACTTCTTCCTGCCGCCCGCCCATCCAGACACCATGGGTGAAAACAATACCCCGCTGTGGGGTAACCAGATAATAGTTCTCTTTTTGAGTTACCTAAACTTTGCTGACTCAAAAAGTTTTCATTTTTTTTTTTTTTTAAATAATGCTTATTTACATACTACTAAAATTTTGTGTTTAGACATTGTTGTACTAATAGTTATTATCCAAGTAAGCTTAAACATTTGCCAAAAAAACATTGTGTGCAACTACAATTATATTTAATTTTATAGTTAATGTACATGTATCCACACATGGATTTTCTAGTTTGAGTTGTAATAATTTGAACACATCCAAATTTAAGTTGTAATAATTTGAACACATTCAAATTTATGTAGTCATTAGTGTTGTTAATGGGATTCTGGTATATGTTATATTGTTTGGCTGATACTTCAGCAAAAACAATGAAAAATAGATATATTTGATAAAAACTTTTACATTCTGACTTTGTACTGGGTAAAAAAAAACTTTACCCACTTCATAAGATCTCATAAAACCCCATTTCTGGTTATAAATTATGGCTTATGTATGCCTTCGTTTAATTTTCACCATCTCACTGAGAAGTGTATGAAATTGCAAATTTAATAAGTAAATTAAATTTTTATAAGTTAATACCCTATCCAATGGACAATTGCTTTACCGGTCGCCGCGACCGGTCCCGCCAAACGCCAGAAAAAGACGTCCTGTATATAATACCAGCAGGACCGGTCAGTAGTGTGCATTCGCTAGGTGGCACATCATACTTGCTTCCTGTCCAGACCGAGTGACGTCAGTTCATCTTTTTCGTTGTCTAAACAGATGTAGACCCCTAGTAAGCTGGTAGCGGGGTTGGTTGGGAGGGCCTTGCCTGTCCATTGGATAGGGTATTAACTTATAAAAATTTAATTTACTTATTAAATTTGCAATTTTATTGCGTTAATACATCCTATCCAATGGACAATTGCTGAATAACTACCGCTTGGTCGGAGGGTAAGTTACTAGGGACTTAGGTGAACTCATAAAAGATAAGAAAATTCCGTCTGGCCTAGGTTAACTTTTAGTCAGGAAACCTGTAGGCCTATGGTAGGATACCAGTGCCCGGTTACCGGGGCGTATACCGACGTTGCCCCCCCCCCCCCCCCCCCCCCCCTTTCAACAGACCTGCTCTGAGGTAGGGGAAGAGAGGGATGAGTTCAGTCCCAGAAGGCAATCACCTCCCGAAGGAAGGCATGTAGTTAGCTCCAAGAACTATCAACACTACATATATACAAATCTCAATATAAGGGCTAATTGTGGATCTGCTGAGCAGCCACAACTGGGCCCAATTGAAGGGGCTCTGAAACAGCCCAAGCCACATCCTTCAAATGGAACTGTGTGAAGGAGTTGTTACTTCCAGTGGCCGGCTGAAAAAATTGTTCTAAGGAGACTCCCAACTGGAATGCCTTAGAAGCAGCAAGAGGCCCTGACAACATGGGCTTTAACCTGATGTAGGATGAGGGTCTCCTGATCAGAGAGCTCATACCATAGGATCACAGTTGCTTGATCTATGAGGAGATAGAGGCAGGTGAGATGTCTTGTCAAAACCTTTCTAAAGGGAGACAGACTAACTCATTGTTCTGTTTGAGATCCTGTCCCCAAAAGTAGCACAGTACTCTGAACAGACTCAGGACCTATCAGACTTGTAGGACTGATCCAGAGTTGGGGCCAGGGTTGGTATAACCCCTGGGGCCACACTGTCCACTATCCTTGGCCAGCTGGTTCCCGGAAAAAAACGGCTGGGTGCTGGGTACAAAGACACCTTTGACCAGTCTAACTGGTGTCTGATGTGTTTCTTTGCCAAGCATGAATCTCACTCCTGTGTTTGCCAGAACCCAGGGTCAAGAGGAAAACAGTCTTGAAGGTCAATGCTTCAAAGAGGCCTCTTTAAGGGGTTCCAATGGAGCCTTGCCAATTGGTGCAACACCAGGGGGAGGTTCCAGGAGGGAATGCCCTTCTGACCCTTAGGTCTGTCTCTGAAAAAACTGCCCAAGAGACAAGCAAGATTCTCATTGTGCTGAAATTTATTGGGGAGTTACCCAGTTGTCCGTAATGACTGATCTGGTTGATCCTCTTTGAGGAGCCTCAATTCCTACTGCCACTACCTTAGATAAGCCCTGCTCCTTGATTGCTGAGGCTCTAGGAGCCATGCATGCAGATTTAATTTGAAAGATTCCTGTGAGAAGTCTGATTAATGGTTGAGAGAGCAGGTTGGACAGGTATCAAGGAATCTGACTTGACATGATCACGAGATCCCAGAAACAGGCATGTTGGGCCACTTGGAGCAATCAGAGTAATTCCCCTGCATGGGTAGTCCTGCAACTTCAACACTTGCCCAAGATGGCTACCAGTGGGAAGGCATATGGGTCCAGATCCTCCCATGGCAGACTGATTGTATCACTGTCCATAATGGGGAATCTGTCCAGAGTGATGCAAGTTGAGACAGTATGTTGTTGAGCCAGGTGGCAAGAATAGGCCCACTTAGGCCTGGCGCCACCAGGAGCATATTGTTTGGAAAAACTCTGACAGGAGGGACCATTCTGGCGGCTCTGTCTAGTTGCGTGAAGTTGGATAGTTTGTGTGCTATGACATTCAGCCACCTGGAATGTGTCAGGCTAGAGTCACCTGTTTTCTGGAATACCAGGTCAGGATTCTCCACAGAAGGGCACAAAGAGGGTCTGACTTCACCCCCCCCCCCCCCCCCCCCCCCCCCCTCTTTCTTCATACAGGCAACCACTGTTGTGTTGCCTGTAGTTATGACAGCAATATTGTTCAACCAGATGTCTTAGAATTCTTAAAGGGCCAAATGACCACCTTAGTTCCAGATAGTTCAATGTGTAACTTGCTTCTGGAAGGGACCATGGTTCCCCTTGCAGTGTGTTCTCCTAAGTGAGAACCTCACCCTTCTTGATGCATCTGTAAGGATTGAAGAGCATATTTAGCGGGTGTAATGTTGACCCTGAAGCACATTGTCTTCCTGCAGCCACCATTTAAGATGGGGGTAAAGGGAACTGGGGTCACCTTTCCTAGTGATTCTTATACCCTCCAGCTGTTCTTCTAGTGCCACCTTATCGGCCTCATATGGAGGTGAGCTACGTGCACTTGCTTCTCTATGACTGTCAGTAACCTTATCAGGGGCATCAGGTGCCAGACCGGGCATAAGGTCCGGGGAGAAGCTTCTGGATAAGCATTCAAGGTCTACCAACACTCTAGGGTGGGTCTGACCGTACGCTCTTCCAAGCTAACTGGAAGCCTACTAAGTCGAAGACTTGCTCAAGGTCCAGTTCTATTTTTTCATGTTTACCATTCAAACTAACTCCTGACACTGAGCTCCTAGAGAATGTGTATGCTGGAGACAGGCTTGGAGGGAACTGGCTTGACCAACCAGTTGTACTGGTGGATTGTGGTACTTTGTAATGCCATAGTTAGACCTCCTTCGCCACCACTGAGAGAAGACTCCCATTGTACTGTGAACAGACCAAAGGGGAGTGGCTGAACTGGTGGGGAAGAACCGGGACATGAAAAAAACTCCGGTACTTCCTTGTTGGAGGGTGAGGGAGTAGGGAAACTTGAAGTTATCCACTCCCCTGCTGAAGAGAGGTTAATATGGTTCCCAAAGTTTCCCAAACTTAATTATTCAGGGTACTGGGTCACTGCTCCAGCCTGGAGATCTGATCAAGGCGGTCATTTCCGGAAGGTGAGGGTGTTTCCTGGGAGATTTCTTTTGAACTTGGGCTAGCCCCTAGGACGGCCCAAGTTTTGAGCAGGCATAGTTAGCCAAAAAACAGTGTCAACAATGGTGACAGGCTAGACCTCACTCATCCACATAGCCATTTATAACATCAGTGACCCCTGGTCTGATTAACAGATATTTTTCCCATTGCTGGAGTTTGAAAACTGGCAAAACGGGTTCTAATCTTGAGGGGAAAGCTGAGCTTGCAAACTCAGGACCCCTTGAGGCAGCTGACACTGGTCACAGGTTGGGTAAAAAGACAAACTGGATGGCCAGTCTACCAGGTGAGGTCTGATAAGGGGAGGTTGACTGGTAGTTGGACAAGTCTTGCTTGACCATCTCCCTCTTATGTATAGCCACTGTCTGACCAGCTAGGTCCTGAAAGGGTAGGCTGGCTGACTGGTAAGGTAGATTGACAGACATTTCACCGGAACCAGTGACTGGTCCAAGAATTCCTCTGGAACTGGTGTAACCAGTTCCTTAGGCTGCCACTGGGTGGCCTAAACAGCTGCTTGGGCCTCTAAAGAACCTCTGCTGGTCTGTTAGTCAGTCCTGGAGACCTGCCCAGTACCAGGCCCTAAACGGTTATACCTGAAGCAATACTCTGTAACCGGTTCCTGGTGGCTCCACAGTTCTGCATAAACTCACCGGAGGTGGCAGAACTGGGTGAACTGAACTACTTCTTAGCAGGGATAGGCTCAGATAAAGCTGCCTTCTTCCTGTCCACAGTGGTGGTTCAGCAGCTTTCCTCCGTAACCAGTCAAACCGGTAGGCTGGTGTCTCTCTGTAACCAAAAATTTGGGGCAGCACAGATCTGTACCTGATTACTTCATCAGTATCTCTAGATCTTGTGAAGCAACTGTCACTGAAGGTTGTGCAAACCGGCACTCAGTTGGTAGGCTCTGTAACCGGTTGGTTAAAGGAATTTTACTGAAGAAACTTCCTGTCCAACTAACTTGTCACCATCAATTCTCTGTAACCGGGAAACCTCTGTAACCGGTGGACCTGTTGTCAGCACTGGATTTCAGGCTGGTTCCTTGCCAGTAATGATGGGAACAGCAGATTTCTCTGTAACCAGCAGCACTCTGGTACCGGCAATTCTCTCTGTAACCAGTAGCCCTGCTGTATGTCACCAGCAACTCTGTGTAACCGGTAATCCTGTTTAACCGGTAGCCCTTGCTGGATTTCTGTGACCACAACCGGCAGTCTGAGCAGAACTGGTGCCAGTATCCCTCATCACTGGCTGGCTAATGACCCTACCGGTAGCCTGAACAGGACTGGTACCGGTTCAAAAATCTGCACTGGGAGATAAGGGTCTCAATTGGTCACAGCAACTTCTGGTAGGTGAACCCTCTGAGCAGCGGTACCCCAAACAGTCGCACCAGTGGAAAGGCCTCTGGTGGAGGTTCCAGTATCAAAAAAGGGCTGATCACTGGAAACCACTGAAGGGGATTTCTTGACAGGCTTTACAGGAACATGACTGGAACCGGTACCCCAACATTCACACCAGTGGAAAGGCCTCTGGTGGAGGTTCCAGTATCAAAAAAGGGCTCATCACTGGAACCACTGAAGGGGGTTTCTCCACAGGAACAGCACCCACCGGTAGTCTGTATAGACTGGAACCGGTAAAACTCATCACTAGTGCTCCCCACCGGTAGCCTGAACAGAACTGGTACCGGTAAAAATTATCATCACTTCTTGTCAGCTGAACCAGTCACGCTTGGGGATTTGCTTGCCGGTAGTTGTGTTGAGATCTGTGAAGTCACATGACCGGCACCAGCAAAAACTCGCAGATTCAATGACCACTTGTCATCTAAATTCTTCAGGCCAACAGATGAGTTTGCTGGATTTCTTCTTGCCAGTTAAAAGTGAGTGTGGAGTACAAATCGTCTTCTTCTTCTCAGAAACTTCTGTTGAAAACACGATTCCTCCATTGTCGAATGCGTATCACGTGACCAGGTCCGTGTCACGTGACAAGCATAAGCTGGAAGTGATGACGTCAGACGATGCATTCTTCTTTCCTTCTAATTTCTTCTCGTCGACATACACTCTGTGTTACTCGACTAAGTAGAATTAAATGGAGGGTGAATCGTGGAAAATACACGCTTCTGATCAGAAGAAGGAATGCTGCAGGGACGACACACGAGCTCTCACCCACGACTCGTCTCGACGACAAGTACACAGAAATTCTTCAAACTGGCTAATAAAAAACTGGATAATGCCTCGTTTAAGTCCTGGAGAGGCCCTGATATGTATGTAACACAATATATATATTTTCAGATGAAAATAAGCTTTAAATTCGTAGAATAAACCGCATTTTCTTCAAACTTGGAGATAACTTCAAAACGCGTCTGCACACTACACGCGCCAAACGAAAAAGATGAACTGACGTCACTCTGTCTGGACAGGAAGCAAGTATGATGCGCCACCTAGCGAATGCACACTACTGACCGGTCCTGCTGGTATTATATACAGGACGTCTTTTTCTGGCATTTGGCGGGACCGGTCGCGCCGACCGGTAAAGCAATTGTCCATTGGATAGGATGTATTAACGCAATAAAATACCAGATTTCGTTCATTCTAAAGCCCTGGTAACCGGTTTTGATTTTTTATTAAATGATGCCAACACTAGTACTTACTCAAAATCAATAGCAGACTCACCAAATAGGAACGCTTGAGTGACTTTGTTTTCAGGTCCCACACATGGATAGCACCTGTTTGACTTCCTGCCAAAACGTAACGAGATGATGCATTGAATGCAACACTAACTACTTTCTCCTAAAAAAAAAGGTAAATACTGTTAATAGGCCACATGTACAAAAACAGTAAACATATAAAATACAATAATTGAAAACCAATCTTGCATACAGTGATACAGATCGCAACTAGTGAGTGTAAATGCAATAAGGAATTCAAATTGACAAAAACAAAACATGGTAGGTAGTTCTGCTCAGAGAAATTGCGATAGCCTTAACATTTTAAAACAAGCAATCAGTGTGACCGAATGGTCACAGCTCCTGTGTTGGCATGGAGCTCAATGACTGGTAAATCAAACAAGCAAAAAAATTTTAAATATTAAAGAAGAAATATGAGGACACAGAATATCTTGTGCTTGTCTTGTACACTATTCTATAATATGGACAGGTTAGATGTCAGGACACCCCAAGATGTACTGATGTAGCAGGAAATCTGAACACATCAGAAGATTCCTAGCTCATGATTTCCTATAGTTTAGTTTCATATTGCAAACATCTGACCAAAAATAAGTGAGTTATAAGCACTTTTAACTTTTTAAGTTTGGCTATCCTCGTTTGCCCTTGAAGGAGGGGCCCCAAGGTCAAATCTGAACACATAAGATTCCCAGCCCATGATTTCCAATAAGTAGGTTTAACATTACAAAACTCTAGGATCAAGAATAAGTGAGTTATAAAAATTTTGGGGCCCAAGGTCAAATCTGAACACATAAGATTCCCAGCCCATGATTTCCAATAAGTAGGTTTAACATTACAAAACTCTAGGACCAAGAATAAGCAAGTTATAAAATTTTTTAACTTTGGCTATCCTTGTCTGACCTTGAACCAAGAGGCCCAAGGTCAAATGTGACTACATCAGAAGATTCCTAGCCCATGATTTCCTATGGGTTAGTTTCACATTGCAAACCTCTAGGACCAATATTAAACGAGCTATAAGCACTTTTAAATTTGGCTATCTTCGTTTGACCCTGAAGGAGGGGCCCCAAGGTTAAATCTGATCACATCAGAAGATTCCTAGCCTATGATTTCCTATAGGTTGGTTTCACATTGCAAACCTCTAGGACCAATAAAAAGCGAGCTATAAGCACTTTTAAGTTTGGCTATCATCCGCTGACCTTGAAAGAGGGGCCCAAGGTCAAATCTGAACACATCAGAAAATTCCCAGCCCATGATTTCCTAAAGTTGGTTTCACATTGCAAACCTCTAGGACCAATAATAAGCAAGTAATAAGCGCTTTTAAGTTTGGCTATCCTCATTTGACCTAGAAGGAGGGGTCCAAGGTCACCTATGAGATTTAACCTTCTACCTAGGAGAACCAGCCAGTAGAAAAAGGTAAATAATTTTCAAAGAAATGCCTGTGGTGGCCATCTTGTTTTTCAGAATGAGGCTAATTTCAGTCCCAAGAAGCTTACCTCCCAATCAAGGAACGCTAAATGAAAGTATCAACTGGATGTCTCCAGTGGATACAATTATTAACAAGGCATTGAATATTAGCATCTTTTCCTGTTTATTTAATCAGTCTTTGCAATTGAGTATCACTTACAGCAATAAGTTCAAGTGTTAATTTATTTTCTATTTTCCTCAAGCCTTCCAACATATATTTTGGTATACTTTCATGAAATTTCTCTAGATGTAAAACATTTTCTCATGTATTGAAGATTTAAGCTTCCATAACATAGAAAATGTCTCAATTCATCTGAAATGAACCTATCTCCCAATTGTGACCAGCTTTTTTGGGAGATAAAATGTATAATTCATACTTCATAATTCTTCAGGTAAATAAACATTTTCTAATTTTTAGAGAGTTTACTCACTTTTTCGGCCACAGAGTAGGTGAAAGAAGAGGCGCCTGGATATGTTAAGACAACTTTATCCCCTGCAGTGGAGGCACTCGCCAGCACCTGATTATCCCGTGACCAGGCCACTGAACTGATACTTTGACTGTGTGGATTGAACTGATTTTGCAAAATAAATCCATTGCAGTCCCACAGTTTGATATTATCACCTGCTGAAGCTAATGTCAAGTCAGACATTTTCCTAGCATTTCAGCATGAATTGTTCCAACCTCGTTTTAACTTTTAATTTCTGTTTTATCTTTCCTTTCTTCACTCTAAATTGAGCTGCAAAACATAAAACAAACTGCATCATGTAAGGGAATGTAAATACAGATTTTAAGACTCAAATAGTCACTGGGCCATAATTGCATTATTTTTTATTTGCACAATCTCACCTCCAGGTAAATTAAAGTTTGTGTTCATTGTAATATTCTTATGCGGTTGGAGTCTTTTTTTCTTTCTTTTCCTTTTAAAAATAAAGCAAATAAAACAAACCAAATAGCAATACAAATGAATACATTCTTCATCAGTTGTTACAGTGATCTTCAATGGCCGAGTGGTTAAAAATTTGGCATCTAATCACAGGCTGTAACTTCAGTGTGGGTTTGATTCCCACAAATGGGATGCAGAGGACCTATGCTTATCTGCTGTATGGTACATTAACACCCTAACTTTGATTTACTTGTATCATTTCATATGGAATATTAGCTTTAAAACAGATACATTAATACTGAAATTTATGGAATACACCTTTTTAAATCCTATTTTATAAACAAGTGATCCATGTGACCAAAGTTAATCGGTCACATCTCTTGAGTTGACATGGACCTCAATGACTGTTGATTCATATTATCGCCCATTAAATCAAATTTGAGATTAATATAGTTAAATACACACAAAAAGTTTACCTAGCATGTCTGTATGATATATCCAATGATTTGTATAAATATGAAGATTTAAAACTGCTTCACTGCTATATATTTGTAAAATTTGGAAATGCCTATGCATGAATCTGAAAATGGTACACAATAAAAATAGCATCAGAGATGCCCGTACCCCACAGCCTAGGGAAATATTTTCAACACCATGAGATATAGAAGTACTGTACCAGTACAAACTTCAGGATACTTTCAGAGCACTGTCAGTTATATAAAGGTCCAAACAATGTTTAAATGGAGAAATAATGTTTAAAAGAAAGATAATGCGTATAAAGATGAAGTATTAAAACAAGATAATTTAATAACAAGATGACAGCATTAATCAGTAAACTAAAATTCAACACTCTTTATCTACATCTGCATGGCCGAATTATGGTTTAGATGGTTTGAATATTACTATGCATACAGAAGTGGTAATACATTTAATGAATGCTTATTGTGGTGTTGGAGCAAAATCTATGGCTCACTTGATGAAATTCTATCTCTTACAATGGGAAGTTATGAAAGTAAAATTCTTAATAAATTCTAATATGACTTTTGCTTAATCTGCATCAAAAGACAGACCCAAAGGTCCATGAAGATTTTAAAGGTCAAGGTCACTAGGACAAGGTAAAAGGTCAAATTAAGGTCACACCATGATAATACACACCTATAGCCCCTAACCAATGTCCCTACCAAGTATCAACTTCCTACACCTTACGGTTTCCGAGATATAGCCCTGACAAGATTTTATAGGTCAAGGTTACTATGGCAAGGTCAAAGGTCAAATCAAGGTCACACCATGATGCTGCACACCTACACCCCCTAACCAATGTCACTACCAAATATCAACTTCCTACACCTTACAGTTTCCGAGATATAGCCCGGACAAGATTTTATAGGTCAAGGTCACTACGGCAAGGTCAAAGATCAAATCAAGGTCAGATCATGACGTTGCACAACTACACCCCCTAACCAATGTCCCTACCAAGTATCAACTTCCTACACCTTATGGTTTCCGAGATATAGCCCGGACAAGATTTTATAGGTCAAGGTCACTACGGCAAGGTCAACGGTCAAATCCTGGTCAGACCACGACGTTGCACACCTACAGAGCCTAACCAATGTCCCTACCAAATATCAACTTCCTACACCTTACGGTTTCCGAGATATAGCCCGGACAAGATTTTATAGGTCAAGGTCACTATGGCTAGGTCAACGGTCAAATCAAGGTCAGACCATGACGTTGCACACCTACACCCCCTAACCAATATCCCTACCAAGTATCAACTTCCTACATCTTACGGTTTCTGAGATATAGCCCGGACAAGATTTTCAAACTCAAGGTCACTACGGCAAGGTCAAATCAAGGTCAGACCATGACGCTGCACACCTACACCCTCTAACAAATGTCCCTACCAAATATTAACTTCCTACATCTTACGGTTTCCGAGATATAGCCCGAACAAGATTTTATAGGTCAAGGTCACTATGGCAAGGTCAAAGGTCAAATCAAGGTCACACCATGACGTTGCACACCTACACCCCCTAACCAATGTCCCTACCAAATATTAACTTCCTACATCTTACGGTTTCCGAGATATAGCCCGAACAAGATTTTATAGGTCAAGGTCACTATGGCAAGGTCAAAGGTCAAATCAAGGTCACACCATGTCGTTGCACACCTACACCCCCTAACCAATGTCCCTACCAAATATCAACTTCCCACACCTTACAGTTTCCGAGATATAGCCCGGAGAACATTTTAAAGGTCAAGGTCACTACAGCAAGGTCAAAAGTCAAATCAAGGTCAGACCAAGGCGTTGCACACCTACACCCCCTAACCAATATCCCTACCAAGTATCAACTTCCTACACCTTACGGTTTCCGAGATATAGCCCGGACAAGATTTTATAGGTCAAGGTCACTACGGCAAGGTCAAAGGTCAAATCAAGGTCAGACTATGACGTTGCACAACTACACCCCCTAACCAATGTCCCTACCAAGTATCAACTTCCTACACCTTACAGTTTCCGAGATATAGCCCAGACAAGATTTTCAAACTCAAGGTCACTACGGCAAGGTCAAAGGTCAAATCAAGGTCAGACCATGACGTTGCACGCCTACACCCCCTAACCAATGTCCCTACCAAATATCAACTTCCTACACCTTACGGTTTCTGAGATATAGCCCGGATAAGATTTTATAGGTCAAGGTCACTACGGCAAGGTCAAAGGTCAAATCAAGGTCACACCATGTCGTTGCACACCTACACCCCCAAACCAATGTCCCTACCAAATATCAACTTCCCACACCTTACAGTTTCCGAGATATAGCCCGGAGAACATTTTATAGGTCAAGGTCACTACAGCAAGGTCAAAGGTCAAATCAAGGTCAGACCATGGTGTTGCACACCTACACCCCCTAACCAATATCCCTACCAAGTATCAACTTCCTACACCTTACGGTTTCCGAGATATAGCCCGGACAAGATTTTATAGGTCAAGGTCACTACGGCAAGGTCAAAGGTCAAATCAAGGTCAGACTATGACGTTGCACAACTACACCCCTAACCAATGTCCCTACCAAGTATCAACTTCCTACACCTTACGGTTTCTGAGATACAGCCCGGACAAACTATTTGCCGCCTCCGCCCGCCCGCCCACCCACCCGCCCGCCCATCCGGACACCATGGGTGAAAACAATACCCCGACAGCCCTGAAGGGCTGTGGGGTAAAAACTTAAAAATAGCATCAGAGATGCCCGTACCCCACAGCCTAGGGAAATATTTCCAACACCATGAGATACAGAAGCACTGTACCAGTACAAAGTTCAGGATACTTTCAGAGCACTGTCAGTTATATAAAGTTCCAAAAAATGTTTAAATGCAGAAAATAATGTTTAAAAGAAAGATAATCCATGTAAAGATGAAGTATTAAAACAAGTCAATTCAATAACAAGATGACAGCATTAATCAGTAAACTAAAATTCAACATTCTTTATCTACATCTGCATGGCCGAATTATGGTTTAGATGTTTTGAATATTACCATGCATACAGAAGTGGTAATACATTTAATGAACGCTTATGTGTGGTGTTGGAGCAAAATCTATGGCTCACTTGATGAAATTCTATCTCTTACAATGGGAAGTTATGAAAGTAAAATTCTTAATAAATTCTAATATGACTTTTGCTTAATCTGCATCAAAAGACAGACCCAAAGGTCCATGAAGATTTTAAAGGTCAAGGTCACTAGGACACCTATAGGTCAAGGTCACTACGGCAAGGTCAAAGGTCAAATCCTGATCAGACCATGACGTTGCACACCTACACCCCCTAACCAATGTCCCTGCCAAATATCAACTTCCTACACCTTACAGTTTCCGAGATATAGCCCGGACAAGATTTTATAGGTCAAGGTCACTACGGCAAGGTCAAAGGTCAAATCAAGGTCACACCATGACGTTGCACACCTACACCCCCTAACCAATGTCCCTACCAAGTATCAACTTCCTACACCTTACGGTTTCCGAGATATAGCCCTGACAAGATTTTATAGGTCAAGGTCACTACGGCAAGGTCAAATCAAGGTCACACCAGGACGTTGCACAACTACACCCCCTAACCAATATCCCTACCAAGTATCAACTTCCTACACCTTACAGTTTCCGAGATATAGCCCGGACAAGATTTTATAGGTCAAGGTCACTACAGCAAGGTCAAATCAAGGTCAGACCATGACGTTGCACAACTACACCCCCTAACCAATGTCCCTACCAAATATCAACTTCCTACACCTTACAGTTTCTGAGATATAGCCCGGACAAGATTTTATAGGTCAAGGTCACTACGGCAAGGTCAAATCAAGGTCACTCCATGACGTTGCACACCTACACCCCCTAACCAATGTCCCTACCAAG
Source organism: Sabellastarte sp. h YS-2021 (assembly GCA_964017235.1). NCBI lineage: Eukaryota > Metazoa > Annelida > Polychaeta > Sabellida > Sabellidae > Sabellastarte > Sabellastarte sp. h YS-2021. The sequence continues at coordinate 38,954,115 of OZ024930.1, read as the reverse complement.
TATCAACTTCCTACACCTTACAGTTTCTGAGATACAGCCCGGACAAACTTTTTCCCGCTGCCCGCCCACCCATCCGGACACCATGGGTGAAAACAATACCCCGACAGCCCTTAAGGGCTGTGGGGTAAAAAGGGGTCCAGATGATTTGACTCCAAAAACAATTTACTCCCATTTTGTACACACAACTTGTCCCATTAAACTGCATGTATTTATATTCATGTGTATAAAGATAGCATGAAGGAACCGAATTCGAACTAAGAAGGGCCCCGACATATATCCAAAATATTACGTGTGGTTACCTTGCGTATACAGCCATGGCATGACCCTACATAAACTAGAGATTAGCACAAAAGACTTTTCTGTTGAATTAAACTAGATAAATGGCTACATTTGATTTTATGCAGTTAAAACAATTCATTTTGATGTAAGGGTATAGATATTATGATATAATAAGCCATTTCATACAACTTTATTTATTTATTTGGGATTTTACGTCGCTTTCAACACTGTACAGGTCATATCACGACAGGTAGTTGGAAGGGCAGAGGAAACCAGTACATACAGTTCGTCAGGGTTCTGTACTGTAAACTGCCGACCAACAGCAAGCAACTACCAACTTTCCCACTTGAGGCCGTGCCGGGAACCGAACCACTCTGCCACCGTGGCCCCTCATACAACTTTACAGTGAAAGAACATTTTCAGATTTTTGGAAATTCTCAAAAAAAAAAAAAATGGTGAAAATGGGTAAATGCCATTTATTTTCACTCAATTATGTTTGTATGTTGAAGGGAAATAAAAAAAAATACTATGGAAATACTTAATTGGGTGAATATATTTGTAGGTACTGGTATTCGAAGGAAATCTCCAGTGTTATGTGGGGTTGTTCTACACACAAGTAAAGTAAAGTAGAGTCGAGGTAACCATGTCTACTTTAAATATCAGGGACCCAAAATGTATCTTCCTGCAAACATTTTTGATATTTCTGCAATCTTTAACCACATATACCCTCTCCTCTCCTAAAAATGAGTGGCAACTGACCACAAAGGGGTGGTTGTATGGCAACTATAGGCAATAAATTCTGCCTCATTGAACCCTGAAACAGGACAGTAACGGGCAGAACAGTCATAACTGATATGTTTTTCTTTTATCTTGTATGTAAAGTAGGAACTTCACCTGTCCTTTTTTCATCACCTGTATCCATGTTCATCATTGCCCGTACTTGTGATACCCTAGATTTTTTGTTATAAAACAGTGTAGCTGTTCATATCTGTGATGAAAACAACCTGACTGTTAGACTAGCCACTTGCAAGTACTATACAAGGTAAAGGTCGCCGAGATTTTACTCAAGGTATCACAAGAAGCAGTCTGAAACAAAGGATTTGTGTTGTGAAATAGTACGTTTATGTGACAAAAGATACAGACACCATAAAGAAAGATCTAGTTAACAGCACAGCAGAGTTTTACAGAATAGGACTGCTGTCAAATGTACCTGGCGACTTACAAAAGTATCATGGCCATGGGCAATGGACACTGTGATGAAACAAGCAATCAGTGCCTGTGAAGGGGCTCTGTGTAAGCGGACTGTGTGTTTTGAGTTTTAGAATAGAAGTGAAAGCAGAAACTGACACAAAAGTTGTGCCCTGCAAATAGTATTCAGAAGTACAAAGTTAACTGTTATGGTGTAAAAAGTAGATGAAAAACATATTCAAACAAATTACTGTAAATGCAATATTTTTCAAGTTACAGCTGATTTACTCAACAGTGAGAATCTCAAAGTAGCTTTTGCTCAGCTATGCCATGAGCTACAGGTCTGCAATTTCACTAAGTTATAGCTGACCCATAAGTAGGTGAATAACATATTTAAACAAATTTCTCTAAATGCAATAGTTTTCAAGTTACAACTGATTTACTCAATGTAATAGAATTACTGTATGTTTGGGCCATTTATTCATTTACAGTTTTTATGTGTCCATTATGTCTACAGTTTGACTGTTTTTGTGTGTAAATTTTGTCTACATAGAATGATAAAATTCAGTTCAGAGTAAAGACTTGATTTCTTTTTAAGGATAGTTCAGTTAAACACTATACTCTATATTTGGTCATTCGCATGTGGTCAGTGTCCAACTTGGCACTATTCCAACTCTACTGGGTTTTAACATATATTGTCAAGCATATAAAACTTCAAATGTATGTGTAGGTGTGGGAGATTGACCATGTGGAGTTTAGAGTCAATGCAAAAGCAAGCATGATTTGAGGTGTGTCCCCTGTTATTTGATTTATCTTGAGTCCAACTGTGTACAGAGTCCAACTGTGTACAGAGTACAAGGTTTTCCCTCTGGAGTAGAAGGACCTGGATGCTCACATATTTACAGCAGCCGATGAGTATAGACAATACACCTGTATATCAAGTGTCAATAGACTCTATAGACTCAGACAAGTATAGACTCTATAAAAGGGACATTGAATGGAACTGGTTTAATTTGTATCTTATAATACTTGTTTTATTTCATCTAATAAATAGTTAAATTATACTGGTAGAATATCTAAATTTGTTACTACTGACTTCAATCTGTTACACCCGGGAATATCATTTCACTCAACAGTGACTAACAGTAGCTATTGCCTAGCTATGCAATGAGCTGAAGGTATGCAATTTTACTATCTCATTGCTGACCTATTTTACAAAAAAATCACCAGAGGTGCCCATACCCCCACAGCCTGGGGAAATAGAGATATAGAAGTAGTGAAACAGTACAAAGACCAGGATACTTTTCAGAGCACCATATAAATGTCCAACTAATGTTTAAGTAGAGAAAATAACACTGTCACTGAAACTTGGTTTAATACATTTTGGCATATTGTGTACACGGGTGGTCACTGAGATAAACGGTCATAGAGATAAACGGTCTTCGGAAATTCTCACATAAAACAGTTAAAAGGTAAAAACAACAATGTAAAACAAACCAGATGTCATGGAAAGCATTGTTTAAGTCTATTTTGTTATTTAGTTTGTGTGATTTTGCTATTTACACTATTTAAATTTGAAAACTTTGAAGACCGTTTATCTCTGTGACCGTTTATCTTAATGACCACCCGTGTACATGTTGCTTTGGAGTTAAAATAGAATTGTGAGGAAATTATCAACAAAATCAAATGAGTTGCTTCTTATGGCATATGTTTTGAAAATAAATTGCAAACCAATCATGAAAATTTCTTCTTTGAACTAGTAAGATTTATTGGTATTAAAAGTTCTTTGAGATTTATTCTGATAGATCAGGTGATTTCTATGCTGGAATAATGTCACATATGATCCTCCACAAATTCAGATACTACCAGAAAAATGGACTTTTATACAAGGAAATGATACTAAAAGTGTCTGTTTTTTTAGCCTACACTGTTTGTGCTGTGCAATAAATACTATAAATGGATAGCAACATAGTTCTTTTTCAAGTTTATGTGCATTTGTTGTGTGATAGGTTGGATTTAAAACGGATTATTGCTGATGACAGAGAGTGAAAATCTGACAGATCTGTGAGTTGCCAAACTTTAGTTTTATTATAGTATATGCATAAAATTTATGTCACACCATTTTTTTAACAATGAAAAACGTACCCTGGTGACTGTGGTGAGGGCGGCCACAGTAGCATATCACCAGTCCCCGATCACCGAGTCGTGACACAAAGTTCCTTGACAGCACTGAAGATTATTTACTAAAAGCATAGACAATAAACACTATAAGGGCATAACATTAAATATATAGAAATATGTCCTCTTAGTCTCACAATATTTTACAAAACCACTTCAACGAAACTTTTAATTCCCGCCTGCTTCCATTAGTTTATTTTCTAAAAACTAGGCCATTATAGTAAGGGATCAATCAGTATTTCAATTGGAATTCTATCGTTTCACAAAGAAAAACTTCTGTGCACAGGAAACACATACATAACACATGTCTGTGTACATTTACAGATAAAATGTTAACTATTGTCAGAATTTAACTTTTGTAATTTTTAAATATTTCACACAGAAATAGATGATTTTAAATTTTAGGCAACTTGATAATGGTACCAATGGTCCTTATGTGGATAAAGTAACATTATTAACAACATTTCCAAATGTAAATAGCTTTCAACTTAATCCAGTATATCAATAAGCTTTTTTTCAGAGAACTATTTCTGATTGTTTTATACTTTCAATCTTTTTTTTTGAGTATTCTTATTGTAGTCTTTGTTATTCTAAGAGATCTGTGTTGCCATAAAAAACAAATAGTAGTTTATTATTTTCATCAATATATATTTATTAAGAAAATAAATGGCATAGCTAAATAGATGTACAACTTCTGGGATAATTTAGACTTTTAAAAGTGTCTTTTTGTCCATTCCTAGACATAAATTTTTGAATGCATGTCTCGTATTATTTCACCATTCCCTCATTTTATGCAGGTTGAGTTTTACACATCTGCCACTGTGGCAAAAAATGGGAACAGTCATCTAGGAAAACAGAGGACCTGGATTCAATCCACAATACTTGTACAGGTGGATACATAGTGTCTTGGATGACCACTTTAAATGACAGCCTCAAGATATTGTATGGGTCCTATGCACAGTGACACAAGTAAAAGAACCCCAGGGACATTTGTTAAATGGTCATCCTTCATGTGACTGTCTTTAAGTTTAGGGAAAGTCCATCAATAAAGAACTTGTGCTTGTATACTTGTGCAGTCAAGCTGAGTAAAATAACACGTTGATTCCTGTATTGGTGAAAATATACAATAAATCATATACATGCAGCTTCGTTATGCCTTAGATCTGTTCAAGCCGAAGTACTTTTTCAAAAACACGATCTAATGCAGAACATAAGACCTGACATGGTCTTGTCCATTTTCATAAAAAGATTTCTGTGTTAGTTTACTTTGTCCCTTTAGACTAATTAAATGCATCATGCAAACAAACTGTTAGAACAGTCTGGCTTGATTGTGTGGTGACTTATACAAGCAGATGTATTCAACTTTTGTCATCAGACAGAAATCTTTAGCAGTATCTTTGTTGAAAGTGTGTTATACCTTGGGAGCACACATGCATGTGTATCAAGCAAATCACTAAGATTGCTTGTGCATTGTTCATAAAGTGCATTAGCAGTACTTCCAGGGCATTTAACATATGAACAATTACTAAGAATGCTCCACAAAGTATCAATTTTTATGTTGTGATTTTTCTGATAGGTAACTTTATTTCTTTTTGGGGGGTTTAACATCGCTTTCCACACTGTATAGGTCATGTCATGACAGGTAGTTTTATGCATGGGCAGAGGAAACCAGTACACACAATTGGTCAAGATTCTGTACTGTAAACTGCCGACCATCAATAAGAAACTACCTGCATCTTTCCACAAAGGGTTTGGGGTTTGAGTCACCAAACTCAGAGGTTGGAGGCGAGTGTGTTACCACTGCGGCACAGCCCCCCCCCCCCCAGAAAGAAAGCATTTTGGAACATAACACTGAAGGGCTGATGACATTGAGCTGACAAGCACTGAACTAGAGCATAATTTGAAGTGGATTCACTGACTTGGACATTTGAAACAACACTGGGATCATCAGGAGTGAGGAAGAATGTGCCAATGAAGGTGCACGGGTTGCTGTATGAGCATGTTGAATAACTCTAGACTACTCTGAAATTTCACCCCATATGGAGGTTGTGTCAACATGGATATGAAATCACCACATATTAAAAAAATGAGGTACATTTGTACCAACTGAGTAGAGGTATTCAAATAGATTAAAAAATCATAAAAAATCCATTATAGCAGGAGACAAGTGGTTGATAAACATAAGCTACAACAAAAATCTAGCGGATAAATGAATGGGAATGACAGTATTTTCAAAGAGCATACAGAAAGCATTGTCCATAATTTACACGTGATTAATATTGTGGTTGCCAGAAAAGCCAATGTTACAACCAAGACCATGACCATAGGGTCTGTGACACGATTTATGTACTGAGGTAGATTTATTTATTTGGGGTTTTACAAGTCATACAGTGGTGAGAGGGACTTAAAAGCCCAAATAAATCTACTTCAGTATAGTTATGGGGCAAAGCAAACTAACAGTGTCATTCAGTTGGACATAAATGTATCTCAGTTAAGTTATATAAGAAGTCTTGTTTTAATCATCCCCTCATTAATATGTGTCAGTTTTAAATTTTTTCAATTTCAGTTCTTCAAAAGTAAGCAAGCAGCCATGAATTTTTTGTAAAAATTCAAAATGGAGTGATTTACTGATGCCTGATAGTTTACAATGTATAGAATTTTACCAATTATAGTATATATCTTTATTACTGTCATCAATCCCTGAAACCTCATGTTGCCATATATATCTGATAAAGTATGTTGAAACTTTAACATATATAGCCAGAATTCAAATTGGCTTTAATTATATGTGGCAATACATACCAGCAGTAATGTCATCCAGAGAAGGTGCCTTGCATATATATTTTAGTGCAAGTATAGATTTCAACTCAATTCTATGTCTGTCTCCTATGTAGATATATGGGTGTAACCTTAAATTATGTTTAAAACAGTTTTGCTAAGGATATCTGGAGCAATGTGGGAATATTCAAAATAGCGTCCATAAAACCAAAATATTCAACAAAATTTCACAGGGTAAAGGATGATAATTATGACTATATAGGAATGGTACCATATGAAATAATATCATTAGGGAATATAGAGGACAGTTATTTTAAAATATCAGCTTTTTATATTTAAAGCTACAACAGCAACAGTTATTTGGAAATTAATATAAATATTTTAATCTGTTTTGAGCAATATTCATTACTTCTATAGGAAATTTATGTTCCAAACATTAATGAGAAATTACTTTCAAGGCCCATATTCACTAACATTCTTACACTGGGAATAAGTATTTTTCTAAGAATTAGAAAATTTCTTATACCTACAAAAAATTGTGTTCACAAAGCAATTCTAAGTTAAGAATTTTTTCTAATATAAGAATCTTCTTAGCTAAGAATACTAAACAGAAACATGGGCATGCATGCATATTTTGTGCAGTCATGATCATGATCAGTCATGTGATTTATTTATACCTTTATTGTATCCACTGAAATCTGAATCAGGTGCTGTATTCATAAAAGGTCTGAATCTTAGTATTTATTTCTTAACTTTGGCTTTCCTAGTCTTACATCTAAGATTTTTCTCTCAGCTAAGAATTTTCATAAATAGGTATTCACAAAGCAAGGTTTAGCTGGGGCAACAGTCATAAATTTAAGACCAAGTTAATGACCAAGTTAATGCAGTTTTCCAATTTGATTAATCATGTTTTTTGCAAAAATAACACATATATCCAGTAAAAGAGAATTAATTAATTAATTAATTATAAAGAATTATGCATATTGTTTGACAACTGTATTGGAGCATATGTTTTCTACATATATATAAAGTTATAAAAACTGGTATATCCACATATATATCTACATTGTTTACCCAAACTATTTGGAGATATATAATATGATTTTTTTACAGAATATATACAAAGTTCAAATTGAAAAAAATATCCAGCTACATTACAGGCATCCAAAAGTGTGCATATGTATTATGCACTAAACATTAATACTGTCCTTCATTAAGTTTGTTAAGTGTGAAATCTGAATCAGGTGCTGTATTCATAAAAGGTCTGAATCTTAGTATTTATTTCTTAACTTTGGCTTTGCCTAGTCTTACATCTAAGATTTTTCTCTCAGCTAAGAATTTTCATAAATAGGTATTCACAAAGCAAGGTTTAGCTGGGGCAACAGTCATAAATTTAAGACCAAGTTAATGACCAAGTTAATGCAGTTTTCCAATTTGATTAATCATGTTTTTTGCAAGAATAACATACATATCCAGTAAAAGAGAATTAATTAATTAATTAATTATAAAGAATTATGCATATTGTTTGACAACTGTATTGGAGCATATGTTTTCTACATATATATAAAGTTATAAAAACTGGTATATCCACATATATATCTACATTGTTTACCCAAACTATTTGGAGATATATAATATGATTTTTTTACAGAATATATACAAAGTTCAAATTGAAAAAGATATCCAGCTACATTACAGGCATCCAAAAGTGTGCATATGTATTATGCACTAAACATTAATACTGTCCTTCATTAAGTTTGTTAAGTGTGATTGGTTTATGCCAGGGAATGTAAACACAAGTTAGGTGTTGGTTTGACCCTACATCTACCACTGTACTGAGCAAATTTTGTCATTTCAATGCTTAGTTATGTCAAAGTCAATAAACACAGCACAATTTTGGAGGAAAAAACATCTTCAGCCATTCAAATATTTTATGTCAGTCACATGACCTATGGTGAAATTGAAAATTACAAATCTTATCTTATGTTTATCTTGAGCTATTGTGTAAGAAAATTAGTAGACCAAATGGATAAGATATTTTGAAGAGTTAAAATAAAACTGTAAATTTAATCAGTGTGGATATATTTGTTCAATTAATTGGATATTTGTTAAATATATACTGTTTATATAAACTGTAAAATTGTGGATATGTAATTCTCTGAATTTGTGTTGATGTGTGCCAGTTACTTTTGACTCTTCAATCAGAAGGGGTTAAGTTTTGCAGTTAAAAACCTTCTAACCACTTCAATACATACAAAGAACCATTTTACACAAGTGTGGTAAGAATCTGAACTTTATTTTAGACATTTGAAATTTTGAAGTATGAAAAAAGGATATGGTGGCCATATTTAAGACCAGTCAAAAATAATGCATATGTCACTCAAACCATCCTTTAATTTTAAATTTAAACATGGTGTAAAATCAAGCTCATAAAAACCATTGGATTAATGGATTTGTTTGGCTATAGAAAAAACTGGCTATTTGCATGCAATTAATAATATAAAAACTATCAAATATGCCACCTTTTTCTAAACTTAAAAAAAGGTCTTGATCATTCTTAGATTTGAACATTGTTCTTGAAAAAATTCTAAGAATTAAGAAAAATTCCAAAAATAAGAATTTAGTGAATACCAAAATTCTTATTTCAAGTATTACAATCTTAGTGACTTTTTAACCCAAGTGTAATGTTCAGGATATTAAAACTTACTATCGACCTTATTAGGAAATGATAACCGCTCCCCATTGTAAACTGCCATCATGGCGGACAACGATGATAATTTGAGCGGGTAACGAATTTAAATTTTGATTTATACTATAAAGATGGTGAAATATTAAATTGTAACGATGCAAAGCAAGTGGCATTTTCCACATATTTATTTTATAATGCTACCCTTAAAAATCAATGGATCGTGGCAATAGTAAACCATTCCAATTTGAATAAAGGACACTGACGCTTGGGTCGTTATTTCAAATAAATTGTTGTTTTAATATGCTGTGTTTTGAGAAGCAAGGCACTTTTTGGTTAGATATTTCAAATAAAACATATTATTTATATTTGTGTATGTTAAATGTTTTGGTAGACGTCAAGTTGCAATTACCAGATGTTTCGTTATGTTGGAACATTTTGTGTAAAAGCAAACCGTTTATATTCATCTCAAATTGTCATGAGCTGCCAGCTGCACCTTTGTGGCATGCAGGCCATGGTGATAGTTAACAACATGTTTACCAGTATTTTTCCTGAGGTATTTTAAAACAAGAGAAAACGTTAAATTGGGGAGACTTGAACCAAATTTCATGTCTGATAATGTTCTTTAAACCCATTCAGTGCATTCACCACGTAAAATATGAACATGTAAATTCACAGACTAGCGTAAACATGGGTTGTCAGAATACCATGTGTGTCATAATTCCTTGCATCGATATTCGACAAACTTATGATGGGACCTAAACATTCATAGTTTTATGGACAACTCGGCCCACTTCAAACTCGGCCCATTTTAAAGTCGGCCTATTTCAAAGTCGGCCCCCCACAAAGTGAATATGAGAACAACTCATTAATATTTATGTATAAAATATGAAATCACAGTATTCTTTGCGATTTTCTAACAATATGTTATAGAAATGCTGCCTGGACATCAAGTATGTTACCCGGAAACGTGTACTTAGCTGAAGAATTAACATTTCAATTTCGTGGACTTACACAATTCATTTATATTCATGTATACACAAAAATATGAGGTCACAGAATTCCGTGGGGTTTCCATACAACATTTTATTAATAGAAATGTTGCTTAAAAGTCAAATAATTTACGTGAAACTTTGTTTAACCCAACTACCTTAATAAAGCGTATAGTTTGTATGGGCCGAGTTTGCAGGGGGTTGACTTTGAAATGGGCCGAGGTGACCAGATTCCCATTCATATTACAAAAGAATATGGAACTGGAGCATAAATAACAATAAAATTAAATGGAAGACCTAGAACTCGCGACCATGGCAACTCGCTACCAGTAACTCGCTACCAATTAATGCATATCCTTGCATTGCCAGTTACAATGACTTTGTATATTTTAATCCATTTTGGTATATCAGTCCCTAATGTTTTTTAAACTTAGTATTTCCAAAAAAAAATTGTTTATTTCAAAAGAATAAATAAATAATAAGCAGTGTAACTTATTTTAATTTTTTCATTCAGTTCAAGTCACGGAATACATGAGATGTAATGGAATGCAATGGGGTTTCCTAATAATATTCTTCTGGGTATATTCTTTAAAATAAATGTTCTACAGATTTATATGCGATTTATTGATATTTGTTGATATTTTCCCACATCCACCACATTCATGCAGACGGCTATAATTAACTATTCTATTAGTAGCGAGATGCGGTAGTGAGTTACTGGTAGCGAGAAGCAGTGGTTGTGAGTCAAATGTAAATCAATTAAGCAATTAAACAAAAATTCAATAAAATACCACACGTTGATAGCATGTGTATTGCTTGATAATTTTCTAAACAAAAACACAGTATTATGACATGCACATAATTGTGAAAACCTGTGTACTTGTAAATATCACCTGTATCGTAAACAATTCTGTAGAAAATATGCTACAGTACAGATGGTTACACTCCAGAAATTTGTCTTCAGTGAAATTTTGAATAATTAATCAATTGTGCAGATTAAAAAGTAGACTGGTTTGCAGTCATCTAGACCTCATACCATTAGATGAAATTCAGTTGTTGGTGTGTCTAGATGAGACAGTAGTTGCAACAACTTCAAAGAACTTAGCTATTAAAGCCAGGGGTCTTATACTTCAACAATACTAAAAAGTTGAGGTAACCTTAGATCCAAGTTAGGAATGGTTTTCTACTTAGCAAAGTGTTACTTAGATTTCGTATTAATCAACCTCTACTTTGTTAAGTATGACTTAGATAGTAAGTTAGGAAAACTCCCCATACTTTGTACTGTAACTTTAAACTTTGACACCATTGCAAACCAGTATATCTAAGTTGGGAAGAGTCTTGTTTCACAACCACTCTTACGTAAGGTGTCCTTTGTTTTTTACTGAATCATCTGCTTTGTTAAAAATAGTGAAAAGCTCATTTTCTTGGAGGGAAAATGCTGTTTTTAATATTGTGTCACAGTTTAATATCCATTAAATACAAGATTACCTGCAATAATTAATTTTAAAAACATTCTATCATCTAAGGTACCTCTGCAGATAACTTGAAATTTAGGTAGAGGTCTAAGGTGACCTTAGAGTTAAGAATCTTGATGAATACCATTTTGATCTAAGTAAAAGCTTAGGAAAAACTTAGAATCCAAGTTACGAACAGGCTAGGTATTGTTGAAGAATACAGCCCCATAAAAGGGGAATTTTCAACTGAATTGCTCCGATTGCAGTCGAGTAATACATGGGTATAAATACAAAATAAGATGCATAGTTTATAAAACAACTTTAAATTGTTGCAAAATAGAATATTTGAAGTAAAATGAGTCTGCAAACAAATACATGGAAACAAATATTATTATTCAGTTAAAACTCACAAATTGACAAGATGCAAGGCTAGTTTAGGATACCAGTTTGAACTGCACTCTCTAAATTGACTACAATATTGCAAATTAACGCTGCCTTACTATAGAATTTCTTTTCGAGTGCAATGATTTTCCATACTCAGATAATTCCAGACACTTCGAATTAAAACAAGGCCGGAAGGGGTTTTGGCCTACTAGCACGAGCCCCAAAGCCATTAGAGAAACAAGTAGTGCACTGAAGCAGTCGCCCATCCCAATACTAACATAGTCCATTGCCGCTTAACTTCAGTGAGGAGGCAGGCACTCCTCACACTATGCCACAATTCATGAAAGTTTAGACAAAAGAAAAAAAAGTGATCTCTAGAAGCGCAGGCCTTGCTAGAGCTTGCGCTTAAAAGACGCATGGTGAGAAAACTTCTGATGTTTGTCTTGGGAGTAAAAGTAAATAACTGTTGAGGTATTCACTATTCAGACATTTTGGCTTGAAACGTTTCAACCCACTTTTTCAAAGATGGTTTGACCCCATGTCTGACCCCCTCCTCACTATTGATATTTATGAGTTGACACATTTATCCATGATCTTCAAGCACTATTTCTGTCTATAGAATATTTTATGAAAACCACACAGAATTCTGTGACCTCATAAAAAAGAGCCAATCAGCAGTGCTGTCCATTCAAAATTTCACAAGCTTCAACCTCAGATAGATGCACCAATTCATCAGGATGAGTGGAAACTCTACCTAGCATATGCTGGTGTGGATGCTCTAAAAGGGATCAAAGACATCGAAGAATATTGTAATACAGGCTTTTCAGCAGCTGTTTATTGCTGGGAAAAACTGCTTCCAGTCAATTCCTCTTGTAGTCAAAGCAGGCCTTGTCTTGGCACAAACAAATGCAGAGTCTGAAAGAAGTCTTCCAATCAATGCACTTATTATGTCCACCCCACATTATTTTTGCTTTTTCCGGCGTCCGGCGTCTGTCACGCTTGCTTTCTGGTCATTTCAATGAGAAGTATTTAACTATTTATCCTATCTTTACCAAATTTGGTATGGGTGTTTATTAGGTTAATAGCTTGCATGGGATTGCTTTTGGTGAAGATAGCTGTATAGCTAACAGAGTAATAGCTACTTAGCTACTTTTGTGTACTTCTTTTGTTTCCGACCATTTTAAGGAAAAATATGATTTTTGACTAAAACAGGGGGAGAGGGGGTGTTGGGGGAGACACATTAACTACTGATTTTATCCCTTATCAGCATATACCAGTGGACTAATTCTCTGGGGACTCGTCAAAGACTGGCAATTATATATAAATAGAAATGAGCATTATTCATAAGATATAGGCTTGTTGGAACATTGACCTTTTATTTACTCATTGGGATAGATGTGTTCAAAGCATTGTGTCATAAACTTCTTGCCTTTCTAAAGGCTTAAATTTTACTATGCCTTTTTTCGAAAATGTAAATAGATAAATGGCATTTATAAAGCACTGTTACTCTTTAATTAAGTAGTTTTATGGTGTAACTTTCAACCTGTTATAAGTATTGATGCTTTATGCATTCCAAGTCTGAGCATTTATTCAATTAACTTTTCGCAATTTATGACCATAGAAAACAAAATAAAGCTTAAATTTTTTCTTTCATGTTAATGCATAAACTTCAACACTGTCTGCTTAACTTTGACTTCTTCTCTCAGTGCTGCATGTTTTTATTTTCAAAAACCTTTTTCTACTATATATTATATTGCATTGAACCTTTTTGGGACGCTTAATTTTTGTTAGCAAAAACATTTTTCTAGTTTTCAAAAGTTTTTCCTCTCCCTAAAAATGACAGCCATTTTGAATTTTCGAATTTTTGCCGAAAATGGAAAAACACAAATTGGCTTCTATCTCCTTAGCCATGCGAGATAGAGGGATTTCGTCGAAATTTCAACCCCCAGGGTGTCCAGAGTGTACTGGTGACTTTTCAGAAAAATCACTTTCCCACCACTTTTGGCGGCCATCTTGAATTTCTGCATGAGACATAAAAACAATTATCTTGGAAATGGTGCGCGATTTCGATGAAATTTTGCTGCAGGGTATATGAACAGTCTACTGGCGACTTTAAGCAAAAATCGCTTTCCCGCCACTTTCGGCGGCCATCTTGAATTTCTATGTAAAATGCAAAAGCGCATTTATCTCAGAAACGGTGCGAGATGGAGCGATTTCGACGAAATTTTGGACCTGCAGGGTATCTGTAGAGTCTACAGGTAACTTTTTGCAAAAATCTCTTTCCTGCCACTTTTGGCAGCCATCTTGCATTTCTGCATCAAGCGCAAAAGTGTATTTATTTCAGAAATGGTGTGAGATAGAGCGATTTCGACAAAATTTTGCACCCGCAGGGTATCTGCAGAGTGTACTGGCGACATTTTGCAAAAATCACTTTCTGCTATTTTTTGGTGGTCATCTTGAATTTCTGCGTAAAACGCAAAACACATTTATCTTTGAAACTGTTCAAGATAGAGTGATTTCCACAAAATTTCTGACTGCAGGTTATCTGTTGAGTCTACTGGTGACTTTTCACAAAAATCAGTTTCCCACCATTTTTGGCGGCCATCTTACATTTCTGCATAAGACGCATTTATCTTGGAAACGGTTCGAGATAGAGCGATTTTGATGAAATTTTTAACCCACAGGGTATCTGCAGAGTGTACTGGCGACATTTCACAAAAATCACTTTTTTGGCGGCCATCTTGAATTTCTATGTAAAATGAAAATATCATTTATCTCAAAAACCCTTAGAGATAAAGTGATTTCGAGCAATGTTTGGACCCTTTGGGTACTAGAGACCATAGATATAGTGTCTGTGAAAAAGTTGAATTTTCAGAATTTTGTCCGCCATCTTGAATTTTGGCGGAAATTGAATGTGTCATTTATCTCGAAAACCGTAAGGGAAAGAGCAATTTCAAGCTAACTTTTGACCATTTGGATATTAGAGATCTTTGGTATATTGCCTCTGAAAAATATCACATTTCTCAAATTTCGCCCACCATCTTCAATTTTATCAGAAATCGAAAATGTTGGTTATCTCAAAAAACTTTACAGACAGAGTGATTTTGAGCAAATTTTGAACCAATGCAAAAAGGCATGAAGCTGAAATAATTTACATGTATACCAATACATATTTAAGCATCATTGATATATTTTACAAATGAAACAGGGTCCTGTAAGACTACTGTACAATTGTTGCAAAACGTTCATGGGGTGGACATTACACATGATAATGTGTGTTTCTTCTATGCTATCCTGTTTCTTTTCATATATTGCAGCTAATCTTAACAGGGCGTCCTATTTCTAGTCATTACCAAGGAAATAGTTTCCCTCAGGGAAACAACTATAGTTTGTCAGTATTCACTTACATACGATTTCACAATCAAAATTTCAGTGAGGAATATCTAGCTCAAAGAGATCAAGCCAGGTCAGAACTTGATGCTGCAAATGAACTGGATTGGAATGGCTGTAGGGGTGTCGGGAGTCCATCTTAAAAATCCTATTTTCACTGTAATTTTCAATAACATTAATATTTTTTTACTCCTGCAATTCCTTTTTTCATATTTTCTGAGGCTCACTTCCAACTTGATGCCCTAGGATAGGTAATAACAAACTCAAATCCCAACAAAACTGAATTTATTTTGATCTGCGATGATAGATTCGAAATATAAATTCCTTGAATCATCATTCCCTGTAAGTCTCCATGGTAATATCATGGAACCAGCCAAATCATTCAAAAACCTTGGTGTCACCCTCGATGCTGACAACTCAATGCAAAGAGATATGGCTAATTATGTCCACCCACTGGGGGGTGGACATATTATTTTTGCTTTTTCCGGCGTCCGGCGTCCCACTTGGTTTCCAGACATTTTAGGCAACAGTTCTTGTCCTATCTTTACCAAATTTGGCATGCAGGTTTATTGGGTTAATAGCTTGTATGGGATTGCTTTTGGTGATGATAGCTCTATAGCTAACTGAGTAATAGCTACTTTGCTACTTTTGAGTATCTCTTTGGTTTCCAGACATTTTAAGGAATGCTATTAAACCTATCTTTCTGAAATTTGGTATGGAGGTTCATTGGGTTAATAGCTTGTATGGGATTGCTTTTGGGGGTAATTGCTTCATAGATGAGTGAGTAATTAATTAAATAAATGAGTAATTGGCTATTTTGAATACTGAAAAAGGCAAATGTGCTCATATCTCCTAAACCGTGCGAGGTAGAGCGATTTCGTCGAAATTTTCGACCCACAGGGTATCAAAGGAATGTACTCTTTGCAATTTTCAAAAAATTTTCCCCTCCCCAAAAATGGCGGCCATTTTGAATTTTCGCCAAAAATGGAAAAACACAAATCTCCTTAACTGTGCGAGATAGAGCAATTTCGTCAAAATTGTCAACCCACAGGGTATCTGAGCATTGTACTCTTGGCAATTTTCAAAAAAATTTCCCCTCCCCAAAAATGGCGGCCATTTTGAATTTTCGAATTTTTGCCCAAAATGGCAAACACAAATTTGCTTCTATCTCCTTAACCATGCGAGATAGAGCAATTTCGTCGAAATTTTCAACCCACAGGGTATCTAAGGAATGTGATCTTTGCAATTTTCAAAAAAATTTCCCCTCCCCAAAAATGGCGGCCATTTTGAATTTTCGAAATTTTGCCAAAAATGGCAAAACACGAATTTGCTTCTATCTCCGTAACCTTGCGAAATAGAGCGATTTCGTCGAAATTTTCGACCCGCAGGGTATCTAAGGAATATAATCTTTGCAATTTTCAAAAAATTTTCCCCTTCCCCAAAAATGGCGGCCATTTTGAATTTTTGCCAAAAATGGAAAACACGAATTTGCTTCTATCTCCTTAACCGTGCGAGATAGAGCGATTTCGTCGAAATTTTTGACCCACAGGGTATCTAAGGAATATAATCTTTGCAATTTTCAAAAAATTTTCCCCTTCCCCAAAAATGGCGGCCATTTTGAATTTTTGCCAAAAATGGAAAACACGAATTTGCTTCTATCTCCTTTACCGTGCGAGATAGAGCGATTTCGTCGAAATTTTTGACCCACAGGGTATCTAAGGAATGTAATTTTTGCAATTTTCAAAAAAATTTCCCCTCCCCAAAAATGACCGCCATTTTGAATTTTAGCCAAAAATGGCAAAACACGAATTTGCTTCTATCTCCTTAACCGTGCGAGATAGAGTGATTTCGTCGAAATTTTCAACCCACGGGGTATCTAAGGAATGTAATCTTTGCAATTTTCAAAAAAATTTCCCCTTCTCAAAAATGGCGGCCATTTTGAATTTTCGAATTTTTGTCAAAAATGGCAAAACACAAATTTGCTTCTATCTCCTTAACCGTGTGAGATAGAGCGATTTTGTCAAAATTTTCGACCCACACGGTATCTGAGCATTGTACTCTTGGCAATTTTCAAAAAATTTTCCCCTCCCCACATATGGCGGCCATTTTGAATTTTCGAATTTTTGTCAAAAATGGCAAAACACAAATTTGCTTCTATCTCCTTAACCGTGCGAGATAGAGCGATTTCGTCAAAATTTTCGACCCACACGGTATCTGAGCATTGTACTCTTGGCAATTTAAAAAAAATTTTCCCCTCCCCAAAAATGGCGGCCATTTTGAATTTTCGAATTTTTGCCAAAAATGGCAAAACACAAATTTGCTTCTATCTCCTTAACCGTGCGAGATAGAGCGATTTCGTCAAAATTTTCGACCCACGGGTATCTAAGAAATGTACTCTTGGCAATTTTCAAAAAATTTTCCCCTCCCCACATATGGCGGCCATTTTGAATTTTTGAATTTTGGCCCAAAATGGAAAAACACAAATTTGTCTTAACCGTGCAAAATAGAGTTATTTCACCCCACAGGGTATCTAAGAAATGTACTCTTGGCAATTTTCAAAAAATTTTCCTCTTCCCAAAAATGGCGGCCATTTTGAATTTTCAAATTTTTGCCAAAAATAGAATGATTTCGTCAAAATTTTCGACCCAACCAATGCAAAAAGGCATGAAGCTGAAATAATTTACATGTACACTAATAAATATTTAACCATCATTGATATATTTCACAAATGAAACAGGGTCTTGTAAGACTACTGTACAATTCTGGCAAAAGGTTCATGGGGTGGACATTACACATGATAATGTGTTCTTCTATGCTATCCTGTTTCTATTCATATGTCGCAGCTACTATCAACAGGGCGTCCTATTTCTAGTTTATGTTGTGTATGCTACTACAATCTCTGGAACGGCTGTGAAGGTGGCAAGTGTGATGGTCTGTAGCCACCGGGACTACTGTAACTCCCAGCTCTATAACACAAAAAAGGCAAATATTAGTAGACTTCAAAGAACTCAATATATCCTATGTTGCATTCTGTGCAAACTAAAGTTCAGTCATGTGACACCTTTTCTACTTAAACTACACTGGCTCCCCATTCAGTACCGTACACTATTCAAAAGTTTATGCCTTATCGTCACCTTAAAGTCACAATATGAATGAAGTTATGGTGAAAAAAGGAAGTTTTCAGCCTCCAGGTATCTTATTGTTCAACTGACCTCAGCTTAACTTTATGCACTTATAAAGGCTGACAAAAGGGACATTCTTATTTTATGGTCACCTTAAAGTCCCAATATGAATGAAATTATGGCCACCTTGCAGTGAAATTATGGAGTTTTTAATCTCCAGCTATTGTATTGTTCAGCTGACCTCAGTTAAATTTTACACACTTATTAAAGATGAAAATAGGGACATTCTTATTTTCTTTCCACCTTGGAGTTCCAATACAAGCACAATCATGGCCATCTTGGAGTAAAAATGAGGGTTTTCAGCTCCCAAATGACTTACTGTTCAATGACATCAGTTCAACTTGACACATTGATTAAGTTTAAGGAAGACTTATAATGACATTTTTATGTCAGCTGACATTATGTCATCACTCTGCGGCGTCCGCGTCCGCGTGAACAACTTCTTCTCCAAAACTACAAGGCCTAGAGACATGCTGTTTTTTTTAAAAGATACCTTATCTATCGAGGATGAAAAATTGTTCAAGGCATGCAAATCTGTCTGTTCGTCTGTTTGCTAGAGACATTACAAGGGGGGTACCCCCACCAAAAGTGTGAAAATTTCAACTTTTTATCACAATTTTCTCAGTGACTATTGCAGGGATTTCTCTCATATCTTGCATATATGTACTAGGCCAGAGGTAGATTCTCTTGTGTGAGTATGAGACCTGGATCTGTCTTACTTTTTTTTTAATAAATTTTTTTAATAATTTTTAATGCATTAAAATTCATGAAATCATGCACTAAATCACTTATAACTTCAAAAGTGTTGCATTTACAGCATTTTGTGAAAATATGTTGTTCAGCTACTTTTTATGTCAGCTGACTTGTCAGTCAGCTGGCATTATGTCGTCACTCTGCGGCGTGGGCGTACGCGTACGCGTCCGCGTCCGCGTGAACAACTTCTCCTCCAAAACTACAAGGCCTAGAGACGTGCTGTTTTTTTTAAAAGATACCTTATCTATCGAGGATGAAAAATTGTTCAAGGCATGCAAATCTGTCTGTTCGTCTGTTTGCTAGAGACATTACAAGGGGGGTACCCCCACCAAAAGTGTGAAAATTTCAACTTTTTATCACAATTTTCTCAGTGACTATTGCAGGGATTTCTCTCATATCTTGCATATATGTACTAGGCCAGAGGTAGATTCTCTTGTGTGAGTATGAGACCTGGATCTCTCTTACTTTTTTTTTAATAAATTTTTTTAATAATTTTTAATGCATTAACATTCATGAAATCATGCACAAAATCATTTATAACTTGAAAACTGTTGCATCTAGAGCATTTTGTTAAAATATGTTATTCAGCTACTTTTTTCATAGCTACAATATGGTGAGTAAGTTGGGTGCCTGTCTCAATAGCTAAGTGAGTAATAGCTACTTTTGGGCTTTTCAGTAACTTCCATCATGAGTAGAATCACTTGTAACTTAAAAACTATTGCATTTAGAGAATTTCGTATAAATATGTTATTCAGCTACTTTTGGGTCAGCTATAACATAGTAAAATTTTAGACCTGTAGCTCATGGCATAGCTGAGAAATAGCTACTTTTACGTTATCACTGTTGAGTAAATTGCTTATAACTTCAAAACTATTGCATTTAGAGAATTTCGTATAAATATGTTATTCAGCTACTTTTGGGTCAGCTATAACATAGTAAAATTTCAGACCTGTAGCTCATGGCATAGCTGAGTAATAGCTACTTTTAGGTTATCACTGTTGAGTAAATCGCTTATAACTTGGAAACTATTGCATTTACAGTATTTTGTTTCAATATGTTATTCACCTATTTTGGGATCAGCTATAACATAGTGAAGTTTCAGATCTGTGGCTCATTGCATAGCTGAGTAATAGCTACTTTGAAGTTCTCACTATTGAGTAAATCAGTTGTAATTGGAAAACTATTGCATTTAGAGAATTTCGTATAAATATGTTATTCAGCTACTTTTGGGTCAGCTATAACATAGTAAAATTTCAGACCTGTAGCTCATGGCATAGCTGAGTAATAGCTACTTTTAGGTCATCACTATTGAGTAAATCAGTTGTAACTTGAAAACTATTGCATTTACAGTATTTTGCTTAAATATGTTGTTCACCTACTTTTGGGTCAGCTATAACATAGTAAAATTTCAGACCTGTAGCTCATGGCATAGCTGAGTAATAGCTACTTTTAGGTCATCACTGTTGAGTAAATCAGTTGTAACTTGAAAACTATTACATTTAGAGTAATTTGTTAAATATGTTATTCACAGAATTTTTGGTCAGCTATAACATAGTGAAATTGCAGACCTCTATGTCATGGCATAGCTGAGCAATAGCTACTTTCAGGTTCTCACTGTTGAGTAAATCATTGTATCCACTGGATAGCCGCAGTGTGTAGACAGAGATTTCACCATTACTGCTCTGATGAAAAAAAATATTATAGCTAGCTTTCTTAAGTTTGCAGTATATATTAATAACCATAAAATGTTGTCTGGGAATATTTTTGGCCTCATTTTGAGAAACAAGATGGCCGCCACAGGTGTTTTTTGTCAGTCATGAAAAGTGCTTATATCTCCCTTATTATTGATCCTAGAGGTTTGGGATGATAAACCAACCTGTAGGAAATCATGGGGTGGGAATGTTTTGGTGTGGTCAGATTTGACCTTCAATGACCCCTCCTTCAAGGTCAAACAAGGATAGCCAAACTTAAAAGTGCTTATAACTCGCTTATTATTGGTCCCAGAGGTTTGGGATGGTAAACAGACAGGAAATCATGGGCTGTGAATCTGTTGATATGGTCCGATTTGACCTTGGAACCCTCCTTCAAGGTCAAATGAGGATAGCGAAAATTGAAAGTGCCTACAACTCGCTTATTATTGGTGACAGAGATTTGGGATGGTAAACCATCCCATAGGAAATCATAGGCTCGGAATCTTTTGGTATGGTCAGATTTGACCTTTGGACCCCTCCTTCAAGGTCAAATGAGGACAGCCAAGCTTAAAAGTGCTTATAACTCATTTATAATTGGTCATAGAGGTTTGGAATGGTAAACCATAGGAAATCATGGGCTGGGAATGTATTTGTGTGGTTAGATTTGACCTTGGACCCCTTCTTCAAGGTCGAACGAGGATATTGCATTTGTAGTATTTCTTTAAATATGTTTTAACCTATTTTTTACACTTAAACAATTACCTTGTTATTTTCCTTCATAATACCATTTACAGAGCACAACTTTTTTATCCTTTTCTTCTGTCAGCTTCGGAATTTCTTTCGAACTTGCTGTTCAGTTACCATTTACTGTATTTCTGTACAGCCCTTTTCCTGATAATTATTCTGTCGTCTAATCACCTTCACAAATCAAAAACACTCAGTCAGCTGACACAGTGCCCGTTCACGGGCACTCTCCTCTTGTTATTTAAAATTCCTGTATTTAAGAGACTTGGATCAACTTAACATAATAAATATATAGTTTTTTCTCCCACCTCATTTATTTTAAGACTTTTTAAAACCACATGTACATACTTAAAACAAAATTTCTGTTATCTGGCAAAGCTACTTATATCTAGCTACTTATTCACATACACTATGTAAATTGGTCAAATGTATAGACTTGACTTCTTTCAGAAGATAAGATGACTGGAAAAAAAAAACACTTTCTCATAAACAGTTGTTTTATCTTAAGCATATTTATCTTATAAAAATATTAAATAGCAATGAAAATGAATGAATATGGCGGTAGATATAAACAAACTCGAAATACATGGCAAAAATGTCAATTTATTAAGTAAAAATACGTACAATTTATAAAAAATATGTGGATATTGTGGACTGTCACCGACGATTTTGCCGGGACAAAGAGATAGGGTGCGGTTTCAAGGGCGGATGCGCTAAATAGGTCATTTACGGTATTTATTTCTTTTCATTAAGGAATATGCCTACAGTAAATCTTTTTGGGGGTAAACAATTCAAACCAGGACATTTATCTTTAGTTTCATGGAAGAAGAGCCTTGTGGTAAGAATGCCTTGCCTGTTTTGAGAGAATGGAAAAAGCCTTAATAATATGTAAAAACCTTGGGCTTTCATGATATTCAGATATAGAGTCATATGTGAATTAAAAATGCAAACAATGACATCTGACAACATGACCTTGTATATTTTTTTTTACAATGGAACAATAAAGGATTTCACAAATACGATTATCTTGAGCATATTTATCTTATAAAAATATTAAAAAGCAATGAATTTTCAGAGGCATAAAATGCCTCAAAGATATACAACATATGAATGTCCCTATCTATAGCCAATTATAGTTTACTACAGTGTATCTTTATCATTAAAAATCTAGGATTAAATATCTCTTGGAAAAAATTTTACAATCCCAAATTTATAGCAAAAATGATATATTCTTTTCATAAAATATACCACTCTACAGAACACAATAAAGCTCATATTCTGCTTACAGTCTAATACTGCAACTGATACAGCTTTTAGATCATCCACTTTCCATTAGATACAAAACACAGTAAAACTTGCCTTCTTACAGTCTCCTACCACAACTACTACAGCTTTATTTACTCAAGTCTCCATCCAGGCCGCTCGTTTTTGTTAGCAAAAAACTTTTGCTAGTTTTTATTTTTTTTTATTTTTTGAGGTGTAACTAGTTGAAAGTTGAATTTGGACTTGAAAGAAATTTGATTATCTAGATTGACTATCTAAGACCCAAGACTTTAATCATCACTGAAAATCTTTAGAAAGTTTGAATAAGGTGTGTTTTATTGAGAGGAATTGTCACACCTCATTTGTCTCAGATTTAAATCTTGTAAATTTTGGGATTTGGCACATCCATAGCCCCTCTGTCACCCCTGTATCACCTTGGTATGACCCTGCTGGGTTATTGGACTTATGATAATTCACATTGGTTTTGTTCAGTTGCACCTTATCTGTTAAATGATTGAGATTAAGCGCTCTAAAAGTCCACATATATTAGATTCATCAAGATACAAAATAAATAAGATCCAATGCAAACTGTCTAGCTTTTTGTTGGGACACTTAAACTTAAGAGAATGTTTCTAATTATCTCCCGCCGGGAAGGAGATTATAAAATGCATCCTGTGTGTGTGTGGTTTTTTTTTTTTTTTTAATTTATTTTTCTGTGTATTTCTAATTGTAATCTGACCATGGGAATTTCTAAATCTTCCACTTCATTACATGAGAAAGCATTTACATTTTATAACATTTTAGGGGCACAACACCCCTGTTTGACGATCCAAACCTGCCAGAGGGATGGACACGGAAACTTATACAGCGTACACAGGGTAGATCAGCAGGGAAATATGATGTGTATCTGGTGAAGTAAGTGTCTGGAAGGTTATATTTATGTATTGCAAATTGTTTTTGGTTTTTTTTTATCTTTTCATGCACATATTTTCTGTGAACATTTTTCTGTTGTAATGTATGGACTCCTAACATATTTTTCTTGTTTGTAAAATTGCAACATCCTGGTGAACAAAGAAACATGTAAAGGTTAAAAGTGTTTTGGCTGTCATCGTAAAAGTTATAATGATTTAAAGTTGAAAACTTCAGTGCAAATGGATATTGATGTAATGGTCTTACTGTTGTGTTTCTTAATTTACAGTCCAGATGGAAGACGGTTCCGTTCTAAAAATGAGTTAGGTGCATTTTTTAAAAGACAGAATATAGACTTGGACAGTGATGATTTTGATTTCACAGTATCGGGAAAAAGTGGATCCACATCAAAGTCTGGGCGAACAAAAGCCCCTGCAAAACCAATGGCTACCCATAAACAAAAAGGTTGGTGAACTATAGTTTCTTCAGCAGCATGGCAAGTTTCAGTAAAGCTTAATTTGTTGATTGATGTTATGCTTAGGCCATCTGTAGGCTTAATTTGTTGATTGATCTTGTGCTTATTCCATCTAATTAGGAGCACTGCAGTGACGGGTGGTTCCACAGCCATTTTACTAGTTCTATCTGTATCTGTGAAGCACATTTCACTGCTGTAGGTGCCGCAGTTTAAATATATATCGCTATTCATTTAGGTGTGCAGCGTCATAGTGTGACCTTGATTTGAGCTTTGACCTTGAGGTAGTGACCTTTTAAATCTTGTCTGGGCTATGTCTTGAAAACTGTAAGGTGTAGGAAGTTGATATGTGGTGGGAACTTTGCTTAAGGTTTGTAGGTGTGCAACATCATGGTATGATCTTAATTATATCCCCAGACGAAAGTCGGGGATATATTGGATTCAGGTCCGTCGCGCCGCCGCCGCCGTAGAAATTTCCTTGTGTACGCGATAACTCAAAAACGGATTAATATTTTTTTTTCAAACTTGGTACACATGTTAAGGATGCCCAAAGGAAGATCCCTATTTTAAGGTGACTTAAACTCCCAATAATAAAGAACTTATGGCCACCTTAAGGTCAGAAATTGCACTTTTGGCCACTTAGAGCCCTCTAGGTCACAAACTATGAGGCTTATCTGCCTCAAATTTTACCTGAGAACACATTAATATATTCTTAGTACATGTGCCGAAAATCAAGACTTTAAGTTGAGGAGAAAATTGTCTTTGAGGCCCATAAAGACCCCACTTAGGACTTTTTTCCTATATTTTTAACTTATTTTGCCCTATAATTTGGAAGTGGTAATTCTGATGAGTCTCAAACTGCACTAGATGTAACTCTTATATGTAATCCTTGTCTGTAAAAAATTTAAAGGCTGTAGGTTTACCTGTTAGGCCGACTTAAGATCTCAAAATTGCCCACAGAGACCCAATTTATGGACTTTTTGCCATCTTCAAGCACTGTAGCTTTCAAACTATGTCTCTCATCTAAGTGAAATATCATCTGAGAATATATCAATATGTTTTTCTTGTATGTACTCCAAAATTTAGGCCTTTAATAGACATTCCTTATTTATATATTTGATTTTATTTTAGTGATAAGATTAACTGAGCTTTTTGTATTTGATTACCCCTTTTATATTATAAGTGTTTGTTTACCATTTGTGCTGCAGCACTCCATCTCTTTGTAGTCCCACCCCCCATCCCCCACCCACCTCTGGGACCTCCAGCTATTGAGTGACACTAAATAAACAAAGGTATACAGATCTTCTGTAATAGTGAGAGAGGTGTGGAGAAGGGGAGAGAGGTGGGGTGGGGTGGGAGGTGGTGTTTGCTTCATTATCTAATTATCTAAGACAAAGGGAGTCAGAACTGAGATTGTGTCACATATTTAGGTTGCATATATATGGACCACATATATAGGAATTGAGGAAATGAATAACTGAAAAACAATGCAAATTCTAAAAATAATATAATAAAATAATAATATAAATAATATATGATTTTTAAATAATATTTTATTTGTGAACAAATATAGAAACAGAGATACGCTTTTGGAATTATGAATTCTTAGTAGATTGATGTGCTGAAGTTCATATAACTTTTCCCAATATTTATGGCATACAACAAATGGATTAAATAAAAAATTCCCGATCAAAACCTGTGGCGTGAGTGATGACCTGTCTGGGGATATGTTGGCGCCGAGTTGGCCCAATCTAGTTTGACCTTGAACTGTGCTATAGTGAACTTGATCATAAAATTTTTCCATGCTATATCTCATAAACTGTAAGGTGTAGGAAGTTGATACTTGATGGGGACATTGGTTTGGGGGTATAGGTGTGCACCGTCATGGTGTGACCTTCCTTTGACCTTGCCGTAGTGACCTTGAACTTTAAAATCTTATCCGGGCTATATGTCGGAAACTGTAAAGAGTAGGACATTATGTCACTCATCAAAGTCTGTACCAACTCTTTATGTGACCGATTCATTCAGTCACTGATTGCTTGTATGACTGCTGTACTAAACTTTACTGATTTCCTGTGTTGTTGTGTAGTTGATTACAAACTCTGATAATTGTCCTCCTTAAAACAAAAATATCAAACATCTTGGAGGTTCAAATTACAGTTACAAAATTGTAAATTGTCTTGTATTCTCTATTGAATACATTGTTTGGCTGTGTGGGTATCGATATTGAATGCAAAAATATTTTGGTATCATTTGATATTGGGGGCGTAATATCGTCTACTAAAGAGTCCGAATCCGGGATGCCGAAAAAGTTTATTTCTAATATGTCCCTAAAAAATAACAGGAAACAAAGTGTAGCAAAAGAAAACATGGTATTTCTGATAAAAAATGCATTAATAACTACAAAAATACGAGATAAAAGTTTACAATTTCTTCAGATTTGTGGTTATTTCAAATATTTGTAGTGTAAGTTAATAGTTATAAATAAAATAGCAATATTAATATATGGGTTTGCACATGAATATCGGCAACCCTGTCCCAAAAAAATAAATATCGCCAGTATTTATAAACAATTTACTCACTAATATTTTCCTGTTTATCCCTGAAGATTAATATTTCCACAAACTATCCCGAAAGAAACATTTTGTTTCAACATTGTTAATCTTTTCTCCTTGAAGTTTAAAATTTTGGAATCTTAACACTAACTTCAGAAATGCAAGAAATGTATAGTACTACACAAAAAATACCAATGATTCGATGGCATGTATTTCTTGCTTAAATGTACATCCTCGCTTTACATTGACTCTCCTCTGTAAGACAAGAGTGCAATTCTCGCTATTGTTTCAGGTAAAGCAAAAAAAGGTCAGAAAGGAAAGAGTGGGCTGTTTATCAAGATGAAGTTTGACAAAAAGAAGGCTGAAGAAGGTAAAGAAGTTTTTAAAAAAAAAGAAGAGTTATACAGAATAATTTTTAAAGAACTTATACAGAATATTTATGCTGTCTCTGTGACAGCTCAAAGAATTTGATTTAATTTGCCAATTTAACATTTACAAGAATGTTATAAATAAATAAAAAATGTTCTGCATGAGCAGAATTAACAAATGATAAGGCAGCTGGTAATGTAAACATCATAGGGACCATTTCAAAATATTATTGAAGCAGAGTAGTTTGCCTGAAAACCATTGTGCTGCATGCATCAGGCATTTGTTGATTTAGCTAAGTTTGGATTGTTGGCATATAATTTTCTTGCAAGGTGAAAAGAAAGCTTTTTTTTTTTTTTTTTTTGAGAAGCAGCAAAATTTCTCATAGTGTTGTCCAAGTTTTGAGAATCGGTATTAGTTTTCTGTGGCCTTAAAACAAATAGAATCCAGTGGTAAGATGACACTTGCGTAAGAGTTAACATTTGAATGTTAGTGTTGTGATTTCGTTAACAATTTGTCTTTCGATGTTCGGTGTCACTACAGAGTACAGACTAGCAAAGTTCAATCTAACTCAAATATATATGGCCACAGATGCATCCTTGGTCTGTGTCATGGCATATTTTCATAGCTATAGCTTTATATTTGTATATCATTTTGTGTTTAATCCCTGGCAAGAGATCATAGCACTGCAGTGGTGTTGTGTCAACGTTTTGCAGAATCCAAAATTTGAGACGTTTGTACGGAAGTTCTTTTTCCTGGCAGTTGTAGAGCAAGCTCGTAGACTTGTGACAGCACTACATGAGTAGATCATGAAAACCTTTAAAGGAGGAGATTAAGGACAATGAAATTTTCCCAGACCATTAAATGTGGTTTAGTCTTTTTAATTGTTTGAAGCATTTTAAATATCCTTCTATATTCCAAACTGTGTTCTTGAATGATAGTTATTGTTGAAACACTAGCAAAAGGAAACCGATTCACTTTGTCATTGTGATGTTAATGGCCATGTTGAGACAAAAATCTAGAGGTAGATGCTATACTTGTATCAGGAATGATGTAGTAATGTACAGTATATAAGCTTTAACATTGGAAAACTGATGGGCAAACTAAATACAATCGCTACTTCAACTTGAATGTCAAATGAGTGAATTTTATTTCAATGTATTTTCAGATGTGGAGTTAAGTGATACAGAGCAAGAAAATGAAGACCCCATAGAAACAAAGAAGTCTCCTCAGAAAAAGTCTGCGAAGGAAAAGGAATCTGTGTCATCACTGCCAACTGTAGGGGAGAAACGACTCAGAGATCGCCCAAAGAAAGAGGAGAAACAGCCAGTAAAACCATCAGCAGAGAAAGGAGACAAAGTTAAAAGGGGGAGGGGCAGACCGAGAAAAGAAAGTACAGAACCCATAAAGAATGTTGAGACTCCAGCTCGAACAAGAGGCAGACCTAAAAAGGTGGTTGAGGTGAAACCTTCTCCCAAGACTGACAAAAAGTCAAATGCAAAGAAAGGTTCTCCAAAGAAAGCAAAGCCCAAAAAGAAGCAGGTGGAACCAGAAAACCCTGATGATGCAAAGAATGCTCAAATCCTAGCGGAAATAGAAGCCGAGTTAGCAGAAATCAATGGAACTAAGAAAAAAGTTCCAAAGAAACGAAAGTCAAATGCTGCAGCAAAATCAGAAATTAAAGATGACAAGCAGAGACCAGCATTGGAGGGGTTTGAACCTGAGTCTCCTAAAAGGAGAAGGAGTGATTCAAAGTCCCTTCCTGAACCAGGTGAAATAATGGCTACTCCCCCTCCACCTGATCAAGGCTTGGAAATGCCTCCTTCCCCTCCAGTAGCTGAGCCTTCTACTAGGCATAGTACTCGTAAGCGAAAACTTGTGACCAGGCCAGATGAAGCAGCAGATGATGAGGATATCCCAGAATCTCCCCCACCGCAAAGCCATAAAAAGAGTAAAAAGGCTGGCCAGAAGAAGCAGATCAAACCTCCGGAGGAAGAAAAGAAGGCCAAATCTGCAAAAAAGCGTGGAACATTGGCCAAATCCAAACTGCCTGAAGATCTGGATGAAGGTGAGTCTATTCCACTTGACTCGCTTGAAGGTGCAATTAATTCTGCATCTTCTTTACTAGATGGTAGCAGCGATTCGTCACAGGGTGAGGGGGATGCACAGGATGTGGAAGTTGTAGTCTCCAAACAGAGTAGAAGTGGTCGAAACGTCCGCTCACCCCGGCGCCCGATGGAAGGGGATTTTGAAACAGACTTTTCTCTTTTACGAAAAGCAATGAATGCCACTACGGCTACCTCAGATGTACCGACAAATAGACGGCGACGGAGCAGCGCATCTATGACATCACCACCCCACCCCTCACAGAGGATGGGGCCTCCGCCACTACCACCCCAGTCAGCAATGGATTTTGAGCTGGCTTTTGACGGACGAGGAGACACAGCACGTACAAGGACTTTTGATGAAAACATCAAAGAGAAAAGCTTGTCTTTGTTTGATAATTCAGGAGCAGCAGTATCTGACAGCGGATACCTTCATATTGACACACCAGTGACTGCAGCACCCTCCAGGAAGCAACGAAAGTCGAGCCATGAGGTGAAACAAGATGACCTCGACAAGAAAATTTTGAAGAAGCCCAAGGGCTCTTCTAAGCAACCCAAAGAAAAGAGGGAGAGGAGCTTGTTAAGTAGTGTTGTAACCAAACGAACTGTTTCAGAGTCAGAGGCAGATGTGTCACTCACTCCTCCAGTCGGATCTAAAATGTCGCGAGATTTGCTGGAGTTTGAGATGACCCCTCCACCGACCAATCCCATCATCCCTTCTGATGACCACAGCTACAGTCTCAGCAGCAGGTACTACGCAGACCACACGTCATCTCACTTTATGGGGTCTTCTGATGATACTTTGACTGACGATGGAGGGGATGGGCCCAGCTCAGTTGCTGTAGAGATGCTTCCTGTTGATACAATCTGTGGTGAAGCTCCCTCCACATCAGAGGGTGCCACTTCTTCATCTTCCCCGCCCAAACAGATTGTAATTTATGTCGGAGATAAGCCGACTGTGGTACCAGTCATGCAAGACGAGTCAGGAATGAGTGTCATTACACTGCCGAATGGAATACCGGAGGAAAGTTCATAGAGAGAGGAGTTCTTTGTAGGCTTATGTATGTCTCCACTGACCTATCTGAGGTGTATGTAGACAGGAGAATAATGAGCAAGTAGAAACACAAGCAAGCCACTGTTGGGAGCATTACAAAGAATAAACTATAATAGGTCTTAATACTTCAGGTACAATATATAGAGAGCAATCTTGAATCTTGGAAAGTTTTGATTTTTGAGTTGGCAGTGGTTCTGGACTTGGGGTACTTATTTAAAATATTGGAAGGGTAAAATTGTATGGAGAAAATTTGACCAAAAATTAAATTGTTGGCAATAGGGGTGTGACCGAGTAATTGGCACTCGATAAATGAACCATATTTAATGAAAATTTGATCCCAATATTAAGAGTCAAGTGCTCACGTACATATAAACTACCATCTAACTGGTTACATTTTCTCATAGTAAAACATTAATAACACACTTTCATTAAATTGTAAAATGTATCATTTTTGACATAATATTCAGTATTTTATTCAGTAACATCAACTGATTCAAACTTTTCAAGGCTTTATCTTCATACTTTTTTTGTTTGGGCAACTGTCATATTCAATGTTGTTTTCTGTCAAAGTGCATACTACACTTTTCAAGGGCTCAATGTTGAGGAAAAAGTTTATGCACAAGGAATCCACTCTAGTTATTTGTACTCGTCACACCCCTGCTTGGCAATATGAAGTGGCGGAATAATTTGGTTTATTTACTTGCGTTCCCTAGTTAAACAGCTATTGTTGGCTTAAAGGGTATAAAACAGGAGTTACAAAGAGGCAAAAGAGCAACCACAATATAATAGGCATTTGGACAAGATAGCGTGAACCTTCTTATTTTAGACAGACAAAATAGTTGTCAACATTTTGTTTTATTTTGTGAAACCCAGAAGTAGTGGGTTTAGACAGTCACAAGTGTATATTACACTGTATTTGTATCTTATAACCATTTTTATTACTCTGTTATAAGTATTTTAAAGTTTAAACTACCTGTTAAGTATTTAGTTGAGCTTTTCTTGTAAATTAGCGGTTCTTTTAGTATTTTATTGTATCCATTTGTTTTTATCCTTTTTCTTAGTCCTTGTATAGTATGTTAGGTGTATTTTTTTAAAATTCAGCATATATTTAAGAATTAAAAGACAGGGCTGTGTCTACACATTGTTGCTTAGCAACAATATTCACAGAATAAACCTAACTCTTTAAATGCTTTTCTCCAATTAACTGTTTTTGTATATGTTGTGATGTTGAATTTGCTGAATACATGCTTAATAAAAACTTGAAAATACTTCATCCAATCTCCTATTATATTTACACATGTAAAAAGACATATATATTATATGAGAGACATATAGAGGTTAAATTATTGTAAATATGTACATTCAGTACGGTATTTGAGGCATGTATAATAGTGTATTTATATATTTATTGCAATTTTAGTGCTGTTCTTAGTACAGATGTCAATAGTATTTTTTTTGTGTTTTGACTTGAAATAAATATTAGGAAGGAAATGGCTATGTTGAGACCAAAATCAACACAACTTTCAAGTTCTTGGTTTCTACGAAAATTTGCTTACTATTAAAAAGATTTTATACCGAGTGCGCTTTTTAGGCGGGTTGCGTGTAACCAACCCACCTATTAGATTGATGTGTCCGACGTCCAACTGTCCGTCTGTCCGTCCACATTTTTGTTTCTGGACTCTAACTCAAAAACGCTTTGTCCAATCGAATTCAAACTTGACAAGTAGATAGATCACTCTCATAGCTAGGTTCCTTTGGAAATTGGTGTAATTCTGGCCGTTCGTTTGTCTGTTTTTTGTCCGTTTGTCCGTCAACATTTCTGTTTCCGGACTCTAACTCGAAAACGCTGTGTTCAATTGAATTCAAACTTGACAGGGAGATAGATCGCCATCATAGCTAGGTTCCTTTCGAAATTGGTGTAATTCTGTCCATTTGTTTGTCCGTTTTTTGTCCGTTTGTCCGTCAAGATTCCATTCCATCACAGCTAGGTTCCTTTCGAAATTGGTGTAATTCTGTCCGTTCATTTGTCCGTTTTTCCGTCAACATTTTCCGTTTCCGGACTCTAACTGGAAAACGGTTTGTCCAATTGAATTCAAACTTGACAGGGAGATACATCACCATCATAGCTAAGTTGCTTTCGAAATTGGTGTAATTCTGTCCTTTCATTTGTCTGTTTATAGCATACATACAATTGTGTAACCTAGATTACAAGTTTTACATTTCTTAGCACGTCTAGCACATTCACCTTAACTTGGTGACCTAACATTTCTTTCCTTGTTTCTAAATGTAATTACAGCAGTCGCTAACCTTATTGCTGCCTGCGCAACCCGCCTTTTGGGGCATCTTTGACCCTCTTAATTTTTTTAAACTGTTGGTGAAAAATGTAAGAAGACTGCTAATGCTACTTGGTAGGGCTGATCAGAACATTATTCTATATATCTTTTGAAAAGTGATGAAAAACATTAAAGTAGTTGATAAAGAAGGGTTTTGGTCTTGTAGAAGGGTTTTGGTCGTGTTCTGAAAGTTTAAATTCAGTGTGAATGCTTAAACATTAAATGGTCAACCAGATGATACATGAAGGAGCATTGAAATTGAATTTTTTTCAAACATTGCACTATATGTGAAAAGATGTCTTACAAGTTAGTGTAAAGCAGACATAAAAATCCAAAATGGTCCTTGATTACATGAAGGGTAGTACATTTATGTGGTCAGGTCAGTACTTCAGTAGTGGTAAAGATGGCAAACTGGATAGTTGGTTTCTATTCGATTAATATAAATGTAAACGAAATCCGGTGACAAAAGTTCAAGAACCGGTTCCCGAAATGTCACATATTTCACATCAATATTGCAAAAAAACTCTTAAAAATATTTACTTGTGTAATATTTTGCCAATATACAATGAAATAATATCCAAAACGTCTGATTTTATCATAAAATAAACCTCATTTTAGTTGAAGTAATTGTTCATGTACATGCACAGAAAGTTTTACAGTTTTACAACAGGTTGGTATATACTAATTCGAGTGAATCCGGTTTTTGCTGAATTTTTGTTTTCAGGACCCGGTTTCCATATTTACTTTCGATCATAACCTTATTCAGAGGTGTGTGCATCCTTCAGAGGATAAGTGTATGCGAGGAAGTAAGGTTGAAATAGCTAATTTGGTCTGTGGGTAGCTGCTTGCAGAAGCCAATCAGTTCCTGGTTAATTATTTCCGATGTATAGTGTATTTGGAGAGAGAAGAAATAGGCAGATACACATGCACCCTGGATGTGAACATTGTGAACAAATGGCGGATCTTGATGTGTTAGAAAAATAGAAAATTTATCAAATTTTTGGGTAATTTGTAAATAAATATCACAATTTGCTTTGAATTTAAAGCTTGACCCCTCTTCTGTCTCTGGATATTGAAATTTGGTCTACAGGTTTTTAGGCGGGTTGCGTCTAACCAACTGGTCTATTAGATTGATGTGTCCGACGTCTGTCCGTCAACATTTTCGTTTCCAGACTCTAACTCAAAAATGCTTTGTCCGATCGAATTCAAACTTGACAGGGAGATCGATCACCATCATAGATAGGTTGCTTTCGAAATTGGTGTAATTCTGTCTGGCCGTTTGTCCATCAACATTTTCGTTTCCGGACTCTAACTCAAAAATGCTTTGTCCGATCGAATTCAAACTTGACAGGGAGATAGATCACCATCATAGATAGGTTGCTTTCGAAATTGGTGTAATTCTGTCTGGCCGTTTGTCTGTCCGCCAACATTTTCGTTTCCGGACTCTAACTCGAAAACGCTTTGTCCAATCGAATTCAAACTTGACAGAGATAGAAACACCCTCATAGCTAAGTTGCTTTCGAAATTGGTGTAATTCCATCTGTTAGTTTGTCCATTTTTTTTGTCCGTGAACATTTCCATTTCCGGACTCTGACTCAAAAACGCTTTGTCTAATCAAATTCAAACTTGACAGGGAGATAGACCACCATCATAGCAAAGTTGCTTTCGAAATTGGTGTGATTCCGTCTGTTCTCTTAAAAATTATGAACATACTTTGGTATGTTCATGACCACTATCACCACCTTCTTCTGCATACATCTACAATACATTGATCCTGTAGATATGGTAATACTGTGTCTTACTTAAATAAATTATCTTTTGTGATTAGGTGCCATGCAATATTATATTATGTTACATTAATGCTCTACACTTACTTAGTTTCAGTCCTATATTTAGTATAGCATAGATACAATAATGTAACCTAGATTACAAGTTTACAAGATTACATTTCTTAGCACGTCTAACACATTTACCTTAACTGGGTGACCTAACATATCTTTCCTTGTTTCTAAATTTGATTCCAGCAGTCGCTAACTTTATTGCTGCCTGCGCAACCCACCTTTTGGGGCATTTCTGACCCTCTTGTTTGGTTTTGTTGCGCCTTAGAGTCCTCTTGTATGGGGAGATTAAGCACTATAAAAGTCCAATTAGAATAGAATTAGAATGTGTACCTTTATAGGTTTTGACTCGGAATAGGAAGAATCCTAACAATTGCGTAAAATCTTGTATGAAGTGATGCACACAGGAAAAATCGTTAACTGGTTCAGTATTATCACGGGCTTGTGCTTTGATAATCTCATATTTGAATTGTTCCAACCTTACAAGGAACTAGTTCACACTCATTGCCTCATAGTTCCATGTAAGTGAAACAGGAGCTGAAATAATAAATAAAAACCTTATGTATTTTGTGGTCACTGTCATTTCCATTCCTAAGATGTATATTATTATTATTAGACTTAACTGTTTAATGTTTAAGACTATTTGAAGTTTTCGGCAATGCCCAACTTCAAAATAACCTGAGTTAAAAATTAAAAATGTCAGATTCTCAATACCACATTTTCCCAAAATATGGCTGGAGCATTGCCTGTTTCAAGCACAAGGTATCAGTTTGAACGGGGCATATAATTAAAATATAAAAGAAATGTATTCTCCATACTTTTAATGTTTGCAGAATATATATATTTTAAATATTCAGTGTTTAGTTAATTTTTGGCAATCCTACCATTATAAAATTATCAGATGTTTTATAGTTACCGTTGAAAATCATCTCTTGGGAGTCCTATCTATTTCTGAAAATGTTACCCGAGTTTCTGTTTTAAAAGATGCACTGGTTTAAAACAGACTGACCAAAGTAGATTTTCAACCTCGGTCCAACAGAAAGCTTGCATTGATGCTGGTCATTTGTTCTAACAAGAAATAGATGGCTCTGGATATTAAGGTTTTAACTATAGAGTCTACTGTACATAGTTTCTTGTGTGGAAAGGTAACCTTTGTCTCTTGTTTATTTGTGCTTCTAAAACAGTTATACCTGTGCCATATTTTTGACAAAATGTTGTAGTTGAGAACACCTACCCAACCTGTATGTATTACACTTGTTTGTACATATACCTTTATATTATACTGTGTAAAAAGTTCAGCAGTTTACATCAGGGTCACATGACTTTAGCATGTTGAGGGTTTGTTTATAGTGTTCCATATATTTATTATTGTTGTTTGGTTTTTGGGCTTGGCTGTCTTTGACTGTTATATATATATTTTCCTGAAAACATAGTTTGTTACAGCTGTTTATGCAATTAAGTTTTTAGTTTATACCCCTATCTAAGAATCTTTTTTATTCTGTTGTACATGTTACATACTTTGTGTTGTAGGGTAAAAACTAAATTTAAATTTTAAAAACATGTTTTGAATTAAATCGATTGAACAATATTGTCTATAAAAAAATCTTGTTTTATGAGAAGTTGTACCTTGAGGCTGGTCAATATATTGTAAATACCAAGTAGGGGGTTAAGTCTGATGAGATTGCTGGGTTGTCCACAAAAGTTAAATGGTCATATTTGTGTTATAACTGATTTAGTTCTGTTATCTTGGTATTGTATTAATACAAATTTAAGTGCTTTTACTGCTTAAAGATAAATGTTGTAGAATGTGTCAGGATTTAGGCAGAATTTATTAAATCAATCCTATTGATCAGCCATTGCAACTATTAGAAGCCATCTCTGCAAATACAGTTACGTTATAAATGATATCTCTGTAAAAGTGCAGTTTGTGCAATACATGTATTATTTTAAAGAAAAGAACAACCTGGAAATGCAACTAATGCTGATAAAATTAAGCTGCTCTGCAAAATGTTTTCTTCAACAAAGAGGAGTCAGCTTTCTTGTTTGTTAGTTTTAACATTTTCCCTTCTGTGTGTATCTTGTGTTTTTGTAGTAGTTACTCAAAGATCTCAAAACTTACCACTGATAACATCAGTTTTGTATCTTGTGTGATTTATACACAATATTTTTTTGCAGAAGATAACCTGGGCATTAATTTCTTTCAAATTAATATTTTTTTAATGATGATCTTCGATACTGAAAATGTCTTGTTAAAATTTGCAATCCGTGTTATTCTCTCAATAGGAAATGGACCATAACTATAAACTAATTCTAGTGAATCTGTTAAAATTGAGAATCAGGGAAATTTTTTCTAGCAAATTTGTCTGCTTGTACAGTATTCTATTGAGCCCGAGAGTATAACTTCTTATGTTCCTTATATACAGCTGATGATTTGGTTCAGTTAATAGAAGTACTTCGCATATAAAGTGAATGAGTTTGTGCAAACCTATCAACAAATACTCAGAGCATGTGTACTTTAAGTTTTCTTAATGCATGCACATAAGTTTGTTTTCTTTATTTATCCGGTTCAAAAATACAGTTTAAAAATCTAATTGGGATTTATATCATGAATCATGGGCTATACTGGAGAAATTTGCATGTTGTGGTTGTTGTGCCATTGAAAATTTTATGGCAAAATATAAAGCCTTGTAGATTATCAGCTATTGTATGAGGCTTTACAGAAATTGTAACATTTGTGAAATAGTTTTAAAAGGTTTAGGTTTGAATTTTTGATTTGTAATATCTTTTCCATGGCACTAGAGTTGAGAGACTATTTATCAAGGCATGCACAACTTATGTAAAAGAACTTTTCTGTTTAGTTTGTATTGTTTCTTCTTTGGTGTTAATTTAGTGTTTAAGAAAAAACCTTGTTTAAGGATACGTTATTATGTTAATGATGAATTTGCAATTCAAAAGGAAAGTGGACACAGAAAAAGTTTCATATTTAAATAATAAATTGACTGTTTGCCATATGCTTGACTTATTGATTTCTGGTTTAAAATACAAACCAAGCTTGAATAATGGAATAAAAATAAGAGTGATAAAAAATCAAGAAATTCCATTTCATTGCCGCCTGTCGTTTACACTTTTCTTCCTAGTATTGAAACTTGATTGCAATATACAAGTGTTTTTATATTCATAATGGATTGAGTCATATAGTACAATCATGTATGATACTATTATTTCGTAGCAAAATGCACTTCTCCATTCGTGAAGTATAGTAGATTCTCTTTTATTGAATTTATTAAGAAATCTTGATTTTGTTGTCAAATAATGTCTGAAGTTTTGACAAAACTGACGCAAAAGTGCCATGAACATTTGATAAAAACCAGAAATTTGTCAGCAAGCTATTTTACCTGATATGTTTGTTCTAGGGTCAAATAATGGTACTGTAGAAGTTTGGATAAAAGAGTTTGTACTGTATATACACACCAGTTGGATGATAGTATGGAAGACCAGATTATGTACATACCAAATAGTCCTCAGTTTTGTGTTGTACCTGATATGTGTGGTTGCATTTATTGTCATGGTTAGTTCTTTTGTTTTCCTTTATCATGGTTTGTAATTAAGAACGGTGTATCTTGTACAGTTCTCTTTATCACTGTATTTAGAATAAAATGTATTTTTAAATCAAGCTACTCTTTCTGTGAGTTCAATGCTTGCTACCTGGATTGTGATTCATACAGTGTATCACTTTCATGACTTATCATAAGACCAAGCCTGTCATAACAAGTCTGTGATTTGTCTGAAGTGAAAAGCTAGTGGTACGGCCAAAAGATTGGGGTTACAACTTGCTCTCAACTTCTACGATTCATGAAGATCACTCCTAACACTAGGCCCCAACCATTCTAGTGAAGTCATCAGGAATCTTCTACATCTTAACTGCCCTTGGGATAAGATCAGTGTTTTCTTAATTTTACTGAATTGTGAACAGGAAACATCATAACAGACAAAAAGCCTACTGCCTTGCAATCCACAAGATTGATCATAAGTACTTGGGGAAAGAATGCTCACTCACAGATTGTTTTAAACATGTTTAATATTTTTCACAAGTATCTTTGGCATGTTTATGCTCCTAACTCTCGGCATGTCATGAGCATTTCAGAGTCAGGAAAACTGTAAATGCAAGAACTGATAATTTGAAAACCATTTTTTACCCCACAGCCCTTAAGGGCTGTCAGGGTATTGTTTTCACCCATGCTGTCCGGGCGGGCGGGCAGGCGGCGGGAAATAGTTTGTCCGGGCTGTATCTCAGAAACCGTAAGGTGTAGGAAGTTCATACTTGGCAGGGACATTGGTTGGGGGGTGTAGGTGTGCAGCGTCATGGTCTGACCTTGATTTGACCTTGCCGTAGTGACCTTGAGTTTGAAAATCTTGTCCGGGCTATATCTCAGCAACCATAAGGTGTAGGAAGTTGATACTTGGCAGGGACATTAGTTAGGGGTTGTAGGTGTGCAACGTCATGGTCTGACCTTGATTTGACCTTTGACCTTGCTGTAGTGACCTTGACCTATAAAATCTTGTCCGGGCTATATCTCGGAAACTGTAAGGTGTAGGAAGTTGATACTTGGTAGGAACATTGGTTAGGAGTTGTAGGTGTGCAACATCATGGTCTGACCTTGATTTGACCTTGCCGTAGTGACCTTGACCTATAAAACCTTGTCCGAGCTATATCTCAGCAACTGTAAGGTGTTGGAAGTTGATACTTGGTAGGGACATTGATTAGGGGGTGTAGGTGTGCAACGTCATGGTCTGACCTTGATTTGACCTTGCTGTAGTGACCTTGACCTATAAAATCTTGTCCGGGCTGTATCTCGGAAACTGTAAGGTGTAGGAAGTTGATACTTGGTAGGAACATTGGTTAGGAGTTGGTATGCAACATCATGGTCTGACCTTGATTTGACCTTGCCGTAGTGACCTTGACCTATAAAACCTTGTCCAAGCTATATCTCAGCAACTATAAGGTGTAGGAAGTTGATACTTGGTAGGGACATTGATTAGGGGGTGTAGGTGTGCAACGTGATGGTCTGATCTTGATTTGACCTTGCCGTAGTGACCTTGACCTATAAAATCTTGTCCGGGCTATATCTCGGAAACCGTAAGGTGTAGGAAGTTGATACTTGGTAGGAACATTGGTTAGGAGTTGTAGGTGTGCAACATCATGGGCTGACCTTGATTTGACCTTTGACCTTGCCATAGTGACCTTGACCTATAAAACCTTGTCCGGGCTATATCTCAGCAACTGTAAGGTGTAGGAAGTTGATACTTGGTAGGGGCATTGGTTAGGGGGTGTAGATGTGAAACGTCATAGTGTGACCTTGATTTGACCTTTGACCCTTGCCGTAGTGACCTTGACCTATAAAATCTTGTCTGGGCTATATTTCGGAAACTGTAAGGTGTAGGAAGCTGATACTTGGTGAGGACATTGGTTGGGGGTAGTAGATGTGCAACGGCATGGTGTGACCTTGTTTTGACCTTTGTACTTGCCGTAGTGAACTTGGCCTATAATACCTGGTCTGGGCTATATCTTGGAAACCGTAAGAGGTGTAGGAAGTTGATACTTGTTAGGGACATTGGTTAGGGGGTGTAGGTGTGCTACGTCATGTGACCTTGATTTGACCTTTGACCTTGCTGTAGCGACCTTGACCTATAAAATCTTGTCCAGGTTATATCTCAGAGAATGTAAGGTGTAGGAAGTTTATACTTGGTAGGGACATTGGTTGAGGGTTTTAGGTGTGCCACGTCATGGTGTAACACTGATTGACCTTTGACCTTGCTGTATTGACCTTTAAAATCTTGTTGCACCTTTGGGTCTGTCTGTTGATGCAGATTAAGCACTGTTAAAGTCATATTAGAATTCATTAAGAATTTCCTTTTGCAAGTTCCCATTGTAACAGATGGAATTTCATCAAGTGAGCCACAGGCTTTTCTCCAACACCACACATAAGCATTCATTGAATGTATTGCCACTTCTGTATGCATGGGTAATATTCAAAACATCGAAACCATAATTCGGCCATTTTTGGTTTACTGATAAATGCTGTCATTTTATTATTGAATTGTCTTGTTTTAATACTTCATCTTTATATACATTTCTTTTCCTTAGATATTATTTGCTCTGCTTAAGCATTATTTGGACCTAAATATGACTTACACTGCTCTGAAAGTATCTTGAACTTTGTACTGTTACACTACTTCTATATCTCATGGTGTTGAAAAATATTTCCCCAGGCTGTGGGGTACGGGCATCTCTGATGCTATTTTTGCAGATTTGGTGTAAATTTGAACAGTTACTGTCTTGACTCAAGCCTCTCACACTATGTAAAGATGCATAACAAAAGTGTAAGAGGCTATAACCTATGATTATACAGTGTAACTCTAATAAGTGTCATTGAACATTTCTTTACATCTATTGGGGCTGAAAGACTTAATATTATTCAAAAGGCTTGTATCCTCTTTCAGTAATCCTCAATGCTGAGAGGGTCAATATATCCTTAATATTAACAAATATCTTACTGTGAAAAGCCCAAAGAAAACCTTAAACAGAATATTGTTTAACAGCGTTAAATTTTGGAAGAGGGTCCCTGTTGAACTTTATAAATTTACTTTCAACTTTCTTGTAGCTATTTCAGTTTTAGATAACTGCATTTCATTAATGAATAGCAATGAATGAAAATGGTCTGACACATTTTTCAGCATGATAGTACAGATCCAGATTTAAATGCAGTTAAGCTGCACAGTTGTCACAATGCAAGAGGCCTCATTGTTCTCGTGTAAAAGATAGTTGCATCTTAACCTCTAAACAGGTTACGGTGCAATGGGTCTGTTTTCCTCCATAAATAAACCACACTGATAGGATGTGAATGAACATAGTGTAAACTTTATAACATATAATTTCAGCAAATACAATAAATTGCAAAGCTAGGATCAAGTGTGGCTGGTATAAAAAAACAGCGTAAAGTGCTGGGTTTGAGTAATCAGTACTGTCAGTAATTCTAATTGTACCGTTTGTTCATAGCACACCAAAACCACTTTTAAATATAAAAGAATAAACTCCTTAATTTTATTGCACTACCATAGGTTACCATCTGGGACTGGATGCTGTCTCCAGTGGCGGCAGATAATCCAGCCAACCCAGGAAAACTGAGCTTACAATGACCGAACTGCATGTTTGGTGGCAGTACCTTCTGCCTCGACATGAAGAAGATAGTGACATAGTACACAGCTTACTTTTTATTGGCTGCCATCTTGCTAGAAAAACAATATAGCTAAGACGTTTTTCGTTGTTTACTACTAGAATTGCGTATTGTTGGATTTTCATTTTGGTCACTTTTGTTATTTAACTATATAGACTTTGTGTTGAATTTTAATAGGAAGAATAAGTATCTGTTCATATTTTTAAATTACTAAATTGTGAGTTGTTCCATCAACAATCAAGCATGTTTTCTCTACAATTAAACCCAAACAAGCCTAGTGTTAAATGTCACTACTTGTGTTTGGGTTTGATCAACACAACTACTGCCCAACCTGGA
Source organism: Sabellastarte sp. h YS-2021 (assembly GCA_964017235.1). NCBI lineage: Eukaryota > Metazoa > Annelida > Polychaeta > Sabellida > Sabellidae > Sabellastarte > Sabellastarte sp. h YS-2021. The sequence goes on along the minus strand of OZ024930.1, from coordinate 38,911,950 downwards.
GAGAAGCAGGTCAGGGTGACGACCCATGTGTCAGTGGCCAGAGTTCATTCTCTGAAGAATAAAATTAACAAAATTAAAAATAGAAGGGGGTATCATCATTGCTGATACCTCTTGTGATGAATCTGAATTACTGCTGGGTGACCCTGAGGCAGGGGAGCCTGTGTTTGAAGGTTCTCAGCAGGAACTCCAGTCTTCTCTGTGCAACCGTTCTATCAGTCTCCCCATCGACCTTTTGAATGTCCTACACTCCCTCAATCTCAACAGCATTGAGTCACTTAAGTTAGTCCCCGAAACTCCTGGAACTCGTTTACACAAAAAGATTTAAAAGTCCTTCAGTTCACAGATTCAGTTACAAATACAACAGCAAATCTGGGCTTTTCAGGCATCCATTTTTTATGCTTTTAATAAGCAGTCAGAATAAGAAAAACTGTTTCAAGAAGAGATGAAAGCACCTAGTGCTTTTATATGAAAGCCCCCATCGGGTCCTCCATTGGGAGAGAACTCAGACCCAAAAGCTGGCACCAGCCGAACAATGGCCTTGCCCTCAAGGCCTCTCTACCTTGACCAGCCGAATGGAGAAATGGAGGTTGAGTATGTCAGCACTCCGCTTCCACCTCATTATCGTTGAACCTCGGGTGTTCGGGATGCTTCATCGCCTTCAGACCCCAAACACAAATCTGAACATCGACAGTCAAGAAAGGTCTCCAAAACCAAAAAGCACTCTGACAAATGCAAACACAAATCTCACAGACATTTGAGTTCCTCATCAAAGGAATCTGAACCTCCATCTCATCGTAAAAAAACCCTCTCCAGGTGACGAACCAGTGAGAGAAGGAGAAACTAGGGAACCTCACCCCACTTTTGTGTATAAGGACACAAAATTGGCTCAATAGGAGAAAACTGAAACAAAATGGCAACTTAGCCCTGACCCCATTATGTAAGGGAAGTAGATATGTCTGACTTGCCCTCTCAGTACACTGAGGATATTGAAACTTTTAGACAGGTGCTCAATATCCCTGATCCCACGGATAGCATGCCAGTGTCCTCAGCTTCACTCATGGGCCTAAACGCAGTTGCTCAGGAACAAGAACTGTTGCCTAACTGTTGACCTCGTACCTTTCTCCATGCCAATCTCTCCTTTAAAAGAGGCCCCTAGAGAAGTTTGAACAAGACTTCAAGAATGCCAACCTCCCTGAAGGGAAGTTTATCAAACCTCCTTAAGCCACAGAAAAATGGTACAAGATGGAACCCTGTTTTGAGGAAAAAATGCAGGACTCAGAGATTTTGCTAATATCTGCATCTCTCCTAGGCCTTCAACTTTTCCGTGGGGAGAAGTTCCGCTACAGGTAGTCCAAGAATTTGAGCACCAAAGTAGACTAAATATCTGTACTCTCAATTTTTCAGCTGCATTCAATCAGGTTATTTCAGAATGTAACCTCATTATGGAAAACTGCTGGGACAGCATCAAAGCTACTGCCAAGCGGGGGTAAAAACCAAATCTAAAAATGGGCTGACCCAGAAAGGCGCAGTAGAAACACCACTAAAATAAGTGACTACCTGGAGATCCTGGATAAGAGGATCCATATCAAACAGAGAGCCTTTAGCTTGGCAGAGTAAGTATTATTCCATATACTCCAGAAAGACCTACATGTGATGGACAATGCAGGTCTCATTAGAAGGGATGCAGAAATGACCCATCTTCAACCTGACTTGGGGGAAACCAGGCATCAGGAAATTAGGAACTCTCCCTTCTTCCCCTCTTCTTGATTTTATTCACAATAAGTGAATGAAGGTAAAGAGTTTCTCAATTAAAAATGCACTCCTAAGCAGTCACAGAGTTTCAGACCCAACCAAAACAAGCCTTTTCGTGGCCCCCGCCGTAAGAAAAGAGGCAGTTACAAAAACGCCCCTATGGTAGACATTCCACCCAAACCAGCAACCAGTCCGTCTCTCCTAACAGGGCGTTCATACAATAGAGGAAACAGGGGCCAATTTAGACCTCACCGCAGGGGCTAGGCTTGTGGCAACCCCTCTAACCAATGACTATCAAAATTCAGCTGGTCTGCTAGTAGGATGTTCCCTCAGTTCTTTCAGGAGAGAATGGCTTGAATAAAACTACTCAAACACCATTCGTCAACAAACAAATTCTAACCAGACAACCCACGATCCTCTCAGGTTACAAAGACCATTCAAAGGATCTAGCCCTGGCTTCCTGTATCCAATCTCCTGAAAAAGAACACAATAGAAAGAGTAGGAAAAGGAACGTCTCTTGGGATTTACAGTCGCCTGTTTCTAGTTATAAAGCCTCATCATAGATTGATGCCAGTTATAACAGTTATAGCAGGCTAAACACATTGAAGGTGGAAAAATTCAAAATGGAAACAACAGAGTTCATGAGGGCCTCTCTGACTTAAGCAGAATAGACCTCTCAGACACCTATCTCCTCATTCCCATCCACCCACTCTCAAGAAATTTCTTAAGGTTCACCCATGAAGTCAAAATTCACCAATTCATCTCTCTGCCCTTCGGGCTAGTGGCAGCCCAGCAGGTCTTCAGAATGATGGTCAAAGAAGTGAAGCTTATGGTCCTCTCTAGGGTAGTCAGACTCCAACAGTACCTGGACAACTGGCTCATCAGGGCGCCATCTCAGAGAGAGGCATTTCTAAATACAAAGACTATTGTGAACCTAACAGAGTCCTTAGGTTGGATTATCAATTGGGAAAAGTCAGAGCTGACACTGACTCAGGTGTTCTTCTTTATTTGCTACAAATACCATCTAGATTCAGCCCTTGTAAAACCCACTCAAGACAGATGACAAAAGCTACAGGAACTGATCCTAAAAATAAAGTAAAAGTATGCTTTGTAAGATGGTTGATGTCGTTAATTGGGTTTCTAGACTCCACAGAGATAACGGTCATGGAGGGTTGCCTTCATGTGAGACCGATTCAGTGGCACCTCAAAGAGAACTGGAAATTTCCTCAGTCACTGGACAACCTCTTCCATGGTTAAAGAGCATATCAGGTCACCTGGATTTGTGGGAAAATCCCCTCAATGTCGTGAAGGGTTGAGACCTTCATCCCAAAGAGCACAGCTTTCTGATTTTACCGACGCCTCAAACGTAGGTTGGAGTGCTCATTTAGACCAAGACTCAGTAAAAGGTCTGTGATGGGATTGGGGAAAAAGGCTACACATAAACATACTAGAGCTAAAGGCAGTCTTCCTTGCCCTGAAAAATTTCACTGCCAAAATCAGACAGTGTTGATTGCCAGACAACTCAACAATGGTAGCCTATATAAACAAACAGGGAAGAACCCACTCAGTGGAAATGTGTGCCCTCCTGTGGAGACATGGTGTCATCATTACAAAATATCATTACATGCCAGGCACATTCCAGGGTGCCAAAATGTGACAGTGGACTCCTTGTCCAGGTCAACTCTGATTTAATCAACAGAATGATCACTACACCCTCAGGTGTTCCAGGAGATCTGTCGAAGGTGGTTCACTCCTCATATAGACCTATTTGCCACTCGTCTGAACCACAACATTCCACTGTACATATCTCGTTCCAGACCAACAAGCATGGAAAATAGATGGTGTGAACATAAACTGGTTGGGTCTCATAGCATACGCTTACCCTCCAACAGCACAAGCCTCCGTCCTTCAGAAGGTGATCTGAAAAATCTGTCAGTACAATTGGCTCATCACCCTGATAGTCCCAGGCTGGCTAAGGATGCCCTGGTTTTGGGACCTAGTGCAGCTCTCAATGGAAACCCCACTACAATTACTGTTGTCGGCAGTCTCACAACCAAGTGTTTCACAATAATCCATAATATTTCAACCTTCATGCCTGGCTTCTAGGAGCGAACAGCTCCAAGAACAAGGCTTCTCTGTGGAAGTGGCATAAATAATTGCTGCCCTTAACAACCATCAACAAGGACTGTCTTCCAAAGTGGGCCCTATTTGAAAAGTGGTGCAGAGAGAATTTGGTGGACTTGTCACCTTCTGTGAAACAAGTCTCAGACTTTTTCATATACCTATTTCAGTACCTGAATAGACTTCCCTCAACTATTGATGGCTATATGACTGCTATTGTTGACTCCTTGGGGCTGCTCACCAGACCAGGGATAGACCCAACAGTTCCAAGAATTTACCCTAGTCAGACTTCTATGTTGTCCGAAAGGAGCTCACCCTTTGAGCCTTTGACACAGACTTCAAACATCTAACCCTTAAAACAGCTTTCTGGCTAGCTCTGGCCTTCGGTAAGCGTTAAAATGCAAGCCTGGGTTGCAAACAAAAGTGTCCAATTTAAGCCACTGGGAAAAGGTAGCCTTATTCCCTTCTTCAGATTTCATTGCCAAAAAACCAGCTAGCAAGAGAAGGTTCCCAAAGTGTGTCTCCAGTGATTAATACAGCTTTAACCACTGTAATGGATATACAGTTCAAAGAAAAGACCCTTTGCCCAGTACATACCCTGAGGTATTTTTTGCATCACACTCAGGCTATGCAAGAAGCTAGATCCTTACTTTTCATATCCTTTAAAAAGGTCATACCCCAAAAATCAGATCAGCTACCCTGTCTTAATGGTTAATAGAACTATCCTCATGTGTGACATACAAGCAGATCAGCAAGCCCTGGACTTGGTCCAGGTCAAGGCTCATGATATTCGAGCCTTCATAGCCTCTAAAGCTTTTTATGTTGGCATTTTGGACAACAAAATCATGCAAGCTTGTCACCGGACAGCACATAACAAATTCACAAATCTTATTTAAAAGACCTGACATGGTCCAACAATATGTACCTGGGTTCAGGAGTGGCAGCTCCACAAGTCCTAGATGTTACCCTCGGAGTAGCCATCCTCAGGAGAAAAGGGGGGTTGGGCTCAGCCACTGCAGCAAAGCCTTCCAGAGACTAACAACCCAGGAGCATCAGCTACTGCAGATACCTCCTGATGTATATTTCCTCAAGGTGACCAAATAACATCAAAAAAAAAAAAACTTAAAGAAAAAGAAAAAAGAAAAAGAGATTTATATCAGATGTTTTATCGGGAATCCTTGGGAATTGGACTCTGTTTTTACATCCCTTCCTTTTATACTTGGTTAAAAGTGGTTAAAAGGGAGGAGGGGACACATGTGTCCGGCATTGGTTAAACCAGTCAACCCTATACCCGAAGATCTTACTTAGTGAGCAGAGTTGTTAGATAAGTCCCTTTGTGAGCTACCTTCAATCCACTGGGTAGTTATTCTGTATTTGGCCTCTAGGTAAGATGTATTAACACAACAAAATGGAAAATTTAATAAGTAAATTAAATTTTATAACTTAATAACTTACCTAGTGGAGAAAGGGATTCCCACCCTACTGTCCCCACAATATACAACTCAAAAGGGGACATATTAAGGAGGAAACAAAACCAGGAAATACGTTGCTCCCCCTAGCGAGAGCTTAGGGCATCACGGGCATCTGGCTAGTGAACAGGACACCACGGGTCCGAGCCAGAATGTAGCTCTAACATTTGGCAAGACTGGCAGCACGTAAGGCAAATGCATTTGTCCACTAGGTAAGGTATTAACTTATAAAAATTTAATTTACTTATTACTTATTTGGATCACTTTTTGATGAAAGTCAATTTAAAAGTGAAATGAGCAGAACAATTTATTTTTCAAACTTTTTAAAACCATTTATACAAAACTTTTTGAAACACGTTTTGAAAGCTTGTATGGGTTAGAAATATCACATGACTTCCATGCAAATATCTCTGTGTGTAGATAAGGATGAAGCAGACACGAAGTCCACAAAAATCAAAGGAAATAGAGAACCCAGAAAACAAAAGTCTGATGTACAGTGTGAAAGCCATTACTTTAGATCTGAAGTCAACATCAAGGCAAAGAATTTAAAGCTGGGAAAGACAACATGGATTCCTCCAAAGTCACCATATAAATTGGTGCAAGAGTCACTTTTCCATAATCCATGGAAATTACTGATTGCAACCATGTTCCTTAATAGGACCACAGGTAACTTACTTAAAATGCAGCAAAATTTATTTGCTACCAGTTTTTATACTTTTACCATATAACGTTTGGCTGTATTAACATGATTAATTTTTATTTTTTTTGTGAAGGGTTTTGCAAATAAGGTCATAATGAATAAGATCAATAAATTATTATAAGTACAAGAATTCCTTCAGTTAATGTATGTAAAGTCACAGTTGAATTTCATTTTTTCCACCCATTTTAATACAGCCCATCTGCTTTTCTTTCATGTTGTATTTTGACCAATGAACAAAAGTCAAAGTCATTTTCCACACTTGATAGCAACTGAAGACACCTCACTGATAAATTTTGAGTAATGTCCACACTTTCCTGTATAAATACTGTCATACAGTTCTGTAAGCCGTGTAGAGATTACAGCAGCTTCTCATACAGAATTAAATCTCTTTGAATTTATAGAGGAGTAAAAGTGAGGTAGTTTTCAGATAGATTCCAAGATCAGTTAAAGGAATGATTTTAATTGGCAGTGGTAATTGGCTCAAGTTACCCTGGTCATTGGCCCAAATGTGGTCTAAGTGGCAAAGATAACTACTAGTACAATGCACAAAAATCGCTGCTTAAATAAGACGATCAAGGTACACACCTGAGTAGCACTAGATGCTCTCACAATTCTTCATTGTAAATTCCAACGGTTTGGAGCTATGAACAAAAATATCTGCTTATTTATTGTGAACTATTTTCTTTTAAGGTAAACCTGCATATAATTATAAATTTATAAATCCAAACACATTGTGTTCATAATACCCTATTTTAAATAGTATTTTTAAAACAATACAGTTTAGCCTCACTTGAATGGTTTTAAGAAAAAAACGCTGATATTTCTCTGTCTTGCAGATAACCATTGGCAATCCCAAGGTTAATAGGCAAACCAACACAGACAGGATCCAATAACTTGAGTACCTTCACATGTAAACTATTATATATATATATGTACCTCGCTGGAATTAGAGTCGTCTGTGACCTTTAATGAGTACATTATTATTGATTAGGTTGAAATTAAGGCCCAGTTGAAATAAATGCAACATCCAGACAAATATTTTGGATCAAAATTTTAAAACACATTATAACTTTATAGGTGTTGCTGCCATACCAGTGCTGTGGGAGTTTTTCAAGAAATGGGACAGCCCTGAAAAAGCTGTGGAAGCAGATTGGAGGGAAATAGCCAATCTCATGCATCCATTAGGGCTTCATAGACACAGAGCAAAAGCCATCATTAAATTTTCTGGTGAGAAAGATTTCTACAGTAATGTTAAATCTTAAGTAACCAACATACTTAAATGAGAATCCTCTTCAGCAGATTTTCTTTATGAGCATTAACTCTATTTAAGAGTTATATATAGATTGCAGTTCAATAAATTTTGAATAATTACAGCTGACAGATACAAACAATTATTTGGTTATATCCAACAACAACAACTAAATAGAAACATCAATGCATTTACATGGTGTTTCAGGTTTGAATATTGATAAAGTTTACACCAATCAAACCTATCATGCAAATAGCCAATTAATTTAACAACAGGAAATCCACTGATCAGTCAAATGGGCTGTGAAAAATAACTTCTACTTATACCAATAAACATGTTTTTTCCAATTATTGGGGCAAACATGCGACAAAACACATAGTTGAATGTCTCTGTGCATTTATAATTAAAATTTTAAACATCATTAGTATATTTGAAAAGGTAGATTGTCTAAATTCTAGCAGTGATTTTGAAAATCTGATACCACAAAGTATATGCAGTGTAGACAAAGGGCCAATCACCACTATTGTTTCTGAGGGTATGACAGTTTAAATATTTTAGGACCATACTAGAGCTTCATGAAACTATATCAAACTGTATTGTGATGTTATCACATAAAAAGTGTAATAATACATAATTTTTATACTACATTTGGTTTACTCCATTTACCTGAGAGACTTTTAGAATGGATCGGTTCATCCTGAAATGTGTCAAAACATAGTTATAGTGGTTCAGGTTATACAGAGACTTCTGTGACTTTACAATAGAAGTGTAAGTGATGACAATTATACTGTATTTATCTGAAGGTGAATACATGGAGAAGGATTGGAAATACCCAATTGAGTTGCATGGCATTGGGAAATATGGAAACGACTCCTACAGGATGTTCTGCTTAGGTGAATGGAAGCAGGTATGTTATATTATCTGAAATACTGTGGTAAGGTTCAGGGCTGGGTTTTTGATGTAATTAGTACCCTGTAATTAGTGAGACTAAGACGAAACAAGGTTCAACCCAAACATTGATAAAACCATCAATATGTGGTAGTGATCAAATAATATAATTATATTTATTGTAATGCATGCAACATTATTCATTTTAGATAAATACTACCAATAATCAAACTTAACTGGTCATTGTGAAAACATGTCTACTGCTTTTATATGTCCATTGTACTCTTGCAAGTTCTTCAGGCTTCCGCAAGTTATGTCATGGAGTAGTCTTTTGAATAAACCAAAAAAAATTCTTAATTTTATTCCGTAAAATGAAAGCCACCTCTCACAAAATTCTTTCAGTGTTCCCTTGAGTTGACCATTTATTTTTTAAATAAATTTGATGCTTCATTGTCATGATATAATTATACGTTAAGTTTGTCAAGAATATGTAAGAATATTTATTGCAGATTTGGGGAAGGGAAGTTTGTCAAGTTTTTTTATCTTTGTTAATTTTGAGTGTATTTTTAGTAAAATAAAAACTTTTTCATAAATTCTCTGCTCCTGAAAAAAATAGCCCAGACTAATGCACCAATTGCATCTATTTTCCAGGTGACCCCTATGGACCACATGCTGAACAAGTATCATACATGGCTTTGGATGAACCATGCCTGAACCAGAATTAACTCAGTCCAGGCTAAACTTCAAAGACTTCATTGTTTTATGCACCATTTTGTGATCTAATAACACTAGAGCCTTCAATTCCCATGGCTACCAAGTTTGCTCTTACCTTTTTGTAAACATTTCAACCACACTTTCGCTTATGGGGCACCTACCATATGGAACGATTTGCATGATACATCCAATCTGCTACTTTTAGGACAGCCTTTAGATCAAAATTAAAATAATCCCTGTTCTCACATGCTTATCCACCTGAGTTTTCTTTTTCCCTGATGTCACCATGATTGCTGACTTCTTTTATATCCCCTGTTATCACATTTAGGACTCTGGCTTACGGTCATGTTGTGCTTTAGAATCTGCAGTTTGTGCAGAGAATAAGCCCTATAACAGTTAAATTAAAATTAGAATTAATTAGAATTTGGTTTCGCATGTAATCACTGGCCTCTCACCTCTGTGGTCAGGAGTTTGAAACTAGATCATGGCAGCATGTACAACCATCACGGAGAACCTGAAGGGATATAATGGGAAAACTTGCCGAATGACAGATACAGAAAATATATATTAAGATCACAACATTATACGACTGTGTTGTCAAATTTCATGAGTGAAAACCGGCACTTATTGACACTGATTGTCAAAGTACAGAGGCTTTGGTGTATACAAAAAATATATATATCTCGCTCTGTATATCCCATATACAGATTAAATATGGCTATCAGTGGATAATAAGAAACAGGAAACACTGACCTGTCTGGTTATACTGTAGCATGTGTTTAAGCAATACATATTACCCGTAAGAGAAAGGAAGAAAGTTTGTTGTACATTTGAAAACCTGATATGTGGCTATATTTGTGTTGACGAAACCAGTTCATATGTGTATTAAAGTGCAACAACCACTATATTTTTTGTTGAGCACAGATTTTTTTTTTGTATTTTTATAACAATTATTTGATCCAGCTTTTATGATATGTACAGATATACGGTTTGTACTATACACTTTTTGACATTCCTAATAATATTAAACATTAGAAAAATGAAGTGGTTTTATTTCAGTGCAATGACATCCAGCTTCCTATGGAGAAATATTATACATTTTCACGTTTACCCCACAGCCTTTAAAGGCTGTGTGTGTATTGTTTTCAACCATGGCATATGGCTAGACGGTAGGGCAGTTAAGCAGGTAGGGGGAACAATAATCTTGTCTGGGCTCTGTCTCAGAAGCCGTAAGGTCTAGACAGTTAATACTTGGTAGGGACATTGGTTGTGCAGTGTAGGTGTGCAGCGTGTAGGTGTGGTATGACCTCGAGTTGACCTTTGACTTTGCCGTAGTGTCCTTCAAAATCTTGTACCTGCTATGTCTCGGAAACTGTTAGATTGGTTGGTTGGTGTAGGTGTGCAGCATTATGGTTTGACCTTGATTTGACCTTTGACTTTACTGTAGTGATCTTGATGTTTAAAATCTTGTCCTACAGCCCAAACCTCTAAACAGATTTTTATTAAAATTAGAGGGTATGTTTGTTCCAAACGAAACTGGAATTGATTAGGTTTGAGCAATATATCAGACAACCATTGATACCATGACAAAACTTTTTCAGCAGTTTTTCAGTTTTCTTTTTGTTGATGAAAGAAATTGTCTATTTTTCATATGCTTACACTGATAAATAGTAAATCTCCATTCAAGCTGGAACAACAAAGTAAGCAAACAAAAGTAAAAATGTCTGTTAATTAAACCAACAAGGTTTTACAGTGTAGATGTAAATATTATGGCACATATTTGCTTACCCAATGAAACTTAACCACAGTTACAGCCATTGGACAGTAATAATGGGAAAACCATTTCACAGGAATTCTTTTAAATTGCCATTCTTAAAAATAGAGAGAATGATATCATGGTATGACAGAATGTATCAGATACTAAAAATACAGCTGAGGACATGCATGCATGAACCCTTCAAAAGACATTGTCTTTCAGCTAGTAGTTGATAAAGTGTATTCATCAGTGCCATTTCTATTGGCCGTTAGTCATTGGCCCAATAGGATTAATATATCACCAGATGAAAGTCAGGGATATATACTGGTTTCATGTCCATCGCGCCGCCGCCATACATTTTGACTTGTGTGCGAGATAACTGAAAAACAGATTTTATTCAAACTTGACACACATGAATTTGGGTAAAGAGAGGAACCCTATTTTAAAGTGACCTTAAACTCCCAATAATAATAAAATATATCCCTCTTAAGGTCAGAAGTCCACCATTGCCCACTAAATACTCTCTAGGTCATAAGCTATGTGTATGTGGCTTTTCTGGCTGAAGAACAATTAATATATTCTTCTTACATATACCAAAAATCAAACATTGAGGCCCACAAATAGTAGCTGTAGTAGTATGAAGCATTTGTAAAGCGCCAAATTGATGAAAACATCCTCTAAGGCACTGATGTCCAAGCAGGGATAGTCCAATTTCTGAAAAAAGTCCATATCCATGTTAGCGCCTGATAGGGGAGAAGGACTATGGTGGTGGGTAGGCTAACCGAAATAGGTAGGTCTTCAACTGTGGCCTAAATCAATTAATACTATCCCGAGTTCTGATGGCCTGATTGATTTTAGTCTATTCTGTGGGAGCAGTAACTGCAAAACTATACATCCCCATGCTTTTATTAGGTCTGGTAGAGGAAACTGGGAGGCGGTTTCCCCATGTAAGGTCACTATGCTTAATTAACAAGGACAGATATGGCAGTTGGCTAAAATTTATTGCCTTGTATGTAATGAGGTTGTATTTAAACAGTATACATTACTGAATTGGGAGCCAGTGTAGTTTGTGTAGGAAAGGTGTCATGTGGCTGAATTTAGCACAGCAGTTGGCACAGAATATGACATAGGGTGTTTAGAATTCTTCAAAGTATACTAATATTTGTCTTTTTTTGTGTGGTATAGCACAGAATTGCAATAGTCCAGACGGTTGCTGACCATGGCTTTTGCCCCCTTTACACCTGTTTTGTAGGTGAGATACCTACAAATCCTTTGTAGTTCCCGGAGATGATAGTAGCATGCACAACATAAATTAGCCACATCTTTGCATTGAGTTGTCAGCATCTAGGGTGACACAAAGGTTTTTCACTGAATCTGTCGCTTCAATGGTAACATTTGCCCGAAATCGCTCTATCTATTACAGATATTGAGATAAATGACATTTTCCATTTCCACCAAAATTCAAGATGACAGCTGAAATTTAAAAAAAATTTAAAAGTTTTCCGAGATAATGAGGAAGTACTCCTTAATATCCAGTATGTAGAGAATTCGCCTGAAATTGCTTTATCTCTTACAGATTTCAAGATAAATTCCGAAATTTGGAAAATTCAAAAGTTTTCACAGGCCATAAAGAAGTAGTCTGTAAGCCATTTACTCATAATAACACATTTATGCTGAAAAGTGAGAAAGTAGCTATAACTCACTCAACTATTGCAATTGGCATCCCAAACATTTATCCCAGTTGCAGCTAAAATGAAATGTCTAAATTTGGTTAAGTTTATTGTAATTGTAATTTTTATTGATAAAAATTCTTACATAATCCCAAAAACTGCTTACGTGACCTGCCGTTTGGTCAAGGACACAGAAAATGATTAAGTATGTTTTTATCCAACTTTAAATAAATTTTCTGATTAAAAAATGAATTAATTTTCATAATATATTTACTCAACTGTGATATTGTAAAAGTAACCATTATTCACCTATAAAAATAGCTATTAATTACTTATACACTGAGCAGCCAGTCGGAAACTTGACTATGTTATAGTTGACAAGTAAATAAGTTCTGTTCTTCAAAATGAGGCCAAATATATTCCCAGGTAAGCTTTGAGATAACAAACATATCTTGCAAATTTGATAGAGCGGTAATGGTAAATCTATCGACACACTGTGGCGGGGGCGTAGGTGGATGCCTCCAGTGGATAAAGTAGGATATAGCTTCTTTTTGTCAAAAAAGACTATGTCTGATCTTGAAGCAGGGGTCAAAGGTCAGCTAAAGATGCTCAATGTTAAGGTACTGGATATCAATACTTGATTGTTTTCAACAAAAAGCTGCATTACAAATCTGATGGCTTCCATCGAGTAATTCATTAACTTTACACAAAAATATGCCAAAAATTATTGAAAAAGTATTCTGTTTGTTTTTGCATTCAACTTGCAATGCTATATGGAACTTAAGTTTGAAGAAAATTTTTTACTTATTTTAGCATTTTTAAGAAATTCACAGGAATTAATTTTCCAAAAAGTCAGTTTCTACTTAAGAGATAAATACAAATTTCCTGTATAAGGAAAATTAATTTTACAAAACAAGCTCATAAATGTAACTAGCTGAAAATGAATGCTTCGTGAAAACTTCCTCTTTTAAAATGTTTTTTTGGCATTAATTACAAGACACAAAGTTAACTTTGGTACAACTTCAAGAGGTGCACATCCAAACTCTGGTATTACACACTGCAAATTTAAAGGCAGAGAAAACCCCATACATTGAAATAATCCTGTGGATTTCCTCACAAATACTTCATAATATTTGCGTAATCTGCTCAAACACTTGTAAATAAGTCTAAGATCCACTGATTCATATTGACTGTATAGACATTTGACACACTGATTAAGATTTTATTAAGTGGTAGCACAAATATGCAATGTGGAAGCTTTTATTACTGTAACAACATAAGAACATTGACACAATAATCTCTTACCATTGGAGACTCGATGTGCAGTCAACTAAGTTTCAACTGAGGACACTTTTAATAGACCAGGATATTTGTAATTAGTCTGCAGACAAAATCTAACTGTATTACCTATTGAAAGATGAATGAAAATTATTTTGAAATTTTTATTTTATTTAATCTTGTTTTATATTTGTCAGTTTCTTCTGCACATAAGTGAGGGATTATGATGTTACAACTTTAACATGTTAGCATAACTTAGATTTTGTTCTTTTCCTTTCAGAAAAATTTAACTTTTACAATGGATTTAATCATAAATAAATGAAACAGGCAAACAATAGGCAAAAATAAGGTAAGTACATATTTTGTTATAAATTATTTCAATAGCTTAAACATTTCTTAAAATTTTCCCAATATGCAAGCTACAACCTCTGCTGGCTTTTCATGTTTGCAGTAAAAGTTATGAATTTAAAAACTGTAAAAAAATATGAATATCTGTCTATCTTTGTTGGTTCCTTAAAAAAATAGTAGCTTCTAACACAATGACACACAGTATCTTAATGATGAAAACTTGTGTTTTTAATAACACATGACAAAATGGCAATTATCTACATCAAAACACTCCAAAAGTAAGAAGGTTTTGTAACTTATGCTGCTGAACAAGATGCCTTAAACCACCGTAAATTTACTAAGCCAGTATCCTGTATTGGGCATGCCTTTGAAATTTCTTGATAATTAAAAATAAATACAGAAAATACCACAATTCAAAACATAAACATAATAAACATTTCAAACTGTGCTTAACTTATCACTGACCTAAAGTTATAGTTTTAGTTGAAGCAAATACCAGACAATACATTTATGTACAATATTTGATAAAATTATTTTGCCCAATATTTCACAGTTTGGCATTTCAAAAATACAAAACTTTAATTAGCTATTCCTTCCAGCTGCTTAGGTTTACAACAAATCCACTCTCCAGCCACTTCAGCATTTATTGCACTTGCAAGCAAACAATATGTTGATGTAAAATTCATCAGGGGATCATTTCAAACTTCATGAGTTTATTTGTTGATAACAGTATAAAGGAGCTAAATATTATCAGGCAAGAAATTTCACACACAACAGATGTCAGTAAGAGTCACAATGGAACATGATCCGACTACATTGCAAGAAATAAATCAAATTGCTTAGAGAAACGAAAAACCAAAACTGATGATATTTTAGATAATATGAGATTTTGAGAAATGCTGAAAATGTACCTCATATTGTTGAATGACAACGAAATATAATATTTTCTATTAAAGATACACAAGGATCTCTTTGAAAATATTATCATCAATGCAGTATTGTCATGACAATATGTGTTTATCTATAAATACAGTGAGAGGTTAATTTGATAGAATGTAAATATTGCAAGTTCAAGGCATGCACAATGAATAATAAATTGAGAGGGATTTGGATTGTTGTCTACTCCACAAGCTGAAGTGTTACATATATTTGATGCTCTCCAGACATTCGGTATCAAGTGTATCTCAAAACTTTGGAATGTTTGAAACCGTTTTAGTTAAAACAGAGAACTTTAGCAGAAGTTTTATTTCCTTTCTTAATATTTATGGAAAGACTGTCTTAAGTTTGTTTTAAACAATATTTAAATTTCACAAAATTTATGTTATTTAATATATTGGATATAAATTGTAACTATAGTAATAAAATCATATATAATGTACTGAAAATTATATGTAAGTACACTACAAAATAAAACTAAGATGTCCACATTTGCTATTTCTAACTATTTTTTTAATTACAGAATTTGAATAAAATAAATAATTTAATGCAATTGAGAGAGAATAAATGTCACAAAAAATCAGTTCAAATATCAGGGTTTAGACAAGATTGATTGATGGCCAAAGCTGGCATTCCCAATAATGAATAAAATAATACACAATATATTGTCCTTCAGTGATTTCAGTGCAGTCTCAAAGTGTCTGTCTTTTGTTCCCAATTTTACATGTATTTTACTCCATAGAATGTGAGTAAATAAATTGGAGACTTGGACACAAATTATTTGGTAAAAGATCTTCTCTTCTGGGGTCTATGTAGTGGATAAACATGTATGTGTAAGATCAAATTATCCGTGAATTTATATTCCAATGGTTCAAATAGATCCAGCTTTCAACAAGATATATTTGTCTTGTGTAATTTTAGTTCATGAAATGATTAAGAAATGCAAAATTTGCCACAGTAAATGAAATTCTGTTATTAGGCCCTTGAAAGAAGGAACAAGAGGTAAAGTTCACACAAAACTCTTAAGCAGATTCGACATATGGCTTGAAGTGCAGACACATTTTATAACAGTGTTCCATAACAATGAAAATAATGAGATTCCCTTGGGGGGCAGATTTCACATACTGAGGTAAATTTCACATTTTATGATCTATAAGCAACATTGTGTGCTTATTTGTGAATTTTGTTAATTGTTCAAAAATTTATGCTTCAAGACTCAGTCTGAGAGTATTGGATCACTTAATGGGATTTGTTCTAACAGTAAACATACACCAGTCTAACAAGAGTAGTTGATCTCATTACTTACAGTCTACACCTTACCAACTACAGTCACCTGTGGATATTGTAATAAAAAATGGTTATCCACATAATTCTCTGACAGAATATGTCAAATCCTAACCAAGTAATGTGTAAGTTATCCCGAGAGTTTTATTTTTGAGAACATTGGAATATTCATTTGTGTTAAAAGTTTCTGTAATCATCAGAAATTAGTTTTGTCTAAGTGGATGATACATGGACTTAGATTTGTACAACATTTCAACAACAAGGTGAGTTCAGTTGAATATTTGACCTTCTTTTTTTCAGGTATGCTGGAGTTCTAACTTATAGCTTCTGTACATCATGATTAAAAGCTCACTGGACCCACATAAAGGAGTCAAGTTTTTCTTCACTGAAAAAGAAAGGTATCTTTGCACTGTTTTTCCATCTTATTTGATATTTACATTACTAAATCCTGAAAAAAGCATGACTGATACAAATAGACTATCAGCAGGCTTCATAACTTTCCATACATTACTGATTCTATTAACTGGAACATATTTGTAAGAGATGCAGCGTATCACAGCACTGATTTAAATTTGAAAACCTTACAGAACCAAAAGTTTGATTCAATATTAGAGCATAACAAAAAGACTGATGCTTTCAATAATATCTCGCAGAGCATTTCCTTGATGATTACTTTTGACAGTGGTGACATGTTATAAGTTTATCTTCTTTATCACCAAATGTAAACCTGAACACGCAAAATCTGTACAAAATAAAGCTTGTATCTGTATTTCTATTTTAGTAAACCATCCAATACTCAACTGACAGTACCAGTGAGTAAAGTCAGACATAAAGAAAAGCGCCATAGAAAACTTAAACCAGTGTCCATAAAAAGAAAATTGAAGAACCCAATGGCATCTCCACTGGCTCCAAGTGAACCTGGCTTTACACTGCCTCCTATAAAAGTCAACATCAATGGCAGCTCCTCTAAGTCCTCTTCTCCTCAAAAACAGTTTGATATCTCCTCCAAATCATCTGTTTCGGATATAAGACTACTGTACGTGCCTTCCATGACCCCAGACGTGAAGTATGAGTCTGCAGAATTCCAGCGCTGGTTAACATCGGAAGAAGAAGATGATGAAGATGATGATGACTGTGTGGAATGTCAACAACAGAAACTGGAGCAAGAAAGAGATATGTTAATGGCTCATCAACAGCAAAATGCAGAGCAAGACTCCAGCAATGTCAGTAAACAGCCTCTAGTACAGTTTCAGCATCCCCATCATCATGAGAAGCTTTCAGCTGGTGAGCACGGACAAAAGCCAATCAAAATACCCACTCAGTCAATGGAACAGTGGACAGAGCATAATACACACTTAGAACACACAAAGTTGCCTAATTACTCGATTACAGTACAGAGACAAGAAAACAGAGCTGCCATCAGCAGCAGAGAAGCCATGAAACAGTTAAAGATCAAACAGAATAAAAGACTTTATAATTCATGGGAAGGAGGTCTGCACAGGTATCATATAGAGCAAGATAGTGACAGTGATGAGGAACCATTGGTTTTCAGGTTTAAAATACGAGAACACTCAAAGAGGAAGCGACCAAAAACACCTCCTAAATCTCCATTCAGAGAAACTGTGTTGACTGATATTGAAAACAGACGATCTGATAAAATTAAACAAGCATTTAACTTCAGTTTCTCAAAAGATATGATTAGAGGCAAGCCAGTTAGTGGGGACACCACAACTGAAATTAACCAAGTTAGGAAATTTAACTTACCAAAAGAACCATCATATCTTGAAAAATTACGCCAAGCTCCAAAGAAAAAAGAATTTGTTCCGGGCATGGACAAAGGAAGTAATATTTTTACAAAGAAGTCTGGCAGAATAAAAATGCAAAGGCCTTTCCCGGAAGTTGTGGATGAAAAGCCACAGTTGCACAGAGGAAAAACAATAATGAGAAATCCCTTAGCTCCAGTGTCCTTTCAGCAAAGACTGGCACCTGTTGTTGTGCTGAAATCCAAACTGGATGACTACACTGAAGCAATACGCGAATTTCTTGAGAATGTTCTCGATGAAAGGAGACTGTCACTGGAACAAAAAATTCCTGCACCCTTAACTCAAAGTACAGAAAGCATGGTGATTTATCAAGACATTGAGGATGTTCAACAAATGAAGGAAATGGCAAAAGTCCTAAAGCATAACTTTGCTAAGCTGAACCAGAAAGAGGCGGTTAAAAATTCACAGAGCAGTCTGAGCTTTCGGTCTCCAAGTCTCATGAAAGGACCTGCAGGGGTGAAGAAAATTGGTGCTCTGGATCCATTAGCAGATCCTTACAGGTACAAAACTCCCCAGAAAATGAGTGTGGGAGGGCAGTCAGTGTTCCTCACAGCTCCAAATCAGCCACAAGAAGAAAGTGCAAGATCTACAAAGGATTCAAAGAGAAGATCCAAAGTACATGGAAAATATGTGCTATTGTCTGATGGAATGCACATGAAAACCACTTCTGCACCACCCAATACACCCTTTGAACAAAAAAGGAAACTGGCACTGATGAATAATGATGGGGAATAAAATGCAGATTTTGTTTTGTTGTTGAAAGGTTTTGAATATTTTTAAACATGACTCTCAACCCACATAACTTACAACCAGGAAACATTATTGGAATCCTTTGTGCTGTTATTTTTGCTGATATCCTATATTATGGACTAAGTCATACAGCTTAATTTAAGACTTATTAAGAATGAATTTTATTCTCAGATATGTGGAATTAAGAATGCATCTCGTATCCACTCCCCCGAAATGTTGTGTTAGTTGTGTTTATTTAGTTAAATTTTTTCACTGACCCAAGTGATTTTGATATACTCATTTCATTTTATTGGAAAATCAGAGCACAAACCTCAACAAGGTAAAATATTATATTTTTTTGGTGCTGAAGAATTGTTCATAAAGTTTCTACTGTTATTCTAAATAGCACAGAAACATTACAGATTACCTTCAGCAATCATTTATGTTAGAGACACTACAAAACTTTTTTCCTTCCAAATTTTATTCACAGGGCCCGTATTCATGAAAGGTCTTAGTCTTTTGTCTCAAGTTTCTGCCCAAAACCTGCTAAGACTTTTGTCTTAGGCTTAGTGGTATTCACAAAGAATTTAAGACCGGTCTTAGGCTTAGCCAAGGGCTCAACTTTAAGACTGGTTAGTAGTGGGCTTAAATTTTGTAAAGAGGACTTAAATATGGCCACCATAAACTTTTCTCCACTTCAAAATTTGAAATGGCTGTAAATAAAGTATAATTATACAGAACATCTCACTAAAGCAGTCTTTGGAAGTTTATATGTGGTAACAAGGTTTTCCATTTCAAAACAGCACTTTTCCTTAGATAAAATGCATTAAATGAAGGATATATGTCACCAATAGTATAGTTTGAATAGAAAAGAAAGGTCACATGACACAGAGAACCACTGTGGTTATTTGATAATCTTGGACTTAGCTAAGTGAATACGGTTTTAAGACAAAACTTACTTGAGACAAAAGTCTTAACTTTAAGACTGGATTTAAGCCTAAGACCTGGCTAAGTCTAAGACCCTTCGTGAATACCAGCCCAGATCATGATTTTACAAGCCTGTCTTGGGTTTTCTTTAGATTACATTTTATATCTATGGAATTTAATCCAAAATCATTTTATTGCTGATCTGAAACCACACCCACATATCTGCATTTCTCTTTTCTAAATGAAAATTTTAAAGGTCTTAAATATTTGTCACCTCTAGGCGCTTTCTGCAAAGTATATTATAATAAAATACAGATAATCATGATATTTCTTAATGTATCTACTGCACATTTTGGTCTTGTCTCTTCTCAGAACCTATATTTTAGTTTGTGTGTTGATTACCCTTCCCCCCAAAGGGTAATCTGTCTGTCCATGTGTGTAACTCTAAAACAGATCTGAGTTATATTTTGAAACAAGGTTGAATGCTGCCTGTGGCTCGGTCCTCCTTGAAGATGATCTGCATCTTCATCTGAAATCTGGATTTTTAAAAAAATATTTTAGTAATACCTGTGAGAGAGGGTTTATGCTTTCTCAGGCACTGTTTGTTCAGTTTCTATTCAATGATGTGTATTTATTTATTAATTTGGGTTTTAACATCACTTTCAGTACAGTGTATGGTTCATATCACGACGGGTAGTTTTATGGTCAGAGGAAACCAGTGCATACATTTGGGAAAGGTTTTGTACTGTAAACTGCCAACCATCGGTAAGCAACTACCTCAATGATATGTATAATGAAAATATAACAAGCAATCAGTGCCTGTGTATGGGCTCTGTGTCAGCTGACTGTGTGTTTACAAAGGTACATAGTTCAAAATTTTGTGCATCCTGACTATAGATTAAGAGCTGGTACTTTCACAAAGTAATCTTTTTCTGGCCTAGTATATATGAGCAAAATAACAGACAAACTAGAAATAGGACGCCCTGTTGATAGTAGGTGCGAATAGAAACAGGATAGCATAGAAGAACACACATTATCATGTGTGATGTCCACCCCATGAACCGTTTGCCAAAATTGTACAGTAGTCTTACTAGACCCTGTTTCATTTGTAAAATATATCAATGATGCTTAAATATTTATTAGTGTAGATGTAAACTAGAAATAGGCCGCCCTGTTGATAGTAGATGCGAATAGAAACATGATAGCATAGAAGAACACACATTATCATGTGTAATGTCCACCCATGAACCTTTTGCCCAAATTGTACAGTAGTCTTACAAGACCCTGTTTCATTTGTAAAATATATCAATGATGCTTAAATATTTGATAGTGTAGATGTAATTTATTTCAGCTTCATGCCTTTTTGCATTGGTTGGGTTGAAAATTTTGACGAAATCACTCTATCTTGCACGGTTAAGAAGATAGAAGCCAATTCCTGTTTTTCTATTTTTGGCAAAAATTTGAAAATTCAAAATGGCCGCCATTATTGGGAAAAGGAAATTTTTTTGAAAATTGCCAAGAGTACATTTCTTAGATACCCTATGGGTCGAAAATTTCAACAAAATAACTCTATTTTGCACGGTTAAGGCCAGTTTGTGTTTTTCCATTTTGGGCAAAAATTCGAAAATTCAAAATGGCTGCCATTTTTGGGGAGGGGAAAATTTTTTGAAAATTGCAAAGATTACATTCCTTAGATACCCTGTGGGTTGAAAATTTCGACGAAATCGCTCTATCTCGCATGGTTAAGGAGATAGAAGCAAATTTGTGTTTTGCCATTTTTGGCAAAAATTTGAAAATTCAAAATGGCCGCCATTTTAGGGGAGGGGAAAATTTTTTAGAAATTACCAAGAGTACAATGCTCAGATACCCTGTGGGTCGAAAATTTTGACGAAATCACTCTATCTGGCACGGTTAAGGAGATAGAAGCAAATTTGTGTTTTGCCATTTTTGGCAAAAATTCGAAAATTCAAAATGGCCGCCATTTTTGGGGAGGGGAAAATTTTTGGAAAATTGCAAAGATTGCATTCCTTAGATACCCTGTGGGTCGAAAATTTCGACGAAATCGCTCTATCTCGCACGGTTAAGGAGATAGAAGCAAATTTGTGTTTTGCCATTTTTGGCAAAAATTCGAAAATTCAAAATGGCCGCCATTTTTGGGGAGGGGAAAATTTTTGGAAAATTGCAAAGATTGCATTCCTTAGATACCCTGTGGGTCGAAAATTTCGACGAAATCGCTCTATCTCGCACGGTTAAGGAGATAGAAGCAAATTTGTGTTTTGCAATTTTTGGCAAAAATTCGAAAATTCAAAATGGCCGCCATTTTTGGGGAGGGGAAAATTTTTTGAAAATTGCAAAGATTACATTCCTTAGATACCCTGTGGGTCGAAAATTTCGACGAAATCGCTCTATCTCGCACGGTTAAGGAGATAGAAGCAAATTTGTGTTTTGCCATTTTTGGCAAAAATTCGAAAATTCAAAATGGCCGCCATTTTTGGGGAGGGGAAAATATTTTGAAAATTGCAAAGATTGCATTGCTTAGATACCCTGTGCGTCGAAAATTTTGCCGAAATCGCTCTATCTCGCACGGTTAAGGAGATAGAAGCAAATTAGTGTTTTGCCATTTTTGGCAAAAATTCGAAAATTCAAAATGGCCGCCATTTTTGGGGAGGGGAAAATTTTTGGAAAATTGCAAAGATTGCATTCCTTAGATCCCCTGTGGGTCGAAAATTTTGCCGAAATCGCTCTATCTCGCACGGTTAAGGAGATAGAAGCAAATTTGTGTTTTGCCATTTTTGGCAAAAATTCGAAAATTCAAAATGGCCGCCATTTTTGGGGAGGGGAAATTTTTTTGAAAATTGCAAATATTACATTCCTTAGATACCCTGTGGGTCGAAAATTTCGACGAAATCGCTCTATCTCGCACGGTTAAGGAGATAGAAGCAAATTTGTGTTTTGCCATTTTTGGCAAAAATTCGAAAATTCAAAATGGCCGCCATTTTTGGGGAGGGGAAAATTTTTGGAAAATTGCAAAGATTACATTCCTTAGATACCCTGTGGGTCGAAAATTTCGACGAAATCGCTCTATCTCGCACGGTTAAGGAGATAGAAGCAAATTTGTGTTTTGCCATTTTTGGCAAAAATTCGAAAATTCAAAATGGCCGCCATTTTTGGGGAGGGGAAAATTTTTTGAAAATTGCAAATATTACATTCCTTAGATCCCCTGTGGGTCGAAAATTTTGCCGAAATCGCTCTATCTCGCACGGTTAAGGAGATAGAAGCAAATTTGTGTTTTGCCATTTTTGGCAAAAATTCGAAAATTCAAAATGGCCGCCATTTTTGGGGAGGGGAAAATATTTTGAAAATTGCAAAGATTGCATTCCTTAGATACCCTGTGCGTCTAAAATTTTGCCGAAATCGCTCTATCTCGCACGGTTAAGGAGATAGAAGCAAATTAGTGTTTTGCCATTTTTGGCAAAAATTCGAAAATTCAAAATGGCCGCCATTTTTGGGGAGGGGAAAATTTTTGGAAAATTGCAAAGATTGCATTCCTTAGATCCCCTGTGGGTCGAAAATTTTGCCGAAATCGCTCTATCTCGCACGGTTAAGGAGATAGAAGCAAATTTGTGTTTTGCCATTTTTGGCAAAAATTCGAAAATTCAAAATGGCCGCCATTTTTGGGGAGGGGAAATTTTTTTGAAAATTGCAAATATTACATTC
The DNA here is from genome assembly GCA_964017235.1 of Sabellastarte sp. h YS-2021. Classification (NCBI taxonomy): domain Eukaryota; kingdom Metazoa; phylum Annelida; class Polychaeta; order Sabellida; family Sabellidae; genus Sabellastarte; species Sabellastarte sp. h YS-2021. The sequence continues at coordinate 38,888,589 of OZ024930.1, read as the reverse complement.
CTTAGATACCCTGTGGGTCGAAAATTTCGACGAAATCGCTCTATCTCGCACGGTTAAGGAGATAGAAGCAAATTTGTGTTTTGCCATTTTTGGCAAAAATTCGAAAATTCAAAATGGCCGCCATTTTTGGGGAGGGGAAAATTTTTGGAAAATTGCAAAGATTGCATTCCTTAGATACCCTGTGGGTCGAAAATTTCGACGAAATCGCTCTATCTCGCACGGTTAAGGAGATAGAAGCAAATTTGTGTTTTGCCATTTTTGGCAAAAATTCGAAAATTCAAAATGGCCGCCATTTTTGGGGAGGGGAAAATTTTTTGAAAATTGCAAATATTACATTCCTTAGATACCCTGTGGGTCGAAAATTTCGACGAAATCGCTCTATCTCGCACGGTTAAGGAGATAGAAGCAAATTTGTGTTTTGCCATTTTTGGCAAAAATTCAAAATGGCCGCCATTTTTGGGGAGGGGAAAATATTTTGAAAATTGCAAAGATTGCATTGTTTAGATACCCTGTGTGTCGAAAATTTTGCCGAAATCGCTCTATCTCGCACGGTTAAGGAGATAGAAGCAAATTAGTGTTTTGCCATTTTTGGCAAAAATTCGAAAATTCAAAATGGCCGCCATTTTTGGGGAGGGGAAAATTTTTGGAAAATTGTAAAGATTGCATTCCTTAGATCCCCTGTGGGTCGAAAATTTTGCCGAAATCGCTCTATCTCGCACGGTTAAGGAGATAGAAGCAAATTTGTGTTTTGCCATTTTTGGCAAAAATTCGAAAATTCAAAATGGCCGCCATTTTTGGGGAGGGGAAATTTTTTTGAAAATTGCAAATATTACATTCCTTAGATACCCTGTGGGTCGAAAATTTCGACGAAATCGCTCTATCTCGCACGGTTAAGGAGATAGAAGCAAATTTGTGTTTTGCCATTTTTGGCAAAAATTCGAAAATTCAAAATGGCCGCCATTTTTGGGGAGGGGAAAATTTTTGGAAAATTGCAAATAGTACATTCCTTAGATACCCTGTGGGTCGAAAATTTCGACGAAATCGCTCTATCTCGCACGGTTAAGGAGATAGAAGCAAATTTGTGTTTTGCCATTTTTGGCAAAAATTCGAAAATTCAAAATGGCCGCCATTTTTGGGGAGGGGAAAATTTTTTGAAAATTGCAAAGAGTACACTCCTCAGATACCCTGCGGGTCGAAAATTTTGCCGAAATCGCTCTATCTCGCACGGTTAAGGAGATAGAAGCAAATTACTCAAAAGTAGTACTGAAAATACACAATGAAGTACCTAAATGGCTATTACTCATGTACTGACAAAGCTATCAGTCCCAAATGCAATACCAAGCGAGCTATGGACATAACAATCTTGTATTCAAAATTGTAGTAAAATATCTTTAATTATTTTGGCTTAAATGCACGGAAACCAATGGGTACTGAAAATAGCTGTACTTAAGTATTACTCAGTAAGCAAAAGAGGTACAACAGCCAAAAGCAATCCCAAGCAAGCTACTGACCCAATAAGCCTGCATACCAAATTTGGTGACAATAGCTCTAATACTTTTCCTTTAAATGAGCGGAAACCATGCGTGACGCCGGACATTGGACGCCGGACATCGGACATCGGACGGCGAAAAAAGCAAAAATAATATATCCACCCCCCAGGGGGGTGGACATAATTATTTCAGCTTCATGCCTTTTTGCATTGGTTAGGTCGAAAATTTTGACGAAATCACTCTATCTTGCACGGTTAAGAAGATAGAGGCAAATTCCTGTTTTTCTATTTTTGGCAAAAATTTGAAAATTCAAAATGGCCGCCAGTTTTGGGAAAAGGAAAATTTTTTTGAAAATTGCCAAGAGTACATTTCTTATATACCCTGTGGGTCGAAAATTTCGACGAAATCGAAAGTGTGTTAAAATTTTAATACTAGTCTAAGATAGGGGACCTTACTTGTAACAGCTCTTCTTCACACACAAAATTTCTAGGACCAACAATAAAGGAAAAAGATTAAAAGTAGAAAGGACTAATTTACCTTGAAGGGAAAGTAGTTATTACTCACTTAGCTATTGGGATAGACACTGCAAATACAATATTTTTAAAGTTACAACTGATTTACTCAACAGTGATAACCTGTAAGTAGCTATTGCTCAGCTGTGCAATGAGCTACAGGTATGCAACTTCATTATCTTATAACTGACTCAAAAGTAGGTGAATAACATCTTTAAACAATATACTTTAAATGCAATGTTTTAAGTTACAATTGATTTACTCACCAATGAGAACCTGAAAGTAGCTACTGCTCAGCTATGCAATAAGCTACAGGTTTCTTAATTTTACTATGTTATAGCTCACCCAAAAGTAGATGAGTAACATATTTAAACAAAATTCTCTAAATGCAATAGTTTTCAAGTTACAAGTGATTTTACCCATTACAAAAGGTGTTGAAAAGTCAAAGTACCTATTACTCACTTAGCTATTGGGACAGGCTCCGAAGTTACTCACCATTTTGTAACAATGGAAACTAGAGGATCGCTCGCAAAAAAAAAAGATAATGTTTTTGCATAGCAAAAACAAAGCGTCCCGAAAAGGATATAAAGGTGAGTGCTAAAGTATTAAGAAAATGCTTCGTTTCTAGCCTTACACTGTTGTGGCAACCAAAGTCAGCGCAGTCTGCTCTATCTAGCACGGTTTTCACGATATAAGCATTTTTGTGTTTTGCAAAAAATAAAAAAATTAAAAATGTCCCCTATATTTGGCGAGACAAAAATATTTTGAAAATTGGCATGGCTACTCTGCAGAGATACCCAGCAGGTCAAAAATTTTGTTGAGTTCGCTCCATATAGCACAGTTTTCGAGATATAAGCATTTTTGTGTTTTGCAAAAACTTTGAAAATTCAAAATGGCCACCATTTTTGGGGAGACAAAAATTTTTGTCAAGACCACTGCCGTGGTGTGTATCTCCCGCCGAGCATTAAAGCAGAAGAAATAGCTTTTCCGAGATATTCACAATTTTTCATTTTCGTGTGTGAAAGGTCTTCCAAAAGTAGGTGAATGAGTTATTTGAGAAAAATTGGCTATCTGCAATACTATTAAGAGATAATTCACATTTACTCATTCTGAGTAGGTGAATAATTATCTATGGGTCTGAAACTTCACCAAGTGAAAGCTCTCCCAAAAGTAGGTGAATGAGTTATTTGAGAAAAATTGGCTATCTGCAATACTTTTCGAGATAATTCGCATTTACTCATTTTGAGTAGGTGAGTAATTAGCTATGGGTCTGAAACTTCACCATGTGAAAGCTCTCCCACAAGTAGATGAATGAGTATTTGATAAAAATTGGGTATCCGCAATACTTTTACAGATAATTAGCATTTACTCATTTTGAGTAGGTGAATAAATAGCTATGGGTCTGAAACTTCGCAGAGTGAAAGCTCTCCCAAAAGTAGGTGAATGAGTTATTTGAGAAAAATTGGCTATCTGCAATACTTTTAGAGATAATTCGCATTTACTCATTTTGAGTAGACGAGTAATTAGCTATGGGTCTGAAACTTCACCAAGTGAAAGCTCTCCCAAAAGTAGGTGAATGATTAATTTGAGAAAAATTGGCTATCTGCAATACTTTTAGAGATAATTCGCATTTACTCATTTTGAGTAGGTGAGTAATTAGCTATGGGTCTGAAACTTCACGAAGTGAAAGCTCTCCCAAAAGTAGGTGAATGAGTTATTTGAGAAAAATTGGCTATCTGCAATACTTTTAGAGATAATTCGCATTTACTCATTTTGAGTAGGTGAGTAATTAGCTATGGGTCTGAAACTTCACAGAGTGAAAGCTCTCCCAAAAGTAGGTGAATGAGTTATTTGAGAAAAATTGGCTATCTGCAATACTTTTAGAGATAATTCGCATTTACTCATTTTGAGTAGGTGAGTAATTAGCTATGGGTCTGAAACTTCACCAAGTGAAAGCTCTTACAAAAGTAGGTGAATGATTAATTTGACAAAAATTGGCTATCTGCAATACTTTATGAGATAATTCGCATTTACTCATTTTGAGTAGGTGAGTAATTAGCTATGGGTCTGAAACTTCACCAAGTGAAAGCTCTCCCAAAAGTAGGTGAATGAGTTATTTGAGAAAAATTGGCTATCTGCAAAACTTTTAGAGATAATTCGCATTTACTCATTTTGAGTAGGTGAGTAATTAGATATGGGTCTGAAACTTCACAGAGTGAAAGCTCTCCCAAAAGTAGGTGAATGAGTTATTTGAGAAAAATTGGCTATCTGCAATACTTTTAGAGATAATTCGCATTTACTCATTTTGAGTAGGTGAGTAATTAGCTATGGGTCTGAAACTTCACCAAGTGAAAGCTCTCACAAAAGTAGGTCAATGATTAATTTGACAAAAATTGGCTATCTGCAATACTTTTAGAGATAATTCGCATTTACTCATTTTGAGTAGGTGAGTAATTAGCTATGGGTCTGAAACTTCACCAAGTGAAAGCTCTCCCAAAAGTAGGTGAATGAGTTATTTGAGAAAAATTGGCTATCTGCAATACTTTTAGAGATAATTCGCATTTACTCATTTTGAGTAGGTGAGTAATTAGCTATGGGTCTGAAACTTCACCAAGTGAAAGCTCTCCCAAAAGTAGGTGAATGAGTTATTTGAGAAAAATTGGCTATCTGCAATACTTTTAGAGATAATTCGCATTTACTCATTTTGAGTAGGTGAGTAATTAGCTATGGGTCTGAAACTTCACCATGTGAAAGCTCTCCCACAAGTAGATGAATGAGTTATTTGAGAAAAATTGGGTATCCGCAATACTTTTACAGATAATTAGCATTTACTCATTTTGAGTAGGTAAATAATTAGCTATGGGTCTGAAACTTCACCATGTGAAAGCTCTCCCAAAAGTAGGTGAATGAGTTATTTGAGAAAAATTGGCTATCTGCAATACTTTTAGAGATAATTCGCATTTACTCATTTTGAGTAGGTGAGTAATTAGCTATGGGTCTGAAACTTCACCAAGTGAAAGCTCTTACAAAAGTAGGTGAATGATTAATTTGACAAAAATTGGCTATCTGCAATACTTTATGAGATAATTCGCATTTACTCTTTTTGAGTAGGTGAGCAATTAGCTATGGGTCTGAAACTTCACCAAGTGAAAGCTCTTTGGGATAGCTGCTCTGCAGAGATACCCTGAAGATAAAAAATTTCGTCGAAATCGCTCTATGTAGCACGGTTTTTGAAATATAAGCATTTTTGTGTTTTGCAATTTTTGCGAAAAAATTCGAAAATTCAAAATGGCCGCCATTTTTGGCAAGAAAAATTTTTTTTGAAAATTGGCATGGCTACTCTGCAGAGATACCCTGTGGGTCAAAAATTTCGTTGAAATCGCTCTATCTAGCACGGTTTTCGAGATATAAGCATTTTTGTGTTTTGCAATTTTGCGAAAAATTTGAAAATTCAAAATGGCCGCCATTTTTTGCGAGAAATTTTTTGTTTGAAAATTGGCATGGCTACTCTGCAGAGATACCCTGCGGGTCAAAAATTTCGTCGAAATCGCTCTATCTAGCAGGGTTTTTGAGATATAAGCATTTTTATGTTTTGCAATTTTTGCGAAAAATTCGAAAATTCAAAATGGCCGCCATTTTTGGCGAGACAAAATTTTTTTGAAAATTGGCATGGCTACTCTGCAGATATACCCTGTGGGTCAAAAATTTCGTCGAAATCGCTCTATCTAGCTGGGTTTTCGAGATATAACCATTTTTATGTTTTCCAATTTTTGCGGAAAATTTGAAAATTCAAAATGGCCGCCATTTTTGGCAAGAGAAAATTTTTTTGAAAATTGGGAAAAGTACTACGCAGAGATATCCTGCGGGTCAAAAATTTTGTCGAAATTGCTCTATCTAGCACGGTTTTTGAGATATAAGCATTTTTGTGTTTTGCAATTTTTGCGAAAATTCAAAATGGCCGCCATTTTGGGCGAGACAAAAATTTTTTGAAAATTGGGAAAACTACTCCGCAGATATACCCTGCGGGTCAAAAATTTCGTCGAAATCGCTCTATCTAGCACGGTTTTCGAGATATAAGCATTTTTGTGTTTTCCTTATTTGGAAAATTCGTAATGATTAATTAATCATTAATTACTCGGCCATTTGTTGACCAATCAATGCCAAAATCTAATGATTTCCAGATTTTAATAGAATGAATGTATTTGCCAAGTTTCAGGTGAATTGCTAAAATTCCTTTCAAGTTATCATCCGGACAAGCTTCCCCATTGAAAAAAGACATTTTTGGTCATGTGACCTCTCTGATTGGTTGAAATATCACTGCAGCATATTCAAAAAAATTCCCCAGGGCTACTGCCTAAACCTGCCAAATTTGAAAAGAATCCGCCTAACGGTTACAGAGTTATAAGGAAAACAAAATGCGGAGCCGGCGGAGCCGGAAGCTCTCCCATACACAAACAAGCGTCCCTTGCGGGACGCTTAAATAGCATCAGAGATGCCCGTACCCCACAGCCTTCGAAAATATTTTCAATACCATGAGATATAGAAGTACTGTACCAGTACAAACTTCAGGATACTTTCACAGCACGTCAGTTATATAAAGGCCCAAACAATGTTTAAATGGAGAAATAATGCTTAAAAGAAAGATAATGCGTATAAAGATGAAGTATTAAAACAAGATAATTCAATGACAAGATGACAGCATTAATCAGTAAACTAAAATTCAACACTCTTTATACACATCTGCATTTCCGAATTATGGTTTAGATGGTTTGAATATTACCATGCATACAGAAGTGGTAATACATTTAATGAATGCTTATGTGTGGTGTTGGAGTAAAATCTGCGGCTCACTTGATGAAATTCTATCTCTTACAATGGGAAGTTATGAAAGTAAAATTCTAAATATGACTTTTGCTTAATCTGCATCAAAAGACAGACCCAAAGGTGCAACAAGATTTTAAAGGTCAAGGTCACTACGGCAAGGTAAAAGGTCAAATTAAGGTCACACCATGATAATACACACCTATAGCCAATAACCAATGTCCCTACCAAGTATCAACTTCCTACACCTTACGGTTTCCGAGATACAGCCCTGACGATTTTATAGGTCAAGGTCACTATGGCAAGGTCAAAGATCAAATCAAGGTCACACCATGATGCTGCACACCTACACCCCCTAGCCAATGTCTCTACCAAATATCAACTTCCTGCACCTAACAGTTTCCGAGATAAAGCCCGGACAATATTTTATAGGTCAAGGTCACTACAGCAAGGTTAAAGGTCAAATCAAGGTCAGACCATGACGTTGCACACCTACACCCCCTAATCAATATCCCTACCAAGTATCAACTTCCTACACCTTACGGTTTCTGAGATATAGCCCAGACAACATTTTATAGGTCAAGGTCACTACGGCAAGGTCAAAGGTCAAATCAAGGTCAGACCATGACGCTGCACACCTACAACCCCTAAGCAATATCCCTACCAAGTATCAACTTCCTACACCTAACGGTTTCTGAGATATAGCCTGGACAAGATTTTATAGGTCAAGGCCACTACGGCAAGGTCACAGGTCAAATCAAGGTCACACCATGACGTTGCACACCTACACCCCCTAACCAATATCCGTACCACGTATCAACTTCCTACACCTTACGGTTTCTGAGATATAGCCCGAACAACATTTTATAGGTCAAGGTCACTATGGCAAGGTCAAAGGTCAAATCAAGGTCAGACTATGACGTTGCAAACCTACACCCCCTAACCAATGTCCCTACCAAATATCAACTTCCCAAGCCTTACAGTTTCCGAGATATAGCCCGGACAACATTTTATAGGTCAAGGTCACTACGGCAAGGTCAAATCAAGGTCAGACTATGACGTTGCACAACTACACCCCCTAACCAATGTCCCTACCAAGTATCAACTTCCTACACCTTACAGTTTCCGAGATATAGCCCGGACAAGATTTTCAAACTCAAGGTCACTACGGCAAGGTCAAAGGTCAAATCAAGGTCAGACCATGACGTTGCACAGCTACACCCCTAACCAATGTCCCTACCAAGTATCAACTTCCTACACCTTACGGTTTCTGAGATACAGCCCGGACAAACTATTTCCTGCCGCCCGCCCGACCATCCGGACACCATGGGTGAAAACAATACCCCAACAGCCATTAAGGGCTGTGGGGTAAAAATGGTTGAATAACAGATATTAACAAAATGATCTTAATGCAATACCTTTCAAGTTATAATTGATTCAGTGCATGATTTCATGAATTTTAATGCATTAAAAATGGCACAGGAAATGCCCGTACATCGCAGTCTGGGGAAATAGTTTTCAACACCATGAGATACAGAAGTAGTGAAACAGTACAAAGATTGGGATACTTTCAGAGCAGTCTCAGTTATGTAAAGGTCCTAATAATGTTTAAGTAGAGAAAATAACATCTAATAGAAAGAGAATGTATGATGTAAAGATAAAGTATTAAAACAAGACAATTCAACAGCAAGATGACAGCATTAATCAGTACACTATAAATTATGAAGTTGTAAGATTTATTAACTGGACAATAGCTGTCAATGGAAATAGCACAATTATGGAAAAGTATATATAACTACACCAACGCATCGGAGAACCGATGCAAATTTGTATCCACCAGAAAGACAACTCACCAAAGCCAGTGAACTGTCGTTTGACCTTGACTGAGGAGCCAAAGGTCAAATCTAACAACATCAGAAGATTCCCAGCCCATAATTTCCTATGAGTTGGTTTCACATTGCAAACCTCTAGGATCAATATAAGTGAGTTATAAGCACTTTTAGGTTTGGCCGTCCTCGTTTGATGTAGAAGGAGGGGCTCAAGGTTAAATCTGACCACATCAAAAGATTCCCAGCCCATAAGATCCTATAAGTTGGTTCCACATTGCAAACCTCTAGGACCAATAATAAGCGAGTTATAAGCACTTTTAAGTTTGGCTATCGTCGCTTGACCTTGAAGGAGGGGCCCCCAAGGTCAAATCCGCCCACAAAAGATTCCAAGCCCATGATTTCCTATAGGTTGGTTACCATCCCAAACCTCTAGGACCAATAATAAGTGAGTTATAAGCACTTTTAAGTTTGCCTATCTTCGTTTGACCTTGAACGAGGGGCCAAAGGTCAAATCCGACCACAACAGAAGATTCCCAGTCCATGATTTCCCATAGGCTGGTTTACCATCCTAAACCTCTAGGACCAATAATAAGCGAGTTATAAGCACTTTTTAGTTTGGCTATCCTTGTTTGACCTCGAACGAGGGGCCCCAAGGTCAAATCTGACTACACCAAAGATACCCAGCCCATGATTTCTTATGTGTTGGTTTACCATCCAAAACCTCTAGGACCAATAATAAGCGAGATAGAAGCATTTTTAAGTTTGGCTATCCTCGTTTGACCTTGAAGGAGGGGCCCAAGGGCAAATCCGACCACACCAGAAGACTCCCAGCCCATGATTTCCTATGTTGGTTTACCATCCCAAACCTCTAGGACCAATAATAAGCGAGTTATAAACATAAGTTTGGCTATCCTTGTTTGACCTCAACGAGGGGCCCCAAGGTCAAATCTGACTACACCAAAGATACCCAGCCCATGATTTCTTATGTGTTGGTTTACCATCCAAAACCTCTAGGACCAATAATAAGCGAGTTATAAGCATTTTTAAGTTTGGCTATCCTCGTTTGACCTTGAAGGAGGGGTCCAAGGTCAAATCTGACCACATCAGATTTCCTATAGGTTGGTTTCACATTTCAAACCTCTAGGACCAATAATAAGGGAGATATAGGCACTTTTAAAGTCCGCTATGTGGGTTACTTCGGCACTCCGTGGATGACCTTGAATTAAGAGCTTCAACGTCAAATGTCGGCAGGGTTGTAGAGGACATATATATCTGTCATACACATCACCTATGAAGAGATTCAACCTTCTACCTATGAGAAACAGCCAGTAAAAAATGTAGATAATTTTCAAAGAAACGCCCACGGCGGCCATCTTGTTTTTCAGAATGAGGTTAATTTCAGTCCCAGAGAAGCTTCCCCCAATGAAGATATCCTGGAAATTTGGTGAACCTAGCTGGTGTAGTTTTCCCTTTAGAGCGTTAACACCGAAAATCTCTCTACGAGCAGCAGTGGCGGCATAGCAAACACTAAACCAAAGTATCCACCGGATGACTCTGGTGGATACAATAATCAGTTGCAGCAATTCATATATCTTTGTCATAAGAGAAACAAGTCTCAAATATGGCAGGTGAACACACTTTGGCAGAGCCACAGCCAACGATCCACTATGATGCACACCTACACCCCCTAACCAATGTCCCTACCAAGTGTCAACCTTCTACACCTTATCTTAGATATAGCCCAGCTAAGATTTTAAAACTCATGGTCACTGCATCAAGGTCACACCATGACGTTGCACATCTGCAACCCCCAACCAATGTCCCTACCAAGTATCAACTTCGGAAACCGTAACAGCCTGGACAAGATTTTCAAACTCATGGTCACTCCAGCAAGGTCAAAGGTCAAATCAGGGTCACACCATGACATTGCACACCTACATCCCATAACCAATGTCCCTACTAAGCATCAACTTCCTACACCTTATGGATTCTGAGATACAGCCCGGACACCATGGGTAAAAAGAAAAACCTTTTACTTTTACCAAATTCTTTAAGCTCAACCTGCTAAAATATGTGAATACTGTATTGTGAGACCAATTTGAGTAGCTCGGTTCCAGGGTTGGATTTTTACCACTCGTCACAGCCTTAATTTGTATTTAAACTGTACCAGAATCACCTACTAGTAGATTTTGGTATCAGTAAAGAGTGCAAAATGACCATCTGAAAACATTTCGTGATATGGGATTTTTTTTTCTGTTCCAGCAGTCTGCCTTTGTTAAGGACAATAGCAGGTATCTACAGAACTCAAACACCATATTCAATTTGGGACAGACCTTAGTACATTCAAAATACATTCACAGTAATCTATGGAATTATAGCTATACAGGGGAGATCCTAGAGCTGCCTGGAGTAGTGACTATACATGCAGAAGGAGAACCTAGGGCTGCCAGGTGTAGTAATTATGGTATTTGAGCTCTCTTTTACCATTCTTTTATTCCTTTATGGAAAGTTTGTTTTCTTAAATAGTTAAGGGGATCAAAATGGGCTATTTCGTTTTGACAAGCAGCATAAGTTCATTATTTTATTCTAATTTATTCATGATTAAGGGGCTATCAACGTAAGTACAAAAAATTTGTTTACGTAACGCCCGCCAGACGGTGTAGCAGACAGAGTCACTGTTGCTATGCACGGACTATTGTTTACGAGAGATATTTACGTCATTTTCTTTCAGTGGTTGAAAAAGATCAGTATAAAACACTGCATATAGAGCGATGTTTTGTAAACATTGCTCTTGACTTCTTATTTATTTGCAAATTTCCCGTCCGAAAAAAATAAATAATGTGTCTTGTAGATCTTACAAGTTTAATACTGTATGTGTCCCTGTTTTTTTCCTGCACTCGGTAAATGAACCACTTTATTAAAACATGCACTGTGTGTCTATATAGCCTTTCTGCTTATTCACAGTGAAGCATATCTTTTATTCACACTGAATCTATATTTGTATCACCTTAATTTTCAGTATAATAATTTATTTAGTGTTATACTATTCTGATAAAACTTTTGTAAAAATATAATTTACAAAGCTTTGTTTACATTAGTGAAGGCACTTCTTACATTGAAAGATTATCTGTCCATGTAAAATATAATTCTCACTCATGGAACATAATATGTACATATATTTAATGAGAACGGAGTAGTTTACTTTTAAAATATAGACATACATGTAAGGAAATTTTGTTTTATTTAGAGACATATATACTGAGATAGGATATCAAATTAAAATTAGAATATTTTGTATAACTACGCCTTAGTTACTGGTGAAAGGCTATAAAAGTTGTTAGAAAAAGAAGAGGGGGGCCCATGTAGTGTGACAGGATGTGAACACCAAGCAGTTCTAAATAAAGACCTAAGTACATACACAAAACTCCAAAAGCATACAGATTAATTTGAATGATTTACATTTATTAATAGTAGTTTCTTAAAATTTTAAATGAGTGTAATGTGAAAGAGTGATGAAAAATTGAAAACATAAAATGTTATGGTTCTTGGTTTTTATCTCTGCAAATAAATACCCAAATTAAATAAAAATCTAATTCATTCAAAATTTGTGTGAGGCATTTTTCTTTGGAATGGTGTATAAAAAACTGTTGTTTCTTTTCTTTTTGTGTGCTAATTGTGTCACAATAGGAGGTATGTGCTCTAATTTAGGTGTCCAGAAATAGAACATATTTATTTCACATTTATCTTTGTTATTTACAGTTTATATGTGTATACATATAAGTTTAAAACAACAAAAATATTTTATTCCATAACCTCATTTCAATTATTCAACATATCACACGGCAAACATATATATTCTCCTCAATAATTTGTGACTTTAAGCCTTAGAAATATACATCCTTGAAAAAATTATCTCCGTGTTATAAACCATGTTTGTCAGCCGTAAAAGTAAGGCGTTACGTTGATAGCCCCTTAAGAAATCTGCCAATATTTACACAGAAAAAAACAGATCCCTCTGCTCATGCTGTACAGTCCAAATTATTTGTGACTTTTTTCATTCAAGAGTGTTCTTTAATATCTCCGCGACCAAGTGAAAATGGATATCCAGCATTATTTTATAAACAAACACAATAAAAACACAGAAAATTAATTTATTAATGAAGTTAAAATTTCAATGTCTGACAGTCAACTTTGGTAATTTTACTGCACTGAACAGTTTCCTCACTTTGCTGTTGAATATCAGTAACAGACTTACAATTAGCCTCATTCTTTTCAATCTGTAATCCTGAGACACTTTTATCCTTCCGTTCCACTTGTTTTTCTGTATTAAGTAAAACTTCACCTGCACCACAAGAATTCTGCATATCTTTCACATTTTTATACTTCTCATCTCTATCATTAAAACCTGTTAAGTACATTCTACTTCCATTCACTGACAGCACATCAATGTCACTTGTCTCTTCCTCAATATTACAATAGGGATCAGCTGGAAATCTTTCCACATTAGGCTCTCCCTTTCTTAAATCTACTTTATCTTCTATCTCCTTATCATCCCCATCTTGCTCACTTTCACTTTCTCCTTCACTTTCACTTTCCCCCTCACTTGTTTCACTTTCAGTCTCACTACCACTACTAGTGCCATCTGACTCTGTGCTACTGGTCAGATCTAGCTCTCTCTGTATGTGCTCTGTCAAAGCATCAACACTTTGTCCGGGACTACTGTTCAATGCATGTTTGCATGGCCCATGCTTCTCTGTATCAGTCCTGTTATTATCTGCCACTGTTAAACTATTCATGACATGACTGACTTCTTCCACAGCTTCATTTTGAGCCAAACTACAAGCATGCTCAATAAGCTCCAAATCAAATCCAACCTCCTCTTTTGAAATCTTGATCTAAAACAGACAATGATGAGGATATGAAGCCATATGAGAGTAGTGGTTCAAAAGTCCAATAGAACACTGATCATATGCCTTTAAAATAAATACCAGGAATCATTACATTCTTAAGAATCTATAAAAATCAAAAGCAAATGAATCAATTATTAAGTAAAATCTTAGATTTATGTAATTTAAGCTGCTTATAGAAAATGATCAATTAACAATTAGATTTTGGAAATCAATCAGTAAGAATTATGGATTAATTTCTGATCTGATTTCCAACTGATTTCTAAAAGACACCAGATTACATTTTCCAAACTAGAGGAATGCTTTTGCTAACAAAAGCGAAGCGTCCCTGAGAGTTTAAAATGCCTTGTGGTTTTAATAAGCATGCTGTAAAGCTCAGAATGCACAAAGCTGCACCGTACTGTTTAGTGTTAGGAATCGGTCTAAAAAATCAGAATCGATTAATCGGTAACTCTGAGCAATCGATTATCGATTATAATCGTTTTTCTGCTTGCTTTGTAAGAAAGACAGAATATTCTTTTTTACCAAATATAATAACAGTAGTCTTCCGATAGGTCAGTGGTGAAAAAAATCTAGGTTATTTGTTTACATTTTGGGGTAGGGAAGGGGGTATGTTAGGAAACCAGTAGGTTGAAGAGTCAACAAGTATGTGTATCAGCAATAATATAATAATCTATTAAGGTGGCCTTAACAGTTACAAAATAATATTTATTTTCATTCTCCCTTTTCATCAGCTAAATCATTTACAGTGTTTGAATGTAACATCAGCAGATTAGCAACCAATCATGCTTAAAATAAACAATATTTCAACCCTAGACTTTCTTCAAGTCCTTTTTTCTAAGGTATTATATGAGGACTGTATGACTTTATACTAGAATGTGGGGCTGACAAAAGTACTGTTTCAGCATAGAGAAGGATTTTTCCTTCCTTAAGTGGATGTATAATGTTTTCATCTATGTCAGATTTAGTGGGATGAGAAATACAAAGACTTGGTGCAAGTCTATTTCAACCCCTTTTGTTCAACATCACCATGTGGTACACCCGTGTTGTGAACTCAGGACATTTTGTATATATGCAACAAAGAAGAATAGAATATCTGCTTATCATTGTCACATGTCAAGAACAGTGACTGCCAAGCAGCTTCTGAAAATTATCCTGAATAAAATGCTTCTTTGGGAACTAAACAATACATAGACATGTGTTCATGGAATTTTCCTTCCATTTTTAACTCAGGACATTTTTCAAAGACATGCTATTTTCATTAATCAAATGGAAGAGTGACTTTTATTGTTTCTGGTCAATATTGATGTTTTGTAATATATACTAGGTTATATGAAACAGTTTGGCACAAGTGAACATGTATTTCAGCATTGTCACTCAAGTTTATGTGTATTGGATAGGGTCTGGAAAATTTGACTCTTATCTCAGGAATAATATGATGAAAATTTCTCAAAACAGCATATATATATCACATAAATAGTTGTGTATCATTGATAAATGGATGGTGCAGTTATTTTATCAAGTGTATTTAGCACTTGTATGTGTTTCAGTGCATGGGTGTCCTGAGTTAAAACCTTCCCCAGTTAGCAACACAGGTGTAGTTCAAACTGAAAGTATCTCCTAGCCTGGCCTTCCAGGCTGTCTGAACCATAATGCAAACGTGAAATATTTTTGCCATAATGCACACTGTATCAAAGGCCTTTCTAGTCTGGAAGTCTCCTCAGCAAGCTAGGCTAAGTAAGTGTATGAGAACATTATGAAAAATACTTATAATGCAGTCAAACAGTTGTGCCTTCTTTATACATATAAATGCCTGTGGCAAGGCTAAGTATCTCCCACCAGCTTCAACGAAGTCAGATCCCCCTCACTCTCTCTCTGCCTGTTTATGTTACTGTAAAGCATTTGTCTATTATTCTGTTAAATTTCTCTCATCCTGAAAACAGTATTCCATGAATTTCCTTTTTTAAGCAGATCTTCATGACCTATTCATTTCACATAATTATAATTTCTTAGATACTGTAAAATTCTAAGTATGGCAATGTAGTAAACATTTTAGTTTTCTTGTTCAACAAAATTTGTCAAAAATATTCATGGCAGACTGCTGAAGTATTACAGTAGTGTGATCTCTCTCCATTTGATTTATGGCCAAGGTTGTTATTCCCCATTTATAGGGAGTATACATGTTGTGTGTGAAGCAGTGAAAGTTAAATTTAATTTAGGTTGAACTTAGTTTATTGTATTAAAAGATCTTCTAAATACCTACAGAAATTTTGAGTTTTAGTTGTAACCAACAGGAAGTAGATACCAGTGAAAGAAACATGGCAGATAATGTAAACAAATGTTACGAAAATAAAATGTTAAACATCTGTAGAAAAAGGGAAAATTAGGTGGTTTAAAAGTCTTACTTTCGATTCACCATCAATTCTTAAAATGAAAATCGATTTTCTACATCGAAAGTTTTAAATAGACGATGAATCGATTTTCCGTCTAATCGTAGGACCACTAGTACTGTTACATAAACCAACCCACTTAATGATATCATGAGATGGAAAATCCTACAAAGTGTTGTAGACATAGACAAGCTGGAGAAAGTGTTGTAGATTGGAAAAAGCATATATTATGCTTTTTTGAGGAAATGTCCTATTCTAATTAAAACATTAAGCCAAGCCTACTAAATATGCTTGTAGTAATATTCTGATGTGTATATTTCACACTGTTTAAGTGTTAAGGATAACTTAAGTAAATTTTGTGTAAATGCTACAAAGCATTTCAGTAACGAGTATTGATAACTTCATATATAACCATGTGTGCAAGTATGTATTGCTATTTAGATTGTCCACAGGGTTTTGCAATAGCTTTTAATACATTGTGAAAGCCTAAAAGCAACAATAAAGGCAAAAGCTATTTTATGCCCCCAGTTTGACCCATACATGGGGGTCAGGAGGTAAAACTAACCGGCTATTTCGACTGTCCAGATATGGTTTCCCAATACCTCTTAATACATTCCGAAGCTATAAAAGCACCAATGAAGCAGATATCAGGTTAAAAACTCCAAAACAGCTATTTTTTTTTACCCCAGTTTGACCCATAAGGGGGGGGGGGTCGGGCGGTAAAACTGACCGGCTACTTAGACTCTCCACATATGCTTTCCCAATACCTCTTAATACATTCTGAAGCTATAAAACCAACAATGAAGGAGATATAAGGCAAAAACTCCAAATGACCTATTTTATGAGCCCAGTTTCAGCCATAAGGGGGGGGGGGGGGGTCGGGGAACCAACAGGCTATTTGGATTCTCCACATACGCTTTCCCAATACCTCTTAATACATTCTGAAGCTACAAAAGAAACAGTAACGGAGTTATAATGCAAAAACTCCAAAGCAACTGTATTACGACCCCAGTTTGACCCATGGGGGCGCTGGGGGTGGGGGTCAAGGGATAAAACTGACAGGCTATTTAGATTCTCCACATATGCTTTCCCAATACCTTTTAATAGATTCTGAAGCTAGGAAAGCAATGATAAAGGAGATATAAGGCAAAAACTCCAAAGCAGCTATTTATGACCCCCAGTTTGGCCCATAAGGGGGGGTCGGCGGGTAAAACTGACAGGCTATTTAGACTCTCCACATATGCTTTTCCAATATCTCTTAATACATTCTGAAGGTATAAAAGCAACAATAAAGGAGATATAAGACAAAACTCCAAAGCAACTATTTTATGACCCCAGTTTGACCCATAAGGGGGGTCGGAGGATAAAACTGACCAGCTATTTAGATTCTCCACATATGCTTTCCCAATACCTCTTAATACATTCCAAAGCTATACAAGCAATGATAAAGGAGATATAAGGCAAAAACTCCAAAGCAGCTATTTATGACCCCAGTTTAGCCCATAAGGGGGGGTCGGGGGGTAAAACTGAGCGGCTATTTAGACTCTCCACATATGCTTTCCCAATACCTCTTAATACATTCTGAAGCTATAAAAGCAACAATAAAGGAGATATAAGGCAAAACTCTAAAGCAACTATTTTATGACCCCAGTTTGACCCATAAGGGGGGGTCGGGGGATAAAACTGACAGGCTATTTAGATTCTCCACATATGCTTTCCCAATACCTCTTAATACATTCCAAAGCTATAAAAGCAACGATAAAGGAGATATAAGGCAAAAACTCCAAAGCAGCTATTTATGACCCCAGTTTGGCCCATAAGGGGGGGTCGGGGGGTAAAACTGACCGGCTATTTAGACTCTCCACATATGCTTTCCCAATACCTCTTAATACATTCTAAAGCTATAAAAGCAACAATAAAGGAGATATAAGGCAAAAACTCAAAATCAGCTATTTTATGACCCAAGTTTGACCCATAAGGGAGGGTCGGGGGGTAAAACTGAGCGGCTATTTAGACTCTCCACATCTGCTTTCCCAATACCTCTTAATACATTCTCAAGCTATAAAAGCAACAATAAAAGAGATATAAGACAAAAACTCAAAATCAGCTATTTTATGACCCCAGTTTGACCCATAAGGGAGGGTCGGGGGGTAAAACTGAGTGGCTATTTAGACTCTCCACATCTGCTTTCCCAATACCTCTTAATACATTCTCAAGCTATAAAAGCAACAATAAAGGAGATATAAGACAAAAACTCAAAATCAGCTATTTTATGACCCCAGTTTGACCCATAAGGGGTGGTCGGGGGGTAAAACTGACCGGCTATTTAGACTCTCCACATATGGTTTCCTATTACCTCCCAATACATTTTATGGCTCTAAATGCAATACTTAAGAAGATAATAGGGGGGTTGACCTAAATTTAAGGCTTTCAGATTGGAAGGTGTCAGAAAATCACTCATAAATGAGACATTTTTCAAGAGATTGCGGCGGCAAGGAAACTGAGGCGAAAACAAAGAAGCGCCCTTTCAGGGACACTTAATTAATTCTTGGTGGGAAAAGTAGAAAGTTACAACCACATATGTCTAGAAATACTGAAATAATGGACATTTAACAGGGATAGTGAATTTCTATCACTGAATTTATTTTTATCACTAAATTACAACATTTTACATAGCTTACCTCCTTCAAATGCTTTGCCATGGATTGAAGTTCATTTGGACTACAACAAAACATGTTTATTTTTTTAAAAACAAATTTCATCTTATTACAATTAAAAATATTATCACCAGTCAAAACTAGAGGATCGCTCGCAAAAAAAAAGATAATGTTTTTGCATAGCAAAAACAAAGCGTCCCGAAAAGGATATAAAGGTGAGTGCTAAAGTATTAAGAAAATGCTTCGTTTCTAGCCTTATACTGTTGTGGCAACCAAAGTCAGCGCAGTCTGCTCTATCTAGCACGGTTTTCAAGATATAAGCATTTTTGTGTTTTGCAAAAAATAAAAAAATTAAAAATGTCCGCTATATTTGGAAAATTGGCATGGCTACTCTGTTGAGTTCGCTCCATATAGCACGGTTTTCGAGATATAAGCATTTTTGTGTTTTGCAAAAACTTTGAAAATTCAAAATGGCCACCATTTTTGGGGAGACAAAAATTTTTGTCAAGACCACTGCCGCGGTGTGTATCTCCTGCCGAGCATTAAAGCAGAAGAAATAGCTTTTCCGAGATATTCACAATTTTTCATTTTCCTGTGTGAAAGCTCTTCCAAAAGTAGGTGAATGAGTTATTTGAGAAAAATTGGCTATCTGCAATACTATTAAGAGATAATTCATATTTACTCATTTTGAGTAGGTGAATAATTATCTATGGGTCTGAAACTTCACCAAGTGAAAGCTCTCCCAAAAGTAGGTGAATGAGTTATTTGAGAAAAATTGGCTATCTGCAATACTTTTAGAGATAATTCGCATTTACTCATTTTGAGTAGGTGAGTAATTAGCTATGGGTCTGAAACTTCACCATGTGAAAGCTCTCCCACAAGTAGATGAATGAGTATTTGATAAAAATTGGGTATCCGCAATACTTTTACAGATAATTAGCATTTACTCATTTTGAGTAGGTGAATAAATAGCTATGGGTCTGAAACTTCACAGAGTGAAAGCTCTCCCAAAAGTAGGTGAATGAGTTATTTGAGAAAAATTGGCTATCTGCAATACTTTTACAGATAATTCACATTTACTCATTTTGAGTAGGTGAATAATTAGCTATGGGTCTGAAACTTCACCAAGTGAAAGCTCTCCCAAAAGTAGGTGAATGAGTTATTTGAGAAAAATTGGCTATCTGCAATACTTTTAGAGATAATTTGCATTTACTCATTTTGAGTAGGTGAGTAATTAGCTATGGGTCTGAAACTTCACCAAGTGAAAGCTCTCCCAAAAGTAGGTGAATGAGTTATTTGAGAAAAATTGGCTATCTGCAATACTTTTAGAGATAATTCGCATTTACTCATTTTGAGTAGGTGAGTAATTAGCTATGGGTCTGAAACTTCACCAAGTGAAAGCTCTCCCAAAAGTAGGTGAATGATTAATTTGAGAAAAATTGGCTATCTGCAATACTTTTAGAGATAATTCGCATTTACTCATTTTGAGTAGGTGAGTAATTAGCTATGGGTCTGAAACTTCACCAAGTGAAAGCTCTGCCAAAAGTAGGTGAATGAGTTATTTGAGAAAAAATGGCTATCTGCAATACTTTTAGAGATAATTCGCATTTACTCATTTTGAGTAGGTGAGTAATTAGCTATGGGTCTGAAACTTCACAGAGTGAAAGCTCTCCCAAAAGTAGGTGAATGAGTTATTTGAGAAAAATTGGCTATCTGCAATACTTTTAGAGATAAATCACATTTACTCATTTTGAGTAGGTGAGTAATTAGCTATGGCTCTGAAACTTCAAGTGAAAGCTCTCCCAAAAGTAGGTGAATGATTAATTTGACAAAAATTGGCTATCTGCAATACTTTTAGAGATAATTCGCATTTACTCATTTTGAGTAGGTGAGTAATTAGCTATGGATCTGAAACTTCACCAAGTGAAAGCTCTCCCAAAAGTAGGTGAATGAGTTATTTGAGAAAAATTGGCTATCTGCAATACTTTTAGAGATAATTCGCATTTACTCATTTTGAGTAGGTGAGTAATTAGCTATGGGTCTGAAACTTCACCAAGTGAAAGCTCTCCCAAAAGTAGGTGAATGAGTTATTTGAGAAAAATTGGCTATCTGCAATACTTTTAGAGATAATTCGCATTTACTCATTTTGAGTAGGTGAGTAATTAGCTATGGGTTTGAAACTTCACAGAGTGAAAGCTCTCCCAAAAGTAGGTGAATGAGTTATTTGAGAAAAATTGGCTATCTGCAATACTTTTAGAGATAAATCGCATTTACTCATTTTGAGTAGGTGAGTAATTAGCTATGGGTCTGAAACTTCACCGAGTGAAAGCTCTCCCAAAAGTAGGTGAATGATTAATTTGACAAAAATTGGCTATCTGCAATACTTTTAGCGATAATTCGCATTTACTCATTTTGAGTAGGTGAGTAATTAGCTATGGGTCTGAAACTTCACCAAGTGAAAGCTCTCCCAAAAGTAGGTGAATGAGTTATTTGAGAAAAATTGGCTATCTGCAATACTTTTAAGAGATAATTCGCATTTACTCATTTTGAGTAGGTGAGTAATCATCTACGGGTCTGAAACTTCACCATGTGAAAGCTCTCCCAAAAGTACACGAATGAGTTATTTGATAAAAATTGGGTATCCGCAATAGTTTTTGAGATAATTAGCATTTACTCATTTTGAGTAGGTGAGTAATTAGCTACGGTTCTGAAACTTCACCAAGTGAAAGCTCTTCCAAAAGTAGGTGAATGAGTTATTTGAGAAAAATTGGCCATCTGCAATACTTTTAGAGGTAATTCGCATTTACTCTTTTTGAGTAGGTGAGCAATTAGCTATGGGTCTGAAACTTCACCAAGTGAAAGCTCTTTGGGATAGCTGCTCTGCAGAGATACCCTGAAGATAAAAAATTTTGTCGAAATCGCTCTATGTAGCACGGTTTTCGAAATATTAGCATTTTTGTGTTTTGCAATTTTTGCGCAAAAATTCGAAAATTCAAAATGGCCGCCATTTTTGGCAAGACAAATTTTTTTTGAAAATTGGCATGGCTACTCTGCAGAGATACCCTGTGGGTCAAAAATTTCGTCGAAATCGCTCTATCTTGCAGGGTTTTCGAGATATAAGCATTTTTATGTTTTGCAATTTTTGCGAAAAATTTGAAAATTCAAAATGGCCGCCATTTTTGGCGAGAAATTTTTTTTTTCAAAATTGGGATAACTACTCCGCAGAGATACCCTGTGGGTCAAAAATTTCGTCGAAATCGCTCTAACTAGCACGGTTTTCGAGATATAAGCATTTTTGTGTTTTGCAATTTTTGAATTTCGAAAATTCAAAATGGCCGCCATTTTTGGCGAGACAAAATTTTTTTGAAAATTGGGAAAAGTACTCCGCAGAGATAACCTGCGGGTCAAAAATTTTGTCGAAATTGCTCTATCTAGCACGGTTTTTGAGATATAAGCATTTTTGTGTTTTGCAATTTTTGCGAAAATTTCGAAAATTCAAAATGGCCGCCATTTTGGGCGAGAAATTTTTTTTTTGAAAATTGGGAAAACTACTCCGCAGAGATACCCTGCGGGTCAAAAATTTCGTCGAAATCGCTCTATCTAGCACGGTTTTCGAGATATAAGCATTTTTGTGTTTTCCTTATTTGGAAAATTTGTAATGATTAATTAATCATTAATTACTCGGCCATTTCTGGACCAATCAATGCCAAAATCTAATGATTTCCAGATTTTAATAGAATGAATGTATTTGCCAAGTTTCAGGTGAATTGATAAAATTCCTTTCAAGTTAACATCCGGACAAGCTTCCCCATCGAAAAAAGACATTTTTGGTCATGTGACCTCTCTGATTGGTTGAAATGTCACTGCAGCATATTCAAAAAAATTCCCCAAGGCTACTGCCTAAACCTGCCAAATTTGAAAAGAATCCGCCTAACGGTTACAGAGTTATAAGGAAAACAAAATGCGGAGCCGGCGGAGCCGGAAGCTCTCCCATACACAAACAAGCGTCCCTTATGGGACGCTTAATTATCATCAAAGTAAAAATCATCTTTAAAGCCAAGATTATCATCACTAGTCAAAGTTATCTTTAAAGTCAAATTGTAACAACTAAAATAAAATAATTTTTCATAATAAAATAAATTTCGTAACTTTTAATTTTTTTTCAGAGATCCTGCACCCCACCATCCAGGAAAACAATTTTTAGCACCATGACATGTAGAAGAAGTAAAGACAAAAACAGACTTTTTTCATGAGACTTTCAGAGCAAAAAGTGTTAAGTTATAATAGTCCAATAACATTTAAGAGAGATAAAATGTATGTAAAGATGAAGTATTAAAACAAGACAATTCAACAGAAACACGACAGCATTAATCAGTAAACTAAAAGCTATGAGGCTGTAAAATTTATTAACTGAAGCATAGCTGCAAATGGAAAGAGCAAATTTAAGTAAAAGTACATATAATAATTGGTTACAGCAATCCATATATCTTTGTGATAGGGAAATATGTCTCAAATGTGGTAGGTGAACACATTTTGACAGAGGCAAGATTAAAGCTCATTCCATGACTTAGCATACCTACACACCCCAACCACTGACCCATCCAAGATTCAACTTTCTACACCTTACAGTTTCTAAGATATTGCCGCCAAGATTTAAAGGTCAAGGTCACTACAGCAAGGTCAAATATCAAATCAAGGTCACACCATGATGGTGTGCACCTACATCCCTAAACCAATGTCCCTACCAAGTATCAACATCCGTCACCTTACAGTCCGAGATATGGTCCGGACACAATTTTAAAGGTCCAATCACTACAGGAAGGTTAAATCAAGGTCACACCATGACATTGCACACCTACACCCCTCATCTAATGTCCCTACCAACTATCAACTTCCCACACCTTACGGTTTCCAAGATATAGCCTGGACAAGATTTTTTTAATGTCAAGGTCACTACGGCAAGGGCATAGATTGTATCAAGGTGACATCATGATGTTACACACCTAAAATCCCTAACCAATGTCCCTATTTAGTATGAATTTCCTACACCTTACGGTTTCTGAGATACAGCAAGGACAAGATTTTTAAGGTCAAGGTCGCCACAACAAGGTCAAAGGTGAAATCAAGGTTACACCATAAAGTTGCACACCTACAACCCCTTACAAATGTCCCCACAAAGTATCAACTTCCTATCCCTCATGGTTTCTGTGATATAGTCCGAACAAGATATTCAAACTCAAGGTGTCTACGACAAGGTCAAATCAAGGTCACAAGAAGATGTTGCACACCTACACCCCCAACCATTGTCCTTACAAAGTATCCACTTCCTACTAGTGCTGGGAATCGCATCCAATTTTCATGGTCGATTATTCGTCCATTTTTCCGAGCGATGATCGACCCATAATCGATTATTTCACTCCATTATTGTTTATTATTTAAGAAACACTTTCCGGGATAAAGTATAGATCAATCCGGTAAGAATAACGGTGTTTCGACATTTAGAATCCACCGAAAGAACCCACTTCCTGTAAATATGGCGGTAGACATAAACAAACTCGAAATGCATGACAAATCTGTTGATTTAGTAAGTAAAAATTCGTAAACTAAATGGAAAATATGTGGATATTGATATAAATCAGGAAAGATAAGATATAAGCTTAATAATCGATCATTAGAAAATGCCAGTGACCGACCACGATTCTACACTGTCACGGACGATTAATCGACAATACGTCTAATCGCCACACCACTACTTCCTACACCTTACAGTTTCTGAGATACAGCCCGGACTAACTTTGTCCCGCCACCCATCCATCCATCTGGATACCATGGGACAAAACAATACCCCAACAGCCTTTAACGGCTGTGTGGTAAAGACCGAACAGGATAACCAGAAAGTACAGACGAGGTACAATGTAACAGGCATGGAGAGAAATGATGATTTTGTAGACAAAAGTGGAAACAAACACTCTGTAAATCTAGGTTTATACAGATTTTCATATTAGCAAGTGGTGAGCCTCAACTCCGTGGGATTATATTCTGTTCACAGATTGTGAACATGGAAAAGCAGCCTACAGTAGTTTGTATGATGAATGTTGAAGTTACTGAAATACATTTACATACCTAACAGTTTGTATCCAGATACAGAAGTCAGTTATATAAAGGTCATTCAGTACATATTTGGGGTCTGACTCATTCAGGAGACTGTGGATTTCCAGTAGGCATTTCAAAATCCTCTTCTGACCTACACAGACAGCAAAACTGAGCAGATTATTTCCAAACGAGTTTAAGTTTCTGCTAATATATTATTAAATTTAAACAAAAAAGTTTGCTGGCACAAAAGAATTGCGAATAAAAAATTAAGAGAGTAAAAGAACATAAAATTCAACACTCACAAAGAAAAGGCTCTGACAAAAGATTTGAATGATTGATTTGAGCTTTTATTTAATAGCCCTCTTAGCTTGAAATGACAAAAAGAGATTTCTTGATCAATGCAACATACTGCTGTATTACAAATAAATATGAAGTGAAGAACATCTTCATATCAATGTTTAACATTATTTTTCAGTTCTACAAGTTATGAAAAATACCTGGTTAAAGGGATGAGCTAACTGCAGAATAATAGTCAACTGTTAAATAAGGATGACATTTACGTGGGTGTATTTTATCTCTGGCTTTTCTTCAAGTGCTTTTGAATATCTTAGAATGACATTTCATTGCAAATCGAAAATCGGATGTCTGTTTTTAGCTAGATAAAACAGAAGATCTGAATCCTTGATGACACTGGGTACAGTTCATGAGAACCTAGCACATTTGAGAGGTACCATGTGAAGGGTTATTCTCTGTGATGTGTTGGCTAAACTTTGGAACGGAAGTTCTGGGGTTTATTTCTTGATCGGGTCATGGAGATTGCACCCTATTGCAAGGCACTGTATACCTATGTGTCTGTCTTTAATCAGGAGTGAAAATGGGTACCAACACCAGTTGGAGAAGTAAACCTGTGACACACTGGCATCTTGTACAGGGTAGTAGTACTAATCCAAGTCGCTTAAGAAACCAGAAACCATGGTTGCCATAGAAACCAGAAATAAGCAAGGACCATATGGGCCAGTAGGGCTGAAGAATGACTTTACATAACTATGTGAAGGCTACCACTTACCAACAACAAATAAATTCTGTACATCACTGAACACTTTGACAGCCAGTTTCCAGTTTCTGTAGAGAGGATACGTGAGGCATCGCCTGAAGCTACAGCGAACAGTTTGCTTCAAGTTTGTGTGAATCTGCAAAAGAATATTATATGTACACTTCTTGCTGGTGGTATTGTTATTATGTAAAGACTAGTCTAGCCAATCAGACCCTTTGAGACTTTCTTACTCACAAAATGTTGTATAAGACCAGTATTTCTGTTTACAACTTTGCCAGTGTTGCCCATGATCCACAAAATAAGGGGATAAATCAAAATTTCTGTGTCACCTTATAAGAAAACATTAAAGATGAAATTCTCATACGATGTATGGGACTACAATTTCACAAATTTTGCAACAGCAGGGAGGCATGTTACACTTTTGCAGAAATTTTGAAGACATCATTGGATCAAATCTACACACTGTTTGAAGCGGGGCAATCTTTTCATTACATTGACCCCAATATGACAACCCTATATGTATGTAAAACCTCTAGTAGAGTGAATCCTGGGGTATCTAAGATAAAAAGACTTATATTTGTTTTATAACAATGTATACACTTATTACTAGGCAACTCAGTATGCTTCCAGATACACAACAATCAATATAATCAATACTAACTAGACATTGCATATCTAAAGGAAATCTGTACAGCTGGAGTGTCATAACAAGCTCAAAACTAATACACATGCCCGTGTTTCATCCAGTCAAAAGACTTGACATTGCATCCTGACCAATCATATTCCTGAAAGGAATAGGTTCAGCACCAATATAATGTCATCTTTTTCATATCCTCTATCATAATACTGCTACATGTACTTCAAAGCAATTTATTGGGCCTGATATTTAGGTATTGTAAAGCTCCAATTGAAATCTGACCATTCAAAATGATTCAAAGCCATGATTTCCTCCAGGTTATATTACCATTGACAAATGTTATGACAAATAATGGGCACTATACTATATTAAACTGCTTTGGTAAAAGCTAAGATAATCCTCAAATAAACTAAATTTAGTGCTAACCTGTAACCAGCATAATGTACTGCTGAGTTTACTGATTGTCCAAGCAGACTCCACCTGAAACAAGATATCCAAAATAAAAGGCAACAGCACATGTAAATTTAAAGAATTTTTTTTATTCTATCATGATATGATTGTGTCCTTGAATCAGATTGGTTAAGGGGGTCGTTCAAGATTCTGCACAGATGGCAACAGCAAACAAATAATTTTCATGCTGTTCCGGTTTATATGTTTACAAATGGATTTATCGTAACAAATTGTCAAAAAGGCATATAGCATTTAAAAGTGTGCATCTATGCAGAATTTTAGATGGTTATATGACAGTTAGCACTCAGGCTTCACCTTCATGATTCACACTTTTTTCATGCTATATCCCTATATTATATAACATTAATTCATAACCTTTTTATTAAGTTTGATCAAAGAATGAATATATTACCTTTGGCTTACAATTTGTTTTTAAATTCAAAATTCAGATTGCCTTCACTGGTACCTTCTACACAATTTCAAAATGTGAAATATTTAACACAAGTGTTTATGATAACACTAGTATCAACCAGATAAATCTTACACTTGCTTGGACCAATATGGATATGTTCACGTTTCATGGCATGTCGAATTTCACAAACAACAACAAAGTAGATCCACTAAAATTCTGTAAGAGAACAAATAACATACCCAATATGATAGCGAAATCAGTCAATATGATCAGAACATCCCATAATTTAAGGAAATATAACAATGTTCCTTCAACAGCAAAGTACACATACTATTTGTAAAGTTCATACTTCTGACTGCAAGCAATGATTTATATATGACCACTCTCAGTTGTGAGAATCTCACAATTGTGACTGCAAGCAATGATTAATATGTGACCACTCGCTTTAGTGAGAATCTCACAATTGTCACCGCAAGCAATGACTAATGGATGACAACTAATGAGAATCTCACAATTGTGACTGCAGGCAATGATTAATGGAAGACCACTTGCCGTAATGAGAATCTCACAAATGTGACTGCAAGCAATGATTAATGGATGACCACTTGCCGTAATGAGAATCTCACAAATGTGACTGCAAGCAATGATTAATGGAAGACCACTTGCCGTAATGAGAATCTCACAATTGTCACCGCAAGCAATGACTAATGGATGACAACTCGCCGTAATGAGAATCTCACAAATGTGACTGCAAGCAATGATTAATGGATGACCACTTGCCGTAATGAGAATCTCACAATTGTGACTGCAAGCAATGATTAATGGATGACAAGTCGCCGTAATGAGAATCTCACAAATGTGACTGCAAGCAATGATTAATGGATGACCACTTGCCGTAATGAGAATCTCACAATTGTCACCGCAAGCAATGACTAATGGATGACAACTAGCCGTAATGAGAATCTCACAAATGTGACTGCAAGCAATGATTAATGGAAGACCACTTGCCGTAATGAGAATCTCACAAATGTGACCGCAAGCAATGATTAATGGATGACCACTTGCCATAATGAGAATCTCACAATTGTGACTGCAAGCAATGATTAATGGATGACAACTCGCCGTAATGAGAATCTCACAAATGTGACTGCAAGCAATGATTAATGGATGACCACTTGCCGTAATGAGAATCTCACAAATGTGACTGCAAGCAATGATTAATGGATGACCACTTGCCGTAATGAGAATCTCACAAATGTGACTGCAAGCAATGATTAATGGATGACAACTCACCGTAATGAGAATCTCACAAATGTGACTGCAAGCAATGATTAATGGAAGACCACTTGCCGTAATGAGAATCTCACAAATGTCACCGCAAGCAATGACTAATGGATGACAACTCACCGTAATGAGAATCTCACAAATGTGACTGCAAGCAATGACTAACGGAAGACCACTTGCCGTAATGAGAATCTCACAATTGTGACCGCAAGCAATGACTAATGGATGACAACTCGCCGTAATGAGAATCTCACAAATGTGACCGCAAGCAATGATTAATGGAAGACCACTCACTGTATTTTCCCCCTCAGTAGTTCTGTTGTTATAGGCATACGCAAACAGGATGTCCACAAGAGACAGTAAGGTCTGGTGAAATGTGTCAGCATCCAGTATATGTACACAGCTACAGTTAAAGAATCTAAAGTTTATTCAGTTTATTATCAATTTTCCAACAGGTTTACTGTCACTGTTGTTTAAGTCATTATCCTGCAAAAGACAGTTTTTCAAAGCAGAGTAACAGACTCAAGATTTAGCACAAAGACCTACCAATATAAATACAAAATATAAATACAAATATCAAGCAAATGCCAACTTTTATGATTTGACTATATGAAATAGTTTGACTAAATATCCGGTGTCAATATTTATATTTTGGATTTGTAACAATTTATTGTCATTTGAAAGAGACATTGTTAGTTTTGTTAGCTTGAAATTACTTGGCAAATTTTCCATTTTTCAAGTAGATTGTTTTAATAAGGTAAAGTATAAAATAACACTAATATTTTTCAGTATTGATAAATGTGCTTAACATATAGTTTATCATTTTAAAATGATAAACTTATGACAGCCTATAGTAATGTAGGAACTTCACCTGCCCTTTTTTCATCACCCGTATCCGTTATTGCCCGTATCCGTGATACCCTAAATCATTTGGTATAAAACAGTGTACTCGCCCGTTTCTGTGATTAGGAAGGAAAAAATTCGTTCTTCATGGACACGGGCAGCTAGTACACTGTTTTATACCGAAAAATCTATGGTATCACAGATACAGGCATAATGGACATGGATACGGGTGATGAAAAAAGGACAGGTGAAGTTCCTACTTAATATGGTGTAATATGTGCTGCTGATTTGTGACATTTAACATCCTCACTTTTGATAAGAATGGTATCTTCACCATTGAAAATTTTAAAATTTCCCCATAACACACAATGTAAAGGATATATTCTTTTCTCGGGAGCTTCCTCATCTTTTCCTTTTCATCCTCAGTAAACGCCACTGAAAAACAAAATACTGACACTTTTAAAACACTACTTGGGCCTTCGGAGTGGTTTTAAAGTGATGTAAGGGCTGGTTGATATATTTGCATCTCAGAAAAAAAAAAAGTTTAATACACACACGTTTGTCGAGAGAAAATCAGATATTCAAATTTTCCTATTTTCAGTTTTTCACATGCTCTGGTATATTAAATGTCATTCAAAAATATCAAGCTAATATCACTCTTTCTTTATCACAGAATTCATTGCCTTAAAAAGTGATACAAACTTTTTAAAAATCAGGATATTACACCCACTCTTAAGCTATGGTTTATAATTAACATCTGATGATTTGACACTTTGATCTGCCTCATATAATGTACAGTTGAAACTTAGCTTGGTGAAATTTGAAGGAACCACAAAATTTCCGTTGAAATCACTTTAGTAAAGCCTGAAAAAGTATAAATATCAGTGAAGATTGTCCTCTAAGGACCTACTTTTATTTAAAAATGAATTGTACGTAACAGAAGTCCACACAAAGGAATTGATATACTGACCTTGCTCTGGGTCTTCCAGTTCAGATTCCCAAGCTGGTGTATAACCCAGATGACCCTCTAATGAATCACATTCACAGAAATCTGCCCTGAGAAACAGACAATAGTGAAAATGTAAAAATCAAACTATTACGGGAAAACTCAATTAAAATTAAGAACCAAGAAGGAAAAGTCACTGAACAGATTAGATAACTGGCCTTAATTGTCACAATAATTACATACTTCATGAGAATGTCACACAAGTGAAAAAACAAAAGCAGACTTCTTTAACATAGATTACAGTCTTTTTCTATACACAATTACTCTTGATTCAAACAAATGCTTATCCAATGGCTTCAAATGACTATTGAATAATGATTTTTCACTTTGATCTAATGTACTTTGGATTCTGTTAGTAAACAGATCAGCTTTAAATTCTGGCAACAGATTACAAGTACACACATATAGTAGTCTTCATTAAAGTGACTGTTTTCATGTTGCTCCCTGAGACTGGTTCTCTCTGACCATAGGGTTTTGTCTGCATCAGGTAGATCTATGATGTCTTGGAATTCTGTCTAAATAATACAGCACTAATCATCACCAATGAAAAGCCTTTATTAATCAAATTTTATGAAGAAATCACTAATCCCTACCCATCAAAAATCTCAAAAATATCACTAAGTTAAAATAAATGCCCGGTTGATATCAATGCTTGAAACAGAACTAGCTGACTTTTTATCTGTATCATTGTCAATGTATTTTCAAATTTACACCTGATTCAAATTAATGTTAGGCTATTTGAATCGGAAAGAAGGTGCTAGGCAACAGCTGGAATCATTGTCAAGAGGAACCTGGGTATACACATACACCTGTTACTTTTTACTTATTGGAATCTTTACCAAAACCTATGCAAGTCTGATCTCCAATTTCTTTTTATTATAAACATACTACACTGTAATATTCAGTTTACTAAGCATTGACTGTTTTACATAACTTTGATATGAGGGAGGTCAGTCAGTTCACAAGGACTGTGGCAGCACTTTTGTGAGGCTTTTAATAATCAATTTGAGGGGAAATACATGTATATCAAGCCAAAGTTTTACAATGAGAGCAGTAAATGGTAACACTGTGAATGAACTGGTGTGCGTATCAGAGTAATGATATGTAGGGCATCTAGTAACCTATGAGTTTAAAAAACAGCATTGGATATGTCCATACCCCACAGCCTGTATAAAAATAGCTTTTGTCACTATAAGATATAGAAGAAGTGAAATAGTACAAAGATCAGTAGACTTTCACAACAAACGGTGTCAATTATGTAAAGGTCCAAATAATGCAAGTAGAGAAAAGAACGTTAAAGAGAGAAAATGTCTGTAAATTATGAAGCTGTAAAATATATTAATTGAAGTATGACTGCCAATAGAAATAGCAAAATTAAGTATAAATACATATTACAATCAGTTACAGCAATCCATGTATCTTTGTCATAAGAGAAATATGTCTCAATTATGGCAGGTGAACACACTTTGGTAGAGTGAAAATTAAATATCACACCATGACTTCACATACCTACACTCCCCAACCACTGAATCATCCAAGAATTAACTTTCTACACCTGATAGTTTCTGAGATAAGACCCAGACAAGATAAAAAGGTCAAGGTCTGCACACCCCTACACCCTCAACTAATGTTCCTTCCAAGTTTCAACTTCCTCCACCTTACCTTTTCCGAGATATTGCCCGGATAAAATTTTCAAACTCTAGGTCACTACGGCAAAGTCAAAGGCCAAATCAAGGTCATACCATAACACTGCATACCTACACCCCCTAACCAATTTCCTTACCAAGTGGTTTCTGAAATACAGCCCAGACAAGGATTTTCTGGCCACCTGCCCACCCATCCGGACACCATGGGTGAAAACAATACACACACATACCCCTTAAGGGCTGTGGGGTAAAAAGTAAAACATTATTGCAGATAAAAATATGGTAAAAAACGCATACTTGCAACTTGTTAAATGTGAAACTGACCCAGTGGAATTTCTAACATTGAGTACATGCTTATTTTATATACTGGTATGTCAAAATAGATAAATATGGGGTGAATGCAATACTGAAAACTATTTTGAATAAGTTTTCAATCACTGACTTAAAGCTTACTAGTAGTTACTAGACAGACCTGTATTCTTGTGAACACTCCAGATTTTTGACTGGCAAAGCCATACTTAGGTCCATCAAGACTGAGATCTGGCTCTGTGTACGGAATCTGTTCAATCTGCCAATCAAACTCATCTTCTGCTTCTTCTTCTATCTCATCAGTCAAAGGGCTGTCCTGGTCCTCTAAAATATTATTACAAATCAACTATACACTACATTATATTGCAGTTTAAACTCATTTAGAAAGTCAAGGGACCAAAGAATAAGAGTTTTCAATTCTTCTCAAGCAGAACTTTTACATAAACAAGTGGCTAGAAATTCTAGAGTGCTAAAAGTGGTTTGGACGAAATCCAAAGGATAGAAAGCATCATTTTGGGATTATCTGTTGTCAGTTTTCAACACTGCAACACTTAACTGTTGAAACATTTGGATCTTAATGAAATCATGTGAAACAGTAAATGCATAAATTCTAACTAAAACACAAATCCTTTTAAGATTTTTACAACAACAAAATACATTACATTACCACTGTTAATCACTTCAATTACTGGTGCTGTTTTAATGGGCTTTTTAGTTGGAGACAGTAGCTTCGTCAGCAAATCCAAACCCTCAAACTCTTGTCCCGGATTCAACTTGGGAATCTTAATGGCAAAAACACCTGAAAAATTAATTTTTCACAGCATTAATTTTTTAAAACAATTTTTGAAAATAAAACATTATTTTTACAATAATGAACCTTTTCACAAGGTTAAACAATATTTTTTTCCCAATACAAATTAAACCAAAATAATACATTTACATAACAAAGTAGTTTTAAACTGTGCACTTATTGTATGCTACAATATATCTCACTTTCACACTAAACTTATCATTCATGCAGAGGTATGATTAGTAAGAATTTGCTCACACCTACATTTTATCTTCATGTATCCTTCCACGTAATATTTTTAATTTATGTGTCACCAGAAGAGTGAACAAACTAGCAACTGAGTTTTGTTGGCCACAACATATCTCAGACTTAATGTGCTTCGTAACAACTTTGTTGGAGTTGTTACTAACTGAAATTGCAGATCTGTAAGTCTTCTATTATTGTCCATTAAAGTCAAGATATAAATGAAGTAAATGTATAACAAGAGGGTCAACAATGCCCCAAAAGGTGGGTTGCACAGGCAGCAATAAGGTTAGCGACTGCTGTAATTAAATTTAGAAACAAGGAAAGAAATGTTAGGTCACCTAGTTAAGGTAAATGTGTTAGATGTGCTAAGAAATGTAAAACTTGTAATCTACGTTCCATAATTGTATGTATGCTATAAACGGACAAACGAAAAGATAGAATCACACCAATTTCGAAAGCAACTTGGCTATGATGGTGATCTATCTCCCTGTCAAGTTTGAATTTGATTGAACAAAGTGTTTTCGAGTTAGAGTCTGGACACGGAAATGTTGACGGACAGACAGACAAAAAACGAACAAACAAACAGACGGAATTACACCAATTTCGAAAGGAACCTAGCTATGATGGTGATCTATCTCCCTGTCAAGTTTAAATTCGATTGGACAAAGCATTTTCGAGTTAGAGTCTGGAAACGGAAATGTTGATGGACAGACAAACGGACAAAAAACAAATGAACAGATGGAATTACACCAAAAGGAACCTAGCTGTAAGGGTGATCTAACTCCCTGTCAAGTTTGAATTCAATTGGACAAGTGTTTTTGAGTTGGAGTCAGGAAACGGAAATATTGACGGACAAACAGACATAAAACGGACAAACAAATGGATGGAATTACATCAATTTCGAAAGCAACCTAGATTGAACAAAGTGTTTTCGAGTTAGAGTCCGAAAACGGAAATGCTGACGGACAGACAGACAAAAAACGAACAAACAGACAGAATTACACCAATTTTGAAAGGAACCTAGCTATGATGGTGATCTATCTCCCTGTCAAGTTTGAATTCAATTGGACAAAGTGTTTTTGAGCTAGAGTCCAGAAACAGAAATATTGATGGGACAGACAAAAAGCCAAAAAAACGGACAAACGAACGGACAGAATAACACCAATATTGAAAGAAACCTAGCTATGATGGTGATCTATCGACCTGTCAAGTTTGAATGTGATTGGATAAAGTGTTTTCAAGCTAGAGTCCAGAAATGGACATGTTGATGGACAGATAAACGGACAAAAAACGGACAAACGAACACACGGAATTACACCCATTTCGAAAGAAACCTAGCTATGATGGTGATCTATCTCCCTGCCAAGTTTGAATTCGATTGGACAAAGCGTTTTCGAGTTAGAGTCCGGAAACAAGCAAATTTTAATTTTGATAACAACAAGAATCAGGAGTGTGACATTTTAATTAAACATACAGGAATAGTGTGCAATATTCATTAAAGTTTGGCAACAAATTAGATACATGGTGCGAATTTGTCCCAATAATCTCAAATATGATAACAAGTTCCCATAATTAAAGATAAAATAAGAAATTTTTTTTCAGTGGTAAATTTACATTTCATATTCTTCTTTGGACTCTACAATAAAAAATCTCTGCAATTCAATACCTTCATCAGACTTGTAGTTTGCTTCTGCTCTATGGTCATCCACTACTGGTGCAGGCAGATTCAATCTGCAATACAGGATCACAGGTACAATACAAATTAGTGTTAACCAGAACACTGTGCAGGTGTTTCTGAAATATCGACTAGGGTTACATTAAAGCCTTGTTCAATATTATATTACAAGAAGAGACTTAGTATCATAGGTTTAAAACAGTGTATTGCATGTCAAGTTGGTGCTTCAAATGAGTCATTTCTGTAACTTTTAAAAAGAAAACCAACACAAATTCCAGCCATTTTTAGGCTAAATCAAACATCCATGAGAATAATGATAAAAGAGAACTCAGGTACAAAAATTTCTACTTTTTCAAGCCCCAGTTTCAAACATGTCTGGTCTCTCAAAATACTCAACACCCATGTTTTATGTTTTAACTAGATTGGGCCAACTCGGCGCCAACATATCCCCAGACAGGTCATCACTCACGCCACAGGTTTTGATCGGGAATTTTTTAAAACATAATTACCCATTATTATATGAATTTCAGCACATCAATCTACTCTGTTTATATCTTCCCAAGGAAGATGGTGTATCCCCAGACGCCGAATACATAACTCAAATTATATTTTCAATCTTCCTGCAATGATAACTCTAAACCTATTTTCAAAGTATTTAAATGATTGATGATTGAATGTCCATTCTAAAATAATAATCCCAAAAGAGCATATCTGTTTCTATATTTGTTGACAAATAAAATATTATTTTTAACTCAACTCATCATACTTTTCAATCTTCCTTCAAAGTATTTAAATGATTGATGATTCAATGTCCATTCTAAAATTCATAATCCCAAAAGCGCATATCTGTTTCTATATTTGTTCACAAATATTATTTTAAAAAAAATTATTTATATTATTATTTTATTATATTATTTTTAGAATTTGCAAATTGTTTTCAGTTATTCATTTCCTCTATACCTATATATGTGGTCCATATATATGCAACCTAAATATGTGACACAATCTCAGTTCTGACTCCCCTTTGTGTTATATGTAATGAAGCCCACCACCTCCCACCCCCACCCCTCTCCCCTTCTCTCTCACTATTACACAAGATCTGCAACCCCATTGAGTTCTTTGTTTTTCATCTGATATCATTAAATACCTTTGTTTATTTAGTGTCACTCAATATAGCTGGAGGTCCCAGAGGTGGGTGGGGGGAATCCGGGTGAGGGATGTGGGTTGGGACTACAAAGAGATGGAGTGCTACAGCATAAATGGTAAACAAACAATCTATATAAAAGGGGTACTCAAATACAAAAAGAATTGAGAATTTTAAGTATGTGATTATCAACTGAAATGAGTTCATAACTGTAGGAGCTGTGTCAAAATTAACTGAGGCAAGTTGAATAAAACTGGGCTAGTTGAGGGTTAAAAATCCCCTAGTTTTACTACATAAGGATATAATTTCATTAATATTGAGACTTAAAGCTCACTTAAAGTGTCCATTTTGTCTACTTGAATATGTTTAACCAGTTTCATTTTAAAAAGTTAAAAACTCAGCAAGCAGAGGTATAACACACAAAAATAAATTCTTAAAAGACTAAGATAGCCATAACACTATTAATATTCAAAATTTAAATAGACAGGCATTTCCTTTTAAAAATTCAAAGATTTCAGCTCTATAACCCACATAGTTTGACAGTTACTGGGCTTTAAAGTGGCATAATGTCCATAAATTGGGTTTCTGTGGGCATTTTACAATTGTTAAAGAGACCTTAGCAATTAAACTACAGATCTGAAACTTTTTGGGGGACATACATAACAAACAAAAATTATATATAATACAGTTTAAGACTTGTCACACTAAGCATTTCCAAATAACAGGGCAAAACACGGAAAAAATGTCAAAAAAGGCACTTGGGCGAGTGTCTATGGCCCTCATACACAGGTTAAATGTCTACTAAAAACCTTGATTTTCGGCATATGTAAAAAGGACATAATAATGCATTCCCAGATGGGATTTCAGCTCCATCAATGACATAGTTTAACAGTCACAGGGCTTAAAGGTGGTAAAAAGTCCAAATATTGGGTCTCTGTGGGCCTTTTAGAGATCTAAATGTGCCTTTGAAATTAAAGCTTCAGACTTAAAATTTGTTACATACTAAGATTACACATAGAATATGTATCTAATAAAGTTTGAAACTTCTCAGACTTACCATTTCCAAGTTACAGTGCAAAATATGTGAAAAATGTCTTAAAAGGGTCACTCAGGTGGGTGTTTAAGGTCCTCATACACAGGTTAAATGTCTACTTGAAGCCTTGATTTTTGGCACATGTAAAAAGAACATAATAATGTATTCCCAGATGAGATTTCAGCTCTATCAGTCACATAGTTTAACAGTCACAGGCCTTAAAATTGGCAAAAAGTCCAAATACTGGGTCTTTATGGGCCCTTCTAGAGACCTAAATGTGGCCTTCAAATTAAAGCTTCAGACTTAAAATTTGTCACATACTAAGATTACACATAGAATATGCATCTAATACAGTTTGAAACTTCTTAGACTTACCATTTCTAAGTTACAGGGAAAAATATGTGAAAAATGTCTAAAAATGGTCACTCGGGTGGGGATTTATGGTCCTCATACACAGGTTAAATGTCTTCTTAAAGCCTTAATTTTTGGCACATATAAAAATAACATACTAATATCTTCCCAGATAGGATTTGAGCTCTATCAGTCACATAGTTTGACAGTCACAGGGCTTAAAAGTAGCAAAAAGTCCAAATATTGGGTCTTTGGGAGCCTTTTAGAGACCTCAATTTGACCTTCAAAATTAAAGCTTCAGACTTAAAATCTGTTACATACTAAGATTACACACAGAATATATATCTAATACAGTTTGAAACTTCTCAGACTTACCATTTCCAAGTTACAGGGAAAAAGATGTGAAAAATGTCTTATAAGGGTCACTCGGGTGGGTGTTTATGGTCCTGATACACAGGTTAACTGTCTAAAGGCCTAAATGTTGGGGCACATATAAGAAAACACATAGATATATTCCCAGATGATATTTAACTTAGATGAGAGACATAGTTTGAAAGCTACAGTGCTTGAAAGTGGCAAAAAGTGCATAAATTGGGTCTCTGTGGGCACTTTTGAGACCTTAAGTCGACCCCTTTGGGTAAACCTACTGCCCTAAAATTTTCTACAGACAAGGATTACATATAAAAGTTATACCTAGCGCAGTTTGAGACTCATCAGAATTACCACTTCCAAATTATAGGGCAAAATATGTGAAAAGTATAGCAAAAAATCCCAAAGTGATGGTATTTATGGGCCTCAAACACAATTTTCTCCTCAACTTAAAGTCGTGATTTTCGGCACATGTACTAAGAACATATTAATGTGTTGTCAGGTAAAATTTCAGCCAGCTGAGCATCATAGTTTGTGACCTACAGGGCTCTAAGTGGCCAAAAGTCCAATTTCTGACCTTAAGGTGGCCATAAGTTCTTTTTTACTGGGAGTTTAAGGTCACCTTAAAATAGGGATCTTCCTTTGGGCACCCTTAACATGTGTACCAAGTTTGAAAAAAAAATATTAATTTGTTTTTGAGTTATCGCGTCCACAAGGAAATTTCTACGGCGGCGCGACGGACCTGAATCCAATATATCCCCGACTTTCGTCTGGGGATATAATTAAGAGTATTGGACACAAAAAGCTGAAACTTAAATGGGAGTGGACTTAAAATGGTACTTGAGAACTCAAAAAAGAAATCAAAAACTGTAAAAAATATGCTGCTTTCATAAGTGATCTAATCTGCACAATTAAAATTGATACAGTCATTTGTCTACATGTCACTGTCATGGATAACAGAAACAGATTTCACAATGACCTGATGTAACAACACTGAAGGCAAAAATGCACTTCTTGAAACCTTCACAATATACATGGCCAAAAAAAAACCACATGTTCAAGTTTCCTTAAGTACCTGTATGCATACTTACCTTAAATAATATGGCTTTAGATAAAATTTAACTTCACAGTCTTCAATGTACACTTCTGCTTCTGAAATCTTAAAAAAATTAAAAACCATAATGTACTCTATTAACACGGATTTAGTTCATTATTTAGTTGTTAAATGGCTGAGAAACAAAACAAACATAACATTTCAACAGGGGTATAATCATTCTAGAGGTATGGTCCCTGATTCCTAGTTTCTGTTGGACTCAGTATCTGCTCCCATGAACAGGATGCAAGAAAGATAATGAAACATTAATATGCTCTCAGCATTAAAATCTTCTGTTGTCAACAAAAACTTTCATTCCTTAAAGTTTCACTATTCAATTCTCTTTATCTATTTTCAACTGGGCTGTTAATGAATATTGTTGTGTTACCAAAGACCTATAATGCCCTACAAAATTACTTTATTTTATTATCCACTGGGTGCCGTATCTGACCCATATAGGGGGATATACGGAGCGGGATATATATATATTTTTGTATACACCGGCGCCTCCGTACCATGGATAATGAGTGTGAATAATTTCTGGTTTTTCAACAATATCTTGGAAAGTATGTAACTTATAAGTATGTATTATATATCATTAGAAAGGTGTTCTTACAGCGCTTCTGCTCATGTGAATTAATAAAAATCCATGCAAAAATGATTGAGATATTGCAAGTTAAAGATTGAAGTTTTTATATTCACTATTGCCACTGCTTTTTGATAGTTTTTTTCATGTTCTCTCATTAAATATTCATTGTATTTAACCCATAAATCGCTACGCATTCATATAATATTGTTATCTTCATTTGTGATATATTTTTTCTGTATATGTCATTTTGGAAGTTTTCCTATTGTATTATTAACACAGATTAATATTACTTGTTTATCACGGGTATCTTTATACAAATATTCACCTTGTTTGTGTTCAGCTACGCCTTGGAATCTGTCATTTGATGGAGATTAAGTGCTGCGCTATAAAAATCCACATTACCTTACACCAGATTAGTGTAAGGAAGGCATGCATAATTCCCTTCTCTGAAGTGGATATAGGTAATAGTATCAAGTGACTGCTTCACAGTAATGTAGTTCCCAGTAATTTAAATGGAATGAAGGTGGTCAGGTATACTGGTTGGCAGATTTGACCTGTACATCTCTACCTGCAGACCTGTCTATATGCCTACATGACTGCCCCCCTATAGTATTTATTATTTCAATTATAACTAGAAAATATGCTTTTGCTGACAAAAACAAAGTGTCCCCAAAGGTTAGATGCAATAAAGTATAATGTAGAAAAAGGTTTTTGAAAAGAAAAACATGCAGCGTTGAGAGAAGAAGTGAAAGTTAAGCAGACAGTGTGGAGGTTTATGCATTAACATGAAAGAAAAATGTAAACTTTATTTTGTTTCTATGGTCATTTATTGTGAAAAGTTAATATAATAAATGCTATAGTTTGTAAGAAGAGTAGTTTTAAAGGAAATATAAGACAAAACCAAAAAATCTGTTATTTTATGACCCCAATTTGACCCATAAGAGGGGGTCAGGGGGTAAACCTGACTGACTATATAGACTCTCCATATATGGAATCAATTCTAAAGTTGTAAAAGCACTAATAAAGGAGATAGAAGACAAAAGGACCAAATCTACTATTTTTATGACCCCAGTTTGTACCATAAGGGGGGGGGGGGGGGGAGTGGTCAGGGAGTAAATCTGACCTGCTATATAGACTCTTCACATATGGTTTCCCAATACCTCTTAATACATTCTAAAGCTGCAAGAGCAACAATAAAGGAGACATAAAGCAACATGTCAAAATCCGCTATTTTATGACCCCCTACAAGGGGGGGGGGGGGGTCGGTGGAAATTTTCTAGACTCTCCACATATGGTTTCCTACTACGTCCCCATACATTTTATGGCTCTTAATGCAATACTTAAGAAGCTAATCGGGGGTTCACATGAATTTTAAGCTTTCTGGTTTGTGCGAAAATCGTTCATAAATCGGTCAATTTTCATGAGATCACTCTAAGAAAACTACTTAGCTCACATTTTTTATATAAGTATAAAAATGTGTATGAAATTACAAGTCTCTGCTGTCAGTCGATTTTGCTGAGTGGCGGTGATGGGCGGGTGTACCCCCCAAAACAACTATTTTTTGATCATGTGACCTTGATAAATATCAAAGGTCAAATTTAAGCATGTGGAAAATTTTTTCCCACGCCTAAGGTATATAACTGCCACATATGGTTAGAAAGCTTCCCATAATAAGGGAGATATTAAAGGGAGACCAAAATGGGCAGCAGCGGCGAGGAAACTGAAGTGAAAATAAATAAGCGCCCTTTCAGAGACACTTAATTACATATATATAATAAAATGTTTATAATAAATGTATGCCTAATTCATGGACAAAAATACTTTACTTATTTCTGGGAGAGGAATTCTGCAATTTCGCTTTGGGTAAATGTACTGCTGTTTTGCAAAAAAAAGTAAGAAACAAAGTTAACTAGAGGATTGCTCGCAAAAAAAAGATAATGTTTTTGCATAGCAAAAACAAAGCGTCCCGAAAAGGATATAAAGATGAGTGCTAAAGTATTAAGAAAATGCTTCGTTTCTAACCTTATACTGTTGTGGCAACCAAAGTCAGTGCAGTCTGCTCTATCTAGAACGGTTTTCAAGATATAAGCATTTTTGTGTTTTGCAAACAATTCGAAAATTCAAAATGTCCGCTATATTTGGCGAGACAAAAATATTTTGAAAATTGGCATGGCTATTCCACAGAGATACCCAGCAGGTCAAAAATTTTGTTGAGTTCGCTCCATCTAGCGCGGTTTTCGAGATATAAGCATTTTTGTGTTTTGCAAAAACTTTGAAAATTCAAAATGGCCACCATTTTTGGGGAGACAAAAATTTTTGACAAGACCACTGCCGCTGTGTGTATCTCCCGCCGACCATTAAAGGAGAAGAAATAGCTTTTCCGAGATATTCACAATTTTTCATTTTCGTGTGTGAAAGCTCTTCCAAAAGTAGATGAATGAGTTATTTGATAAAAATTGGGTATCCGCAATACTTTTAGAGATAATTCGCATTTACTCATTTTGAGTAGGTGAATAATTAGCTATGGGTCTGAAACTTCACCAAGTGAAAGCTCTCCCAAAAGTAGGTGACTGAGTTATTTGAGAAAAATTGGCTATCTGCAATACTTTTAGAGATAATTCGCATTTACTCATTTTGAGTAGGTGAGTAATTAGCTATGGGTCTGAAACTTCACCATGTGAAAGCTCTCCCACAAGTAGATGAATGAGTATTTGATAAAAATTGGGTATCCGCAATACTTTTACAGATAATTAGCATTTACTCATTTTGAGTAGGTGAATAATTAGCTATGGGTCTGAAACTTCACAGAGTGAAAGCTCTCCCAAAAGTAGGTGAATGAGTTATTTGAGAAAAATTGGCTATCTGCAATACTTTTACAGATAATTCGCATTTACTCATTTTGAGTAGGTGAGTAATTAGCTATGGGTCTGAAACTTCACCAAGTGAAAGCTCTCCCAAAAGTAGGTGAATGATTTATTTGAGAAAAATTGGCTATCTGCAATACTTTTAGAGATAATTCGCATTTACTCATTTTGAGTAGGTGAATAATTAGCTATGGGTCTGAAACTTCACCAAGTGAAAGCTCTCCCAAAAGTAGGTGACTGAGTTATTTGAGAAAAATTGGCTATCTGCAATACTTTTAGAGATAATTCGCATTTACTCATTTTGAGTAGGTGAGTAATTAGCTATGGGTCTGAAACTTCACCAAGTGAAAGCTCTCCCAAAAGTAGGTGACTGAGTTATTTGAGAAAAATTGGCTATCTGCAATACTTTTAGAGATAATTCGCATTTACTCATTTTGAGTAGGTGAGTAATTAGCTATGGGT
Source organism: Sabellastarte sp. h YS-2021 (assembly GCA_964017235.1). Lineage (NCBI taxonomy): Eukaryota > Metazoa > Annelida > Polychaeta > Sabellida > Sabellidae > Sabellastarte > Sabellastarte sp. h YS-2021. The sequence goes on along the minus strand of OZ024930.1, from coordinate 38,845,633 downwards.
CTGAAACTTCACCATGTGAAAGCTCTCCCACAAGTAGATGAATGAGTATTTGATAAAAATTGGGTATCCGCAATACTTTTACAGATAATTAGCATTTACTCATTTTGAGTAGGTGAATAATTAGCTATGGGTCTGAAACTTCACGGAGTGAAAGCTCTCCCAAAAGTAGGTGAATGAGTTATTTGAGAAAAATTGGCTATCTGCAATACTTTTACAGATAATTCGCATTTACTCATTTTGAGTAGGTGAGTAAATAGCTATGGGTCTGAAACTTCACGGAGTGAAAGCTCTCCCAAAAGTAGGTGAATGATTTATTTGAGAAAAATTAGCTATCTGCAATACTTTTACAGATAATTCGCATTTACTCATTTTGAGTAGGTGAGTAATTAGCTATGGGTCTGAAACTTCACGGAGTGAAAGCTCTCCCAAAAGTAGGTGAATGATTTATTTGAGAAAAATTGGCTATCTGCAATACTTTTAGAGATAATTAGCATTTACTCATTTTGAGTAGGTGAGTAATTAACTATGGGTCTGAAACTTCACCATGTGAAAGCTCTCCCACAAGTAGATGAATGAGTTATTTGATAAAAATTGGGTATCCACAATACTTTTACAGATAATTAGCATTTACTCATTTTGAGTAGGTGAATAATTAGCTATGGGTCTGAAACTTCATGGAGTGAAAGCTCTCCCAAAAGTAGGTGAATGAGTTATTTGAAAAAAATTGGCTATCTGCAATACTTTTAGAGATAATTCGCATTTACTCATTTTGAGTAGGTGAGTAATTAGCTATGTGTCTGAAACTTCATCATGTGAAAGCTCTTCCAAAAGTAGCTGAATGAGTTATTTGAGAAAAAATTGGCTATCTGCAATACTTTTAAGAGATAATTCGCATTTACTCATTTTGAGTAGGTAAGTAATTATCTACGGGTCTGAAACTTCACCATGTGAAAGCTCTCCCAAAAGTACATGAATGAGTTATTTGATAAAAATTGGGTATCCGCAATAGTTTTTGAGATAATTAGCATTTACTCATTTTGAGTAGGCGAGTAATTAGCTATGGGTCTGAAACTTCACCGAGTGAAAGCTCTCCCAAAAGTAGGTGAATGAGTTATTTGAGAAAAATTGGCTATCTGCAATACTTTTAGAGGTAATTCGCATTTACTCATTTTGAGTAGGTGAGTAATTAGCTATGGGTCTGAAACTTCACCATGTGAAAGCTCTTCCAAAAGTAGATGAATGAGTTATTTGAGAAAAATTGGCTATCTGCAATACTTTTCAGAGATAATTCGCATTTACTCATTTTGAGTAGGTGAGTAATTATCTACGGGTCTGAAACTTCACTATGTGAAAGCTCTCCCACAAGTAGATGAAGGAGTTATTTTATAAAAATTGGGTATCTGCAATACTTTTACAGATAATTAGCATTTACTCATTTTGAGTAGGTGAATAATTAGCTATGGGTCTGAAACTTCACGGAGTGAAAGCTCTCCCAAAAGTAGGTGAATGAGTTATTTGAGAAAAATTGGCTATCTGCAATACTTTTAGAGATAATTCGCATTTACTCATTTTGAGTAGGTGAGTAATTAGCTATGGGTCTGAAACTTCACCATGTGAAAGCTCTTCCAAAAGTAGATGAATGAGTTATTTGAGAAAAATTGGCTCTCTGCAATACTTTTAAGAGATAATTCGCATTTACTCATTTTGAGTAGGTGAGTAATTATCTACGGGTCTGAAACTTCACGATGTAAAAGCTCTCCCAAAAGTAGATGAATGAGTTATTTGATAAAAATTGGGTATCGGCAATAGTTTTAGAGATAATTAGCATTTACTCATTTTGAGTAGGTGAATAATTAGCTACGGGTCTGAAACTTCACTGAGTGAAAGCTCTTAGCTCTTTGCTCTGCAGAGATACCCTGAAGATCAAAAATTTCGTCGAAATCGCTCTATCTAGCACGGTTTTCGAGATATAAGCATTTTTATGTGTTTTAATTTTGCGGAAAAATTCGAAAATTCAAAATGGCCGCCATTTTTGGCGAGAAAATTTTTTTTTGAAAATTGGCATGGCTACTCTGCAGAGATACCCTGTGGGTCAAACATTTCGTCGAAATCGCTCTATCTAGCAGGGTTTTCGAGATATAAGCATTTTTATGTTTTGCAATTTTTGCGAAAAATTCGAAAATTCAAAATGGCCGCCATTTTTGGCGAGACAAAATTTTTTTGAAAATAGGCATGGCTACTCTGCAGAGATACCCTGTGGGTCAAAAATTTCGTCGAAATCGCTCTATCTAGTACGGTTTTCGAGATATAAGCATTTTTATGTTTTGCAATTTTTGTGAAAAATTCAAAATGGCCGCGAGAGAATTTTTTTTTGAAAATTGGGATAACTACTCCGCAGAGATACCCTGTGGGTCAAAAATTTCGTCGAAATCGCTCTATCTAGCACGGTTTTCGAGATATAAGCATTTTTGTGTTTTCCTTATTTGGAAAATTCATAATGATTACTCGTCCATTTCTTAACCAATCAATGCCAAAATCTAATGATTTCCAGATTTTAATAGAATGAATGTATTTGCCAAGTTTCAGGTGAATTGATAAAATTCCTTTCAAGTTATCATCCGGACAAGCTTCCCCATCGAAAAAAGACATTTTTGGTCATGTGACCTCTCTGATTGGTTGAAATGTCACTGCAGCATATTCAAAAAAATTCCCCAAGGCTGCTGCCTAAACCTGCCAAATTTGAAAAGAATCCGCCTAACGGTTACAGAGTTATAAGGAAAACAAAATGCGGAGCCGGCGGAGCCTGAAGGTCTCCCATACACAAACAAGCGTCCCGCAAGGGACGCTTAATAAAAACATACATTTGTATATGGTGCTTTGATAGTCAGTTGTACGAAATCCTCAGTTTGAGTGATATCAAATGCAGGTGTCAACATAGTGCTTTCTGCAAAGAAACAACAAAAGTACATTTCCTTCAAATGTGAAAGAAGTGATACACTGCTATTTTACTTAATAACAAGGGCATTAAAATTCATTAGGACAATTGACAAAAAATCTGTAGCTGTAGTAGTGTTGGAGAAATTTGTGTGACACACTAATGCATGCACACACCCACTAATGCACGCACACACATGATTCATTTTATCATCTCCCTCCCGGACTAAAGCCCGGTGGAAGATAAAAATAGTTTGTGAAGAAGATGGCAAAACTTTCCAATTTAATAAATATCACTGGTTTAACAAAAATAAAATAAAATGTTAAAAAAAAATAGTCTATAGTGCATATTTTATTTTAGATTTATTGCAATGTAGGAAATATAGAGTATTTGTATATCTGTTATGTACAAGTTGAGATTTTGTACAAGTTACAACTTGTACAAAGAGCCTGTACAAATTGCAACTTATACAAGCAGTTTTACAAGTTGCAACTCGTGCAAGATTGGCTGGAACAAGTTGTAACTTGTACAGAATTTCACAATCAAATAATCCCAACTTGTATAATACTCTTGTACAAGTTGGATTTCAAAGAATTTTGGTTAAATTGACAATTTTATTGAAAATATTTCTCACTTTATGTGTATAAATATCCAAGTTAATGGAGAGTGTCATATACATATAATTTTTCCATGAAAAATTAACACTGAATTTACAGAGAAACCTTGAACAATCTTGCCAGTAACACTTAAAACATGCAAAAGTTATTAATATATGTATATTAATATATTAAGTTGGTACTTTACCACTCAAAGGTGAAGTTACTTACATTATTTATCATTCAGAAACAAAGCTTGTGTTAAATACTGAGCTCAGCATGAATGTGAGCTATTCCTTATCAATTGCTTGTAATACTCCCGCTTTGTTCTCATTGGAGTTGTGGGACTGTGGACTAGGGTCTTTTTTCTTTTTTAAAAATACTTAGGCAGAAAAGTTTCAACAATAACAATCAGACATCAAAGATGAAAGTTGATAAGTTGATGAAAGTAATAAGTAAGAAATTGAAATCTTCTAAATGCAATCAACTGTCTTGGTGTGGCTTCCTATAGCATCAGGGCTATTTTGTGCTTCCCTCGAGGCAATAAACTAGGATCACAAGTGGGAAAGGGAAAGCATCAAAGGACAGATGATAGTGTACCTATAATTGTAATCGACACATGCTTTTCATAAATAAAATCGTTGTATAGTCTTAAAATTCAGATGTGGTTTTCTCATCATAAAATAACTAGAGGATCGCTTGCAAAGCAAAGAGATTGTTTTTGCATGGCAAAAACAAAGCGTCCCGAAAAGGAGAAATAATGGCAGCTTAATCATGTAAGAAAGTTCTTCTTACAGCTCAACACAGCCAGAATATAGGAAAAGTGGTTCTTGGGCAGGGTAGTTATCTTGGATACAGTGTGTTTCAAAAATTTTGATGAAATTGCTCTATCTTGCACGGTTAAGGAGACAGAGGCAATTTGGTGTTTCCCATTTTTGGAAAGGGTAAATTTTTGGGGGAAATTGGGTAGAGTAGTCTGCTTACATACCCAAAGAAATATGGTGAGTGAAATATTCGTTAAAACTTGGAAAGGCTAGTTTTCCCAGATACTATGTGGGTCAAAAAGTTTGCCGAATTCGCTTTATCTGGCATGGTTTTCGAGATACAGGCATTTTTGTGTTTTGCATTTTTTTGCGAAAAATTTGAAAATTCAAAATGGCCGCCATTTTTGGTGGGACAAAAAAAATTGGAAAATTGGGTCAGCTACTCAGCAGAGTTACCCTACGTATCAAATTCTTGTCAAAATTGCTCTATCTAGCACGGTTTCTGAGATACAAGCATTTTAGTGTTTTGTGATTTTTGCAAAAAATTCAAAATAGCCGCCATTTTTTGGCAAGTGAAATATTCGTTGAAACTTGGAAAGGCTAGTCTTCACAGATACCCTGTTGATCAAAAATTTTGCCGAAATCGCTCTATCTGGCACGGTTTTCAAGATACAAGCATTTTTGTGTTTTGTGATTTTTGCCACCATTTTTTGACAAGTGAAATATTCATTAAAACTTGGAAAGGCTAGTGTTCACAGTTACCCTGTGGATCAAAAAGTTTGCCGAAATCGCTCTATCTGGCACGGTTTTCGAGATACAAGCATTTTAGTGTTTTGTGATTTTTGTGAAAAATTCTAAAATTCAAAATGGCCACCATTTTTTGGCAAGTGAAATATTCATTGAAACTTGGAAAGGCTAGCCTTCACAGATACCCTGTGTATCAAAAATTTTGTCGAAATCACTCTATCTGGCACGGTTTTCGAGATACAAGCATTTTTGTGATTTCTGCGAAAAATTTGAAAATTTAAAATGGCCGCCATTTTTGGCGGGAGAAAACATTTTTTGAAAACTGGGTCAGCTACTCAGCAGAAGTACCCTGTGGGTCAAAAATTTCGTCGTAATCACTCTATCTAGCACGGTTTTTGAGATACAAGGATTTTTGTGTTTTGCATTTTTGAAAAAAATTCGAAAATTCAAAATGGCCACCTTTTTTGGCAAGTGAAATATTTGTTGAAACTTCGAAAGGCTAGTCTTCACAGATACCCTCTGGGTCAAAAATTTTGCCGAAATCCCACTAGTAAATTTTTAATTTATGAAGAAAATAGTTTAAAAAGTACACATATATCAGTGTTGTTCTATATGTGTACCTTATGAGCTTATATTTCCAATTTTGTGTTTTGCATTTTTTGTCAAGTTGCAACTTGTACAAAATCTCAACCTGTATATAACAAATCCATAAACATTTATTTTTTTTCATTGATATCATCCTGAATAATAGTTGTTTATGTGTTGTGGAAAAAAATATGCATGTGTATTCCAATTATATTAGTACATAAAACAAAATGTTAACTAGACCAAGGACGCATCTGTGGCCAGATGCAAGATGTATCCACCGGAAAAGGCCAACTCACATAGTTTAGAAGATAAACAGCATTTTTCAATAATAAGCAAGTTGAAAGCACTTTTAAGTTTGGCTACCCTCATTTGACCTTGAAGTAGGGGCCCAAGGTCAAATCTGACCACACCAGAAGATTCCCAGCCCATGATTTCTTATAGGTTGGTTTACCATCCCAAATCTCTAGCCTGGACAAGATTTTATAGGTCAAAGTCACTATGGCAAGGTCAAAGGTCAAATCAAGGTCACACCATGACGTTGCACACCTACAACCCCCTACCAATGTCCCTACCAAGTATCAACTTCCTGCACCTTACTGCTTCCGAGATATAGCCCAGACAAGATTTTATAGGTCAAGGTCACTACGGCAAGGTCAAAGGTCAAATCAAGGTCACACCATGACACTGCACACCTACACCCCCTAACCAATGTCCCTACCAAGTATCAACTTCCTACACCTTACAGTTTCCCAGATAAAGCCCGGACAAGATTTTATTTATTTATTTTTTCATTATTTTTTTTCCTGTCATATATTTTATTTACCCTTTTACTACATTAAAAAAAGAGAAGCCTTGGGAGGGCGAGGATAGCAAACCCTCCATCGAGACTATTTACAATGATTATCATACATATTATGAATACATAAACACTACAGTAACTAGAGGATCGCTCGCAAAAAAAAAAGATAATGTTTTTGCATAGCAAAAACAAAGCGTCCCGAAAAGGATATAAAGGTGAGTGCTAAAGTATTAAGAAAATGCTTCGTTTCTAGCCTTATACTGTTGTGGTAACCAAAGTCAGCGCAGTCTGCTCTATCTAGCATGGTTTTCAAGATATAAGCATTTTTGTGTTTTGCAAAAAATTCAAAAATTCAAAATGTCCGCTATATTTGGCGAGACAAAAATATTTTGAAAATTGGCATGGCTACTCTACAGAGATACCCAGCAGGTCAAAAATTTTGAGTTCGCTCCATATAGTAGTGGTCCTACGATTCGACGGAAAATCGATTTGACGTCTATTTAAAACTTTCGATGTAGAAAATCAATTCTCATCTTAAGAATCGATTATGAATCGAAAATAACATTTAAAAGCTACCTAATTTTCCTTTATTGTACAGATATTCAACATTTTATTTTCGTAATATTTGTTTACATTATCTGCCATGTTTCTTTCAGTGGTACTTCCTGTTGGTTACAACTAAAACGCGAAATATATGTACGTTTTTAGAAGACCTTTTAATACAAATAAACTAAGTTCAACCTGAGTTAAATTCAACTTCCAGTCTTCCACTGCTTCATACACAACATGCATCTCATTGTAAATGGAGAATAACGACTTTGGTCATAAATCAAGTGCAGAGAGCAGTCCTCATTACTGTAACACTTCAGCAATCTGCCATGAATATTTTTGACAAATTTTGTTGATTAATAAAAATTAAATGCTCACTACATTATCATACTTAGAATTGTACAGTATTTAACAAACTATTATTATATGAAATGAATTGATCATACAAATCTGCTTTAAAAGGAAAATACATGGAATATTTTTTTCAGGATGAGAGGAATTTAACAGAATAATTGGAAAACATGTAACAGTAACATATACACAAAAAAGAGTTCAGGGGACTCACTCTGTTTGAAGCTAGTTGGAGATATTTGCAGTCTGAAGTAAAATTTAAGACAGAAAGAAGAAGATATGGCTATGTGTTATAAAAACAGTAACATGGAGTGACGTTGAACAAAAGTGATTTAAATAATGTTTATTTTTAGCATATATATTTTGGTTGCTTAATCTACTGAGGTTACACTCAAACACCATAAAACATTTATGTGCTGAAAAGGGTTGATGAAAATAAAGATAAATTTGTAACTGTTAAGGTTACCTTAATAAATTATTACATTAAACATACTTCTTGAGTCTTTCAACCAACTGGTTTCCTAACGTACCTTACCTTACAGCAAACTCTAACCAAATACCATGCAATTTATGACTGACCTGTAGAAAGTGCTGTATTATGATTTTTGAAAATAAAAAGAATTTCTTGTCTTTCTTGAAAAACAAGGAGAAAAACGATTATAATCGATCATTAAGAATTACCGATTAATCGATTCTGATTTTTCAGACCGATTCCTAACACTACTATATAGCACGGTTTTCGAGATATAAGCATTTTTGTGTTTTGCAAAAACTTTGAAAATTCAAAATGGCCACCATTTTTGGGGAGACAAAAATTTTTGTCAAGACCACTGCCGCGGTGTGTATCTCCCGCCGAGCATTAAAGGAGAAGAAATAGCTTTTCCGAGATATTCACAATTTTTCATTTTCGTGTGTGAAAGCTCTTCCAAAAGTAGGTGAATGAGTTATTTGAGAAAAATTGGCTATCTGCAATACTATTAAGAGATAATTCACATTTACTCATTTTGAGTAGGTGAATAATTAGCTATGGGTCTGAAACTTCACCAAGTGAAAGCTCTCCCAAAAGTAGGTGAATGAGTTATTTGAGAAAAATTGGCTATCTGCAATACTTTTAGAGATAATTCGCATTTACTCATTTTGAGTAGGTGAGTAATTAGCTATGGGTCTGAAACTTCACCATGTGAAAGCTCTCCCACAAGTAGATGAATGAATATTTGATAAAAATTGGGTATCCGCAATACTTTTACAGATAATTAGCATTTACTCATTTTGAGTAGGTGAATAAATAGCTATGGGTCTAAAACTTCACAGAGTGAAAGCTCTCCCAAAAGTAGGTGAATGAGTTATTTGAGAAAAATTGGCTATCTGCAATACTTTTTGACATAATTCACATTTACTCATTTTGAGTAGGTGAATAATTAGCTATGGGTGTGAAACTTCACCAAGTGAAAGCTCTCGCAAAAGTAGGTGAATGAGTTATTTGAGAAAAATTGGCTATCTGCAATACTTTTAGAGATAATTCGCATTTACTCATTTTGAGTAGGTGAGTAATTAGCTATGGGTCTGAAACTTCACCATGTGAAAGCTCTCCCACAAGTAGATGAATGAGTATTTGATAAAAATTGGGTATCCGCAATACTTTTACAGATAATTAGCATTTACTCATTTTGAGTAGGTGAATAAATAGCTATGGGTCTGAAACTTCACAGAGTGAAAGCTCTCCCAAAAGTAGGTGAATGAGTTATTTGAGAAAAATTGGGTATCTGCAATACTTTTAGAGATAATTCGCATTTACTCATTTTGAGTAGGTGAGTAATTAGCTATGGGTCTGAAACTTCACCAAGTGAAAGCTCTCCCAAAAGTAGGTGAATGATTTATTTGTGAAAAATTGGCTATCTGCAATACTTTTAGAGATAATTCGCATTTACTCATTTTGAGTAGGTGAGTAATTAGCTATGGGTCTGAAACTTCACCATGTGAAAGCTCTCCCAAAAGTACATGAATGAGTTATTTGATAAAAATTGGGTATCCGCAATACTTTTACAGATAATTAGCATTTACTCATTTTGAGTAGGTAAATAATTAGCTATGGGTCTGAAACTTCACGGAGTGAAAGCTCTCCCAAAAGTAGGTGAATGAGTTATTTGAGAAAAATTGGCTATCTGCAATACTTTTAGAGATAATTCGCATTTGCTCCTTTTGAGTATGTGAGTAATTAGCTATGGGTCTGAAACTTCACCATGTGAAAGCTCTTCCAAAAGTAGATGAATGAGTTATTTGAGAAAAATTGGCTATCTGCAATACTTTTAAGAGATAATTCGCATTTACTCATTTTGAGTAGGTGAGTAATTATCTACGGGTCTGAAACTTGACCATGTGAAAGCTCTCCCAAAAGTACATGAATGAGTTATTTGATAAAATTGGGTATCCGCAATAGTTTTTGAGATAATTAGCATTTACTCATTTTGAGTAGGTGAGTAATTAGCTACGGGTGTGAAACTTCACCAAGTGAAAGCTCTCCCAAAAGTAGGTGAATGAGTTATTTGGGAAAAATTGGCTATCTGCAATACTTTTAGAGGTAATTCGCATTTACTCATTTTGAGTAGGTGAGCAATTAGCTATGGGTCTGAAACTTCACCAAGTGAAAGCTCTTTGGGATAGCTGCTCTGCAGAGATACCCTGAAGATCAAAAATTTCGTCGAAATCGCTCTATCTAGCAGGGTTTTCGAGATATAAGCATTTTTATGTTTTGCAATTTTTGCACAAAAATTCGAAAATTCAAAATGGCCGCCATTTTTGGCAAGACAATTTTTTTTTGAAAATTGGCATGGCTACTCTGCAGAGATACCCCGTGGGTCAAAAATTTCGTCGAAATCGCTCTATCTAGCAGGCTTTTCGAGATATAAGCATTTTTATGTTTTGCAATTTTTGCGAAAAATTCGAAAATTCAAGATGGCCGCCATTTTCGGCGAGACAAAATTTTTTTTTTGAAAATTGGCATGGCTACTCTGCAGAGATACCCTGTGGGTCAAAAATTTCGTCGAAATCGCTCTATCTAGCACGGTTTTCGAGATATAAGCATTTTTATGTTTTGCAATTTTTGCGAAAAATTCGAAAATTCAAAATGGCCGCCATTTTTGGCGAGACAAAAATTTTTTCAAAATTGGGATAACTACTCTGCAGACATACCCTGTGGGTCAAAAATTTTGTCGAAATCGCTCTAACACGGTTTTCGAGATATAAGCATTTTTGTGTTTTCCTTATTTGGAAAATTCATAATGATTAATTAATCATTAATTACTCGGCCATTTCTTAACCAATCAATGCCAAAATCTAATGATTTCCAGATTTTAATAGAATGAATGTATTTGCCAAGTTTCAGGTGAATTGATAAAATTCCTTTCAAGTTATCATCCGGACAAACTTCCCCATCGAAAAAAGACATTTTTGGTCATGTGACCTCTCTGATTGGTTGAAATGTCACTGCAGCATATTCAAAAAAATTCCCCAAGGCTACTGCCTAAACCTGCCAAATTTGAAAAGAATCCGCCTAACGGTTACAGAGTTATAAGGAAAACAAAATGCGGAGCCGGCGGAGCCTGAAGCTCTCCCATACACAAACAAGCGTCCCTTGCGGGGCGCTTAATTACTTAGACATTACATTTGCCCTTAATAATTAAATTCTTATAAAATTGTATTACACTCATTAACACAACAATTGTTTTTAAGAGTCTTACTGATTAAGTAACCTCGTTAACACTGACCATTTTTCAGAAAATTTTTCAACAAACATTTCCGTTTTGGCTAACAGTAATTGTTCACTGTATACATTTTTCAGATACTTTTTATATTCAAAGAAGTTTAAAGATCTGTTTGCTCTTGCACATTTAAAGATATAATATTTACCAAATTATCCAGAGGAACAGCCCCCCAAGCCAGAAATATTATGTGTGATGGGGAACCTAAAAAAATTTTTGTTTGTTTTTCGGAATATCCAAGATTTAATGCTTCCCCAAAATTCACTTCTTTTAGGGCAGAAAACAAACAGGTGTGTAATGGTTTCTACACTTTCATGGCATAAGCGACATATAGATGTTTCTGATTGCTTCATCTTGAAGAGCTGTAGATTTGTCCCAATTAACCTGTGTGTTATCTTATATTGGAACCAAATGAGAAAATTGTCCTTTAAGCTGTAGAAACATATTCTATAAATATTTTTCCAGGTTTCCGGACAAGATTTTATAGGTCAAGGTCACTATGGCAAGGTCAAAGGTCAAATCAAGGTCACACCATGACATTGCACACCTACACCCCCTAGCTAATGTCCCTACCAAGTATCAACTTCCTACACTTTACGGTTTCCGAGATATAGCCTGGACAAGATTTTATAGGTCAAAGTCACTATGGCAAGGTCAAAGGTCAAATTAAGGTCACACCATGACGTTGCACACCTACACCCCCTAACCAATGTCCCTATCAAGTATCAACTTCCTACACCTCACGGTTTCCGAGATATAGCCCGGACAAGATTTTCAAACTCAAGGTCACTGTGGTAAGGTCAAATCAAGGTCACACCATGACGTTGCACACCTACACTCCCTAACCAATGTCCCTACCAAGTATCAACTTCCTAGACCTTACAGTTTCTGAGATACAGGCCGGACAAACTTTTCCCGCCGCCCGCCCGCCCATCCGGACACCATGGGTGAAAACAATACCCCGACTGCCCTTAAAGGCTGTGGGATAAAAACCACTGTGAAACAGAAATTTAGAAACAGATTGTCTTCAGAACCGGCAAGGACCGGTCATCCTTCTCTTGATTTCAAAACTGTCACATTTTAAAAAGTTGGTTTAGAAGCCTATTTCCTTCATTTTGTTTCAAGAGGAAACATATCATTTTATATTAATGAGCCTGGGACTGGATTATTTTTTATTTTAACATCCATATATTATAAGATATTTTACTGTACACTTTACTTATATTGGCTCCTGAACTAACAGTGAAAATAGATTAAAAGGAAGATTGATAATTAAAATACATGGTTTTACTTTTTAAATTAATGCTACAAACCTCCATGACTTTTACAAAATATTTAATTGTTTTATTTTAGGAATTTATAATTTGCATATTTTATGAAAATTCATGAGAGTTGCCAATGACACCAATATTTTATTTTGCTTTCCAAATTCATATATTATTGTTACGTATTATAAAGACCGGAAGTGCGCAGACTACAGAAAACAATGCAGTGCGCATATTTTTGAGTACAATTATCTGAGGCAATAACTGGACGATCGCCGATAATACAGAATCCAATGATAGACAAAATATAGTGCGACAGCTAGGTGTGTACAGCCGGAAATTTGTGAATTATCTTGGGTTATAAATCACAAAACTGAGGACTTTATTTCTACAACAAAGTTAGAATTTTTTCTGCACCATACATTAAGCATGTTATTTGATCAAATGTGAAACACTATTTAAATTTAATGGCTTGTTATATATTTTAAATTAAGATGGATATTTGTTATTTATTTAAACTGAACTAACACATACATATCTAAATATGTAAAGACATTAAGGTGAGTTGCATTTTGTGTATGGCGCTTCTTAAATACAGCAAATAATTTGTAAACTGTTTCCATTAGTGGTATCAAAAGTGATTTTGTTCCGAGAATATCAGTGACTGTCCTGAAGACACGCTGTATTAGAAAACCCGCGAAATTTATACTGATCTGCAAAAAGCCATTATTTTTTTAAATACATGTATATTGTTAGAAAACCCCAAGGAAGTCTGTGACCTCATATATCCTCATGAATATAAATGAGCTTGGTGCTGTGCTTTCAAGTCAGAGAATTTAAAGTATTTGATACACACACAGCTGGTTTATTTTAAAATATGTACTGAATTGCACCTGTATTGCAAACTCGGGACACTGTTTGAAGAAATAGTGTAATCACACAACAAAGAATAATAGAATATCTGCTTATCCTTATCATATAAGAAGAGCGGTGAGAGTCTAGTAGTCACAGAAAATTATCCTGTGTAAAATGCCTCCTTGTCAACTAAACAACAACTAAGATGTATTCCTGGGATTTTCATTCCATTTTTAACTCAGGACACTTTTAAAAGATATGCTATTCCCTTAAATCAAAGGTAATAGTAATTTTTTTATTATATCCTGTGTTTATTGGCATTTTTTACATATACGGTACTATTTTATAAAAAAAACAAAACATCACACAAATTAACAAGGATATACGCTTTGCCTAAGGGACATTGATTTCAGCAATGTCACTGTATATCTACACTGGCTGACATCTTAAAAGTGTCACTCTATCATCTCAGGAATAATATGGTAAAAATTATTCCAAAAATATATTATTTTGGTAGGATTATGACAAATACACTTGTGCATTATCAATACATGGGTGGTGTGATTATTTTTCTGAAGTTTTTATCACTTTTATATACGGGTGTCCCGAGTTAGCAACACAGGTGTATAGTTCTGAACTTCAGAATGGCTCGGTACACATTTGGAGAGCGCGGCAGTCCAAATATAAACTAGACCTAGCGCATCGGAAAACCGATGCAAATTGTATCCACCGTAAAGACAATGCACCAAAACCTCTAGGACCAATAATAAGCTAGTTATAAGCACTTTTAAGTTTGGCTGTCCTCATTTGACCTTCAAGCAGGGGCCCAAGGTCAAATCCGACCACACCAGAAGATTCCCAGCCCATGATTTTCTATATGTTGGTTTACCATCCCAAACCTCTAGGACCAATAATAAGCGAGTTATAAGCGCTTTTAAGTTTGGCTGTCCTCATTTGACCTTGAAGGAGGGGCCCAAGGTCAAATCCGACCACACCAGAAGATTCCCAGCCCATGATTTTCTATATGTTGGTTTACCATCCCAAACCTCTAGGACCAATAATAAGCGAGTTATAAGCACTTTTAAGTTTGGCTGTCCTCATTTGACCTTGAAGGAGGGGCCCAAGGTCAAATCCGACCACACCAGAAGATTCCCAGCCCATGATTTCCTACATGTTGGTTTACTATCCCAAACCTCTAAGTCCAATAATAAGCAAGTTATAAGCACTTTTAAGTTTGGCTGTCCTCACTTGACCTTAAAGGAGGGGCCCAAGGTCAAATCCGACCAAGCCAGAAGATTCCCCGCCCATGATTTCCTGTATGTTGGTTTACCATCCCAAACCACTGGGATCAATAATAAGCGAGCTATAAGCACTTTTAAGTTTGGCTGTCCTCATTTGACCTTGAACGAGGGGCCCAAGGTCAAATCCGACCACACCAGAAGATTCCCAGCCCATGATTTCCTATAGGTTGGTTTACCATCCCAAACCTCTAGGACCAATAATAAGCGAGTTATAAGCACTTTTACCTTTGGCTATCCTCATTTGACCTTCAAGGAGGGGCCCAAGGTCAAATCCGACCACACCAGAAGATTCCCAGCCCATGATTTTCTATATGCTGGTTTACCATCCCATACATCTAGGACCAATAATAAGCAAGTTATAAGCACTTTTAAGTTTGGCTGTCCTCATTTGACCTTCATGGAGGGGCCCAAGGTCAAATCCAACCACGCCAGAAGATTCCCAGCCCATGATTTCCTATATGTTGGTTTACCATCCCAAACATCTAGGACCAATAATAAGTGAGTTATAAGCACTTTTAAGTTTGGCTGTCCTCATTTGACCTTCAAGGAGGGGCCCAAGGTCAAATCCGACCACACCAGAAGATTCCCAGCCCATGATTTTATATATGTTGGTTTACCATCCCAAACCTCTAGGACCAATAATAAGCGAGTTATAAGCACTTTTAAGTTTGGCTGTCCTCATTTGACCTTGAAGGAGGGGCCCAAGGTCAAATCCGACCACACCAGAAGATTCCCAGCCCATGATTTTCTATATGTTGGTTTACCATCCCAAACCTCTAGGACCAATAATAAGCGAGTTATAAGCACTTTTAAGTTTGGCTGTCCTCACTTGACCTTGAAGGAGGGGCCCAAGGTCAAATCCGACCATGCCAGAAGATTCCCCGCCCATGATTTCCTGTATGTTGGTTTACCATCCCAAACCACTGGGATCAATAATAAGCGAGCTATAAGCACTTTTAAGTTTGGCTATCCTCGTTTGACCTCGAAGGAGGGGCCCAAGGTCAAATCCGACCATGCCAGAAGATTCCCAGCCCATGATTTCCTATAGGTTGGTTTACCATCCCAAACCTCTAGAACCAATAATAAGCGAGTTATAAGCACTTGTAAGTTTGGCTGTCCTCATTTGACCTTCAAGCAGGGGCCCAAGGTCAAATCCGACCACACCAGAAGATTCCCAGCCCATGATTTCCTATATGTTGGTTTACCATCCCAAACATCTAGGACCAATAATAAGTGAGTTATAAGCACTTTTAAGTTTGGCTGTCCTCGTTTGACCTTGAATGAGCGGCCCAAGGTCAAATCCGACCACACCAGAAGATTCCCAGCCCATGATTTTCTATATGTTGGTTTACCATCCCAAACCTCTAGGACCAATAATAAGTGAGTTATAGGCACTTTTACCTTTGGCTATCTTCGTTTGACCTTGAAGGAGGGGCCCAAGGTCAAATCCGACCACACCAAAAGATTCCCAGCCCATGATTTCCTATATGCTGGTTTACCATCCCAAACCTCTAGGACCAATAATAAGCGAGTTATAAGCACTTTTAAGTTTGCCTGTCCTCGTTTGACCTTGAAGGAGGGGCCCAAGGTCAAATCCGACCACGCCAGAAGATTCCCAGCCCATGATTTCCTATATGTTGGTTTACCATCCCAAACCTCTAGGACCAATAATAAGCGAGTTATAAGCACTTTTAAGTTTGGCTATCCTCGTTTGACCTTGAAGGAAGGGCCCAAGGTCAAATCCGACCATGTCAGAAGATTACCAGCCCATGATTTCCTATATGTTGGTTTACCATCCCAAACCTCTAGGACCAATAATAAGCAAGTTATAAGCACTTTTAAGTTTGGCTGTCCTCATTTGACCTTGAAGGAGGGGCCCAAGGTCAAATCTGACCACACCAGAACATTCCCAGCCCATGATTTCCTATATGTTGGTTTACCATCCCAAACCTCTAGGATCGATAATAAGCGAGTTATAAGCACTTTTAAGTTTGGCTATCCTCGTTTGACCTTGAAGGAGGGGTCCAAGGTCAAATCTGACCACATCAGAAGATTCGCAGCACATGATTTCCTATAGGTTGGTTTACCATCCCAAACCTCTAGGATCGATAATAAGCGACTTATAAGCACTTTTAAGTTTGGCTATCCTTGTTTGACCTTGAAGGAGGGGTCCAAGGTCAAATCTGACCACATCAGAAGATTCGCAGCACATGATTTCCTATAGGTTGGCTTCACATTGCAAACCTCTAGGACCAATAATAAGGGAGATATAGGCACTTTTAAAGTCCTCTATGTGGGTTACTTCGGCACTCCGTGGATGACCTTGAGTTAGGAGCTTCAAGGTCAAATGTGTGCAAGGTTGTAGAGGACATGTATATGTGTCATACATATCACCTATGAAGAGATTCAACCTTCTACCTATGAGCAACAGCCAGTAGAAAAATGTAGATTATTTTCAAAGAAATGCCCATGGCGGCCATATTGTTTTTCAGAATGAGGCTATTTTCCTTCCCAGAGAAGCTTACCCCCCAATGAAGATATCCTGCAAATTTGGTGAACCTAGCTGCTGTTGTTTTCCTCTTAGAGCGTTAACGCCGAAAATCTCTCTACGTGCGGCGGCGGCGTAGCGAACGCTAAACCAAAGTATCCACCGGATGCTTCCGGTGGATACAAAAAAACCCTTGTAGTGAAGAATTTCAGAACTAGTGGCTTTCTACCAGTGAACACTCCGCCTACCACTGAACGCCCGCCTTATATTTCTTTGTCAGAGGTCAAGGACAAATGTTTCTATTTATCTACAAAATGGGCGTTCATTGGTATTTCCGGTTTGCGGTAAAAACAGCCGATAATAGACTTAAAATGTGAAAATATAAAGCTTTGCAACAAATGCAACAATATGCACCTGAATTATTAATTGTAATGTACATCATTTGTCAATTTGGTGGCAGAAGAATAAATTATAAAGCTGTTCATATAATTTAAATTCAATATATTTACTTCAGCATGGGCGTTTACTGGTAGAATGCCACTACAGTACACATGCAGGTGCATGTACAGTACTGTTTGGAATGCCAAGTGACAAACTTCGCTGGGGTGACGAACTTCAATGGCTGAGCAGCACATGCAAGTAAAGGAGAACCGAGTTAGCAACCCTGTACACATTACAGGAAATGTCGAGATTGGGAATGTAGGGTGCATGTGTGGGCGATAATACAATATGTTACAATAACTGCAGTGATAAAGGGTGAAACCGATTTTCTGTTGTAAAAATGGCTATTACTCAATACCGATACATAGATGTAGCTTTGAAACAGCTTCTTTTATTCATAGTTTGGGCACATGCAAGTTAATAGACTACAGTACGTACATACAGTACCGTTGTACTACTGCTGCATTCAGACGGAAAATCACGAGTGGTGCGCACCACCTGTGAGACCGTTCTTGACCAATTCAGGCTGTGAGGTCGTGTTTACGGCCTAAGAACGCTGTATACGTACTCGTAATTAATGCTGCGTTCTTACCGG
Source organism: Sabellastarte sp. h YS-2021 (assembly GCA_964017235.1). Taxonomy (NCBI): domain Eukaryota; kingdom Metazoa; phylum Annelida; class Polychaeta; order Sabellida; family Sabellidae; genus Sabellastarte; species Sabellastarte sp. h YS-2021. The sequence continues at coordinate 38,827,601 of OZ024930.1, read as the reverse complement.
CGGTAAACACGACTTCACAGCCTGTAAATTTGCCAAGAACGGTCTCACAGGTGGTATATACCACTGGTGAGTTGGGTGTCACCAGAAACTTTCCAAACTTTGACCTTCACCTCTAGTGACAACAAAGATGCAGAATACATGTGCTTTTGTTATAAAAAACCTGCTAAATGAACTGTTTCGGTACTCGGGATTTTGATAAATAACTTCAGAAAACGAATAAAGAATGAAATATATATCTTTTGTATGGTGGATAGCGAAGTATTGTGATTTCTTTTATTTCTTTCTCTTTGTCATTTGTGTTTGTTTACATCCACACATAAACACACCAGCGGTAAATTGTGAAGAACGGTCAAAACTTTCCACTGGTGGGTACCAACTCACAGGTCGTGTGCACGGGCTCTCTGAACGCAGCATAAACACCCAAGACTTGACAGCGGCAAATATTTGTGTGTTGGATTACTTAACCCTTTCGCGACCATGGGAAATTAATGGCCCAGGGCCCGTATTCACGAAAGGTCTTAGCCTGGGCTTGGGCTTAAAGTTGAGACTTTTGTCTCAAGTTTCTGCCCCAAAACTGCTAAGACTTTTGTCTTAGGCTTAGTGGTATTCACAATGAATTTAAGACCAGTCTTAGGCTTATAGCCAAGGGCTCAACTTTAAGACTGGTTGGTAGTGGGCTTAAATTTTGTAAAGAGGACTTAAATATGGCAGCCATAAACTTTTCTCCACTTCAAAATTTGAAATGGCTGTAAATAAAGTATAATTGTACAGAACACATCTCTAAAGCAGTCTTTGGGAAGTTTATATGTGGTAACAAGGTTTTCCATTTCAAAACAGCACTTTTTCTTAGATAAAATGCATTAAATGAAGGATATATATCACCGATAGTATTGTTTGAATAGAAAAGAAAGATCACATGACACAGAAAACCACTGTGGTTATATGATAATCTTGGACTTAGCTAAGTCACCCTTTGTGAATACTGTTTTAAGACAAAACTTAGCTGAGACAAAAGTCTTAACTTTAAGACTGGATTTAAGCCTAAGACCTGGCTAAGTCTAAGACCCTTCGTGAATACCAGCCCTGAAGTGAATGAAATTCCATGAAAAGTATATATTTTTCTTTAAAAAAGCTTTTTTATTATAGAAAATATTTCATTGTGAAAATTTAATGCAAATTCATTACAAGTTTTCACTGAGAAAATACACAGATGAACAACAAAAAGTAATTTGGAAATTTTATATTAAATTGGAAATTTTATTTTAATATAGCTTTTATAAGCTACAATATCTACCTATTGTAACAATATGCCTAACTGGTGGTTGACCACGGGAAGCTTCCAACCGGAGTAAAAGTTGACAACCTATTACCTGTGAAATACAGATAGCCGGGGCCATCCGGAACACTGGTCATGGGGAATGCCGGTGATATAGTACTGGTGCGGGTATGCACGCACTTGCTGGCTTGGCCACGTGACCTAGGGAACCTATCAGATGCTCGATAGAGCTCTTCCTCAATATTTTGTTGGAACCAAGCCCCCAAGCCAGTGGAAAGTCTGACAAGCGGGGAGGACCAGGGAGGGCCTGTACTATTGGTACAATAGGTAGGTATTGTAGCTTATAAAAGCTACATTTAAAATAAAATTTCCAATTTTATTACACTACAATAGTCCTACCTATTGTAACAATATGCTGAATCCCAGCATATTAGGATGGCTGGGTAGACTGGCACTGGCATAAAAAAGGAACGTCCTTCTGGCAAAGGCAGCAACCATCTAGGTGAGCATTCGGAGACCAGGGTGGAAGAAGAAGACCGTGATGTAGTCCAGATGACCGGAGCTCATTGAAGACCAAGGGGAGTTCTCCAGCTCTCCTGTGGTTGAGGTGAGGCACCAAGGAGAGAAAGCACCATCTTGGTTTGGCACCGCCAGTGTAGGTACTCCAAGCAGCAAAGAATCTAAACACAAAGTACACAAAGTACGGTGAAAAAGTTATTAAGGAACACTGATACGACACAAGAAAATTCTTTTTTTTTTTTTTTTAAATATTTTTTTTTTATTTTGATACAGATCACACTGCCATTACAAAGGTTACTGTGTACACTCTGGCAGGGAAATGGCACAGTATTACAATCGGGCTTATAAAAATTTAAAAATAAGGTATTTAACAAATATGTGACTGTATCTCAATTTTTTATTACAATTATAACAACAACATACTTATTTACCTGAGACCAATCTGTATTTACTATTCTATTTATAATACCACATACAACAAAATGAAGGGGTTACAAAGAAGTGGAATAGTATCAGTTGTTATCATAATTAAATATTTTTTGCATTTGGTACCAACATTTCTCAAATCTAATATTTTCCATTTTCAGATTTGCAACTAATTTCTGCTCACTATATATCCTCTTTTCTAACATGAGCAAATCCTCCATTTTCAGTTCTAGTCCTTTTCTGGAATTCGAAAATATGTAACTTTTTGTAACCATGATCAACGTGTTTAATGCCACTGAATTTGAATTTCGATAAGAATATCCTAATAAAACATCCTCAGGATTAAATTTAATATGAAAGGAGGCTTTTTCCTGTATAACATTTTCTAGTTGATTCCAAAGATGTATTGATTTAGGGCACTGAAAAAATAGATGGATTATAGTTTCTTGGTTATTCTTACACAGTAGACAGTTTGATGAATCAGATATTTGCATCTTGTATAATGATTTTTGAGTTGCTAAGATTCTGTGGAGAATTCTGTATTGGAACCACTTGTAATAAGGATCATGAATTGTTTTGAAACAGATTCTAAATTTTTGTTGCCAGGCATTTGTATCAAGAATTATGCCAATATCTTGATGCCATTTTCTTTGAAAATCTTTTTCAGTATTGACTTTGTTAAGTTTATTATAAATGCCTTTTGTCCCACTTGTATTAAAATGAAGATCAGATAAAGTTTTTAAAATACATGGTTGGGGATAAGTAAACATGTCCTCATTTTTTTACTTCTTTACAAAATCATTTACCAAAGTTTTAATACGATGATATTCAAGAAAGTTTACATTTAAAAAGTTAAACTTTTTCTGTATATCCTTTTGCTCTAAAACAACCCCTCTGTTATCAACAATATCTCTCACTGTAACAACGCCTTTGTTAAACCATGATGGAAAATAAACTTCATGCTCTGAAATTAGTGGATTATACCACAGAGGTGAACTTAAAATATCTCCATTTTCATTTATAGTTTGGATGTCCATAAATTTAACCCACGATAGGAAAACTTCTTTCCAGAAAATGTTTGAGGTTTTTTGTATTAGTAACTTTGCCCATCCAGAACCTAGTTTAAAAAACTTTGATATGGGTGATATAGTTGTCTCAAACAGAGTATGGTAATCAGCCTTTTGACTTTTTAATAATCTATCAACCCATGTTAATTTGAGGGAATCAATAAATTTTTCCAAGTTAACCATTTTAAGTCCAGCATCCTGATAATCTTGTGTAATATACATACGCTTTATCTTATCAGGTTTATTATTCCAAATAAAACCAAAGAACATTGAATTTATTGTTTTTAAGAAATCTCTTGATGGAGATGGAAGTATTGTAAGAAGATGTATAAATTGAGACAGAATAAATGTTTTTATAACTGTAATTTTTCCTAATGGGCTTAACATTCTTTTCTTCCAATTGTTAATGAGCTTCTTGGATTTTTCTAAGGCTAATTTATAGTTTATAGATGTCATTTCATTAAGGTTAACTGAAAATGTAATACCCAGTAAATCAAAGGTAGTTGACCCCCACTCCAAATTAAAAGATGTATTGATTTTTTCTCTGCAGTATTTTTTCCTACCTATCCATACAAGTTTAGTTTTCGTTGTATTCATTTTTAATCCTGAAATTGACCCAAATATTTCTATTGTGTTCAAAGCAGAATCTAAGGACTCTTCAGAACCATCTAAAATAAGAGTAGTATCGTCAGCAAAAAGAAAATTCTTAAGCAAATAAGGTTAAGAGATACAGAAAAAGTATAACTCAAGTTAAATTCTCAAGAAAAATGGAAATATAAATTACTCCTGGTAACTTAATAGTGAGCAGGAATTATGATACAGCAGGTAAGAAAAAAGAAAAGATATAAAGCTAAGTTAGTTACCTGAAGTGGGGTGGAAGGTTCACTCTATGGTGTCAGAGGGTTCTGACATGCCCCATCTACATGGTTCCTGGTCTTGTGCCCCCCTTCTTTTGTCTCTGGAGCTGTTGTGGAAGGAGGCATCACCTGCTGTGCTGCAATGAAGGTGCCCAGGTGGTAGGAGCCTTCTGTCTGATCTTGTCCGGCTAGGTCCTTGAGGTAGAACCTAGTGAAGGTGTTGTGTGATTTCCAATGGCAGGCTTGCATAATCTGATCCATGGAGACTCCTCCATAAAAGGCCTTGGAGGCCGTAAATGCTTTGACGTCATGGGCATTTTATGGTGTTTTTAATCCAAGACGAGATGGTGGAGCACTGAATATCCTTAGTATGGCCCGGTTTAAAAGAGATAAACAACAACTGTCTACCCCCTCTTGAGTCTCTGGTTCTGTCCACCTGAGGGCCCTGACAGGGCAAAGAAGAATATCCGTGTCCTTGGAGTCTTGATTGTACTTCAAGGTGGGAATTACCACTGGAGAAATCGATTGCGGTCCGTCCTTTGCTAACTGATTTTTGGCAATGAATGAAGGAGAGGGTAGTAGTTGGACCTGTTCCCAATCGCCCAGGCATAAAAGTCCATCAAGAGTCCAGGCATGAATTTCACTGCGTCTTTTTTCTGAAGCTAGGGCTAGGAGGAAAACTACTTTCCAAGTGAGGAATTTTAGGTCAGCTGGCTCCTGTGGTTCAAAGGGAGGCTGAGATAATCTGTGTAGGACTACAGATAAATTCCATTTTGGAATGTTCCTGGAACTCTTAGGTTTGTCCCTATAGAAACTGGCAATGAGTCTGGCAATGTCCACATTGTTGCTAATGTTTTGTCTAGTATTCCCTAAGAAATCTGCGATAGCTGTCCTGTAACCTTCGATTGTGGAAAGGCAACGGCTCAGTACATTGAAAAGGTACCAGAAGAAGTTGCATATGTCACTTATAGATGGATTCCTGAAGTCCACCTGTTCCTCTGTGCACTATTTTTGAAAAACTGTCCATTTTGAGGAGTAGATGGCTCTCGTTGAGAGTCTTTGAGGAGCAGCAATTCTTTCTGCCACTTCTGCAGTGAACCTGCGTTCTTTGAGAGTTGAACTCCTACAGTGAACCCATACTGTTGAAACACTGGTTTCCTAGATACCAAACATGGAGGTTGAAGAAAGCTGGGTTGGTGTGGTAATGGTTGCTCAGTGCATGGTTGTTTGAGTAAAGTTCGAATCTGAGGAAGTTGTCGTGGTACATCCAGTGACATTTCCACTAGGTCCCAAAACCATGGCTTTGTCGGCCAGCCTGAGGCAATAAGTATTAGCCTGCACATTTGTGATAGAAGTTTTTGTACGACCTTGGGCAGTAGGGTGGTGGGAGAAAAAGCATAAGCGACCAGGTTTTCACATGGGATGTTCAGGGTGTCTACCCCCTAAGTCTGAGGATCTGGGATTGGAGAAATGTACAGAGGAAGTTTTGTATTCAGGCTGGTCCCAAACAGGTCCACTCGGGGACTCTTCCATATCTTGGAAACGTGTTTGAAGATTTGTGGAGATAGGGACCACTCTGTGGGCTGGATTTGATTCCTCCTGGAGAGGCCGTCTGCTATCATGTTGAGTGACCTGGTATGTGTCTTGCTCTGAGTGTGACATTGATGAGGTTGCACCAAGTCAGGATTCTCCACATTAGGCCGGAAAGTTCTGTGGATCTTGTACTGCCCTGTTTGTTGATATATGACACCACAGAAGTGTTATCTGAGGCAATCAAAATGTGATTGTTCCTGCAGGTCGTTTTGAAGAACCGCGGGGCGAGGAAAACTGCCTTCACTTCCAAAAGGTTGATATGTAGGTGTTTTTCTGTGTGAGACCAAACCCCTCCTGTTGAGTCGTGATCTAAGTGTGCGCCCCCATCCTGCACTTGAGGTGTCTGTAAAGATCAGTTTTTGTGTTCCCTTGGGTGTAAAAACTCCCCTTGTAGCACATTTTTGGGGTCTAACAACCATTCCCCATGTCATATCATCTTCTGGTTCCAGGGGATTGGTATGTCCAGAGGTATCAGAAATTTCCAGTGAATCTTGAGATGCCATTGAAATAATCTCATATGCATCCTGCCCAGTTTGACCATCTTCTCCGTTGATGCAAGTAATCCAACGGTGGACATAAGAGTCATGGCACTGATAACAGACTTAAAGGAGAGGCAACGGAACATCTCCTGAAGCTTCATCCAGCTGTCTTGAGTGGGCTTGACAAGAGCCAAATCTAGTAAAAAATGGCATCCTAGGAAGTTGAATCTCAGGGAGGGTACCAGCTCTGATTTCTTGAGGTTTACTACAAAGCCCAAATCCCTTACTAGGTTCAACAGTTTTTGAATCTGTTCGTGGCACTCCTCTTTAAAGGGGGTGCAAATCAGCCAGTTGTCCGGGTATTGATGAATTTGTATGCCTTCTTGCAAGGCTAACAGTCTGAAATCAATGACTACACTGGTGAAAATCAGTGGGGCCGTGATTAGGCCCAAGGAAGGCTGGTAAACTGGTATGTGACACTTTTGTGGTAGAACTTGAGGTATTTCTGCAACTGAGGGTGAATAGGTATGTGAAGGTAGGCATCTGTGAGGTCGATAGAGATGACCCATTCGTTTCTCTGAGAGAGATGCTCATATGGATTCTGGAGTCTCTGTCTTGAACTTTGGAACAGCCAGAAACTTATTGAGACAACTTAGATCTATCACTGGCCTCCAGCGGTTGCCTGGTTTTAGAACCAAGAACAGGCAACTGTGAAAACTTATAGACTGTCTGATTTTTGGATGGTATCGTAGAGGTCTACAAGTTGTTTGTTGAAGTCTGCCTAACCGCTAGTTATGCATGGTATCCTGGACAAGATTGGATGCTCCCTGAAGGGTTGTTTGTATCCTACCACGATGAGGTTTAGTATTGAGCAGTGTGCGCCTAAGGTTTTCCATCCTGGCAGGGACAATTTTGGCCTGCTTCCCACTGCTTGGTTTGATTGTTTCTGAGCTTGATCTTGGATAAAAACACCATGAGACTGTACACAAGGGGTCTTCCCCCTCCCCACCAGGGGTTTACACAAGGAGTCTTTACCCCCTCATGTGTGGTGTGAAAGGATGGAGTCTTTTCCCCCTCTGGTGGGTGTGAAAACAAGGAGTCTTTACTGCTGCCTGTGGGGTTTGAAAACACAGAGTCCTTACCCCCTACGGTGGGGTATGAAAACAAGGAGTCCTTTCCCTCTCCCTCTGTAGGGTTATAACACTCAAAGTCTTTTTCCCCTCTGGAGGAGCACACTGGGGAAGATAATCCAAGAGATAGTGTGAAGCTGTTGCAGGTCTTTGTCCAGGATTTTTTTAGGGTAACACGGTTTTGAAAATGTCACTAAGGAGGCTTTTGCTGCCTGCTACTGTTTGTGTTACCCCCACGGCCATGTCCCCTGTGACCGCCTCTGCCTCCTCTGTGACCACCCTGGTGAGGGTGAGGAAAAAGGCCTGTTGCACCATGTATTGGAATGCCCACATTGGTTGGTAAAAAATGCCCTTAGGGGGCTGACGCTGTCCACCTCTGCCTTTCTTGTGTTTCTTGTAGGGGTGGAAGCAGTCTTTTTGGATCCTGGTTTTTAACCCCAACCCGATGAGATGATGTTCGTTTTCTTGCATCAGGATCCTGTCAAACAAGTCACCTCCTGAGATGATTGCAGAGCGTAGGTTGCACAGTCTGAAGGCATCCAGGTTTGGGTGAGTGTGGCAGAGGTAAACATCTCTCCTGAGCAAGACCAAGTTGGTAAGAGAAGAGATAAAATGTGCGACCAGGTCCACGTAGGCTTTGGACATACTCCTAATTATGTCAAGCATGAATTACATTTTGGAGGCTTCTTACTACGTAATTTGGTAAAGTTATAGCATGATTTGCTCCCGAGTTGGTCCATCCTGAGTGGCTCTAAATTGGTCAAACAATTTTTCCTGTTGGTCTCTTGACACTCTGAGGTTGTTAAGAGATGACTCACTGGCCATACCGAAGGGGGAGAGAAAATTGGTGATACTGACATTTTCACTGTGGCTGGAGGACCACTCCTATATCCAGGCTTGGCAATATTGGAGAAAGCCTGTGGCACAACCTGAGGATTCTGCAAGTACTTTTCACCCACTACATTGTACCAGCTACCTTTGTGAGGGGGGATGGCTGGAAATTTACCAATATCTAGGGTGGAGGAAGTACTAGGTTTCACTGCTTCATCCTGAGCTGTTTGAATGTGCGAAAGATCAGCCATGGGAAGTTTTATGGATGGTGGTCTCATGCCTGGTTTCTCTTGGAGAAATAGAGGGTCGTGTCTTAGAGCTGAACCTAGTTTCTGAGTTCCTTTGCAGCCGGATCTGGGATGGAGAGAAACTGCCTAACCCTTTGGACAAGTTCTTGGAAAGGTAGCTTAGGGGGAGCTCCCTGTTCACCAGTGTTGGCGGGTTCTTCTGGCCTTGGAGTGGTGGAAGAAGATGCTGAGGTATCTGCGCCATACTCCTCTTGTTCCAGCACTTGCAAAAGAGATTGCAGTTTTGAAGAGGCAGGTGCTATATTGGAGGGCACTACCATTGAAGGAGCTGAGGTTGGAAGGGAAGTAGCCAGTATAGGACCCAAGGAAGGCACTTGTATTTGAGATGCTACTGCCTTAAGTGACTGAGAGGCGATGGCAGAGGAACCTTCAACATTGGCTAAGCCCTTCTTGATAGCCAGTTGAGATGGAGTTGCGTCCATGGGTTCCTCTAACTTTGTAGCAGCTGGGATCGCAGACAGAGGGGTGATAGAGACAATGTGAGGTTGTGTGGGTGTAACTTGAGGGGCAGGATTAGTTTGAGCTGGAGCCAAACAGTTAAACATGTTCTCCATAGATTGTTTTAAGAACGCTGGAGACCTGCTGGAGTTGTGTTGAGATATCGCTTATTTGTTCCTCATTTTTTCTTTGTAGCTTATTTATTAGTTCAAAATTCTGCTGTTCCAGGTGACTTTTGATAAGCTGTGTTCTGGGAGTTTGAGAGATCTCAAAAGAGGATGCAGTCCTTTGAGGCTGAGGCAGTGACAAAGTTGCCATTTTATCAGCCATATATTATATGTTGGGTGTTTTCCCTGTTGGGATAGTATCCTGGGCTGAAACCACTGGATCCAGCGCCTTGAAAAGAGCTGAAGAAACAGAAGATTGCAGTACTGGTTCGGTGTGTACCAGAAAACTCATCACCAGGAGAGAAGCACAAGATGGCTGGTTAGTAAGTGGACTGATGCTGATAACCGGTACAACATTACTTTATTGTTCCAGTTCTAAATCTAGTAGTGTATCATCTACATGGGAGAGTTCTTCACCGGGAAATACCGGTTCGTCTTCTGGCTCTGGTTCTACATTATCATCTTGTGAGCTGGTATGATTACGATAAAAAGATCTCTTTGCAAAGCTTTCTCGTAACTGAGTCTACTGTTCATCAGTACGCATGGAACATGATGCACACTGATTTACATCAGCTCCCTGTGTGCAGGGGTCTTGACCTTTGCACTTTGCTTTGCAGCCAAAGCAGGCAAGGTGAGAATCAAATTGGGGCATAAAATGATCACATTTGCCCCGTTTTTGGTAAGGTGGTGTCTTCAACATGATACCAGTATGATCTATACACAATAAAGATTACAATATATAAAAATTAACTGTCTACCCACAGTATAACCACAGTAACTGAACAATAAAGTAGCTGCTTGCCGTTGGTCGGCAGTTTACAGTACAGCACCCTGACGAACTCTATGTACTGGTTTCCTCTGCCCTTCCAACTACCCATCGTGATATGACCTGTACAGTGTTGACTGTGACGTAAAACCCCAAATAAATAAATGAACAATAAAGCAGAGGTACAAGAAACCCAGTCTACACAAGATGGCTTTCAACACAAAATGAGGAAGAGCTGTAGCAAGCAGCTGATAGGTTCCCTAGGTCACATGATCCCATAGGTACACTTTACCCGCACCAGTACTATACCAGTTATATACCGACAATATTCCGGCAATATACGGCATACATGTGACCAGTCACCGGAAAATTTATTTTTACGGGTAAAAGTTTTCCAACTCTTACTCTGGTTGGAAGCTTCCCATGGTAAACCACCAGTATAGCATATTGTTACAACAGGTAGGTATATTGTAGTGTAATAAAATGCTGATATGATCATTAACTCAGCATCTGCCAGAATGTGTTTTGATTGATATTATCCAAAGCAAGGTTTAATACACAGTCCAGAGGACACAGAGAGCCCTGCCACATAAAAAGTAATAAAGATGTGTTCATAACTGTTACATATATGCATAGGCATATAGGCATTTTGTCTGTGCATTATTTAATCCAAGCTTTATATGTATGTGTTAACATTTAAAGTAAGGGAGTTATTGATTTTTGTGTTATGTGGTACTGATGTTTATTAATCTATTTATAGACTGGGGGAAATCTCTCTGGGCTTCTATAATCTCATTAGTTCTACTATACTGATCTATTAATAGATTTGGGGAAACCCTATAAGCTACTTGTAGGTTCTAGAACTTCCTCACGTAATCTGGTTACTGGTGTTAACTTCAAGTTAGTTCTATAACATTCTAGACGCTTCCATAATTATATATAAGGACTGTACATTTGACCACACATGAACATAGTATTCACTGGCTATAAGGAAGGTTACTTGTGTCTTTGAACTAATAACAAGTGGATATAAATTACTTGTGCTGTTGTGAACTATTGCTGGAGTGAACTTTCTACAGTGTGTGGATAGATTTGCTGTGCTTTGGATATTACTTACTTATTATAATGTAGTAATTGGGGTATTCAACCAAATTAGATATAATGTAAATTTTATTCATTTTAAATTCTATAATATTTTAACAATACCTTATACAATAACAATATTAACTTATAACAGTACTTCAGTTGGGTAAAATATTTTGGCATACTCATTTTTGCCAATTTATTCACTTTTTAATTCTTATTGGTCAGTGGTCAGTAAATCCTCCTTTGGTCTATCCCTTTTGAGAAGGCAGCATCTGTATATTTGCAGCTGTAAACTTTCAATTTCATCACATTTGCATATACTCACAATAGATTGGAATGGTATGTATGAATTATTCATGTATCACAGATTTTATTTGGAATTTATTCATGGTACTTACCATTAACAGGAGTTGATAAATCTTAATAATCCTGTCAAAACTTGGCTCTTGCCTGTTAAATTTGTACTGAGAGCGCACAGTTGCACAGTAAATATATAAAATATTAAAATACCAATCTTACCTGTAAATTTGGGTAAATCTTTCTATTCATACATAGATTTAATTTATAACATTGGTTTTATATTATCCTCACTCATTATGCATTTTAGGTAAATATTTTGTTAGTCTTTGTAATTGTCTTCCTACACCAAGAGGTCCCTGAAAAGCTATATAAGGGCGAACGTAGCACTGTAGAGTCAGTTTCTTTTGAGAGACTCAAAGTGTGAACATCGATCTGTGCAACATTGTGCGCAAACAGTACTGTCAAGTAGCACATTATTAATCTTGCTGTGCGCATGCACTGATTTCACGTGGGCCAATTGACTGAAAGGTCAGTTAACACAAACAATGTGTGCACATTTAATGCTGATATATCCCATTTAAACATAAGTTGACAATGAATACAGCTTCCACATATATTTAAATTCAATATCCAACACTCTGTACTTGATAACACTTGATACTTTAGGACAATTAAGTTGAAAACTTACACATGTAAATTTAACAAGTGTCTTGTCAAAATGCCAACTTTCTTGACTGTCTGGTTCTGAGCCAATGAAATTTCTTCACACAACTCATTCCATCCTGTGTTTTAGGGGAAATACCTATGACGTCATGCTTTCTCTAACATTGCCTGATAATCAATAATCCTGTCTGTCTTTGTGCCAATAAAAATCCTTCACACAACTCATTCCATCATGACCTATGACCTTTTACTTTGCCAATGAAAACCCTTCCTACAACCCATTGATCAGCAGTGACAGTTCTATATTTGGAAAAACTGCAGTGAAGTAGTACTCACTCATTCACTGGCATTTCCATATTTGGAAACAGAGTAGTGAAGTAGTATATATGAAGAGATAGAGTTAATCCATTGACTCCAGTGTAACATATTTACATTGGACTGAGCTGTATTTATTGTCAACTTAAAAATTCAATCTTTCTTTTGAAATGCACACCTTATAAATGACTGAAGAACTATTATTTAGATAAGGACAGCACTTTTGTTGAGTGCTATTTTCTCAGTGTATTTATAATTCACTGAGCATTACTGTAGTATTTACACACTGATTTTTGACTGTACTTTTAGTGTGTTTGAATTATTTGACATTGAATTAAGAATTGAATGTCACACATTGATATTTGAATACTGTGTGTTACTAATGTATTTGGACATTTGATGCATATTTTTGACTGTTGGCATATCAAATGCTTGTGAATTGCACACAGTCTGATTGGATGTCATATGCTTTTGAATACTAGTGTGTGACTTTTTGCTCTTATGAGATTTGGTGTGTATATTTTGACTATTGGTATGTGGAATACTAATTAATTGCACACACTCTTATTTAATGTGAATATTAGTCTTGAAACTCTTTGAGTATTGACTGTGTTGACTGTATTTACGGTATTGACAGTGTTAACTGTATTGACATGTTTGACTGTATTGACATTAGTGACTGAATTAACTGTATTTACTGTGTTGAGTGTATTGACAGTATTTTCTGTATTGAAGTTTAGATTTAAGGTGCATGTTGCATTTGATTTTATTAGTGCACCGTAGTTGACTTTAGGAATTACTTGTATTATTTTTTATTGAATATGCCGGTTTGACATGAGTTAAATAAAGTTGTTATTTGTTTTGTAATTCTTTTAAGTTATTTTGTTGGAATGCATGAGTGAGACTGACTTATGATTGAATTGAGGTACATGCATAGGGTTTCTCTGCAACTTATTTGATTGACTAATTATCTTACCTGTGGTGAGCAGGTACTTAAACAAGCAACCTTACCTGTGATGAGCAGGTACTTTGACTAATTATCTTACCTGTGGTGAGCTGGTTAAGATTACAATAAGCAGAGAATCTTGACTGTACTGTGTAGATTGGGTGATTGACTTGAACTTACCTGATGATTTGATTCTTGGACAAGATTGAAGAGTTTAAGGCAAACGTTGTAGTTAACACAACTAACACACTACCATACAAACCAGTTAACATTAACACACAACTAACGTTCTAGTTGTTAACACCAACCGGGAACGTTACAATATACAGTGTGTGATTCTACCAGATAGTGGATTTAATGCATTTCGGACATTCTCCATATCTTGGAGACAGTACAGTTGTGCAAGCTCTCTGAATATCTTTACACAGACATTTTGTGTGATTGGATAGAGAAGGGATCACATGATAAGGATATTTTGTGTTACCAAACATTGGAACAGATCACAGGATACAGATATCTGTGTGTTAGTGGACACTGGACGGATCATATGACAGATTGTTGGATACAGTGTCAGTACTATTGAGAGCATAACAGTTGACTGTAATCATTATTTTTAATTGTTAAAAAATGTTAAGTTAAACTTTTTGTCTTTTCCTGGTGCAACTTAAAACAACCGGTAATTGCTACAGCACTTGCCCTGTGACCGTAACAGGAAAATTGGGGGCTCTTCCGGGATCCAACCATCTGATCCAACCATTTGACCCAATTATTCAGTTAACATTTTGAAAATTCATTTGATTTGACCATTTGTTGGAGTCAACAGTGCTCAAAATGTCTATGCTAAAGAGTTTGTTCAGTCACCATCTATGGAGGTTCTGGAAACTTTTAAAAAGGATATGTTAATGCAGATAGCACAAGAGTTACAGTTAGAGGTGAAAAGGTCAACAGGTAAACATGAACTTAAAAGATTTATTGTTGAACAGTTAGTTGATGAAGACATTTTACCTGATAGTTGTTTAGAAGTGTCCTCTACCAATGGAACCTTCTGGGCAATTTGAGATCAGGCGATTAGAAATTGAAAGAGAGCTAAAACTTAGAGAATTTGAAGCTGGAGAAACAGAGTTTGAAGCTGAAGCTCAACAAAGAAAAGAAGAGCTCAAATCTCAAAAATGAAAAAAAGCTTGAAGCTCAAAAATATGAAAAGGAACATGAGCTTAAACATAAAGAGTGAAATGAGAGGTTTAGAATTAAATGCTTGCCGCATTGCCCATGAAGAGTCCATTGCTACCAAATTTGATTTGGGTAAAAATGTGCAATTGGTACCATCTTTTAATGAATCAGAAGTTGATAAGTACTTTCAGCACTTTGAACAAGTTGCTCAAAATTTGAAATGGCCCACAAACCGGTGGCCTTTATTGCTACAAAGTGGTTTGAAGGGGAAAGAACAAGAGGCATATACAGCTTTACCAATTTCTGAATGTGTGGACTACAACTGTGTCAAAAATGCAATTTTGAAAGCATATGATTTGGTACCAAAAGCATATCGTCAAAAATTCAGAAATTATAGTAAACAAGAAAGTCAAACTCGTGTTGAATTTGCCCATGAGAAAGAAGTGTACTTTGACATATGGTATAATTCTAGGGAAGTAGGTACAGACTAGGCAAGTCATTTTGATTGAAGAGTTCAAAAGGTGTGTTTGTGATGACATTAAAACCTATCTAGATGAACAGAAAGTTGAAAATTTGGCCAAAGCAGCAGCTTATGCTGATGACTATGCGCTGACTCACAAGTCCACTTTTAACAAGAATAGATTCTTTGGTTCCACTAAAAAGTCTTATCCTGAAGTAGGAAAGAAATCTGAAAATGTAGCTCTGGAAAAGAGTTCAGATAAGGGTCAAACCTCAAATCAGACTACGAGTAAGGATAGGAAACCCAGATCCTTTGATCCTGTGTGCCATTATTGTAAAAAAGGCATGTTATGTCTGACTGTTGGCTCTTAAAGAAAAAGAGGGAACAGGAGGCAACGCCCAATGCCTTTGTGTCTAGCAAATCTAACTGGCGTTCAAATCCCAATAGAGCAGAATCTAGTATTGGTTTAGACCAGTCTGAGATTATTAGGGAAGAGTTCAAACCTTTTGTGTCTGAAGGTTTTGTGTCCTTAAAAAGTAATTCCAGTCAGGTCCCCATTAAGATATTAAGAGACACTGGAGCTACTCAGTCCTTACTTTTAGAAGGTGTATTGCCATTGAGTGTCAGGACCTCTACTGGTGAAAGTGTTATTGCTCAGGGTATTGAGGGAGGGTATGTAAATGTTCCCTTACATATGGTCAACTTAGTATCAGACTTAGTTACTGGTTCTGTTGTTGTGGGTACCAGGCCTACTTTACCAATTAAAAGGGTGTCTTTTAGGTTATTCGGAAATGATTTGGCGGGTGGAAAGGTGGTAACTGATCCTAAGGTTACTTCTAAGCTTTGGTTACGACTGAGAAATTAGAAGAGGTTATTCCTGGTATTTTTCCCTCCTGTGCTGTGACTTGAGCTATGGCTAAAAAAGAGCAAGAAGAACCAAAAGATTGTAAACAATCTACAGATGTCTTAGTTGATTTGTCAGATACATTTTTGAACAAATATGACCATGATGTGCAGAATTCCAGTGATACTAACCCTAAAGCTAGGATAGATTCTTAGAATCAAGACACAATAGATAGTCCAGATATTTCACTTTGAAAACCAAAGTTGATTTCAGAGCAGGAAAATGACCCTGAGTTAGCTCCTTTATTCAAGTTGGTCTTGCCACCAGCGGAGCTAGATAAGGTCCCTGTCAGCTAAGTTGTCAGAAATGGTGTGGTTATGCGAAAGTGGAGGCCACCAAATGTCCCTACTTCTGAGGAATGGTCAGTATTTATTTATTTGGGGTTTTATGTCGCTTTCAACACTGTACAGGTCATATCACGACTGGTAGTTGGAAAGGCAGAGGAAACCAGTACATACAGTTTGTTAGGGTTCTGTACTGTAAACTGCCGACCAACGGCAAGAAACTAGCAGCTTTCCCACTTGAGGCCATGCCAGGAATAGAACCCCGGCCTCAGAGGTGGGAGGGGAGAGTGTTACCACTCTGCCACCGTGGCCCCACAGGAATGGTCAGTAGTACACCAGATTGTTGTACCAAAAGTGTACCAAAGTTAGATATTTAAATTGGCTCATGAATCTTCAATGGGTGGTCATTTAGGCATCAACAAAACTTACAGCAAGATAACCAAACATTTCTATTTGTCTCAAATTCAGCGCTGTGTGGCAGAATTTTGCAAGACTTGTCACACTTGTCAAATGGTAGGGAAACGAAATCAAAAGATTCCTGTAGCTCCTCTTAAACCCATTTCAGCATTTGAGGAACCATTTATCAAAGTGATAATTGACTGTGTAGGCCCCTTGCCAAAAACTAAATCCAGAAACCAATATTTTTTACGATTATGTGTGGCACAACCAGATTCCCAGAAGCCATACCTTTGACCAACATAACAACACCTAAAATCTCAAAGCTCTGGTCAATTTCTTTACTTTAGTTGGCTTACCAAAGGAGATCCAGTCAGATCAAGGGTCAAATTTTATGTCAGGACTATTTCAACAGGTTGTGTTTCAGCTAGGTGCCAAACAGATCAAAGCTAGTGCTTATCAACCAGAGTCACAAGGTGCACTTGAAAGGTTCCATTCAACTTTGAAGAATATGATTAGGACATATTGTTTAGAAAATGAAAAAGACTTGGATGAAGGTGTCAGTTTATTATTGTTTGCAGTTAGGGAGTCAGTTCAAGAATCTTTCGGCTTTAGTCCCTTTGAGTTGGTCTTTAGCCATTCAGTCCGTGGTCCTCTCAAGCTGTTGAAAGAGAACTGGTTATCTGAGAACACAGAGAGCCTGAATCTGTTAGATTATGTCTCAAAGTTTATACATAAGTTTTAAAAGGCTCGTGAGCTGGCACAACAAAATTTGAAAAATTTTCAGTCAAAAATGAAGATGCTTTATGATAAGAAATCACAAAACCGTGTTTTCAATCCAGGAGGCAAGGTTTCAGTGTCATCACCTGGCAAAATGAACAAACTGCATGCCAGAGATCTAGGGTCATACCTAGTGATAAAGAGAGTAGGAACTCTCCATTGTACTCTCCATTGTATTAAATGCTGTGATGGCAGACAGTTAAAATTCAATATGGTAAAGCCATACTACAAAAGAGGTGTAACATAGCTTATGATGGCTATTAATTAAAACACTGTTAATGGTAAGAATTCGGTGTATAAAGAGGACTTTAAAAAAGTGAAATATATAGCGTCTGCACAGATATGCTCTGTCCAGAAATGGTATTTAAAGAGTAATTTGTATACTTGTGGTTAGTAAGTTTGTAAAGGTTACACATGGTACAAATGTTACTTTTGTATTTAGACAAATATGCATTTTGAAAAGTTATTACATGTGTATACGTGTATTTGTTGAAAAAAAATTTCTTACAAAATTTTGTAACCCCTTGGCTTCCAAAATTTTTCTTTAAGGGGGGAGGTGTTACATATTTAGGCATTGTGTCTGTGCGTTATTTAATCTAAGCTTTATACGTATGTGCTAACATTTAAAGTAAGGGAGTTATTGATTTTTGTGTTATGTGCTACTGATGTTTATTGATCTATTTATAGACTGGGGGAAATCCCTCTGGGCTTCTATAATCTCATTAGTTCTGCTATACTGATCTATTAATAGATTTGGGGAAACCCTATAAGCTACCTGTAGATTCTAGAACTTCCTCACTTGATCTGGTTACTGGTGTTAACTTCAAGTTAGTTCTATAACATTCTAGATACTTCCATAATTATATATAAGGACTGTACATCTGACCACACATGAACATAGTATTCACTGGCTATAAGACAGGCTACTTGTGTCTTAGAACTAATAACAAGTTAATATAAATTACTTGTGTTGTTGTAAACTATTGCTGGAGTGAACTTTCCACAGTGTCTGTATAGATTTGCTGTATTTTGGATATTACTTACTTAGTATTTACAGTGTGTGATTCTACCAGAGAGTGGATTTAATGCATTTTGGACATTCTCCATATCTTGGAGCGGAGAGTACAGTTCTCCGAATATCTTTATACAGACATTTTGTATGATTGGATAACGAAGGGATCACAGGATAAGGACATTTTGTGCTACCAAACATTAAACAGATCACAGATATCTGTGTTAGTGGAAATTGGACGGATCACAAGACAGATCACGAGACAGATTGCTGGATACAGTGGACAAACTTAACTGTCAGTTGCAGTGGTCAGGTCAGATTAGTTTCATTATTGTATCATTGTATGTACTATTTAGAGCATGCCAGTTGACTGTAATCATAATCTTTAATTGTTAAATAAATATGTTAAGTTAAACTTTTTATCTTTTTATCTTTTAATTGCTACCGTGCTTGCCATGTGACCATAACAATAACTCTGAGAGAAATTGCCACATGCTTGTTGGCCTAGTGGTTAGCAGGTTTGGCATCTAACCACAGTCACCTCTGTGTGGGTTCGACTTCCACAAGTGGCAATGGTGAAGACCCTTCCCAATATGACCGTGCAATTGATTGGGACATAAAACCCTATTTTGACCTTTGACCTGACAGAAATCATAAACACAAATGAACAAACCAAAGTATCTAACAACATTCCCAACAGGCACAGACCTTTCAAAACATGTTGATTTAGTGTTAAAAATCGACCCTGACAATGATGTACACTTTTTCAACACTAAATCTAATTTCTGACATGAAAAAGTAGTCATACTTTCAACATAAAATCGTAGTGACTTAGCATTGAAAATTGATCCTGGCATATTTTCAACACTAAATCTAAGTTAGATTTCTGAAAAAAAAAGTAGTCATGTTTCACATGAATAATCAACACTAAATCTTGTTTAGATTTTCAACATTAATAAGTAGTTATGTTTTAGACAAGAAATCATGGTAGCTTGAAAAGTGATCCTAAAATTGATGTACATTTTTCAATAATAAATCCAATTTTGTTTTCTTTAAGGAAAAGTAGTCATATTTTGGAACAAAAACATACTGAATATGGGAAAATGTATGACATGAGTATGTTAATTGTGCACCTTCTCTGAAAGTGGTGAGCTTTTCAAAAAAAAAAAATATATATATATTAATAATAATAATAATTGTGTAATAGCTAGGTAATTTTGATTCATCCTTCTTAGTTCTTGCATGGTCCTTTTTTAATTTGCGCATTTTGCTTAAAGGACTACTTTTTATTAGTTAATAAGTTAATTACTCTATATCTACAATATATTTGGGTATGAAATTGTCACAAAATTTCACATATATTTTGTGTTTCAATAGCAACTGTAGTCTCAAAGGATATTCAGTTTTTAAATTTGTTTTAAATTATAATTCTACACTGAAAACTACCCTCTTGAAAACTACCCTTTCATCTGCAGTAAAAAAGTAGCACATTGGTGGATCATCAAAATCATTAGAATGTAATGAATACATACATATTTATAAAATCTATGTGCTACATTCATTCCTATGTACAAGACAAATATATTAAGATAGAATAAGAAAATCCCTTGTCAAAAGCAGCATGAACCTAAGCTCTTCAGTTATAACATTTTAATCACTAGCTCAATGGTGTCATGGAAGTGTCAATAGGAAGTGTTTACTCTTTTTCAATAACATGGTGTGTGCTTGTCTACATAAGTCCCCTCTTTTGTGAAGTTGTACACATTTAGTTTGGTTGTATTTTTTTCAAACTACATTCAAAAGATGAATGTTTTGAAAGAGAAGCAACAAAAAGCAGTGATTTTACTTGAATGTTTCTTTGTAATTGCAATGTCTTTTTTAATATAATATTAATATAGTTTGACTGGATAAAATAATTAGACACAGAGAATGTCACTTCACAAATATTTAATTTGTTTAAATATATTAAATATATTACCAAGAATCCATCAGTTTATTGAAACTGGATTATCCTATCATAGAAACAGAAAATAATGGATATCTAGGTGGAAAATACAAAATATCATAATATATAACCATATACTGAGTGATAAAGTTTGATTACATGCAATATTATGAACAGACACAATGAAATCACCATCCTCAATCAACAAGTAATCCTGTATGCATGAATTAAATTGAATTTTGCCCTTTCACATATTATTATGATAATTCAGATAGCCACATGAGAACCAGTGGTTTGAGCTACTAAATGAGAAATAAAAAAAAAATATATGCCATGATTCCATAAAAAAAATTAATTGATGTTGGAGTAACATGGATTAAAAAATTGGACGAAGTTAACAATAATTTGCAAATTCAAAATATACTTTTACATTATTTCATCTATTGGATTCAACTTGATTTCACTGGTTGATCACATTTCACCAATTGATTTCAACATGACCGTTGAATCCAACAGTTTGCAAAATCTACATGCATTTTAACCAGATTTCACCTGTTGGTTTCAACCTGTTTTCACCCATTGGTTTCAACATCAGACCTGGGGCGATTACTTTGAAAAGTATTCGAATACGATTACGAATACTTTCAATTTTCATGATTATGAATACGATTATGATTACACCATTTTCAAAAGTATTCGATTACGATTATGATTACTTTTTTGAAAAGTATTCGATTACATTTACGAATACACTACGATTACTTTTGAAAAAATCATATCTAATTTGTGCTTATGAGTCACATTGAAAACTGTGTTAAATGAACCTATGTTAAATTCCAAAATTAAATTTAGCATTAAATGAAAGGGTTTTTATTCTTATATAAAACCAGATAATCTAATTGCATATTATATATCCCATATTATACAGTAAGTTATCAAAACTAATTCCATCATTTTAGAGGATTGTTTGTTGTTGATATGTTTTTCAGTGAAGAATTACCTGAATTAACCCCATTACAAAATAAGAAACATCAAGCCTATCATTGAATAAACATTATCATATGTATATTAAAACAAAAGAGTTTACCTTCAAATGAATCAATAGATTGGAAGTTGTCATTCCTATAGCTGCTACAGTAGCTGTACACTGTTTACATTTTGCTCTGTATTTCCCAGATGTGTCATCTGGCATTTCAAAGTAATCAAACACAACAGACTTTGGCTTAAAGCTAGCCATCATTCCTTTATGTCTAAAATGTCACTTGTCACAATACCTGCCACATTTACCAATCTGAGAATTAATCCAATATGACAACTTGACAAGTGACACACATATTTATACACAGGCTTCATAATCCCCTTACCTAGTGTGACAATTGTTATACTTTCTTTCAAGTCATTATCTAAAGTTACCCATTAAAATTGCTGGATTTTCAGTTTTTAAGAACCAGGGGCCTGTATAGTGTTAGGTTTTGATTAATCTAAGTCAATGGAAAATAAAAACAATGGTCATATACTTATTTTATCAATTATGATTCAAATCCTCACGCCCTTGAAAATTGTTTCATAATGTAGACATTAATCCTTGAGGTAAATGAATTCATACATTTATTACTAGTAGTAGATTTATAACATAATACAGTAAGTAAATTAAAAATGCAATACTATGTAACAAAACTACTATTTTTAATTTCGCTAGCCTGATCATAAAAGTCACACAAGTCAACTAATGAAGAATACTAACAAATATACTTCGCAACTATCTAATAAATTCATACAGCTTATATTAAATTAATATTAAATGAAAGATACACAGTCCCATGTTTATTTAATGTCAAAACTCACACAATGAATTCACACTTCAAAGTTGTCATTAAAAGCTTCTAACTATAAGTTTAAAAGAGTAAAATTCTGAGTAAATTGACAAAAATTTCCAAAGTATTCGTAAAAGTATTCATGATTACGAATACTTTTGGAATGTATTCGAATACGATTGCGATTACTTTGCATATTTTACAAAAGTATTCGATTATGATTATGAATACTTTGAAAAATGCAATCGATTACCTAGGATTATGATTACGATTACATTTTGCCCAGGCCTGTTCAACATTGGTTTCAACATGATGTCACTGGTTGGATCCAACTAAAAACGGTTTGTAAAATCTACATGTATTTCAACCTTATTTCACCATTGGATTTAACCTGATTTCAAAGTTATGTGCCAGCTGGGTAACCTCTTGGTGGAGGTAATAACCATCAAAACAACAGCCTAATTGAAGTGGGGAAAACTGAAAAAATATACATGGGAAAGAACAGCATACACAGCTAGGGTTGATAAAGCTAAGTGACAAAAAAACCTTCCCATTAATTTTGCTTTATTTGTCTCCCAACACAGCACACGCATGAGAGACAAAACAGGCATAGCTTACTATTTTTACTCAGATTGTCTTGTTGTTCCTGATAAAGTACAGACACGCACATAAAAAATCACAGAAAAAAAGTGAGAAGTGGCCAACTGAATTAAATACAACCCCATTTACATTCATTCATTTAACTCAAAAATACCAAATCCCCCTGACTCACTTCACTTGCAAGACTGCGTGGATAACACACACAAGCCAAGAAGCGAGCCAAGATGAGATAAAATTATTTATTAGTAAACACATACTGTACACTAATTCACACTAACAGTTACTAACACTTACTAAAACTACACAAGCAAAACAGTTACTAATAAATTACTAAGATACTCATTACTAAAATTACTAGAAGATTTTAATTGTGTCAAGATTAGTAAAATTCAAGAACATTACAAAGTTACTAGAAAGTTAAGAATTACTAACATGTAAGGAAATACTAAGACATTACGAAGTTACTAAAGTGATGACATTACTAAATTACTAAAACACTAAGAATTACTTACAGTTAAGCATACCATTACAAGTTAACAATAAATAATTTTTTCCACAAGACAGCAACTAAGCCTGGACTAACAGGTTATTAGTGAGTGTAAAGTGGGGTAGTGGTTGTAATGGCTACAATGGTATTACTTAGTAGGGGGAAGGAACATAGCCAAAGCCAAATAGGGGTAGTTATAAAGGTGGTTGTAGTAATTTTTTGAAGGCAGAAGATAAAGAATTCTGAGATTGAGGGTTAGTTACTATATAGGACCACACTGAGTCCGAGGACCAAGTTTCCTGCTTTTGGATGGACTGAAGGGATACATCAGAATTAAAGGCCAAGGACGCCCCTGACCTACGGAAAGAATGGAATGAGTGGGAGTGGGGGTCAAGGCCAAGTGACGAAACTAGAGAGGCCAGAGTCTTTCTTACTTTACTCTCAGTTAGGGGGACAAAAGATTGACCTTGAGGGATGGCAAATAGGGGGGCATCAGGGGGAAGGTGAAATGCGTTAATCATGGACTGAATAGCAGAGACTGGGCAAAGAGGAGAGGGGAAAAGGGAAGGAATCTCAATAGTGGCAAACTGGGACTGTTTTTGAAGGGTTTTTGACCATTTGATAATTAGAGTGGCAAACTCTTGGTGGGGAATAAAGTCACCTCGACACAAGTGGGTGAGAGGAGAGAAAGAGGAAATAGAGGGGGGACAAGGTTAGAAAGCCTAAAGAAACCAAAAAGGCAGTGAGGAAGAGGGATTTATAGATGGGGAAGGGAAGAACAAAGGGAGATAATGGAAGACAGGGTTTGAATGTCAAAAATGCCTTTTACACATCTAACAGTGGGGACATTGAGAGCAATGCTACGCAAAGCCAGGGCCACAGAAGGGTGGGAGAAAGGGGTGAGTGAGAAGGACAGGGATTTGAACTTAGACCTTAAAGAGGATAAGTAAGCCTGGATGCTGGACAGGGACAGGCCATTAAAACACAAAAATTCAACTAGAGGATCGCTCGCAAAAAAAAAGATAATGTTTTTGCATAGCAAAAACAAAGCGTCCCGAAAAGGATATAAAGGTGAGTGCTAAAGTATTAAGAAAATGCTTCGTTTCTAGCCTTATACTGTTGTGGCAACCAAAGTCAGCGCAGTCTGCTCTATCTAGCACGGTTTTCAAGATATAAGCATTTTTGTGTTTTGCAAAAAATTAAAAATGTCCGCTATATTTGGCGAGACAAAAATATTTTGAAAATTGGCATGGCTACTCTGCAGAGATACCCAGCAGGTCCAAAATTTTGTTGAATTCGCTCCATATAGCACGGTTTTCGAGATATAAGCATTTTTGTGTTTTGCAAAAACTTTGAAAATTCAAAATGGCCACCATTTTTGGGGAGACAAAAATTTTTGTCAAGACCACTGCTGTGGTGTGTATCTCCTGCCGAGCATTAAAGCAGAAGAAATAGCTTTTCCGAGATATTCACAATTTTTCATTTTCGTGTGTGAAAGGTCCTCCAAAAGTAGGTGAATGAGTTATTTGAGAAAAATTGGCTATCTGCAATACTATTAAGAGATAATTCACATTTACTCATTTTGAGTAGGTGAATAATTATCTATGGGTCTGAAACTTCACCAAGTGAAAGCTCTCCCAAAAGTAGGTGAATGAGTTATTTGAGAAAAATTGGCTATCTGCAATACTTTTAGAGATAATTCGCATTTACTCATTTTGAGTAGGTGAGTAATTAGCTATGGGTCTGAAACTTCACCATGTGAAAGCTCTCCCACAAGTAGATGAATGAGTATTTGATAAAAATTGGGTATCCGCAATACTTTTACAGATAATTAGCATTTACTCATTTTGAGTAGGTGAATAAATAGCTATGGGTCTGAAACTTCACAGAGTGAAAGCTCTCCCAAAAGTAGGTGAATGAGTTATTTGAGAAAAAATGGCTATCTGAAATACTTTTAGAGATAATTCGCATTTACTCATTTTGAGTAGGCGAGTAATTAGCTATGGGTCTGAAACTTCACCAAGTGAAAGCTCTCCCAAAAGTAGGTGAACGAGTTATTTGAGAAAAATTGGCTATCTGCAATACTTTTAGAGATAATTCGCATTTACTCATTTTGAGTAGATGAGTAATTAGCTATGGGTCTGAAACTTCACCAAGTGAAAGCTCTCCCAAAAGTAGGTGAATGATTAATTTGAGAAAAATTGGCTATCTGCAATACTTTTAGAGATAATTCGCATTTACTCATTTTGAGTAGGTGAGTAATTAGCTATGGGTCTGAAACTTCACCAAGTGAAAGCTCTCCCACAAGTAGGTGAATGAGTTATTTGAGAAAAATTGGCTATCTGCAATACTTTTACAGATAATTCGCATTTACTCATTTTGAGTAGGTGAGTAATTAGCTATGGGTCTGAAACTTCACCAAGTGAAAGCTCTCCCAAAAGTAGGTGAATAATTAATTTGAGAAAAATTGGCTATCTGCAATACTTTTAGAGATAATTCGCATTTACTCATTTTGAGTAGGTGAGTAATTAGCTATGGGTCTGAAACTTCACCAAGTGAAAGCTCTCCCAAAAGTAGGTGAATGAGTTATTTGAGAAAAATTGGCTATCTGCAATACTTTTAGAGATAATTCGCATTTACTCATTTTGAGTAGCTGAGTAATTAGCTATGGGTCTGAAACTTCACCAAGTGAAAGCTCTCCCAAAAGTAGGTGAATGAGTTATTTGAGAAAAATTGGCTATCTGCAATACTTTTAGAGATAATTCGCATTTACTCATTTTCAGTAGGTGAGTAATTAGCTATGGGTCTGAAACTTCACCAAGTGAAAGCTCTGCCAAAAGTAGGTGAATGAGTTATTTGAGAAAAATTGGCTATCTGCAATAGTTTTAGAGATAATTTGCATTTACTCATTTTGAGTAGGTGAGTAATTAGCTATGGGTCTGAAACTTCACCAAGTGAAAGCTCTCCCAAAAGTAGGTGAATGAGTTATTTGAGAAAAATTGGCTATCTGCAATACTTTTAGAGATAATTCGCATTTACTCATTTTGAGTAGGTGAGTAATTAGCTATGGGTCTGAAACTTCACCAAGTGAAAGCTCTCCCAAAAGTAGGTGAATGAGTTATTTGAGAAAAATTGGCTATCTGCAATACTTTTAGAGATAATTCGCATTTACTCATTTTCAGTAGGTGAGTAATTAGCTATGGGTCTGAAACTTCACCATGTGAAAGCTCTCCCACAAGTAGATGAATGAGTTATTTGATAAAAATTGGGTATCCGCAATACTTTTACAGATAATTAGCATTTACTCATTTTGAGTAGGTAAATAATTAGCTATGGGTCTGAAACTTCACCATGTGAAAGCTCTCCCAAAAGTAGGTGAATGAGTTATTTGAGAAAAATTGGCTATCTGCAATACTTTTAGAGATAATTCGCATTTACTCATTTTGAGTAGGTGAGTAATTGGCTATGGGTCTGAAACTTCACCATGTGAAAGCTCTTCCAAAAGTAGGTGAATGAGTTATTTGAGAAAAATTGGCCATCTGCAATACTTTTAGAGGTAATTCGCATTTACTCTTTTTGAGTAGGTGAGCAATTAGCTATGGGTCTGAAACTTCACCAAGTGAAAGCTCTTTGGGATAGCTGCTCTGCAGAGATACCCTGAAGATAAAAAATTTCGTCGAAATCGCTCTATGTAGCACGGTTTTCGAAATATTAGCATTTTTGTGTTTTGCAATTTTTGCGCAAAAATTCGAAAATTCAAAATGGCCGCCATTTTTGGCAAGACAATTTTTTTTTGAAAATTGGCATGGCTACTCTGCAGAGATACCCTGTGGGTCAAAAATTTCGTCGAAATCGCTCTATCTAGCACGGTTTTCGAGATATAAGCATTTTTGTGTTTTGCAATTTTGCGAAAAATTCGAAAATTCAAAATGGCTGCCATTTTTTGCGAGAATTTTTTTGTTTGAAAATTGGCATGGCTACTCTGCAGATATACCCTGTGGGTCAAAAATTTCGTCGAAATCGCTCTATCTAGCAGGGTTTTCGAGATATAAGCATTTTTATGTTTTGCAATTTTTGCGAAAAATTAGAAAATTCAAAATGGCCGCCATTTTTGGCGAGACAAAATTTTTTTGAAAATTGGGAAAAGTACTCCGCAGAGATATCCAGCGGGTCAAAAATTTTGTCGAAATTGCTCTATCTAGCACGGTTTTTGAGATATAAGTATTTTTGTGTTTTGCAATATTTGCGAAAATTTCGAAAATTCAGAGAGACAAAATTTTTTTGAAAATTGGGAAAACTACTCCGCAGAGATACCCTATGGGTCAAAAATTTCGTCGAAATCGCTCTATCTAGCACGGTTTTCGAGATATAAGCATTTTTGTGTTTTGCAAAAACTTTGAAAATTCAAAATGGCCACCATTTTTGGGGAGACAAAAATTTTTGTCAAGACCACTGCTGTGGTGTGTATCTCCTGCCGAGCATTAAAGCAGAAGAAATAGCTTTTCCGAGATATTCACAATTTTTCATTTTCGTGTGTGAAAGGTCCTCCAAAAGTAGGTGAATGAGTTATTTGAGAAAAATTGGCTATCTGCAATACTATTAAGAGATAATTCACATTTACTCATTTTGAGTAGGTGAATAATTATCTATGGGTCTGAAACTTCACCAAGTGAAAGCTCTCCCAAAAGTAGGTGAATGAGTTATTTGAGAAAAATTGGCTATCTGCAATACTTTTAGAGATAATTCGCATTTACTCATTTTGAGTAGGTGAGTAATTAGCTATGGGTCTGAAACTTCACCATGTGAAAGCTCTCCCACAAGTAGATGAATGAGTATTTGATAAAAATTGGGTATCCGCAATACTTTTACAGATAATTAGCATTTACTCATTTTGAGTAGGTGAATAAATAGCTATGGGTCTGAAACTTCACAGAGTGAAAGCTCTCCCAAAAGTAGGTGAATGAGTTATTTGAGAAAAAATGGCTATCTGAAATACTTTTAGAGATAATTCGCATTTACTCATTTTGAGTAGGCGAGTAATTAGCTATGGGTCTGAAACTTCACCAAGTGAAAGCTCTCCCAAAAGTAGGTGAACGAGTTATTTGAGAAAAATTGGCTATCTGCAATACTTTTAGAGATAATTCGCATTTACTCATTTTGAGTAGATGAGTAATTAGCTATGGGTCTGAAACTTCACCAAGTGAAAGCTCTCCCAAAAGTAGGTGAATGATTAATTTGAGAAAAATTGGCTATCTGCAATACTTTTAGAGATAATTCGCATTTACTCATTTTGAGTAGGTGAGTAATTAGCTATGGGTCTGAAACTTCACCAAGTGAAAGCTCTCCCACAAGTAGGTGAATGAGTTATTTGAGAAAAATTGGCTATCTGCAATACTTTTACAGATAATTCGCATTTACTCATTTTGAGTAGGTGAGTAATTAGCTATGGGTCTGAAACTTCACCAAGTGAAAGCTCTCCCAAAAGTAGGTGAATAATTAATTTGAGAAAAATTGGCTATCTGCAATACTTTTAGAGATAATTCGCATTTACTCATTTTGAGTAGGTGAGTAATTAGCTATGGGTCTGAAACTTCACCAAGTGAAAGCTCTCCCAAAAGTAGGTGAATGAGTTATTTGAGAAAAATTGGCTATCTGCAATACTTTTAGAGATAATTCGCATTTACTCATTTTGAGTAGCTGAGTAATTAGCTATGGGTCTGAAACTTCACCAAGTGAAAGCTCTCCCAAAAGTAGGTGAATGAGTTATTTGAGAAAAATTGGCTATCTGCAATACTTTTAGAGATAATTCGCATTTACTCATTTTCAGTAGGTGAGTAATTAGCTATGGGTCTGAAACTTCACCAAGTGAAAGCTCTGCCAAAAGTAGGTGAATGAGTTATTTGAGAAAAATTGGCTATCTGCAATAGTTTTAGAGATAATTTGCATTTACTCATTTTGAGTAGGTGAGTAATTAGCTATGGGTCTGAAACTTCACCAAGTGAAAGCTCTCCCAAAAGTAGGTGAATGAGTTATTTGAGAAAAATTGGCTATCTGCAATACTTTTAGAGATAATTCGCATTTACTCATTTTGAGTAGGTGAGTAATTAGCTATGGGTCTGAAACTTCACCAAGTGAAAGCTCTCCCAAAAGTAGGTGAATGAGTTATTTGAGAAAAATTGGCTATCTGCAATACTTTTAGAGATAATTCGCATTTACTCATTTTCAGTAGGTGAGTAATTAGCTATGGGTCTGAAACTTCACCATGTGAAAGCTCTCCCACAAGTAGATGAATGAGTTATTTGATAAAAATTGGGTATCCGCAATACTTTTACAGATAATTAGCATTTACTCATTTTGAGTAGGTAAATAATTAGCTATGGGTCTGAAACTTCACCATGTGAAAGCTCTCCCAAAAGTAGGTGAATGAGTTATTTGAGAAAAATTGGCTATCTGCAATACTTTTAGAGATAATTCGCATTTACTCATTTTGAGTAGGTGAGTAATTGGCTATGGGTCTGAAACTTCACCATGTGAAAGCTCTTCCAAAAGTAGGTGAATGAGTTATTTGAGAAAAATTGGCCATCTGCAATACTTTTAGAGGTAATTCGCATTTACTCTTTTTGAGTAGGTGAGCAATTAGCTATGGGTCTGAAACTTCACCAAGTGAAAGCTCTTTGGGATAGCTGCTCTGCAGAGATACCCTGAAGATAAAAAATTTCGTCGAAATCGCTCTATGTAGCACGGTTTTCGAAATATTAGCATTTTTGTGTTTTGCAATTTTTGCGCAAAAATTCGAAAATTCAAAATGGCCGCCATTTTTGGCAAGACAATTTTTTTTTGAAAATTGGCATGGCTACTCTGCAGAGATACCCTGTGGGTCAAAAATTTCGTCGAAATCGCTCTATCTAGCACGGTTTTCGAGATATAAGCATTTTTGTGTTTTGCAATTTTGCGAAAAATTCGAAAATTCAAAATGGCTGCCATTTTTTGCGAGAATTTTTTTGTTTGAAAATTGGCATGGCTACTCTGCAGATATACCCTGTGGGTCAAAAATTTCGTCGAAATCGCTCTATCTAGCAGGGTTTTCGAGATATAAGCATTTTTATGTTTTGCAATTTTTGCGAAAAATTAGAAAATTCAAAATGGCCGCCATTTTTGGCGAGACAAAATTTTTTTGAAAATTGGGAAAAGTACTCCGCAGAGATATCCAGCGGGTCAAAAATTTTGTCGAAATTGCTCTATCTAGCACGGTTTTTGAGATATAAGTATTTTTGTGTTTTGCAATATTTGCGAAAATTTCGAAAATTCAGAGAGACAAAATTTTTTTGAAAATTGGGAAAACTACTCCGCAGAGATACCCTATGGGTCAAAAATTTCGTCGAAATCGCTCTATCTAGCACGGTTTTCGAGATATAAGCATTTTTGTGTTTTCCTTATTTGGAAAATTCGTAATGATTAACTAATCATTAATTACTCGGCCATTTCTTGACCAATCAATGCCAAAATCTAATGATTTCCAGATTTTAATAGAATGAATGTATTTCCCAAGTTTCAGGTGAATTGATAAAATTCCTTTCAAGTTATCATCCGGACAAGCTTCCCCATCGAAAAAAGACATTTTTGGTCATGTGACCTCTCTGATTGGTTGAAATGTCACTGCAGCATATTCAAAAAAATTCCCCAGGGCTACTGCCTAAACCTGCCAAATTTGAAAAGAATCCGCCTAACGGTTACAGAGTTATAAGGAAAACAAAATGCGGA
The DNA here is from genome assembly GCA_964017235.1 of Sabellastarte sp. h YS-2021. NCBI lineage: Eukaryota > Metazoa > Annelida > Polychaeta > Sabellida > Sabellidae > Sabellastarte > Sabellastarte sp. h YS-2021. The sequence goes on along the minus strand of OZ024930.1, from coordinate 38,796,821 downwards.
GCCGGCGGAGCCGGCGGAGCCGGCGGAGCCTGAAGCTCTCCCATACACAAACAAGGGACGCTTAATAAAGGCTAGGATGGAAGAGTGGGACACTTCTAAGATATCAAGATTTATAAATTGCAAGAACTGAAGAAATAATGTAAAGTGTGAATGATCGGCTCTGAGGGTCTTGGGTCTGTAAGCTGAAGTGACTCTGGATCCTGCCAAGTTGAGCAGAGCTTGAAAGGCTGGGTTAGCACCTGAAATAAGTAACATGTAAACAACATTATATGTCCAGATTGATGTGAAGTAAACTGCTATTCACACCACATTGGCTGTCAATAATACTCATTAATTTTTCAATGTTATGGTCCACTAAGTGCCAACGTGACAGAAGGTCAGTACATTTATTGTCTTTACCTTGCACATGGTATTACTTTAAGTTGAATGTCTCTCAAGGCTGTTTCTAGCCATATGTTACGGCCTATGGCTGCAAGGCCATTGTCTCTGGTGATTCCTGTATTGATAACTGACACTACAGCCTTATTGTCACATTTAAGTATTATATGTTTCCCTTGCCACAGGGAACCCCAAAATCTGACAGCTAACAATACATTCCACATTTCAAAGTGCAATATTGTAAACATTGAAGGGACCTCATTGACCTTAAATTGATATGTATACACACACTGGTTAAACCGGCCACCCAGGCCTGATAAACATGCATCTAGTTCAATAAGGTCAGGACAATAGAGGTTGTCGTGCATATAAGCGGCAGTACCATTGAATCTTTCCACAAACAATAAAAAATTAATATCTTTCTGTACCAATTCTGAGAGGGATCCTGTCATGGTTCATGGTTCTCAGTGTGAAGTAGTCTATTTACAAAAAACATTGCTGGTTTCATGGCCTTATGTATAAACATAAGGCTTCCAAGGATACTTTGTAGTTGCTTTCTAGTAAAGTAGTTCAATTTACTGAAAGCTCTGCATGCCTGAAGTATTTCCTCTAAATTTTTCCCTGGTATTGACAGAGTAGCTTTTACTGAATCCACTTGGATCCCAAGACAGACAATGTTAGTGCTAGAGGGGGTTAATTTATCGTCAATAATGGGTATGTTAAGGTCCCGTAACAACTGACACATGGAAAAGCTTTGCCGAGTCTTAGGGACGATTTCTGCTCCAAGTAAGCCATCTATGTACGACATAAGATAGTAGCCATGTTTTGCTTGTATATATCTAAGGAAATCGCTTAGTCTAGTGCACCCCATCACCCCCGTATGGTGGCCGAACGCATAGGCTCCGTCAACGTAAAAAGCATCCTGCCATTGCAAGCATAATAAAGGAAAATCAGCTGGATCAACCTTGAGTTGTCAAAAAGCTTGAGAAAGGTCGATTTTAAGCATTAGGGCACCTTTGCCCAAGCATCTGAGCCTATCAGTAAAGTTGTCAATTGAAGGGTAGCTGAGCTTGAAGGCTGTACCCATGTACAGATTACTCTCAGTAAAATGGTTGACACTGGCACCTTCAGGCCAGGAAAGGCTGATAATTACTCTCCTTTTGTCACTATCTTGTTTCTTACGTGTAATGAAAGGGGATATATGACTTATATCACCAAAAGGCTTGGACTTAAAAGGACCGTAAATTGCCTTATGCTTGATTTCATCTTGTACATATGCCGAGACATGTTCAGGAAAATGGCAAGCAGAAGCATGACTCTCAGTGGCACTTATGAGGTCCTCATGGCTTTCTTTGAAATCCATGGGGAACCCATAACGTAAGTACAAGGGAAGCTGCCAATCCCAGTAGTCCTTAGCCAGTTCTTCAACTTAGTCAAGATTTATATCATAATTCACCTGAACACGAGCTCCTAAACATTAGGGCATTTAAAACTACTAACATGGTTATACAGTTTAACAGGGTCCCTGCACAAATCAGGGGCCACCACACACTTGTTACAATTTTTAACCTCCAAGAACTGCAGGGGTGACAGAGGAATAAACTCAGTATGAAATTCTTGCTGGGCAATGAACTGTAACAGGTCATGACACTTGGAAAGTAATTTAATATCAATTTGTGTGAATTGTTGTTTTGAAACACATGCCCACTTATGTTGTCCTAGATCTTTAATTTCAAAACCTACATGGGAGGGTCTGTCACACCTGCACTTCAAGTCATTGGAACCCTGGTCACACTTTGCCGAGACTGAACCAAAAACCTCTTTCTGTATACACGCAATACTAGTTATACACAAAGTATCTTTTTCACAAAGATTGTCATATACTTCTTTACAAGACATGTTATTTATACTGTCTGCGGTGACTTGAGGTGGTGACTGACCAGTAAGTCACTGTTGTTTCGCCCCATTGACACCTTTCCTTCTTTTGTTATTGCACTGCGTTTCTGTGTGATTGTAGAGGCGAATGTAGGTATATAGACAGTAAGCACAAATGTGCTTATGTGTAATCAAACCTTGATCATGATCGGATGTCTTATTACACCTACCCTCGTTGTAGTCCTTGCATGGTACCATACTCTGTTTCCTGGGCCCCTTCTTGTTGTGGTTACTGTTGCCATTGTCTCCCTGACATGTTTCTTACGTACCTTGTTGACCTTTTTAAGGTCATTCCAGGTGATGCGCCCTTCTTCCATCTTAGTCATTACGACTAAGTGAGCGCTTTTTGCTGCCTGCCAGCTATGGTCACAAGCGTTCTGGAAAAGCTCAGTCAGGTACTCGATCATATTAGCCCCGATGTACATGTTATTCTCTTCTTGCACCGATCTTAAAAAACCTAACACAAACTGGGCTTGTGTAAGCTGCTCATAACTCACTATGGCCCAAGATGTCCTGGATGCTGAGGAAGTGTGTACTGGTTGAGCTGCTCCAGTCTCTGTTGTACTAAATCCTGGTCCACTGCTGTGGTGCGTAGGGCTTGGATACTGGGGATTATGGGCTGCTCAACACTAGCTATAGGGCCCATCATACTCTGCCCGGCTGGAGTTAGTTGCTGATGATGAGGTTGTGCTGCCACATGAGCACCCCTGACTTGAGGCAAGGCGAGTTGCTGGGGTAGCGGAGGAATCCTGTTTTGAAAGATGTGATCCTGCGACTGTTGATTTAATACTGTAGCACTTTGACTGGGGTGAGTGGTGCTCATGCCAGTGGGGTCAAAGGTCACACCATGCCTGCTGATGGTACTTGACATACTGTGAGGAGGTGCTGCCATACCCACCACTTGAGGAGCCGTGGTTCTCAAACCCTTGGGGTCACTTGTGTGTTGTGAAGATTGTTGTGTTCGTATCACTGTGACTGGGGCTTGTTGAATGGTTCGCACATGTTGACCCTGATGTGTATTCTGACATGTAGAGAACACAGTTTGAGTGTAGCTGAGTTGATTTATACTTGTGACTATGTGCTGATTGACCCTTTGTCCACCTTGTGTAAACAGACTGGACACAGTTGTGGTAGTTGTACTGGTATTTGAGTGTGTGTGTACAGGAATCCGGACACTTTCCGGCTGCACTTTCATCAATAGAAGTATGCCCATCTGTCCTATTCACTATGGCAAATAAGGAACTGTCCTCACCTTGTATAAGTGCCCTTGCCCTCTTTCTTTTCCTAGGGGTAGAGGTAAAGGTTTCGGCCTGCAGCTCCTGTTCTACCTGTGTCATTCTAGTTGAGAATTTTTTCAATTCTGCCAGTATTAACTCATCAGTTCTCGATTGTCATTGATGTGGGTTCGAAGCTGTGGTAGTTTTAGTGGATGTTGAAGCACTTTTATTAACCAAAATACCAGAGTGAGACATTTGTATAGGACTGGGCAACCTGGCTGCAAGCTGCTGGGTAAGAAAGGCGTTAGGTGCCACTGTGGATTGTGTAGATGTAATGTTTGTAGCCATACCTGTCCTATAACAGCGCCTGCCCACTGGTCTGATATGTGATGTCACACTTACTGCAGAAGTGTTCCATGCACTACACTAAAATGTCCACTATTAAACACAGAATAGGTGCAATAACACATCTACTAAAATATCACTAAAATAAATTCTAATTAAAGTTAAGATATTCACATAAAGAAAATTCTGGTGAACACGTCTGTTCCATTCAAAGCCAAGTATAAACAAAGAAACCCGCCAAGGGATCATGTGACTGCTAAAAACATCTAAACAGTGGTTAAGGTACCCAGGTGAATTATGGACCAATCTGGCTAAGAGTTAGGGTAGTCCCATAGATCTGCTAGACTTCTGGGGCCGGATTCACGAAAGGTCTCAAGTCTCAAATCTGAGACTTTGGTCTCAAATCTAAGATTTTTCTTAGATTCTTCTCAGATTTGAGACCTTTTGCTCAGCTGGGATTCACAAAAGATCTCAGGCTAAGATTTTTCTCAGATTTGGTCTCAATTCTAAGACTGCCTAGGGGGTGACTTAAGTTTTCATAAACTAGAGTATATGTAATAAAAAGTCACAAAACAAAATGAAAATAGTGAAGTATGACATATTATTTAACTTGTAACACAAAATATGAATATATATTAAGAGTTTGTACAAAAACAACAGTAAACATTTACATTACAAATTTACATGAGTGGCTTGTTTTGCTGTTATAATCAGTTCTTTTGAATGTCAGTACAAATTGTAATAAAAAGACAATGTTTTGCTTGATTGAAAATATTCTAAAATGTGAGTAAATATGGTAGAGTGGTAAAATATAAATGCGTATACTTTCCACTAATCTCAACAAAATGTTACATCAGTTTTTATTGGTCCAGACTCAAAACTTGGCTGAGATTTTGGTCTCAGCTGAGACAAAAATCTCAGATTTGAGCAAAATCTCAGTTGAGATTTGGCTAAGACTTGAGACCTTTCATGAATCCGACCCCTGGCTTGAGCCGCATAGTCCCTAATGGGCCATGCAAACAGAGACACACACACAGTCCTTTTGTGATGAGGAATGTGGAGGAGGGGAGTTGTGATCAAGAGTGGTGATATATTGGTGGTGTGGTTGTTCTATACTATAGTTTGATGAATAGAGATAAGAATAGGTCACAGAATCGTTCATTTCAGGTTCAACACAGCGCACGTCTAAAGTATCCTTAATAGAGAGTATGTGATTATAAAAAACCTTACTTTTTAACTTGTAATACCTCCTTTATTTCAGCATGAATTTTAATGCAAGAAAAATGAGCAGAAGAATGCCTTTCCAATTATGTATAATACGGGCATGTGCACTATATGGAATTACTTGGTGGCCTAGTGGTTAGCAAGTTTGGCATCTAATCACTGGCAGTCACCTGTGTGTGGGTTCGACTCCCACAAGAGATTATACTGAGGACCTGTCCCGAAATGACCCTTGCAGTTGAATGGGACGTAAAACCCCAACTTTGACCTTTGTACACTGTGTATTCATGAAACAAGCAATCAGTGCCCATGAACGGGCTCTGTGTCAGCTGACGGTGTGTTTTGAGTTTCAGAGTAGAAGTGACAGAGGAAAAGGACACAGAAGTTGTGCCCTGCAAATGATATTCAGAAGTAAAGTAACTAGGTAACTGTTTAGGTGTAAAAAGTATGTTAGGAAATACTGCAAATGCAATACTTTTGAGTTACAACTGATTTACTCAACAGTGAGAATCTCAAAGTAGCTTTTGCTCAGCTATGCAATCAGTTAAAGGGTTCCAATTTTAATATGATATAGCTCACGCAAACGTAGGAGAATAACATATTTAAAGAAATACTGTAATAGTTTTTAAGTTACAACTGATTTACTCGACAGTGTGTACCTGAGAATTGCTATTACTCAGCTATACCATAAGCTACATGTCTGCAATTTTACTATGTTATAGCTTATTCAAAAGTAGATAAATAAGATATTTAAATAAAATTCTCTAAATGCAATGGTTTTCAAGTTACAACTGATTTACTTGACAGAGAAAACCTCAAAGTAGCTATTCCTCGGCTATGCAATGAGCTACAGGTCTGTAACTTTACTATGTTATAGCTGACCCAAAGTAGCTGAATGACATATTTAAAGAAAATAGTCTAAATGCAATAGTTTTCAAGTTACAACTGATTTACTCAATAGTGAGAACCTGAAAATAGCTATTGCTCAGCTATGCCATGAGTTATAGGTCTGTAATTTCACTATGTTATAGCTGACCCAAAAATATGTGAACAACATATTTAAACAAAATACTCTAAATGCAATGGTTTTCAAGTTACAACCGATTTACTCAATAGTCAAAACCTGAAAGTACTATTACTCAGTTATACCATGACATACAGGTCTGTAATTTCACTATGTTATAGCTGACCCAAAAGTAGGTGAACAACATATTTATAAAAAATACTTTAAATGCAATAGTTTTCAAGTTACAACTGATTTACTTAACCGTGAGAACCTGAGAATAGCTAGCTATGACATGAGCTACAGGTCTACAATTTTACTATGTTATGGCTAATTCAAAAGTAGATGAATAACACATTTAAACAAAATTTTCTAAATGCAATAGTTTTCAAGTTACAACTTATTTACTCAACAGAGAAAACCTCAAAGTAGCTATTATTCAGCTATGCAATGATCTACAGGTCTGCAACTTTAGCAGGCAATAGGATATCAAAAAGAAATCAAAAAGACACTGGGCAAGACATCAGAAACTGATGCTTATTTGAAATTCGAAATGACATCATATGTTAAATGTCAAACAGATCTTTAGTAGCCTAGTCTATTTGACATCTCCAAAAGCCATAAAAATGACATCTAGTAGCCGATATAAATTTGATATCAGCATAAGACATCAATATGATCGCCCAATTTGGACTGACTTCATGTCTATATGACATCAGAAACTGACATCAATTTGATGTACTGATATAAAAATCTGATTGACATCATTTCACAAGTGCTGAAACTAATTTTCAGTAATAAAAACATTGGTTAATAACATTTTGTTTTCACAGTTAATATCACATTACATTGCTTTAACTACCATTTGTGTACACTTACCTGACACAGCCTTAAGTGATTTCCATGTACTATAAAGATTATTCCATGGGAGAAAATAATTAATGTTCAGTGGGAACCAGTTCAAAAATTTATACCATTTGTAAAGATACAAATTATGGGTACAAAAGTTTGAATATTAGAAGCCCTTTTTCTGAACTTTTATCTTTATTTATTCAATCTTTGGCTTGGTTGCAAACACTAAAGTATACATTTGTTTACAAAACAACATATTTCTTGTAAATTTTTGCTGTCACACAGCATTTTAGTTACAGTTTTAAACATAATTGTTTTGTCTGTACCAAAACTTAATTATTTTTGTCAAAGCAACATCACAGAGACTAGAGGCCAAGTTTGTAGGTTCAGCATCTAATCAAAGGTTGTCACCTCTGCCTAGGTTTGACCCTACTCATGTGAAAAAGCTGAGGGCCTGTCCTAATATGACCCTGGCTGGTGTACAGGATGATATTACATTTGTAATATTCCTAAAAATGATATAATTTTATAGAATACTGATGTTAATCCGATCTCAAATGATATGATGATACTCCACTTGAAATGTTTTAACAAAGTGACATCATATTAATATCATTAAGATGTCAGAAACAATGCCCGAGTAGAATATCAGGTCACATCATATTATTCGAACATCATATTTTCATCATTTGACATGACTACAAAAAGTCATGTTGGGATGGTGTCAATTTTATGTCATTGAATAGGATAATACAATCACATTAGGTCTGGTTATCATTTTGTCATCTAGTTGATATTGTAGGTATGTTATTGACATAAAGTCATGTCATGTCACATAAACTGGATGTCAGATTTGTGTCAGATGACGTGACCACCTTAAATCATGTCCGAGTGATAGTTACTTGATGTCATATACTAACATGACCAAAACATGATGTCAAGAATTGGACCTGTGCCTGCTGGGTATGTTATAGCTGACCAAAAAGTAGATAAATAACATATTTAAACAAAATTCTCTAAATGCAATAGTTTTCAAGTTAGAATCAATTTACTCAACAGTTAGAGCCTCAAAGTAGCTATTACTCAGCTATGCAATGAGCTACAGGTCTGGAATTTCACTATGTTATAGCTGACCCAAAAATATGTGAACAACATATTTAAACAAAATACTCTAAATGCAATGGTTTTCAAGTTACAACCGATTTACTCAACAGTCAAAACCTGAAAGTACTATTACTCAGCTATGCCATGACATACAGGTCTGCAATTTCACTATGTTATAGCTGACCCAAAAGTAGGTGAACAACATATTTATAAAAAAAATACTTTAAATGCAATAGTTTTCAAGTTACAACTGATTTACTCAACAGCGATACTCTGAAAGTAGCTATAGCTCAGCTATGGTCTACAATTTCACTATGTTATGGCTAATTCAAAAATAGATGAATAACATATTTAAACAAAATTTTCTAAATACAATAGCTTTCAAGTTACAACTTATTTACTCAACAGAGAAAACCTCAAAGTAGCTATTATTCAGCTATGCAATGAGCTACAGGTCTGCAACTTTACTATGTTATAGCTGACCAAAAAGTAGATAAATAACATTTAAACAAAATTCTCTAAATGCAGTAGTTTTCAAGTTAGAATCAATTTACTCAACAGTTAGAGCCTCAAAGTAGCTATTACTCAGCTAGGCAATGAGCTACAGGTCTGGAATTTCACTATGTTATAGCTGACCCAAAAATAGGGACATGGTTGAAGTATGAATGTGTCGGGCTTGAGCCTTTTTCCTGGAGCACCAGGTCAGGATTCTCCATAGTAGGGCACAAAGAGGGCCCGACTTACTCCTCCCCCCTCCTTAAATAGGCGACCACCATGGTGTTGTCCATAGCTATGGTAGCAATAAGGTTCAAGCAGAAGTCTTGGAACTTCTTTTGGGCCAAAAAAATGCCTTGGTTCCAGATACTTTATGTGTAACTTGCTTCTGGAAGGGACTAGTTTCCCCTTGCAGTGTGTTTCCCTAAGTGAGCACTCACCCTTCTTGATGCATCTGTAAGGATTTGCAGAGCATATATAAGTAGGTGTAATGGTTGACCTTGAAACACATGGTCATCCTACAACCACCATTTTAGATGGGGTGGAGTGAACTGGAATCACTTTTTCTAGAAAGTCTGGTACCCTTCAGCTGTTCTTCAAGTGCCACTGTATCGGCCTCATGTGGAGGCGACCTAGGTGGACTTGTTTCTGTATGGGTGTCAGTAACCCACACAACCTCACTGTGGAAAACACTAATAGCCATTTATGAGAACTGTGACCCCTGGTCTGATTAACAGATAAATTTACCATTGTTTGAGTTGTGAAAACCGGCAAATGGGTTATAATCTTGAGGGGAAGGCTGAGTTTGGAAACTCAGGCCCCTGGTGTCAGCTGACACTGCTCACGGGCTGGGTAAAAGGCAAGCTGGGTGGCCAGTCTAGGAGGGTGGATCACTGTATCTCACTGGAACCCGTAAGAAAAACTTGATGAACCTCCACAGTAACTGATACAGCAGACTTTTTGCTGGTGGTAGGCTGACCAGTCAGGTTGAGTTCGGCATCTCACTGGGACCAGTAACTGGCTGGTGTGGGGTGTGATAAGATAAGTCTGACAGGTAGTTGGACAAATCTTGTTGGGAAAGTCTTCTTATCTATAGTCACTTTCGACCAGCTAGGAGGTCCTGACAGTAGGCTGGCTGACTTGTTTGGGAGGTTATAGAGATCAATGACGTACAAGAATTTTAGCCAGTCCTGTGGACCTGCCCAGTGTCAGGGCCTAACCGGCTATAGGTGAAGCAATGCTCTGTAACCAGTTCCTGTTGGCTCCACAGTTCTGCGAAAACTCATAGGAGCTGGCAGAACTGGGCGAATTAGACTAGATCTCAGCAGGGGTAGGCTTATATGAAACAACTGCCTTCTTCCTGTCCATAACTGTGGAATCAGCAGATTTTCTATGTAACCAACAATCCTCTGCAACCAGTACTTTGAAATTGAAGGTCAAGGTCACAAAACAATAGCGTTCATGGCATTGCTCATATGTACCCATATACCAAATTTGAAAGGTCTAACTAAAATACTTTTTAAGTTATCGCGTTCAAAAGGAAATCTCTGCGGCGGAGGCGTGACCGTACTGAATCCTAAGTATCACCGACTTTCGTCTGGGGATACAATGATATACTCAACAGTGATAACCTAAAAGTAGCTATTGCTCACCTATGCCATGACTGACAAGTCAGCTGACTAAAAAATCAGCTCTTCTTTAAACAAAATATGATTATGTATCCATGAAAGTTTTGTAAAACATCAAGACCCCTTTTCTCCCTGTTTACACATAATAGAAAATGTCACAAATTTAAATTGTGTCAAAAGCCTCGCAGTGCACTCTCTGTGTGTCTGCAAAAGGCTGGGACTGGGAATAATCAATACTGCCACACTAAAGAATTATGTAGAAAGGCCTCTGTTACTGTTGAGTGCTGATTGGCATACATAGGTTGTAAGATCAATGTGTTGCGTGACATAAGGGTTAAATCCTTTTTGATCTTTAAATTTGCCTATAATGTAATATTTACATTAATATCCTTTTCTAGTGTTGGGCATATATATGAACTACTTTGCTTTTTATACTTCTTTTTCCAATTGTCCCAGTTATATAAAGATCCCTATCAGTTGCATATTCTTTTTGTCTGTGAATTCTGGGGCTGATTTCACAACGGGACTTAAGCCCAGACTTAGACTTAAATTTAAGACTTTGGTCTTAAATTTTGTCAACAAAATGGTCTGTGGTCTTAGACAGTCTACTTAAAGTCTGGTAGGAAGTGGGTTAGGAAGCTTAAATTTTGTAAAGATGACTTAAATATTGCTGTCATAAACTTTTGTCCACTTCAAATTTTGAAATGACTGTAAATAAAGTATAATTCTACAGAACACCTCATTAAATAGTCTTTGGGAAGTTTATATGTGGTTACAAGGTTTTCCATTTCTAAACAGCACTTATCCCAAGATAAAATGCATCAAATAAAGGACATATGCCACCAATAGTATATTTTGAATAGATATAAAAGGTCACATGACACAGAAAACCACTGTGGTTATTTGATAACCTTGGACTTAGCTAAGTCATCTCATTTGTGAAATCCATTTAATTTCCAGACCTAGCTAAGACCTAGCCAAAAACTTCTAAGTCAAAAAGTCTAAGTCCCTTTGTGAAACTGGCCCCTGGCTTGCAAGGACTTCCAACTTATTTTACGTAAAGTAAAATTCTCTTTATTACTTACAGTGTCTGTGGTTTTGGGTGGTTGACTTATGCCAAATCATAGAAATGGTTTTAAAAATAGCATCAGAGATATAGAAGTAATGAAACAGTACACAGATTGGGATATTTTCAGTGTCAGTGTCCAAATAATGTTTAAGTAGAGAAAATAACAGTAGAGAAAGAAATTGTATGTAAAGAATAAGTATTAAAACAAAACAATTCAGTAAACTAAAAATTATGAAGAATTCTTCATTTGCATGGTCGAATTATGGTTTGGATGTTTTGAATATTACCCATACATACAGATGTAGCAATACATGCTTTTATGTGGAATTGGGGCAAAACCTGTGGCTCACTCAATGCAATACCATCTGTTACAATGGGAAGTTGCAAAAGTAAAACAGTTAATGACTTCTAATATGACTTTAACTGCTTAATCTACACCAAAAGACACTCAAGGGTGCAACAACCAAGATTCAAGTAAAAAGATATAAGACGGATATAGGAGAGATAAACAGTATCAGATATCTTCGTAGAGACATAAAATAGCATCAGATATGCAAGATCAAATCCAGGTCACACCATGACGTCGCACACCTACACCCCCTAACCAATGTCCCTACCAAGTATCAACTTGCTACACCTTACGGTTTCTGAGATACAGCCCGGACAAACTTTTTCTGGCCGCCCGCCCATCCGCACACCATGGGTGAAAACAATAACCTGACAGCCCTTAAGGGCTGTGGGGTAAAAACTGATATATATGATATTTTATATGATTTCTATATGCATCAAATACTAGTATTTAAGGCAAATTTTGGTCAATGAGGATTTTTTTTTGGCTACCTCCAAAGCTCAAGGAGTTCCTTACAGGGACTAACCAAAGAAGAAGTTGCAGAATGGCTTTGAGATACCTCCCAGATGCAGGCAGAAATTTTTACATTTACTTTTATAAAATTAGCGATGAGGGTTAGTGTTTGTTAAACCATGTAGCCAGAAGTTTTTACTGGGTTTATAAATCTGCAGATAAGCTGGTGTAGGAATAATTATAAGGTATTATTTTGCTATGTAAATTATATTTAATATTTCAACTTCAAATAGATAGAAAAGGACTTTTAATGTGAATGATAAATCCCTCCTTGTGTTTTAGCTTTAATAAATGTTTTCATGTTTAATTTTCTTTGTTACCAACTGAACTCTTTGGCATGTTACAAAATTGGTGGCAGTGATTACTTTGGATTAAGTTGGTACATACCTGAATATGAAAATATTGTAAGAATAGGATAGGATTATTTTGTTTTTGGAACAGTATTCTTATGGTAATAAGGATTCTATTTTGATCTTACAGAGTACTGATATTACAGGGTAAGTACCAGAATCAGAGCCAGATAGGTTAGCGAGTCACAAAGTCCAAACTGAGTCTGTTGGACCAAGGTTTTAAAGTTGCAATTTAGTGAACCTCAATACCAACATAAATGTAGGGATCAGAAGCCATCATTGAGAGGAGAGGAGTAGCACCAACTTTGGAAATGGAATATAGATCTTATAGGTTAGTCCAGGTGATTAAGAATTACAACATAGGATTTATCGTAAGCCAGGATTTGCCCATCCCATGGGTTACAAACCTGAGGTAATTTGAACCATCCAATGTCAATGATGCATCAATATAAGTCACTACACAGGATAAGTTATGACGCAACAGCCGATTACTCGAACATGGATCAGAAGTAAAGGTTTCCACCTAAAGTGAATTATCCCTTAGTTTATGACATTTTAAACCATGGGGATTGATATTTTCCACCAGGAAAAGCTATACCATGCCCAACCTACAATGGAAAAAGTAGCTTCAGAGTTTTGATTCAATTTGAGATGATAGGTGAATATAATCAATGGACTAAGGAAGCAATTGAACTGAATAACCAATGTAAGTCACACAGGGCTCAGTTAAAGTCTAGAATCAGGTAAAGGATAATGAGCCTTTGCCACAACTGGTATATGACAAAAGGAGACTGGTAAGAGATGCTAATCCTGGTGTTCCATTGGACATAAGAAAGAATATGGCTAAAATAGTTTCTTAGACACAGTTGTATTTCAAAGCCAGCTGAAGAGGCTTTTCATAGAAGTAGAGATAGGGGATTATTCTTAAGGTTTCTCAAACAGTAAAGTGTGCAAATGACATTGAAATTGTTAATGTGCAAAAATTATCAGTTAGATTGCCAGACTTGAAGAGTTAGTTAAGATATCCCAAGTTGAAAACAGGGTGACCAATTACGAGAAAAGTCAATCCACAAATCAAAACACAGTTATTTGTTAATATTATTGTGATAAACCAGGGCATGTAGTGAATGCCATGCATTGAAAGTATTTGGGTGAAAAGCAAAGTTACCTGGCGACATGGCTTTATGCTGGAGGGATCAAATAAGGTCCGGGCAACATATAATTCATTGAGAATGTGTGGGGACATTGCTCAGATTATTGCAGAAGAAATAAGGGCAGTCATGACTTTGGCAAACTGCCAAAGTCATAGACTTAAGAATATGGAGGAAGCCGAAGATACTCAAAAATTGATGGAGCAGAGCATATGACCATACATAAAGAAGAGGTACCTCAAACCCAGAGTCATAATAGGCTTACAACTGAAAAAACTTCGAACCCCAAGTAGGTTCTACCAACAAGAGGAGAGTGCCCGTGAACGGGCACTGTGTCAGCTGACTGAGTGTTTTTGATTTGTGAAGGTAATAATGAGAGGAAAGCATAATTATCAGGGAAAGTACTGTACAGAAGTACAGTAAATGGTAATTAAACAGCATGTTCAAAAGAAATTCTGAAGCTGACAGAAGAAAAGGACAAAAAAGTTGTGCCCTGCAAATGGTATTATGAAGGAAAGTAACAAGGTAACTGTTTAAGTAGGTTAAAACATATTTAAAGAAATACTGCAAATGCAGTATCCTCGTACGACCTTGAAGAAGGGGTCCAAGGTCAAATCCAACCACACAAAAACATTCCCAGCCCATGATTTCCTATAGGTTGGTTTACCATGCCACACCTCTAGGACCAATAATAAGCGAGTTTTAAGCACTTTTAAGTTTGGCTGTCCTTATTTCACCTTGAAGGAGGGGTCCAAAGGTCAAATCTGACCACACCAAAAGATTCCCAGCCCATGATTTCCTATAGGATGGTTTACCATCCCAAACCTCTAGAACCAATAATAAGCGAGTTATAGGCACTTTTAAGTTTCGCTATCTTTGTTTGACCTTGAAGGAGGGGTCCAAGGTCAAATCTGACCACACCAAAAGAATCCCAGCCCATGATTTCCTATATGTTGGTTTACCATCCCAAACCTCTAAGACCAATAATAAGCGAGTTATAAGCACTTTTAAGTTTGGCTATCTTCTTTTGACCTTGAAGGAGGGGTCAAAGGTCAAATCTGACCACACCAAAAGATTCCCAGCCCATGATTTCCTACAGGTTGGTTTACCATCCCAAACCTCTAGGACCAATAATAAGGGAGATATAAGCACTTTTCATGATTGACAAAGAAATGCCTGTGGCGGCCATCTTGGTTTTCAAAATGAGGCCAAAAATATTCCCTTAAGATTTTATAATGAGGAACATATCCTGCAAATTTGAGATCTCTACCTATAATACCCTTTGCTCTAGAGGGCCAACAAAAGTCCATGTTTAAAGTCGAATAAACGTCCCTGGCGGCCATCTTGTTTTTCAAAATGAGGCCAAAAATATTCCCAGGCAACATGTTATGGTTATTAATATATCCTGCAAACTTGAGAAGGCTAGCTATAATATTTTTTTCATTAGAGCGGTAATGGTGAAATCTCTCTACACACTGCGGCTATCCAGTGGATACAATGATTTACTCAATAGTGAGAACCCGAAAGTAGCTATTGCTCAGCTATGCCAAGACATAGAGGTCTGCAATTTCACTATGTTATAACTGACCAAAAATTATGTGAATAACATATTTAAACAAAATACTCTAAATGTAATAGTTTTCAAGTTACAACTGATTTACTCAATAGTGAGAACCTGAAAATAGCTATTGCTCAGCTATGCCATGAGCTATAGGTCTGTAATTTCACTATGTTATAGCTAACCCAAAAGTAGGTGAACAACATATTTTAACAAAATACTCCAAATGCAATATTTTTCAAGTTACAGCTGATTTACTCAACAGTCAGTACCTGAAAATAGCTACTGCTCAGTCGTGCCATGAGCTACAGGTCTGTAATTTCACTATATTATAGCTGACCCAAATGTAGCTGAATAACGTATTTACACAAATTTCTGTAAATGCAATAGTTTTCAAGTTACAAGTGATTTACTCAACAGTGATAACCTAAAAGTAGCTATTACTCAGCTATGCCATGAGCTACAGGTCTGAAATTTTACTATGTTATAGCTGACCCCAAAATAGGTGAAGAACATATTGAAACAAAATACTCTAAATCCAATAGTTTTCAAGTTATAAGTGATTTACTCAACAGTGATAACCTAAAAGTAGCTATTACTCAGCTATGCCATGAGCTACAGGTCTGAAATTTTACTATGTTATAGCTGACCCAAAAGTAGGTGAACAACATATTTAAGCAAAATACTGTAAATGCAATAGTTTTCAAGTTACAACTGATTTACTCAATAGTGAGAACCTGAAAATAGCTATTGCTCAGCTATGCCATGAGCTATAGGTCTGTAATTTCACTATGTTATAGCTGACCCAAAAGTAGGTGAACAACATATTTTAACAAAATACTCCAAATGCAATATTTTTCAAGTTACAACTGATTTACTCAACAGTCAGTACCTGAAAATAGCTACTGCTCAGTCGTGCCATGAGCTACAGATCTGTAATTTCACTATATTATAGCTGACCCAAATGTAGCTGAATAACATATTTACACAAATTTCTGTAAATGCAATAGTTTTCAAGTGATTTACTCAACAGTGATAACCTCAAAGTAGCTGAAATGGGCATTTGTCAATGCATGTGTCATATTTAAGACCTATTTAAGCCGCTTACCTACCAGTCTTAAAGTTAAGCCCTTACTTATGCCTAAGACTGGTCTTAACTTTGTGAATACTGCTAAGACTAAGACAAAAGAACTTTAAGCCTCAGCCTTAGCGAAGATCTTTCATGAATATGGGCCCTGATAAGCAAGTGTTAATTCCTGTTTCCTTTGTATCATTGTGATTCATCCTTTTTTTACAATCTATTCCTCAATTAAATATTTCAGCATTGTTTAATCACACTCCTGTACTATGTAAAACAGAACTAGATGCCTCACTAGAAGCCTGATTTAGTGTGCACTATTGGGGAGTTGGGGCTCTGTCCTTAATTGGTTCACTTCCTACTTAAACTAGACCTACGCATCGGAGAACTGATGCAAATTTGTATCCACCAGAAAGACAACTCACCAAAGCCAGTGAACCATCGTTTGACCTTGAAGGAGGGGCCAAAGGTCAAATCTAACATCAGAAGATTCCTAGCCCAAGATTTCGTTGGTCGAGTTGGTTTCGCATTGTAAACCTCTAGTTTGGCTGTCCTCGTTTGATCTTGAAGGAGGGGCCCAAGGTCAAATCTGACCACACCAAAAGATTCTCAGCCCATGATTTCCTATAGGTTGGTTTACCACCCCAAACTTCTAGGACCAATAATAAGCGAGTTATAAGCACTTTTAAGTTTGGCTATCCCCGTTTGACCTTGAAGGAGGGGCCCAAGGTCAAATCTGACCAAACCAAAAGATTCCTAGCCCATGATTTCCTATAGGTTGGTTTACCATCCCAAACCTCTAGGACCAACAATAAGCAAGTTATAAACACTTTTAACTTTAGCTATCCTCGTTTGACCTTGAAGGGGGAGGGGGGGGGGGTCTGAGGTCAAATTTGAAAACTAGACCTACGCATCGGAGAACCGATGCAAATTTGTATCCACCAGAAAGACAACTCACCAAAGCCAGTGAACCATCGTTTGACCTTGAAGGAGGGGCCAAAGGTCAAATCTAACATCAGAAGATTCCTAACCCAAGATTGAATCAATCTAGTTTGGCTGTCCTCGTTTGATCTTGAAGGAGGGGCCCAAGGTCAAATCCGACCACACCAAAAGATTCCCGGCCCATGATTTTCTATAGGTTGGTTTACCATCCCAAACCCCTAGGACCAATAATAAGCAAGTTATAAGCAGTTTTAAGTTTGGCTATCCTCGTTTGACCTTGAAGGAGGGGCCCAAGGTCAAATCAGACCACACCAGCAGATTCCCAGCCCAAGATTTCCTATAGGTTGCTTTACCATCCCAAACCTCTAGGACCAATAATATGTGAGTTATAAGCAGCTTTACGTTTGGCTATCCTCGTTTGACCTTGAAGGAGGGGACCAAGGTCAAATCCGACCACACCAGAAGATTCCCAGCCCATGATTTCCTATAGGTTGCTTTACCATCCCAAACCTCCAAACCAATAATATGTGAGTTATAAGCAGTTTTAAGTTTGGCTATCCTCGTTTGACCTTGAAGGAGCGGCCCAAGGTTAAATCCGACCAGACCAGAAGATTCCCTGCCCATGATTTCCTATATGTTGGTTTACCAGCCCAAACCTCTAGGACAGATAATAACCGAGTTATAAGCACTTTTAACTTTGGCTATCCTTGTTTGACCTTGAAGGTAGGGTCCAAGGTCAAATCTGACAACATCAGATTTGCAGCACATGATTTCCTACAGGCCTGGGGTCAATTACAATCAAATGTAATGCATTACCATTACATTACATTTGAGTTTGCATGCATTACATTACCATTACTTTATATTTTAAAAAGTAATGCATTATATTACATTGCTTTTTAAATGTAATGCATTACATTACACATTACTTTTCAAAAATTTCAAACAAACAAAATTAGTCCATATTGATACATTTATTACATCACATAATAAAGCAGATATTATCCTATAAGGAAAATAGTGTACGTTCCTTATTTTTAATGTCATGTTTTAAAATAGTTGTGAGTACACAACAGTCCTATGTGTACAAGAAGCCCAATGTGATTTTTTAACATTATTTAAAACATAAAGAAAGGATTCAAGAATCTTGAACCAAGATATTAAGATTTTTTTACCAAATATTCTCTATATGTTCACAATACCTGCTTTTTTACATCCATAAATTTTACAATCTTCAGAGACTCACTAGAAATGTAAATACAATGGCATGTCTTACCTTTAAGCTTGTAAAAAAGTTTGAATTTATTTTCTTTGAACCAAAAAGAAAATGGACAGCAGAGCTTGCACTGAGCCTTAAATGTACCATCAGTTTCTGCTTGCAAGTGAAAATGATCAAATATACTTTTCTTTGTTTTAACATGTTCCATTTAAAAAGACTGACAAGTGAAACTTAAAATTACTCAGAACTGAGAATATTAAAATCACAAGTGACATCTGAATGCAGCCTATATACCAGATTGATGGCCCTCCATTTGTACTCCCAGTTCCTGAGTAAGATGATATGACAGGGCAGCCTGAGGAGATATGTCTACTCAGGGAGATTATTAACTTGTTAGTACTTTGCATCAAAAGGAGTAGCTGTATTGTTCTTTTATTCTATTGATCATAGTTCCTTGAACATTAACCAAAATCTTAAATACAGTTGACCCTTGCAACTCAATGGCCCACCAATACAGATTGTGTACCTTCAGAAGGATTTATCATTAATTGAATTGATTAATTATGCATTAATGACAACAAATGGTCATATTTAAAATTTTAAATATTACTGAATAATCTAAAAGTATTTCCTTCTAAGTTTTTTCCCATGTAGCAAACATATAGAAACTGTAAATGACAACTCTGGCTTCATACAAAAAGAATATACTGAACAAGTAAAAGTATTCATGATAGAAGTAATGACAATGTAATGTAAAAGTAATGTGAATTCACATTACTTTTCAAAAGTAATGCATTACATTACACATTACTTTGCCCTTTTTAATGTGCATTACACATTACATTATATTACTTTGGAAAATGTAATGCATTACAGGGCATTGCGCATTACCATTACCCCAGGCCTGATTTCCTATAGGTTGGTTTCATATTGCAAACCTCCAGGACCAATAATAAGGGAGATATAGGCACTTTTAAAGTCCGCTATGTAGGTTACTTTGGCACTCCGTGGATGACCTTGAATTAAGAGCTTCAAGGTCAAGTGTGTGCAAGCTTGTAGAGGATATGTATATCTGTTATACATATCACCTATGAAGAGATTCAACCTTCTACCTATGAGAAACAGCCAGTAGAAAAATGTAGATTATTTTCAAAGAAATGCCCGCGGCAGCCATCTTGTTTTTCAGAATGAGGCTATTTTCAGGGTGGACGGACGTTTCGGACACGGACGTTTCGGCCTAGGACGTTTCGGACTAGGACGTTTCGGCCACGGACGTTTCGGCCAGGCAATTTTTATGGGTGGACGTTTCGGCCAAATCTATATTTTTAGGAGATTTATATAATAAGAACATCATTTAATGTCCTTGTGTCCAAAAAGGGAAAATCTATATCACTAAGTGACTTGAAAGGAGAGCTGTGAAAGCAAACCTTTTATGGTTTAAGGAAAGCAGTGTCTGCACAATTTTCTTTGATCAAGTTGAGGAAACAGGCAGACTGTGATTATCAATCATCAAACATCTCATTTTTACACATTTAATGGAATATTATCATTCTCCACTTATATCAGCAAACTTAACCTTTGTCAAGTTGCTATTTCATCTTTAAACCCTTTCCTGGTCTTTTTGTGCAGTAAATTTTAAATTCAGTTGCTTTTCATTTTAAAACCCTTTGAAACCAAGTAAATCAAGAGAACCTTTCTGATTGATGCCTGCTCAGAATTGCACTGCTCAGGTGATTGATCTACAGTTTAGCAAGTAAATCAAGAGAATCTTTCTGATTCCATATTTGCTCCCGCCCAATGGAATATGCATGAGGTGACCCTTGCAAACCAACCAAGGACCAACAACGTATCAGAGGGCTGGAACAACAAATTCAGGAACCTTGTTGGCCAAAGCCACCCTACAGTGTGGAAACTGATTGAGTGTTTGCAAGCAGAGTGTGCCCGTGTATCTGCTGTACTTCTACAGGATGAGCGTGGTGCGAGACCAAAGAAGAGGATCAAGAAAGTATACACCGAACTTCAAGGTAGACTGCACAATCTCTGTGAGGACAGATCTCTAGGCCGCAAGTCCATACCAGACTTCCTTCGGGGTGTAAGCCATAACCTGAGAGGTGGTCAGCCAAACATTTAAAATGACTCTGAATTGTGTGATCTGAAGTTTATGTATATAGCTTAATTGTGTAAAATGTTATTATATTATTGTTATAAAATGTGGGAAAGGTTGTACAATAAATGTTGTTATCACAGTTGTATTATTTGCATGTTTAATCATTGAAAACCTGATCCAAAAATATATTTGGCCGAAACGTCCACCCTCAAAAATGGCCGAGCCGAAACGTCCGTGGCCGAAACGTCCTAGTCCGAAACGTCCGTGGCCGAAACATCCTACATTCATTTTCAGTCCCAGAGAAGCGTTCCCCCCCCCCCCACAATGAAGATATCCTGCAAATTTGGTGAACCTAGCTGGTGTAGTTTTCCTCTTAGAGCGTTAACGTCGAAAATCTCTCTACGCGCGGTGGCGTAGCAAATGCTAAACCAAAGTTTCCACCGGATGCCTCCGGTGGATACAAATATAATGAGACTTACTCAAATTAAACCTTTAACAAGGCAAACATATTTGTGGCGATTTTATGGTTGAGTCTTATTATTCAATTTAACAAAGAATTATTAAGAAAATTGCAAATTTAATAAATAAATTAAATTTTTATAAGTTAATACCCTATCCAATGGACAATTGCTAACTCCGGTCGGCGAGACCGGCCCGCCAAACGTCAGAAAAAGACGTCCTGTGTCTCCACCGGCCAGCCGGTCCTTACTCTGTGCACTCGCTAGGTGGCGTGTCGTACTTCCTTCCTGTCTAGACAGAGTGACGTCATAGCATCTTTTTCGTTGTCTAAACATAATAAGACCCCTAGTAAGTTAAAAAGCGGGGTCGGTGGGAGGGTCTTGCATGTCCATTGGATAGGGTATTAACTTATAAAAATTTAATTTATTTATTAAATTTGCAATTTTATTGCGTTAATACATCCTATCCAATGGACAATTGCTGAATAACTACCGCTTGGTCGGCGGGTAAGTTACTAGGGACTAGAAATTGAACTCCTGCTAAGGAAAGCCACAACTCCCTTAATACCGGGTAGCAATGTGCCAACTACCCTTAAGGGTATGGTCGAATATCATCATACGGTTATTCAGATGGAACCGTCAGGACGACCTTGTTGCGCCCCCCCCCCCCTTTTGTTACAGACCTGCTCTGAGGTAGGGGAAGAGAGGGATGAGTTCAGTCCCATAACCAATAAAGACCTCCCGAAGGAAATACGTCCCAGTTTTTTTTTTTTTTTTTTTTTTTTTTTTAAACTATATGTGTACTATGTACATATGTACAAATCTTCTCTATTTAATGGTCTATCGGTGGATCTGCTGAGCAGCCACAACCGGACCCAGATGGAAAAGCTCTGAGTCAGCCCAAGCCACATCCTTCAAGTAAAACTGGGTGAAGGTGTTATGTGATTTCCAGTGGCAGGCTGATAAGATCTGTTCCAGGGAAATTCCTGACTGGAAAGCTTTTGAGGCGGCAAAGGCTCTAACATCATGAGCTTTGACCTGGTGTAAGGTGTGTGCCTCTTGATCCGAGAGCTCATAACATAGGATCACTGTTTGCTTGATCCAGGAGGAGATGGTGGCAGGAGAAATATCTTTGTCGAAACCTTTCTTGAAGGAGACGAAAACTAATTCCTTGTTCTGCCTGATATCTGAGGTCCGGTCTAAATAGTAGCGGAGTGCTCTAACCGGACATAGTGACCGATCCGATTTGAGGGATTTATCCAAGGTTGGTGCCAGGGCTGGAATAACCACCGGGGCAACACTATCCGGACCCTCTTTGGCCAGCTGATTCTTGGAGAGAAAGCTGGGAGATGGATACAGTGACACCTTCGACCAATCTGATTGGTGTCTGATGTTTTTGTTTTGCCAAGCATGTATCTCACTCCTACGCTTGCCTGACCCCAGGGCTAGAAGGAAGACTGTCTTGAATGTCAAGTGCTTCAAGGTAGCGTCCTTAAGTGGCTCAAAGGGGGGTTTAGTGAGCTGATGTAAAACCAGCGAAAGATTCCAAGAGGGGATACCTCTCCTGCCTTTGGGCCTGTCTCTATGGAAACTGTCCAGGAGACGAGTGAGATTTTCGTCTTTGCTGAAATTGTTGGGCGAATTCCCTAACTTGTCAGCAATGGCAGATCTGTAACCATCAATGGTACTTGGCTGAAGTTTCCTGTCCTCAAAGAGGTACATAAGGAAGTCAGCAACTGATTTTACAGGGGGTGCCCTGAAGTCCACCTTATTAGTGATGCACCATTTTGTAAAAATGGTCCATTTTGCCTCATAGACTGATCTGGTGGAGCCCCTCTGAGGAGCTTCAATTCTTGCCGCCACTGCCTCAGAGAAGCCTTGTTTTTTGATTGCAGTGGCTCTAGGAGCCAGGCATGGAGATTCAGGTTTGTGAGACTCCTGTGCGGTGTTTGGCTGAACGGCTGAGACAAGAGGTTGGATAAGTGAGGCAAACTCAGTGGGATTTGGCTGGACATGTCCACCAGGTCCCAAAACCAAGTCATGTTCGGCCACCCTGGGGCAATAAGAATCATCCTTTTGCAAGGGCAGTCCAGAAGCTTCTCCACCACTTTGCCCAAGATGGCTGCTGGTGGGAAGGCATAAGCGTCCAGATCCTCCCATGACAGACTCAGTGCGTCCACTGCAGTGGCCATCGGATCTGGAACCGGTGACACAAACACAGGGAGTTTGGTGTTGAATCTGGTGGCGAACAGATCCATTTGGGGTCGATGCCACCTGCTGCATATCAGGTTGAACACGTGGGGGAGTAGTGACCATTCTGTTTGAATAATCTGCCCTAGCCTGGATAGCTTGTCTGCCACTACGTTCAATCGGCCTGGAATATGGCGGGATCTCAGAGTCACCCCGTTCCGGGTGCACCAGGTCAGGATCCTCCAGAGGAGGGCGCATAGTTGACCTGATCTCATGCCTCCTTCCTTGTTTATGTAGGCTACCACAGTGGTGTTGTCTGTGGCCACCAGGACTGTCTTGTCCGAACAGAGGTCCTGGAATTGCTTTAAGGCTAGGAAGACGGCTTTGAGTTCCAGATAGTTTATATGCAGTTTGCTTTCCGGGATGGACCATACACCTCTTGCAGTACGCTCGTTTAAGTGAGCGCCCCAGCCTTCTTTTGACGCGTCGGTAAAGATTTGTAAGGCGTGTTTTGCTGGGTGTAAAGGCTGACCTGTGAGAACGTTTTCTTCTCTCAGCCACCACTGCAAGTGTGGGTGTAGGGATCTCGGAAGAGGAATTGTCTTTTCTAACGATTCTGGTATCCTCCAATTGTTCTTTAGATGCCACTGAATTGGCCTCATGTGCAACCGACCCAAGTGGACCTGCTTTTCTGTGGCTGTCAGCAAGCCTACTAAGGACATGAAGTCCCGGGCTGAACAAACCGGTCTGGAAAGAAGGTGTAGTACCTTGTCCTGTAGACTCTGCCACCGGTCCGGAGTGGGTCTGACCCGGCCGGCTTGAAGGTCGAATTGGTAGCCTACAAAATTGAAGACTTGTTTGGGGTCCAATTCGGATTTTTCTATGTTCACCAGCCAGCCTAGCTCCTGGCATATCTGCATTAGTTTCTGTGTGTGATGAAGACAGATCGGTTGGGAGGAAGCTCTCACCAACCAGTCGTCTAGGTACTGGTGGATTCTTATACCCTGCTTTAGGGCCATCAATTTCACCTCCTTTGCTATTACAGTGAACTCCAAGGGTGCTGTTGAAAGTCCGAAAGGAAGAGCCTTGAATTGGTAGGTTCGTCCCTGGACATGAAATCTCAGATATTTCCTGGATTGTTCCTGTATTGGTATGTGGAAGTAGGCGTCCTTGAAGTCTATTGAGGTCACCCACTCCCCTTGCTGGAGGGAGGTCCTGATGGTTTCCGGTGTCTCCATTTTGAATTTCTCCACCTTGAGAAACTGGTTTAGATTGCTCAGGTCTAGGATAGGTCTCCACTTGTTTTCCGGTTTGGGGACCAAGAAGAGTCGGTTGAAGAAACCTAATGACTTTTGTTTGTTTACCAGTTCTATGGCGTTTTTGGCCATAAGCTGATGTAATGCCTCTAACAGGTAGCTGTTCCTGCGAGGATTGCCATAACAGCTTATGACTATCGGAGACCTTGTCAATTTTGGCCGGATCCGAAAGGGGAGGGCGTAACCCTCTCTCAATATTTGTACCACTTTCGGTCCGGCACCCAGATCCAACCAAGTTTGCCAAAAATTTTGCAGTCTGGCCCCTACAGGCAGATTTGTGACAACATTGGGGGCATTGACAACAGGTTTGACATAAGACAGTGGAATGACAGAAAAAGCACTTTTCACAAATTTTAATGTGTCTTTCTTGTCTTGACAATCTGGACGCCCGGGACTTACGTCTTTCTTTTGTGATTGCCCGGGCGCAGAATGAACATGATAAACAACACTGGATTTTACATTGGAAAAATTGTCTATTGTCTTTGAAACCTGGTTCCCGGTCAGCAGCAGACAACTGGGGTTTACAACACAGTAATTGTCATTTACGCTGCTGCTGACCCTTGGCATGGTGGGAGGAGTACTGTTGCTTCTGTCCTTTCAGTCTCCTTCTCTGAGAGCGTGACAGGCTTTTCCATGCTGGTAGCCCTTGAGGCTGTGCACTCTGTCCCTGTGGCTTTGTTTCCTGACGTTCGTAAGGGTGGAACCTCCGACCCTTGTAGCTAGATCCGGAATGTCCTTTCTCTGAGTCTGCGATGTCCTCTTCCGCTCGTTTCACCACAGAGTCTGGGAACAAAGTTTCTAACTGCAGAGGAGCTGAACGTAAGGCATTTAGCGTGTCGGCTTTTACTCCGGCTTTGAGGTACTCTAGGTAAGAATCCCTTCTCAAAAGGGTCGTATTTGCCACACTCACAAAAACAAACTCTGTTAAATGTTCAACTGCCTTGGCCATCGCCTGACATACTCCGGCGTTGAAATCAAGGAGGAACTGAAGTTCGTCTACTGCAGCAGAGGTTTTCTGGCCAGACTTCCCTTTTGACTCTGTTTTAATTGCTTTTAGTTGGGAGCTCATATTGTCCTGTATTTTAACTAAGCAACGGTTAAACCCAGCAGCGTGGTTGCAGATGAGGGTAGATTCCCGTGCGGATTTCTCCCATTTCCTCAAATTCTCCTGTGTCACCGCCCTAGACATAGGGGGGGAGGTAGCAATACTGGCTCTTCGGGCTATCCGTAAGTACGTACTATTTAACTTGGAAGAGCCGGTGTGCCATGACGTGACCGGGCTATCTGAGTCCTTCATATCTGCGTCCTTCCTTTGAGAGTGTGCCCCGTACCACTTTTGCTGCGACTTCGGAGGCTTAATAAACTGGTCTCTCAGTAGCCCTCCGGATTCAGCACTTCGAGTGGGATAGCCTTGAGCAAGGGTGATATTCAAACGAGCCATTTTTCGGCATAACCATTCGTCGGTCGGTAGTTGAACTGATACTTTCCCGGAAGGCTGTACTTTGGGTCCCGCAAAGGGATTGTCTTCAGATGTAGAAGTACCCGAGTCGACATCAGGAATATGAGTCCAGTTCATATAGGAGCGTATGCCCCGCATTGTCTCCCGGTAGGACTGTTCCTCGGACAATGACTGGTCATGCTCAGAGTTGCGTTCTACGTCGTCTGAAAGTTCACCCTCTTCCGGCAAAAGTTCTATCATAGGCTGGTCCGAAGAGAGGGAATCACTGTCTGAATCACTAGATGACTCAGTGTCCTTCTTAGGGTTAAAAGGGTCTGTAACTACTGTCTGTGCCGGAGCAGAGGCAGATGAAGACGCCTTGCCAAGTGACTTTTCTTGTTGAGGGAGGTCGGTGGTTGGTATATTGGCAGTAATCTGGCTATGAGAGGCCGGCTTCAAGAAGGGCTCTTCTCTAATAGCAGTAGCAGCCGGTGTATGTGCAGGTGTGACTTTGACTGTCTCAAAAACCGGCTCCTGGGGCTTCTCTAGTGTTCTTGCTAAGAGTAATGCCTCCAGGCGGTTGAACCTGTCCGACCACTGTCTGTCCAGGTCGGTAATCCGGTCATCAGCAGATGAGGACTGACTGGTAGAGGTGGTCGGTACCTTACTAGATGATGCCTTGGCCGACTTGTCCATCTTGGCCGGCTTGGGTGCAGATTTCTTAGTTTCTGATTTCTTTTTCCTCTCCACCGGCTCACTTGTCTGAGCTGATGTCTGATCGTCTACCACGCCTACTACCGTCACTAAGTCCGGATCAATAAGGGTGGTATCAGCAGAGTCCTTGGTGGGGGTAGCAGAAACTTTAGAGTCCTTTCTCTCCTTTTTTAATTTGTAAGATGGTGTTGAAAGTTGTTCCTTCTGTGCAGGGGTTAAGGTATTGCATAAAAGACAATCCTCGTTAGGGTGCTCTACGCATGGGTCTTGTCCTTTCTTCTTGTCGCGGCAACGCGCGCAGACCTTATGCGGATCAAACCCTGCCATCATATGGCCACAAATACCCCGTCGCTGGCTAGGAGAGGACATTATAGTCTATGGACCGTTAGAAACAATATAGCAAAGTTGTGACAACAACTCAAGACAATAAATCACAAAATCCTTGAAATTAAGATTCCACAAAAAAATTCCGTGCAGCAGAGCATGCGCCAAACGAAAAAGATGCTATGACGTCACTCTGTCTAGACAGGAAGGAAGTACGACACGCCACCTAGCGAGTGCACAGAGTAAGGACCGGCTGGCCGGTGGAGACACAGGACGTCTTTTTCTGACGTTTGGCGGGCCGGTCTCGCCGACCGGAGTTAGCAATTGTCCATTGGATAGGATGTATTAACGCAATAAAACTCTATTTTCACAAGTATATGCAAATTAATATGAAAATTCAATTAAATTAAAGAAATCAATCTGATGAATTTGGTGATACAACACACTGATATGCATATAAAGTTGCATCTTTTGCGTAGGTTATATGGGAAACTGTCTATTTATAAACTTAGCATGTAAACACTTAAAAATTGTGATTAGGTTAATCATTTTGCTTTTAAACATGTAAATATGTAAGTATCACCTCAAAACACCTCAAAAGATTCTTAGGCATTGTTACCGATATGCATGTGACAACTGTCCAATTGACTAAATAAACACACTAGTGTATTGTCATATTGTCCTTTTTAACAGAGAGGGGAGTAAATATCTAGCAGTGGGTGATTATCTTGCAGCCCTGTCTGCTATATTTTGACCCCCATAATCACTCTATTGTTTGGGGGTGAAAAATATTGCTTGCAAGATAATTACTCCCCTAAAGATCAAAGGAAGGGGTGCAAAATATAGCGGGAGTCATTATCTTCGGTACACTGGACAAGATTTTCAAACTCAAGGTCACTGCGGTAAGGTCAAATTGAGGTCAGACCATGACATTGCACACCTACACCCCCTGACCAATGTCCCTACCAAGCAGGGTATGAAATTAAGCCAAAATATTTTCAGGACCACAGGACTGACAACTTGCCGAAGTTACTGGTCCGTCAGAAAGTTTATCAGTCTGATATGAAAACATTTCTGAGAATGAAAAGTCGATAGAAGGCTATAAAAAATACATTATACATGACAGCAATTATCACACACTGTAAGTGACGGCATTTAAATTAGATTTTAATTTACTTAATGTACATTTACTGACAACATTAGAGGACAATTTAGAAAGTTTCATGGATTTTGATGTATTTTTTGTTATACTTTGCGTTCAACAGCCAGGGTCATATTGCGATGGGTAGTTTATGGGTGGAGGAACCAGTACATACTAGTTGGTCAAGATTCTGCACTGTAAACCACAGGGCATCGGCAAGTAACTAGCAACTTTCCAACATGAAGTGCCTGTGCTGAGATTCGAACCAGCGACCGCAGAGGTTGAAAGCGAGCACTCTAACTGCCACACCACTGAGCTGAAACTTTCATGCAAGATTATTTGTACAAGTGCTAGGCTGCAAATCTGATGTTTGTAAAAACAAGACTTAAACAACACGTCTTTAACCAATGAAATGCCAGAAAGGAAGTGAATATTATCCCTAGATGTATGTTACAGTGATTGTGAAGCACCTCTAAAATGGGAGTCCATGCGACTACATGACCGCCATTAAGTCCAAGTAATTTTTTTTTTTTGAGTCCTATGTTACAGATCGCAAGATTTTGGCATTTTAAGTATTATCCTACCTTCTATTATCTTATCCAGATATTGAATTCTCTGACCTCAGACTCCCACTCTCCCAACTCCATTTAAACCTGTTATTTCATCTCTTCTATTACACAACCTTTCTATTATCCAAACAATCTGTTACTCCCCCAATAGGGTTGGATAATAGAGGTTCTACTGTACTTCATTATTCTATTTAAGCTGTGCTACTGTATCACTGTATTGTTTATTGCATTGTCTGAAAATAAAATTATGATTTTTATATCTCTCTTAATTCTTTTTACTTGAATCTTGGTAGTTGCACCTTTGGGTGTCTTTTTATGCAGATTAAGCACTATTAAAGTCAAATTAGAATTCAGTGAAGATTTTACTTTTGCAACTTCCCATTGTAACAGATAGGATTTCATTTAGCGAGCCACTGGTTTTGCCCCAACACCACACAAAAGCATTCATTGACTTTATTATCATTTCTGTATGTATTGTAATATTCAGAACATGCAAACCATAATTCGACCATGCACGCCGATTATGAACACAAGACAAGTGAACTAAAACAGGTGTACATCTCAACACACATGTGTGGTCACTTTGGTATGTTTGGATAATAATTAGACTGTGAACAGTGTGCTTATATGCGTGCCTTAAAGTTACCAGGTCAAAGGGACTGAAAAGGTCTAAATCTTTTCGACCCAGAAGCATTTCTGTCGGTCACGGACTGGTGCTAGTTTCGAACCCTGCTACCAAGTATCAACTTCATACACCTTACAGTTTCTGAGATACAGCCTGGACAAACTTTTTCCCAATGCCCACCCATCCGGACACCATGGGTGAAAACAATACACTGACAGCCCTTAAGTTGTAACTGCAATAGTTTTTGAGTTACGAGTCCTTTACTCAAAGTAGATAAAATGGCTATGACTCACTTATCTTTTAGGCTTAAGTCCACAAAACCAACAAAAGGGCATGAAAATTCGTTGGGGACAAATTATTGACAAAAAGATCTGTAGCTGTAGTAGGTTTTTGAGAAATCTGCGTGACAAACTAACATATGCAAGCATGCACACACATGATGCATTTTATAATCTCCTTCTCGGGCTAAAGCCTGGCGGGAGATAATTTGTTTCAATGTTTTGACAATCAAGTTCTTTCATTTTTCACACTGAAAGAACAACAAAATTAAAATAAACAAACTGACTGAGGTAATAATTCTTTTTTTAAACCTAAACCATTTCAATATAACAGAAAAAGTAATCAAAATGACCTTTGGGCAACATAACACTGAATGACTAACATTATACATAAACATGCAAACAAGTTACTGCATAAATTTGAAGATTATCTCAAACATTAAAAAAAAACAATATAAACTAGATTGGGCCAACTCGGCGCCAACATATCCCCAGACAGGTCATCACTCACGCCACAGGTTTTGATCGGGAATTTTTAAAAACATAATTACCCATTATTATATGAACTTCAGCACATCAATCTACTCTGTTTATATCTTCCAAGGAAGATGGTGTATCCCCAGACGCCGAATACATAACTCAAATTATATTTTCAATCTTCCTGCAATGATAACTCTAAACCTATTTTCAAAGTATTTAAATGATTGATGATTGAATGTCCATTCTAAAATAATAATCCCAAAAGAGCATATCTGTTTCTATATTTGTTGACAAATAAAATATTATTTTTAACTCAACTCATCATACTTTTCAATCTTCCTTCAAAGTATTTAAATGATTGATGATTCAATGTCCATTCTAAAATTCATAATCCCAAAAGCGCATATCTGTTTCTATATTTGTTCACAAATAAAATATTATTTAAAAAAAAATTATTTATATTATTATTTTATTATATTATTTTTAGAATTTGCAAATTGTTTTCAGTTATTCATTTCCTCTATACCTATATATGTGGTCCATATATATGCAACCTAAATATGTGACACAATCTCAGTTCTGACTCCCCTTTGTGTTATATGTAATGAAGCCCACCACCTCCCACCCCCACCCCTCTCCCCTTCTCCACACCTCTCTCACTATTACACAAGATCTGCAACCCCATTGAGGTCTTTGTTTCTCATCTGATATCATTAAATACCTTTGTTTATTTAGTGTCACTCAATATAGCTGGAGGTCCCAGAGGTGGGTGGGGGGAATCCGGGTGGGGGATGTGGGTTGGGACTTAGTTTAGTTTATTAGTTTATTATAGTGACATGTATTATGTTGACAAGGATTATACAAAAACTATTGAAGTAATACCCAGCCCTATATGGGCTTATAAGTCACTTTAAATAGAGAGTTAATAACAAACAGAGCAAACATATTTTGAGGTAAGATACAGTAAATAAAGACAGCAATTCAATACATAAAAATTAACAATATAATTTACTTTTTCTTTCTTGCCACAAATCAAAAATAAAATTAATAACCATATTGACATTCATATGAGTTAATACCCTTGATAATTGATCTATTAATAATTCAGATTTATCTATATTTAAAATTTTGAAATATTTCATACGAATCAGCTCTAAAGCTGGACAAACACAAACAAAATGTATCTCATCTTCTACATCTTTTTTACACAGTTTACATGTTCTCTCAAAGAGATGGAGTGCTACAGCATAAATGGTAAACAAACAATCTATATAAAAGGGGTATTCAAATACAAAAAGAATTGAGAATTTTAAGTATGTGATTATCAACTGAAATGAGTTCATAACTGTAGGAGCTGTGTCAAAATTAACTGAGGCAAGTTGAATAAAACTGGGCTAGTTGAGGGTTAAAAATCCCCTAGTTTTACTACATACGGATATAATTTCATTAATATTGGGACTTAAAGCTCACTTAAAGTGTCCATTTTGTCTACTTGAATATGTTTAACCGGCGTTTAACCAGTTTCATTTTAAAAAGTTAAAAACTCAGCAAGCAGAGGTATAACACACAAAAATAAGTTCTTAAAAGACTAAGATAGCCATAACATTATTAATATTCAAAATTTAAATAGACAGGCATTTCCTTTTAAAAATTCAAAGATTTCAGCTCTATAACCCACATAGTTTGACAGTTACTGGGCTTTAAAGTGGCATAATGTCCATAAATTGGGTTTCTGTGGGCATTTTACAATTGTTAAAGAGACCTTAGCAATTAAACTACAGATCTGAAACTTTTTGGGGGACATACATAACAAACAAAAATTATATATAATACAGTTTAAGACTTGTCACACTAAGCATTTCCAAATAACAGGGCAAAATACGGAAAAAATGTCCAAAAAGGCACTTGGGCGAGTGTCTATGGCCCTCATACACAGGTTAAATGTCTACTAAAAACCTTGATTTTCGCCATATGTAAAAAGGACATAATAATGCATTCCCAGATGGGATTTCAGCTCCATCAATCACATAGTTTAACAGTCACAGGGCTTAAAGGTGTCAAAAAGTCCAAATATTGGGTCTCTGTGGGCCTTTTAGAGATCTCGATGTGGCTTTCAAATTAAAGCTTCAGACTTAAAATTTGTTACATACTAAGATTACACATAGAATATGTATCTAATAAAGTTTGAAACTTCTCAGACTTACCATTTCCAAGTTACAGAGCAAAATATGTGAAAAATGTCTTAAAAGGGTCACTCAGGTGGGTGTTTAAGGTCCTCATACACAGGTTAAATGTCTACTTGAAGCCTTGATTTTTGGCACATGTAAAAAGAACATAATAATGTATTCCCAGATGAGATTTCAGCTCTATCAGTCACATAGTTTAACAGTCACAGGCCTTAAAATTGGCAAAAAGTCCAAATACTGGGTCTTTATGGGGCCTTCTAGAGACCTAAATGTGGCCTTCAAATTAAAGCTTCAGACTTAAAATTTGTCACATACTAAGATTACACATAGAATATGCATCTAATATAGTTTGAAACTTCTTAGACTTACCATTTCCAAGTTACAGGGAAAAATATGTGAAAAATGTCTAAAAATGGTCACTCGGGTGGGGATTTATGGTCCTCATA
Source organism: Sabellastarte sp. h YS-2021 (assembly GCA_964017235.1). Classification (NCBI taxonomy): domain Eukaryota; kingdom Metazoa; phylum Annelida; class Polychaeta; order Sabellida; family Sabellidae; genus Sabellastarte; species Sabellastarte sp. h YS-2021. The sequence goes on along the minus strand of OZ024930.1, from coordinate 38,764,142 downwards.
CACAGGTTAAATGTCTTCTTAAAGCCTTAATTTTTGGCACATATATAAATAACATACTAATATCTTCCCAGATAGGATTTGAGCTCTATCAGTCACATAGTTTGACAGTCACAGGGCTTAAAAGTAGCAAAAAGTCCAAATATTGGGTCTTTGGGAGCCTTTTAGAGACCTCAATTTGACCTTCAAAATTAAAGCTTCAGACTTAAAATCTGTTACATACTAAGATTACACACAGAATATATATCTAATACAGTTTGAAACTTCTCAGACTTACCATTTCCAAGTTACAGGGAAAAAGATGTGAAAAATGTCTTATAAGGGTCACTCGGGTGGGTGTTTATGGTCCTGATACACAGGTTAACTGTCCATTAAAGGCCTAAATGTTGGGGCACATATAAGAAAACACATTGATATATTCCCAGATGATATTTAACTTAGATGAGAGACATAGTTTGAAAGCTACAGTGCTTGAAAGTGGCAAAAAGTGCATAAATTGGGTCTCTGTGGGCACTTTTGAGACCTTAAGTCGACCCCTTTGGGTAAACCTACAGCCCTAAAATTTTCTACAGACAAGGATTACATATCAAAGTTATACCTAGCACAGTTTGAGACTCATCAGAATTACCACTTCCAAATTATAGGGCAAAATATGTGAAAAGTATAGCAAAAAATCCCTAAGTGGGGGTATTTATGGGCCTCAAGGACAATTTTCTCCTCAACTTAAAGTCGTGATTTTCGGCACATGTACTAAGAACATATTAATGTGTTGTCAGGTAAAATTTCAGCCAGCTGAGCATCATAGTTTGTGACCTACAGGGCTCTAAGTGGCCAAAAGTCCAATTTCTGACCTTAAGGTGGCCATAAGTTCTTTTTTACTGGGAGTTTAAGGTCACCTTAAAATAGGGATCTTCCTTTGGGCACCCTTAACATGTGTACCAAGTTTGAAAAAAAAATATTAATTTGTTTTTGAGTTATCGCGTCCACAAGGAAATTTCTACGGCGGCGGCGGCGCGACGGACCTGAATCCAATATATCCCCGACTTTCGTCTGGGGATATAATAACCAGAAAGCAAATAACATTCCAACTGCACCAGAAATCCAAGATGAATTGTTGACATCTGATATAATTGTTTTTATAAAATAAAGGTTGCAACAATACACGATTACTTTGACTTTAATAAAATGTAAGGAAGAGCATTTTAAGCACAAAACACACTATGCATAAGATAATAACTAATATCTCTTCTACTACATCTCAGTAAATGATTCAACAGATCTCCACTTACTAAATCTGGTAATCTTAATCTACTTGCAAAATAATTCCAAATCTGTCACTTCATTGGAAATTGAGAAGACATGTAAAATAATTAGTAAGTGCTTGGGCATACTGGATACTTAGTGCCAGTACATCTCCATTGTCTTAATATTTTAATGAACAGTTTTGGCATATATTACATTGTTGGCATGTTTTAGATGTCAGGGATTTGGACTGCACTATGCTGGAAACAAATTTCTTTCCTAATGCAAAATTAATGCTGCCTCAGGAAACCTGATGAGATTCAGGCACAATATATGACCTAGATTCATATAAATTACCAATTTTCAGACAAATCAAACCAATCCACAAATCTCCCCACAATTACAAACCTTCAATGTTCATATAATAACTGCTGAAAGCCTAATAATTTATCATGACAATCAATTCATTTTTATAACTGCAACTTGTGCTGCTTCTTGTTTCTGACTCCATTCTACTGCCATTCTCAATACAAGCTTTCTTTTGAAGTTGATACAGTAATTAAGATATTGTGAGTTTGTCAAATACTTAAATGTTAGTGGCCATCTCAATTCATCTGTGATAGCTCTGTTAAGAGATTAAAAGAAAAATATAAATACTTTTAATAAAAATGTAACAAACTGACGGAGTAAATTATCAGGGTGGGGGTGGAGGTCATTATCTGATGTGGTATGCCTGAACAACTTAATTACCTTGCAATAACATCTGAATGAGTATTTAAACAAAAATGATGTATACCTAAATTTTTCATTCTTGTAAGTTGTAACCTATACTGCTCCCTGCTATAACTTGGCACAACCTGGGACACAAAAACCTAATTTTTGGTAATTTTAAGTGCACTTACATTAACTTATTTTGTGTAAAATATGTATTGACACAAGTGCAGGTTATACATGAATTTTACTAACACAAATTCAAAATAATAAAAGTTTTAGAATAATTCTAAGGGGGGGGGGGGGGTGATAATATAATTTCTGCTTGAAATCAGTGCTCCAACTTGGCACAATTAGCACACGGAGCTCGCCAAAGATATTTAACTTATTCAGGTTATTTGTCATCATTTGGACTTTCTTATTTAGCATGTGGAAATCCACTAGTTTTAACAATGATAACAAAGGTTAATGGATGCTATATCTTCTGGTCTGTGCTAAGTTTAGGTGTGTGCCAAGATATGGCACAAAACAGTAGGCAAGATGCAAAACAAATTTGTATAACTGTTAATTGTCCTTTAAATGAAATAAATTCCTAAACCCAGGGTAGGATGGGATAAAACTACTGAACTGAAACCAGAAATTATAAGACATCAACCATCCAACAGCGGCTAATGTGACTCCCATTAGTTTTGACGGCATATTGTGAAAATATATTGTTGTTGCAAGAAGCATCACCTGCCAGAGAAGATTAAGCAATGTCAGTGCAATAACAACGCACCTCAAAATGGGTGTGTGCAAAGTATGTAGTTTTATAGCAATAGTTTTCTCCTTCTCCGGAAATATTTGTCCAAGATTTCTTTCTCTATTTTCTATAATTTCTGGTATCCTGTCCCACAAGGTTATGCACTTCATTTCTTCGGAAATTATCAATAAACAATACACCAACAGAAAACAATGACCAGATGGATCCCAACTTCTCCACTCAAATCCCTCAGTTATACAATGTGCCTTTGTTTGAATTCCTTCCGACTTGTAGCAAAAACCAGTCACATGCTCAATTGCATTCATCAAACTTATACAAATATACCACCATAAAGTTCCAACGAACAGTCTTGAAAAGTGTTTTTTCACCACATCCTTGACATTCCCTGTGCAATCAACTAAACCCACAAGATATATAAATGTAGACAACAGGGCCAATGTCCATGCCCAGCCCCATTTCACAAAGTATACATTCAGAACATTACGTTTGTTGGAAAAGTACGTGTCCGGAAACCGAAACAAATCTGTGAATAAAGAGACAACGGTCACACCACACACATAAAATCCAACTTTCCAATTGATATCAACATTAATAAGCAACATTTTTCGACACATATACATGACCAAGAGAGTCGCAAACTTCATTGGCGAAGTTGGCTCCGGAACAGACATTTTTCTGTTCTTAGTTAAAGCTGGAACTTTAGGCGAGTTCGAAGCCATGCTGGGACTGCGTAACAACGAACGCACGGTCAACGAGAGAAATGTACAGTAGGTACCTTATAAAACTCGGAGGTGCGGTCGGAGGGGTGCGGTAAAGATATTTTAAGTGTTGCAAAAATTCTATAAAAAAGCTCGCTTTTTTATACGATTTCTATAAAGTGTTGCTAGAAAATCCTACGTAGCCTCATATTTCCTCAACTTAATGACGTTGGTGGATACATCAGTACTGCATGATTTTTCATCTTTTATTTATAAAATATTGCTGGAAACCCCATCGTGGCCTCAGATTTTCTTAACTCAGTGAGTGTACAACTACAAGCATTTGATATTTTATTTGTTTTATATTACCAGAAGACTTCAACAGTAGGTGTTCAATTCCAAATGTGAGCCGACTACAAACCCCCGTTTCAACACTATCTGATGACCTTCAACGTGGATTTCCAGATGCCCAGAATGTTGGATATAATGCAACGAGTGACACTTATTAGGACTCCCAACCTGAAAAGGACCTGTTAAGTATTGCCTTTTTAAATGTTAATGGATGGACTGATTCTAGTAACATTTTAAGACAGCGAATTATAAGGCTCTAGATAAAGACATTGTGTGTATTGCTGAATCCCATTTATCGAGAGACAAATTAATTCATGTGAAAAACTATAATTGGTTTGGATATAATCGTACTGTAAAGCATATTAAATCCAGTATAATACATGGTGGTATTGGTATTTTAGTGTGGGACTCATTACTAAAACTTTTTACAGTGAATATAATTGATAAACAAGTAGATGGTATTCTAGGTATTCAGTTGAGTAACAAATCTACAGGTTATAGTTACCTGGTATATCGTTGTTATTTACCTCCTAAAAATTCCCCCTGGGCAGAACCATATAAATTTTTTGGCCATTTAATATCTCAGTTATATGTTAACAGCAGTGTGGAAACTGTAATTATATGTGGGGACTTCAATGCTCGTATTGGGAAAGAAATAGACTGTGCAAATTTTGATAAAATTCCAAATCGTTTAGTAATTGACTCAAATAAAAATACATACTGTGAAATATTTCTAGAATTTTTGAAAGACAGTAAATGTTGTATCTTGAATGGGAGGTTTAAAAAAGACAATTTCACATCAACTCATTGGGGAAATGCTGTTGTTGATTATATTATTACACCACATGATTGTTTCTAGAGTTGTCTCAATTTTGAAGTTATTTTAATGAGTCATTTGCTTTCTGAACATGATCTATTTGTGTACATAGATTCAGCTAGTAAACCCCCTGACCACTCTGTATTATGTGTAGATGCCATCTTGGATAAATGTAATGGTATAGAATTTACAGAAACAACCACTAGAAAAGAAGAAGGCCCTTTTCAGTATGTTCAGAGTAAAAAATATGACTTTGAAAATGTACCCAATTCCTTTATGCAAAATGAAAATTGGCTAAAAGGTGTCTCTGAGGTGATAGATAAAATAGAAAAACTGAAAATCAACAAACTGAATTAGATTGTGTATACTCAAAATTGTGCCAGTGTATTCTAAATGAAATAGACACTCACCTAAAGTACAACTCTCAGAATAAAGTAACACATAAAAAGTTTAAAAGTTACAAGCCTTTTTGGAATAGTGATTTAACGCATCTGTGGAAGAATATGTGTGCCAACGAAAGGGTTTTTAGATCTGTTTCAGCAAACAAAGAACTAAAATCAGCAATGAGAATGGAATCTATAGCTGCTAGGAAAAAAAATTGATAAAAATTTACGTTTCTATGAAAGGCAATATAACAACAAAATAGTAAACAATTTAGAAAAAGTTAGCTCATCAAATCCAAGAGAATTTTGGCGAAAAATAAAAAACCTGGGTCCTAGAAAGACAAAAATTCCATTCTCGGTGTATAATGAAAATAATATTTTGTGTAATGACACAAATATAGTTCTGAAGAAATGGAAATCGGAATTTCAAGAGCTTTACTCTAGTGGGAATAAGAGATTTAATGAATACTATCAGGATATGTTAAATCATAAATGTTTTCTTGAAAGATCTGATAATGTTAATGAATTGATTAATGGTGACATATCATATGATGAAATAGAAAAAACTTTTGACAAAGCTAACAAAAATAAAGCATGTGGCTTTGATGGTGTGTTTGTTGATGTGCTGAAAAATAATGAATGTAAGTATGCATTATATAAATTGTTCAATCAATGTTTTTCATATGGTAAAGTTCTAGGACGCTGGGAAAAATCTATAATAACTCCTGCACCAAAAAACTCTATGAAAGACCCACATGTGCCAACAGAATACAGGGGTGTATCTTTACTCTCACATATTGGCAAAATTTATTCACAAATATTAAACAACTGTGTTGTTAGTTACTGCGAGGAAATTGATTTATTTTGTGATGAACAAAATGGCTTCCGTCAGTCTCGCTCATGTGAGGATCACATATTCTCTCTCACAACTATTATTAGGAATAGATTAAAGTTCAAAAGGAATACTTATGTGGCTTTCATAGATATGCAAAAAGCATTTGACTGGGTCAACAGAGACCTCCTTTGGTATAAACTTTTAGTTCACAACATAATAGGTAAAATTTATTGGGCAATTAGATCATTGTATAACATATCATGTGTGAAATTACATGGACTATTGAGTGAATGCTTTAATGTGGATATTGGAGTTAGGCAGGGAGATAATCTTTCCCCCACACTTTTTGGAGTATTTGTTAATGGTTTAGCTATAGATATAAAAAACCTGGGACTTGGCATTCCAATTGGCAATAGAAAGATACCCATATTACTTTATGCTGATGATCTTGTATTATTGGCCGAAAATGAAAGCGATCTACAAAAATTACTTAATAAACTCCATGAATGGTGCAAAAAGTGACAATTACAATTGAATATTAAACAAAGTCAGATTGTTCACTTTAGGAATAAATGTTGCTCAATCAAAACTAGGGATTGTTAACTCTTACAAATATTTAGGTATTTCATTAAACGAATTCCTGGACTACAATGTTTGTGCACAAGAATTAGCTGAAGCAGGGGGGCGAGCGCTGGGTGGAATAATCTCTAAATTCAGAACATTTAAAAATATTGTGTTTGAGACATTTTCAAAATTATACAACAATGGAGTAATTCCCATCTCAGATTATGCTAGTGCCATTTGGGGCTACAAGAATTCTGGGCATGCCGAGAAAATTCAAAATAGAGCTTGTCGTTACTTTCTTGGTGTAAATGCTAAAACCCCACTCAGTGCTTTACATGGAGATATGGGTTGGACAAGACCAAAATATAGAATGTGCTTAAATATTTTAAGGTTTTATAATCGTTTGATTAAAATGAAGAATGACAGATTAACCTTCAACATATTTGAATATGATTTGCAGAATATCTCAAATGATAACTGGAGTGGAGACCTTGAAAATATCTTAGAGGACATAAACATGCACAAAAATTTGATTTTGGGCTCAGAAATAGATATAAACGCTGCAAAGGAAAAACTTTTGATGTTAAGTGATCTTGAATGGTAAGACTCACTCAGTACAAAGACAAAGTTGAGAACATATGTTAACTTTAAGCCTCATTTAGAAACAGAAAACTATGTCTCTGTGAATTTAAAAAGAAATGAACACTCAGTTTTGGCTAAGTTAAGATCTGGAACTTTACCCACAGTAGTTTTTAATACCTCATTTTAACACTTTTAGTTCATGTGGGGGTTTGCTGCAGAAGCAGTTGCTCTGCATGAACTTGTGTGGGATAAACAATCCACAGTGTTTATCACACACAAAGAACTGTGTGCTGTTTCTCGTGAGAGGAGTATGTAAAATAATAAGTTAACATTTTTAAATTTGAACTTAAAAATATATAAAATCTATATATTTTTATGAAAATTATATGTATGTAAAGCTTGTCTTTTCTTCTTTCTAATGGTATAATTTCAACAATAAAACTTTTTTAGAAGCAAGTACAGTTATCAACATTCCATTCCTTGATGCTGTTTCTTTGTTTTCTTATTTTTTTCAATTTTGGAGTGTTAGACACCTTTTTCATGGAATGATGTACAAATGGTGTGATTTTATATGGCCTTATAATTGGTACCTTTATATTCCACAGATAATAAGCTTTAAATAGATATGACTCATTTCCTAATACTCTTTTGTTTTGTTGTACAAAATACAGTTTTAAAACAGTGTACTTTGACTCTCGATAGGAGTTTTTTACACAAATCTGTGTAGTTTCATTGTTAGTTGTGACAATCAGAATATTATTTAGTTTGGACCACTGTATAATAATACATCTAAAAACAATGTATTCATTAGAATGTCACAACAGTTGTTTAAGTAACATGTGTAGAATTATAGAATATGTGGATAAAGGGCTCAAACATTTGGCGAAATAAGAAAAAACATTTCCCAGTTATGTGTAAAAACAATCAGGATGAAATTTACATCTTTTATAGAATTGATTTTGCAAGGGAAAATAAAAATTTGTTCCCAAAGAAAATGTGCTCAAAGTGTTGCATTACGATGAAACATGCAAAAGTGAAATCTGAAAGCCCAAAAATGGATACATCTGTTTTTAAAGGTAAAAAGGAAATGGCAGACAAAGTCACAGAAATATTCCAACCTCATAAAAGAATTGGCTGTAAGGTCTGTCAAATTTATAATGAACAGAAAAAGCCTGGAAGAAAAATAGCTACAAAGACAGGCTGTCCCTGTCAAAAACAATAAAATTTTATATTGAAAATAATAGAAAGAAACAAAGATAACTTTGACAAACTACTTAAAATGAAAGTGATATAAAAGTTTTGACAATATGTCACATTTCGATAGTTTTTATGTACATTTATAAGTTTTAATATTTTTAAAGATTTCTTTTTTTCTGTTCTATTATGTTGAAATAAAATGATTATTAATAAAAAGATATAAATGCTTAAAGATTTGAATGCATAGGATTAAATTTTAAAAGATTGTACAATGTAGTTGTGCCTTGAGCATGTGTCAGTATGCACATAAATGTTGAAAAGTACGAAAATATCCAGAATTCACTTGGAAAAAGTTGACACTAAACAAAAGAGTATCTACACAAGATTTATACTGTTGGAAAGCCCAGAATCTGCAGATTTTCATGATATAAAAATTATAATGATAAAAAATCACAAGCATTTTAAAATACTTAGAAAACTTTGAAAGGTTTTACAAAATATCAGTACATTTTCTGAGTTTGTTTATTCTAATGGAACCATTGGAATGTATGAAAAAAGAAACAATTTTAAAGTACATAACAAAACAAAAATTAAGCATGAGATATTGTTCTTCTAATACATGTTATTTGTTTTGTAATTTATTAATCTTAAGAATTTTTAATTTAAGATTTAAAAAAGAAGACTAAATTTTACTGCACTCTTCTCCTGCATAAAACACACACATGAATTTCCTGCAGTAAACACAACTGAAGCTGTGCAGGACTGACAGCTATTTATAGAACACTGGTTTTTTTAACAAACTAAAGAGTCTGAGTGAAAACTACTGTGTACCATTATCAATAGTAAAAGGTAGATACCAGCAAAAGCCACTACATGAAAGAGTTTGTCCTGTATGCCAAACTAATACAGTCGAAGATGAAATACACTTTGTAATCTGTTGTGATGGCTATTATACAGAACGGTCTGCTTTTTTTGATTATATCTCATAAAATACTTGCTCTGACTTCCAAGAATTAGATCCTGAAGATAATTTTTTAAAGTTAATGAAACTGCAGAATTGTCATTTAAGAAAGTTCGACAAATTTTTAGTTAAAATTTGGGAATGTAGGAAAAAAGAACTTTTAACGTGTTAAATTAACAAATATGACATGCTAAAATAACAGGTATGACTTGTGTTTATAATGATAAATGTCCATTTAGCAAAATGTGATACTGAAAATTATTAATTTGTCAAAATGGTGCCTAAAACAACAAGTTTCCAAATTGGCAAATTCAAATGCTATTTTCTTGCTGAATGATAGCCAAATGTTGAGAACTTATTGTTCAGATTAACTAAAAACTAATGATAAGAAAATTAGTGCACTTAAAAATTAATTTCATAAGAATATGGCCAGTAACAGGTGTCCAAAACGACAAATTAATTGGACTATCAAGGTTATTTTCTTGTCATAAGATTGTCCGTTAATTTGTCCAACAAGAAAATGACAAGTTAAAATTTGTCAATTGGGAAGTTTGTTGTTTTAGGCACCATTTTGACAAATTATTGACGAATTAATATTTGTCAGAGGTTTTCAGTGTATTATTACTATATATTACACACTATTTTTTGTCAATGTGGTTAATACTGACTTATAAGCCTTTTCAGGCTGGGTGTTACAGTATGTAGTTGTGATATAGAAAACCCCAAACAAGTACCTATAAAAGCAGCACAAGTAATTATATTATATTCTTTATTTTGAGAGCTTAAAGGAGATAGGTATAGAAAATATACAGGGAGCTATGAAGAATACACATAAAAACACCACCCAGCAGGCTCTGTTCGGTGCAACACACAGCATTTTATCTCCACTCTGCACAACTGTTTGAAACAGGATCTTTAGTTTGTATGCAGAAAAGCCATTAACTTGATTGACAGGTGAGGTAATTCCCCTCCTCCGTGTTTACTGGCTGTGTTTCACACACAAGCATTCTCTGTGCAGTGGCATTTTTATTTCCTATTCTTTTGTTTTATATTACTGATTTTTTGTAGTTCTATACTTTTTAAACAAAAAATATTTATATGTATAAAAAGAATAGCATCTGTCCTACATGATGGTCAAAATTTTAAAAGATTTTGTTTGGCATATAATTGGTTTTTAGTGAACATTCCATTGTTCCTACAAACTCTATAATACGTGGAGTCATTGTAAACAAAATGTATATTTGAGGTAATTATAAAAGTTATTTATTCAGGCTCTTCACTTAATTAAGGGACAACAAATAGTACATATGAAAATTGAAAGACTGCAGTTTTCAGCAGTGTAAATTTTATCTCAAAGGAATTGGCAGATTTCTTTGTATTTGCATTTTAAAATGGTACTACCTGATGCACTTTTGATAAACTAAGGTAAAAAATGCTCTCTAGATAGGCATTATTTAACTGAGAATTAAACAAAAAGTTCACAGTTTCAATCAGTCATATATAACCAACCATAAAAATACTCACTATATTTTATATTTAAAGTTGGATCCAACTGATTCATTCTTGTCCAATGTTATTGTTTTACTATTTTTCCTGTTTTAACACATGAAAATTCAACCTTTTAAGTGACTTATCCAGTATAATATACAGAACATGAAGTCAGGGTTAATGGGTAGACCATCATTATATTCTATTAGTTATATTACAGCTTTTCTTTATACAATAAAGTTGGTGTTTGTATAAATCAACAATCTAGACATAATTTTATCCTATTGAATAATTACATATCCAGTTTAGAGTTTGCCTTCTTTCTTTTCTTAGTGTAACGACCCTTAAGCCCAAAGTGTATTTTCCAATACAGTTCTCGTGTTGTGTTCAAAGGTGGCAGATCGCCAGATATCAGGTTCGGATTGAAAATCACCAACAGAGTTGTAATTATTGACGCCTGTGCCAATATATTCAGCTGATGATAATTTATAAGTTAAAAGTTGTAAATAACAAGCAATAATATATTCTTAAATGTATATTTATTTTAAATAATCATGGATTTATATATATGATGAAACAAAAACAAAAAAATATACAGAAATGTCACCAAAAATGATATAAATAATACAAGATTTAATGCACCATAACGGTATTAATACTACAGCATCTGACTAAGTCAAAATAACCACACTGTAGTATTCAGTCAAATATGTAACATAACTATCACAAAATGCTGCAGTTCAGTCAAAATGTAACTTATCAGAAATTTAAGATATAATACATAAACTGCAGTTGAGATAATATTTACACCCGCATTATTACATGACCACAACTAGAAATAACCCATTACAAGTTAAGAAATACTCTTAGTTGTAAGAACTGTCAAAACCATGAGCACTTGTTTATAAACAAATTGGAGGAACCCCCCCCCCCCCTATCTGTCAAAATGACAGAAAATTAACAAAATATCCAACCAAATTTACTGAGAGTTTCTGTCAGCTTGTAATAATATAAAAGCAATTATCAATGTAACCGGATCCGAAAATAAATCAAGGAAACCGGACAAAATCGAATAAATGTCAGTAAAAGTCAGAAGCACTGGGGGTACCTTCCGTTAGAGCGGCTCAATACACCGAAGAGCTGTTGATTTGCCGCGCCGTATATAGAGCATTCTTAACTAATTTGCATACACCGAACACCGCATCGGTGGCAGTTCAGCACCGCCTATATGAGGATTCGTAACTTATTTGCATACACCAAACTCCGCATCGGTGGCAGTTCGTTTCTGGATCACTTACAATAAATAGAAATATATATTTGTGTTGAACTCGAAGAGTGATGACGTCATCACACAAAGATGGACGACACAGATAACAGCAATATTTGACAAAAAGCAAGTAAAATACCGCGAATATCTTGTGTAATAGTGTAAGTGTAATATTTAAAACGATCTACACATAAAATGCAACAGAATGAGACCTTCCACAACTCTGTAGAATATATAATAAAAAATCTCACGGACTCGTCGATCTGCAGCAATACTGAAGCACGTTTGTAAACTACAAGATGACAGGGTCATCTCATTAGGATGTATAATATTACTTTGGACAATAGGGCTAGTTGATGTATGGTGTTCCTTCATTGTACAAAATAGTTTCTCTGTTTCATTTTGTACCCCCTGCATGACACGGCCAAGCTTGTTGAATTCCCTATGAAGACTTTCACCTCCTTGCTCACCATGCAAAGTCAAAGTTGGGGGTTTTACGTCCCGTTCAACAGCTAGGGTCATATTGGGACAGGTCCACAGCATTGCCACTTGTGGGGCTCAAACCCACACAGATATGACAGCTTGTGATTAGATGCCAAACTTGCTAACCATTAGGCCACTGAGGACCTGCTCACCATGCAGAGCCATGCCAAAATTCCACTGAGAAATCCATTGCAAAACGTGGTCTTCAAGGAAGTGTTGTTTGGGTATAATTTGACCAGGGAATAGTTCACGAAAATGGTCAAGATACTTCTCAATGCATACTTTAATTACTTCAATATCTTCAGGCAGGATGGCATATCCATGACTGATTTGACTGTGTACATCATAGTACAAGTTGTTTAACTTCTCAAACTTTTCGGAAATTTCTGCTGCTTCTTTCTGAGTGTTTGGAATCCTTGAAATGCTTTTGACTTTATCCTTCATACTGCTACAAAGTTCTGAAATTATCTCTGGTTTGATATACTTGGCACAGTGATTCCCAACAAAAGATCGACTATGGTATGCTTGTTGAATGATCTTGTGTTTCTTCAAAACTTGTTCAAGATTTCCACTGATGGGGCCTGATTGAACATTTAACTTTGGCTCAGCCTGTCGTTTTTCATCAATTTCTGTCTGAAGCTTAATTAGTACTGTTTTGAGATTTTCCCTGGCTTCTTTGGATGTCTCTTTTTCCAAGTTAGGGATAATGTCTGATCTTTCAATTTTCAGCTTTTGTAATTCATTGTTGATTTTCCTGATAGCTGCTATGTGCTGATCAAAAACTCCCTCAGTGACATAATCTGTTTTGACAATTTCTTTTGCAATTTTCCTGTCAATAGCATGACACTCTTGTTCAAGTAGATCATGGTGCTTTTTGACAATGCCAAGCAAAATATGGAGATAGAGTGGACAAACATTTGAAAGCTCTATGTCCCAGATTGGCTCATGTATAACATTGTTATACTGGGCAGCTTTGCTTTTGGCACTCTTTGCTGCTTTTTCAAACTTTTTGTAGTTTCTTTTAAGCGAATGGAGTGTTCTGAGAGGTGCTTCTCCTCTGAATTTGAGTGGGATTTGTCTGTCTGTTGCTGACTGAGTACACCATAAGCAGAAATGGGTTCCTCTTGCCCCCTAAAGGCCAAACATATTACAAAGGAACGCATAGTCTCCATACAGGAACACTTTAATTTTTTTGTCCTTCCAAGTTGCTTGTGCCAATCAGTTTATATCACTTATATAGTGAGAGCATATATCTTTAAGGTTCCGATAGTAATCTTTTGCCTTGCAACATGCAAATGCAATTGTGTTTAATTTAGAATTTGGGTTGTCTAAGTTACACACTTGCACAGCCAGTTTGAAGGAGCCACCACCGTGGTCACCTCCAAGTTTCACCCAAATTTCATCATCAGGTATGCCACGATCCCAATTTAGTTGACCATTTTCATTGTACTTTGTTATGAGGTCAATCACAAATGAAGTCAAATTGGTGACATGCACAAATGGTGCCTTGACTGTCTTAAAACTGTCAACACTTTCTGGTGCCACATCATCCTTTTCAATTACATCAATTGTATCTGCCTTCAAATACTCTGATAAAATGGCCTGTCTTTCTTTTCTTTCAAGAGATTCATTGTCAAAATTGACACCAACTTCCCTTAAAAATCTCTTCTGTGTTCGATGTTGAGACCATGAGAGACCTAAGGTTGTTTTCATTGCAAGAGCCAGCTTCTTTGTCACATATGTCCTGTGTTGAACACCAGCTTTTCTACAAATTACATGTCTCCTTGTTTTCTTAAGGACTTTTAACTCTGTTGACTGCTGGTTTTCTGTTGCTGACCTTCCCCTGCCTGCCAATACATGTCTACAGCATTATATTTGCTGAGCATGCCTTCTCTTCAATGGGGACTTTACTAGAGCACTGGATTTTTTTCTAGCTTGTTTTAATTTTACGAGAACTAGAACCTGTCTTGCAATAAACAGTAGATTTGTCTGCTGCAAAATGTAGTTTTCTTTTAGTTAATTTGGTGTGTAGTCTTTCTTCTTGTTTACTCAGTGGGGATGATTCAGAAGGCTGTATTGATTGCCCTAATGTGAGGTTTTGCTTTTGTAATGTTTCACTTAATGATGGTGATGTTTGGATTTCAGTGCTAATTTGTGCATTGCAAGGTTCTTGAATACCTGACTTTGGTGTACTCTGTACATTGATACAATTTATAAAGTCATTTTTGGTTACATTTTCATCCAAAGACTGACTTGTTGAATCTCCGCAGACATGATGTATCTTTTAATATGTTTCACTAAAGTCACACAACTGACATCTGAGATTTAAATCTAGCAGCTGTTCTTTGAATTTATTCTGGATTGGTTGGACATCATCTAAATGGACAATACATTAGCATGTCGGACATTGTACAGTATTGCTGCTCAAATTCTTGAAAAAACCAGACAGACAAACAGAGCAGAAATAATGACCACACTTTGTCATCACTGACTCCAGAGAGAACAAGTCTTTACATATGTCACAAACAAAATGCTTTTTCTGGGGCTCAGCTAAGTTTATAGCTAGTGGTTTGGATGGTGTTTCCAGTGTGTTATCATGAAATAAACTGCCAAATATATCCATTTCAGTTGCATTAAAGTTCAATTTTTGGCCTGTCAGATTTGGATTTCTCCTTTTCTTCTTGGGTGCACCAGCCTTTTTCTGATTTTGGTGCATTAAGCAAACTTGACATTCATTCCTGTGATGAGGCTTCCATTTTGTGGACACCGATAGTGCCTTTTCCTTTTCACCCAAATACTTCACAACAGTTTTATTGTCATGTTTCAGCCCATACCTCATTTTTTCAAAGCAAACACTACATACTTTTTCTGGAAAAATGTCTTTGTCATCATCTTGATTCACATCAATACCATAAAATATGAATATTTCATCAGTATAAGATGAACAAAATTTGGGAGGAATGCCATTATTGATATCTTTTGCTTTCTGAGCCCTGTTACTACAAATCCTGCATAGACTAGACAAACATGTTTTATGATACTCCATACTTAATTTTTGTTTAATACAAGTAATGCACTACAAATTTTCGAAGAAATAACATATTTTTTACTTCTGTTTTGTTGTATTATTCCTTTGCTTTAATTACTTTTTCATGCACAAAAAACAAAATATCACAAAATGCATCTAATAACTACATCTAGAATGCACTCAGTAAATGCAAGAAGGGCACAAGTGTTCACTGTGTAGCTCATACACATAACTCCTATTCTCACTTAACTACATAATTACAGAGATGCTGGCAGTTGTTTAACATAAATCACATTTACACACATTCTGCCAATTCATTTGTAAAATGAGAACTCATATGTTTATCTATATGGATTGAAGTAATTGGAGATAATTTTGTTTTCCCTGAAATAAATTTAGTTACTTCTCAAATTAAGGTTAAAAAATAGAAATTAGAATAAAGAATTCCCTGGTAGCCATTGATCTGAGTCTATTAAGTAACTTATTATAACTGGTATTTATAAACTACTGATCAGTGAATGAAATTATCTAACACTTTTACACACATTCTGCCAATTCATTTGTAAAATGAGAACTCACATGTTTATCTATATGGATTGAAGTAATTGGAGATAATTTTGTTTTCCCTGAAATAAATTTAGTTACTTCTCAAATTAAGGTTAAAAAATAGAAATTAGAATAAAGAATTCCCTGGTAGCCATTGATCTGAGTCTATTAAGTAACTTATTATAACTGGTATTTATAAACTACTGATCAGTGAATGAAATTATCTAACATTTATGTCTTAATTTACTTTAAAGAAACAAACAAATAATTATAAACTTAGTATGGAAATAGGCAAAATAACTGTAGGAAAAGTCATGTGAGGTGAACCTCGTAGATTCTCGCAGATTTTTATAACAGGAATTCGCGATCGCGAGTTGCTTCGTGTAGTCGGTAAACTCACCCTATTATCGCTTACGATAGAAGACGTTTTAGGAAGTTGTAAAGCGATTTTACAATAAAATATTGCAGAATATTGGTTTTAAGATGTTAGAAACAAATATATTTGTCATTTTATTTTATTCTCACGAGATTCACGTTATGCAGCGAGATTTTGAAATACTTGCTCTCATTGTTTATGTTGAACACCGGCGGAGTGTGACGTCACACTTTTCTGTGTAATACGGTGTTTTTCGGTGTACTCCGGTGCTTTCGCAAAGCATTGTGGGATACGTGGAACGTCTATATAACAGCTTAGTTGCTTGTACCAGTTTGTTTGTCTGGAAGATACTGATCATCTGTGATTCACTCCAAATAAGCATCTTGCTTGAGGCAGAAAGGTCATTATTTATTTTTAATATTTACCGGTTGATTTTCGGTAATTTATATTGATTTTGAAGTGGCCTTCACCTTATTCTCCTCCTTATTTGGAAATCTTACTATGATATTAAATATTTTGACTTGGCTGTTGTAACTGGGAAGTAGTTCATTTGTGTTGAATTATTACAATGACTTAGGATTAGATTTAAAATATATTGTTGATCTGAACACATATTTGGGCTATTTGGCTTTTGATATTTTACTGAAAGGTAGAATTCATGCTTATATATTAATTTTTGTGAGGTATTTTCAAATGTAGGATTATAATTTATGAATAGCTTCAGGAAGTAAATTATTTATTCAGTGGATTTGTTCTAAAGAGATATTGGCTATATTTATTGTGTGGAAAAACACTGAAATTGTTTATATTGTGGTAACCGCTGGTTAAACCAATTTTTATATTGGTCTGAGTGAACCGGTGCATTTTATTATAAAATATATTTTAACCAATTTTAATATTGGTGTGTGTGTAATTTATTAAATAAATTACATTGTTGATTTTAACTCATATTTTTCTATTGCAACTGAATATTTAATTGATATAGCAGTCCTTTTGATACCAAGCCTCATTGTCAGTGGCTCTTATTTTGAAGCCTTTGAGCCTGGTTCACGTTTTGAATTTCTGAACACAACGCGAGACTTATACATTTTGAACTGGCCATACAAATCTGACCCAGCGACCTGACTGAAAGGTCGCCACACATGGTTTATTACAAATCCACAGATACATATACACACGGACATGCAGTGTGCAGTCTCCTGCAGTTCAGTGATATGCTTGTGTGTGTGTATCTGTGTGTAGTTGTGGGAAACCACTGATTACACTGGAAAAACTAACGTGCTTAAAATAACCTGTTTTAAACAGTTGTGTCTGATAAACAATTCCTCTCTCCACACACAACTTGCAAGAAGGGGGAAATGATATCACTTTTGACAGTTTCTCACACACTAGCTGTGAATAGATACACTGATACTTAGATTTTAGGGCAATAGTTTTATAGTTTTATCTCTTTCACATTAATAGGTTACATATTCCATTTGAAAATACGTAATGTCTTAATCAGGTTTAAACTTTTCTACATTCTATGTAAAAATTAATTTATAAAGATGTGTTGAAAATGTTTTAAACTTCATCAAGAAAGATGTTCTGTTTTTGAAAAATAAATTGAAAACAAGTTGTAACAAGAGAAAAACGATATTGAAAATACACCTATTTAAGGCTTTATTATGACTATTTTAGTCCTGGTGCTCTAAATAAAATTCCAGTGCTAGTAAGTTTTAGGTCTCATAAAGGGCTGTATCCATTAATAAGCAATTTTATTTCTGAAAAATATGAGCAAATTATCATATTCAGGTCAGCCATCTTCAGTTTAGACTTGTGGTAGTATTTTATGTTATTTGCACCAAGTTTATTAATTTTATTCAAGCACTAAAAAGGATATTTATTTGAATATCTAAATTATAATTACTTAGGTGTGGCTGGGCTATCATCAATGATGGATTTACAACTATATATTCTGGTTCATGGTAGTAATATATACGTTTTGTTAAGTAGCCAATTTGAAATATAAATTTTACATATATTGTTATGATATTCAGATTGTATGTTGGTGTAATGTTATTACATCAACAATGCCACATTTGGTGGTATCATTGGATGAAATTTCTGCCACTTTAATATCAATACATTTATACAGGTGAGAGTTTGTTTTTGAGTAACAGCTCATATCTATGTTGAAAGATCATGAAAGAACCATATTATGGTTGAGTTCAGCTCATTAAATTGAACACATTGGTGAACAGATTACAAAAATTGAACCAGAAATAGGAAGTTATGGCCATTTAAAGTAAGGTTAAACAGGAAAAAATTACCATGATTACCCTCATTACATAGATTCTTAATTATCGTCCATTTATTTAAACTATATTTATCTACCTCTGCTGCCTTCAGATATAAACTACATGGGAACTAGTGACTTCATGTGCAGCCACCTCCAATTATTTTTTTTACATATTGGAACTATTATTGAACAAGACATGGTCAGACCAGTAATGAATAAAATTGTTACCCTTGTCCCTAAAGGCTTGTAAATGTACAAATAGAAGTGAAATTTACAAAACTGAAGTAAGAATTTTACTAAATTTTACTTCATATAAACTTTACTTCCTTCTCTTTTCACCATAAATAAATCAACTGGGGATTATTATCTTGACTGCTTTCCAAACATGTTTCATCAAATGTATCAGAAGATTCCTGTGGTTCAAAATAACAGAGTTTTAAACCTCATTAAATTAAGTTCTTTTGACTATATGCCTTATCAGAAATCATATTTGTAATCATAGATCAGATCATTAGACTAAGTTTTAAATCCAAAGGTCTCAAAAGTTATATTGGCCCAAAAGTTTTTTTTTCAATTTTTGTTAAATATTTTAAACATAAAACTTGTATATTAGATTTAATGTTTGTTAAAACACAAGAAAGGGGACTTGTATAAGTGTAGAGCTGTGTACTGTGATAAACAGGATCATTGTACAGTATCTACAGTGATGTAGTTCAACTTTGGAGGGATTTCACACAGAAGTGTACACACATTCTCTGCAGTGGAGATAAAAACCTAATTATCTGCTGCATTGTGTACACTCTTCCAGAAAGTGCTTAATAAATGTGTTTTAGTGCACAAAACAAGTTGTGGGGATATATTACCTTTGGTTTCATAAATTTTCTTTTCCTATCTCCTTTAACAAAGAGTAACAAATAGATAGACAAATGCCAATAAATCAATTTAATGACAAAAGTTACACAGTAACAGTATTTTGCAACTATCTACAATGAGTGTAAAACCATGACTTACCACTGCTTTCTTCAACATTATAATCTGAACAACTAAAGTGAAACCAGGGGCCACGGTGGCAGAGTGGTAACACTCTCGCCTCCCACCTCTGAGGTCGGGGGTTCGATCCCCGTGACGGCCTTAAGTGGGAAAGCTGGTAGTTGCTTGCCGTTGGTCGGCAGTTTACAGTACACAACCCTAGCGAACTGTATGTACTGGTTTCCTCTGCCCTTCCAACTACCCGTCGTGATATGACCTGTATAGTGTTGAAAGCGACGTAAAACCCCAAATAAATAAATAAAAATAAATAAATAAAGTGAAACCAGGCCCTTACCACATTTAGAGTTTTCACATTGGACAATATCTTCAAGAAAATCTAGCATTGTGCATGAACAGGCTATTCCATGAACACCTCAATCGCCCCTAAACTGGGCTGCAAAATATAACCTCAAAGTTTTGCAACGGTTTCAAATATAATGTTAATTGTATGTCAGTCGAATATGAACTGCATTTCTTGCAATTTTTTGGAAGTGAACCAGTGATTATTGCCATTGTAGTGTATTTGGACCCCATATTCTATGTATTTAAATTTATGTTGTTCTTGGTACATCTAAGCCTTAGTTTTATCACACTTCTTTGGTAGCAGTAGGCAATTTTGAAGACCCCCAATATATAGAAATTGTTTTCTAAGCACACTGGAGGCAACATTTATGATTGTGTCATTGAGCTTTTCAATTAAGGGATCTGGTGGCATATCACTCAATTTCGAGTTAATTAAATTCATACTTGTTGACTCAAAATCAAGCCTAGTATCGGAAAATTAGCTCAGATGTTAATTCTCTATTTGAGCCACACTCTGCAATTGTTAAACTTTCTTCGAAACCCAAACTTCTTTGAGCCCTTAACACCTGTTTAGATTTATCTTTAGAAGTACTGGTTATGTTATCTGAATGTATAAAATTTTCCTTAAATGTGAGATCCTTTTCCTTACCTTTAGCAGTAGTTGTTTTTAAAATTGATTTGGCTAGGACTGCATTGACCCAGTATATCAAATAATTCAGTTGTTATATTGCCATATGATGTTTCTGTTACATTGATCATATTTGACAATTCTGTCAATTTGGAGTCTGATACAGGTGCTACCTCATAATCTAATCTTCTTGTATTTTTCTGCCTGCACTTTTATCAACCCATTTCCTTTTTTTGCATGCCAACTGTGTTAGATTAATATTTCTGCTTTTCTTTTGTTCCTCAATTGGTTTACCAATGGACATATTAGCAGCCAAAATATGGTAGCTGGTATTCATACTTACTTTTTGAAAATGTTATAATTCATATTCAACAAAATATTTTACAGTGTTACTGTCTTTCAAGTATCCCTTCATTAATTTGTTATATATTTCAGGCCTTGTCATATTAAGACATATCCTACATTTATAATTATGGAATTTAATTGATGTTTGGTTATGTATATCTTAAACATGTTCGAGAGACCATCCGGATGTATACATCAGTTTGTGTCTTTGATGACTGTTGGATAAGTTTCGTGAAAACTGAGGTTCCTAGCTCTAGTTGTATTCGATTGGAACTGATTTAAGTGATTTAAATGATCCAAAGTGATCTTTTCTATTTGATTGCGGCCTTTTGTGTAACTAGAATTAATCATTACACCAAGTGATCTTACAAGGGAGGCTGATTACTAAGATCATGATTGAAGTGAATGAAATGATCTCAATCGAATATGTGTATTGATACAAAAACAAATGGAACAAGTACATGAAACAATGGTCTATAACTCTACAAAGAAAGATAATTGTAAAGAGGTATTAATATTGTCAAAGATGTAAGTGACCAACTTGGATAAGTGACGAACCTGGATAGCTGAGCAGCATATGCAGAAAATGTCATTTGTTTTATGCATATTTTATGTAACACAGATTGTTGAAATACATGCACATTTTACAAAACATTTTATATCTATGTACAGAAGAAAAATTATATAATATATCTTTACACAACACAAAATATGGGTGGCAATCAAGTTTATCATTTAAATATGAAATCTTCTTCCTGGTCCTGGGCTGACTGGAATGAAATGTGACACATCTACTCAAATTCAAAAAAGTGTAACAAGTAATAGAAATTATATTTCACACCATTATTCAGTTAATTAAAAGAGTTTGAATAATACTTTAGTTGATTACAATTAAAGATTAGTCCATTCAACAAGTAAGCATGGCCTGCAAATCTTTTGCAAATGTTGACTTTTGGCCCATGCTTCTAGGTTAAGTAGGGTCATTATACTAGAAATGCCTTATATCTCCCTTATAATTGATCATTGGGCTTCAAATTTTGAAAACTAATTGTGAGAAATCATGGCCTGTGAATCTTTTGTAAGAGTCAAATTTGACCTTTGACACCCGCTTCAAGATCAAGTGGAATCGTCATACTAAAACGGCCATATATTTCTTATATATTGGCCCTTGGTTTTGGAACACTGTTTCAAGGTAACACTACCATTGCTTTATTTTCAGTGGGAGATAACCATCTCTTCAGTGGTGTTGTTATATGTGTTATAGGGGCTTCCATCAAAAATGTAGATTCTAAACTGACAGATGCTTTCCTGTTGTTAAAAGAAAGCCTCACATCATGAATGAATAAAATACATTTTTATCCTTCTTCAAAAACATGATGTACTTGCATCTGAAAACATCTTATGGGTTCTGTATAATTCTTACAATTAAAGTCGTACTGTAAATTTTCTCAAATCTCAATATTGTTGCCCATTTAATTGTACCTATTTATACCTTATTTAATTTTTAGATCAGCTATAACATAGTAAGGTTGTAAGCAAGAAGAACTCTCCAATCCCATCCTGATTGTCAAACTGACTAGCCTGGGCTAACATGAGCCTGATAAACATCCCACGCTCCGCCCACTCTTGTTGAAATAATGCCACACTGAGCTTATTGAAATAAGCTGTAGCCAATGAGAATTTGTCTTGTCAAAGTTATAACTCAGCAGGTTAAGGTATTGACTTGACTCAGAATTTCTCATTGCTGAATAACCCATTTTAGAAGCACAACTATAGGTAACTGACACAGCTTAACATTTGTATCATGCCAGGTTCTGGACAACCATTACCTGTCAATAATTTTCATCACACTAAAAAGCCAATAAATAAAATATATAAATCATTTTCCATTACTTAAATCACCCCATCCAAATATGTCTAGTAATAATGCTAAACTCTGTAACTATGAAAGGGGATAATTTCACACCGAAGTACATTTTATGCTTTGTTTGAGATCTGACTATTTCTTCAGTGATTGCTGTGACTACCTTGTATTTCTACTGCTTTAACACTAACTGTCAAATAATACAGTGACTATTCAGTAAATGCAATTATATTACTTAATGATTCATAAAACTATACTGTTTATATTTTCAAATATTTCTGAGGGTTACAGCTTAAACACGCTGAATCACAAACAATGGTGCTCAGGCTACCGAGCAAAGTGCAAGTTCAGTACATCGTTTGTGAATGTTGGGCCAATCAGAGGTGGCGTTTCAAAATTCTTCATATTTGTAAACAAAAACATTACTAGCAGTGAGTCAGTTTATAAATGTAGAACTGTACGTAGTACGACAAACTATGATATGCAGTCACTGCCTCACTGGTGCATTTTTTCCAAACATCAGAAATATTGTGACGTTGGTTGAATAGAATTATCACTGCTGTTTTGTTTTTGAACAGTTCATGCAATAATTTTATTCTGGATTATGTCTACTACAGTACAGTACAGTATCAACCCACTGCTACTGTAACGCACAGTTTTGTGTGACTTTCACTAATTTTGGATCCCATATTTTGTGTCTTAAGTACAGTTTTCGTTGGTAAACTGTAAGTATACTGTACTATATGACTGGAATTTTCGCTGTTTGTCTCAGAATTTTCATTTGACCAGCTCCAACAATTTAGAGAACAATTAAAGGGTAGTTTTTACTTTACCGGTATGAGATTTGGGCGATAATATATAATTCTATATTTTAACAATTCAATTATTAAATTTTATTTCAAATACACATCCATACTATTTACCGGCGGTCCCTCTAAATACCGTTCGGGACTCCGCACGGTAATCTCCGCATTTTTACCGTGTGGAGTCACTTTTATATAGATTGAGTTGTATAAACCCCCAGAATCAAATTTTTAGGAGTCACTTTCATATACATGGAGTTGAATGAAGCCACAGAATCAAATTTTTGAGGAGTCAGTTTCATATAGGAGTTGCAGAAGTCCCAGAGTAGACTTTTTGGTGGGCAATAAGAATATATTTAAATGATGGTTTTTGTTAAAAATGTAATAATAAATCTTAGATGCAAAAGGGAATGAAATTATTATTTGGTTATGTACTCCCCAGATTTCAATATAATTAACAATAACTAAAAGACAACATATTTTTTACTTGCACAATCATTTACATTAATCCAATTGTAATTATATTACCTTTCAAGTGTGATCAAAGGATTATTTTATTTCACATCTCTAAATATTTGACATGAATTCTCAATGAAATTGCACTTCATTGCAATCAAGGGTAAACTGTTTCTGTCCACAGTCTTTTGATTCAAGTCACAAATAATGACAATAGTGTCATGTTTTTCATTTTCTTTGAAATAATATCAAAGGATTCTGTTCTAATATATTCAATTTACAATAAGTCCTCTGCCATGGGTATAAATATACCTAGAAAAGATAATCACAAGTCAAACAGATCTCTTGAGTGTATGTTAAATTTAAGTTTTTTTTTCAAAAAGATATTTATGGAAACAGTGATGTAATGATATAACCTCACAATTTATCTCTTCTGATAAACATAAAATGTTATGATAGGAATACAGATATAAAAATTCTGGACCTCAGAGCAATACCCTTAATTAGCATTTATCTCCACAATGTGGCAGCGAATTTTTTGTGTGATATGTCCAATTTTTCACAACTTTGTACATATTTTACAATTTGAAGTATTTTGGCACTCAGTTTATTTATTTGATGCAAATAAATATGCATACAAAGAAGTTTTAGGAGTGTTTTAAAACTCCGCACGTTTACCGTGTGGAGATACCGTGCGGAGGCTCCGCACGGTGTTTAGTGGGACCCTTTACCGGGGTTGGGGGCTTGCCCCCAATTATAATTCTATTAGTTTAATTTTAAATTTCCTTGAAACTTTCCTGTAATTATCCAACATGGCAGATCTCGTACTGGTAAAGTAAAATTGCTCCCAATTAAAGTCTCACACTTGTAAAACTCATTAATATTCATGTCAGGGTTGGGTTTTTGATGTCAAAAACAGTGTCAAAAACTGGTTTAAACCGTCAAAAACTGTCAAAACCTCAGAAAGGTAAAAACCGTCAAAACCTCTGAGAGGGTAAAGATGAGTTAAACAACTAATTTACTATATTAATATTATGTTTTATTACATTTGCCTCACAGTACGGTACTTTTTACATAACTTTATGTATCAAAATAAATTTTAAATGCAATAAACAATATATTATTTTTAACAGCTGTTACAATAATTCCATACATACATTTCATGTATGTGTATGTATTTTATATTTTAATAGAAATGTGGGTACGAGTTGTTGGTCATGAGCAGCTGTAGTCATGAGATGCTTGTATGCCAAATCTTATTATAAAAGGTCATGTTTTAAAAATAGGTGCAATTTGCGGGTGCGAGTTAGCGTTCTAGATTTAAGTGGGTGGGATATGGGCATATCCCCTCAGAACTGTCACTGACAGATTGGAAAACAATCACTTTCGGAACCGCTAATGGAAACGTTTTACAAATTATTTGCTTTTAGACCTGTTATAAACAAAAACATCCTTCCCCTTAATGTCTTTCACAAGAAAAAATATACATATGCCTTAAATCAGTTTAAATAAATAACAATTAATCACCTTAAATTTAAAATATATAGCAAGCCATTACTAAATTGAAATATTGTTTGATAAAATAAAGTTTTAATGTAAAGTACATGTACATCTATTTTTAAAAAGTATTAAAGAATATTCCCTAAAAACATTATATAATTCGTTAATATTACGTAGATAAATTAATTTTGTCAGGTTTGGGGAAGTACCAGGAAGTATCTGATCAAGAAAGCTGTAATATTGCAAAAGAGGGTAGTCAGAATGATCAAGAAAGCTGTAATATTGCAAAAGAGGGTAGTCAGAATTATATGTAAAAGTAACTACAAATCACATACAGCCCCTCTATTTAAAAAATGTATGTTATTAAAACTTGATATTGTGGATTTCAATATTCTTGTTATGGTGTTTAAGGTAAAACATAACTTGCTAGAAAAAAAAACAAACAGAATCTGTTTCAGATAAATGATAAGTACAAGACAGTATGGAAAATTTAATTGTAAGAATGTGAGAAGAAGCTTAAAATATAAATGTGTTTCAGTTTATGGAGTCAAATTATGGAATGGGATAAATGGTGAGCTGTCAAGCATTCCAAGCATATGTAAATTTAAAGTGATGTTAAAACCAAGCTTATTAAATATGTCTTAAAAACTGGATATGGTCTGTTTCATGAATAAATTACACCATTAAAATGTACTACTAAGTTACGATTGTCATTGGTGAAAAGTACCAGACTGGAAGTGGGGATTGGCATATGTATAAGCAATATTTGCTTCTGCCACTTTTCCTTCAAAAATAAGCTGAACTGCAAAAAGTATGATGTATTTATTCAAAATTGTGATAAAAAATCAGACATATATATCATAATTTATTATTTGTAGATTGTAGAAATTGTATTATTATGCATTGCTGGCTTAGAAATAAACTATTATTTATTGTATCCACTGGATACCAAAAACTACACCAGCTAGGTTCACCAAATTTGCAGGATATCTTCATTGGGAGGTAAGCTTCTCTGAGACTGAAATTAGCCTCATTCTGAAAAGCAAGATGGCCATGCGGGTATTTCTTTGAAAATTATCTACCTTTTTCTACTGGCTGGTTCTCATAGGTAGAAGGTTGGATCTCTTCATAGGTGATATGTATAACATATATACATGTCCTCTATAACCTTGCAGACATTTGACCTTGAAGCTGTTAATTCGAGGTCATCCATGGAGTGCCAAAGTACCCCACGTAGCAGACTTTAAAAGTGCCTATATCTCCCTTAATATTGGTCCTAGAAGTTTGCCATGTGAAACCAACCTATAGAAAATCATGGGCTGGGAATGTTCTGATGTGGTCAGATATGACTTTGGAGCCCTCCTTCAAGGTCAAAAGAGGATACCCAAACTTAAAAGTGCTTATAACTTGCTTATTATTGGTCCTAGAGGTTTACAAAGTGAAACCAACTTAATGAAGTCATGGGCTGGGAATGTTCTGATGTGTTCAAATTTGACCTTGGGCCCTTTCTTCAAGGTCAAATGAGGATAGCCAAACTTAAAAGTGCTTATAACTTGCTTATTATTGGTCCTAGAGACTTCCAATGTGAAACCAACTTATTGGAAATCATGGGCTGGGAATATTCTCATGTGGTCAGATTTGGCCTTGGGCCCCTCCTTCAAGGTCAAACGAGTATAGCGTAACTTAAGAGTGCTTATAGCTCACTTATTATTGGTCCTAGAGGTTTGCAATGTGAAACCAGCTTATAGGAAATCATGGGCTGGGAATCTTCTGATGTGGTCAGATTTGACCTTGGGCCCCTCCTTCAAGGTCAAACGATGGTTCACTGGCTTTGGTGAGTTATCTTTTTGGTTGATACAAATTTGCATCAGTTCTCCGATGCGTAGGTCTGGTTATTGTTATATCCCCAGACGTTATATCCCCAGACGAAAGTCGGGGATATATTGGATTCAGGTCCGTCGCGCCGCTGCCGCCGCCGTAGAAATTTCCTTGTGGACGCGATAACTCAAAAACAAATTAATATTTTTTTTTCAAACTTGGTACACATGTTCAGGGTGCCCAAAGGAAGATCCCTATTTTAAGGTGACCTTAAACTCCCAGTAAAAAAGAACTTATGGCCACCTTAAGGTCAGAAATTGGACTTTTGGCCACTTAGAGCCCTGTAGGTCACAAACTATGATGCTCAGCTGGCTGAAATTTTACCTGACAACACATTAATATGTTCTTAGTACATGTGCCGAAAATCACGACTTTAAGGTGAGGAGAAAATTGTGTTTGAGGCCCATAAATACCCCCACTTAGGGATTTTTTGCTATACTTTTCACATATTTTGCCCTATAATTTGGAAGTGGTAATTCTGATGAGTCTCAAACTGCGCTAGGTATAACTTTGATATGTAATCCTTGTCTGTAGAAAATTTTAGGGCTGTAGGTTTACCCAAAGGGGTCGACTTAAGGTCTCAAAAGTGCCCACAGAGACCCAATTTATGCACTTTTTGCCACTTTCAAGCACTGTAGCTTTCAAACTATGTCTCTCATCTAAGTTAAATATCATCTGGGAATATATCTATGTGTTTTCTTATATGTGCCCCAACATTTAGGCCTTTAATAGACAGTTAACCTGTGTATCAGGACCATAAACACCCACCCGAGTGACCCTTATAAGACATTTTTCACATCTTTTTCCCTGTAACTTGGAAATGGTAAGTCTGAGAAGTTTCAAACTGTATTAGATATATGTTCTGTGTGTAATCTTAGTATGTAACAGATTTTAAGTCTGAAGCTTTAATTTTGAAGGTCAAATTGAGGTCTCTAAAAGGCTCCCAAAGACCCATTATTTGGACTTTTTGCTACTTTTAAGCCCTGTGACTGTCAAACTATGTGACTGATAGAGCTCAAATCCTATCTGGGAAGATATTAGTATGTTATTTTTATATGTGCCAAAAATTAAGGCTTTAAGAAGACATTTAACCTGTGTATGAGGACCATAAATCCCCACCCGAGTGACCATTTTTAGACATTTTTCACATATTTTTCCCTGTAACTTGGAAATGGTAAGTCTAAGAAGTTTCAAACTGTATTAGATGTATATTCTATGTGTAATCTTAGTATGTGACAAATTTTAAGTCTGAAGCTTTAATTTGAAGGCCACATTTAGGTCTCTAGAAGGCCCCATAAAGACCCAGTATTTGGACTTTTTGCCAATTTTAAGGCCTGTGACTGTTAAACTATGTGACTGATAGAGCTGAAATCTCATCTGGGACTACATTATTATGTTCTTTTTACATGTGCCAAAAATCAAGGCTTCAAGTAGACATTTAACCTGTGTATGAGGACCTTAAACACCCACCTGAGTGACCCTTTTAAGACATTTTTCACATATTTTGCTCTGTAACTTGGAAATGGTAAGTCTGAGAAGTTTCAAACTTTATTAGATACATATTCTATGTGTAATCTTAGTATGTAACAAATTTTAAGTCTGAAGCTTTAATTTGAAAGCCACATCGAGATCTCTAAAAGGCCCACAGAGACCCAATATTTGGACTTTTTACCACCTTTAAGCCCTGTGATTGTTAAACTATGTGATTGATGGAGCTGAAATCCCATCTGGGAATGCATTATTATGTCCTTTTTACATATGCCGAAAATCAAGGTTTTTAGTAGACATTTAACCTGTGTATGAGGGCCATAGACACTCACCCAAGTGCCTTTTTTGACATTTTTTCCGTATTTTGCTCTGTTATTTGGAAATGCTTAGTGTGACAAGTCTTAAACTGTATTATATATAATTTTTTTTTGTTATGAATGTCCCTCAAAAAGTTTCAGATCTGTAGTTTAATTGCTAAGGTCTCTTTAACAATTGTAAAATGCCCACAGAAACCCAATTTATGGACATTATGCCACTTTAAAGCCCAGTAACTGTCAAACTATGTGGGTTATAGAGCTGAAATCTTTGAATTTTTAAAAGGAAATGCCTGTCTATTTAAATTTTGAATATTAATAATGTTATGGCTATCTTAGTCTTTTAAGAACTTATTTTTGTGTGTTATACCTCTGCTTGCTGAGTTTTTAACTTTTTAAAATGAAACTGGTTAAACATATTCAAGTAGACAAAATGGACACTTTAAGTGAGCTTTAAGTCCCAATATTAATGAAATTATATCCTTATGTAGTAAAACTAGGGGATTTTTAACCCTCAACTAGCCCAGTTTTATTCAACTTGCCTCAGTTAATTTTGACACAGCTCCTACAGTTATGAACTCATTTCAGTTGATAATCACATACTTAAAATTCTCAATTCTTTTTGTATTTGAGTACCCCTTTTATATAAATTGTTTGTTTACCATTTATGCTGTAGCACATCCCCCACCCGGATTCCCCCCACCCACCTCTGGGACCTCCAGCTATATTGAGTGACACTAAATAAACAAAGGTATTTAATGATATCAGATGAGAAACAAAGGGCACTTTATAAAAGTCGGAACCGGAATCGGAACCGGACCAATTTACGGACCACCCTTACCACCGCCCTACTTACCACCCAGCCAATCAGAGAACAGATGATGGTCCAGTAAAAATCGCCCAATTAAGGAACACTGGGAAATCAAGGGCTGAGTTAAAGTACCTGTAAAATGCTTAATATTTGCTTGATTTTAATAAGACAACCACCAAATTGTTTATTATTGAGTTTAGAATAGTCGTAGATAGATAATTAAACTGGAAACTTAACATAATATATCTTAAAAGTAAGATATTCATCACCAACATCCACGGAAAAAATCGCCCAATTAAGAAACACTGGGAAATCAAAGGCTGAGTTAAAGCACCTGAAAAATGTTTAATATTTGCTTGATTTTAATAAGACAACCACCAAATTGTTCATTATTGTGTGGAGAATACTCTTTTTTAGGTAGCATAACTGGAAACATAACATAAGATACGTTAAAAGTAAGATATTCATGGAGCATGCATCAGCATACATAATAAATCTTAGGAGATATAGCCACCACCCAATTCTACCGCCCTGGTCTGACCACCCTTCTGGAAGTCCGGCCTGAAACCATGCATAGAGTGCTGCAGAAAGTTTATTGATTGCTATATGACTGACCAGATAATTCACCGCCCTACCTATAGGTGGTGCACTAGTATGAAGGCTTAGAGAATTGAAGTTTTTCTGGTCTGACAAATGATTAGTTCACCGCCCTGTCTATGGGTGGCGCCCTGTGTTTTGCAAAATGTCTTCTATTTATAGCTTCCTACCAGATACTGAAGAAAGTGAAGGTTATATAAATAGACACCATCTACCTTGTCAAAAATAATAAGAACTTGGATCATACACAATAAAGCTTAGGAGATATAGCCACCGCCCAATTCTACCGCCCTACCGCACTATCCTCCCTGGTCCGACCGCCCTTCCGGAAGTCCGGGTTTTATAATGAACCGAAACAAAGAACTCAATGGGGTTGCAGATCTTGTGTAATAGTGAGAGAGGTGTGGAGAAGGGGAGAGGGGTGGGGGTGGGAGGTGGTGGGCTTCATTACATATAACACAAAGGGGAGTCAGAACTGAGATTGTGTCACATATTTAGGTTGCATATATATGGACCACATATGTATATAGGTATAGAGGAAATGAATAACTGAAAACAATTTGCAAATTCTAAAAATAATATAATAAAATAATAATATAAATAATTTTTTTTTAAATAATATTTTATTTGTGAACAAATATAGAAACAGATATGCGCTTTTGGGATTATGAATTTTAGAATGGACGTTGAATCATCAATCATTTAAATACTTTGAAGGAAGATTGAAAAGTATGATGAGTTGAGTTAAAAATAATATTTTATTTGTCAACAAATATAGAAACAGATATGCTCTTTTGGGATTATTATATCCCCAGACGAAAGTCGGGGATATATTGGATTCAGGTCCGTCGCGCCGCCGCCGCCGCCGCCGTAGAAATTTCCTTGTGGACGCGATAACTCAAAAACAAATTAATATTTTTCTTTTCAAACTTGGTACATATGTTAAGGGTGCCCAAAGGAAGATCCCTATTTTAAGGTGACCTTAAACTCCCAGTAAAAAAGAACTTATGGCCACCTTAAGGTCAGAAATTGCACTTTTGGCCACTTAGAGCCCTGTAGGTCACAAACTATGATGCTCAGCTGGCTGAAATTTTACCTGACAACACATTAATATGTTCTTAGTACATGTGCCGAAAATCATGACTTTAAGTTGAGGAGAAAATTGTGTTTGAGGCCCATAAATACCCCCACTTAGGGATTTTTTGCTATACTTTTCACATATTTTGCCCTATAATTTGGAAGTGATAATTCTGATGAGTCTCAAACTGCGCTAGGTATAACTTTGATATGTAATCCTTGTCTGTAGAAAATTTTAGGGCTGTGGGTTTACCCAAAGGGGTCGACTTAAGGTCTCAAAAGTGCCCACAGAGACCCAATTTATGCACTTTTTGCCACTTTCAAGCACTGTAGCTTTCAAACTATGTCTCTCATCTAAGTGAAATATCATCTGGGAATATATCTATGTGTTTTCTTATATGTGCCCCAACATTTAGGCCTTTAATAGACAGTTAACCTGTGTATCAGGACCATAAACACCCACCCGAGTGACCCTTATAAGACATTTTTCACATCTTTTTCCCTGTAACTTGGAAATGGTAAGTCTGAGAAGTTTCAAACTGTATTAGATATATATTCTGTGTGTAATCTTAGTATGTAACAGATTTTAAGTCTGAAGCTTTAATTTTGAAGGTCAAATTGAGGTCTCTAAAAGGCTCCCAAAGACCCAATATTTGGACTTTTTGCTACTTTTAAGCCCTGTGACTGTCAAACTGATAGAGCTCAAATCCTATCTGAGAAGATATTAGTATGTTATTTTTATGTGTGCCAAAAATTAAGGCTTTAAGAAGACATTTAACCTGTGTATGAGGACCATAAATCCCCACCCGAGTGACCATTTTTAGACATTTTTCACATATTTTTCCCTGTAACTTGGAAATGGTAAGTCTAAGAAGTTTCAAACTGTATTAGATGCATATTCTATGTGTAATCTTAGTATGTGACAAATTTTAAGTCTGAAGCTTTAATTTGAAGGCCACATTTAGGTCTCTAGAAGGCCCCATAAAGACCCAGTATTTGGACTTTTTGCCAATTTTAAGGCCTGTGACTGTTAAACTATGTGACTGATAGAGCTGAAATCTCATCTGGGAATACATTATTATGTTCTTTTTACATGTGCCAAAAATCAAGGCTTCAAGTAGACATTTAACCTGTGTATGAGGACCTTAAACACCCACCTGAGTGACCCTTTTAAGACATTTTTCACATATTTTGCTCTGTAACTTGGAAATGGTAAGTCTGAGAAGTTTCAAACTTTATTAGATACATATTCTATGTGTAATCTTAGTATGTAACAAATTTTAAGTCTGAAGCTTTAATTTGAAAGCCACATCGAGATCTCTAAAAGGCCCACAATGACCCAATATTTGGACTTTTTACCACCTTTAAGCCCTGTAACTGTTAAACTATGTGAGTGATGGAGCTGAAATCCCATCTGGGAATGCATTATTATGTCCTTTTTACATATGCCGAAAATCAAGGTTTTTAGTAGACATTTAACCTGTGTATGAGGGCCATAGACACTCGCCCAAGTGCCTTTTTTGACATTTTTTCCGTATTTTGCCCTGTTATTTGGAAATGCTTAGTGTGACAAGTCTTAAACTGTATTATATATAATTTTTGTTTGTTATGTATGTCCCCCAAAAAGTTTCAGATCTGTAGTTTAATTGCTAAGGTCTCTTTAACAATTGTAAAATGCCCACAGAAACCCAATTTATGGATATTATGCCACTTTAAAGCCCAGTAACTGTCAAACTATGTGGGTTATAGAGCTGAAATCTTTGAATTTTTAAAAGGAAATGTCTATTTAAATTTTGAATATTAATAATGTTATGGCTATCTTAGTCTTTTAAGAACTTATTTTTGTGTGTTATACCTCTGCTTGCTGAGTTTTTCACTTTTTAAAATGAAACTGGTTAAACATATTCAAGTAGACAAAATGGACACTTTAAGTGAGCTTTAAGTCCCAATATTAATGAAATTATATCCTTATGTAGTAAAACTAGGGGATTTTTAACCCTCAACTAGCCCAGTTTTATTCAACTTGCCTCAGTTAATTTTGGCACAGCTCCTACAGTTATGAACTCATTTCAGTTGATAATCACATACTTAAAATTCTCAATTCTTTTTGTATTTGAGTACCCCTTTTATATAGATTGTTTGTTTACCATTTATGCTCAACCCACACCCCCCACCCGGATTCCCCCCACCCACCTCTGGGACCTCCAGCTATATTGAGTGACACTAAATAAACAAAGGTATTTAATGATATCAGATGAGAAACAAAGAACTCAATGGGGTTGCAGATCTTGTGTAATAGTGAGAGAGGTGTGGAGAAGGGGAGAGGGGTGGGGGTGGGAGGTGGTGGGCTTCATTACATATAACACAAAGGGGAGTCAGAACTGAGATTGTGTCACATATTTAGGTTGCATATATATGGACCACATATATAGGTATAGAGGAAATGAATAACTGAAAACAATTTGCAAATTCTAAAAATAATATAATAAAATAATAATATAAATAATTTTTTTTAAAATAATATTTTATTTGTGAACAAATATAGAAACAGATATGCGCTTTTGGGATTATGAATTTTAGAATGGACGTTGAATCATCAATCATTTAAATACTTTGAAGGAAGATTGAAAAATATGATGAGTTGAGTTAAAAATAATATTTTATTTGTCAACAAATATAGAAACAGATATGCTCTTTTGGGATTATTATTTTAGAATGGACATTCAATCATCAATCATTTAAATACTTTGAAAATAGGTTTAGAGTTATCATTGCAGGAAGATTGAAAATATAATTTGAGTTATGTATTCGGCGTCTGGGGATACACCATCTTCCTTGGGGAGATATAAACAGAGTAGATTGATGTGCTGAAGTTCATATAATAATGGGTAATTATGTTTTAAAAAATTCCCGATCAAAACCTGTGGCGTGAGTGATGACCTGTCTGGGGATATGTTGGCGCCGAGTTGGCCCAATCTAGTTATTTTAGAATGGACATTCAATCATCAATCATTTAAATACTTTGAAAATAGGTTTAGAGTTATCATTGCAGGAAGATTGAAAATATAATTTGAGTTATGTATTCGGCGTCTGGGGATACACCATCTTCCTTGGGAAGATATAAACAGAGTACATTGATGTGCTGAAGTTCATATAATAATGGCTAATTATGTTTTAAAAAATTCCCGATCAAAACCTGTGGCGTGAGTGATGACCTGTCTGGGGATATGTTGGCGCCGAGTTGGCCCAATCTAGTTATTATTATCTATTATAAAGTATTGGATCTTCAAGCAGCATTTTTTATTAAAATATCATTAGGTCTTAAACCCCACAGGATTCAATGACCTCGTTTATTTTATATGCATAAATGAATATTAATGAGTTATGTTACATTGTATTTGATCTATTACTAGAATATTGTTAGGAATTCCATGGCCTCACATAAATATAAAAGAGTGAGACTTTGAAATTACAGTATTTGATTTTCAAGCAGCATTTCTATTTATAAAATATTGTTTGAGACCCCATGGGATTCTGTGACCTCACATTTTGTATGCAAACGTGAATATTAACCATTTGAAGTATACCAAGTATGTTCATGTGTTTATTAATTGGTAGCGAGGTGTGGCAGCAAGACAATGGTAGCGAGTTGCCATGGTCACAAGTTCTGCGTCTTCCGTCAACATTAGTGGTTGTGGACCAATTCACGGCCATGTACCTGTGTCACCCCTGTGTAACAGGACTTCCAAGACAAACAGTGAAAATTCCAAAATACATAGTGAATATACCAAAGTTCTTCTGAAACTTCCAAACAGTGAGAATTCCTGAATTCATAATAATATATTTTCATTGACATTCCTCCGTGGGGGGAATTTCAGTAGGCCAAGTTTATTTCATTACCCTGTCCTCTCTAAGAACTAGTTTTTTTACTGACGGAAGGCAATTGCTGATTAAGCGTCCCTGAAAGGGCGCTTATTTGGTTTCGCGTCAGTTTCCTCGCCGCCGCATTATGGTCTCCCTTGAATATCTCCCTTATTATTGCAAGCTTTTTAACCATATTTGGCAGTTATATACCTTAGGCGTGGGAAAATTTTTCCACATGCTTAAATTTGACCTTTCATCTTTATCAAGGTCACATGATCAAAAAATAGTTTTTTTGGGTACACCCACCCGTCATCGCAGTTCAGGAAAATCTACTGACCGCAGAGGCTTGTAACTTCATACATGTGTTCATACTATAAAAAACGCGAGCTGATTAGATTTTGGGAGGAATCCGATGAAAATTGACCGATTTATGGGCAATTTTCTCACAGGTACCACTCAGAAAGCTTAAAATTCATGTGAACCCCCCTATTATCTTCTTAAGTATTGCATTTAGAACCATAAAATGTATTGGAAGGTAGTAGGAAACCATATGTGGAGAGTCTAGAAAGCAAGTCAAATTCCCCCCCCCCACCCCCCTGTAGGGGTCAAACTGGGGTCATAAAATAGCCAATTTCATCTTTTCCCCTTATATCTCCTTTATTCTTGCTTCTAGAGCTTGAGAATGTATTAAGAGGTATTGGGAAACCATATGTGAAGAGTCTAGATAGCCGGTCATATTTACCCCCAGACCCTCCCTTATGGGTCAAACTGGGGTCATAAAATAGCCAATTTTGTGTTGTTGCCTTATATCTCCTTTATTCTTGCTTTTACAGTTTTAGAATGTATTAAGAGGTATTGGGAAACCTTATGTGATGAGTCTAGATAGCCGGTCAGATTTACCCCCACATCCCCCCTTATGGGTCAAACTGGGGTCATAAAATAGTCGATTTTGTGTTTTGCCTTTTATCTCTTTTATTCTTGCTTTTACAGCTGTAGAATGTATTAAGAGGTATTGGGAAACCATATGTGAAGAGTCTAGATAGCTGGTCAGATTTACCCCCGGACCCCCCCTTATGGGTCAAACTGGGGGTCATAAAATAGCTGATTTTGTGTTTTGGCCTTATATCTCCTTTATTCTTGCTTTTAGAGTTTAGAATGTATTAAGAGGTATTGGGAAACCTTGTGTGAAGAGTCTAGGTAGCTGGTCAGATTTACCCCCAGACCCCCCTTATGGGTCAAACTGGGGTTATAAAATAGCCGATTATGTGTTTTTGCCTTTTATCTCCTGTATTCTTGCTTTTAGAGCTTTAGAATGTATTAAGAGGTATTGGGAAACCGTATGTGAAGAGTCTAGATAGCTGGTCAGATTTACCCCCTGGTTTCAATAGTTCAATAGTGCTCGTAAACCTTGCAGATTGGTATAACATTATGTACTGAGAGAATGGGATAATAAAACAATGTAAAATGATAATAAAGAATGAACCTGTACTCACCAATTATCATATTTATCGTTCAGTTAAACTGTTTTCCCTACATTTTTCATGGATGTGTTGGATACAAAGAAATATAGTGGAATCTTTTAGTTTTGCTCATTTTCCTGATTAAACTGCAGACTGACCTCTGTCGGAATTATTGAAGTTTTAGAAAAATATAGACTGGGAGTTTACTAATGGGTCATATATTCCAAACACCCCTCTGGGCTCAAGATCAAATTTGGAAAGACTTCTTTGGTAGTATGAAGGTATGGGAACCAGTAGTACTGAGTAGTAATAATCATTAGTTATCTGTTCCTGCTGTATAACTGCATTAAAGCAATTTCATTTTGAGCTTTACAGTATTTAACCTTGTTTTTTAGGTGGTGGGTGGCATCAGATATGGCGTTGTGTCTACATTTTGAGTGT
This sequence comes from Sabellastarte sp. h YS-2021, assembly GCA_964017235.1. Lineage (NCBI taxonomy): Eukaryota > Metazoa > Annelida > Polychaeta > Sabellida > Sabellidae > Sabellastarte > Sabellastarte sp. h YS-2021. Next base: position 38,726,714 of record OZ024930.1, on the reverse strand, counting down.
TGTGCCAAGCGATTTATTAGTCCAACAAGATTAGGAGTCCAAGCAAATGGTGTACATCAGGATAGTTCCTGTAAGCCCACATTTCCAACATCTCATACATCAATTGCTTCAGAGGTGTCCAGCAGAAACTTAATACCAATGCAATTATTGCGGAATAAAAGTTCTTTTATATCAGTCAAACATATTTTGCCAGGAATGCAGAATATATTATCATCTGTCAAATATCTAAGACATTCCCTGAAAGAATTCAAGTATAAAGGAGCACCTGATATGGTGAAAGACAAAGTGTCAAATTTAGTTTCAGCTTTGAATGTTGATATTCCTCCAAGGAAGACAATCAGGAGTGACATTGAAAATAGTCAATCTCCATTGCACAGTGCTTGTGAAAAAACAAAGTCAGTATTGGAAAATACGTCTGGAAGTAATATGACAAGTGCACAGTCTGAACATGAAAGAGAGAAACCTTGGTCAATTGAAAGAAAAAATGAGCAGATTCAAATTGAAAGAGAGTGGCATGATTTGCATGAGGCCATGGCTTGTAACTTTCGATCAGTTTCTGCCTTTTGCTCTGATGCACGTTGGACAGATAAAACCTCAAATGTTGTTAAGTCAGAGCATGAGACAGTGCCAAACAAGGGCACTTCTTCATCATTTGAGATGGTATTGACTGAACAAGAAGAAGAAAAGACTGAAGTTCCAGGATTGTGGCACAGGATATATGCAAATTTGCCAAATATTGACCTACGCAGTCGATTGCCAGTCAGAAAAGATGTAAAAGGCGAAAAGAACATAATAATTAAAAAGACAACAAAAATATCCAGAGCTGCAGTCAACAGTCGTACAAGAACTTTGACAAAATCATTAAAAACTGCGAGATCTAATATTTCCAGGGTGGTCAGATTAGAAGACTTATCGAAACATTTACACGATTTTCCTGAAGCAAAAGTTGTGACAATCCAGGCAAGTTATAGCGCATTTTCCTGTTTTGTGCAAAGATTGTTTTTGAATTACATGTAGTGGATTTATAAAAAAAAAAAAAATTTATTAGTATGATAAGTAATACTTTCATAATAGTGTGCATGAATATTGCATTGCCCCATCCATTGCTTGTCACATACATTACTAATTGAAGTTTACTGCACATATGCCATACAAGTTATATTTGACTTCAGTTGTATATATTCAGTATTTTTTCAAGTTACCACAAGACTACCAGTCTGTATTAACTATTAAGACATATCTTTGTGCAGAGAAATAGGAAATATTCATTGTATATGTGTAACATGGTCTTATGGTTTTCTTATAACTTTAGTTTTAAATATTGGATACATGTTCAACATCTGTAAAAAAAATGTCAATAACAAGTAATTTTAGCCTTGGACAGCATTCACAGAAGTGAGAAACTGACAGGATAGTATCATTTGGAACAGTTGTATTGTTTATGCTTTTAGGAGTTTCAGCAGACAGTTCAAGTTTATCATTGAAACTTTTAAAAAAAAAACTTTAATTCAGTGTAGTGTAGCTTGTTAAAGCTATTCCTTATGTATGTTATTGAAAATTTTTATTTATTTATTTTTTTAGGAAGAAGTAATCCCATTGTTGCTGATGTTAAGGAACAACTCTGATGTTGTTACAAGAGAGCAAACTCATGAGCTTCTGGCACAGTTGGGTTTTGTAGATTCGGTGAAGGGGCAAGGAATCAGAATCCTGGCTTTAGATGGAGGAGGGACTAGGTGAACACTCTTTTCTTCCTTTAATATTTAACTAATTTAAGAAAAAACTATTCTCTCAATAAGAATGCAATTGAACTGAAATATGTATAACCCAACATTGTGTATTACATATGCATTAAGTGAATGCCTATATTTTGAATTTTTGATTAGATCTTTATAGCATCATCTCGTCAGAGGATAGGATAAAGTTACCTTTACTCCCCTGAGGTAGGGCTTTTGAATCCGCCAAAATCCTACAGTGTTGGCATAGTAACCAGTTCAAATTTGGGGAGAGTGCGGAAAGTGGTTTTCAACAGTAACTTTCTCAACAACTTACTTGCTGCATTTAAGTTAAAAGGGTTTGAATACCTACCTACCTATCCTCTTCGTTATTTGAATCACATAGGGCAAGGACAAAACTTTTCTGCTCATCTCTGTTCTTAGCAATTTTCTCTGCCTCCTTCCATGTGCAACTCTTACTTTTTAGTTATTTTTCTATTTGCACATATATGTCCTCGTTTCTTTTTCCTTCTGGTGCCCACCTTAATGCTGTTTGGCGATGTTTCCTGGCACTTTTCTTAGGACATGCCCAATCCATCTCCATCTTCTTTTACATATTTCTGTCTGTATGGTTGTTTCTGACATTTTCTGTAGATCATTATTGGAAATTTTCCTGGACCAGTTTATTTTGCAAATTCTTGTCAGACAGTTATTGTGAAATACTGAAAGTATGTTGGTCAGTCGGTTTGTTTGTTTGTATGTATGTATGTTTGTTAGCACATTCTAGGCCACAATTTTAAAGCTAGGTTTCTCATTTTTTCCCTATAATATTGTCAGGTGTCAGAAGAGAGAAGGACCGAATTTCGACAAAATCGGTAGCATTTTAACATAGCTATGACCATTTTAGCTACTCTGAGTAAATGACTTATAACTCTGAAACTATTGCATTTAGAGTGTTTCTGTTAAATATGTTGTTCAGGTACTTTATCTTTAGCTATAAGATGGTGCATAGTTTGGAGCTCTGTTGCATTAGCTAAGCGAGTAATAGCTACTTCCTGATTTGTAGCACAATTTAAAAATGAGAATGTGTCCAATTTCTTTGAAAGTATCACACATAGTGCCTTTCTTTGAATACATAATTATATCCCCAGACGAAAGTCGGGGATATATTGGATTCAGGTCCGTCGCGCCGCCGCCGCCGCCGCCGCCGTAGAAATTTCCTTGTGGACGCGATAACTCAAAAACAAATTAATATTTTTTTTTCAAACTTGGTACACATGTTAAGGGTGCCCAAAGGAAGATCCCTATTTTAAGGTGACCTTAAACTCCCAGTAAAAAAGAATTTATGGCCACCTTAAGGTCAGAAATTGCACTTTTGGCCAATTAGAGCCCTGTAGGTCACAAACTATGATGCTCAGCTGGCTGAAATTTTACCTGACAACACATTAATATGTTCTTAGTACATGTGCCGAAAATCATGACTTTAAGTTGAGGAGAAAATTGTGTTTGAGGCCCATAAATACCCCCACTTAGGGATTTTTTGCTATACTTTACACATATTTTGCCCTATAATTTGGAAGTGATAATTCTGATGAGTCTCAAACTGCGCTAGGTATAACTTTGATATGTAATCCTTGTCTGTAGAAAATTTTCGGGCTGTAGGTTTACCCAAAGGGGTCGACTTAAGGTCTCAAAAGTGCCCACAGAGACCCAATTTATGCACTTTTTGCCACTTTCAAGCACTGTAGCTTTCAAACTATGTCTCTCATCTAAGTTAAATATCATCTGGGAATATATCTATGTGTTTTCTTATATGTGCCCCAACATTTAGGCCTTTAATAGACAGTTAACCTGTGTATCAGGACCATAAACACCCACCCGAGTGACCCTTATAAGACATTTTTCACATCTTTTTCCCTGTAACTTGGAAATGGTAAGTCTGAGAAGTTTCAAACTGTATTAGATATATATTCTGTGTGTAATCTTAGTATGTAACAGATTTTAAGTCTGAAGCTTTAATTTTGAAGGTCAAATTGAGGTCTCTAAAAGGCTCCCAAAGACCCAATATTTGGACTTTTTGCTACTTTTAAGCCCTGTGACTGTCAAACTATGTGACTGATAGAGCTCAAATCCTATCTGAGAAGATATTAGTATGTTATTTTTATATGTGCCAAAAATTAAGGCTTTAAGAAGACATTTAACCTGTGTATGAGGACCATAAATCCCCACCCGAGTGACCATTTTTAGACATTTTTCACATATTTTTCCCTGTAACTTGGAAATGGTAAGTCTAAGAAGTTTCAAACTGTATTAGATGCATATTCTATGTGTAATCTTAGTATGTGACAAATTTTAAGTCTGAAGCTTTAATTTGAAGGCCACATTTAGGTCTCTAGAAGGCCCCATAAAGACCCAGTATTTGGACTTTTTGCCAATTTTAAGGCCTGTGACTGTTAAACTATGTGACTGATAGAGCTGAAATCTCATCTGGGAATACATTATTATGTTCTTTTTACATGTGCCAAAAATCAAGGCTTCAAGTAGACATTTAACCTGTGTATGAGGACCTTTAACACCCACCTGAGTGACCCTTTTAAGACATTTTTCACATATTTTGCTCTGTAACTTGGAAATGGTAAGTCTGAGAAGTTTCAAACTTTATTAGATACATATTCTATGTGTAATCTTAGTATGTAACAAATTTTAAGTCTGAAGCTTTAATTTGAAAGCCACATCGAGATCTCTAAAAGGCCCACAATGACCCAATATTTGGACTTTTTACCACCTTTAAGCCCTGTAACTGTTAAACTATGTGATTGATGGAGCTGAAATCCCATCTGGGAATGCATTATGTCCTTTTTACATATGCCGAAAATCAAGGTTTTTAGTAGACATTTAACCTGTGTATGAGGGCCATAGACACTCGCCCAAGTGCCTTTTTTGACATTTTTTCCGTATTTTGCCCTGTTATTTGGAAATGCTTAGTGTGACAAGTCTTAAACTGTATTATATATGATTTTTGTTTGTTATGTATGTCCCCCCAAAAAGTTTCAGATCTGTAGTTTAATTGCTAAGGTCTCTTTAACAATTGTAAAATGCCCACAGAAACCCAATTTATGGATATTATGCCACTTTAAAGCCCAGTAACTGTCAAACTATGTGGGTTATAGAGCTAAAATCTTTGAATTTTTAAAAGGAAATGCCTGTCTATTTAAATTTTGAATATTAATAATGTTATGGCTATCTTAGTCTTTTAAGAACTTATTTTTGTGTGTTATACCTCTGCTTGCTGAGTTTTTCACTTTTTAAAATGAAACTGGTGAAACATATTGAAGTAGACAAAATGGACACTTTAAGTGAGCTTTAAGTCCCAATATTAATGAAATTATATCCTTATGTAGTAAAACTAGGGGATTTTTAACCCTCAACTAGCCCAGTTTTATTCAACTTGCCTCAGTTAATTTTGGCACAGCTCCTACAGTTATGAACTCATTTCAGTTGATAATCACATACTTAAAATTCTCAATTCTTTTTTCTATTTGAGTACCCCTTTTATATAGATTGTTTGTTTACCATTTATGCTCAACCCACATCCCCCACCCGGATTCCCCCCACCCACCTCTGGGACCTCCAGCTATATTGAGTGACACTAAATAAACAAAGGTATTTAATGATATCAGATGAGAAACAAAGAACTCAATGGGGTTGCAGATCTTGTGTAATAGTGAGAGAGGTGTGGAGAAGGGGAGAGGGGTGGGGGTGGGAGGTGGTGGGCTTCATTACATATAACACAAAGGGGAGTCAGAACTGAGATTGTGTCACATATTTAGGTTGCATATATATGGACCGGTTCATATGGACCACATATATAGGTATAGAGGAAATGAATAACTGAAAACAATTTGCAAATTCTAAAAATAATATAATAAAATAATAATATAAATAATTTTTTTTTAAATAATATTTTATTTGTGAACAAATATAGAAACAGATATGAGCTTTTGGGATTATGAATTTTAGAATGGACATTGAATCATCAATCATTTAAATACTTTGAAGGAAGATTGAAAAATATGATGAGTTGAGTTAAAAATAATATTTTATTTGTCAACAAATATAGAAACAGATATGCTCTTTTGGGATTATTATTTTAGAATGGACATTCAATCATCAATCATTTAAATACTTTGAAAATAGGTTTAGAGTTATCATTGCAGGAAGATTGAAAATATAATTTGAGTTATGTATTCGGCGTCTGGGGATACACCATCTTCCTTGGGGAGATATAAACAGAGTAGATTGATGTGCTGAAGTTCATATAATAATGGGTAATTATGTTTTAAAAATTCCCGATCAAAACCTGTGGCGTGAGTGATGACCTGTCTGGGGATATGTTGGCGCCGAGTTGGCCCAATCTAGTTTACTATGTTGGGGTAAGTTATGACCTAATGAAGTTGCAGACCTGTAGCTCATTCCATAGCTGAGCAAAAGCTACTTTCAGGATGTCACTGTTGAGTAAATCACTTGTAACTATTGCATATAGAGTATTTTGTTGAAATATTCAGCTACTTTTGAATCAGCTGTAACATAATACAATTGCAACCCTGTAGCTCATTCCATAGCTGAGTAATAGCTACTTTGAGGTTTTCACTGTTGAGCAAATCACTTGTAACTTGAAAACTATTGCATTTAGAGAATTTTGTTGAAATATGTTATTCACTTACTTTTAGGTTAGGTGTAACATAGTAAAATTGCAGACCTGTAGCTCATTCCATAGCTGAACAATAGCTACTTTAAGGTTCTCACTGTTGAGTAAATCGCTTGTAACTTTAAAACTATTGCATTTAGAGTATTTTGTTGAAATATGTTATTCACCTACTTTTAGGTCAGGTGTATCATAGTAAAATTTCAGACCTGTAGCTCATTCCATAACTGAGTAATAGCTACTTTAAGGTTCTCACTGTTGAGTAAATTGCTTGTAACTTTAAAACTATTGCTTTTATTGCGCTACAATAGCTTACCATGTGGGTCTGAATGCTAACTCGGGAGGCCACAGGACTCCAGCCAACGACCAAGAAAAATGGACGTTTGGATTTGACCAAGTCCGTGGTTTAGTATGTACCATAGCAGTGTCGTTTGGTAATTTGTCCTTCTTCTCTCGTTGGCCGCCATCTTGAAAAGCGTTTGAAATAAATTCACAATATTTTACTGTTTTCTCAAGATATACTTGTCTTTGGATACCAAAACTACATCAGTTTCCTTATTTATATATATAGAATCATTTTTTGGTGACAAGTCATAAATAGCTGGTGGGGTCATAAATAGCTGCTTTGGAGTTTTTGTCTTATATCTCTTTTATTGTTGCATTTATAGCTTCAGAATATATTAAGAGGTATCGAGAAAGAATATGTGGAGAGTCTAAATAGCTGGTCAGTTTTACCCCCCGACCCCCCCCCCCCCCCCCTTATGGGCCAAACTGGGGTCATAAATAGCTGCTTTGGAGTTTTTGCCTTATATCTCCTTTATCGTTGCTTTTATAGCTTCAGAATGTATTAAGAGGTATTGGGAAAGCATTTGTGGAGAATCTAAATAGCCGGTCAGTTTTATCCCCCGACCCCCCTTTATGGGTCAAACTGGGGTCATAAAATAGTTGCTTTGGAGTTTTGCCTTATATCTCCTTTATTGTTGCTTTTAGACCTTCAGAATGTATTAAGAGGTATTGGGAAAGCATTTGTGGAGAATCTAAATAGCCGGTCAGTTTTATCCCCCGACCCCCCTTTATGGGTCAAACTGGGGTCATAAAATAGTTGCTTTGGAGTTTTGCCTTATATCTCCTTTATTGTTGCTTTTAGACCTTCAGAATGTATTAAGAGGTATTGGGAAAGCATATGTGGAGAGTCTAAATAGCCGGTCAGTTTTACCCCCCGACCCTCCCTTATGGGCCAAACTGGGGTCATAAATAGCTGCTTTGGAGTTTTTGCCTTATATCTCCTTTATTGTTGCTTTTATAGCTTCAGAATATATTAAGAGGTATTGGGAAAGCATACGGTGCAGCTTTGTGCATTCTTAGCTTTACAGCATGCTTATTAAAACCACAAAGCATTTTAAACTTTAAGGGACGCTTCGCTTTTGTTAGCAAAAGCATTCCTCTAGTTCAGAGTTTCGAACCATAATCCTGGCTAGTCAACCTTTGACTTTTGGAAGGGAGCTGGTCCACCTCCCTTCCAATATGATGCCTGGTTTAATTTCCGATTGCATCCAATCACTCGGATGGTCGGATCCAACTTGCAGTGTTCAATCCGACCATGGCTCCAAGCACTCGGATCCTGAATCCAAGCATTCGGAGGGTCGAATCCAACTTGCAACTTTACTTGCATAATCACCCAGAATGTTCCAAGCACTCGGATCCTGAATCCAAGCACTCGGAGGGTCGGATCCAACTTGCAACTTTACTTGCATAATCACCCAGAGTGTTCAATCCGACCTTGGCTCCAAGCACTCGGATTCTGAATCCAATCACTCGGATGGTTGGACCCAATTGGCATGTTATGGAACATGTGTTCAATCTGACCTTGGCTCCAAGCACTCGGATTCTGAATCCAATCACTCGGATGGTTGGACCCAATTGGCATGTTATGGAACAATCTCCCAGCACTCGGATCCTCAATCCGATTACTCGGATCCTCAGTCCGATCACTTGGAACGATCTCAAGGGGTGCGTTCCTCTAAAGCCTCAACAGGCTCCTGCTGAACATGACCAACAACAGGGAGGTAGATATGTCTGACCTCCCTTCATAGCATACAGAAGTAGACCTTTGGCACGTTCTTCTTTTCCTGACCCAGGAAAACTTTGTCTAGGTCCTCTTCTACCGTGCTGGTCCTGGGTGACGAAAAGGCCAACAGGAGCTCAGGCCAAGAGGCCCTTTAGCTATGCTCCCTCAAGTCCATACCTCAAAGATATCTTTGAGAAATTTGAATAGGATTCCCTGGCCTCTAATTTACCTGAGGGTAAATTTAGAACCCCTTATTTCAACAGGAAATCATTTTTTTGAGGACAATCTTCAGGAGCTTAATATAGATTTTGCCAAGATCTGTATCTCTCCTAAACCCTCTGGAGCCCCTATGGGCAAGTTCCCCTACAAGTTCTGAAGGAACTTGAGCACCAAGCTAGGCAGTACCTCTCTACCTTCATCCACAGCTACTTTTACAATACTACTTCCTCCTGTAACACTCCTTTGGTAAAGTGCCACACTATTAAGGCCACCCTTAAAGGGTTAAAAGCCAGATTCAGAAGGGTGCCTAATCCTTATCCTGCCTAAACAATCTGTAGCCCATATCCTCCAGAGTGAATTGTATGCAATGGGCAAACTCTGGCCTGCTAAGACGCGGGGCCAAGATGACCCTCCTTCAATCACATCTAGGGGATTCTAGATATCAAGAACTCAGGAATTCGCCCTTTTGGCCTTCTCCTCTGTTCAAGTCACAATTAGTCAAGGATGGAGAAGACTTCCTCCTTTAAGGGAACCCCAAAAACCCTCAGGGTTTTAGACCCTATCAAAATTCCCTTTTGTGTTCCCCACCACAATAGAAAGAGGCTCCTACAGGAAACGCTCCTATGGGGACAAATTCCTCTCAAAGCAGTAACCAGTCGTTTTCCTCAGGTAGGGGGAAATCAACTCAAGAGGCTTCAGGGGTAATTTTCGACCCCATTCAAGGGGACGAGGGCGTGGAAACCCCTCCCCCTATGACTCCTTTCAAGCCTTCCTCAGTCCACCAGTAGGAGGTTGCCTCCGTTCTTTCAGAAAAGACGGGCTCACAAACAAATAGTTACATTCTTCCATTCATCTCATGGTCAGAGCTTCTCTGATTCTATCAGGTTATAAGGGCCTTCAAAAGAACAAGCTCTGACCTCTTATATCCAGTCTTTTCTGTCAAAGAACGCAATAGAAAGGGTGGAAAATCTAAATCTCTTGGGTTTTGCAGTTGCCTGTTTCTTGTATCCAAGCCTCACCAAGGTGGAGGCCAGTAATAGACCTAAGCAGGCTCACCACCTTCCTACTCATAGAAAGGTTCAAATGGAAACACCAGAGTCCATCAGGGCCTGTCTGATTCCAGGGGAATGGGTGTCATCGATAGACCTATCAGACGCCTACCTTCACATCTTCACTCTCGCCTCCCACCTCTGCGGCCGGGGATCGATCCCCGTCATGGCCACAAGTGGGAAAGTTGGTAGTTGCTTGCCGTTGGTCGGCAGTTTACAGTACACAACCCTAGCGAACTCTATGTACTGGTTTCCTCTGCCCTTCCAACTACCCGTCGTGATATGACCTGTACAGTGTTGAAAGCGACGTAAAACCCCAAATAAACAATCACATCCCCATTCTCCCAAACTCAAGGAAGTATCTAAGGTTTTGCCACAGGTCACAAGTGTTTCAGTTCACCTCCCTCCCCTTCGGGCTGGCCACGCCCTCTCAGGTTTTTACAATGATTGTAAAGAAGTAAAGCTGATAGCCCTGACCAGGGGAATCAGACTTCACCAGCACCTGGATGACTGCCTGATAGGGCCCAGTCTCAGGAAGAAGCACAAATAAACACTCTGACAGTGGTAGACCTAACCCAGTCCTTAGGGTGGATAATAAATCAGGAGAAGTCCAACCTAAAGCCTACTTAAGTGTTTTTGTTCGTGGGCTACAAATTCTATCTTTATTCAGCCCTTGTAAAACCCTCTCAACAGAGATGGCTCAAACTTCAGGATTTGTTCCTACGACATGTTTTGACTACAAGATGTTTGATGTCGCTAATTGGGTTGCTTGCCTCAAAGGAGAAAATGGTCCCGGAGGGACGCCTTCATATGAGGCCCTTTCAGTTTCACCTCAAGGAGCACTGGAGATTTCCTCAGTCGTTGGACAGCCTCCTTCCTTGGACAGAACCCATTTCAGCACACCTAAAATGGTGGCAGGATCCCACAAACGTGATGAAAGGCACAGACCTTCATCCCAAGACCACAGTATCCAACTCTTTACAGACACCTCAAACGAAGGCTGGGGTGCTCACTTAGAGCAAACCTCTACAAAGGGTCTGTGGTCAGACCGAGGAATAAGGCTACACATAAATGTTCTAGAGCTGAAGGCGATTTCTCTGGCCCTTCAAAGGTTCAAGGACCAGTGTTTAAACCAAACAGTGTTGGTTGCTACAGACAACCCAACAGTAGTAGCCTACATAAATAAATAAGGAGGAACCCACTCGGCGGACATGTGCGCTCTCCTGTGGAAGATCATGACCTGGTGCCATCATTACCAGATAACCTTAAAACCCAGACACATTCCAGGGTGTCTGAATGTGATGGCCGACCTTCGGTCCAGGTCGAACCAAGTCCAATCAACAGAATGGTCACTGCATCCGTAGGTGTTCAAACAGATCTGTCTCAAGTGGTTCACTCCTCATGTAGATCTTTTGCCACTCGCCTGAACCACAAAGTTCCACTATACGTGTCTCCTGTCCCAGACCAAAATCCTTGGGACATAGATGTTCTGAACATAAACTGGTCGGGTCTCACTGCTTATGCTTCCCCTCCCACAGCTCTCCTTCACAGGGTGATCCAAAATCAGGCAATCCAGTTGCCTAATCACTGTAATAGCCCCAGGCTGGCCAGGGATGCCCTGGTTTTGGGACCTAGTGCAGCTCTCAACAGAGATCCCACTTCAACTTCCAGTGTCAAGAACTCTTCTCAAACAGTCCCACAATTATGTGTTCCACAGCAATCCACAGCATCTCAACCTCCACGCCTGGTGTCTAGGAGTGGACAGCTCTAAAACAAGGTTTCATTGTGGAGGTGGCAGAGAGAATTGCTGCCCCTCAGAGATCGTCAACAAGGACCATCTACAAGTCAAAGTGGGCCCTATTTGAGAGATGGTGCAGAGAAAATTCGGTGGATTTCTCCACTCCCTCTGTAAAGCAAGTCTCAGACTTCTTTATGTACCTGTATCAAGGTCTAAACAGGCGCCCTTTGACCATTGATGGTTATAGGACAGCCATTATTGACAACGGGCCTCCATATCTCTCAGAGTTCAGACCTTAACAGGTTACTCTCCAGTTTCACAGGGATCGTCCCAAAAGTTCCAGGAATCTTCCTAAATGGAACCTTTCTGTTGTTCGCAATGAGCTCACAAAAGCACCCTTTGAGCCTATGAAAGACACAGACCTCAAACATCTTACTCTCAAAACTGCTTTCTTGCTAGCCTTGGCCTCCGGCAAGCGCCGCAGCGAAATCCATGCCTGGGTTGCAAACAAAGTATCTAATCTAGGACAATGGGAAAAGGTTGCCTTGTTCCCCTCTTCAGATTTCATAGCCAAAAACCAACTAGCAAGAGAAGGTTCTCGAGTGTGTCTCCGGTGACTATTCCTACTCTAACTACCATTGTAGATAGACAATTCAGGGAAGACAGGACCTTATGTCCGGTACGGGCCCTGAGGTACTATTTGGATTGAACCAAAGACATAAGAGGGTCTTGATCCATTCTTTTCATCTCCTTTAAGAAAGGACATATCTCAGACATCAGACCCGCTACACTCTCTTCCTATCTAAGCAAACTATCCTACTTTGTTATAAACAAGCAGATCAACAGCCTTGGACCTGGTCCAAGTCAAAGCATGACATTAGGGCCTTCATGGCCTCTAAGGCCTTTTACGGTGGGGTATCGGTGGGCCGAATCATGCAAGCGTGTCACTGGAAAGCTCACACATTTTTACCTAAAAGACCTTACTTGGTGAGACAACAACAATATGTATCTGGGACCACTAGTAGCGGCACAACAAGTCCTAGATCCTTCCCCTCAGTATACTCGTCTTCGGGAATAAAAGAAGGGGGGGGGGGGGGGGGGGGGCACAACCGCTGCAGCCAAGTCTTCAGGAATGTATCCCAGGGTCCAGGTATTGGTTACCTCTCCAGATGTTTACGATAAGGTCTCTTATATTTTTAACTGTATAATGTATTTAGTGTTTACCGGTGTACCATAATCTCATATTTAGGATGGCAAAATTGATGAGATTCAAGCCTAGGGCTGTATTATTATGGCAGTGATGCCCTTAGGGGCTACTACCTTGAGTGAGCACGGCTGCACTCTCTTCTCTCAAAACATCCAGACAGTACCCGTACTGTCATTCATCAAATTTCGGTTTTTGGCTACTTACAGACCCGACTTTAGAACTGGGGCTCTGTAACTGGGACTTAGACTGGTAATTTGGCAATACTTTGCTATATTTTTTAATTCTAAATTCAAGAAAAATGGACAACATTCTTCCAGTCTCAGCTGTAATCCTGCCACCGGGTGGTTGAATTCAGCATTCAGTCCCACATGGTAAGCTATTGTAGTGCAATAAAATTGAAAATTTTAATTACTTAAATGTAGCTTTTATAAGCTACAAGCTTACCTAGTTGGACTGAGGAAAGTCCCACCCTACCTCCCCACTGTATTTCAGCTGAGGGGGTATGGGCTAAATTTACCACGAGAGAAGAAGGACGAAGTACCAAACGACACTGCTATGGTACATACTTAACCACGGACTCGGTCAAATCCAAACATACATTTTTCTTGGTCGTTGGCTGGAGTCCTGCGGCCTCCCGAGTTAGCATTCAGTCCCACATGGTAAGCTTGTAGCTTATAAAAACTACATTTAAGTAATTAAAATTTTCAAATTTAGAGTATTTTGTTGAAATATGTTACTTACCTACTTTTAGATCAGGTGTAACATAGTACAATTTCAGACCTGTAGCGCATTCCAGGGCTGAGTAATAACTACTTTGAGGTTCTCACTGTTGAGTAAATCGCTTGTAACTTTAAAACTATTGCATTTAGAGTATTTTGTTGAAATATGTTATTCACCTACTTTTAGATCAGCCATAACATACTAAATTCCAGAACTGTAGCTCATTCCGTAGCTGAGCAATAGCTACTTTGAATTGGCCAAATTTGGACCCAATGCAAAAGATGTGTAGTTTGAATCTTGTAATGCAGCAAGTTATTATAGATTGCAGCAAGATTTCGAAGTTACCACTCAGCCGCGGCCTGAGTGCTTGTTTAGTTGGCAGAAGGTAGCTCTTTTTCCATTCGGGATCTTATTTCCTCGGACGTTTCATTATCTGTGCTAACAGTACTGCCCAGGTAATTGAAGGTTTGAATATATGTTATAAAATTTCTTTTCAAAGTGTTGAGGCCTTATTAAAATTCTGAAAGAGCTCTGGACTCACATTTAACTTCATAACTTAATATTCATCAAACTTCTTTCTCTGACTACAGGGGCCTGATTTCCATCAAAATTCTCCAGGAACTTGAGAGGCAGTGTGAGAAGAGTATCTGTGAGATGTTTGACTACATCTGTGGGGTCAGCACTGGGTCGCTGATTGCCACACTGATTGCTGTCCACAAGATACCTCTACACACCTGTGAAGACATCTACCAGGAGTTCAGCAAGAAGGTGTTTGACCGCACCCGAACGGCTGGAGCTGTGAATCTAGTCACTTCTCATGCTTACTATGATGCAGTGGTGTGGGAAGATGTCCTCAAGTAAGTACTGTTCCATCAAAACTAAGGTCACAGATTGCATTAGCAATTTAATGACATCACCCCAGGTAGGGTTTTGTTCATTATACTAGGGAATCCCAAAAGAACTTGTGGAAGGATCTCAAATGCCTTTTCTTCCAAGACAACAGTATTCATATGATTCCTTATTTTCATTATCCACTGGAGGCATCCGGTGGATACTTTGGTTTAGCGTTCGCTATGCTGCCGCCACGTGTAGAGAGATTTTCAGGGTTAACGCTCTAAGAGGAAAACTACACCAGCTAGGTTCACTATATTTGCAGGATATCTTCATTAGGGGGGTAAGCTTCTCTGGGACTGAAATTAGCCTCATTCTGAAAAACAAGATGGCCGCCACGGGCATTTCTTTGAAAATTATCTACATTTTTCTACTGGCTGTTTCTCATAGGTAGAAGGCTGAATCTCTTCATAGGTGATATGTATGACAGATATATATGTCCTCTACAACCCTGCAGACATTTGACCTTTTGAAGCTCTGAATTCAAGGTCATCCACGGAGTGCCAAAGTAACCCAGATAGCGGACTTTAAAAGTGCCTATATCTCCCTTATTATTGGTCCTAGAGGTTTACAATGTGAAACCAACCTATAGGAAATCATGTGCTGCGAATCTTCTGGTGTGGTTGGATTTGACCGTGGGCCCCTCCTTCAAGGTCAAACAAGGATAGCCAAACTTAAAAGTGCTTATAACTCGCTTATTATGTCCACCCCACTGGGGGGTGGACATATTATTTTTGCTTTTTCCGCCGTCCGGACGCTTGGTTTCCGCTCCTTTGAAGGAAAAGTATTTATCCTATCTTTACCAAATTTGGTATGGGTGTTTATTGGGTTAATAGCTTGCATGGGATTGCTTTTGGTGAAGATAGCTCTATAGCTAACTGAGTAATAGCTACTTAGCCACTTTTGTGTACTTCTTTTGTTTCCGGGCATTTTAAGGAAAAATATTTGACATATCTTTACCAAATTTAGTATGAGCATTACTTAGGTCGATAGCTTGCTTGAAATTGGTTTTAGTGATAATAGCTTTATAACTGACTGAGTAATAGCTACTTAGCTACTTTGCCAAAAATGGCAAAACACAAATTTGCTTCTATGTCCTTAACCGTGCGAGATAGAGCGATTTTGTCGAAATTTTCGACCCACAGGGTATCTGAGAAATGTACTCTTGGCAATTTTCAAAACATTTTCCCCTCCCCAAAAATGGCGGCCATTTTGAATTTTTAAAATTTTGCCAAAAATTGCAAAACACAAATTTGCTTCCATCTTCTTAACCGTGCGAGATAGAGCGATTTCGTCGAAATTTTCGACCCACGGGTTATCTGAGCCATGTACTCTTGCCAATTTTCAAAAAAATTTCCCCTCCCCAAAAATGGCGGCCATTTTGTATTTTCGAATTTTTGCCAAAAAATGGAAAAACATAAATTTGTTACTATCTCCTTAACCGTGCGAGATAGAGCGATTTTCGGCGAAATTTTCGACCCACGGGGTATCTGAGAAATGTACTCTTGGCAATTTTCAAAAAAAATTTCCTCTTCCCACATATGGCGGCCATTTTGAATTTTCGTATTTTTGTCAAAAATGGGAAAAAAACAAATTTGCTTCTATCTCCTTAACCGTGCGAGGTAGGGCGATTTCGTTGAAATTTTCAACCCACAGGGTATCTAAGCAATGTACTCTTGGCAATTTTCAAAAAAATTTCCTCTTCCCAAAAATGGCGGCCATTTTGAATTTTCGAATTTTTGCCAAAAATGGCAAAACACAAATTTGCTTCTATCTCCTTAACCGTGAGAGATAGAGCCATTTCGTCGAAATTTTCGACCCATAGGGTATCTGAGAAATGTACTCTTGGTAATTTTCCAAAAAATTTCCCCCTCCCCAAAAATGGCGGCCATTTTGAATTTTCAAATTTTGGCCAAAAATGGCAAAACACAAATTTGCCTCTATGTCCTTAACCGTGCGAGATAGAGCGATTTCGTCGAAATTTTCGACCCACAGGGTATCTGAGCAATGTACTCTTGCCAATTTTCAAAAAAATTTCCCCTCCCCAAAAATATCGGCCATTTTGTATTTTCGAATTTTTGCCAAAGAATGGAAAAACACAAATTTGATACTATCTACTTAACTGTGCGAGATAGAGCGATTTCATCGAAATTTTCGATCCACAGGGTATCTGAGAAATGTACTCTTGGCAATTTTCAAAAAAATTTTCCTCTTCCCACATATGGCGGCCATTTTGAATTTTCGAATTTTTGTCAAAAATGGGAAAAAAACAAATTTGCTTCTATCTCCTTAACCGTGCGAGATAGAGCGATTTCGTGGAAATTTTCGACCCACAGGGTATCTAAGCAATGTACTCTTGGCAATTTTCAAAAAATTTTCCTCTTCCCAAAAATGGCGGCCATTTTGAATTTTCAAATTTTTGCCAAAAATAGAAAAACAGAAATTTGCTTCTATCTCCTTAACTGTGCAAGATAGAGCGATTTCGTCGAAATTTTTGACCCAACCAATGCAAAAAGGCATGAAGCTGAAATAATTTACATGTATACTAATAAATATTTAAGCATCATTGATATATTTTACAACTGAAACAGGGTCTTGTAAGACTACTGTACAATTTTGGCAAAAGGTTCATGGGGTGGACATTACACATGATAATGTGTGTTCTTCTATGCTATCCTGTTTCTATTCATATGTCGCAGCTACTATCAACAGGGCGTCCTATTTCTAGTTATTGGTCCTAGAGGTTTGGGATGGTAAACCAACCTATAGGAAATCATGTGCTGCGAATCTTCTGATGTGGTCAGATTTGACCTTGGACCCCTCCTTCAAGGCCAAACGAGGATAGCCAAACTTAAAAGCGCTTATAACTCGCTTATTATTGGTCCTAGAGGTTTGGGATGGTAAACCAACCCATAGGAAATCATGGGGTGGGAATCTTTTGTGTGTTCAGATTTGACCTTGAGCTCCTCCGTCAAGGTCAAACGAGGATAGCCAAACTTAAACGTGCTTATAACTCGCTTATTATTGGTCCTAGGGGTTTGGGATGGTAAACCAACCTATAGAAAATCATGGGCTGGGAATCTTTTGATGTGTTCAGATTTGACCTTGGTCACCTCCTTCAAGGTCAAGTGAGGATAGCCAAAGTTAAAAGTGCTTATAACTCACTTATTATTGGTCCTAGAGGTTTGCAATGTGAAATCAACTCATAGGAAATCATGGGCTGAGAATCTTTTGATGTGTTCAGATTTGACCTTGGGCCCCTCCTTCAAGGTCAAACGATGATAGCCAAATTTAAAAGTGCTTATAACTCGCTTATTATTGGTCCTAGAGGTTTGCAATGTGAAACCAACTTATAGGAAATTATGGGTTGGGAATCTTTTGATGTGGTCAGATTTGACCTTGAGCCCCTCCTTCTACATCAAACGAGGACGGCCAAACCTAAAAGTACTTATAACTTGCTTATTATTGATCCTAGAGGTTTGCAATGTGAAACCAACTCATAGGAAATCATGGGCTGGGAATCTTCTGATGTTGTTAGATTTGACGTTTGGCTCCTCCTTCAAGGTCAAACGATGGTTCACTGGCTTTGGTGAGTTGTCTTATGGGTAGATACAAATTTGCATTGGTTCCCCGATACATAGGTCTAGTTTTCTAGTTGAAACTGTGTTGTTCCTTTTTGTCAAGATTTTTCATTTTACAGCAATCAATGAAAGGCCTTGTAAATTTGAAACATTAAGGTAGTGAGTGAGTGGAGTAAATGTACAGTTAAATCCGTTCAAATAAAACTCTAATAAGTTAAATTCCCTTCAGACCTTATGGGTTCCTTAAGAGGGCCTTCCATAAAAATGTATTTTTTTTTTGCAGAAACCTGATTAAGTAATTGTGTTCCCTATACCTTTAAGTTTAGACATAACAGATCTCAACTATATATTGCCACATATTCAAAACTTCTTGGCTCAAATGTTATTGTGCTTGATTTTTTCATCTTGACTTATTGCATCAGTTGTTAGAGGGCTAGGCAAATTGTGCTTAAAGTAAGATTGTGAAGTGACCATTCTAGCCTATTGTGTTACATTCTGTACAGGTCAGAGATTGGGGACCTGTCATTCTCAGAGACAGCCCGGGATGCTAGTTGTCCCAAACTGTCGGCGGTGTCAGCCATCGTGAATGTTGAGAAGATCCAGAACTACCTCTTTCGTAATTACGAGTATCCAGAGGGTATGAGTTCACACTACCTCGGTAGCATGCATCACAAGTTGTGGCATGGCATAAAGGCAAGCTCTGCAGCTCCGGGGTATTTTGCAGAGTGTAAGGTTGATGATTATGTACATCAGGTAAGTATTATGTGCCATAATTGCAGGCTTGATGATTAAGTTCTAGAGGTAAATACTAAGCACAGTATTAAGATGGCTTTGTTTTCAGTAACTTGACCAATTAACCTTTTCAAATAAACAAAAAAAAAAAATGTTTAGTTTTTGACAATATTCCATTGAGGGATTTCGAAGGTTTTTTTTTTATATTTGGGCCTCAAAAACTTATTTTTGATGTGACAGATTAAACCATGTTCATCAGAACCCAGCCTAGCCTGTCAATAAGCCAGTATCTTTGGCTGACTTAAAAGATTGTTTTAAAAATATATATAAAATAATCATAATTTTTAATTTCAGTATTTGAGGAAAAAAGTAGTTTTATCAAATTTCTTCTTGCTGGGAATTTTGATTATATCAGAGGTTTAAAGTTTCATATTGGCAGTTGTGTAGATTCTTTGATTTGATGTACATTTGTCACTTGCACATGTTGGTATTATTTTACAAAAATCATGAAAAATTTGTGTAAGTTTATGCAGTTACACAATTTAATAGGGTGTGTGAAGTGAGCATTAGCCAACTGTATCAGGCGCATTGGTGAACCCTAAAAGTGTAACAAATATGCTTAATTGTAGATTATCTCACAATATAAAATAAAGTAAGAAGGTTTTCAACACATGTTAAGCACAAGTTTCACTTTGACTTCAGGATGGAGGACTCCTCACAAACAACCCCACTGCCATAGCAATCCATGAAACCCAACTTCTTTGGCCACAGACACCCCTTCAGTGCGTGGTGTCAGTGGGTACAGGAAAGTATGAGCCAGCAGGTGGACATTATAGAGACCCCAATCTCAGCAGTCTGAAAGAAAAGCTCCTCAAGATTGTGCAGTCAGCCACTGATACGGAAGGTAAGACAAATGGAGACAGTAAATATTATCATAAGTCCATTTGATAATAATGATATAACTGTACCAATAGGGGAAAAAAACGTTTTGATTATGTGATGTTAAAGGTAATTTTACTGTTGGATGAATTGAAAAGTGTACTTTTATCAAAACAAAAATATGCATTTTTATCAAAACAAAAATACGCATTTTATCATTCATAAAAACATCATATCAAATGTTTAGAAAGATCATACATGCACGTACCTCAGGTATAGTCTTAGGCTCAGATATTTAAAACTATTCTGGAATTTTATGTTTTGAAATTTGATATACGAGTTATATTATTTCACAAGAGTTAAGCATTTGTAACTCTCACTGGCTTCGAGAAATTTTTTTTTCAAAAGATACCCTGGTGTAGCTGAACACCTATCAGTGTCTAAAAATTCCTAACTTCTTAATTAACAGAAAGGTTTCTGTTATTAAGCGTCCCTTGAAAAGGGGACGCTTATTGGTTTCACCCCCGGTTTTCAGTCAGCCGCCGCCGCCGCCGCATTATCGTCTCCCTTGAATATCTCCCTTGTTATTAGGCCTATCCAAATGATATGTGGCAGTGTTCTTCTATAGGCGTGGGGAAATTTTTTGACAGGCATAAATTTGACCTTTGACCTTTATCAAGGTCACATTATCAAAAATTCAAAAAAAATTTTACTTCCTTTTCACTAGATTTCCTCAGAAAGTACTGGGTGTGGGTCAACCAAATTTGGTATGCACATTCCTGAGGGAAGAATCTAGGCGCCAGTCGATATTGGGATCAGTCGGGCCATAATTGACCGATTGACGGGCGATTGATTATAAGTTCATAAAAATTTTGCTAAGATTAAGCCTTGAACTCGCTTATTATTGGTCGTAGAGGTTTGGGATGGTATACCAACATATAGGAAATCATGTGCTGGGAATCTTCTGGTGTGGTCAGATTTGACCTTGGGCCCCTCCTTCAAGGTCAAGCGAGGATGGGCAAACTTTAAAGTGCTTATAACTCGCTTATTATTGGTCCTAGAGGTTTGGGATGGTATACCAACATATAGGAAACCATGGGCTGGGAATCTTTTGGTGTGGTCAGATTTGACCTTGGACGTCTCCTTCAAGGTCAAACGAGGATAGCCAAACTGAAAAGTGCTTATAACTCGCTTGTTATTGGTCCTAGAGGTTTGGGATGGTATACCAACATATAGGAAATCATGTCCTGGGAATCTTCTGCTGTGGTCGCATTTGACCTTGGGCCCCCCCTTCAAGGTCAAACGAGCATACCCAAACTTAAAAGTTCTTATAACTCGCTTATTATTGGTCCTAGAGGTTTGGGATGGTATACCAACATATAGGAAATCATGGGCTGGGAATCTTCTGGTGTGGTCGGATTTGACCTTGGGCCCCTCGTTCAAGGTCAAAAGAGCATAGCCAAACTTAAAAGTGCTTATAACTCGCTTATTATTGGTCCTAGAGGTTTGTGATGGTATACCAACATATAGGAAATCATGTGCTGGGAATGTTCTGGTGTGGTCGCATTTGACCTTGGGCCCCCCCTTCAAGGTCAAACGAGGATAGCCAAACTTAAAAGTGCTTATAACTCGCTTATTATTGGTCCTACAGGTTTGGGATGGTATACCGACATATAGGAAATCATGTGCTGGGAATCTTCTGGTGTGGTCAGATTTGACCTCGGGCCTCTCCTTCAAGGTCAAACGAGCATAGCCAAACATAAAAATGTTTATAACTCGCTTATTATTGGTCGTACAGGATTGGGATGGTATACCAACATATAGGAAATCATGGGCTGGGAATCTTTTGGTGTTGTTAGATTTGACCTTGGGTTTCTCCTTCAAGGTCAAACGAGGATAGCCAAACTGAAAAGTGCTTATAACTCGCTTATTATTGGTCCTAGAGATTTGGGATGGTATACCAACATATAGGAAATCATGGGCTGGGAATCTTCTGGTGTGGTCGGATTTGACCTTGGGCCCCTCGTTCAAGGTCAAAAGAGCATAGCCAAACTTAAAAGTGCTTATAACTCGCTTATTATTGGTCGTAGAGGATTGGGATGGTATACCAACATATAGGAAATCATGGGCTGGGAATCTTCTGGTGTGGTCGCATTTGACCTTGGGCCCCCCCTTC
Organism: Sabellastarte sp. h YS-2021; assembly: GCA_964017235.1. Taxonomy (NCBI): domain Eukaryota; kingdom Metazoa; phylum Annelida; class Polychaeta; order Sabellida; family Sabellidae; genus Sabellastarte; species Sabellastarte sp. h YS-2021. The sequence continues at coordinate 38,705,037 of OZ024930.1, read as the reverse complement.
AAGGTCGAACGAGCATAGCCAAACTTAAAAGTGCTTATAACTCGCTCATTATTGGTCCTAGAGATTTGGGATGGTATACCGACATATACGAAATCATGGGCTGGGAATCTTCTGGTGTGGTCGCATTTGACCTTGGGCCCCTTGTTCAAGGTCAAAGAGCATAGCCAAACTTAAAAGTGCTTATAACTCGCTTATTATTGGCCCTAGAGGTTTGGGATGGTATACCAACATGTAGGAAATCATGGGCAGGGAATCTTTTGGTGTGGTTAAATTTGACCTTGGGCCTCTCCCTCAAGGTCAAACGAGGATAGCCAAACTTAAAAGTGCTTATAACTCGCTTATTATTGGTCCTAGAGGTTTGTGATGGTATACCAACATATAGGAAATAATGGGCTGGGAATCTTCTGGTGTGGTCAGATTTGACCTTGGGCCCCTCCTTCAAGGTCACATGAGGATAGCCAAACCTAAAAGTGCTTATACCGCGCTTATTATTGGTCCTAGAGGTTTGTGATGGTATACCAACATATAGGAAATCATGTGCAGGGAATCCTCTGGTGTGGTTAGATTTGACCTTGTGCCCCTTGTTCAAGGTCAAACGAGGATAGGCAAACTTAAAAGTGCTTATAACTCGCTTATTATTAGTCCTAGAGGTTTGGGATGGTATACCAACATATAGGAAATCATGTGCTGGGAATCTTCTGGTGTGGTCGGATTTAATCTTGGGCCTCTCCTTCAAGGTCAAATGAGGATACCCAAACATAAAAATGCTTATAACTCACTTATTATTGGTCCTAGAGCTTTGGGATGGTATACCAATATATAGGAAATCATGGGCTGGGAACCTTCTGGTGTGGTCGGATTTGACCTTGGGCCTCTCCTTCAAGGTCAAACGAGCATAGCCAAACTTAAAAGTGAATAACTCACTTATTATTTGTCCTAAAGGTTTGGGGTGGTAAACCAACATGTACGAAATCATGGGCAGGGAATCTTATGCTGTGGTCGGATTTGACCTTGGGGCCCCCTTCAAGGTCAAGCGAGGGTAGTCAAAGTTAAAAGTGCTTATAACTCGCTTATTATTGGTCCTAGAGGTATGGGACGGTAAACCAACATGCAGGAAATCATGGGCTGTTAATATTTTAGTGTGGTCGGATTTGACCTTGGGCCTCTCCTTCAAGGTCAAATGAGGATAGGCAAACTTAGAAGTGCTTATAAAGCACTTATTATTGGTCCTAGAGGTTTGGGATGGTAAACCAAGATGTAGGAAATCATGGATTTGGAATCTTTTCTTGGGTTCGGATTTGACCTTGGGACCCTCCTTCAAGGTCAAATGAGGATAGGCAAACTTAAAAGTGCTTATAACTTGCTTATGAGTCGCTTATTAGTGGTCCTAGAAGTTTTGGATATTAACCAACCTATAGGAGTTCATGGTTTGCAATTTTTTTTTCATTTGTGATTTTGAAATGTTTTGCAGTTGGCCTTCATATCTGTGACAAGTGTATTTACTTTGCAACCTCTTGCTTTTGACTAAAGTTACATATATTTTTTCCTGTAGAGTACAACAACTCTATATATTACTTTGTTCTCTTTCTTTTATATTTGTAAAAAGGAATTTATAATCTTTCCCCTTCATTAATCCAACAAACAGAAACTTCACTCAGTTTACCATATTTTGAAGTGAATTACCACTGAATTATGTTCTAATGATATATATTAGGATAGTAAGTTGCTACAGTTGTAAATGTCTGATTTACTGCTTTTTTCAAAAAGTATACAGATCCATGCCACCTTAATAGTAGATTCAACCTTTTCTTTACACTCACTCATAGCCTTGCTTAAGGCTCAAGTACCCTAGTAATTAAGAGAAAATATACAGAAAACATGGTCATTTTGCATAATGTCTTCTTACAATTAACATGTACTGGATTTTACACATGATATGTCTGCTCAGTTTATATCTCAAAACATGCATGAGTGCTTTATGAATACCAAATATCTGTGTACAAGTATGAAAACATATGGTACAAATTTGAGCCTTAAGCAAGGCTAACTCACTCAATGAGAATTTAGAGAAAAGACACTGTTGTATACTTCTAGGATGAAAACAATCATGTAGCCTTGTTCAGGTGCACAGATTGTTTCTGTTGAAATTAACATTTTTATCACCTTTTTAATATCAGATCACTTTGTGGCATTGTCTGATGGAATATTGGTAATCGATGTGCCCAAGATGGGCATCATATTTAACAAGTCCCTATAATAATATACATTGCATCATACTCATTTTATTTCCTGTAATATGTCACAGAACATTGTAGAAATAATATGGTGTGCTACTCACTACTGTACTGACATTATCTACATATGACATAGCTTTCAGATAATTTGTTTTTTTATACACCGGACACATTTTTGTTAAGGAAAACAATGACCTACAATATTATAATTGTTGCATTTTTCAAGCTGTAGAACTGTTTTTGAAATAAGTAAGGTTAATTGCTGGTGGTTTATATTTACAGTAACCTTGACCAAACATTCTAACCTGTAATGACAAATTTAAAAGTGGTTATAACTCACGTATTATTGGTCCTAAGGTTTGCAATATGAAACCAACCTAAGGGAAACCATAAGCTGGACTTGGGTCCTGCTTCGAGGTATATAGTTATAAATAGAGACTTTGGGAAAGACTAAGATAGTTGGAAAATGCAGATGTTAAAAACACAACAAATGTATCAGTTTATGGGAATAATTTCCTCTTGAACTCTTAGATCCTTTTATAAAGGTAAACAGCAATAAAACCACACACATTGTGAAGAACTATGTATACAAACATGGTGTCGGGTGTTTTACTATTATGGAGGAATACATAGATAGATAGATAGATCTTTATTCAGCATTACATTACAATGAAATAATACAACATTTTAAAATAAATGCTGAAAGTAAATGTCAGAAGTTCAAATGAACTTATAACTAGACATCCCTAAATTTGGAGAGAACTGACAACATAAAGTTAAGAACATACAATAAATACTAAACAGAAATGCCTGAAGTTCAAATGAACTTATTAGTAAATATTACTTAACTTGGACATAACTGACAACAGAAAGTCAAGAAAGAAATACAGCAGATAAAATAGATTTTGATTTATGACACAAAGAAGCTATTTATCAATGAATATGCTAATTTGAACTGTTTGTCTGTTAATTAAATTTTAACATACTTGACAAAGTACTTAATGGTAAAAATATAGATTAAGATACACACAGATTTAGTACACAGATCCGTAACTTCCATTTGTCATACCATAATTTGTTAGATAGGCAATGGTTTTTTATATTTAGTGAGGAATTCTTCTTTTAATCTCTTTTTGAAGCTTATTATAGATGACAACAATCTTACATGTGATGGAATTTGATTGTACAGTTTAACCCCTATAATACTAGGACATCTACTTTTTTGGAAAGTTTTGGGGATATTTTGATAAATGTTTCCACAGTTCCTTGTATTATAGTTATGAACATGCTTGACATATCTATATCATTCCATTAGTTTAGGTGGTAGCAAATTCCTATGAGCTTTGAAAATATGAGTACATGTTTTGAATTTTGTTATATCCCGTAACTTTAAACATTTGAATGCATTGTATGTGTTGCTTGTTGAATTTCTGTATCTTAAGGAGCCAATCAGGCACATTTCTGACAGAGGAATCTAGGCGCCAATCGATATTGGGATCAATCGGGCCATAATTGAGCGATTGACGGGCGATTGATTATAAGTTCATAAAAAATTTACTACGATTAAGCCTTGAACTCGCTTATTATTGGTCCTAGAGGTTTGGGATGGTGTACCAACATATAGGAAATCAGGTGCTGGAAATCTTCTGGTGTGGTCAGATTTGACCTGGGGCCCCTCGTGAAAGATCAAAAGAGGATAGGCAAAGTTTAAAGTGCTTATAACTCGCTTATTATTGGTCCTAGAGGTTTGGAATGGTATACCAGCATATAGGAAATCATGTGCTTGGAATCATCTGGTGTGGTCAGATTTGACCTTGGGCCCCTCGTTCAAGGTCAAACGAGTATAGGCAAACATAAAAGTGCTTGTAACTCGCTTATTATTGGTCCTACAGCTTTGGGATGGTAAACCAACATGTAGGAAATCATGTGCTGGGAATCTTCTGGTGTGGTCAGATTTGAACTTGGGCCTCTCCTTCAAGGTCAAATGAGCATAACCAAACTTAAAAGTGCTTATAACTCGCTTATTATTGATCCTAGAGGATTGGGATGGTATACCAACATACAGGAAATCATGTGCTGGGAATTTTCTGGTGTGGTCTGATTTGACCTTGTGCCCCTCGTTCAAGGTCAAACGAGTATAGCCAAACTTAAAAGTGCTTATGACTTGCTTATTTTTGGTCCTACAGGTTTGGGATGGTATACTAACATATAGAAAATCATGGGCTGGGAATCTCTTGGTGTTGTCAGATTTGACCTTGGGCTTCTTCTTCAAGGTCAAACGAGGATAGCCAAACATAAAAGTGCTTATAACTCGCTTCTTATTTGTCCTACAGGTTTGGGATGGTAAACCAACATGTAGGAGATCATGGCCTGGGAATCTTCTGGTGTGGTCGGATTTGACGTTGGGCCCCTCGTTCAAGGTCAAACGAGCATAGCCAAACTTAAAAGTGCTTATAACTCGCTTATTATTGGTTCTACAGGGTTGTGATGGTATACCAACATGTAGGAAATCATGGGCTGGGAATCTTTTGGTGTGGTCAGATTTGACCTTGGGTCTCTTCTTCAAGGTCAAAAGAGGATAGCCAAACATAAAAGTGCTTATAACTCACTTATTATTGGTCCTAGAGCTTTGGGATGGTAAACCAACATGTAGGAAATCATGGCCTGGGAATCTTTGGGTGTGGTCGGATTTGACCTTGGGCCCCTTGTTCAAGGTCAAACGAGGATAGACAAACTTAAAAGTGCTTATAACTCGCTTATTATTGGTCCTAGAGGTTTGTGATGGGATACCAACATGTAGGAAATCATGGGCTGGGAATCTTTTGGTGTGGTCAGATTTGACCTTGGGCTTCCTCTTCAAGGTCAAAAGAGGATAGCTAAACATAAAAGTACTTATAACTGATTTATTATTGGTCCTAGAGGTTTGGGATGGTAAACCAACATGTAGGAAATCATGGGCTGGGAATCTTCTGGTGTGGTCTGATTTGACCTTGGGCCCCTCGTTCAATGTCAAACAAGCATAGCCAAACTTAAAAGTGCTTATAACTCGCTTATTATTGGTCCTAGAGGATTGGGATGGTATACCAACATGTAGGAAATCATGTGCTGGGAATCTTCTGGTGTGGTCAGATTTGACCTTGTGCCCCTCGTTCAAGGTCAAATGAGTATAGCCAAACATAAAAAGTGGTTATGACTTGCTTATTATTGGTCCTAGAGGTTTGTGATGGTATACTAACATATAGAAAATCATGGGCTGGGAATCTTTTGGTGTTGTCAGATTTGACCTTGGGCCTCTTCTTCAAGGTGAAACAAGGATAGCCAAACATAAAAGTGCTTATAAGTGGCTTATTATTGGTCCTAGAGCTTTGGGATGGTAAACCAACCTGTAGGAAATCATGTGCTGGGAATCTTCTGGTGTGGTCAGATTTGACCTTGGGGCCTCTCCTTCAAGGTCAAATGAGCATAACCAAACTTTAAAGTGCTTATAACTTGCTTATGATTGGTCCTAGAGGTTTGGGATGGTAAACCAACATGTAGAAATTAAGGGCTGGTAATCTTTTGCTGTGGTCGAATTTGACCTTGGCCCTCTCCTTCAAGGTCAAACGAGCATAGCCAAACTTAAAAGTGCTTATAACTCACTTATTATTGGTCCTACAGGTTTGGGATGGTAAACCAACATGTAGGAAATCATGTGCTGGGAATCTTCTGGTGTGGTCGGATTTGATCTTAGGCCTCTCCTTCAAGGTCCAACGAGGATAGGCAAACTTTAAAGTGCTTATAACTCATTTATTATTGGTCCTAGAGGTTTGGGATGGTATACCTACATATAGGAAATGATGGCCTTGAAATCTTTTGATGTGGTCAGATTTGACCTTGGGCCTCTCCTTCAAGGTCAAACAAGCACAGCCAAACTTTAAAGTGCTTCTTCTTCAAGGTCAAACGAGCATAGCCAAACTTAAAAGTGCTTATAACTCACTTATTATTGGTCCTACAGGTTTGGGATGGTAAACCAACATGTAGGAAATCATGTGCTGGGAATCTTCTGGTGTGGTCGGATTTGATCTTAGGCCTCTCCTTCAAGGTCCAACGAGGATAGGCAAACTTTAAAGTGCTTATAACTCATTTATTATTGGTCCTAGAGGTTTGGGATGGTATACCTACATATAGGAAATGATGGCCTTGAAATCTTTTGATGTGGTCAGATTTGACCTTGGGCCTCTCCTTCAAGGTCAAACAAGCACAGCCAAACTTTAAAGTGCTTCTTCTTCTTTGCAGCTGAAAACACACAGTCAGCTGATACAGAACCCGTTCATAGGCACTGAGTGTTTTTTTCGTTTTAAGGTCACTCTTGTGATCCTAACATGGTCCTTTTCACGAAAATTTCTCTTCACCAATAACATTTACCTCTTCACATTAGTCCTTTAGCATTTTATATAAAGCTTAAAAGCTGTAGGGACGCTTTGTTTTTGTGTACAAAAACTTTTGTCTAGTTTATATTAGGATGAAGTGGTGCTATTTTCTGTACTTTGCTCCCCAAGCAAATCTTTGCATTATGATATCTCCTCCCCATTATTAATATCTGAGGAAGCTATAAGCGTAAACCTAATTGCAGAAATCTGAAAAATTTCAGAAATCTGTAAAATAGAATTTTGTTTTACCATGTTGGAAATACAAGGTCTTTGAAAGGCATTTTTGTTATTCAGTGTTACCTGGAATTCCTGGTTAGTACTAAGCAGAAGTTTAATTCCTGGGGCCGTATTCTTCAACAATACTTAGACTGTTCCTTACTTGGATTCTCCAGTTTTTCTCAAGCTTTTACTGACTTAGATATATATATGTTATGTACAAGTTGAGATTTTGTACAAGTTGCAACTTGTACAAGAAATCTGTACAAGTTGCAACTTGTACAAAGAGCTTGTACAAGTTACAACTTGTACAGGTTGACTTGTACAAGTTGCAACATGTACAAATTTTGGACCTGTACAAGTTGCGACTTGTACAAGCTCCATATTTATCAATTGAGCAATGTATTTTAATGAATTTAAACTTTAAAATTCATAAAATGCCATTTAACACTAAAGCTTAATTTTTTTCTGCATGATAAACAATGTAAAGAACTTGACTCATGAGTGATCAACTAAAGTATCAACTTAATATATTAATCTACATATATTAATAACTTTTTATGTCAGCTGACCTGTTTTTTTTTAAAAGATACCTTATCTATCGAGGATGAAAAATTGTTCAAGGCATGCAAATCTGTCTGTTCGTCTGTTTGCTAGAGACATTACAAGGGGGGTACCCCCACCAAAAGTGTGAAAATTTCAAAACTTAATCACAATTTTCTCAGTGACTATTGCAGGGATTTCTCTCATATCTTGCATATATGTACTAGGCCACAGGTAGATTCTCTTGTGTGAGTATGAGACCTGGATCTGTCTTACTTTTTTTTTAATAAATTTTTTTAATAATTTTTAATGCATTAAAATTCATGAAATCATGCACAAAATCATTTATAACTTGAAAAGTGTTGCATTTAGAGCATTTTGTTAAAATATGTTATTCAGCTACTTTTTTCATAGCTACAATATGGTGAGTAAGTTGGGTGCCTGTCTCAATAGCTAAGTGAGTAATAGCTACTTTTGGGCTTTTCAGTAACTTCCATCATGAGTAAAATCACTTGTAACTTAAAAAACTATTGCATTTAGAGAATTTCGTATAAATATGTTATTCAGCTACTTTTGGGTCAGCTATAACATAGTAAAATTTCAGACCTGTAGCTCATGGCATAGCTGAGTAATAGCTACTTTTAGGTTATCACTGTTGAGTAAATCGCTTATAACTTGGAAACTATTGCATTTACAGTATTTTGTTTCAATATGTTATTCACCTATTTTGGGATCAGCTATAACATAGTGAAGTTTCAGATCTGTGGCTCATTGCATAGCTGAGTAATAGCTACTTTGAAGTTCTCACTATTGAGTAAATCACTTGTAACTTAAAACCTATTGCATTTAGAGAATTTTGTATAAATATGTTATTCAGCTACTTTTGGGCCAGCTATAACATAGTGAAATTTCAGATCTGTAGGTCATGGCATAGCTGAGTAATAGCTACTTTAAAGTTCTCACTATTGAGTAAATCAGTTGTAATTGGAAAACTATTGCATTTAGAGTATTTCGTATAAATATGTTATTCAGCTACTTTTGGGTCAGCTATAGCATAGTAAAATTTCAGACCTGTAGCTCATGGCATAGCTGAGTAATAGCTACTTTTAGGTCATCACTATTGAGTAAATCAGTTGTAACTTGAAAACTATTGCATTTACAGTATTTTGCTTAAATATGTTGTTCACCTACTTTTGGGTCAGCTATAACATAGTAAAATTTCAGACCTGTAGCTCATTGCATAGCTGAGTAATAACTACTTTGAGGTTCTCACTATTGAGTAAATCAGTTGTAATTGCAAAACTATTGCATTTAGAGAATTTTCGTATAAATATGTTATTCAGCTACTTTTGGGCCAGCTATAACATAGTGAAATTTCAGATCTGTAGGTCATGGCACAGCTGAGTAATAGCTACTTTTAGGTTATCACTATTGAGTAAATCACTTATAACTTGGAAACTATTGCATTTAGAGTATTTTGTTGCAATATGTTATTCACCTATTTTGGGGTCAGCTATAACATAGTGAAGTTCCAGACCTGTGGCTCATTGCATAGCTGAGTAATAGCTACTTTGAAGTTCTCACTATTGAGTAAATCAGTTGTAATTGGAAAACTATTGCATTTACAGAATTTCGTATAAATATGTTATTCAGCTACTTTTGGGTCAGCTATAACATAGTAAAATTTCAGACCTGTAGCTCATGGCATAGCTGAGTAATAGCTACTTTTAGGTCATCACTATTGAGTAAATCAGTTGTAACTTCAAAACTATTGCATTTACAGTATTTTGCTTAAATATGTTGTTCACCTACTTTTGGGTCAGCTATAACATAGTAAAATTTCAGACCTGTAGCTCATTGCATAGCTGAGTAATAACTACTTTGAGGTTCTCACTATTGAGTAAATCAGTTGTAATTGCAAAACTATTGCATTTAGAGAATTTAGTATAAATATGTTATTCAGCTACTTTTGGGTCAGCTATAACATAGTAAAATTTCAGACCTGTAGCTCATGGCATAGCTGAGTAATAGCTACTTTTAGGTCATCACTATTGAGTAAATCAGTTGTAACTTGAAAACTATTGCATGTACAGTATTTTGCTTAAATATGTTGTTCACCTACTTTTGGGTCAGCTATAACATAGTAAAATTTCAGACCTGTAGCTCATGGCATAGCTGAGTAATAGCTACTTTGAGGTTATCACTGTTGAGTAAATCGCTTATAACTTGGAAATTATTGCATTTAGAGTATTTTGTTTCAATATGTTATTCACCTATTTTGGGGTCAGCTATAACATAGTGAAGTTGCAGACCTGTGGCTCATTGCATAGCTGAGTAATAGCTACTTTGAAGTTCTCAATGTTGAGCAAATCACTTATAATTTGAAAACTATTGCATTTAGAGAATTTAGTATAAATATGTTATTCAGCTACTTTTGGGTCAGCTATAACATAGTAAAATTTCAGACCTGTAGCTCATGGCATAGCTGAGTACCGTAATAGCTACTTTTAGGTTATCACTGTTGAGTAAATCACTTATAACTTGGAAACTATTGCATTTAGAGTATTTTGTTGCAATATGTTATTCACCTATTTTGGGGTCAGCTATAACATAGTGAAGTTCCAGACCTGTGGCTCATTGCATAGCTGAGTAATAGCTACTTTGAAGTTCTCACTGTTGAGTAAATCAGTTGTAATTGGAAAACTATTGCCTTTACAGAAATTTGTGCAAATATGTTATTCAGCTACTTTTGGGTCAGCTATAACATAGTGAAATTACAGACCTGTAGCTCATGGCACAACTGAGCAATAGCTATTCTCAGGCACTGACTGTTGAGTAAATCGGCTATAACTTGAAAAATATTGCATTTGGAGTATTTTGTTAAAATATATTGTTCACCTACTTTTGGGTTAGCTATAACATAGTGAAATTACAGACCTATAGCTCATGGCATAACGGAGCAATAGCTATTTTCAGGTTCTCACTATTGAGTAAATCAGTTGTAACTTGAAAACTATTGCATTTACAGTATTTTGCTTAAATATGTTGTTCACCTACTTTTAGGTCAGCTATAACAGAGCAAAAATTCAGACATGTAGCTCATTGCATAGCTGAGTAATAGTTACTTTGAGGTTCTCACTCTTGAGTAAATCAGTAGTAACTTGAAAACTATTACATTTAGAGTATTTTGTTAAATATGTTTTTCACAGACGTTTTGGTCAGCTATAACATAGTGAAATTGCAGACCTCTATGTCATGGCATAGCTGAGCAATAGCTTCTTTCAGGTTCTCACTGTTGAGTAAATCATTGTATCCAACCTGTAGGAAATCATGGGCTGGGAATCTGTTAATATGGTCCGATTTGACCTTGGAACCCTCCTTCAAGGTCAAATGAGGATAGCCAAACATAAAAGTGCTTATAACTCGCTTATTATTGGTCCTAGAGGTTTGGAATGAAAACCAACCTATAGAAAATCATGAGCTGGGAATTTTTTGGTGTGGTCAGATTTCACCTTAGACCCCTCCTTCCAGGTCAAACGAAGATAGCCAAACTTAAAGTGCTTATAACTCGCGTATTATTGGTCTTGGAGGTTTGGGATGGTAAACCAACATATAGGAAATCATGGGCTGGGATTCTTTTGGTGTGGTCAGATTTGACCTGGGACCCCTCCTTCAAGGTTAATTGAGCATAGCCAAACTTACAATTGCTTAGAACTCGCTTATTATTGGTCCTACAGGTTTGGGATGGTAAACAAGCTACAGGAAATCATGGGCTGGGAATTTTTTTGTGTGGTCGGATTTGACCTTGGACCCCTCCGTCAAGGTCAAACAAGGATAGCCAAACTTAAAAAGTGCCTATGACTCACTTATTATTGGTCCGAGAGGTTTGGGATGTAAACCATCCTAAATTCTTTGGCTGGGAATCTTTTGGTATGGTCAGATTTGACCTTTGGACCCCTTCTTCATGGTCGAACGAGGATATTGCATTTATAGTATTTCTTTAAATATTTTTAACCTACTTTTTACACTTAAACAATTACCTTATTACTTTATTTCATAATACCATTTGCAGGGCACAACTTTTTTGTCCTTTTTTTCTGTCAGCTTCGGAATATCTTTCGAACATGCTGTTCAGTTACCATTTACTGTATTTCTGTACAGCCCTTTCCCTGATAATTATGCTTTCCTCTCATTATCACCATCACAAATCAAAAACATTCAGTCAGCTGACACAGTGCCCGTTCACGGGCACTCTCCTCTTGTTTTGTAATTTAAGTGTTACTGGTAAAATTTTTAAAGGTTTTACTGTAAATTCAGTTAACTTTGGTGGAAAAATGATGTATATTGATGTATATTAACACTTTCACATTAATTTGGATATTAATACACATAAAATAAGAAATAGTTTCAATAAATTGTTGATTTAACCAAAGTTCTTTTTATAATCCAACTTGTACAACACTATTGTACAAGTTGAGATAATTTGATGGTGAAATTCTGTACAAGTTACAACTTGTACAGCCAATCTTGTACGAGTTGCAACTTGTACAAAATCTCAACTTGTACATAACATATATATCATAAAATATTATTCATCAACATTCCTAACTCCAAGATCACCTTAAACCTTTGGTTAGATTCAAAGTTATCTGCAGAGGTAGCTTAGATGATAGAATGTTTTTAAAATAAACCATTATTCGAGGGAATCTTATGTTTTATTGATATTAAAGTGTGACACAATATTAAAAACAGCACTTTCCCTCAAGAAAATGAGCTTTTTCACCATTTTTTAACAAAGTAGATGATTCAGTGTAAAACAGAGGACACCTTATGTTAGAATTGTTGTGGAATAAAACTCTTCATAACTTAGATGTACTGGTTTCCAAGTTTACTGTTACGGTACAAATTATAGTGAGTTTCCAACTAAGAATCTAAGTAATACTTAACAAAGTAGAGGTTGATGAATATGAAATCTAATACTTTGGTAAGTAGAAAAACCATTCTTACCTTGGATATAAGGTGACTTTAACAAAGTATTGTTGAAGAATACAGCCCTAGGTTCTTTGTAATCTGATTTGCCAGGGTTCTACTGTATTTTTACATTCATTATAACAAACATAGGCATGGTCATTCCCACAGCTTTATGGTTTGATCACATAATTGTATCCACCGGAGGCATCCAGTGGATACTTTGGTTTAGTGTTCGCTACGCTGCCGCCGCGCGTAGAGAGATTTTCGGCGTTAACGCTCTAAGAGGAAAACTACACCAGCTAGGTTCACCAAATTTGCAGGATATCTTCATTGGGGGGTAAGCTTCTCTGGGACTGTATAATACTGGTGATATGTATAATAGATATACATGTCCTCTACAATCTTGCAGACATTTGACCTTGAAGCTCTTAATTCAAGGTCATCCACAGAGTGCCGAAGTAACCCACATAGCGGACTTTAAAAGTCCCTATATCTCCTTTATTATTGGTCCTAGAGGTTTGCAATGTGAAACCAACCTATAGGAAATCATGTGCTGCGAATCTTCTGATGTTGTCAGATTTGACCTTGGACCCCTCCTTCAAGGTCAAACGAGGATAGCCAAACTTAAAAGTACTTATAACTCACTTATTATTGAGCCTAGAGGATTACAATGCGAAACCAACTCATACAAATTCTTGGGCTAGGAATCTTCTGATGTTAGATTTTACCTTTGGCCCCTCCTTCAAGGTCAAACAATGGTTCACTGGCTTTGGTGAGTTGTCTTTCCGGTGGATACAAATTTGCTTCGGTTCTCCGATGCGTAGGTCTAGTTTTTTTGTATTGCTTCACAGCTGTCCACAGCACCATGCTGGACCTCTTGCCATCCTGTTATTTCCGTTTCAACCCATACATTTCTGAAGACTTTCTGTTGGATGAGGTGCGTGAGGAGAAGTGGAATATCATGTATGAAGAGACTGAGGCTTATTGCAGACGCAATCAGCCCAAGTTTAAAACTGCAGCAGATATCCTTCAAAAACCTAAACTACCTCATCAGAAGATGAAAGACTGGCTGTATTTGAAGAGCAATCTGCATAACTTGCCCAGCAAAGTTTTACCCAAGTCCAAGAAAAAGCAGTGACCTGCTAGGTAAAGAAAAAACTGAGTACTGTGTTTTGAGAGGTGATTGAAGAGAGTGTGATTCTAATTCGTACTTATGTGCAATCTGTCTATTTCTTGTGATATATGTTGTTATTATAGTGTGAAACCAGTTTTCCAGATTTATGTGGATAAGTTTTGTTGAAGAGTAACATATGAAAATATTAAAAGTTGTTCAATTTTTGTGTCTAAGTATTTTGCATATATACATTGTTTTTATAAGTGTTAAGGATACATGTAATCTGTTATACTTATATTTGTTATTTATGCTTATATGCTGTCTCATTAAGGTAACATTTTACTTATTAAAACTACCTGGAAAAAGCTAACATACATATAAAGTTGATACGTCTTGTAGCTTACATGAAATAGCCACACAAACTGATTTTCATTCAAGTTCCACCAAGATAGAGGGTGTCATCGAGCATTCATCTGTTGTAAATAATTTAAAAACTACTTTATTCACACACATGTTATATAACATTAGAAAGGTATTTGAACAGAGCTTCAGCTCATTATTTCATTAAAAGCCATACATAAATAAAGGAGAAAAAAAATTACCTAAAGTCAAGTTTACTTCACAACTTTTTACTTTCCTCTTGTGTACATAACACTTTTTCAGACATCTTAGCGATTGTACCACTGAAATTCCTCGAATAATTTACCTTCGAATGCAACTTTTCTTAATTTTCATAATCATGTATGTGTTATTATAATTTTAAGTAACTGCAGTGAATGTTATTTTATTACTTTACATCCTTCTGCTTTTGCATATCCTAACTGATCTATTTTCATTTTGAATTTTTAAGCTTCCACTTGGATAGTTGTTTATTATTTTCAGGGGAAATGAGTACATTCCTCTATCTGGCCACATAATAACTTCAAATTGCAACTGTAGATATATTGGTGATCTCCCCCCCCCCCCCCCCCCCCCCCCTTCCCGACCCCACAAAAAAAAAGATAAAAAAAACAGATATCACTGGGAAAGTTTTATGCTTGCATGTAGTTATGCAAAGCTGATTATGCAAATTGTTTTATGAAGCACTTATGAAGACCAATGCTGACAGGGACAGTCACAATCTCTTTACGATAGCATTTTCTTGTCCAATTTATTCACTGTCATTGTTTGCCTTTTCAGGTTGGACAGTTTTTGTAGATAAAGGTATGACATTAACATAGCACTTGTCAATGGGTTATCTCGGGTGTACCTTGTGTATGTGTCATGTACAAGTTATGATTTTTTATAAGGTATAGCCTGAACATAATCATGTACAAGGTATAACTTGCACAGCTGAGTTGTACAAATTATAACTTGTACTAAATTATATTGAAAAACTTATGCATATACATTATTGGAAAATGTTTTATTTAAATGTATCAGTTGGGAAGGGATACTTATGCCCAAGTTGTAACTTTCATAATTGATACATTTGTGGTAAGAAGTTAAGCATAGTCCAGTTTTATAAATGTGATTAATCAAAATTCTGAGGACATTTTGCATGTAATTAAGTTAATTAAGCTCTATGATACTGAAACAAATTATAACAAATCCAAATCTACAGTAAATTCAAGAATATAAATGTGATTTGAGCTATGTTTAAATATTACTTTGTCTAAACCATAAATTGTGCATAAAAAATGGATCTAGGATAGTAGCCCAGTTTTATACAAGAGCTCTGAGAGAGCGCATACCTCTGCCAAGGTACATAATAATAAGCAAATAGGACGGATCTTTGCTATTTTTTGGTATGCAGGTGGTGATCCAGATCAGTCTCAAAATTTTATGCAATCTAAGTTGGACCAAGACCAATCTTCTTATTTTTTCATGAAGGTCCAACCAGTAGTGTTTGTGTAGTCCTTCTAACAACAGACGGTCATTACATTACATTCAAGCAAGAAGCAACCATACCAGTTAAATACCTGATGAACTAAATAACTGTAACTGAACACATAAATACCAGTTGTGGACTTAAATAGATCTTAAATTGCTAGAAGTGCTCAGCAAGTCAGTCTTATTTTGTTTGTCAGATAGCACAATGGTAAACAAATAAAATTGTAAATGTACCACATTTTAAAAATTATGTTTTGCTGTTATTTATTTTCATGGGTTTCAGGTTATTTTAGACAGTTAACTTAAATTACATTATAAGTAAGAGCATTGGCCCAACTTGTACAACTAAGTTATGCAAGTTAAGGTTTTTGAAAGCCCCCAAACTGTACCAGTTGTAACTTGTGTAAGTTCCATCAAATGAATTTGTGCACCAGACGAAAGTCAGAGATATACTGGATTCAGCCCCACCTAGCCTCTGCTGCTGTAGAAATTTCCTTGTGTACGAGGTATCTCAAAAACAGATCAACATTTTTTTCAAACTTGGTATACATGTTAAGGGTGGCTGAAGGAAGATCTTTATTTTAAGGTGACCTTAAACTTTTAATAATAAAGAACTTATGGCCATCTTAAGTTTGAAACAGACAATGACTAATTGATGTCCTCTAGGTCACAAACTATGAGCCTC